>CM057465.1:32624670-33940837 GCA_030035585.1 Dugong dugon
TGGATATTTTTCATTTCTTTGGTTTTTGTAGATTTTGTTTTTACTGAGACTTTTTTTCTTCCCCCTTATTTTGATGAGTAGGTTTGTTAACTTTTCTTTGTGGTTACCTTGAAATTTACCCTTCTTTTCCTAGGTTTGAACCAGTCTATTATTACTTGGTATCACCTTGCTTTCCTCTGCATTATAAAGTTCTATACTTACACCATTTATTCTCTCTTTTATTGTTCTGACGTTGTTGCCATTTACAGATTAATCTCTCTTGTTCTCTGTTGTAATTCTTTTGGCTTTGGATAGTCCTTGAGAATTCATTTCGTAGGTTGGTATCTGGCTAGTATGATTTTGCATCCTAGATTCATGCTGTTGTCTGATGTTGTTTGTTCTCAAACTGAAGGACTCTCTTTAATAATTGTTGTAGGTTTGGCTTGGTTTTTACATCTACCCTTAATTTCTGTTTATCTGGAAATGTCCTAATTTGTCCATCATATTGAACAAGTGTTTTGCAGGATATATTTTTCTTGGCTGGTGATTTTTTTCTTTCAAGGTTTTGTAGATGTCTTCCCATTGCCTTCTTGCCTAGATGGTTTCTGCTGAGTAATCAGAGCTTAGTCTTATTGTTTCCCTTTGTACATGATTTCATTTTTTCAAAATGCCCACAGGATTTTTTGTCTTTGGTTTTAGCAAGTGTGATTATGATATGCCTTGGTGATTTCCTTTTGGGGTCTCTCCTATATGGGTTTCATTGAGCTCTTGTATGGTCAGCTTGTCATCTTTCTTGATATTAGGGAAGTTCTCTGTCAGCAATTCTTCAATGATTATCTCTGTGTTTTCCGTTTTCTCCCCCTGTTCTGGAACTCCGTCACTAGCGAATTTTTGCCTTTGATTGTATCCCACATAATTCTCAAGGTTTTTTCATTTTTCTTTGTTGTTTTTTCAGATTTTTCCTCAAACAGAGTTGTTTGTATTCAATTTTGCTGATCCTGTCTTCCATCATTTCAAACCTGTTTCTCAGCCTTTCTATGACACTGTCCATTTCTGAAATCTTGCTGTTTATCTTTTGGATTTTTAATTGTAGTTTTTGTATGATTTCTAGTTGTGAATTTGTTTTGACATTTTGTTCCTGTATTATTTTCCTGAATTCTTGCATTTTTGTCTGTATTTTCCAGGGATTCTTCTGTCTTTTCCATGACTTTGTCTATTTTTTCCTCATTTTTGCTTCAACTCTTGAATATCTCTGAATATCAGAGATTTGAATTCCCTATCAGGTAGTTCTAGTGCCTTTTCTTCTACTGGAAAGTCATCTGCTGTTTTACTTTGGATGCCTACTAGAACCATCCTGTCTTGTTTTTTAATATGTTTTGATATTGTCTGCTGTCTTCAAGACATTCAGTAGTTATTTTCTTTATTTATTGGTTGTAGATTTGTTTGTTTTGTCCTGCTTTTTTGTTTTATTTGGTTATGTCTCAGGAGGCAGGCTATGCATTCTTTGTTGTTTGCTTGTCTGTGGACATGATATCTTTCATCTCTTTGTCCAAAGGGCAGGGCTAGTTGCTCAGCTATATTGTAGCAGGGTAGGTCCAGCTGAAGGGGAGGAGCTGGGATGGATTGTTTGTGGCACATACTAGGGCCGACAAGGTGAACCAGGGGTCAGTGAAGGGCAGGTTCCAGTAGACTGTGCCTGTGCTGCTCGAGAGCTCAACGTTCAGCTCAAGGTGCAGATAGGCAGCAGGGAGGTGAAGGGGGAAGTTGTAATGTGTGGAGCTCAGCTGAGTATGAGAAAGAAGAGAGAGAGAAGAGAGCAGCAGGAGCTAAAAAGAAAAGCACTGAGGGAGCCTGCTGTTGGAGTGGAGAGACGAGAAACCGAGAAATGAAGAAAAACAAAAAGGAAAAAATATATATATAAATAAATAAATAAATTTTTTTTTTAGAAAAAGGCCCCCAGGGATCTCACCAGCACAGCTGAGCAGACCGGGGAAGCAGCTCCTAAGCAATGCAGTACAGCTTGACTAGATGGGGTGGAGATGTTACACAGTGCCAGGTATTCAGGAGACAGGAAAAGAAGATAAGTGGAAAGAGACGAGAAACCAGGAAATGAAGCAAAAGAAAGCAAAAACAAACAGAAAAGAAAAAGAAAAAAAAATGCCCCCAGAAATCCCACCAGCGTGGTAGTGCAAACCAGAGAGGCAGTTCCCTAGCCAAGCGGTGCTTCACAGCCTGTCAAAAAGAAGCAAAGATGGCACACGGAGTCAGATGTTTAAGACAAATGATGGGGAGGAGGTGAGAGGCAGGGAAGAGACCAAAAGAGACAAAAAAAATAAGCAACACCAGCAACAAAGAAATGTTACTGAAGAAGCTGGCCAGTGTGGGTGGGGAAAAATCCGTGTGGCATGGAACTGGCGCCTCCTGTGCTGCAGTCTCAGCCTGCTGGGAAGCGGCAGATCATCTTGCTGAGAAGCAGCGAATTGGCCTGCCAGGAAGCAGTGAATCAGCCCACGAGGAAGCTGCAGATCAGCCCACGGGGAAGCCTTGGATTGGCTACCCAGGAATCTTTGGATCAGCCTGCCCGGACGTGGTAAAGGCTGAGCAGGGGGAGGTAAGGTAGGGGGTGGAAAAGCATGTCTCACTGGTTACCAGGTGCTCTGTCTCCTGCTGGGAGCTCTGTAAATCTGCTTTCCCATACTCCCTGTCCAAGTTGGTGGATCCGTGCTGCATTAGCTGATAAGGGACCTCCGCTTGTAACTCTCCTCACTCTCTGCTCTCTGTCAGTTTCTTATTCCATTCAGTGCTTGGTTGAGTTCTTTATCTCTTCATTTGACACTTAAGGCTCCAAAATTGACATTTGTCTCTGTTTTACTTAGTTTTTTGGGTCTTTGCTGTGGAAGAACAGTGTGGTGTTTCTGTCTATAGCCCCATGTTGGCTCCCTCAGGATTTTTCCATTCTCTCATACACACTATCCCCTACCTCACACTGGTTGCCTCAGTGTTATCGCCCCCACTTCTCTTTCCTTCCTCACCAAGATGGTCATTCACCAAGAAGGTCATTCAATGGCAGACCACTACATCTGTTTTGTGGGAGCTGGAATCTAAGGTAAAGTAAATACAAAGTCTACACCAATGTGTACACATATTTTCACTCCTTTATTCAACAGCTGGTGTATTTACTATGCCCCCAGGCACAATATGATCAGTGGGAACTATATGTTGTTTATTGTTTTGTGGGTTACCCATACTCTTTAGTAACTTAGAAACTCTGAAGTAAAGGCATATTATCTGAACAGTACTGGAGAGCAGATATCACTTTTTTCCATTTTGTAGATGAGGAAATTAAGACTCAGAGATCACAAATAGATTGCCCAAGGTCAAGTGTCTTGTAAGGTGTAGAAATGGGCTTTGAGCCAGGTGGTTCTGATTCTAAAGTCCATGTCCTTACCAGTGAAGAGCACACCACCCTGACTCTTCAATGTCATTTCACTTATTTAATGATGTGAACCAGCATTTACTTTGATGCTTAAAAACATAATCTTGTCCAGTGGGCATATAAACAATTCAAGCCAAAAAAGAATAGGAAACCAGAAAACAAAGCACAAAATTCCCACTCACTCAACTAAACAGTCCATCTTAATAGAACCTGTGATTCATCTCACACTCTCAGAGAAGCAGTAAATAGGCAGATGGTTACCTTTCTGAGCTACTATTCATTTACTATTCAACATTCAGTTCCCAGACCTATTTCTGAATTGCAATAGTTACTGAAAGGAAAACGTAGTTATCTGTTGCTCTAAACAATTAGACATCTATTCACACATATTTTTAAAAAATCATTTTATTGAGTTGGACATCCAGAGCTAATAAGCAGAGATATCCACAGCTTCTTGTCCAGTCTTTGCATTCTTTTCCTTCACCCTTCCCCCAGTAATACTATTTTGCTCTGGCTCTGTGTACACAACAGGGAACAAAGTGCTGGGTGATTCTCCAAGCCAGGATATAATTTACTAACCTTGAATGCATGCAAGTCAAAAATGAACAAATTAGCGTGGGAAAGTACAACCTTATTTTCTTAACAACTATATCGCTCGTTTGGGAAATAACTGAAAAATGCCAAAACCATTCTGGAACTAAGAAAAAAAGACTAAACTACAGTGAGGGCAGCACCAAGCAATCCTCCGTTTATGCAGAAGGAACCCTATCCTGGAGAATCCCTAAGAGTAGAATATTGAAACACTTGAATATTGAATATTGAACAAAAGCACAGCAAATCAGGGAAAAGTGATCTGGGTGAAAAGGCTAAAAGAAGTATTTTGGGGGAGTTTAGCATTGAACATGCAGGAGAAATCTAATAATTCTCGCCTATTATTTAAGTGGATTTTTTTTTTTTAATACAAAGAGAAAGTGGGTTTCGAAATCTTGAAAGTTTCCATCTAGCCTCTATTAACCCTAAAGTAGTTATTTTCTCTTGACTATGACCATATTGAACCAGCTGCCATCAAGTCAATTTGGACTCATGGTGACCCCCATGTGTTTCAGAGTCAAACCGTGCTCCCTGGTGTTTTCAATGGCTGTGATCTTTCAGAAGCAGGTCACCAGACTTTTCTTCCAATGGCCTCTGAGTAAATTCAAACCACCAACCTTTCTGTTAACAGCTGAGCACTTAACCATTTTTGCTACCCAGAAATGCCTATGACATTACTCTTCTACTTAAAACCATCCAATGTCTCCCTATTGCCTACAGGATAAAGATCAGGCTCTCTAGAATGGCATTCTGGGCCCTTCTGATATGACTTGGTTCCCACTCCAGTCAAAAATTTTATTGATGCAACACCAAACTAGTTATATATACCTGAAGATACCACAAGGTTTCAAATCTCTGTTCTTCATTCGTTCACGCAGCAAATTAGTGTTGACTGTCTGACATGTATTCCCAGACCTAGTGCTAGGTACTATAGATAGAGTGGTCAGCAAAGCAGAGTGTCTAATGTTTATATAATATTAGCAGCAAATATTTATTAGTGCTTAGTATGCACTGAGTATGTGTATTACCTTGTTATTGCTTATGAAAATCCTGCAAAGTAGAATTATTTATCCCCATTTTACAGACAACTGAGTAAGGCACAGAAAGATTAAGTTGCCTAAAATCGTATTGCTAGTAAGTTGAAGAGCTGGATTTGTCTCATGGAGGAGCTCAAGCTTACAATCACAAACTACCTTGCACTGTCAGTTTCCTCTGCCTGAGAGGTTCACATATCTCCACTATTTCCCTAGCAGGATCCCATTCATCCTATTAAATGAAGCCCAATTATCACCTCCTCCCGTGAGTTAATCACAATTAATCACTTCCCTTCTGTCCAACACTACACCTGGACGTAGATGCTTTCTTGCTCTTTCTCCATAAGTCCAGCTCTGCTTCCTCCCTACTACGCAAAGAAAGCAGCACAAACTGGTGTGGGAAAGGATTACTCAATAAATAGTTACCTATTAGGAAGGAAAAATCAATCTAGACTTCAAATCAGACCATAAACCAAAATAAATACAGGTGGATTAAAGCGTTAACGTTTAAAAAAAAAAAAAAATCAAAGCGTGAAGGAGCTAAAATAAGAGCAAATATTTATCAACACCCTGGAGGGGAAGGACTTTCTAAGTTTCAAAGGAATGAAAGAAATCATAAAGGAAAAGATCAATGGATTTTACTATCTAAGCTTGTTTAAAATGTCAGTATGTTAAAATATAACCAAAATTACAAGGAATTTAAAGAAAAGCTGTGAAAACCTATTTGCCTCAAATATGGTAGAAAAAAATCTCTCAAACATAATTGAAATCACGGAAATAAATGGATATAATAATACAGGGAAACTTGTGAGAGCCAGAAGTCGATGGGTCTGCCTTGTTTTTCCAGGTCTCAAAAGTTTTCTGCCTTTGACAGTGTGCAGTCTTACCACTTGTCTAGCACTGGTTTTAGTGGAAAACATTTTCGTTTTCCTTCTCTGACAGGTTTCCACCTTACACAGGTTCCAGCTTCTGCAGGTTTTATTGTATATCCCATACAATATTTGAGAAATACTTATACTAAAAAATTACAGAGTGTGCAGATTTTACTGTAGTACTATGATTCACTACAGCCCCACACATCAACATGAATGAATCCCACAAACAAAATGTTGAGGAAAATAAGCCAGTCACAAAAGCACAAAATAGGATTTCATTCTATAAAACAGGCAAAGCTAAACTAAATTATTTAGAAATGCCTATATAGATAATAAAGATAGTAAGAAAAGCAAGGGATGGAATAGCCGAAAGTCAAGATGGTTTTACCTGGGAGAAAATGGGCTAAGGAGAGACACACTGTTTAAAAGGGGATGACTGACGAGGGACTTGGAAGGGGCAGTGTTTTATATGTTGTTCCTTAACTTGGACTGTGATTGCACAGGTGTTCACCGTACAGTTACTCTTCAAACTGCACATGTGTTTTATACACACTTTTGTATGTACAACAGATATGTCACAATAAAAAAAGGAAAAAGACCTCAAAAGATAAGTGGGCATAGGATGTGCACGGAAAATTCACGAAAAGAGGAAATGCAAAAGACTACTGATCTTGCAGAAAAATATCCAGCATTTTTAGGAATCAGAGACATGCAATTATTCAAACAATGATATGTCATTTTCTGCCTAATTTTTATTTTTGTCTTCTCATTTTTATGAGAGTACCCACAGCTGTTGATAACACAGTGAAAGGGGTGCCCTCAAATATGGCTGGAGTAATGTGGTCAAGCCCAGTCTTTAATCTCTAACCCACAAATCTCACTTCAGAGTATCTATGAGGAAACAGTCCCAAATTGGAATGAAAAAGCAATACTTACTAAGATGTTCACTGGATGACAGCTAAAAACGTTTAAATGTCAATGTTCTAAAGTCTAATAAAAGGGAAAAGTAAGGAACTGGACATTTAAATGATAGACAATTTATAAAAAATTATAATAATTTAGTAAATGTTTCTTATATCAAAAGAAATAAGCTGGACAGTAAATTGTAGTTACAGCTTCGCGTATCTGTGTAAAAACATGTAAATATTTATCTAATGGAGAAAAAGACTGGAAGGAAACACACCAAAATATTAACTGTGGTGTTCTTTAGAAGTGAGAGCTATGGTAAATTTTCTGTCTCTTTCTTAAAAATTTCCTTGAAAGTTCTAAGTTTTTATAATGAGCATGCATTTTACACACACACAATTCATGTGCATATGTATGTGTGTATGTAGGTATGTACGTACTTACTTATATAGTCAAGGTTCTGGTCCAAGCCCATTAGGAGTGGACTAAAGTACACAGACATCTGGTCTACCTGTAGCTCTATATAGTAATCCCTTCCAATGGGAAGAAAGAGTGCTATAATCAGCACCCATCAGAGAATCAAAACTTAGAAAGTCTTTTAGCCAGAATCCTGATTTTACAATATTCAGTCCTTAATCAGCCTTTTTTCATTCACAGTAGCCCTTTTTTGGTTTACCTGTTTTCCAGACTCTGATCCATAATTTTATTTCCCAACTCACTAGTCACCTTCTTTTTCCTACCTTTGTGTTGAGCTGGGCTGACATCTCTGTTGTGGCCCCAGCGTCAGCTCTCCTGAACTGCTTCCAAGAAGAACCCCAGTGTACACTGCAAGATCTTGCAGGTGCCGTCGTCCCTCGGCATCCGTGGCAGATTGGTTCCAGAACCCCCCATGGATACCAAAATCCAAGGATGCTCAAGTCCTTTATATAAAATGGCATAATTTTCATATAACCTACACACATCCTCCAGTATACTTTAAATCGTCTGTAGATTACTTATGATACCTAATACAATGTAAATGCTATGTAAGTAGTTGTTTCATCACAATCGAAGACTTACTCTGGAATGTAGCCTTTCTCTTCCATGAGTTTCTTGAGCTCTTCTGGGAATGCTGATGCTGCCTGAGCATCAGCCGATGCTGATTCTCCCGTGATCTTGAAGTTCTTGAGGCTGTAGCGCTTTACACGGCTAGCCAGCCATTCCTTACTAGCCTGAAATTCCTTCCTCTGGCTCTCCTCAAGCTCCTCACACTTAGCATTTGAAGGATTGCTTTGACTGCTTTATTGCTTTTTAGGAGCCATTTTTTCGCAGAAACAAAGGATGCACATAACACAAGTAGCTAATGATTGAAGCGCAAGGCAAACAATGGTCAAACAACAAATGCTGGAGAGAGACTGAGGGTCTGTGAGATGGTGAGAGGCTACAGCAGGGGATGCCCACACACCACTTCCTTCCAGTGGATTCAGTGCAGTGCTCAGCACCTGGCAAGCTCAAGTTTTGCTCCTTGGAACTTTCCTTTTGTTTTTTCCAAATATTTTTGATCCGTGGTTGGTTGAACCCATGGATGCAGAACCTGCAGATACAAAGGGCCGACTGTACTTAATGGGACAAAGACCTTCTAAGTTTTGATTCTCTGGGTGCTGATTATAGCGCTGTTTCTTCCCATTGGAAGGGATTGCTATACAGAGCTACCCAGAGACCAGATTTACCCTAGTATTGTGTAGTGATAGAAGCACTAGCTTTCAATTCAGAGTTGTGTTTGAATCCTGCTACCCTCACTTAGTTCTTATGTGATCATGGGCAGGTTACTTATCCTCTCTATCATCTGTTCATCTTCTGAAAAATATGGATAATAACATCTACCTTAAAGCTTGTAAAAGATTAAATGAGATGATCCTGGCACTTAGAATGTCCTCCATCAGTGTTCTCACTACCATTATCTATCTGTATGGCCTCATCTACCACCACTTCCCACCTCAGATTTTACATTCTAATAGAAAGGAAAACACTCAGAACATTTGACATTCACTTTTATTCCAGTTCTTCATCTTTCTCTATTTGTCTCCTGCCAAACCAACAACTTTGCCTAAGAATGCCTGCCTGAATCAGGAGACCTATTCTGCTCTTCTTGAAATCCTTCTTTCAGTTCCTCACTGCAACATATCCCTTTAAACAAGCATTGGATCCAATAGGGTCCTCAAGGAGGTCAGCAATATGCACTTAGTGATGTCCTTGGAGAAACAGAAAGAAGAAACCAGTGCTGAAAGACAGTGTGTGTGAACAGTGTTGAGAGAAATTGGGCCAGAGTAACTGAGAACTCTTCAAGCATGGAAACCACAGAAATGGAGCATGGATGTCTTCAAAGCCACCTGCAAGGGTAAATCATGAAAAATAAAAATAGTGTCTAATGTTTGACTACATGGAGCTCCTAGATAGATGGCTTTGCTTTAGCTCATTGGCTGGCTCAATGAAAACCATCAGTCAGTTCTGTTGTTTCGCATTTTGAGAACATGATAATTGATTGACTGTTTCACTTGGCTGTTTGGCCATCTTATGAATAAGCAGTGTATATCTGGAGATTATCCCAAAGCAGTCGCTTGTATTACATGGCAAAAAATATGGACATTAACCTTCAATTTCCTAGCTGGGAATGCCTCCTCATTGTGCCCTAGAAAGGCCCTGTCCCTTCCAGTTTCCTTCTGAAGGAAATCTGGACCAGCTGCTGGGGAGAAACCTGCTTCTTTGTAGGATAAGATGTTCCCTACAAATTGAAAAGCTTTTATTCCCAGGGCATATTATTCAAAACATCTTCAAGCTCAGCTTCTTACAGAGGTGTCTGAAAAAATACAAAACAAAAGCTATGTCTTGTGAGGAAAATCAACAGTTTCCGCACAAACTAGAGTACGCAGTATGCAGCACAAAATGCAATTATGTTTTGGATCAGGCTGAGCAGTAACAGTACCAGGCTAACAATGTTATCAGTGCTTACCTTGTTAAATTCATATCCAAGGACATAGGCTGGCTCATTTCTCATGATACCTTACCTGATTATCTGTAAGCAAATGGGTATGGTTTTTGTTTTACCTTACTGGCCCAGAAAAAAGGGCCAAAATACACACAGGTCTACAAAAAAGTCAGATGTTTCTTCTCACAATTGCATCTAACGTAAAAAACCACAAAGACTATGCTGACGTATCTCATGCTTAACTATGTGTGTAACTTTTATAGGTAATTTTGTCCTCATCTGTGTCATAATTTTGCTGCATGCCATAGATGCAAAATGAGTTTTACTGCTTTTTGATACATGACTTCAGTTTATCACATTTCCATAAAGCTGTCCAGTACTTGCTAGGGCTGTATAATTTTATTAAATGATTTTCTTCAACTGCCAAAGAGATGCCATCACCATAGTAACAGTGTAATTTTCTATATTCCATTTTCAGGTTTTTCAGTTTCAATGAAGTGGCACATTTTCCATTAAACGTTGCAGTACATAAAGTCGTTAAGGTGACAGCTGAGTATTCTAACGGCTGTGGTAAGAACATTGACAGAAAATTTACCCTTAAGTCATTTGAAATAATTATTGGGAAAAGCTTCAAGAGATAAGGAAGGGCTTAAAAAATTCAAATTTTTTTCCTTAGCAGATGACGAAGGAAGAACATTTTGAAAGTTCTGCTTGCCTTCTAGACATCAGTCTAAGCTGTAGCAACCAGACAAACAACGTGATGCCTTCTTTCCATTGTCTTAGAAACAGCACTGGGTACCCCAAGTCCTGATCTTGCACTGGGGTACTCAGTATCAGGAAAGATTTGTGTTAATATCAACACAGACCTCTAATCCCTCTATTTGTTTTTATTTTCTTACCAGGAGTAATCACAAGTTGTAATTACAGAAATATTTTTTATTTATTTGTACATTTGTTTTTCTGTCAGAAACCTCCACACCCAAGCCACCCAGGGGCAGGTACCTTGTATGCTCCTGTCTTATATCATCAGCATTAAGCACAATGCCTGGCGCATGGTAAGTGCTGAATAAAGAAATAATTCAAGTAGATGATGTAACTCTCTTATCACCTATAGACTCAACTCTCTGAATTGTTGCTTATCCAAAACATGAAATGAAATGAAAAAAATAAAATTGTCTTTCTCTTCAGAGGAATTAAAACTGCAATAAACTTGAATTACATGATTTTGTGACTTCAATATGTAGAACTTTTTTTTTTTTTTTTAAGTAGTTGCAACTCCAAATGTACCTTGCACATTAACCACTCCTGGGCTATGGTCCCTTTTCCCAGTCCCATCAGCCCCTTCCTGAAGGCATGGTCCAGTCTGACTGGTTTACATGGTAGATGTGTTCTCATTAATTCTGCAACCAGCCTGCCCCTGACTCAACTTTTGCCCTAGACTTACACCCCACATCATGGCAGCTTGAATCACTAAGTCCTATTTCCATATCAGAAGTCTGATCTACAGCAGAAAGAATGTCCCCATCCCTTCCACATACTGTATGTGTGAAGGACACCTGTTTCCTGCATGAGAAGACATGAGCCTTAAAGTCCTTTGAAGAGAGAGAACAACAAATCAGGCATTGCATTTTTAGAATTGTCTTCCTGATCTAAAGAATGATAACTGTGAATTAAAACCAAAGTGTTAAACAATATATTCCAAGTTTCAAATAAAAGGGACAGTATTCAGTTGCCAAGAAGTTTGTTTCCAGCGCAAGGTATCTTCACGTGGAAAAATTCCTATTGTTCAAAGCAGTAAACCATACTAGTGGATCTAATTAAGGCATCAGCTAGAATGGTCAAAGCACAGTGCCAAAGAAGTCAATAGCCAACGGCCGGCCCCCATGAGGACAGTTAGCACTTTTCTGCTTCTTGGCCTTAGCTGAACCATTCACCTGGTAGCCACTTCTGTTGCAATGATCGCAAAGGGAATCAAATAAAAGAATGAGTGGAGAGCACACCAGTAGAAGAAGAACATCTAACTCTCACATTTGATTCAAAATGAACCAGAAGGGTCACATTTTCACATATGAAGGACAGCATGTTAGCTGACAGACTGATAGTATTATGAGCAAGATTAAAATGTTAATAAATGATCTGAATCTCATTCTTATTCAACCACAGGAAGATGAACAAATGGGTAACAGAAGAATCAGTCGTGAGTACGTTATCCTATTTCTGAACAAATCCATATATGTAGTTCTGAAATTTAAATTTATACATAGGACATCAGCATAAGGGCATTGCAATTGATTATAATAAACATAGATTGTTAAGCACTTAGTTATTGGTGTTTAATAAAAAGACAAAAGATAGCCACAAAATTTCAAATATAGGAGTGAATTGTTTTTGTAAGAACCAGCTGAAATGTTAATTATTCTTTTTATATTTTATTTTCAAAAGAGAGAGTGCTTCCATTTCTTCACAATGCTTATTTCTTGTTAGTTCTGCAAGTGGAAAATCTAGTTATATACTTTAAATATTTTATCTCTTGGATTGATTGGAACCCATACAATATTTCCTTTTGTCATATTAATAGAAAAACAACAGAGCTTTCCCACAAAAGTTATTGTTTAATGAAAATGCAATGCAATAGAACAGCTCATGTTTTTATTACCCTAAATTTCCCTCAGTCTCAAAATCAATATTAATTAAATATATGACAGTAAATGGATACATAATGGAGAAGTAATAAAAAAAATGCAATCAACTATGGCCAATTCTACAATGCTTAATTACTGACATATATTACCACATTATTGACAATTCAGCAAAAAATATTCAGCTGGAAGCTTTGAAAGGCAGAATAGTTTATTTCTTGCAATGAGTTCCAGTTTCCCTTTAACATAAATGCGTGAAGTATACATTCATTCAACAAATATTTATTGCCCGACCACTGTGTATCAAGTACTGTTATATATAATGAGGACAACCCTGTACACAATCCAGGAATGAAGATAATTAATAGTTACAATAGAGGGCCGCAAGTGCTAATAGAGGTCTCTATAGCACAAAGATGAAGCTTGGTCACGGAGTGGTTAAGAGTTCAGCTGCTAATCAACAGGTCGGTGGTTAGAACCAACCAGCTGCTCCAAGGGAGAAAGACGTGGCAGTCTGCTTTGGTAGAGATTTAGTCTTGGAAATCCTACAGAGCACTTGCACTCTGTCCCGTAGGGTCTCTGTGAGTCGGAATCAACTCGACGGCAATGGCTTTTTTTGATAGCACAAAGGAGAACATGCTTAAGTGTGTCAAGACGGGGCATCAAGGTAGAGTCCTGGGGAAGGGTAAACTTGAGCAGACCTATGCTTCTATCCTTCCTTCTCTAGTACTATTTAGAAGAGTGGTTCCCAAAGGTTTGTTGGCAGATCCATGCTGGTCCATGAAGTTTTGGCATATCATACAAAATGAGATGAAGAAAACTTTACTAGTTTCCATAAGTTTTATTGCATTTGAAGACTTCTTCATCCTGAGATTGTGTTCTTTTAAATTTTTTTTTCCTTTCTCAAATCATTGATAGAACATGGTAGAGTTTTTTTTCATAATTCTTCTAATAAATCGTAGACAGCTCTACGTGAGTTCCCCAAAATGATAGTCAATTGTCGTTATTTGCAGTAGTTCCGTTCTATAAAATCTTGGAGAACACTATATTAGCAAATACTGATCAATTACCGCTAGGGGAAATACATGGTTAGGATCCTCTAAGCAAGTCTTCGGTCCCAGCATTTTCATCAGCTGATTAATACATAACCTTTGTTTATGTGTGTTTGTCTTTAAGGCATCTTATTTGTTATTTCTTTCTTACAGTTAATTATATGCAGTATTTCTTTATAATAAAACACTAAGCAAGAAGGGTTTAACATTTTCCTGACTGTGGATAACATGACTGTAAATTTCTTGAACTTTCAGCTTTACAACAATGGTGTCCATGATGCTTCTCTTATCAGTCGTCATCTCATTAATTCACAAATTTGGCCATTTTTCCACATTTTCAATAGCTTTATTACACACTAAAGTTGTTACTCTGAAGCCCTGGTGGCACAGTGGTTAAGAGCTACTGCTGCTAACCAAAAAAGTCGGCAGTTCAGATCCACCAGGCACTCCCTGAAAACCCTATGGGACAGTTCTACCCTGTCCTATAGGATCACTATCAGTCAGAATCAAATGGACAGCAACGAGTTTTTTTTTTTTAATAGTTGTTACTTTAGCATTTTCCACAGAGGCCTCATATACAGATCAGCAATTTTTTTTTCCTTTTTCTGGTTATACCCTATTATTGATTCACTAACATCGAACTCACAGCCAACAGCACGATAGCTCATGCCTGAACAAAGCTTATCTGACATACATATTTTCTTCATAAGGCACATCACAGCCTTCTTGAGCTAGGAACCCTAGACAACACTTCAGCACTACCCTTGGGGGCCATTTTATTTTATTTATTTATTTTAATTGTACTTTAGAGGAAGGTTTACAGAATAAATAGTTTCTCATTAAAGAGTTAGTACACATACTGTTTTATGACAATGGTTAACAAGGCAATGACATGTCAACACTGTCCCTTCTCAACCTTGGGTTCCCTGTTACCGGCTTTCCTGTCTCCTCCTGCCTTCTGGTCCTTGTCCCTGGACTGTTTAGTCTCATTTTGTTTTATGGGGCTGTCTAATCTTTGGCTGAACGGTGAGCCTCGGGGTGACTTCATTACTGAGCTAAAAGGGTGTCCAGGGGCCATACTCTGGGGGTTTCTCCAATCTGTCAGGCCAGTAAGTCTGGTATTTTTTTGTGAGTTAGAATTTTGTTCCACATTTTTCTCCAGCTATGTCTGGGACCCTCAGTTGTGATCCTGGTCAGAGAAGTCAGTGGTGGTAGCTGGGCACCATCTAGTTGTTCTGGACTCAGTTTGGTGGAGGCCATGGTAGTTGTGGTCCATTAGTCCTTTGGACTAATCTTTTCCTTGTATCCACTATCCAGTGGAGTGTCTTAGATGGCTGATCACAGGCTTTTAAGGCCCCAGACACTACTCACCAAGGTAGAATTTAGAACATTTTCTTTATAAACAGTGTTATGCCAATTGAGCTAGATGTTCCCAAAGACCATGGTCCCCACAACCCTCCGCCCAGCAATTCAGTCTCTTAGAGAGTTTGGGTGTGTCTCTGGAGCTGCCATGACGTTTCCTTGTACAAGTTGTGCTGGCTTCCTGCTACTGTGTACTGTCTTACCCTTCACCAGACTTACCACTTATCTATTGTCTATTTAGTCCCCCCCACCCCACTCCTCCCATCCCTAGTAACCAACAAAGATCGTTTCTTTTTCTGTGTAATCTTTTTCATGAGTTTTTACAGTAGAGGTCTCGGACAATATTTGCCCTTTTGTGATTGACTTATTTCACTCAGCATAATGTCCTGCAGTTTTATCCATGTTATGAGATGCTTCACAGATTCATCATTGTTCTTTATCATTGCGTAATACTCCATTGTGTTTATGTACCATAGATTTTTTTATCCATTCATCTGTTGATGGGCATCTAGGTTGTTTCCATCTTTTTGCTATTGTGAACAGTGCTGCAATGAACATGGGTGTGCATATGTCTATTCGTGTGACAGCTCTTATTTCTCTAGGATATATTGCTAGGAGTGGGACTGCTGGATCATACAGTATTTCTATTTCTAGCTTTCTAATGAAGCACCATATCATTTTCCAGAATGGTTGTATCATTTTGCATTCCCATCAGCAGTGCATAAGAGTTCCAATCTCCCCGCAGCCTCTCCAACTTTTGTTATTTCCAGATTTTTTGATTCGTGCCAGTAATGCCGGGGTGAGATGGTATCTCATTGTGGTCTTAATTTGCATTTCTCTAATGGCTAGTGATCACGAGCATTTCCTCATGTGTCTATTAGCCACGTGAATGTCTTCTTTGGTGAAGTGTCTGTTCATTTCCATTGCCCATTTTTTATTGGATTATTTGTCTTTTTGTTGTAGAGGTGTTGGATTTTCCTGTAGGTTTTAGAGGTTAGACCTTTGTCAGATTTGTCATAGCCAAAATTTTTTTCCCAGTCTGTACGTTTTCTTTTTACTCTTTTGGTGAAGACTTTGATGGGCATAAGTGTTTAATTTTTAGAAGATCAGTTATCAAGCTTATCTTCTGGAGTCTGTGTATTGTTGGTTATGGTTTGTAACCTCTTAATGCTGTGTATTAGGGCCTCTAGCGTTGATCCTATTTTTTCTTCTATGAACTTTATAGTTTTTGGCTTTATATTTATTTAGGTCATTGATACATTTTGGATTAGTTTTTGTACATGGTGTGAGGTATAAATCCTGTTTCTTTTTTTTTTTTGCAGATGGACATCCAGTTTTGCCAGCACTATTTATTAAAAAGACTGTCTTTTCCCCATTTGATGGACTTTGGGCCCTTCTCGAAGATCAGGTGACCAGGTGGATGGATTTACATCTGAGTTTTCAATTCTGTTCCATTGGTCAATGCATCTGTCATTGTACCAGTACCAGGCTGTTATGACTACCGTGGCTGCATAGTAGGTTCTGAGGTCAGGTAGTGCAAGTCCTCCTACTTTCTTCTTCTTCTTCAATAGTGCTTTACTTATCCGGGGCTTCTTCTCTTTCCATATAAAGTTAATGATTAGTTTTTCCATCTCTTTGAAGAATGTTGTTGTTATTTGGATCTGGATTGCATTGTATCTGTAAATTGCTTTGAGTAAAATTGTCATTTTCACAATGTTGAGTCTACCTATCCATGAGCATGGTATATTTTTCCATTTATGTAGATCAGATCCCTTTGGGTTTTCTGCAGTAGTGTTTTGCAGTTTTCTTTGTATAGGTCTTTTACAACCCTGGTTAGATTTATTCCTAAGTATTTTATTTTTTTTAGGGGCTATTACAAATGGTATTGTTTTCCTGATTTCCTTTTCATCATTGTCTTTATTGGTGTGTAGGAATCCAACTTATTTTTGAATGTTTATCTTGTATCCTGCTACTCTGCTGTATCTATTAGTTCCAGTAATTTTCTTGTGGAGTCTTTAGGGTTTTCTATGTACAGGATCATATCACCGGCAAACAGGGATAGTTTAACTTCTTCATTACCAATTTGGATGTCCCTTATTTCTTTTTCTTGCCTTATTGCTCCAGCTAGGACTTTCAGCACAGTGTTAAATAGAACTGGTGATAAAGGCATCCTTGTCTTGTTCCTGTTCTCAAAGGGAATGTTTTCAGCCTCTCTCCATTAAGAGTGGTGTTGGCTGTTGGTTTTGCATCTATGCCCTTTATTATGGTGAGAAATTTCCCTTCTATACCTATCTTGTTGAGCGTGTTCATCAGGAATGGGTGTTGGACTTTGCCGAATGCCTTTTTTGTGTCAATTGAGATGATCATGTGATTCTTTTCTTTCCTTGTATTTACGTGGTTGATTACAATGATTGATTTTCTAATGTTGAACCATCCTTGCATAGCTGTTATAAATCCTATTTGGTCATGGTGTATTATTTTTTTGATATGATGTTGAATTCTATTGGCTAGAATTTTATTGAGAATTTTTACATCTATATTCATGAGAGATATTGGTCTGTAATTTTCTTTTTTTGTGGTATCTTGCCTGATTTTGGTATCAAGGTTATGCTGGCTTCATAGAAGGAACTCGGAAGTGTCGCTTCTTTGTGTATGTTCTGAAATAGTTTGAGTAGTAGTGGTATAAGCTCTTCTATGAATGTTTGGTAGAATTCTCCAGTGAAGCCACCTGGGCCAGGACTTTTTTTCGTTGGGAGTTTTTTTTGTTACCTTTACAATCTCTTCTCTTGTTATGGTTCTATTCAGATTTTCAACATCACTTTGTGTTAGTTTGGGTAGGTAGTGTGTTTCTAGAAATTTATCCATTTCCTCTAGGTTTTCAAATTTGTTGGAATATAGTTTTTCATAATACTCTGTTATGATCCTTTTTATTTCAGTTGGGTCTGTGGTAATGTCCCCCATTTCATTTCTTATTTGGGTTATTTGCACCTTCACCTTTTGTTGATCTGGTCAGGGGTTTGTTGATTTTGTTGATCCTTTCAAAGAAACAACTTTGGTTTTGTTGATTCTTTCTATTGTTTTTTTTATTCTCTATTTCATTTATTTCTTCTCTGATCTTTATAATTTCCTTTCTTCTGGTGGCTGTAGGCTTTTTTTGCTGTTCTCTTTCTATTTGTTCAAGTTGTGTAGTTAATGTTTTGATTTTGTCTCTTTCTTCTGTTTTGATATGTGCATCTATTGCTATAAATTGTCCTCTGAGGACTGCCTTTGCTGTGTCCCAAAGGTTTTGGTATGATGTGTTTTAATTCTCATTTGATTCTAGGAATTTTTTGATTCCATCTCTGATTTCTTTTATTACCCAGTGGTTTGTAAGTGGGCTGTTATTCAGTTTCCGTGTCACTGATTTTTTTTTCGTTGCTCTTCCTGTTGTTAATTTCTACCTTGATAGCATTGTGGTCAGAGAAGATACTTTGTATTATCTCAGGATTTTGGAACTTGTTGAGGATTGCTCTGTGGCCTAAGATGTGGTCTATTCTGGAGAGCATTTCAAGTGCATTGGAAAAGAATGTATACTTTGCAGCTGCTAAGTGGAGTGTTCTATATATGTCTATGAGGTCAGGTTGGCTGATTGCGCCCTTTAAGTCTTCTGTATCTTTGTTGAGTTTCTTCCTAGATGTTCTGTCCTTTACCAAGAGTGGTGTGTTGAAGTCTCCTACTATTATTGTGGAACTATCAATTTCTCTATTCAGTACTGTTAGAGTTTGTTTTATGTATTTGGGAGCCCTGTCATTGGGTGTGTAGATGTTTATTATGGTTATATCTTCATTATGTATCATCCCCTTAATCATGATACAGTGTCCTTCTTTGTCTTTTATGGTGGATTTTCTTTTACAGTCTGTTTTATCTGGGATTAGTATTGCCATTCCTGCTCTTTGTTGGTAGCTGTTTGCTTGATATATTTTTTCCATCCTTTGAATTTTAATAAATTTATGTCTTTGTTTCTAAGGTGGTCTCTGTAGACAGCATATTGATGGATCCTTTTTTTTTTTAATCTATTCTGCCACTCTCTGTCTCTTTATGGATGCATTTAGGCCATTTACATTCAGTGTAATTATTGATAGGTGTGAGTTCATTGCTGTCGTTTTGTAGTGCTTTTTTTGTGGTGCTGATGTTTTCTTTGTTCCTCTTACTCTCCTGGGCTGAATTGTTTTTCTTTGTGGATTTTTTCTTCATTTCTTTTGTTTTTGTAGGTTTTGTTTTTACTGAGACTTTATGTTTTTCTTCTTTATTTTGATGAGTAGGTTTGTTAACTTTCTTTGTGATTACCTTGAAATTTACCCTTATCTTCCTAGGTTTGAACCAGTCTATTATTACTTGGTATTGCCTTGCTTTCCTCTCCATTAGAAAGTTCTATACTTACACCATTTATTCCCTCTTTTATTGCTCTGATGTTGTTGTCATTTACAGATTAACCTCTCTAGTTCCTTGTTCTAATTCTTTTGGTTTTGGATAACCCTTTAGAGTTCATTTCCCAGGTTGGTAACTGGCTAGTACGATCCTGAGTCCTAGATTCAGCCTGTGGTATGACGTTGTTTGTTCTCAGATTGAAGGACTCCCCTTAATAACTCTTGTAAGTTTGGTTTGGTTTTTACATATTCCCTTAATTTCTATTTATCTGGAAATGTCCTAATTTCACCATCGTATTTGAATGACAATTTGAAGGATATGTTATTCTTGGCTGGCAATTTTTTCTTTCAAGGTTTTACATATGTTATCCCATTGCCTCCTTGCCTGCATGGTTTCTGCTGAATAATCCGAGCTTAGTCTTACTGTTTCTCCTCTCTATGCAATTCTTTGTTTTTCTCGAGCTGCTCTGGGGATTCTTTGTCTTTGGTTTTAGTGAGTGTGATTATGATATGCCTTGGTGATTTCCTTTTGGGGTCTATCCTGTATGGGGTTTGTTGAGCTTCTTGGATGGTCAGCTTTTCATCTTTCATGATACTGGGGAAGTTTTCTGTCAGCAGTTCTTCAACAATCCTGTGTTTTCCATTTTCTCTCCCTGTTCTGGAACTCTGATCACTCACAGATTTTTGCTTTTGATTTTATCCCACATAATTCTCAGGGTTTCTTAATTTTTCTTCTTTCTTTTTTCTGATTTTTCCTCAAACGGATTTGTAGCCGAGTGTTTATCTTCAATTTCACTGATCATGTCTTCCATCATTTCAAACCTGTTCCTCAACCTTTCTATGACACTGTCAATTTCTGAAATCTTGTTGTTTATCTTTTGGATTTCTAATTGTTGTTTTTGTATGATTTCTAGTTGTGAATTTGTTTTAGCATTTTGTTCCTGTATTGTTTTCCTGAATTCTTCCATTTTTTTGTATTTTCCATGAGTTTGTCTGCCTTTTCAATGAATTTCTCTACTTTTTCCTTATTTTTGTCTGCTTTTTGCCTCAACTCTTGGATATCTCTGAATATTAGTGATTTGAATTCCCTATCAGACAGTTCTATTGCATTTTCTTCTGATGGAAAGTCAGATGGTGTTTTATTTTGGACGTCTACTAGAACCATCCTTTCCTGGCTTTGTAAATTTTTTTATGTTGTCTGCTCTCTTCGCGACATTCAGTAGTTATTTTCCTCATTTATTGATTGTAGATTTGTTTGTTTTATCCTACTTTTTTGTTTTATTTTGTTGTGTCTCAGGAGGCGGGCTGTGCGTTCTTTGTTGTTTGCTCATCTGTAGGCAGGATACTTTTCAGCTCCTTCTCCAATGGTCAGGGTCAGTCGCTCAGTATGGTACAGCAGGGCAGTTCCAGCTGAATGGGAGTTGCTCGGTTGGGTTGTTTGTGGCACTTACTAGGACCAGCAGGGTGGGTCAGGAATCAGTGCAGGACAGGTTCCTGTAGGCCGTGCGTGTGTTGGTTGGGGGTGTGATGTTCAGCACATGGTGCAGTTAGGCAGGAAGGAGGAGGGAGATTGTGGTGTGTGGAGCTAAGAAGGGTATGGGGTAGAGAATAGAGAGGAGAGAGGAACAGGAGGCAAAAATATACAAACAAACAAACAAAAAAGAGTGCTAAGGGAGCTGGCTGTTGGAGTGGAGAGATGAGAGACTGAGAAATGGAGGAAAAGAAAGGATAAGAGAAAAAATGAATAAATAAAAATTAGAAAGAAAGAAAAGCAAAGCCCCTAGGGATCCCATTGGTGCAGCTGGGAGAACTGAGGAACTTGCTCCCAGACCATGAAGTACAGCCTGACTAGAAGGGGTAGAGGTTTCACACAGTGCCATGTATTCATGAGATAGGAAGAGAAGGTAAGTATAGAGAGACAAGAAACTGAGAAATGAAGAAAGACAAAAAGGGAAAAAGAGAGAAAAGAAAACAAAACAAAAAAACAAAAACAAAAACAAAAAACAGGAAAAAAGAAATGTTCCCAGGGATCCCACTGCGTGTCTGCGCAGAGTAAGGGAGTAGCTCCCAAGCCATGCAGTACTGCCCGGTTAGAAGGAGCTCCCAAGATGAGAAAAGAAAAAGAAAACAAACAAATCAAAACAGAATAAATCAAAACAAACAAACAAAAAGCCCTGGGGTTCCCACCAGTGTGGCAGCATGGGACAGGAAGTAGTTTCACAGTCAAGCGGTGTTTTGCAGCCTTTCAGGAAGAAGCAAAGATGGCACATGGAGCCAGGTATTTGAGAGAAAGGAGGGGGAGGTGGTGAGAGGTATGGAAGAAATCAAAAGAAGTGGAAAAAAGCAACACCAGCAGCCAATGAATGGCACTCAAGGAGCCAGCCAGTGCAGGCAGGTGGAATCCAAGTGGCACCAGGGTGAAACCAGTGTTTCCTGGCCAAGAGACTGAGGCAGCAGGAAGCAGAGGAGGATGAGTGGGGGTGAAGAAGGGTGGAGGCTGGGAAAGCGTATATCACTGGTTTCCGGTTGTTCTGTCTCCTCCTGGAAGCTCTGTGAAGTGGCCTTCTCATACCTGCGGGGCCATTTTAAACAGTGAAATCACCAACAAAAAGCACAAAATGTGGCACTAAAAAGACTGTAAAAAGGAAACTTGCTTACAGTATGAGAGCTAAAACAGTAAGGCAGGACACAGCCTCATTTGTCCTCAGTTGGAAACCTGAGTATCAGGAAACTCAAACTGTTTGCTGTTCTGCACATGTTCACGAATGATTGCAAAAGTGCCCCCAAAAGTGCCCCAAGTATTGTGGAGGGCTCTGGGGACCATGGTCTCGGGGAACATCTAGTTTAATTGGCATAACACAGCTTATAAAGACAATGCTCTACATTCTACCTTGGTGAGTAGTGTCTGGGGTCTTAAAAGCCTGTGAGCGGCCATCTAAGATACTCCACCGGTCTCATCCCTTCGGGAGCAAGGGAGAATGAAGAGAACAGGATACAAGGAAAAGATTAGTCCAAAGGACTAGTGGTCCACAGCTACCATGGCCTCCACCGGACTGAGTCCAGTACAGCTAGATGGTGTCTGGCTACCACCACTGACTGCTCTGACCAGGATCACAACAGAGGGTTCTGGGCAGAGCTGGAGAAGTATGGAGAACATAATTCTAACTCACACAAAAAAGACCAGATTTACTGGCGTAAAGGAGACTGGAGAAACCCTGAGAGTATGGCCCCCAGACACCCTTTTAGCTCATGGGTGAAGTTATCTCTGGGTTCACCATTCAGCCCCGGAGTGGACAGCCCCGTAAAACCAAATGAGACTAACAAGGTACAGTAGTCCAGTGACAAGGGCTAGAAGGCAGAAGAGGACAAGGAAGCTGGTGATAGGGAACCCAAGGTTGAGTAAGGGTATTGTTGATGTGCTGTGAGATTGTTAACCATTGTCATAGGGCAACATTTGTAGTAACTGTTAAATGAGAAACTATTTTGTTCTGTAAGCCTTCATCTTAAGTGAGAATAACAGCACAATTGGAAGAGCGTAGTCAATGGCACTGAACTCTGCATGTAGAAATTTTTGAAATGGTATATCTTTGGCTATGTGTATTTTCACCAAAAAAAAAAAAGGTTGAGAAGTTAGAGGGTTGACATGTTGTGGGGTTATTAACCAATGTCATAAAACAGTATGTGTACTACTGTTTCATGAGAAACTATTTGTTCTGTAAGCCTTCACCTGAAGTACAATAAAAAAAAAAAAAAAAAGTCTAGAAAGAAAGAGTAATGTGAAGAACACTTGCATTAATGGAAGTATCCAGTATCTTGACTATGGTGGGGAATACAAGAATGTACACGTGTGATAAAATTGAGTAGAACAAAATACATACATGTATTCAAATGAGTATAAGTAAAAGTAGGGAAATCTGAATAAGATCAGTGGATTGTACCAATTTAAATATCCTGGTTGTGATACTGCACCACTGTTTTGCAAAAATGTTATCTTCGAGAAACTGGGTACAATTCACATACTGTTTCTCTGTATTGTTTTTTACAGTGATGTATGAATATACAATCATCTTAATAAAATTTTTAAATACAACAACAACAACAACAACAAAAAGTGCCCCAAGTAGTAATTTGGAGTCACAAATATATTTTAATGAGTATGTAAATTCACAAATACTAAATCTGCAAACTATGAGGCTCTACTGTACTTCTGAAATTTTCCTTGGTAGTGAAATCTAAAAGTCCAGGAGTCACTATCATGCAGCAAGACCAGTTCAACCATGAGGAGAGGAAGGAGACAAGCTGGTTGATTCATCAGCTGAGTATTAACAGTAGAAGCCTTCTTATCCAATGTAATCCAGCAGTAGTTAGTGAATTAATCAAAAAATCAATTAAGGTAGGATATCATAAAAAAGATCTATTTTTAAATCTTTTGTATTTTAATTTCTCCCACTCATCTATCATTTTGTCTTACTGTGATGGCTTGTGTGCTGCTGTGATGCTGGAAGCTATGCCCCCGCTATTTCAAATACCAGCAAGATTACCCATGGTGGACAGATTTCAGCAGAGCTTCTCGACTAAGACAAACTAGGAAGAAAGAACTGGCAATCTACCATCAAAAATTAGCCAATGGATCACAACAGAATATTGTCTGATATAGTGATGGAAGACGTGATCATTTGGTTGAAAGGCTCTCAAAAAATAGTGGTTACAACAATGGACTCAAGCATACCAATGATTGTTAAGACAGCACAGGACTGGACAACATTTTGTTATGTGGTACATAATGTTGCCATGAGTCAGAGCTGACTCCACGGCAACTAACAATAACAATGTTTTAACTTAAAACAGGTATTTGTCTATCAGTTGATGGAAGGTCTTTTCTTTGACTATGAATCCCCTGATTGTTCCAAGTATTCCTTGCCTAAACCACACCCAAAATTCAGGGTGTATAATTTACCATTTTAGATTTTTTAAAGTGGCACAGCAATTTAAAGACACTTGTGAAGCAAGATGACTGCAAACTCAACCTAGAACTTTATGGTTTTGTTCCCCAGTTTTTACAGTAGATCACACACCTCTTTGGACAGGCGATTTTAAACTACTCACTTTTATTGTTGTTTTTTTTTTTAATATTTTATTGTTTAGGTGAAAGTTTAAAGAGCAAATTAGTTTCCTGTTCAGCAATTTATACACAGCTTGTTTCATGACAGACCACTGGTGGCAAAGTGGTTAAGAGCTCACCTGCTAAACTAAAGGTCAGCAGTTGAAACCCACCAGCCACTCCTTGGAAACCAACCCTATGGAGCGGTTCTACTCTGTCCTATAGGGTTGCTAGGAGCCGGAATCAACTTGAGTTTGGTTTTTTTTTTTTTTTTTGGTTTTGTTTTGTGACATTGGTTGCAAACCCCTGAATGTGTCAGCACTCTCCCTCCTTCCTTCCCGGATTCTCCATGTTTGCCCAGCTTTCCTGCCCCTACCATCCCTCTGAACTTTGCTTTTGGTCAAAGCTGCCCTTTAGATCTCGTATAGTTGATTGTTCTGGGGTTTACACTCCTCACTGGTGTTATTGTTCATTTTCTAGGCCAGTCTATTGTATGGCTATAATATGATCTCTGGGTGTGAGTTCAGTTCCAAGCTTGAAGGCTGCCTAAGGGCCATAGGCTCGGGAATTCTACCACTCTCTATCAGACCAGTAAGTTTGGTCTTATTTATGAGTTTGAATTTTGTTCTACATTTCTCTTCCACTCTGTCCATGACCTACTATTGTGGTCCCAGTCAGAACGGTAGGTAGTGGTAGCCAGGTACCATCTAGTTCTTCTGGTCTCAGGCTAAAAGAGGCCAGGGTTCATGTGATCCTTTAGACTTTTGGACTGTTTCCCGGAGTCTGATTTTCTTAACTCTTCTTTGCTCCGAACAGGAAGAGACCAGTCGTTGTATCTTAGATGGCTGTTTGCAAGCTTTTAAGACCCCAGTCACTACTCACCAAGGTAGGGTGTAGAACATTGTCTACATGGATTATGATATGCCAATTGACCTAGATGTCTCCCAAGACTATGGTCTCTAGCCCTCAAGCTCAGTCAGTATCTCAGTCCTGGGAAGTGTATGGTTATGGCTAAGACATTTTCATGACTGTGCTCCTTGTGTGCACTATTGCATACATGGGTATGTTTGCAGCATGTACACATACATGTGCACGAGTGTACTTCCATATGCCCTCTCACCCCTGTTCAGCTTACATATCTCCCTGTATATCCACTTGTACATTATTATTACTGTTGTTGCAGGATTGTATATGTGTTAGTATTTACCGTTGTTACCTTTTACTCTTGCGTATCTTTCAGTGTCTTCCTTTATATTGATTATGTTGTGCTGATGTCTCCTATATTGTGTATTATCTCTCCCTTCACTAAAGTTATTATGTGTCTACTAACTAGTTAGTGGTTTTCCTTCCCCCTGCTCCATCCCTGATAACCATCAAAGAATGTTTCTGTCTGTGTGAAAACCTTTTCTTGACTTTTATAATAGTGGTCTCATACAATATTTGTCCTTTTGTGACTGACTTATTTCACTCAGCATAATGCCGTCCAGATTCATCCATGTCGTGAGATGCTTCGCAGATTCATCATTGTTCTTTATCGTTGGGTAGTATAGCACTGTGTGTATGTACCATAGTTTGTTTATCCATTCATCTGTTGATGGGCATCTAGGTTGTTTCCATCTTTATGCTATTGTGAACAATGCTGCAATGAATATGGGTGTGCATATGTCTATTCGTGTGATGGTTCTTATTTCTCTAGGATTTATACCCAGAAGTGGGAATGCTGGATCATATGGCTTTTGTATTTCTAGCTTTTTGAGGAAGCACTACCATATCGTTTTCCATAGTGGTTGTGCCATCTTACATTTCCACCAGCAGTGTATGAAATTTCCCATCTCCCCATAGCCTCTCCAGCATTTGTTGTTTCTGTTTTTTTGATTAGTGCCATTATTACTGGTGTGAGATGGTATCTCATTGTAGTTTTGATTTGCAAACTCTATGGAGCAGTTCTACTCTGTCCTATGGGGTCACTATGAGTGGGAATTGACAGCAACGGATTTGGTTTGAGCCCTGGTGGCGCAGTGATTCAGAGCTCAGCTGCTAACCGAAAGGTCAGCAGTTAGAATCCACCAGCTGCTCCTTGGAGACCCTGTTGGGCGGTTCTACTCTGTCCTATAGGGTCGCTAGGAGTCGGAATTGACTCGATGGCAATGGCTTTAGTTTTTGTTGCTGTTGTTTTTAATGGCAAATGATCACGAGCATCTCTTCACGTATTTGTTGGCTACATGGATGTCTTCTTTGTTGAAGTGTCTTTTCATGTCCTTTGCCCATTTTTTAATTGGTTTGGCTTTTTGTTTTTAAGTTGTTGGGAAATTTCTATAAATTTTAAAGATTAGACCCTTGTCAGATATGTCATAGCCAAAAATTTTTTCCCAGTCTGTGGGTTCTCTATTTACTCTTTTGGAAAAGTCTTTTGATGAGCATAACTATTTCATTTTTCAGGAGGTCCCAGTTATCTAGTTTATCTTCTGCTGTTTGTGCTTTTTTAGTTATGTTTGACAGCCTACTTATGCCATAAATTAGGGCTCCTAGATCTGCCCCCTTTTTAAATTTTTCTGTGATCTTTATGGTTTTAGGTTTTACGTTTATGTCTTTGATCCATCTTGAGTTAATTTTTGTGTATATTGTGAAGTATGAATCCTGTTTCATTTTTCTGCAAATGGATATCTAGTTTTGCCAGCACCAAGAGACTATCTCTTCCCCATTTAATGGATTTTGACACTTTGTTGAAGATTAACTGTCCATAGGTGGATGGATTTATTTCTGGGTTCTCAATTCTGTTCCGCTGGTCTATGTATCTATTGTTGTACCAGTATTAAGCTGTTTTGACTACTGTGGCTGTATACTAGTTTCTGAGATCAGATAATGTGAGACCTCCTACTTTGTTCTTTTTCTTCAGTAATGTTTTACTTATCTGGGGCCTCTTTCCTTTCCATATAAGTTGGTGATTAGTTTTTCAGTCTCATTAAAGAATGTTATTGGAATTTAGATCAGGATTGCATTGTATCTATAGATTGCTTTGGATAGTATTATCATTTTCACAATGTTAATTCTTCCTATCCATAAGCATGGCATGTTTTTCCAGTTATGCAGGTCTCTTTTGGCTTCTTGCAGTAGTGTTTTAAGGTTTTCTTTGTATAAGTTTTTTACATCCCTAGTTAGGTTTATTCCCAAGTATTTTATTTTTGGGGAAGGGCAATTGTAAATGGTGTTCCTGATTTCCTTTTCAGAGATCTCTTGGTTAGTGTAGAGGAATCTGACTGATATTTGTATGTTAATCTTTTACCTTAAAAAGACAGGAAAGAAAAGAAGGCTAAAATGAATGTCAGAAGAGATTCTGAAACTTGCTCTGGAACTCAGAGTAGCTAAAGCAAATGAAAGAAACAATGAAGTAAAAGAGGTAAACAGAAGATTTCAAAGGGCAGCTCGAGAAGGCAAAGTAAAATATTATAATGACGTGTGCAAAGACCTGGAGTTAGAAAATTAAAAGGGAAGAACACACTTGGTATTTCTCAAGATGAAAGAACTGAAGAAAAAAATCAAGCCTCAATTGCAATACGGAAGGATTCCATGAGCAAAATATTGAACAGTGCAGGAAGTATCAAAAGACGATTGAAGGCAGTGTACCAAAAGGAATTGGTCGATGTTGAACCATTTTAGGAGGCAGCATATGATCAAGAACCGATGGTAATTAAGGAAGAAGTCCAAGCTGCACTGAAGGCATTGGTGAAAAACAAGGCTCCAGGAAGTGATGAAATACCAATTGAAATGTTTCAACAAGCAGATGCAGCGCTGGAGGTGCTCACTTGTCTATGTCAAGAAATTTGGAAGGTGGCTACCTGGCCAACCAACTGTAAGAGATCCATATTTGTGCCCATTCCAAAGAAAGGTGACCCAATGCAGAAATTATTGAACAATATTATTAATATCACACATAAGTAAAATATTGCTGAAGATCATTCCAAAAGCGGTTGCACTAGTATATCAACAGGGAACTGCCAGAGCATAGTATGAGGGATATCAGATGGATCTTGGCTGGAAAAAGAAAATGCCAGAAAGATGTTTATCTGTGTTTTATTGACTATGCAAAGGCATTCGACTGTGTGGATCATAACAAATTATGGATAACTTTGCAAAGAATAGGACTTCCAGAACACTTAATTGTGCTCATGAGGAACCTGTACATAGACCAACAGTTGTTCAAACAGATCATGGGAATACTATGTGGTTTAAAATCAGGACAGGTGTGTGTCAGGGTTGTATCCTTTCACCATACTTATTCAATCTATATGCTGAGCAAACAATCCAAGAAATAGGACTATATGAAGAAGAACATGGCTTCAAGATTGGAGGAAGACTCATTAACAACCTGCATTATGCTGATGACACAGCCTTGCTCGCTGAAGGCAAAGAGGACTTGAAGTACTTACTGATGAAGATCAAAGACTATAGCCTTCTGTGTGGATTACCTCAACATAAAGAAAACAAAAATCCTCACAACTGGACCAGTAAGCAACATCATGATAAAAGGAGAAAAGATTGAAGTTGTCAAGGCTCCGTAATCAATGCCCACGGAAGCAGCAGTCAAGAAATCAAACGATGTATTGCATTGGACAAATCTGCTGCAAAAGACATCTTTAAAGTGTTAAAAAGCAAAGATGTCACTTTGAGGACTAAGGTGCACCTGACCCAAGCCATGATATTTTCAATCGCCTCACATGTATGCGAAAGCTGGACAATAAATAAGGAAGACCGAAGATTGGAGGCCTTTGAGTTATGGTGTTGACGAAGGATATTGAATATAACATGGACTGCCAGAAGAACGAAAAAAATCTTTCTTGGAAGAAATACAGCCAGAATGCTCCTTAGAATCGAGGATGGCAACACTTTGTCTCATGTATTTTGGACATTTTATCAGGAGGGATCAGTCCCTGGAGAAGGACATTATGCTTGGTAATGTACAGGGTCAGCTAAAAAGAAAAGACCCTTAATGAGATGGACTGATACAGTGGATGTAATAATGGGCTCAGACATAGCAAAGATTGTGCAGATGGAGCAGAACTGGGCAGTGTTCTGCCGTACACTGTTGTACATAGGGTTGCTATGAGTTGGAAGAAACTCAATGGCACCTAACAATGACAACAATTTAGTACGCCATCACTTTGCTAAATCCTTCTATTAGCTCCAGTAGCTTTCTTGCAGAGTCTCTGGGATTTTCTATGTATAGGATCATGTCATATTTAAATAAGGATAGTTTTACTTCTTCCTTACCAAGTTGGAAGACTTTTATTTCCCTATCTTGCCTTATTGCTCTAGCTAGGACGTCCAGTACAATATTGAGTAAAAGTGGTGATAAACGGCATCCTTGTCTTGTTCCCATTCTCAAGGGGAATGCTTTCAGCCTCTCTCCATTGGGAATAATGTTGGCTGTTTTTTATTGTCTTTTAAACATTCGATTTTTTTTCGTGGAAACAACTCTGTGTAGTCATAATTCATTAGTTACACAATATTTACATAATTACAACTGGATACAATGATTTGAGAACAAATACAACTGACACTTGGCATGCATGCAGTTTAACAGGTGGTGGCAGAAGTGATAGCCACCACCCCCGAGCCCGCCCCAAAGCAGGGTTTCTCAAACTTTAATGTGCATATGACTCATCTGGCCAAAAAAAAAAAAAAAAAAATTCCGACTCATGGTGATCCCATGTGTTACAGAGTAGAACTGAGCTCCATAAGGTTTTCTTGGCTGTAATCTTTGAGGAAGTAGATCTCCAGGCCTTTCTTCCACAGCACTGCTGGGTGGGTTCAAACCTCCAACAGCACAAACTGCTGACACTGCCTAAGAACCTTGAATTACCTGGGGATCTCGTTAAAATGCACATTCTGATTTGCTTTGTTTGAGATGAATCAGTCTGTATTTCTAACAACCTGCCAGGTAATGCTGTTGCTGCTGTTCTGCAGACTACACTCTTGAGTATGGAGGTACTAGAACAGTGGTTCTCAGCCTCGACTGTGCATTAGAATCACTGGGAGAGCTGAAATATGGATACCTGTGTCTCAGCCTGACAGATTCTGATTTAAGTGATCTGCAACAGGGACTTGGGATCCGGATTTGTAAAAGCTTGCCAGATGATTATAACGTACCAGCTCAAACATACCACGTGGTATGGGAACCAGGTCGTTTCTTTTACAGAGGGCGTGGAAAGTGTCAGTTAATCCACTGAGTAAATCTGTTCACTGAAGTCACGACTACTAATGTATATATAATCAGTAGATATCACTTTCCTACCTGCAATCTCTCATGTTCAATGTGTTATAGGGTGTTGGTTTTATTGTTTTTTAAAATGGCTTCTCTTCTAAGACTTCTGATTTTCCCTGTGTAAAATTTCTCAGGCTTTGGGCAAGAGGAGAATAGAATGTTTACTGGTACCTAATACACATCAGGGAGCGCTGGTGGCTAAGTGGTTAAGAGCTCAGTCTGCTAACCAATAGGTCAGCAGTTTGAATCCCCCAGCTGCTCCTTGGAAACCCTATGAGGCAGTTTGATTTTGTCCTATGGGGTCGCTATGAGTCAGAATTGACTCAACAGCACGCAACAACAAAAATATACATTAAGACAAGAGAAATTAACCCTGTTTTCCGCTTTGGCTCTGGTGCAAAAATTATACTGAAGTTCACATGCACTTTCCAAACTCTTCATTACCTAGAGTGGACAAATCCAATCTGACCCAAAAGTGGAGGTTAGGAAGCATTGACAGAAATGCATAAGGTTACAGAGGAAGACAGAAAAGGAAAAAGGAGGGAGCCTAGAGTATTAATATCAACTATCAAATTTATGATGCATAGATAATATACAAGTAATATGAAATCAGAAATCATTATCTGTGAGATAATTGTTGGTGCTGTTAGCTGCCATTGGGGGGCCCCTGACTCATGGCAACCCCATGCACAACAGAACAAAATGCCGCCCAGTTATGTGCCATCCCCATAATTGGTTGCTGAGCTGAGCATTGTGATCCATAGTGTTTTCATTGGCTGATTTAGGCAGTAGATCACCAGGCCTTTCTTCTTAGTCTGTCTTAGTCTGGAAGTGCTGCTGTAACCTGTTTAGCATCATAGCAACATGCAAGCCTCCACTGACAGAAGATTAGTGGCTATGCATGAGGTGGTACAAATGCTCAGCTACTAACCAAAAGGTTGGAGGTTCAAGTGCACTCAGAGATGCCTCAGAAGAATGGCCTGGCAATCTACTTGTGAAAAATCAGCCACTGAAAACCCTTTGGAGCACAGCTCTACTCTGACACACATGGGGTCCCCAACTGCTGGAATCAATTCTATAGCAATCGGTGAGAAAATAGTTATTTTTGTAAATATGTACCCATGGTTTCCCATTGTTTTGTATGGGACTTGTTCAGTAGTGATTTTGCTCCCCTGATGTACAGCAGGGGTCAGCTGCCTCCTTTTGTAAACACAGTTTTATTGGAAAATGACCATGTTCATTCGTTTACGTAAAGTCTATGACAGCTTTCCCACTATTTATGGCAGAGCTGAATCATAACAGAGACTCTATGGCTCACAGAGCCTAAAATATTTACTATATAGACCTTTATAAAAAAAGTTAGATGACCCCTGTTGTAGAGGAACCATTATTAAAGCTCATTCATTCCCATCACCAGCAAAATGCAGAGTCTTACCTGGCAACTCACTAGAGCATTACACAGTAAACGCTAGTTTCAAAAATCAGTAGCACTCTCTAAGCTTCTTATTAATGATCCCTTTTTAGGTCACATAAAATCTTTGCTGGGAAGGACAACTTAAAGGTTGGCCAGAGTGTGGCTATGAACTCAACAGGAAGTTGAAATGTAGCCCATAATAAAGACAAGGCAGTGAACAGAACGTAAGCTTCCAAGAAATCCAGCCCCCGGGAGTGATGTGGGTCCAGAAATGGATTGTGTTCTTAATTCCTTCTTGTGCTGTGTTTATGCCAAGCCATAGATCTTTTTAATGCAAAAGCAGTTATTTCAGCCTGAGGTCCAATCTTTCAGCAGAACAGTTTCTAAGCACTGTTTCTCTCACATTATTCACACTGGTCCTCTTAATTGATTGCCTTTTGTTTAGAGTCTGAAGCAGAACATTATCCTTTTCATCAATTTTCTCAGCAGTCTGCAAATGTACTATTTATTGCATGTAAAGTTCTACTTAAATAACATTCAATCATCTTTCCAACAAATTTTAAAGAGCAATGTTCCTGGAGATGATTAACAACCTATAATGCCTATTCGTTGTGTGGAATGTTTCTAGTGACAAATGACCAGTGTAAGAGGTCTTTAGGCTTATAATTTCTTTAGATGAATTTTCTTGACAGTCTTGAAAAATGAACACCACCATTTGTAAATGAGCATATCATGCATTACCACAAGCTATTTTAAAGCTGTCTTTGTTTGTTCTGTACGGAATGGAATGATAAAGCAATTGCATAGTATGGGTTTTTGTTTTTTCTGTTTGTTTGTTTGTTTTGTTTTTTTGTTTTGGCAGGAGGATATAAAAACACCATAAAGTATATGTACCAGCATTATATTTATATTTTTATTTAAAATGCATTTCACCTGAAGTGGTGGCTTCATCAAAAGCTAGTGATTTTTGTCCAAAGATCCCCCAAATGAGCAGGCTCTATAAATGAAAGTATCTGTTATACAAACCTGATTATCACTATAAAAACCCTCACACAGAGTATATAATTTTATAAAGCAGCCAAGAATCATAAGATTGGCCCAGTTTATGTACATACATACATACATATATATATATATATATATATATATATATATATATATATATATATATAGTTTTATTGAGTTAAATACAAAATAGCAATTTGAGTACTTACTATTTCAGGAACTATGCCTATTGCCAGCTGTGTTGTTGTTGTTGTTGCCGTTGTTGTTAGGTGCCGTCAAGTCGGTTTCAACTCATAATGACCTTACAGGACAGAGTAGAACTGCCCCATAGGGTATCTAAAGAGCAGCTGGTGGATTTGAACTGCCAACCTTTGGGTTAGCAGCTGAGCTCTTAACCACTATGACACCAGGGCTCCACTGCCAGCTATAGAAAGACAAATAAGATGGTTGACCCAAGCCAATTTGGCCATTCACACCTGCCAGGTTCTCTTTAGTAGCTTTAGGTACCCTTTACCAAAATTTCTAGACCAGTGATAAGTGAGACGTACTGGTCCCATCCCGTATAACCTCACCACCGTTTGCATGTTATAGTAAAAGCAAGCCTCAAACAAATTCTGCCTAGCATATATTTATTAGCAAGGAGGTGAAACAATCAAACAAGCACATTGTCATACAGCCTGCTCCTGTAGGCTGAGTGACATCCCAGCTTCCTGTCCTTCACACACTCAGGACAGTATCTTGGGTGAAAAATCCTGTGGTGGCAGAGGTGATGTTGTTCCAGTAGCAGGTTTCTGCTAACTTCCTCATCTAGACTCTTCTTGTTAAGTAGGGGAACACAGGAACAAAAGGAGTCCTGGCCCTTAAGCAAATTCCTAAAGGTTTTTGGGCTGCTGGGCCTGCCAGGTTCTCATAGCCCATTCATGGAAAGACAGAAGTGTTTTTGCCAGATTTCTGGATAATCCATTTATCTCAAGTACCACTGGTTTCACTCATGAAAAAATATTCCTACTATCCCTTGATCTCGATTTAGATAGCAATTTTTAAGTGGTTATACTGTAAAAAACCCTCCTAGAGTGTAGACTATAGGATCTTTGAAATGCCAATTCACCATTTCTTGAGGTGGTTCCTGATTAGAGTATTTCATCTGACCGCCCCTAGGATGCAGAGTTCATTATTAAATTATACGTATACATATCGCACTAAGTGGAAGTGTTTTAAATAAATTACAGACAATGGAACACACAATTGGTTTCTTAGCACCATAAAACTTGCATGTACAGAAATCTAACTGAATATAGAGACGGGAAGGATTTATTCAGACTGGAGTTTTAGGGAAGCTTCACAAAGGAGGTGATATTCAAATGGCGTCTTGAAGTTCACTGGGGAGAAGAGAAGTGGTTTGGGCACAGAAGGAATTCTAGGTTGAAAGAGTGGCATGTGCAAAAGCAGAAGACAAAACAATCCTGTGTGATCACATACTATAAGACAGGGTAGCTGAAACATGGAGTGAATGGAGGGGATAGGAAGAGAGGTGCATCAGAGAACATGAGGTTCAACAGATGGCAAGTAGCGCAGACCACCTTTGCCTCCTTCCTTTTCTTTTTATTTCCATCATCACCATAGCATGAGACAGTGGAGAAAACACATGCCTCCTGTCAGAATTTCCCGCTTCTTCCTCATCTGACCTTGGGCAAGTGATTTTATTGGGGTTCTTTCACTAAAAGGTTAGTTCACAGACCTGGCTAATCGTTTGAATCAAAATACAAATTCCTAGGCTCCACCCATACCTTTTGAATCAGACTTTCTAAAGGGGCCCCAGTAATCTGTGCTTTTTTCAACTCCCAATTTGTCAGTCACTGTCTTAAATACAGGAGTATGTGGAGGAAATCACCTTTGCTAAAAATACTGTAAGTGAATGCTATTTATTTTGGCCCTATTTCCATTTCCAGGATGAAAAAAGAGAAATGATCTGAAGAGACTGAGATATTTAAAACAGAAAACTTTCAAAATCCTTCGGCTGGGTTGTGGCATTTGCAGGGGGAGGAAGAGATTATCCAAAGGTAAGAGACTTTTCTCCCTTTGAAGCTAAATTGGTGTGATGTGAATCAAACCATTCATGCAGAGAACAAAAGCACTTTTGACTTCAGGAGCCAGTTAAGATGGCAACTTAAATAAACAGGGAGGAAAAGAGATATGACAAAAGGTCAACTGAGTCATAGCTTCTTGAGCGTCAATTGAAGTAGTGCCTAAGGCTGAGCAACTGAATTGAGTTTGCAACTATCCATCCTTCCAGAGGTTTCCAACCTGAAGTCACCAGATCAGTGAAATTTAGAGAGACACTAGAAGCTATTTTTTTCAAAATTTCTAGTGGAGGGCTTTTCAAAGTGTGGTTCAAGTAACAACCATATCTGAACCATCAGGGGGATAAGGGCAGTGCTTATTAAAAATGAAGATTCCTATATCCCACCCTAAGAAGTTATATTTCAGAGCGTTTGGTGTGGGACCTGGAAATCTGTATTTCTTTATAAACACCAGGTGATTTTAAAAGCATTCATTATTACAAGAGTAATTAAAATACCCCTAACCAAAGCCCCATTTTTCTCAGCTTTTGGCTGAAATTATCAAGTCACTATAGAGATCTTGCTTAACCTGTTAACCCATTGCCATGGAGTTGATTCTGACTGACTCGTTGTTACGATTTGCTTAGTAGGGGAAAATCAATCAAAACATGGGGTCTGTCAAGAAACTTCCTTTTTAAAGGAATCCTTATAGTGAAAGATGTGAAGTGACTTACCTTTGACGTTTCTCTTCCCCCATTCTCTGCTAATTATATTTTGTTCTAGAATCTTGATAGAAGAAAAATGCTAGTGGAAAAATTTTCTCCCCTACTGCCCACACAACTCCCCTCCTTTTTCTCCTCATTGCCACATACGTGCTCCCCCCGCTCCTTTTTTTCCGAAAAGAGATGGCTACTCCAGTTGGCAAGGAACCCTAGTAGAGCAATGGTTAAGCACTCGGCTGCTAACAAAATGATCAGCAGTTCGAACCCACCAGTTGCTCAGCAAGAGAAAATACTTGGCAGTTTGCTCCCATAATGACTTCAGCCTCGGAAACCCTATGATACAGTTCTACTCTGTCCTATAGGGTCACTATGATTTGAAAGCAACTCATCAGCACAAAACAACATCAGTTGACAGGAGCCATGGTGGCACCATAGTTAAGTGCTCAGCTACCAACCAAAAGGTTGGCAGTTTGAACCCACCCAGCAGCTCCACAGGAGAAAGACCTGGCAGTCTGCTCCTATAAAGATTACAGCCTAGAAAACCCTATGAGGCAGTTCTACTCTGTTACATGGGGTTGCTGTGAGTCGAAATCGACTCAACAGCACCTAATAGCGATCACAACACTTCATGTGCTTGGTGTCCTATGAGGGAACCCACACTTCTGAAACATTTCTATGAGGAATAAAACAGTAGTGACCTAATACTTGGTATAAAATGTATTTCTTTATTTTCTTAGAAAAGCCAGCTTTTCTAAGGATTTGCCAGATGATTCATTTGTGTTTTCTCTTGAAGTCAATGATGAGTAGAATAACTTTTCGAAGTTCTGATTTGAAATGTTACTAAAAAAAGAGAGTTAAAATTTAATCTAGTATCATTTTACTTAAGTGTCATGTGGTTCTAAGAATATAAAATATGAAGTGCAGGATTCCATCAAGTTCAAAGGTCTTTAAAATTCTGTGGAAAGGACATTTATGCATTTTAAGAGCCAAGGAAGTACAATATCTAATTAAACAATGTAGGGATTAAAGACTCTCCTGAGTAGAAAATTAAAGATCCTGGCTATGAGCCCTCATCATTTGTAGTTATAGATTCATTGGCATAGCCACTGTAGATGATATTCCATGGGTTCCACCAGGGTACCAAAGAGAATTTCTTCTCATTATGCAAATTTAAGCTAACAGCAAAATTACATGAAAAGATATTTCTAACCAATTCAAGCCAAATTGGTTAGGTCCTTTTTTGTAGATGATAGTAGCAGTCAATTATTCACTCACAATCTTACCATCATGTCATTATGAAGGCAAGACCCAAATTCTACCACACACGTAGATATATTTTAAACAAATATATCTTAATAAGCATGTGTAAAGGACTTATACCACCTGACTAAATGAAGGTTGATGAAGTCCCACCTCTGTCCCACTGCTGTCCTGACCTTACTACAACTTGAATAAAATATTCGTGTGAGTCAAATTCAACAATATTGTAGACTAGAACAGGATTCCATTATGCTTATGGTCAATATCAGGGAACCAAAATCCTTCAAACCAGTATCTGGACCCAAGAGCATTTAGAGATAAAGGTGAAGGGCTATTAAGATTCATATGTTCTTCACTGAAGGGTAGAGACCATCCCTAAAATGTTTTAACCAAACCACATATCTTAAATACCACTAATTTCACCAATGAGAGCATATTTTTATCAGGTATTATGCTAACAAGCCACTACTTTAAAATAAAAGTGTATTTCTATTATTCAATACATTAATTAGCCAAAATGTCTTGTGTTGATCAGAGATAAAGATAGTCCAAACGTTTGTAGAAGCTGTCTCTGGAATGTGACCTTTCTGATCAAACGTGAACTGACAGTACTTGGAGTGGGAATTCCTGATTAGAGCTACTGACCGTTTCTAGAATTTAGCTTAAGTCACTGGGTGGTGACAACTGTTAACACGTTCAGCTGCTAACCAGAAGGTTGGAGGTACCGGTCCATCCAGAGGCCACTTAGAAGAAAGGCCTGGCAATCTCCTTCCCCAAAAAATCAGCCATTGAAAACCCTATGGAGCACAGTTCTACTCTGATGCCCATGAGATCACCATGAGTCAGAATGGACTCAACAGCAACTGGTTTAACACACACATAAACACACAAACATATATCTCAAATGGGGTGAGGGGCATGATGTGATAGTTTCTTTATTAGTGGTAAGTATATTTCAATTAAAAATTAAGTATAAATTGTTTGTATATCAAAACAAAATTATTGTGTGTGTGAAGAAATTATTTGCAATTTTATTTTGTTTTGTAATGTTTAGTAGAATTTATCATATTAGATTAATAGCTCAGCCTGTTTATTCTAATTTAAAGTATATGTTTGAATCAGTGATTTAGACTTGTGAATTTAAGTTGAAATTGTACTAAATTTATATACAGTATTAAGTTTTACCATAGTTATAAATGTACTTTTTAGGTTTATAAGAAGTACTTGGATATATGGAAAGCTTTGTCAACCAGATATTCAAATTCTTTTCAAAGGATTAAAATCTAGTAAACGTATAAATGTAGTTTAAATTTCTAAAGGTGTATGGATGACTAAATATTTAAGTGGGACCAAGTATTATTCAAAGATCCCTTTATAGTTTAAGTGTTAAAATTCACTGGACTTATAAAATATAATAAAATTTTTTAATTGAATTTAAAAGCCAACAGAGTGAGTTATTTGCTAAATAGTCAGTGTTTTACGGCTGGAACAGGATCATAGAAGTCATCTGATCCAATCTAAACCGAGACCCAGGAAGACTGACCTGTCCAACATAGCCAGTAAACCAGTAGCAGAGCCTGGATTCAATTCAGGTCCCATGACTCCCAACCCACATTCTTTTCAATATCAACTAATATTTATTGAGTGCTTACTATCCACCATGCACCTTCTTCTACATTCTAAGGATGCAGCAGTGAAGAAGACAAAGTCCTTAATCTCTTGGAGGATGAGATGAACGATAAAAACATAACAGAGAAAATGTCAGTTTGTGATCAATGCTCTAAAGGAAAGAAAACAAGGAGTCATGAAGGACAGTGTGTATCGGGCAGGTGGATGGGGGTTGAGATGTGATACCTTTATTTAGGTCAGCCAGAAGGAAAGTCATCTTCACAGTGTTGATGTTTAAACCTAGTCCTGAGTGATGAGAGAAGGCTCCCAGTGCCAGGCAAATTGCTGTGGGAAGACCATTTCAATAGTACAAAATATGGCAAGTACAAAGGCCCTGAGGCAAAGAAGGGCTTGGAAGGTGGGGAGAATGAACACTGAAACTTGAAGGAGATGCAGAGTCATTTGGATTTTATTCTAAATACAATATGGGGCTATTGGAAGATGATGAGCCAGGAGTGACACAATCAGATTTAAGTTTTTAAAGGATCACTCCAGCTACTATGTGGAGAATGTTCTCTGGAGGGAGGAGGGAGAGGTGAGAGGAGAGTGTGATCTTGAGTAAGTTATTTGACTTCTTTGAAGCATGAACATATTGTCTACAAAATGAACAGAGTTTGTGAATTTGTTTTAAATGGTTAAAATACCTAGCACAGTGCCTGATTGTGCTTATACTAGGTATTTAAAAAGGGTAGTCATTATTCTTAGCTTGTTCTCCACGACCTCTTTCACTTTCCTGATGAAAGACTACACCAGGTGAACTTCAACACTTTGGCTTAGAAGTGGGTATATAATGCAAAGAAGCATTTTACGGAGGATCTCAATAATACTATAAATATCTTCTGCTACATCCACAGAAGGATCTCAGTAATACTATAAATATCTTCGCTACATCCACAAATACTTAAGGTAGATGGGCACCTATCACAGGCTGGCCTGAAACTGAGACTTTAAAGTTGGTCTCCTGAGGACCTGTAAAATTACCTTTCTGAGTATTGCAGCCCCTAATGTTAAACATCTTATTAATTAAAACTTTCATCCTGAGAGAAACAATCTAGAATAAGGCAAAGCCTGAGTGGTTCACATGCTGGAATTATCCAGTACATAAAATAAGAGCCTCAAGGCCAAGGACTATTTAACCAAGCTTAGCAGAGATATTTTCAGACTATCATGCAAATCAAAGCCACTAGATTAAATATATTCTGGGCATAGTATTCAGATGGATCACTTCAGCCAGTTCAGACCTCTTTTCTCTGCTGAATACCTATAATTTGTTATATGTACTTAAATGTTTCCTTTTTGGCATCTTTAACTCTACTATTAATGGGAGAATAAATCGTACAATAATTTGTTGACTCTGTCCACAAATATCACCACCTTTTATTTTCAAGGTCTTTATCAGACTCTGGCCTTTTGGAGTTTTATCTTTGTTACCTCAAAGGTCAAGTGCCTTCATTTCATACCTACACTAACAACCCTGCCAAGAGACTAGTTAATCTCTAGTTCTATGTCCGTTAGTCTTTCCTTTTTCCCCATCACACAGCTAAACATTCACTTAGAAAATTCACACATCTTTGATTTTTCAAAAATCTTGAAAACAGGATTACTAAGTAATCTCAAACACCACCCAAGCATATATGATGTACTGGGACTGCACTGGCGTTCCTTCCAGTTCAACACCATAGTGCAAACTCAGCAGTAAGAAACTAGCAGAGAGCAATGACGTGTCACACAGTTCATCAACACGTGGAGTCTAACATCTTGTGGTGTGCATCAAATTAGTCAGTGTGTACTGATAATTGAGCTCCCTGGATAGTACAAACAGTCTGAGGTCAATTTCTAACCTATAGGTTGTGGAGTCAAACCCGTCCAGCAGCCCCCTGGAAGAAAGGCCTGCTGATCTGCTTCTGTAAAAGTCACAGACAAGAAAACCCTATGGAACAGTTCAACTCTGTAACACATGGGGTCACCATGATTTGGAACCAGCTCAATGGCATCAGTTTTGATTTGGTATACTGATAATTACCTTTCAAGGTGTTTTTTTGTCAAGTTCCCTCAAAAACATACTTACACAGAGATTCCATCGTTCTGGTGGTTCTTACATATACTCTGTGCTGTTTTGCAAAAAAATAACAACTGATATTTACATGATGCTGATCATATATGCTGGGTCCTAGTCTAAGAGTCTTACATATATTAATTCATTTAATACCCATAACAATCCTATAAGTACTCTTATTATGCCCATTTTAGAGATGGGAAATTGAGAAACAGAGGTTACATAATTTGCACACTGTCATCAATTATGAAGTGTTACCCACTCAGTCTGGCTCTGTAAATTAAGCCGTTTGCCCCTACATGAGGGTTTCCGAACCGTGGAATTACTGACATTTTGGACTGGATAAATTTTGATTATGAGGGGACTGCCATGTACATTGTAGGGTGTTTAGCAGCATTCCTGGCCTCTACCCACTAGATGCCAGAAGCACCCATCCCCCACCCCAAGTTATGACAACCAAAAATGTATCCAGACACTTCCAAATGTCGCCTGGGGGGCAAAATCACCACCACCACCACCTGTTGAGAATCACTGCCCTATACTATACTGTTACTGCATAAAAAAGGCAAAAGATAACTATGTTTACACTTGTAAAGGAACAGTTAGGAGGCTTGTCTGTGAAATTCAAGAATTAATATCATTAACCAAATGGCTCCTCACCCAGTCTTAGTTAATATTGACCCTAATTCAACTGTGCTTTCCTTGTACCTTCTTTCCTTTTACCAAGTTGAAAAATTGCTCACCTAAGTGGTTAAGAGCTCAGCTGCTAACCAAAATGTCAGCAGTTCGAATCCACCAGCCACTCCTCGGAAACCCTATGGGGCAGATCTATTCTGTCCTATAGGGTCACTATGAGTCGGAATCGACTTGATGGCAACGAATTTAGTTTTTTTCTGGGGAAGGCCCACAGCCTGCTTTGCTGGTGAGTTCATGCTTTCCTTCAAGTCTGTGACTGAGGCATTTAAAGAGGTGTGCAGCTTTCTAGAAAGTAATAGAGGCTGATCTCAAAAAAATGCAACAGGGTACCTCAAGATGTTTTCCAAGATCCTTTCATGACCTTGAAGGTGGGAGGAGAGGCAAGCACAAACAGAAATGTATTCCCTTTCAGGGAGGAAAGTTATTCTCCTCTTTGGGCCCACAGCAGGATTTTGTTGCCTTGTTCCCTAAATAGTGAGTTGAAAAGTTGTGTGGTGACCAGACTTTAAAGGTTTATGTGCTTACATGGTACAACTCAGGCTCTCCCTGGTTATTGTCCACCGGAATATATTGAGAACTTTCTGGGTTTTCGTAGCTCCTTAATATTTTCTGGGTCTAAAGAGATTGAGTTGAAAATAGGTGGAGGTAAGGAAAACCTTTTCACAGCTTTTCAAATGCCTATACGCAAGAAGATGGCTTTGGTATTGCTGGAAACTGCTGCCTGAGTGAACATGCTGGCCAATATCTGGTGAATAGCTTGGAGACTGCATCTGATCAATAAACAATGGTGGAGTTGTTTTCATGGAGTGTGCTTTTCCATGGACTCAACCCAAGCAAATCACACTGTACATAAACCACCAGCTAGTGTGATATCTTTAAGAAATCAGACTACGCTCAGTTGGAATAAAAACATCCTATCGTGTGTCACTGAGCTTTTGGAAGCTCTTACACTGTAAGACTTTTTACCTTGAGGTAATGATTTTGTTCAGTATGGATGCAATATGCATTTATTGAGTGTCTGTCATGTGCTTGGAACTATGTTTCTTGTTCTTATCCCACCCACAGGTTTTCTGGCAGCTGCTATAGTGAAATGTTTACTCAGGTAGAAATCAAGAGACCTTGGGTTCCATTGTTCATTCTGCTAACAAGACAGCAAGTTACAACTTTGAATAAGCACCTTAACCTCTCTGAGAATCAGATTCCTCATCTATAAAACAAGGAGGTTGAATTTTAAATAAACTGTAAGTTCTCCTAAAACTAAATAACTTCTCCTACAACAATGCTATTTGAAAAAATTTTTTTAGTTAAAATTTGTTTAGCTTTTATTATGTGTCATGATCTGTTCTGAGCACTTTACATGTATTATTACATTTATTCTTCACAACAGCTGTGATGGCTAAGGTTGTGGGTCAACTTGGCTGGGCCATGATTCTCAGTGGTTTGGCAGTTATGTAATGATGTAGTTTGGCAGTTATGTAATAATTGAATTTGGCAGTTATGTAATGATGTAGTCATCCTCCATGATGTGATCTGATGTGATCAGCCAATCAGTTGTAAGGGGAGTTTCCTCCAAGGTGTGGCCTGTATCCAATATATATATGGACATTCTGGCAAAGCTCACTTACTTGCTCTGGATCCTGCATCTAGCTCGTCATCATCTGACCTCTGGTTCTTGGAACTTGAGCCAGCTGCCTGCCTTATTGCCTGCTGATCTTAGGATTCATCAGCTTCCGAGCCTGTGAGCCAGCAGCCTGCCATCCGACCTGCCGATCTTGGGTTCTTCAGCCCCTGCAGCTACGTGAGTCAGGAGAAGCCTCCAGCCTGATGCCTGACCCATGAACTCGGGACTTTCCAGCCTCTACAACTGTGTGATCCATTTCCTTGAGATAAAACTCTCTCTTTCTTTACATGTATGTGTGTGTGTGTGTGTGTGTGTGTGTGTGTGTGTATAGATATTTGGAAATCCTGGTGGCATAGTGGTTAAGAGCTATGGCTGCTAACCAAAAAGTCAGCAGTTCGAATCCACCAGGCACTCCTAGGAAATCCTGTGGGGCAGTTCTATTCTGTCCTGTAGGGTCGATATGAGTTGGAATTGACTCAATGGCAGGGGGTTTGTTTTTTTTTAATATATATATTAAAAATATATATATACATATATATAGATTATATGTATGTATATATAGAGATTATATATATATGTGTGTATATATGTGTGTGTGTGTGTGTGTGTGTATACATACATGCACGTTTCACTAGTTTTGCTTCTCTAGAGAACCCAGCCTAAGACAATAACCATATAAAGTAGTTACTATTATCTCCATGTTGGAGATGAGGAATAATTCTACAATTTAGTTCAATGTTTCACCAAGAGGAAGTCTGCCACCCAGGTGGAGAGGGAGTCACACTAGACGGTGAACAGCACAAGAGCCAACTCATTGACTTCTGTCTGCACCTATGACAGATCCTGGCACATAATGGGCAATTAATAAATAGTGATGAAAAAATAAAATTTAGCACAATTTTATAATTTAGTACATCAATAACGATGGAAAACTACACTTTTCAAGCTTAGAACCCACTCAAAAGCCCATACTGAGTTTCAAAACAAGCGGGGATTTAGTTGTCACATGAGCTTTTGATGTGTCAAAATTATCCTTCACCTGCTTTTTAAAAATAAATGTATTCATAGGATGGAAGGATTTTAAAAATAAAATATTAACTGTGGCTTCTTTCTGGTAATTTTGGAATGTGTGGGAATTTTCATTTTCCAATCCTGGTTCATATAATCAGGGAGTATATTTGTGAGGGACTATATTTAACTGCAATCTTATTTTGAAAATTTTCATAGGAAAGTAAAAATTTTGGTAGCTATCTAGATATCATGCCTTTTTCAGATGAAACAGTGCTTTCAGATGATTTTGACAAACATCGAAAAGAACAAATAAAAAGTGTTATAAATGAGGAAAAAATCAAGTCAGTATAATGTCTTATTTAAGTTCAAATGAAATATTACTCCATCCTTTTTATACACCTGAAATATATCGTAAAAATAAAAAATAAAATTATCTATAAAAAAGGTCAAATGATGGCTTAAAATTCAATAGTTTGTTACTGTTGTTGTTAATTATCTCCTGTTATTTCCATTTTGGAGTAATAACAAGAAGAAAATGCTACAGGGTCTATGTCAAGGCCAAAATTAACCACTGCCAAATGAACATTAAAAAATAGTGGGAAGAGTAATAGAATTGGTAATATTCAGACTTCATTTCTAACAGTACACCTCGAATTAACAAAAAAAGAAGAAGAGTGAGCAACACAAAGTGATTCTATATTACCAGGTGTTACAAATGTTATGTTCCATCAAAATAATGAAATAATGATCAAAAAGTTTTATGCAGACACACACTGGTACCTATGCATTACTTAAATATCATGTAGAGAAGAGTCCAATTCCTTCATAGCAAAGCTTCCATTCCCTTTAGTTTTGATGATAACTATGGATTCTATAATCCAAAGATAAAGATGTAAAAGAAACTGAGATTCAAAGGTGAACAAGTTGGCCATTGAAAAAAACATTCTCTAGCTGCTGTACTCTTCTACAAATGTTTAAGCTTTATTTGGTTGACTCTCCAAAGATTCAACACTTGATAGAACTTTATTCCATAACCAAAATTAAGCCTTACATGTTTGAAGAAACTCTAAACCAGTTTTTTCCACATAGAAAATATTCAATAAACGATTTGGTTTTAGTTTAAGGAAGTCTTAAAGATAGCTATTTTCTACTTGCCTGTTTATTCAATTATCCACACCCTTGACAAACATTTACTGGCTACCTTCTACATGTCAGACATTTTGCTAAGGGTTGTGGGAACAATAATGAACAAGGTACAGTCCCTAGCCTTGAATAATATATCCTTTTAATAAGGGCAGATCCAATTACTATTCTTGGTGGTAAATACTTCAACCTGTGCAGGGCACCATACCCAGTCTCCAGAGATCCCAGAGGAAATGGCATCTATGCTGAAATCTGAAGGACCAGTAGAAGTAATCCAGGGGAAAATGGGGTAGTGGGAAGTGGGAGAGATCCAGTAGAAAACATATTTCAGATAGAGGAAATAAGATGGGCAGAGCCATAAGGTTAGAGAGAGCATGATGTATTATAGAAGCTATAAGCAATCTGTTATTATAGGGCAAGGAGATTTTTGTTCCCATTGTTATATTCTATTTACAACCTCTTTTGATGCTGACAGGATAGTTAAGAAAACATTCGTAAATTTGTACCATATTTGGACATTTTTTTTCCTAAGCTCTCAAATATGATGACAAACTCTTCTTTACCTTTCAACTGCCTTATATCATGTTCCCTTTCATCCAGTTAACCCTGATGTCTGGCTCCTTCACAATCTCCAGCTGCCTTCTGACTATGACCTTTTAAAATGTTAGTAGTAGTAATAGCATCAGAACTATCTAAGTTCAGGGGGGATAATGCAAATCGAGATCAGCGCAAGGCTGAGGTGCAGGTCTCCAGCCCTTTTACCAATTCTGATGCCAGCTGTCCTCCCCATGGCACTTTCTATTTCTCTGCTGGGTTTTGATAACCTGTTGCAATGGCCACACAGAACTCACAGACCATACTTACAGTTAAGCAATTTATTAAGGAAGTAACAGGGTACAAGTCGGGATCAGAATCAACAGGCTACAACTCAGGATAAGGATCAGGAAACATGTAGGCAAGGTCTGGAAAGCTCCCCCTAAGTGAAGGGCACATCCCTCCCTTCTTCAGTGCATAACAGCTCTCTCAACCCCTCTCAGCAGTGCAAGCAAACAGGCCTTTTTCTCTGCTGTGCATTCCCCCTGAGGACAGGCCTTTAGTAGGCTTCCTCAGGACAGGCTTCTCTGCCTTCGGCCTCCTTACCGACAGCTTTGCCGAGGGGCCCATCACTATCTTCAGTGTTACAGCCCTCAACCTATGTTACAGCTCTTCTAGGAGGTTCATTGCCCTCTCTCTCTCTGCTTCTTTTGTCTTATCTTTTCTTTCCTCCTTCTGCTTGTCTTCTTCCTGTCTGAAAAAACCTCTGTGGGGATGGCTGCATATACATACAAACTCCTTGTAAATTTCAAGGCATGACCCTCCCACCGGGGCTACAAACTGAACAATCCCCTCTCGGTAGGCCACAGATACTTCATTTGCACAGTAGGCTATAGTAACTTCATTTGCATAGTCTAGAGTTACTTCATTTGCATAATACATTGACCAATCCCTGCAAGGTTCCTACCAATCACAGGGCAGGCTGCAGCCCAGGATCAGACAAAAAGTATCAAACCAAGTTATTTATAGCTTACCCAGGAAATGTCAATCAACTTGGACAAAAGTAACAAATCCTCTGGGGTAGAAAACTAGGGCAAAGGTAACTCCTCAGATTTTGGGGGGTAAATCTCTCAAATTGTTTTTTCAAAGAATCAAGGCAAAAGGCCACATAAAGGAACTCATTTCACCACAGTCCTTATCAGCACTGCAGGGCCAATGAGATTGGACAGGAGGGCTGGTGCCCAGCGGCCTACATTTCTATGACTTATACAATTCCACTGTTATCCTATTAGGTAGAGAAGGGTTAAAATATTAGCTTAATGATACCCTTTCCAGGTTACCAGATATAGTAAGAGGAAGAAATTATATGTGACTTCCATGACATTCTTTCAGTGTTCAGGCCAAACTCCTTGATAGGACATCTGCCTGGAGGGAGGGAACAGGGGTCTCACCCATATAGTTAGGATCAAGGAGTGTATTAATACAGCTGAGAACTACAGAGTCTTCAATATCCCTGTTAGCCTCCTGCCACAAACAACCACCACAATGTGGAAATAAGGCACACAACAGTTGCTCAAGTTAGAAAGTCAACATCAAGGAGACGGGAGGCCTAGCCCTTGGATAGGGCAGAGAGTCCTTGAAGTACAACAATAAACAGACACAGACCTTTAGTAAATACTCTTAACCATGCCCACAGCTAGTCTTGATTTAGCTGCATGGAAAAAATTAAGGAAACACATGTGTCAGAATCCTATCCTTCTTCAAGGCTCGACCACTCCAAAAAGTCCTCCCAAATGCAGCCAATCAGAATGGTTGTCAGCAATATTAAATCGCATATTTACTGGTACCAAAAAAAAAAAAAAAAAAGTGAATGCTATTTCAAACCATTACCTTCTGAAGGAAGGTTGGCAGACCTACTAAAGGAAAACTCAAGGTCTTCACTGGTCTTTTGAGCTCATAAATAGGTGCTGTGTATTTAATTTATGTGAACATTTTGAGGTTTGGGGTACATACTGGAGTTTGGAGAGAGCTGACTTGTGCATAATATGAACAGAATTTGGCATACCTGAAAGCTTTGGAGTATGGAAGGAGGACAAGGTCTAGGAGCCAAAGCAAAGTCTCTATTGTTAGGAAATCGTTTACAGCTGAAGGGACCCCTGGTGGCACAGTGGTTAAAAGTTTGGCTGCTAACTCACTTCTTGGAAACCCTACTGGGCAGTTCTACTCTGTCCTACAGGATCACTATGAGTTGGAATCGACTCAATGGCAACGGGTTTTGTTGGTTTGGTTAGAGGTGGAGAGACGTTTTCAGCCAGAAGTGTTCTGAATTGCTGTCTCTCTATTAAGAGGAGGGAAATCTATTGGCTGTGAGGAGGAAAAGAGGCATGAACCTGGGCCTGAGAACACATCAGTGCAAAACGGCTCTAGCTGGTGCAGCACAGAGCTCTGGCTAATTAGTAACTAGAAAGGGCTGAGGTGAAAAGGTAAGCGAGGGAAGGGAAAAGAGGAGTCAGCAAAATGGTGAGTATGGTTGTATGAAGTGGCCTGACAGAGGGAAAATGAATGTTCTGAGGAAGGATGGCCCAAAGAACTTTTGGGAATGATAGTGCTAAGACTCAATTTTTAAATGCTTGCATTTCTGCAGTGTAAGCCCCTCTATAAAATTTCAGTAAAGTTGGCTGCATATACAAAGGCTTTGAGTGAGCGACTATTTCTGTGGAAACTAAGGAAAGAGGCTTAGTTTTATGTCTGTGTTCACGTGGAATAAAACAAGAACAGTATTCAGGATAGTAAAACCATCTACTACATAAGCAGGATGTAGGAGCCACAGGCAAGGCCATGAAAACTAAACCCTCCAGAAATTTTCATCATCTCGTGTCTTGCATTTGACTTTCCTCTGCTCTGGATTGGAGGACAGAGAAGCCAATCTCATCTAGCTCTCAGGGGCAGGTGACTCCAGCTGACTATCACTCAGGTAATCTATACTGACTCTGCTGAGGCCTGTGTCATGTGATTTGAAGGATGCAAGAAAAACCCCCTAACCAAAAACATGAAATATCTCTCCCTGGCCAGTGCCAGAGCCTGAAATCAACATCATCATAACTTCTTTAGGTTGAAGCATTAAATTCTCTGTTAAAATGCAACCACACTCTGTAACAGGTAATATTAAATCATTCTCACTTATGCTTGCTTATAAATTCATTTATCATATTGGTTTCATTCTCCGAAGGAAAGATGTGTTGGTTCCGATAAAGAAGAGAGAGCAGGATAAGAAGATATTAGGTAAGGCAGGCTCAGGGCACCAAAGAGGTCTCTGGGCATCCAGGGAGAGAACAAAGGCAGAGAATCTACCTGACTGATGTGGGAGTGGAGGAGGGCCGCTGGAAGGGCTGAGGAGAATGCAGGAAAAGTGACGGACAACAAAAAGGCAGGAGAAAATGCACTAAAAATAAATTTGCTTCTTCATTTTTTCCCTAAAGCTGCCTGCTATCTTGGGTGACTTCAATAACTTACAGGCAGGGAGAACTTCCCTTTGAACGGGCTGCCCTGAGAGACACTAAAATAACATGACGTGAAGGACCCTTCTGGCAGTGGCAAGCCTACCATAGCTGGGTTTCCAGAATCACAGAGGCAGACTCCAAACTTTATCTATTGGCTACCAATGCACCCTGCTGAACCTGTGGGCCTAGCCTGGTGGTTATTTTTAGGCAAGTTCCTGTTTCCATGACTGACTGGGAACTGTGAAGTATGGAAGGAGGACAGGGTCTAAGAGCCACTGCAAAGTCTCCATTTTCAGGAAACCATTACAGCTGGAGAGAAGCTTTGGCCCAGAACTCTTGTGGGTTCCTGTCTCCCTGTTAAGGGGAGGGAAGTCCGTTGGCCTTAGGCAGGAAAGTGGGCATGAACCTGGGGCTTAGGAAGCCCTGAGAACCCATTAGTCCCAAATGGCTTTAGCTGGTGCCGCAGAGCACCAGCTAAAGGGGTGTTGCAGAGTGTTAGTCTGAGGCTGCCTCTAATTGGATGATTCCTCTATTTAGAGCCCTAGCTAGGCATGCTGGGGCTGCTCATCCACCCACGGGGAGGACTTCTAGCCTCCATCTTCTCTTCTTAATCTTTGTTTAGGCCTTGCCCACACTCTGCACCAAAGCCAGCCTTGCCTAGCATGGAACTCTAGTATCCTCAAAAGTCATCTGGCACAGGTCAGTGTGTGCTGAAAGGAAGTGCAGGGTATTCTGAGAGATTTTATTCAGTAAATACAGTGGCATGTAGACAGTGCATGAACCTCAGTCTACTCAGATATGTAAGAAATTATGCATTACCAATTTTTATTTTCAGTCCACACAGTCAAATGCCTTTTCAATTGCCTCATATGCATGTGAAAGTTCCATAGTGAAAAAGGAAGACAGAAGAATTGATGCACTTGAATTTGGTGTTGGCAAATATTGAATATACTGTTGACTGCCAAAAGAACGAACAAAATCAGTCTTAGGAGAAATACAACCAGAATGCTCCTGAGAAGTGAGGATGGTGAGACTTCGATTTGCTTACTTTGGACACATCATCAGGAAAGACCAATGGCTAGGAAAGGACAACATGTTTGGTACAGAGTCAGCGAAAATGAAGAAAAACTTTAATGAGATGGATTGACACAATAGCTCCAACAATGGACTCAAATATACCAATGATTATGAAGATGGACCCAGTGACATTTCGTTCTGTTATACATAAGGTTGCCATGAGTCGGAGCCCACTAGACGGCAACCAACAACAAATTTGTATTTTCTTTAAATCAACTTAATTCTGATTCCAAGCCCCGTTCTTATTGGACTGTGAAGAAGTTAAACCTTAGGCCTTCTTGTGGCTTCCCCCTGCAAAGGTGTAAAGGCCCTGGGGGCTAACATAATGCCAAGGTGGGGAATTACCTTGGGTTGTTAGACATGGGTCACACTGACTATGGCTGAGACACCCATTCCCAGGCTCTGCCACTTCTTGGCCAAGGCTGGAAAACTTCGGGTAGGTGGGGAACACAAGTGTGTAGAGCTCAGACCTCCTACGGGCACTCTCACTGTTTGTCAGCCCTGCTCCCCTAGTCTCTGCCACCTCCTGAGTAGGGTGCAAGTTCTGAGGGTAGGATCTCTGCCTTCCAGCCACTGGCAATTTGTCCTTATTCCTTCTCAGAAACTCTCTCCCATTCCCTACCCCCTCCAGGATACCCTTCAACCATTTAGTTTAGGACAGAGCCTTGAATTTCAGTCCAGACTTTTTTGTATTTAGCCCTGCTAAATCCCTGAGATAAAGAATCACAGTTTGGCCGACATTAGGGTTCAGGATCTCCATTTGAAATGAGACATGGGGAGGTTAAATGACTCACAAATTATGTGCAAAACCTAAACCAGAAGCCAGGTCTCCTGATTGTAGGCAAGTGTTATTTCCATGACACGACCAAATGGCAAGTCAGAGAGCATCCAGAAAATGCCAGTTTGGGGCTGAGCAAGCAAGAAGCTGAAGGCTCTCTTTTGTTTTATTATCAACAATACGGAAGCTGAAGAAAACCAGTTAGTGGAGGGGAGGGTGCCAGCAACCACTTGATTAGATCTTCATTCTTGTGGTTGCCAGCCAGTGCCATGCAGTGAGAGCCTGAATATGGAAGAGAGGCCATGCTGTCAACACAGATAGCACCTGTGTTTGCCTAGTTCTGCCACCCATTTAAAGCAAACAAGGGGGCGGGGCCAAGACGGCAGAGTAGTCAGATGCTTCCTGTGGTCCCTCTTACAACAAGACCCATAAAAGCAAGTGAATTGATTATATGTGACAATCTAGGAGCCATGGACATCAAAGGCAAAGTTGAGGAATCGGACAGAGTGGCAAGGGTATGAAGAGACAGTTTGGAAGCAGCAAGGAGTTGCCAGACCTGACCCAGAAGGCTGGATCGGCTGGTGGGAGTGGTGAGGCAAGCAGCGGCGTTCAGGACACATTTTCCACATTGGGAGAGACCAAGCAGCAGAGGGTCTATTCAAGCCTCTAGAACCAGTGAAAAGTGACGCTCAATCAGCAAAAGAGAAGTACATACATCTAACTGACCGTGTGGATCAAAAAACACCCCGTTTGGGAAGAACCCCTCTCCCATTTACTGCCTCCTCCTCACTCTACACTGGGTCCTGGGCTGGCTTCAGTGATTGTTGCATCCCCTGGGCTGGAAGCAGGACCCATCATGTGCCCTGAGCCATTCTCCCAGCCTTGGAGAGGGAACAAATTAACAAACAGGAGAAAATAATCTGCCAGCTCCCCTAAGCCAGGAACTCAGGGAGCTCCTTTCCCTAGGCACAGGCATAAGGGGTCCACAGACTTTGAATGCCTTTCACCCCCTGCATAGACTTATGTGGGCCCATTTCAGCAGCGTAGGCCCTCATTAGCACAACACAACAGGGTATATACCTAAAGCCTAACTTCAACTGTATCAGCTATATGGTGGAATGGCAGGTCCATGACATTTGACACCTCTCTGCCCATTAAGCAGGGTCCTTACCTACCCACATCAGGGGCCTGAGGACTGGTGGCTCCACCCATACCACCTAGCTACCTGCAACAGGGGTCCAAGAATAAGTGGAGCCTCCCAGTCCTTACAGCCAACAACACTGGGTGCCCATAGTCCGGCTGCAAAACCTATCTACCTACGCACTCTAGGGAAGAGGGAAACGCTTTCCTTCCAGACACTCAGGGGCAGCCGTCAGCCCCCTGCCTTGCTCAGCACGTGACCCCCTACTGCAGCCAGACACCTGGGCCTACTCCAATCACCCCTGCCCATCTAGGAATGCAGGTGAAAGCCTGCACCACACACTTGGTGATGGACTACCTGGACAACTGAACTGAATCCATACAAGAAAAGTAAATGGACTTCTAGGCTCACATACCTAGTAACAGATGTAACCACCTGTTGACAGGATGTTAGAGCTTCAAACGCACCAATAATCAAACTAGCTCATATGAGCAGCTTATTTGGGTGTATCAAAACAAAACAAAACAAAAATCTAGGGCACAGTAAGAAAACATAAAATAAATAAATATAATAACCTACTGATGGCTGTGAGACTACAGTCAATATAAAATCACATAAAGAAGTAGACCATGATGGTTTCAGCAAGCTCCCAAAACAAAGAATCAAGAAATCTCCTGGAGGAAGAGAATTTCTTGTAATTGCTGGAGGCAGAATAGAAAAGATTAATATACAGAACTCTTCAAGAGATCAGGAAGGAGATGAGGCAAAACGCAGAACAAGCCAAGGAACTCACAGACAAAGCAATAGAGGAACTTAAGAAGATTATAGAAGAGTATAATGACAAATTTAATAGGCTGCAAGAATCCATAGAGAGACAGCAAACAGAAATCCAGACGATTAACAATAAAATTTCAGAATTAGACAACTCAACAGAAAGGAGCAGAACTGAGGCAACATAAGTCAGAATTAATGAGATTGAGGGTAAAGCACTTGACACCAACTTATTTGAGGAAACATCAGATAAAAGGATTTAAAAAAATGAAGAAACCCTAGAATTATGTGGAACTCTATCAAGAAGAATAACCTACAAGTGACTGGAATACCAGAACAAGAGGGATAAGAGAAAATACAGCGAGAATTATTGAAGATATGTTGGCAGAAAACTGCCTTGATATCGTGAAAGATGAGAAGATATCTAGCCAAGATGCTCATTGAACCCCACATAAGGTAGATCCCAAAAGAAAGTCACCAAGACATATTATAATCAAACTTCCCAAAACCGAAGAGAAAGAGAGAATTTTAAGAGTGGCTAGGGATAAACGAAAAGTCATCTACAAAAGAGAGCATCAATAAGGCTAAGCTTGGACTACTCAGCAGAAACCATGCAGGCAAGAAGGCAACGGGATGACATACATAAAGACTTGAAGGAAAAAAATTGCCAACCAATAATTATATATCCAGCAAAACTGTCTCTCAAATATGATGGTGAAATTAGGGCATTTCCAGGTAAACAGAAGTTTAGGGAATTTGCAAAAACCAAACCAAAATTGCAAGAAATGCTAAAGGGAGTCCTCCAGTTAGAAAATCAATAACATCAGATAACAACCCGAGATTAGAACACCGGACAGAGCAGCACATATCAACCCAGATAGGGAAGTCACAAAAATAAATCAAAGCTAAAACACTGTAAATAGGGAAACAGAGATGTCAATATGTAAAAAAATGACATTAAAACATAAAAGAGGAACTAAGAAAATGTAGTCATAGATCTTTCATATGGAGAGGAAGTCAAGGAGATATAAAGAAATAAAACAGTGGTTTAAACTTAGAAAAATAGGGGCAAATTTTCAGGTACTCACAAAGGAAACTAACAATCCTACACATCAAAATAAACAACAAGAAAAATATAAAGACTCAGCAAATACAAAATCAACAACAATGAAGAAGACGAGAAGAAACTACATAAAGAAAAATGACTCAGCACAGAAAATTAAGTAGAACACAGAAACTGTCAACAACACACACAAAAAAAGGCATCAAAATGACAGCACTAAACTCATACCTATCGATAATTACGTGGAATGTAAATAGACTAAATGCACCAGTAAAGAGACAGAGAGTGGCAGATTGGATAAAAAAAAAAAACCACTATCCGTCTTTATGCTGCCTACAAGAGACACACCTTAGACTTAAAGAAACAAACAAAACTAAAACTCAAAGGATAGAAAAAAAATATATCAAGCAAGCAACACTCAAAAAGGAGGAGGAGTGGCAATATTAATCTCTGACAAAATGGACTTCAAAGTAAAATCCACCACAAAGGATAAGGAAGGGCACTATATAATGATTAAAGGATCGGTACACCAGGAGGACTTAAGTATAATAAATATTTATGCACCCAACGACAGGGCTCCAAAATACATAAAACAAACTCTAAGAGGACTGAAGAGAGATAGACATCTCCATAATAATAGTAGGAGACTTCAACACACCACTTTTGGTGAAGGACAGAACATCCGGAAAGAAGCTCAATACATGGAAGATCTAAATGCCACAACCTACTTCATCTTACAGACATATACAGCAGCCAAGTATACTTTCTTTTGCAACACACACGGAACATTCTCCAGAACAGACCACATATTAGGTCATAAAGCAAAAATTAACAGAATCCAAAGCATAAAAATATTACAAAGCATCTTTTCTGACCATAAAGCCATAAAAGTAGAAATCAGCAACAGAAAAAGCAAGGAAAAAAAAAAAAATCAAACACATGGCAACTGAACAACTCCTTGCTCAAAAACTACTGGGTTATAGAAGGAATTAAGGACGGAATAAAGCAAACAAGCAGGGGCTCAAGGAAGGCAGGAAAGAAAACTCTGAACCTGGCATCCAGTGAGGCGGAGTTTTGCTCAGTGTGAACATTCCTCATCCTCCTGCTGGCGATGAACCCCTTGCCCCTTTGTCAGAAGCTCTCTTAACTAGAAGGTGTCCAATTTTGGAGACAAAGGTGGAGTAATGGGTGCTTATTGCTTTAAAGTCTGCTTCATATAGTGAGGGTCTGGAGGGGATTGGGGGCAGAGCTTGTCCAGAGCTCAGGAAGGAAGCCCTGTTGGCTTTGATGCCCTATTACCTTCCTTCGGGAGCATTTCACATCCCTCTGGACACCCTGACCTTCTGGTGCTCAATATCTTGATGCTACTTAGCTCCCCTTCTCCACACTCCACTCGTACCTGAACTGCCCAGGCAATATCTCAAGCACAAAAACAATACAGTAAAACCTGCAAAAGCCAGAATCTGTGTAAGACAGAAACCTGTCAGAGAAGAAAAACCAAATACAGCGAAAACTGTGAGAGCCTGAACTCCATGGGACTGTCTTGTTTTTCTGGGTCTTGCAAATTTTCCACCCTTGGCAGGGTGCAATTGTACCACTTTTCTATCACTGTCTATTAGCGGAAAATATTTGAGGTTTCCTTCTCTGACAGGCTTCTGTCTTATACAGGTTCCATCTTTTGCAGGTTTTACTATATTTTCCACTAAAACAAGCCATAGAAAAGTAGTAAGACTGCACCCTGTCAAAAGCGGAAAAACAAGGCAGTGCTGGCTCTCACAGTTTTCACTGTGCTTCCCTCCTCATTCCCATCAAATCTTCCATTTCTGGATGTCATGTTATCAGGAATGAGGAGGTGGTGGTGATTAGGCTCACATAAATAATTCATTTTAACATATTATGAGTCATAGGAATGTTTATATTTAAAAGAAACACTCTAGTAGAGTGTAAACTCCGTGGATTCAGAGATTTTTGTCAGCTTTGCTCAATATTGTGATTTGATAGAAAATTAATACATTAAACAACAGAAAAGGTCCAGCAATAGTATGGTTTAAAATTACCCTTAAGAGAAATATTCAGTAATGTTTGTCAACTTTGGAATGTAATTTATCATTTTGGTATTGTTGAAAGTCACAGCAATAATAACAACAATGATGGAAAAAATGCTTTCTCAGAAGGTAATTTCATAATAAGCTTAACCCTAGTTTATCTGAATTCAGAAAACAAATGACATATTAAGCTTCAAATAAAATAAGGCACGTAAGGCAAAAGGGATACTCTCAGGAGAAGGTCAGGTCACTGACAGCCAAGAGATCTTTCAAAGTCACATTCTTTGCTAAAACAAACATGGTCTCTGGAGCAGAATTTTTCAAACTTCATCTCATTAGTGTTGTGAAATCAATTTTGTTTCTAATAGTATGAAACTAAATGGAAAAGAATGAAATGGAATGGGATGGAATGAGATGGGACAGGAGGGAATGGATGCATGTATAATATAAAATATTACTGTAGATTGTAGTCTAAAATATTTGAAAGGTAAGGTCTGAGGCACTGGTTTTTAAACCCTTTTTAACCTACAAATTTTATGTGGAAGCCTAATATATAAAACAGAGAAAAGCAAAACTGCTCTGAGTAAAGTGGGAAGGGCAATATAAAGGGGGTAGGATTCAGCCCAGCCAGCTCACTACAACCCTTCTTCCTTCGAGGAGCAGAATTTGAAAACCACTGATCTAGAAATTAGACTTTATTAGCATCCTTGATAAAGGCATCAGATTGATGCTTAGTGTTGAGGTATAAGGGACACAATAATAGTACCCTCTCCCCCACCCAAGTTCTGGACTAATTGAGAGAAACAATGGAGTCAAGCAGATGAGGATCCAGTATCAATGTAATACTAGTAAAGGGTGGGCTGGGGAATGTAGCTTAGGTGTATGGCATCAGTGGGTTTTCTCATCTGAGCCTCAGAATTAGACCTATGAAGTCAAAGGGAGTCTCTGGGTGGTACAAAGGTTAGCACATTTGGCTTGCTGACCAAAAGGTTGGAAGCTAGAGTTCACCCACAGGCACTTTGGAAGAAAGCCCTGGTGATCTATTTCTGAAAATTCAGCCATAAAAAACCCTATGGAGCACAGTTCTACTCTGACACACATGGGGTCACCATGAGTTGGAGTCGATTCAACGACAACTGATTCACTAATATACAGTCGCGGGCATCACTGGAAACCCACAGAGGTCCCTACCCAAACCCACCCCTTATACATAGGCAGAGGCTGAGTACATATAAGCCAATCCCAAAAGCAGAGGAGAGGGAAGTTCAGAGAAGCCAGGAATACTACACTAATTGGTATACCTATATAAGGCCATATGAAGACGCAAAGGAGGTTTCCCTCTCCAACAATTAGCAAAATGAAGTATACTTTTCCTTCACGGCACTTAATGCAAATGGAATTAATGTCTGCCTCCCTTGATAGACTATAAACTTCTTGAAGGCAGAGACTACATCTGTTTTATAAACTGCTACATTGCTAGCATCTAGCACACAGTAGGTGCCTAACATATATAAGCTGCATAAATAAAACTAGTGCATAAATGATGCCGCTGTAACAGCTAGGACGTCTATAGCCCATTCCCGATATCAGGATATTGGAGAATTGAATCACAGTCATTCAAGGGCAAGCAAAACTGAGCAGGCCCACTCTTGAGGGTATTTAGAAAAGCCATTGTTGAGCAAAGAAAAACCTGGCCAACTCAAGAAAAAAAAGTAGTGAAAAACTGGGAAATCCACCCCCCTATGAAAGAAAAATAAGAGCAAAGGTTCCCTCTTCTGGGAAGTCCCCAAAGAAGGCAGTCAGATTCTCAGAAGAGAGGCCTTTCTCTCATGTGATTGCAAACAAACTCTTGTCTGAGAGTAAACTGTACATCACTTCTTTCGTCTTCTCTGGGAAAACAGCTTTGATTTATCAAGCCTGGCTTTTCACACGATTCGTGTCACTACAGGGCAGTTAAGCGGTTCATCATAATCATTGGATCCAGAAGGAGCCCGTGTTTAAATAACAAGAACTATAACACGTTTCTCTGTACCACAGTTCCATGCTTCTAGAAGGCATCACACCTCCAGCCAGCGCAGTCTCATTAACAGCAGCAGCACATGAGGTCGAGTGGGAATATTTAGGAACACTAAGAACAACCCCCTGCCAAAAATCTCTCCTCTATTCATCCTGCTAAGAAAAGTGAAATTCTCCTGTTATTTACTTTTTTGAGGAAAGGCGATGAAAACTTCTATTAAAACTTAAATACACATTGAGATAGTGAGCCTGTATTGACCCTTACATCACAACACTTATGGGCTTTTAGCCCGTCAGTAAGGGTCATTGCTGCTTTAAACAGAAATTAATCTTACCCCCTCAATGAAAAAGAGCAGTGTTTTAATAATGACACAGGAACAAGTTATTTCTACCCTAAAAGTACTAGACAGAATGATAAACTCAACATTCAAGATACTGACTACCTCTGGGGGTGGGGACATACAGTGGAGAAAAAAGGATTTGAATAGCCAGAGGACTTAAAAGTTAATTATACCATTCTTTTTCTTAAACTAGGTATTCCTGAGTGGTACAAAAGGTTAATACACTCAGCTACTAAGCAAAAGGTTGGTGGTTCAAGTCCACCCACCTCAAGGTGCCTCAGAAGAAAGGCCTGGCAATCTACTACCAAAAAACCAGCCACTGAAAACCCTGTGGAACACAGTTCTACTCTGACACACATGAGTTGCTATGTGTCAGAATCAATTCAGCAACTGGTTTGGTTTGGTTTTTTTTTCTTTTCTTTTCTTAAACTAGGTGGGGACGTAGATTTTTCTTTTATTTTTATGCTTTACATCTTACTGAATTATTATCAAGATTTAATAAAAAGATTGTCTTAGTTATCTAGTGCTGCTATAACAGAAATACCATGAATGAATGGCTTTAACAGAGATATTTCCTCTCACAGTTTAGAAGGCTAGAAGTCTGAATTCAGGGTGCCAGCTGCAGGGGAAGTCTTTCTCTCTCAGCGGGAGGTCCTTGTCATCAATCTTTCCAGGTCGAGGAGCAACGCAGCACAGGTACCCCAGGTCCAAACGATGCGCTATTCTCATGGCTCTTGTTTCTTAGTGGTATGAGGTCCCCCTGTCTCTCTACTCACTTCTCTCTTTAATATCTCAAAAGGGATTGATTTAGGATATAACCTAATCTTGTAGACTGAGTCCTGCCTCATTAACATAACTGCCTCTAATCCTGCCTCATTAACATCATAGAGGTAGGATTTAACAACACATAGGAAAATCACATCAGATGACAAAATGGTGGACAATCACACAATACTGGGAATCATGGCCTAGTCAAGTTGACACATATTTTGGGGGAACACAATTTAATTCATGACAATGGTCAATTTGCTAATAAAGCAATAAATTGAGAACAAATGAGTACGGACAGAACAATCTACTCATTGGTAGACATTAGCTGTTCGTTCATTCCTTAAACATCTTGAGTGCCTACTATGTGCACCATGTTAGGTTTTGAGAGTAAAAGGCTGAATGAAACAGAGCTCTGACTCTAGTTATCTAAAAATTGACATCTACTAACGAATATATACCCATACCTGAACACATCTGATAGAATTCCAAACACCAAATGAGTTCAGTACAGCAGGATTTCTCAAGTCCTCTGTGAAATATAATTATGATGGAGGAATTTTTAACAGACATAGAAAGAGTGAGATCGAAATCATAATCTGACAGCTCTAAAAGTCTCTGAAGCAGCATATCCAATTTTCTAGGTCACAGCTACGGCTACGGGGCACCCCACTGTGACAAAGCCTCTCTTTTGATGAGTGATACACCAAGCCCAGAATTCTAATAAACAGCATCAAAGTCTCAGGAAAAGCTGACCAGCTCGTTGAGAAACTTGTTCCATTGAAATAATCTTTAAAAATATGCACTCACTGCCCACAGCCTCTAGAAATGACATATGTAGTCATTTGAAAATAGGAAGGTGTTTGGCATGTGCATGCCAGCTCATCTCTATTAATCTGGAAAGTCATTTCCTTTTCTTTGAACTAATTCAATCTGGTATGCTGAAGGGCCTCAATTTCTTTCTTTCATTTTCATTTTAGAGCTGCCATGAAATTGAGCTCTGAGCCCACACAGAGCTTCCAAATTCTTTTACCTCCTTGCTTATGCAGACCACATTTCACACCTGTGCCATGGAAGTCATTTTATTTGCCAATATTTCTATAACTTTTAGGCAAAGAGCTCTTAGATTGCATTACAAAGAGATAAGAAAGACATCTAATGTCCTGAAGTTTTCAAAAAGCAATTGAAATGAATAAACATAGTGAGCCTATTGGCAAAATGGCCATTCCAGTGAAAATAAGCATTCGAGTGATAAATGTCTAATAAAGACGTACCTTAAGAAAACTGATTACCCCTGAAAGAGCTCAGAAAGAGCATAGGATTTAGAGTCAGGGTTTTTTTTTGTTTTGTTTTGTTTTTTTATTTTCAGTTGCCATTGAGTCAATTCTGACTCTTGGCAATCCCACGTGTTTCAGAGAGAACTGCCCCTCCACAGGGTTTTCCTGGCTGTGATATCTTGCAAGCAGGTCGACACACTTTTCTGTAGCGGCACCTCTGCATGGGTTAGTAGCTAGGGTTAGGGATCCCTCTTTTAAATCTCAGTTTTTCCATTTGCTAGTCATGTGATGCTGGACAGATTCTTCACCTGCAAAAATGGTGTGGGGAAGGTGTCTGACCTTCTCCAACTTCACAGGGGAAGGAGAACAAAGATCAACAGCCCAAGACCGACTCCTATGAGGCGTAGATCAGACATGCCTCCTCTCTCCACCGTCTTTACCAGCTCTGACACCAACCGTCCCTGCCACAACACTCTCTACTGGGTTTGATAATTCATTGCAATGGCCACACAGAACTCACACACCATACTCACAATTATGGGGTTTATTAGGGAAGTAATAGTTACAATGCAGGCTTAGGAACACTCAAAATACAGTTCTTCCATCAGATAGCCTCTTCCCAGCTGTGCTCACAGGAACGCCTCTCCCTGGCCCTCAGTCTCTGCCCAAAGGCACTCAGCTTTCTCCCTCTGTGAACCAAGAAGTCCACCGCGCTGTCTCCTGCTGCAGAGTCTCCCCTTTGGTGGCAGTGGCTGTGGTGGTGGTGGGCTCCTCCTCTTGGCTCTGGAATTGGCTCTCTTTTAAGGCAAAACTGACCAGTCCCCTTGGTAGGCCACAGTTACTCTATCAAACAATCCCACCCAATTACCTGGGTGGGAGTTATAAGACCATGGCTAGAAAGGCCACACACAAAAGTAATTAATCTACCACGTCACCTTTAATATTGTTGTTATTGTTGATATTAGGTGCTGTCGAGTCAGTTCCAACTTATAGCGACCCTATATAAAACAATGAAACATTGCCTAGTCCTGTGCCATCCTCACAATCGTTGTTATACTTGAGCCCATTGTTGCAGCCACTGTGTCAATTCATCTGATTGAGAGTCTTCCTCTTTTTCACTGACCCTCTACTTTACCAAGCATGGTGTCCTTCTCCAGGGATTGGTCCCTCCTGACAACATGTCCAAAGTACGTGAGATGAAATCTCTCCATCCTTGCTTCTAAGGAGCATTCTAGCTGTACTTCTTCCCAGACAGATTTGTTCATTCTTCTGGTAGTCCATGGTATAGTCAATATTCTTCACCAACACCGTGATTCAAAGGCATCAATTGTTCTTCAGTCTTCCTTATTCATTGTCCAGCTTTCACATGCTTGTGAGGCGACTGAAAATACCATGGCTTGGGTCAGGCAAATCTTAGTCCTCAAAGTTACATCTTTGATTTTTAACACTTTAAAGAGGTCTTTTGCAGTAGATTTGCCCAATGCAATGCATCATTTGATTTCTTGACTGCTGCTTCTGTGGGAACTGACTATGGATCCAAGCAAAATGAAATCCCTGACAACTTCAATCTTTTCTCCATTTATCATGATGTTGCTTACTGGTCCAGTTGTCAGGATTTTTATTCTCTTTATGTTGAGGTACAATCCATACCGAAGGCTTTAGTCTTTGATCTTCATCAGTAAATGCTTCAAGTCCTCTTCCCTTTCAGCAAGCAAGGTTGTATCATCTGCATATAACAGGTTAATGAGTCTTCCTCCAATCCTGATGTCCCGTTCTTCTTCATATAGTCCAGCTTCTATGATTATTTGCTCAGGATGCAGATCAAATAAGTATGGTGAAAAGTTACAACTCTGACACACACCTTTCCTGATTTTAAACCGTATAGTATCCTCTTGTTCTATTCAAACAACTGCCTCTTGGTCTGTGTACAGGTTCCACATGTACACAATTAAGTGTTCTGGAATTCCCATTCTTTACAATGTTATCCATAACTTGTTATGATCCACACAGTAGAATACCTTTGCATAATCAATAAAACACTGGTAAACATCTTTCTGGTATTCTCTGCTTTTAGCCAGGATCCATCTGACATCGGCAGTATCTCTCATTCCACGCCTCTTCTGAATCTAGCTTGAATTTCTGGCAGTTCTTTGTCCATGTACTGCTACAACTGCTGTTGAACAATCTTCAGTAAAATTTTACTTGTGTGTGATATTAATGATATTGTTCGATAATTTCTGCATTCTGTTGGATTACCTTTGAAATGGGCAAATATGGATCTCTTCCAGTCAGTTGGCCAGGTAGCTGCCTTCCAAATTTCTTGGCATAGATGAGCCAGCACCTCCAGCGCTGCATCCATTTGTTGAAACATCTCAGTTGGTATTCCATCAATTCCTGGAGCCTTGTTTTTTGCCAATCCTTCAGTGCAGCTTGGACTTCTTCCTTCAATATCATCAGTTCTTGATCATATGCTACCTCCTGAAATAGCTGAACATCAACCAATTCTGTTTGGTATAGTGACTCTGTGTATTCCTTCCTTCTTTTGATGCTTCCTGTGTCATTCTATATTTTCCCCATGGAATCCTTCAATACTGCAACTTGAGGTTTGAATTTTTTCTTCAGTTCTTCAGCTTGAGAAATGCTGACCATGTTCTTCGCTTTTGGTTTTCTAACTCCAGGTCTTTGTACATTTCATTATAATACTTTACTTTGTCTTCTCGATCTGCCCTTTGCAATCTTCTGTTTAGCTCTTTTATTTCGTTTCTTCCTTTTGCTTTAACTACTCTACATTCAAGAGCAAGTTTCAGAGTCTCTTCTGACATCCATTTTGGTTGTTTTTTTCTTTCCTGTCTATTTATGACCTCTTGTTTTCTTCACGTATGGTATCCTTGATGGCATTCCACAACTCATCTGGTCTTCGGTCATTAATGTTCAATGCATCAAATCCATTCTTGAGATTGTCTCTAAATTCAGGTGGGATATACTCAAGGTCATTTTGGCTCTTGTGGGATTGCTCTAATTTTTTTCAGCTTCACTTGAACTTGCATATGAGTAGTTGATGGTCTGTTCTGTAGTCGGCCCCTGGCTTTGTTCTGACTGATGATACTGAGCTTTTCCATCATCTCCTTCCACAGAGGTAGGGTTCAAACTGCCAACCTTTTGGTTAGCAGCCGAGTGCTTAACCATTGCACTACAAGTGCTCCTTTTGTAGGGGAGTACCTAACCTCAAATGCCCTTTTCCAGTTGGAGAGTACCTCACCCCAAATTCCCAATCCAAGAGACTAAAGAATGTGCAGAAGGAGTTAGATTGATTAAGCCCAGCTCTGGTGTGCTGGAACAAGTTCACATGTGTTAGTAAAAGCCAATTGCTAAATATTAAGGAATTTTGTGAGGCAATTGTTAAATGTTGGCAACTTGAAATTGGCCATGTTAGAAATATTTATAATTTTACACAACGTAAGTTGACAAATGCTAAAAATTAGGCCTTCCTCTTCTCTCCTCTTCTGCCCTCCCCTAAGGCAGCTTTACCACTGGTTAAGAGTCTGGTCTGGCTTTGGAATCAAACAGAGCTGGATTCAAATCCCATTTCTGGTATTTATTACTATGTGACCTTGAGCAAGTCCTTAATCTCTTTAAGCCATAGTTTCCTCATCTATAAAACATGGCTAATAATTATATCTATCTTAGAGGACTGTTGTGAAGGCTAAAGGTGATAATACATATCAAACTCTTAGCACAGTGCCTGGAAGATAGTAAGTAAGTAAGCAAGATTTTGGGCAATGGCTGTGTATTCAGTGATTTTCTAAAACAAATGTGAACAATTTCACAAAGTAGTTTGTATATTGTCATATATCCTTTTTGAGTTAAAACCTAAGCTATTTTTTATAACAAGATTCCTCTGTGCCTATGGAGACCTTCATTGTCAAGAAGTGAGTAAAGACAGAAATTTCCCAGCAGTGTTCTCCAGTGCTGAGTCAGGGGAGAGGACAACATGTTCAAATATCACAGAGGACAGTCTCTAGTAAAAGAACAGGCAATACAAAGAAAATGCTATTGCTTACATTTGTAGTAGCATTTTAAAACAAAGAACAACAACCCTGTAAGATAGGCAGGACTTATTATCCCAGTTTTGCCAAAAAGAACATTTCTGTCACAAGAGGTTTCATTGTTTGGTTAATAAGTAGCACCTACATCTCATTCTTAATCCAGTGCTCTTTCCCTTCAAGTTTTATCTCTCCTTGATCTTTTGTGTCATGACAGAAAGGACAGACCTTTCTCTTTCATCTAACCTCTTAACATTAGCACTTTTGAAATATCAAAGCTCTGCTCGTCACGGTCCTAGTAAGCTCTGCAGAAAACACTCATCAAGAATCCAAGATAGAACTTTTAGGATGTCCAATATTGATTTTTATTTTTCTAAGGTGAGAGTTGGTCAAGTAATATATTTCCAGTTCTTTTATCATACAAATAAGATAATTCTCATAGCATAGCCGCTGAAACAAGAAGTTTTTACTTGAAAAGTATAGTGCTTATAGTAGCACTGGGGAAAATCTATGCTGAAAACATCAGCCTCCCTCAGACTTTTAAGGGTTGCTACTAAAGACGTTATGGGATGATATCCAGATGGTAACTCCTAGGTATCATAGAAATAAAAAGTGATTTCATTTCCAATACCACCACTGATACGATGCTTACCTAATCCAATTATCTTAGAAAACTACTCCATAAAGAAATCCGAAGATCAAAATGAGACCTGGTGTTTAAAATCGATAATGATTACCGTTAGAGAATAATTAGGACATCATCCAGATACTCAGCAAGTATTTGTGGGTAAAGATGTTTAAGTTTTTCTCAATTAATCCATTTGTAGGTGTGCCTCCAAGTCTGTGTTCCTTTTTATAAATTCAACAAGTAATTATTAAGAATATACTATATTGCTTTTCAGTAAAAAAGGAAAAAACTACTGATACACAGAACAAGATGGGTGGATTTTAAAAGCATTATGCTAAATGAAAAAAGCCAGACACAAAAGACGAGCCACTGAACGGTGCCATTGATATGACATTCTAGAAAAGGCAACAATATAGGAACAGAAAACAGATTAGTGGTTGTCAGGGCCTGGAAGCGGAAATAAGAGACTGAACGCAAAGGGGAATGAGGAAATTTGGGGAAAAATGTAACTGTTCTATGTCTTGATTGTCGTAAAGCTTACATGGCTCTACACATCTGTCAAATGAAAGCACACACTTAAAGTATAAATGTTACTGTCTGTGAATTATTTTTCAATTTAAAAAAGAATCAGCAGCCATAGAAGCCTCTTGCTTCAGCCTCTCCCCCCTCCCCTCCACCCCATAACAAATCACAAAGAACCTACCTTATGCCAAGGACATGCTTAGCACTAGAAATGGATACATGAGGGAGGGGTGGAAATAGGCTCTTATAAAATAATCACAGAAAAAGTATATAATCACAAATTTGGGTAAGTGTAATGAAGGAAACAAAGAAAATGAGTAGCATAGGGACCTGATTTAGACCTTTGTTGATTATATGAGTTTTGATTTGAAAATTTTTTTAATGGCAATGAAGATGTGTCTCTAAGATCACAGGCTCATCTAGAATTTAGAAGAAATAGGAATCTTTCTTTCAGTCACTTGGGTCCTAGAAACTAGGAAAAGCCACAGGAAGGCTACAAAGTAAAGAGAGAATAGGATAAGTCTGTTAAGCCAGGAGGGAGTCTTTGTGCATTAAAATTCCAGGACATTTCCTTCCCTCTAGAGCGCCTGGACAAGCGAGGAAACGTGCAGTGTGTGAGATTGTTACTCATGGAAAATACAGTTTTAATTAAGTTCATTTGTATGTTATTAATAAAAAAAAGTGTAATATTTATGAGCTTGATTCTTGTCTGCTCCTTGCCTCTCATTCTAATTAATTAGCTAATGTGTAGGAGGTGCTGAATTGCAAGAGCCGCTTTGTTTTATAGTGATATTCCCAGTACAGCTTGGGATGTGTTTGGAACATAATAGAGAAAATTAAACTGTTCCTTTGGCTCCTAATATAAAGGGAACTCTGTAGGCTCACACCTTCACTGAAATTGCTCCACCATTTGGATTACAGTCTACCCCTGGTGGTTAAGAGGAGAAAGAATCAGACATGAGTAGAATATTTTCAGCATGACTGAAAAAGAAAATTCCATCCATTATTGAATAGTATAGAAATTAATGAGCACACACTTTTAAAAATCACTCTATACATACACACATTCAATACATAATATATATGTATTTTAAATATATGTATCTAAACACACATACACACGTGTACACACACACATTCTTCAGGAGAAGTGAAGACAAAATGCAACTTTCAGTATTTGTAAGTGATTAACAATGAAATCATCACCTCCCCAGCACCTTAAACAGGAACTCACTGCAAAAGTAGACCACAGGAATATAATCATAATAATAGCTATTACTTACTTGGTAATGCATGCCAGGCATTTGCCAACAGTTAAGTGCTCGGCTTCTAAACAAAAGGGTCACCATTAGTTGGAATTGACTCAACGGCAGCTAGTTCGGGATTTTCTTTTGTTTTTTGCTTATACATATTAACTCGTTTAAAACTCTCAGTAACTATAAGGTAAATACTATTATCACCTACTTCATTTAACGGATAGGAAAACTGAGACCACAGAGGCTAAGTAACTTGCCCAGTTGTTGTTAGTTGCCATCAAGTCCATCCCAACTCATGGCGACCCCATGTGTGTCAGAGTAGAACTATGGTCCCTGGCGTTTTCAATGGCTGTGACCTTTTGGAAGTAGATACCCAGGCCTTTCTTCTGAGGCACCTCTGGAAGAACTCAAACCACCAACTTTTTGGCTAGCAGCCAAGCATATTAACCATTTAAAGGGACTCCTTTAAATAACACAGATACTGTGAATTCAGCTACTTATACTTCTCAGTGTGGACATGAAAAATTTAGAGCTCACTCCTTGCTTCCATCTCTCCATCCCTTCCTGGCATGTTGTGTTTTTAGGCCAAGATTGGGCCTGAGGGAGTAGTGACCCAGGCCTTCTCAACTTCTCTTCCTCAGCTGCCTTCCTGCTCTCAATAAGACCTAGTAGGTCTACATCCTTGACCTACGTACACCTCTCCACTTACATGTCAGCCTCTGATTACAGTTCCCACTGCCTTCTTAGGATTACCACTATCCCCTTGCCACTCCACACAAGGCCAAGCAGTCCTCCTGGATAAGGTGTTTCCAGTGCAACACTCTGGCTTCAGTTCACTCTCAGCTTCTCAGCATACTGTTTTCCCATTGGGTTATACAATAGAATATCATATCGTGAAAATTAAAGATTCAATTTTCTCATATCAAATGAGATCCAAACAATACTCCTGAATGGGAATTTCACCTGGATGTCATGCCCAGATGCATATGACAAGCAGTGAGTACTGAATTTGGGACAAATTCAATAAGAAGATGAAATGAAGGACATAGTCAAAATAGACATAGCAATACAGTAACTGTAAGGTCTTTGGCAATGTTGGAGGGGGATCAACAACAGATTTCAGTCTGTCAAGAAATATTTTGCATTTGTTGAGTACTAAGTACGCTGCAACAATGGGCTCAAACATAGCAGTGATTGTGAAGACGGCACGGGACCGGGCAGTGTTTCGTTCTGTTCTACATAGGGTCGCTATCAGTCAGAACCAAGGCAACAGCACCTAACAACAACAACAAATAGGCATTGCTGTAGAACATGGAGAACACGGTGAGGGGATCACCAAACAAAGTAACTGTCTTTAAATTGTTCAAGTTTCAACTGGGATGAGAACACACACATGCAAATGATGAAATATGGCAAAATGACATCATACAAAGGGAATACGTACATCCTAAGAATAAAGTATTAATTAGAATGACCTGAAGATATCCAGGATTCTAGGAAGGTTTGGGGTTTGAAATAAGCATTGAAGACGGTAATGGAAGCAGTGAAGAAATGGGGGAAATTCTATAAATAATAGTATAAGAGGGTTCTCTGAAACTTGAACCAGGAAGACTGCAGTTTGGATAGTGGGCTATTCAGTATGGGAAACAGCTATTTCAAAGCTGTCAATAGTTTGTTGTTTTGTGGAAGCAGGGTAGGGGGGCAGTTAACTAGAAGTAGAGTCATTATTTATTTGGGAGGTTGGGGGCAGATACTCTCTTGTATTGGGAAAAAGTACCTACTTGAAGCATTTCGATTATGTAAAAGTCAAGTCCAAATTTAAATCTGGAAAGGAAAACATGGGACATGAAAAGCAAACTACTCTGTATAATTTCATCAAAGGTTATCATCAGCGTAGACCGAGCTGTCTCTCAAGGAAAAGAAAGAATTTTCTTGACTCTCTGGAACCATTGGGAGACTTAAGGGCCTGCGCTCCAGGTGGCAGGGAATGGACTTAAAGGGGAGCCAAGATGAGAAATGACAACAGGAAACCTCTTACAGAGGGGCTTGGCCAATGAACTCTAGTAATAGCTAATATTTCAGGTTACTTTTTCTCTTTTGGTAGTATAATTCTCTTCTGTTATCACCAAACCTTTGGTAAAGTTTTGTTAACTACATAGCCTAGTCTAAGCAGTGCTTGGAAAATCAATGGAGGGAACCTGTGTCCACACTGAAAATTAAGCAATATGGGGAGATCTGCAGCAGCCTGGAGAAGCAATTCTAAGACAGCTGGAGTCCACCCATAGGGAAGCCTAGGGCAGAAAGCAGAGAGGTGCCAAGTGACAGCCCACTAAAAGGCTTGTTGATTGAGAAATGGGAGGGGGATTGGAAGTTACTAGGTATTAAATAGAAGGTGACCCCTGGAGCCTGGAGAACTTGCAATATTATGGTGTTAATCACATATGAGACAAGGCAAGTCCAGATTTGAAGTTTTATAAAAACCTATAGACATATTATATAGGGCAAATCCGTTGCAAAAGACCTCTTTAAGGTGTTAAAAAGCAATGATGTAATTTTGAGGACTAAGGTGCTCCTGACCCAAGCCATAGTATTTTCAATAGCCTCACATGCACGCGAAAGCTGGACAATGAATAAGGAAGACTGAAGAATTGATGCCTTTGAATTATGGTGTTGATGAAGAATATTCAATATACCATAGACTGCCAGAAAAACGAACAAATCTGTTTTGGAAGAAGAACAGCTGGAATGCTCCTTTGAAGCAAGGATGGTGAGACTTCGTCTCAGGTACTTTGGACATGGTATCAGGAGGGCCCAGTTCCTGGAGAAGGATATTATGCTTGGTAAAGTAGAGGGTCAGCAAAAAAAGAGGAAGACCCTCAATGAGATGGATTGACACAGCGGCTGCAACAATGGACTCAAGCATACAATGATTGTGATGATAGCACAGAACTAGGCAGTGTTTCATTCTGTTGTACATAGGGTTGCTATGAGTACAAACCAACTTAACAGCACCTAACAATAGATTTGCTACTCACTAGAAATCCACAGGGATGAGTGCTAGATACTTATAACTAGTTGTAACTAGCTGCCAAATCCTGAGCAAATCAGTTAACTTCTCTGAGCCTCAATTTCATCACCCACAAAGTTAAGGAAACTAGATCAGATCATGTCTAAAAACTATTAGATCAAATGTTCTAAAATTCTGTCTTTTTTCTTCCCCCTTGATGTTTTATATAATAGTGAGCCTAAAGAAAAAAAGAAAAGAAAATTCAAAAGCTAAAGGAAAAAGACAAGTCATTGTAAGAAATATCAGATACCCAGGTGGTCAGCAGATAGGTGATGGACTACTGTGTCTTGTCTAATATGGTTATTATAGATATACTATCTGCCCACGTACTTAGAAATTCTCATGTTTTAGACTTCGCTAATTGTATTAATAATTTTCTGGTTGGCTTGAGTTTAAAATTAAAGCAAAAAAATTTCTTTCATTTTCTTTTTCAATAAATAATCAACTTTTATTAAAAATAATATTGTTCAAAATATATTGTCAAGAATAGATACTAGGTAATAATGTGGTAGAAAGAATTTTAGGCCAGAATTAGGGAATCATGAGCTCCATTCTTTCTGGCCACTAACTTATTGCATAATATTGGACAAGTCACTTTAACTCCTTCAGTCTCATAGTAAAAAATGACTCATGAGTCCTGCCCTACCTAACTCATAACCCTAATGTAAATATCAGTTTAGATAATAGATTGAAAAACAGACCTTAAAACAAACCCAACCCATTACTATCGAGTTGATTTCAACTCATAGTGGCCCTACAGGACGGGGTAGAACTGCTCCATAGAGTTTCCAAGGAGCACCTGGTGGACTCGAACTGCTGACCTTTTAGTTAGCAGCCTTAGCTCTTAACCCCTAAGCCACCAGGGTTTCCACACAAAATATATTCCCCCAACCCAAGACCCAATCCATCAGCAAGTCCTAAAAGCTCTGCCTCTAAACTTATCCTCAAATCATTTCCTTCTCTTTCCCCAGCACCATTACTCTAATCCATGCCATTATCATCTCTTGTCTGGACTACTGCAATGTCTACCTGTTTCTGGTTTTGTACCTTACAATCCATTGCCCCACACTGTACCCAGACAAATCATGTAAAGAGATCATATCACTCCTTGCTTGAACACCTTCAGTGGCTCTCTTGGCGCTTAACTGAAAGCACAAACTTCTCCTTGTGGCCTTTCTAACAAGTAATGCGGGATCTGGCCCAGACCATCTCTCTTTCTCTTTTTCCTGATCCTGATGCATTTCCCCACTTAGGGCCTTTGCATAAGCCCGTCCCTCTACCTAGAAAGTTCTTCCCCCAGAGCTTCACAGGGCTTGATCTCTCTCATGATGTAGTCCTCAGCTCAAATATTGTCTTCTTAGAAAGACCGTCTTTACACACGCTGTCTAGTCACTCTTACAGTAATCCCTTCTTTATCTTAATAGCACTTACCTCTTGCTTTATTTCATTATTGTCTATCTTCTCACATTAAAATATAAGTTCCATAAGAGTTTGTCTGTTTTCTTTACTCATATATTTTTAGCATGTATTGCTGGATACTCAGTATTTATTGACTAAATGAATAAATGAAAGAAAGAATAAATGCATAATACTCCCTGTGTCTTCACTTTTTTAGCAGATCAGACATTGAAGCGGTTAAATGTTACATGTTGTAGTAGATGATAATCCAAAAGAAAGGTGTTAAATTCACTTACAACTGCTTAGCAATTCTTTCAGTAACCAACCACGCAAATACTGACTTTATCCAATGGATCTGTTTCCAATGAAAGCGTCTGATCAGATAAAGTATGGTGCCCCAGGATCACACAAATGATTACTTATGAATCAAGAGACCTTACAATTTCTGGTGAAGTGTTTGTTTTGTTTGGATTTAGATTTCTCTGTTGATTCAAGTTCTTGAAAACATGGAAAACAGCAGGAGAAAATCACGCTGGGTTGGGTAGGAATGAGGAACCACGATTAAAACCTGTTAAAGCCACCTGGTCTCATGAGATTGCATCATCCTCATCACCTCCGTCAATAATTAATGATATGGAAGCACTTATTGTAATCAGAGAGCCATAGCATGAATTTAAAAGACTGAAGAACAATATTTACCGAAATTAAGAAAGAAACCCTGAATCCAGTATTCTGCTATCTAAGTCTATTCCTAGGGCCTAAGAGATTTCCAAGTTCCACCTAAAACTCTTAAGCCAGGTGTCTTAGTTAACTAGTGCCACTGTAACAGAAATACTACAAGTGGGTAGCTTTAAAAAAACACAAATTCATTTTCTCATAGTTTAAAAGTTTTTAAGTCCAAACTCAGGACACTGGCTCTAGGGGAAGTCGCTCTCTCTCTCTCTCTTTGTGGACTCTGGAGGAAGATCTTTGTCTCTTTCAGTGTTCCTCGGTTCCCTGGTGATCTTCACATGGTGTCTATCTTCCCAGTTTGTGCTCTATGTCTATACTGCTCTTTATAACACTCAGAAGTTATTAGGTTTAGGACACACCCTACACTGATATGGCTTCATTAACATAACAAAGAAAACCCCTATTTCCAAATACCATCACATCCACAGGTATAGGGGTCAGGATTCCAACACATATTTTAGAGGGATACAATTTAATCCATAACACCAGAGTTTTCTAAAAATCAAAAAAACCAAACCTGTTGTCGTCAAGTTGATTCTGACTCAGAGCGACACTATAGGGCAGAGTAGAGAAGCCCCATAGGGTTTCCAAGGAGCAGCTGGTAGATTTCAGCTACTGACCTTTTGGTTAGCAGCCTAGCTCATTCATCAGGGTTTTCTAATACAACATAAATTCTTTGAGGTCTACAAAACAGTTTCATCTAATTGATAGTACTGGTGAAGTTTGCCCACCAAGGCACCATTTTTAGCAATTAAAACTATAATCAGCTTCTTCCACAGTTATTTTTTAAGAGAGAGTAGGCTAAAGTTAGTGTTGGAAGACCCAAAGGGAAAGAAGAAAGTTGTGTAGCGTCAGTAAATTTTTCAACTAGACATAGCAGACACTAGGTAAAACCTATGGAATGAGAACTTTGTTATTTACAGGGATAACCTCAAAAAATATCCAACATCAACTCTGAAAGCATTATGGAATACTACTGGGACAACAGAATACTCTGAAACATTGACTGAGCCAGCACTGGAGACAGCTTAACAGCTAGAGAGAGCTATGTTGCTAGCGTACACATTTTCATGAATTGGGCTCATGGGTGACATTGCCAGTTTTACCAAAGACCTTTTGTCCTTTTCACAGCTAAAATAGCTGTTCATATCAAAAAGATTTCTTCTCAACCCCCGAGTCTGTAAAAAATAATTTATTTAGAGAAAAACAGTAAAATTCACTAAAAGAAGAGGTTTTCAACATGTATCCATGTACAACCTCTTTTCTCATTCAAAAATAACTTCCCACTCTGCTCCTTCTTATGTGGACATCTTTCCATGAATTGCCTGTCTCTCATTCTTCATGCAGGCACACACAAACACCCAGAGCACTTTAGTACTAGCTAGTATGTGTTTGAGGAGCCCTGGTGGTGTAGTGGTTAAGCGCTCAGCTGCTAACTGAAAGGTCAGCAGTTCAAGCCCACTAGCCACTCCATGGGAGAAAGATGTGGCAGTCTGCTTCTGTAACGATTTACAGCCTTGGAAACCCCATGGGGCAGTTCTACTCTGTCCTACAGGGTTGCTATGAGTCCAAATCAACTTGATGGCAACAGGTTTGGTTTTTGGTTTAGTATGTGTTTAGGTCCCTGGGTGGCAGAAACAGTTAAGCGCTCGACTACCAGCCAAAAGTTTGGAGGTTCAAACCCACCAAGACAGAAGACAGGCTTGGCAATCTGCTTCCTAAAGGTCACAACCTTGAAAACCCTATAGAACAGTTCTACTTTGCACACACAGGGTCACCATGAATCAGAATCGATGGCAACTAACAACAGTAAGTTGTGTTTAAGACTTGAACTTCTTAAGGACAGGATCAATATGCTCTCTGTCCATACTGACAGATTGTTCACCCCATGTAATGCATACCAAGCACTACTGTGCCATCCACACCTTAGTCTTGAGGGCTTACTTTATCCTGCCCTGTTCTCAGCTATTGACCTTGGTGTTTCCTTTCCCTTTTCCACTTTACCCTTTGAACTCTAGCACCTGGTGTAATTTTGACTCCTCACAACAATGATCTGGTTCTAATCTCAGTCACATGTCACTTTGGATTATAGCTCTTCTGCTTCAATTCTGTCCCCAAAATGCCCTCCTACCAACACTTGGACAGCAAAAAGTATCTAAGATTTTCATAAGTGCTGCTATTGTGCTTCCTAAGCAATAGCACTTTCAAGAAAATATTAATTGATTGAAATCCCATAAATACTGTGCTCAGTAAAGAGGCAGTTGGAGTTTACATTTGCTCTTATAACATTTCAACCAATGTTTTTTCTTGAGAACAGTGTTTCTGATTAAGTTTTTTTTCTGAAAGGTTATTAATGTTTGAGATAATCCATATACCAGAAGAAGTATATTCATCCACGAAACCATTACCTCACTATCATATTGAGAACAGGTTAATATTTCATTTTCATTCAAGTGTTGGTTAAGTATCTACCATATATCAGGCCCTGAGATGTGCACTGGAGTTTTACAATGGCCAAGACAGTTCTGCCTCTTAATGATTTTATAACCCAATGGGAGAGACAAATAATGAACAACCAAAGACAATGCAGTATGATATGGCAGGTGTCACTGGTATTTCAAATACCAGCAGGGTCACATGAGTTTCAGCAGAGCTTCTAGACTAAGACAGACTAGAAAGAAAGGCCTGGTGATATGCTTCCAAAAATGAGTCAGTGAAAACCCTATGGATCACAATAGAATGTTGACCAATATATTACTGGGACATGAAACGTCTAGGCTGGAAGACACTATATAATGGCTGTAACAATGGACTCAAACATACCAATGATCATGGAGATGGTGCACAACTGGGCAACATTTTCTTCTGTTATACATAAGGTTATCATGAGTCAGTGCCAACTCAATGGCAACAACAGTAAGAAAGCACACAGGCAGGACACCCTATAAAAAGGCCCAGGTCATGCTGGGTTGTAATTTACATATCTGTACATGGGAAAATCAGGACAAATGGATTGGGCTATCAGAACAGAGATAAAAGTGGCTTAAGGTTGGAGAGAAAATTTCCAATGACTTAAGAAGGAGCCAGAGAGAAGTTGACTTAGATGGGCACTGTCAGAGAGTAGGAGATGTGAAGTAGTCAGGATCTGATCAGTAATCAACACTGGGGCCTAAAGCAGTGGTAAGGTGAGGGACAGAAATGGTGATAGACAAAGACAAGCAACAGCATCCTGCCAAGGCTTTGATCAAAGAGGACAGTATGATCGGAGACTCCCAGTGTTGTGCAAATGTTTGAAATGAAAAGGGAAGAAGATGCTGAGAAAATTCCTTCAGCCTCAGCTTCAGCACAAAAGGCCACAAGGGAAAGAGCTGGAAAATCAGGATTCTAGTAAACTACCACAAACTCAGCTGCTTAAAACAATAACCATTTATTATCTCACAGTTCTGTAGGTCAGAAGTCCAAGTGGGCTTAACTAGGTTCTCCGCATAAGGTCTCACAAGGTCAAAATCAAGGTGTTGGCCAGACTTGGGAGTTACCTAGAGGTTCTGGGGAAGAATTCACTTCCAAACTCCTTCATGCTACTGGTAGAATTCAGTTCCTTGCAGTTGTAGGAATGAGGCCCCCACTCCCTTGAAGGCTGTCAGACAGGACCTGCTGAGCCAGGGTCTACTCTCTGATCCTAAAGGCCACTACTTTCCTTGGCCCATAGCTCCTTCCATCTTTTAAGCCAGCAACAATGTGTTGAATCCTCCTTGTACTTCGAATCTCTCTGACTACCCCTTCTTCTCCTTCAGTCCCTTCTGCCAACAGCCAGAGAAATCTCTCTATTTTTAATGGCTCACGTGTTTATAATGGGCCCACCTGGGTACTCCAGGATAATCTCATTATAAGGCCCACTATGTCATATAACATAACACAAATTAGGAGCCTGATAGACGGTTAAACAGATACTTCATGAACTTTCTTTTTGAAGAGTAAATGGAATAATATATAGAATTCTGGGTGGGGGGGAATACTAAATAGACAATAGATAAGTGATAACTTTGGTGAAGGGTAAGACAGTACGCAATACTGGGGAAGCCAGCACAACTCCATAGACACATCCAAACTCCCTGAGGGACCGAATTGCTGGGCAGAGGGCTGTGGGGACCATGGTCTTGGGGAACACCTAGCTCAACCGGCATAATATAGTTTATAAAGAAAATATTCTACATTCTACCTTGGTGAGTAGCGTCTGGGGTCTTAAAAGCCTGTGAGCAGCCATCTAAGATACTCCACTGGTCTCACCCCTTCAGGAGGAAGGGAGAATGAATAAAACAAGATACGAGGGAAAGATTAGTCGAAAGGACTAATGGACCAAACTACTGTAGCCTCCACCAGACTGAGTCCAGTACAACTAGATGGTGCCCGGCTACCACCACTGACTGCTCTGACAGGGATCACAACAGAGGGTCCCAGACAGAGCTGGAGAAAAATGTAGAACAAAATTCTAACCCACAAAAAAAGACCAGACTTACTGGCCTGACAGAGACTGGAGAAACCCCAAGAGTACGGCCCCCAGACACCCTTTTAGCTCAGTAATGAAGTCACTCCCGAGGTTCACCCTTCAGCCAAAGATTAGACAGCCCCATAAACAAAAAGAGACTGATGGGACACACAGCCCAGTGACAAGGACTAGAAGTCAGGAGAGGACAGGAAACCTGTTAATAGGGAACCAAAGTTTGAGAAGGGAGAGTGTGACATGTTGTGTGGTTGTTAACCAATGTCATAAAACAGTATGTGTACTAACTGTTTAATGAGAAACTATTTGTTCTGTAAACCTTCATCTAAAGTACAACAAAAATAATAATAATAATAAAATACATACATATATATATATAGGATGCTTAGGATAGTTCCTGGAATATAGTAAGCACTCAATAAATATTGGTTGTTATTAAAATTACTAGTTGGAATCAACTGAACTGCAACGGGTTATGAGTTATAGGGATATATGGAGTAATAATATTTAACATACAAAGACGTGGCAAAGGACCCAGAATCTTGTGAATTCCTTGAAGACCAAGAGAGGAGCATCTGGAAAGGAATTTTTTTTTTAGCCTGGCCATCATCATGACATGACCCTTCTCTGAGAGATCATGAAAACAAAGAAAAATAAAATATTCTATTATCTCAAGAAAGAATAACAAGAAAAATACAAATTGAATCTACTCTGAGCTAAAATTTCTTACCTATGAGACGAGCAAAAACAAAGCAAAAGAAAACAAAAAGTAGGAGTTTGACTACACCCAGTTATTAAAGCTACAGGGAAATAGACACTCTCCTACTGTACTGATTGGTGTCGTTACATGCCATGAAGTTGATTTAGACTCATAGCAACCCTATAGGACAGAGTGAATAATCAACCCTCAAGTATGGGTACGGGCAATATTTACCAACATTAAAGATGCATTTGGCCGACATTGCTACTTCTGGGAATCCATCCTACAGTTACACTTACACACACATCCCAGGATATATGTACAAGGATATCCATGGGGAACTGTTTGCTATAGTGAAAAACTGGAAACAACTCGAGGATTCCAAAAACAGAGAGATAGTCAAATGAACTACAGTACGTTTATACAATGGAATACCATGCAGAAGTAAAAAACTAATGAAGAAGTTTTCTATGTATTAATATGCAAAGACCTCCAAAATACATTGTTCGGTAACGAAAACCAAGGTGCAAAATAGTGTATATATATATATATATGTATATATGCTATCTTTTATGGGGAAAAAAGAAGCAAAAATAAGAATATAAACACATACACACACATGTGCTTGTAGACACATAAAGAAACACTAGAAAATAAGCAGAAGACTAATTTAAATGATTACTTATTAAGGCAGAAAGAAACAGTGGATGGAGACAGGAGTGGCAACAAGATAACTCAGTCTAGGCTTCTTTAATTTCATTTTTATTTTGACCTCTGTCAATGTGTTATTCATATTGTCAGCTGTTGTCAAGTCTTCCCTTGACTCATGGCAACCCCGCACACAACAGAACGAAACTCTGCCAGATCCTGCATCATCCCCATGATCCGTTGCAGATCGAACCATTGTGATCCATAGGGTTTTCAATGGCTAGTTTTTGGAAGTAGATCACCAGGCCTTTCTTCCTAATCCATCTTAATCTGGAAGCGCCACAGAAACCTGTTCAGCATCATAGTAACATGCAAGCTTCCACTGATGGATGGGTGGTGGGTACACATGAGGTGCATTGGCCAGGAATTGAATCCACATCTCCCGCATGGAAAGGGAAAATGCTGCCACTGAACTACCACCACCCTCTGTAAATGTATTAGCTATCAGAACACAAATTTGAAAAAGAAGAAAAATCAAGAGTTTAGCGATATCAGCCACCTAAAGATTAGCACCCCTCATTTGTATGAAATAAATCTCATTTCAAAAGACAGAAAACTTTGTTGAAAACAACAACCATGTGCTCCTTCCACCCAAGCAAATGATTTCTGCCATGTGACTTTGAGGACCGCTACCTTCCAGTTAAGCAGGAGGGAACCAAGGGCACTTGTGGTGTTCTGGGGATTGGAGGCTATAGGTACTGATTTATATTCCCCTCTCATACTTCAATAGACCCCAACAACCTAACGGAGTGACCAGCAACTGAGAGGAGAAAGGACGCAGTGTGTTTTCCTTTTTCAGGCAGGATGAGGTTTCATTATCCCATGGTTTTATACTTGCAAGTTAGGATATCTGTTCTGCTTTTTATGTTAATTGGAATCGGCTGCTTTGGGCTCTGACACAGGCATTTAGCACTAACAGTCAATTGCTCTTTCCGCAGCCATCTGGCAAAAGAGTTGAAACCAGCAATTTTCTGAGTCAGAATTAGACATCTAAAAAAGAATGCGCACATAGGCAAACCCCTTAGAAGTGTAGAATGAAAGAAAGGAGCAGGTAACAGGATGCTATAAACCCCATTGTGGAATGATGTGATCTCAAAAAGGGGAACTCAAAATGGCACTTTTGTTTCTGGACAACACCACCACTATTTCCAGTCTGCAGTAAGAAGCACTCAGGATTAGGCAGTTTCTCTCTCCTTTACCCTCCACCCTGAAGGGCAGAAGTTACCCTTGCTTTGGCCCCCTCACTCTCCCTTCTAGATAGGTATACTCACTTAGATAGTCTCACCTTCAGTACACAAGCTTCTCCTTTAATTTCCGCGAGGATCTATGGAACACACTGTCTTCTGTAGCAGCATCCTCTTGTGAGTCTTCAAGCTCTCTCACTGTTCTTGCTCCACACCCTTCATGTGTTCCCATTCCTCCATCTGCCCTTTAAATGTTGGTGTTTTCTGGGCTTGCATCTTCAGCCCTTCTTACTTCATGTATTTACCCCCCTGCTTGCAGGTTTGAGAGCGCTTGTAGCTCAAAGGTTAACATCTCAGGCTGCTAACCAAAAGATCAGCAGTTCAAATCTACCGGTCACTCTTTGGAAACCCTATGGGGCAGTTCTACCCTGTCCTATAGGGTTGCTATGAGTTGGAATCAACTTGATAGCAATGGGTTTGGTTTTGTTTTTTTTTTTCTTTTTGGTTGCAGGTTTGAGGCATTCACAAGCCTAAAAGCCCCCAAGCAAATACTGCTGGTTTAGTTCTTAAGGGGGAACTCACATGATCCTTTACCACCCTTGGTTACTTTTTATATGGACCCGTTTCAAGCATCATGGGGAAGCACCACACTTTCTTCATACGAAGGCAATAGTGAATCTACTTCTGGTTGTCATTATCTGCCTTCCAACCGAAGTCCTTACTGGCAAAAGGTTAGGGGTCCCCAAGACCTGGGCAGCATGTCCCACACCGTGATGTCAATGGTATGAAAACTAAACCTTAAATATTAGTAAGGCATGAATAACGTCATCTCCAGATTGACAGCTATGACATCTCATTGGGCCACCCATTGGTCACACCCATTATGATCCATTTTGGCCCCATATATCCTCTGCCCATGAAATGCAGATAAAATGCACAACTGCTCAACTACTCAGTGAGCTGTGTCTGGACATACCTGCCCCTGCATCTCCCCCAGAGCAAAAAGATAATGTCAAGTCCAAGCACAGTCTGTCTTTTGAGGCCCCTTGCTCACACTCCACTCTGGTCCTCATATCCACATAATCAGAAGGGAAGGCTGATACAGCAGAGACAAGATACATGAACATTGTGTAACACAGGATTCAGGTAGTGTGGCCCTTCCACCCATGTGGACCCTGTCCTAAGTGTGTTGTGTTCTCCTTCCTCCTTGTTTCTCATTCCGTGTTTTAAATTGATTCAACGAACTATGTGATTTGAGTGTCTTAGTCCATTCTGTAAGTCTTTCTGCTCCATGACCTCTGTGAAAACTTGCCTTATTATGATACTCGGAGGCTACCATTGCATCCAAGTAATTTTCCACAAGTCAGCATTTTACTGGCTCATCTATCTTTTTCTATGAAATGTCTCACCATCTGTAATTCTACATACAATTCATTACAAGTTACTCTTATTTTTCCCTGTTTACAGATTTCTCTATAATAATTCTGTAATCTGGCAAGTAATTGTATTTTTCAAGCAGGTAAAATGATCCACTGCTTCCTGTTGAAGCCCACGCACTAAGTTTTATTAGGTAATATCCAGACTAATACCATTTGAAGTAATACAGTGAATAGGATAATGGCCAAATTTGCACAAATTGCCTTCTTATCTTATGTCAGAGACTATACGCTCTCTGTCCCCTTACTTCCCTCACTCTACACTCTAGTAAGGTGTTTAGTACTTATCTGAAGAACCCAGACCAGTCTAAAGCATAGGACTGGCTCAGCACTGGGTTCTTGGTCCTAGTGCCCGTTACAATTCAGGTTAATAATGCTGAGGGGTAGGGTATGAGAAATGGCTTTAGGAAGACAGGCTAACATTGACAGTTTGTCTCCAGCACCAGAGACAGACTGGCTAACAGTCTCTGGTGCTGGAGACAGACTGCCAAGGTATGTTTCTCTGTTTCTGTTGTTGATGTTAGGTGCCATCGAGTCAATTCCAATTCATAGCAACCCCATGTGACAGAGTAGAACTGCCCCATAGGGTTTTCTTGGCTATAATCTTTACAGAAGCAGATTGCCAAGTCTTTCTCCCTCAGAGCTACTGCGTAGGTTCAAACCGCCAACCTTTCAGTTAGCAGCTGAAGTCTTAACCATTGAGCCATCAGCACTCTATAGACCTTGCTTTTAAACCTGCCATGCTGACCATCTTCTTCTCACTGGCACATTCTTTCTCCAAACCAAGCATGATGTAAGCTTCTTCAGAGACCATCACACCAAGTTTACAGACTTGGGTCAGCTTGATTGAATTTGGAGTGTTCACGGTGCCATGGGTCATTATAAGTCTGTGCAGGTCATCTTACAAGATCTCATTTCTTTGGCATTTTGATCCTTCCTATTTTCATTCTCAAAGAGTAACCATAATTTTGGAGGTTGCAGAATGATAGCCTACACTATGCCAACATTAAACAACCAATAAATTCCACATTAAAAAAAAAAAAAAATCAAGATTTCTAGCCCATTTTGAAAAATGAAAGCAGGCAGCTCTAGATCTGCAATCTTCCATGGCCAAAATAGGCTGACCTCTTTAAACAAGCCATGTGCTCAGCACATCCTCAGAGTCCCCACCCACCACAGTCAATTCACTCGTTTGCATTTCCTGCATGGCCCTCTGTTATAGACTGAATTGGGTTCCCCAAAAACATGTGTTGTAAATCCTTCTGTATCTATGGTTATAATCTCATTTGGGAATAAGACTTGCTTTGTAATGTTAATGAGGCAGAATTAATGTAGAGTGTGTGTTAAGTCAATCTCTTTTAAGATACAAAACAGCAGATTAAGCAAGCAGAAAGAAAGCACAGTTGGGGGAAGATAGACGCCACGTCACATGAGATCTCCAAGGAACCAAGAAACAAGGTAAAAAGAGACAAGGACACTCCCCCAGAGCCAACAGAAAAAGAAAGCCTTCCTCTAGAGCCAGCACCCTGAATTTGGATCTGTAGTCTCCTACACTGTGAGGAAATAAATTTCTGTTTGTTAAAGCCACCCACTTGTGTTATTTCTTTTATAACAGCTCTAGGTAACTAACACACCTTCCTAGGCTGTACTGCTGGTTTTAGTCTTCCTGGCTGTTGCCCCATTTTTTACCCAAAGTGCTATCTACCTATTATCCATTCTCTTCATCTAATTTGCAGACTTCATGTGGCTCAGTTCTCTTGCCCATATTCCTGCTGTCTAAGCATCATCTCTGATCTCCAGTCTGCCTCATCGAGTCATCCTCCACCCAATGTTCGCATGCATGCAAACCTCCTTACTACCACTCTCTGCCTGGGGTCTCAGGCCCTTGTCTGACCTTGGCCAGTCCTCTAGTCACTCTGCTCTTAAGCCAATAATATGAACTGACGTCAAGAACTGCTGCATGCCACAGGGGGATCCTCTTTTGGTGGTCTGATGTTTACTTTCAGCATATCAACATATGGGTCATCACACTGACATAGCAAACATCAGTCGGAACCCCAAAATCTTCTTTAAAAATTTGTTAAGTGCTTCAGTAACCAAATGCTAAATCCCTCAAGCCTGTGGCCTACATGTTCAGTTGGTATCAAACCTCTCCTGAGATTAAATGAAGCCCTAAAAAGATAATGAGATGAAATGGCTTGACCTTCAGGTGTGAGATCTCTCCTTCCCTTCCTTGTCTGTAGCTGGTTCAGGTTATTTTTACCATTTTTCAAAGCAGCAACGTTTATTTCCTCTGCTTCAGTGAGCTGTGCAGATGCAAGGTCTAGAAGGAATATTTAGTGGTCGCCATGGTTACCATTAGTCATATGAAGTTATAGCGAGTATGCTGATTCCTCTCTTCACAGCTGTAAAAAGAAAGTGTGCTCAGAAAAGCAGTCCTGCTGGGGCTCTAAAGACTTCAATTCTGTAATGCGCCCAACTCCTCTGGTAATTTATCTTGATCTGCAAATTTAATTTGCACTTTAAAGATTTTAGGCAGAGGAGGTTTCATAGAACTTGAAGGCTGGAAGGGAACTAAGAGATGATACAGCCTCAGCCTCTCATCTTTCAAGCGAGGAAACTGAGGTCCAGAAAGGAGAAGGGACTTTGACCTACACAGTAAGTCAATTACTCATTAAAGGAGGCATAATTAGAGAGTGGCAAGGCCAGAGCTCCTTCTGTCTTCACTATATCTCCCTTCCTAAACAGTCACAAAGGCTAAGTGATGTAAAGCTCTAGGATGGACTTGGACTATCCAAGCTCAGGGCCAGGCAGGGAAATCTGATTCCAGAGGGGCTGGGCTTGAGCCAATAACCACAAATGGTCTTCAAGACCATAGTAGGCTTGGAACATCAACCAAGCTTTATGATTGGTTAAATCCAGATGGTACAAATAGTCGCTATTTCAAAATGAGGCTGTTTGAGGATTCTGATCAGTTTTCTGAGAGGTGGGTGGCCCACAAGCGCTATACCTTATTTGGGGTCTTAGCCTCTTGATATCTTGCATTTTCTCCATTCTTCTGGCTCAGAGTTCAATAGATGCTCACTCTCATTAAGCCCAGGCTTATGTCTCTTATTCTATTGCTTTGCATTTCATTGTATGTAAAAAATAAAAAACCCATTGCCGTCCAGTTGATCCCAACTCATAGCAACCCTATAGGGCAGAGTAGAACTGCCCCATAGGGTTTCCAAGGAGCTCCTGGTGGATTTGAACTGCTGACCCTTTGGTTAGCAGCCAAGCTCTTAACCACTGCACCACCAGGGCTCCCAAAATAAAACAGTATGTAGAAAATCTTAGAAAAGGTTCAGGAAATGCCTTGATGTCTTCACATTTTCTAATGCAAGGAAGGTTTTCTGTTTCATGGATTTACTATTTAACTAGTTTTTGCCTGAATAGCCTCAACATTAGATGATCTGTATAAACACATCCCCACAGATCTCATTTCTAAAAAATACCCTTACCTCCCTAAAAGGAACTAGGGGTCCTTGGAGGAATAGTTGGCTCCAGGGGTGGGCAGGGAAATACATGACGGGTTTGGATTATCTTACTGTACTAGAAAGTAAGAAAGTGCTCACAAAATATTGAGAGATATGACAAAAGAACTCAGAAGCCACCTTTAAGGGCTCCCACTGGCCAAATCTGGGACAATTTGAGTTTTGAAAATAATTAACGGACAATATTGGATTATAATTCATTTAATGAAAACTTTATTGTTGCTGTTGTTAGGTGCCATCGAGTCAGTTCCGACTCATAGAGAAGCCATGTACAACAGAACGAAGCACTGCCAAGTCCTGCAACATCCTCACTATCATTGTTATGACTGAGCCCATTGTTGCAGCCGTTGTGCCAATCTGTCTCGTTGAGGGTCTTCCTCTTTTACACTGACTGTCTACCAAGCATGATGTCCTTCTCCAAGACATCCTGATAACATGTCCAAAGTACATGAGAGGAAGTCTCTCCATCCTTGCTTCCATCTGGCATTCCAACTGTATTTCTTCCAAGACAGATCTGTTTGTTCCTCTGGTAGTCTATGGTATATTCAATATTCTTCACCAACACTATCATTCAAAGGCATAAGTTCTTCTTTGGTCTTCCTTATTCATTGTCCAGCTTTCACTGGCATATGAGGCAATTGAAAATACTATGACTTGGGTCAGCATACCTTGGTCCTCAGAATGACACTGTTGCTTTTTAACACTTTAAAGAGGTCTTTTGCAGCAGATTTGCCCAATGCAATACATAGTTTGATTTCTTGACTGCTTCTTCAATGGGCATTGACTGTGGATCTAAGTAAAATGAAATCATTGACACTTCAATCTTTTCTCTGTTTATCATGATGTTGCTTATTGGTCCAGTTGTGAGGTTTTTTGTTTTGTTTATAGTGAGGTGCAACCCATACTGAAGGCTGTAGTCTTTGATCTTCATCAGTAAGTGCTTCCAGTCTTCTTCACATCATCTGCATATCACAGGTTGTTAATGAGTCTTCCTTCAGTCTTGACGCTGTGTTCTTCTTCAAATAGTCCAGCTTCTTGGATTATTTGTTCAGCATACAGATTTAAAAAGTATAGTGAAAGGATACAACCCTGGCGCACACCTTTCCTGATTTTAAACCAAGCAGTATCCCCTTGTTCTGTTCAAACAACTGCCTCTTGGAATATGTACTAGTTCTGCATGAGCACAATTAAGTGTTTTGGAATTTCCATTCTTTACAATGTTAACCGTAATTTGTTATGATCCAGTCAAATGCCATTGATTAGTCAATAAAACACTGGTAAACATCTTTCTGATATTCTCTGCTTTCAGCCAAGATCCATTTGACGTCAGCAATGGTATCCCTTGTTTCACATACTCTTCTGAACCCAGCTTGAATTTCTGGCAGTTCCCTGTCAATGTACTGCTGCAACCACTTTTGAATGATCGTAAGCCAAATTTTACTTGTGAGTAATATTAATGATATTGTTTGATAATTTCCACATTCTGTTTGTTCACTTTTCTATGGAATAGGCATAAATATAGGTTTCTTCCAGTTGGTTAGCCAGACAGTTATCCTCCAAATTTCTTGGCACATACAAGTGAGCATCTCCAGCACTGCATCCCTTTGTTGAAACATCTCAGTTGATATTCTGTCAATTCCTGGAGGCCTGTCTTTCACCAATGCCTTCAGTGCAGCTTGGACTTCTTCCTTCAGTACCATCAGTTCTTGATCATGTGCTACCTCCTGAAACAGTTGAATGTCAACTATTCTTTTGGTACGGTGACTGTGTATTTTTTCCATCTTCTTTTGATGTTTCCTGCATCATTCAATACTTTTTCTGTAGAATCCTTTAATATTGCAGCTCAGGCCTTGAGTGTTTTCTTCAGTTCTTTCAGCTTGAGAAATGCTGAGCATTTTCTTCCCTTTTGGTTTTCTAACTCCAGGTCTTTGCACATGTCACTATAATACTTTACATTGTCTTTGCAAGCTGCCCTTTGAAATCTTCTGTTCAGCTCTTTTACTTCATAATTTCTTCTGTTCACTTTAGCTACCTTATGTTGAAGAGCAAGTTTCAGAGTCTCTTCTGATATCTATTTTGGTCTTTTCTTTCTTTCCTGTCTTTTTAAGGGCTTCTTGCTTTCTTCATGTATGATGTCCTTGATGGCATTCCACAACTCGTCTTGTCTTCAGTCATTAGTGTTCAATGCATCAAATCTATTCCTGTAATGCTCTCTAAATTCAGGCAGGATATGCTCAAGATCGTATTTTAGCTCTTATGGACTTGCTCTAATTTTCTTCAGCTTTGACTTGAACTTGTGTATGAGCAATTGATGGTCTTTTCCGCAGCTGGCCCCTAGCCTTTTTCTGACTGATGAAATTGAGCTTCTCCATCATCTCTTTTCACAGATGTAGTCCATTTGATTCCTGTGTATTCCATCTGGTGAGGTCCATGTGTATAGGCACTGTTTATGTTGTTGAAATAAGGTATTCGCAATGAAGAATTGTTGGTCTTGCAAAATTCTATCATACGATCTCTGGTGTCATTTCTATCCCCAAAGTCATGTTTTCCAACTACTGATCCTTCTTCTTTGTTTCCAACTTTCACATCCCAAGCACCAGTAATTAACAATGCACCTTGAGTGCATATTCAATCAATTTCAGACTGCAGAAGTTGGCAAAAATATTCAGTTTCTTCATCTTTGGTCTTAGTGGTTGGTGCATAAATTTGAATGATGGTCATATTAACTGGTCTTCCTTGTAGGAGTATGATACTATCTTATCACTGACAGTGTTGTAGTTAAGAATAGATCTTGAAATGTTCTTTTTGAAGAAGAATGTGACACTTCTCCTCTTCAGTTTGTCATCCCAGCATAATAGACCATATGACTGTCCAATTCAAATGAGTCTTCCTCCAATCCTGATGTCATGTTCTTCTTCAAATAGTCCAGCTTCTTAGACTGTTTGTTCAGCATACAGACTTAATATGTATAATAAAAGGATACAACCCTGATGTACACCTTTCCTGACTTTAAACCACGCAGTATCCCCTTGTTCTATTCAAACATAGTAGACCATATGATTGTCCGATTCAAAATGGCCAATGTCAGTCCGTTTTGAAATACTGGTGGCATAGCTTCCAGATTTACAGCAATATACAAGCCGCCACAGTAGACAAACTGACGGGCTAGTGGTTGTTTAATGAAAATAAGAACCCATTCATTTTTAAAAAATCATAATGCCTAGGATATTGATCTTTACATGTTGCATTTCATTTTTGACAACTTCCAATTTTCCTGTATTCTTACTTCGTACATTCCATGTTCTAATTATTCATGGATGCTTGCAGCTGTTTCTTCTCTTCTTGAATCATACCATATCAACAAATGAAGGTCCCAAAAGTTTTATTCCATCCACATCATTAAGGTCTACTCTACTTTGAAGAGGCACCTCTTCCCCGGTCATATTTTGAGTGTCTTCCAACCTGCGGGGCTCATCTTCCGGCACTATAACAGACAATATTCCACTGCTATTCATAAGGTTATAAATGGCCATTTTTTTCAGAAGTCGGCCACCAAGACCTTCTTCCTAGTCTGTCTTAGTCTGGAAGCTCTACTGAAACCTATCCACCATGGGTGACCCTGCTGGTATTTGAAATACTGGTGGCATAGCTTCCAGCATCACAGCAACACATAAGCTACCACGTATGACAAACTGACAGACATGTGGTGGTTTAATGAAAATAAGAACCCATTAATTCAAAGGAAGGAATAAAGAAATCCTTTTCTTATAGTAGAATGCCAGCTAATAAAAGTAGAAAAAATAATAAGTTAGACAATCACCTTTTTTGAAACCATCATAGTAATAACTGATTTAGGCAAGATTCATTAATGGATGATAAAACTACTGGGTAAAGATTGAAGAGAACCCATTGCCATTGTGTCCATGCTGACTCATAGCAATCCTAGAGGACAGAGTGGAACCTCCCCATAAGGTTTCTAAGGCTATAATCTTTATGGAAGCAGACTGTCACATCTTTTTTCCTGCAGAGCAGCTGGTGTGTTCAAATCGCTGACCTTTTGGTTAGCAGCCAAACACTTAACCACTAAATCACCAAAATATTAAATATCTAAAATACCCACACAGATTACAAAGGGAAATAATAGTTTTATAGTGGAGATTCTGGCAGTCACCATCTTGTACAAGTGATCAAAGTGACTGTCATCAACACCAGAAGAAACTAATAAAATCAGGTCATACACTGTGAAGGACACAACACCACTTTCGTGGATTACTTGCCAAAAATGCGTAATCTGAACCTAATCATGAGAAAACATGAGACAACCCAAACTGAGGAACATTCTACCAAACAACTGACCTATATTCTTCAAAAGCACCGAAGTCATGAAAGATAAAGCTGAGAAACTGTTTCAAATGAAAAGAAATCAAAGACATGACAACTAAATGCAACCTGTGATCCTGGATTGGACCATGGATCAGAGAAAAATAAATTGCTATAATGAATAGTTTCAGGAGAATTTTCAGAATTTGAATATGTTCTATATATTAGATAATAGCATTGTATCAGTATTAAATTTTCTGAATCTGATGATTGTGGCAGTGAGGATAGCAAGCCTTTTTCTCACGCATTTTGGATATATTATCAGGAAGGACCAGTCCCTGGAGAAGGATATCATGCTTGAAAAGGTAGAAGGTAAGCAAAAAAGAGGAAGACCCTCAATGAGATAGACTGACACAGTGACTGCAACATTGGGCTCAGGCATAACAACAATTGTGAGGATGGAACAGGACTGGGCAGTGCTTCATTTTGCTGTACGTAGACCGCTATGAATCTGAACTGACTTGATGGCACCTAACAACTACAACAACTATGGGTCTATAAAGGTTAAAGGGTATGATGCCTATTTAGGAGTAAAGCAATACAACGTCTGAAAGTAACTGTCAAATGGTTTACCAGGAAAAAAAAATCTATCTATTTATCTAAAATATCTAGAGCAATCTTAAGTACGTAGTATTCTATTAATGGACTATTTCCTGATTAACTGATTGATACCAAAGTAGTAAAATGTTCTCTTCTATAATCCTGTTTATGTTGATAACTTTTGTTTAATCCTTTACAAATAGCACTAAAGAAAACTATAAGTTTCCTATGCCCTGGGAAAAGGGAATTGGCCTGGTAAGTGATGTATCTAAAACAGATAGATAATAAAAGTAAATGAAGCAAAATGTTAACAATAGGTAAATAAAAAGGGGTTTAGAAAGCTAGTTCTGTTTGGGGTGATACAGAGAAAGGGGCTGTTTATCCTTGGTCCTTTGTTCTCCTCCTGAAGATTAGAGAAATTTCTTTTGCTTATTTTTTATTTCCCTCTGGCAAACTTGAAAGGGTACCAAAAACCAAACCCATTGCCATCGAGTCAATTCCGACTCATAGAGCATGAATGCTCAAATCATAGGACTAAACCAGCTCTTGTCAGTTCCTTGGGCACTCTTCCTTCTGCTACTGAGTTCTCTCTCCTTCAGCTAAACTCACTTCAAAAGAAATTCTGTATTATTTACTTCTTTTTTTAATTATCTTGAAATTTAGGAGAAAGCTCACATTTTGGTCTCTTAGATTACTTTCCATAAACTTTTTAATTCAGCCAATGTAAGTTCAGTCAGACAAGCTAATCTTTTTAAGTTATGAAAGGGTTCAGCATTAATGTCTTTGTTTGGGGGCATTCAGACATGAAAAAATATTTAGTACGATGTAGTACTGCAACTCTAACAAGGAATAACAGCTTGAACTCCCTGAGGACTCAATTAACTGTACTATCTGTTAAAACTAAAAACAGACATCACAGAACTAAAGGTAACACTCTTATCTCCTATGGAAAAAAAGAGTAGACGCTCAATCTTTAGACTTACGTTGAGATATAACTTATAGTTCATGATCTGGAAGTGACTCATGTGGCCACTTGGACAAGTTACTTAACCTTTGTGCTAACCCTCTCAGTGTCAGTAACCAGCTCAGACAAGAAAAGAATAGCCATATTGATCCCTAGGAAAAGACAGATAGGAGTTTAGACAATGAATGAGAAGTTTGCCCTGTATTCAGTCCTCAGCCAATGGCTTTGAATCTTACTTCCTAAATCACTTTTGGAATAACCGGAAAAGGTAACAGAGGAGAGAGACATACAAAAAGGATAGAGACGAGAGAACACGGATGCAAAATTTTAATCACCCCAAATGGCAAGTTCATGTGCCAAGGCATGAACTTTAATTCTATACAAAGGCCTGAGTTCTGACAGTGAATATCTGCCAATGATTACTTGGTCGGTAATGCACACCAAATCCGCATTCTAATGATTCATTTTGAAAAGCTCCGAAACAAGCACCAACTCAGGGCTCTTCCATCCTGATTCTCTTGGATGGAGAAAAGGAAATGCTTTAGAGCTTCTAACCATTGGGTAGAGCTTGGGGCGAGGTCATGTTTGGAAGCAAGAGATGAACCAATAGCAAAGATTAATGGGGATTTGAGACAGCAAGTTTAAACAATGTGCTCATGAATCTGGAGTCATTATAAACCAAGCAAAATGAGGAAAAGATGTGGCTGTCTTTTACTCTTTTGTTTTTGGCAGAGCTTTGAACTGATTTGTTCCAGTTGGAGCCCCTGCTGAGTATTTGCATTTCTAACAAGTTCCCAGGCAATGCTAATGCTGCTGATTAGGGACCAATTCTGAGAACCACTAAACCAAAAAACAAACAAACAAACTCCTTGCCTTGGAGTCAATTCCGACTCATAGTGACCCTATAGGACAGAGTGGAACTGCCCCATAGGGTTTCCAAAGAGTGGCTGGTGGATTTGAACTGCAGACCATTTGGTTAGCAACCATAGCTCTCAACCACTGTGCCACCAGGGCCCCCAAACCAAACCCACTCCATCAAGTAGATTCCGACTCATAGTGACCCCATAGGGTTTCCAAGGCTGTGAATCTCTATAGAAGCAGGCTGCCACATCTTTCTCCCACGGAGCCACTGGTGGTTTCAAACCACTGACCTTTCAGTAAGCAGTCGATCACTTTAACCGCATGCCACCAGGGCTCCTTACTAGTAGAGCAGTGGTTCTCAAAATTTATTATACATAAGAATCACCTGAGTATCCTGTTAAACTGTAGATTATGATTCCGTATACCTGGGATGGAAATGCAAATTCTCAGCAGGGATTCGAACCAGAACAAACTGATTCAAAACCTTGTTGTAAAAACAGCACGGGGGTGGTGTCTGACCTCCTCTAACTTGACAAGGGGAAAGGAGAATCAAGATCAACAGCCCAAAGCTGATTAACATGAGGCAGAGGTCAAACATACCTCCTCTCTCCGCCATCTTTACAAGCTCTGACACCAACCATCCCTCCCACAGAACTCTCTACTTCCCTGCTGGGTTTGATAATTCATTGCAATGGCCACACAGAACTCACAGACCATACTTAACGATTATGAGGTTTATTAGGGAAGTAACAGGTTACAATTCAGGCTCAGGAACACTCATGGATACAGTTCTTCCATCAGGATAGCCTCTTCCCAGCCGTGCTTGCAGGCACACCTTTCTCTGGCCCTCAGTCCCTGTCCAAAGGCGCTCAACTTTCTTATTCCATGGGCCGGAAAGCCCACTGCACTGTCTTCTGTGGGTCTCTCCTTCCTTGGTGGTGGTGGGCTCTTCTCTTCTTTCCTACCTCTGACACAGCTCACCTCAAGCCCAGCGGGATGGCAAAACTGACCAATCCCTTTGGTGGGCCACAATTACAATATCTGCACCATCCCGCCCAATCAATTGGGTGGGAATTACAAGACCATGGCAAGAAAAACCCACAAACACAATCCATTACACCGCATCTGGTTTTTGGCTGACTTGTAGAACAGCTACTTCTTCTTGCCTGACTGCCTATACCAGGCTAATGATGGTTTAAAGCTTAGGTCCCAGTCTCAATACTTTCTCTAATTGGAAAAAAGGAAGAAAATCAGGGAGGCTTAGAGCTTAAGAAGGACTGTGAATTGCAGTGGTTTCTAAAAACCATATAACTCTACCCTTTTACTGAACAGTATCTTAACAGTGCCTTATATTTGGCATCGTCATTTTAAAAAGATATCCTCTCATGGGAATTTCAGCAAAGCAGTGCCAATCTTCCCCATAATCCCGGACAGAGAAAATAAGGTGGCGAAAGACAAGGGCCTCCAGCAATGATAAGCAACCCTAATTTTTATGAGACAAGTGATTCAGCCTGAATGCTAGAGTTCAGATAAAAGCTAAGTAAGCTGCTCCATGTTGCTACTTCTCAATTACACCTGGAAATTAACATTAGTAGTTGAAAAGCTACGGAAAGTTTCTTATTGACTGTCATCTAATCATCAAAGTAGGCATTTACAGTTGCCTGTAACTCTGCTTCTGTAAAGATTACAGCCTTGGAAACCCTATGGGGCAGTTCTACTCTGTCCTGTATGGTCTCTGTGAATTGGAACCTACTTGATGGCAACGGGTTAGGTTTTTGGTTTTATAACCCCCCACTACGGGACTCACTGAATCTAATACCATTTAGAATGAAGGAAAAAAATTAATCTGTAAGAATTTTTAACTTTGGATACAGGAAAAATAGGGTAGTTTTCTATCGATTTGTAGGATTTAATGTCTTCCATATGTATTCAGCAACAATCATGAAAAGCCCTATGTATTGGATGCTTGGTGCCTAGTGGAACTTCTGTCAAATCTCGAGGTTAACAGTATGAAAATAATTTTTTACTTCAATAGCTGACATGCTAAGACCAAGTCCCAAGGAGTGGGAGGGGCACAGAGGTAGCTCAGTTTTCCAAGTTCAAGCCACCTGAGAGATGAAAGGGTGATCCTATTTGGGGAGGGGTTCATTGAGTAGTCACCAGAAGAGGCAAGACACCAACCCAATCCCTACTTCATGTCTAGGACTGGGGAAGACAGAAACAGAATAGGAAGCAGACACAAGCCAGGTCATCTGAGGGTATTTGAAAGGATTCTCATCGGGCATCAAGCCCTAAATCATGAGAAAGGAACTCCAAGCGCCCAGACGACTCAGTCAGAAGGTTAAAAACCACCCTATTATGGAAAACAGTATGGTGCTTCTTTAGAAAGCTAGAAACAGAAATACCGTGTGATTCAGCAATAAACACTAACATAACAATAACACCCAAGAGAAACATGCTCCTTAGAACAATCAATTATACAAGATCAAAAGGGCAACATTTGCTCAAAAGCAAAGACGAGAAGGCGAGAAGGGTTAGAAAATATGGATGGGGAACTCAGGGCAGAAATGGGGAGAGTGCTGACACATTGAGAGGAATGCGACCAATGTCATGGAATGCTTTATGTACAAACTATGGAATGAGAAACTAATTTATTCTATAAACTTTCACCTAAAGCACAATTTATTTAAAAAAAAAAGCCACTCTATTTTGCCAGTCACATTCTTGCATAACACTTATTGTGCGTGTTCAGGCACCTAGCTTCACCAGGTCCTGGCAGAGATGCCGAGAAATGTGTGGGTACCTGAGGGTACAATCTGTATACTATTAGGATTAGCCATAGCTGATCAGCTACCATTCCAGCAGGACTCCCCTGAGACGGGTAGAAAAAACTGGCTGAGGCTCAATAAGGGTTATGGCTCCAGCCAAAAATGCTGGGATGAGAGATGGACTGGAATACCAGTGGGAACAGGAATCCTCAGAGAGGAACGAGACAGAGAGCTGAACATACAAACCTCTCAAGCATGGCAGCCTGGCAGCATGGTAGGGCATTTGGCAGGCATGGGTCAGGGGCAAACTGAAGGAAGGAGTAAGGGTGGGGCAGACATGAAGATGCAAGCAAGGAGCTCTCCAAGTTTTCTAAATCTAGAACAGTGAGAGCCTGCTGGTGTCAGGGGCTGCTTATGACCACAATCCAGATTGGTTGTGAAACTGGTTTGGGCTGAGCTGGTTAGCATATTAGTTTTCTAGAGCTGCCATAACAAATCACTACACACCAGGTGGCTTAAAACAACAAAAATTTATTTTCTGGAACTATTTCTCACAGTTCTGGAAGCTAGAAGTTGAAATTCAGGGGGTCAGCAGGGCCATGGTCTTTCCAAAGGCTCTAAGGGAGCCTTTCCAGCCTCTGGTAGTCCCAAGGATTCTTTGGTTTGTGGCAGCATGACTCCAATCTACCTCCCATCTCTGCATGGTCATCTTCCCTCTGTGCCTCTCTGGCTCTATATCCCTGTCTTCTTATAAGGACATCAGTTAGATTAGATTAGAACCAATCCCATTCCAGTATGACTTCAACTAATTACATCTACAGAGACCCTACTTCCAAATTAGGTCACATTCACAGGTACCAGAGGTTAGGACTTTATCTTTTTGGAGGACACAATTCAACTCATAAGAGTTAGTAGAGGGCAGTGAATTTACCTGGAAATACAAAGAAAATGGAGCAAATGCCCTTTTTTAGTTTAAATTCAGTGATTATAAGATTCAAAGGCAGATTTGTAAAACCTATCATAATTATCACAACCCGCATGCTAGACACTCTGCTAAGTACTTTATACATATGACTTTATTTGACAATAAAACTATTCTATGGTTAGATAGTAAGACATTTTACAGAGGTAGCAGTGAAGCTCACCAAGGTTAAGTAATTCTCCTTCCCACGACCCCCTAAAAATTGCCACAGGGCTTGGATATGACCCTTGATCCCTCTGTCTCTAAAGTTTGCCCAATTCCACGACACTGGTTTGCCTCATGGAGATCTGGCCTCCAGGTTTAATCCTTACAGTTTTAACCTTTCTACTCTCTGGCTGTGTATGTCAGAAAAGTCATTAAACCTCTTGAGGGTCAATTTCTTCATTTATACCACAAAGGGATAGAACTCCATGATCTCCAAAGTCTCCTCTGAAACTCAGTGAACTAGTTCAGGGCTGTCTCCACAAGAGGAAGTTAGAAACAGCCAGTACTTCAAACTTGGGATGGGAAGGAGCACTGAAGGACTGAAGGGATGTGGGTTATTAAAAATCACCCCAGGACAATATGGAGCTTGACATATTCAATGATTAAATGGATGAGAGAAGTTTGCATGGCCAGCAAAAACCCTAACCTGCTCTGCAGTAAAATGTCCACCCAAGAGGGGAAGCAAAATCACATGATTTATGAATTGCCAGAAATGGCATTCCTGTCATGTTTTTATAGAGTGCCCCAGTGTTATAATTAAAGAACTCAGTGGGGAACCTCTGTTCACTGCTAACTAAATGAATTCTGATATGCTTGGATCAGGAAAATTGTGGCTGTATGATATTTCTGATTTTTAGTGTTCTCACTCTTCCCTCTTGACGTATCAGATCATCTATGACTTCCCTCAGCTTAGCTTTGATTATCTAATTTGAGCCTAATTCCTTAGCTCTTTATGAATAACCAACCAACTGCTCTGGGTATGATTCTCCTAGCTTAGGAAATTAACTTTCAGATGCATATCTCTCTTTGTGCCCCTTGAAAACTGAACGAGATGGGAAAAAAAAAAAAAAACCATAGCTGTTGAGCCGATTCCGACTCATAGCAACCCTATAGGACAGAGGGTTTACAATTCACCTTGAGAGGTTTGAGACCAACCCAAGAAAATTACCTGATTATAGGGGTTACAATAAGCCACACCAACAGTGGAACATTTTTAAATTTTCTTTTCTAACTTCTGAGTAATTTGCCCAGGATGATTTAGCTGTATTGGAAAGAGATCACTGGGTTTAGAATCAAAAAGTTCTAAGGCCAAGTCTCAGCTCTGCAATTTCTAAGATTTAACTGTGAGCAATCTACAGAACCACAATGAACCTTAATTTCGTCTTTTGGCAAGGGACACCATTAACAGCATCTTGCAGAACTGTTGTAAAGAGTCAGTGAGTTTACTTGAGTTAGACCCTAGCATAATCTTAGCATGACCCTCCTAATAAAAGTAATAGCCACCATTTATGAAATATCCACGATATATCAGACTCTGAACTATGAACTTCACCCACATTAATTCTAGAGGTCACAACAATCCTACAGGGTAAGGTCTGTATTATTAACTGTGTCCTATTGAAGAGAAGACTGAGGCACAGAGGCTAAGTAATTGGCCCCATAGCCTCCTTCCAGGTAAACAAATGCCCTGGGATGGTTTCTGGATCTTGTTATTTTCTCACTCATCAGAATAGATGTGGGTCACAAAGATACAGTTTGAAATCTCTACTCTTTTGGAAAAATAGCATGAACCCAATTCAGAACATAAGGCCTCATCATTGAACAATGAGGTATACTTCAGGGAAGGAAGGAGTAACACTCCCCCTCATATGCTCTGTAATGTGACCCTTCCATCCAAGGGCTTATTTGGCAGATAGCTTGATAGAGAGGCAGTTAAAGGGGCAGGAAGAGGCAAAACCATGAACACGTTACCACAGGGATTCAGCTGGAACCCTGTGGTTGCCCACATCTCCCAGGAGCCATGTTTTTTACAGCCAAGTCTTGTCATAAGGCAGGTAGATTTTACTCAGTTATGTAGGAAACCTACTAACTACAACCCACAAGAAAATCTCTGAAGACAGCTTAGTCGTCAGGAAGGAAAAACATTTTACTCACTGATATCTGAAACAGAATGCTATTATACTTTCCTGAACTGAAAGAGGTCTTAAGTAGGCAAGCTCACAGATTGCTAGAGTTGTCAGGCTTCCAGCACCATTTGGAATGTCAGTTTCCACACTAAAGCAGCCTCGCACCTAAGCTCCTTTTGGAAACTTGAGGCCTATGAACTCCACTCTGCCTCACATTCCTGTCACCTTCAATCAATGTCCCAAAGATAAGCCCCTCCTGTCAGTTATCCTGTCCTTAACCCTTAATACCAAACTAATACTTGGATCAAAGGAAGTCTTTCTGCTGTCTCCTCCAGAACCCCACTCATCACCAAAGTCCAGTACACTTTCAACCTCCAGAAGGGAATCTTCCACCACTACTTTGCTGAGCTGAAACCTGGACCTCTCCTTGAGTACTCTTCTCTTATTCAGGCCTCTCTAGGGGCAGCTTTGGTCACCCAAGCCTCACTTGACATAAGGCTCGGAGGTAAACCAGCATCCTCCTAGCCCTCCAATGCCCTTTCCAACACCTCTTCTCTTAATTAATTAATTAGTGCTCTGCAGGCTTATACCTTGTAGTATATGATCCTAAACACTTCTTTCTCATTGTCATCAACCAACTCCCTAACATTTATTCCTAAACGTTAAATGGCATCTGATTCACATTCTCCTCTGTACCCTTGGTCTTATCATCATCCTGGGTGATTTCAGAGTCCATGTGCATGCCCCATATAATGACTTACCCCATAGTTCCTTGGCTTCCTCACTCCAATAACCTTCAATTATACTCTAATTCTGTCACCTGTATGTATAACCACACCCAGAAACTTGTCATTCCTCAGAATTAATTCACTGATGAAAACTTAGTCTACAATATCCCACAGTCTGACCACACAACCTGCTTAAACTTCCTGTTCGCTCACTCAATTCCTCTAAACTTGTTTTTCAGCTTCATAAGAAATGCTAATCTCTTGACCCACTGTCCCATGCACCCATTTTCCCCAGTTTATCAGCTCCTTCCTGTATTCACTTCCCTTCCCCTCTCAGTCATTACTAACTCCTCAATCATTCTTTCATCAGAAACTTCAATTTTCTGACTCCATTGTGCTTCCTCCAAATGAATCCACAAAAATTTTGAACTCCAGTCATTCCTACATCTGTTTCCTCTCTATGATTCTATACACAGGCAGTGAGACGAAACAGGAGAAAGCCATACACCATGCTTCTGCAAATTCATGACCTTCACCCCTAGATATTACCTCAGTGATTTCTCTTTATCTATAGTTCTCCCTTGCTATTATTCCCCACAAATGCTGCTTCAAATTTTTACCACACTCAGGTTACCCATCCCTTTACTCACAAATGTCCTCACCTCTGCCTTCATCAAGAAAACAGAGGGATCATCAGGAATTCCCTCAACTTTCAGTCTGTCTCCTCCCTCCACTCATACAACTATATCTTCATCACCATCTTTCCTTACTTACTTCCTGTACATAAATTACCAATAGCAGGAATAAGAGAAGTGTCATAATTACAGCTTCTATAGATTTTAAATGAATAAAATATATTGTTATGAAGAACTTTGTGCCAATACTTTTGACAACTTAAATGAAATGGACAAATTCCTTAAAAAAAAAACACAAACTATAAAAGCTCATTTAAAGAAACAGACCATCTGTATAGCTCTATTATTTACTACAGAAATTGAATTTGTAGTTTAAAACTTTCCAACAAAGAAACTTGCAGGCCCAGATGGCTTCACTGGTGAACTCTACCAAATGTTTAAGGAAGAAATGTTACTAAATTCTATACAAATTCTTCCAGAAAATTGTAAAGAAAGGAATTCTTCCCAACTCATTCTACGAGGTCTGCATTATCATAACACTAAAACCAAACAAGGAAAAGAAAACTATAGTCCAATATCCCTCCTGATACTAACATCCTCAACAAAATTTTTTCAAATCAAATACAATAATATATAAAAAGGATAGTGCATCATGACCAAGGAAGATTTATCCAAGGAATGCAAGGTTAATTTAACATTCAAAAATCAATCACCATAATTCACCATATTAACAAAGTAAAAAACAAAAAGCATCTGATCATCTCAATAGCTGCAGAAAAAGCAATTGACAGAATCCAACAACCATTACTGAGAAAAATTCTCAGCAAGCTAAGAATAGAAGTAAATTTCTTTAACCTGGCAAAAGGCATCTTTAAAAAACTGACAGCTAGCATCATACTTAATGGTGAAAGAATGAACGCCTTCCCCCTAACATCAGGAACAAGACAAGGATATCTATTCTCACTACTTCTATTCAAAATTGTACTAGAGGTCCTAGCAAGGACAATAAGGCCAAAGTAAGAAATAAGAGGAACCCAGCATAGAAAGAAAGAAGGAAAATTGTTTTATTTGTAGGAGACACTATCATCTATGTAGAAAATCTGATGAAGACTACAAAAACAATACCAGAACAAATAGGTGATTTTACCACGATTTCAGGATACAAGTTCAATATACGAAAATCAATTATGTTTCTATACACTAGCAATGAACAATCAGAACTGGAAAGTTTTTCAAAAAATACAATACCATGTGTAATAGCATCAAAAAATAAAATATGCTTGGGAATAAATCTGACAAAAACCATTAAAGACCTGTACACTGAAATCTGCACAATATTTCTAAGAGGCATTAAAGAAGACCTAAACAAATGGAGAGATAACATCATGTTCATGGTCAAAAGTGTGAATATTTTTTAAATGTCCCATTTTCCCCAAAACTGATCTAAAGATTCAGTGCAATCACAATCAAGATCCCAGCAGGCTTTTTTGTAGAAATTGACAAACTTATCCTAAAATTTATGTGGAAATGCAAAGGACCTAGAATAGCCAAAACAACTTTGAAATAAGAAGAACAAAGTTGAAGGAGTAACACTGCCTGATTTCAAGGCTGATTTTAAAATTACAGTTGTCAAAACAGTATGGTATTTTGCATAAAGACAGATGCAGATAAATGGAAGAGAAGTCCAGACATAAACACACCCATGTGTAGACAACTGATTTTCAACAAGGGCACAAAGCAATTAAGTGGTGAAAGAACAACCTTTTCAAAAAATGGTGCTGGAACAATTGGATATCCATATTGTTTTTTAAAAAAAAAAGAACTTTGAGCCGTATCTTATACCATATATAAAAATTAACTCAAAATGGATCATAGACCTAAATGTAAAACTTAAGACAATAAAACTTTTAGGAGAAAACATTAGAGAAAACTTTTGTGACTTTGGAAGAGACAAAGATTATTTAGATACCACACCAAATGCACAATCCACAAAAACAGGTTCATAAACTGGATTTCATCAAAATTTAAAACTTCTCTTCAAAAGACACCGTTAACAGAATAAGAAAACAAACCACAGGGTAGAAGAAAATATTTTCAATCACATATTTGATAAAGAACTTATGTCCAGAATATATAAAGAACTCTCAAAACTCAAGAAGCAAACAAACAACCTAATGAAAAGTGAGCAAGATTTGAAGAGACATTCCACCGTAAGAGATATGTGAATGGCAAAGAAGCACATGAAAAGATGCTCGACATCATTAGCCATTAGGTAAATGCAAATTAAAACCACAGTGAAATTCCACTACACATTTATTAAAATGGTTAAAATGAAAAAGACTGACCATACCACATACTGGCAAGGGTGTGAAGTAATTGGTATTCTCATATACTGCTCATAAATATGTAAAATGGCACGACAACTTTAGAAGACAGCTTGATAGTTCTGACTAATGATATTGAGCATCTCCATCATCTCTTTCCACAGATCCAGTCGATTTGATTCCCATGTATTCCCTTTGGCGAGGTCCTCATATATAGTCACCATTTATGTTGTCAAAGAAAGTTTTCCAAGGAATACGTCGCTGGTCTTGCAAAATGCTATCACCAAAGCCATATTTTCCAACTACGGATCCTTCTTCTTGGTTTCCAACTTTTGCATTCCAATCACCAGTAATTATCAATGCATCTTGATTGCATGTTTGATCCATTTCAGACTGTAGAAGTAAGTAAAAATCTTCAACTTCTTTATCTTTGGCATTACTGGTCTTATCACAGACAGTGCTATAGTTCAGGATAGATCTTGAAATGTTCTTTTTGACAGTGAATGCAGCGCCCGTTCCTCTTCAACTTGTCATTCCTGGCATAGTAGACATACGATTGTCCGATTCGAAATGGCCAGAACCAATCCATTTCAGCTCACTAATGCCTAGGATATCTATCTTCAAATGTTCCATTTCGTTTTTTAAAACTTCCAATTTTCCTAGATCATACTTTGTACATTTTCCATGTTCTGATTATTAATGGATGTTTGCAGCTATTTTTTCTCATTTTGAAGAAACAGCTTACATCAGCAAATGAAGGTCCCAAAAGCTTGACTCCATCCACAGCATTAAGGCTGACTCTACTTTGAGGAGGCAGCTCTTGCCCCGTTGTATTTTGAGTGCCTTCCAACATGAGGGGCTCATCTTCCAGCATTATAGCAGATAATATTTCACTGCTATTCATAAGGTTTTCACTGGCCAGTTTTTTTAGAAGTAGATTGCCAGGTCCTTCTTCCTAGTCCATCAGCACCTAACAACAACAGTGCCACAACCTGGAAATCTTTTCAAAATGACATTCTGATTAATTAAATTCAGTATGAATTAAGCTTATTGTAAAGATGCTCCCTAGGCTATTTTTTATAAGGACCCTTGTTCCCACCTGTCCAAGTGCAACACTATCATCTTTGCTTATTTTTGCTGTCAATCTGTTAACTCTTAAGAATAGTGTGCTAAATATTTCATAACCATTTTTTTCCATTTCACTTTATATTACAACTTTTTTATTTGCTGAATGTATTTTGCTGTTATTTTATTTAGTTTAATAGGTTTTGAATGTTATATAACTGTTGTTTTTTGTCATTTAAACCATTATGTTGTTACTGTTAGTTGCCATGGAGTCAATTCCAAGTCATGGTGACCCCATGTATATCATAGTAGAACTGCTCCTTAGGGTTTTCAAGCCTCAACTTTTTAAAACAATATTGTCAGGCCTTCCAATCATCATGGAATGATTCTATTTGCTCTGTGTAATGCTTTTTATATTAAATTTTACCTTTTTTAAATACCACTATTCTTGTTATTTACCATTATATAGTACTTATGTTTCGTTTACATTTAGCTATTTTGAACTTTTTTTTTTTCCTGTGTCACTTTATTTTAGGAACAGTCTTTGAAATAAAATGTCATTTGATTTTGTTTCTGACGTAAAGTGTTTTAACTGGAAAAAAAAAAAAAAAGTGACCCTTCTGGTATTTGAAACACTGGTGGCATAGCCTCAAACATCACAGCAACACGCAAGCCATCACAGTATGACAAACTAACAAACAGATGAGTGACGGGCACTTTAAACAGGCACAGTTTATCATAGGTCAATCATACTTCAATAAAGCTGCTTTAAAAAATAGTTATGAGAGAGAAATAAAAAACGCTTTAATTTGTCTTTAAGTGAGTCCATTTACAAATTTGGTTATTAAATGCTATTACAAATTTCTTGTAATATTATTCATAAATGCTAATGGCATACCACTCCATCAGAACACCATGACTGGGAATGGCTCCTCTAATGTATGTCTTGAATGGATGTTACAAGAAGTTAAGAAAGAACCACTGGTCACCCTGGTAGTCGGTGGAGCAGCTGGAAATGGAATTGCCTGGGTACTTTGGCTTCAGGCTTGACCACATACTTGGAGTACATTTCAACGGGGCCAGAATTTCAAGAAAATACAAACTCAGGTGAGAAGAGGCAGAAACAGTTCTGAGCATTGGTTGGAAAATTTCACAGAAAAATATCCAGTGCCTGAAGCGTTTGCTGCTTCTACAGTCTCTCATCCCATACCACCCCTCACTTTTCCCCCTAAGAGGACTGGTCAGGACAACTGACATCCCTCTGAAAAGTCAGCGTAAGGCAGGGAAAGGGCACCATTTGGAAACTTTCCAAGGCTGAAGTTGCTGCACAGAAGTGCAGACACACAACTGGAGCCTGGCAGAGACAGCGTTGGGTGGAAGGATGGAGGGATTGATATAAAAGATTGTGCTCACCACTTTCTGTCTCTATTCAAATCAGTTTAGTTTATAAAGAAAGAAATTGAACAAAACAAATCACTTCCTGGAAAAAAAGTGTCATGTTTATCAAAATGTGGCAGTGTATCTGACAAAGTTCTGCTGCTATTCGTAAGGTTTTCACTGGCCAAATTTTTTAGAAGTAGATCACCAGGTCATTCTTCCTAGTGTGTCTTAGTCTTGAAGCTCCACTGAAGCTTCCTTTATTAAAACATGAACCAGGTAACTGGTCAAATAGTTTATTTTAAATGAAAAGTAGCTCACACACATATTTGATTGGCTTATATCTCTACAGAATATATGATTTCTCCTTTTTTCCTGTTATTTTGTTGGTGGGAGTGTACATACACACATGTATAACCAGTACTGAATTTGTTCAGAGTGTGAATAAACTATAATGAAACTATAGTAGGAGTCCCTTTCCTCAGAAGACACTAAGGATATGGCTGGACATAGAGAGTGAAGATAAATACAGATAATTGTGTAGAATAATGGAGAGCTGGCCCTGAAAATAAATAACTATGCTTTGTACATTTTTTGTTTTAACTAGCACGTGCTTTATTTAGGTTCCAAGGTGGCACAAACAGTTTGCGCTCAACTACTAACCTATAGGATCGCTATGAGTCAGAATTGACTAGATGGCAATGGGTTTGGTTTGCACTAACCTAAAGGATGGCAGTTCAAACCCACTCAGTGGTACTGCAAAAAAAAGGCCTGGCGATTTGCTTCAGATTATAGCCATGAAAATCCTGTGGAGAAGTTATTCTCTGCAACACACGGGGTCACCATGAGTCAGAATTGACTCAACAGCAATGAGTTTATTTTTTTTGTTTGTTTTGTTTTATTTATTGCAACCAACATTCTTATTCCCTTACACCAACTGCACCTACAAATTGATGTTACTCATTTTCTGTAAACACACAATTTTTATTTCCCCAGGATTTCTATGGTTGTGACAGTTTTATAGTTACCCAACTCATCCTGGCTCTTTAAGTACCAAAACCTACTTTAAGGAAAAACCAGGGAAATAGTTAACTTGCCTAAATCCTTACTCCTTAATTTTTAGTTGTTCTCATAAATAAAAGTACAGTAAAGTCAGACAGTTTATCCTGCATTATAGCATGACAAACATGGATTGAGTGTAGATTCTGGTGATTACATTTCTGGCTTTACAGAATTCCACAGACATTATAAGCAGAACACAATGTTCCTTTGTTAAAAGAACATATGCTTTCTTTAGAACATTTAGCAATCTTTGAACTGATTCATGAGATTTTGCTGTTCCTTAGAACACTTAAACCTACTCATCCAAAATAATATTAATAAAAGCTTAGCACACTTAGCACACTTAAACGTCCTCATCTTAAATAATATCACTAAGAGCTATCATCCATGGCTTGCTTATTATTATTAAATATTCTGTTAAGTAGTCTTACCTAATCATCACATTGTTCCGCTAACAATTATATGGGAATAGCTTTTATTATTTCCATTTTTACAGAAGAAGAAACTGAAGTATAGAGGTATCAAATAACTGTCTAATTCCATACAGTCAGTAAGTGGTGGTGCTGAACTTGAACTGAAGACTAATTCCAGACCTGTAGTTTGAGCTTTTAATAACAATTCATGCTGCTCTGAACCATCAGACCATTAATTTGTAAGCTAACTTTTCAATGTGCAAAACTGAGCTAAATTCTCAAACAAATCTATTTCAATTTCAAGTGTTTTAATCCAATAGAAGACGTATCTCTTTCCCAATTTGTAAAATATTTGTGCTGATTTCTATCTATTTCCATTGCCTTTAGATATTTGTATAACTTAGTTCCAGCACCTTTGGGGCACACAGTAAAATACCTCTGAGCAATCAAAGACAATGCTTATTCATTAGAAATTGAATGACTTTCTTAAACGTCATTTACAGTAGTAATAGTAATAAAAAATTTTCATTAAGCCTCACACCTAACAGTATATGTTTTCCAAGTTCCCTGATGGACAGTCTAAACAACGTAATACGGCATACAATAAAATGGAAGACAGGTATTTTTCTACTATGTAATTCTAGTAGCTGACATGTTACTGCCAGACACATTACGAACACAGTAACTGCCAAAATACCTAGTTCCTTTGCAAATCAACTTCTATTGCCTGTGGTGCCACTTTAGTTTTGTTAACAAAATTGGAAATTATGTAAGTAAAAAGAAGAATATATGATAATAACGTATAAAATGTCAGATTAACACCACCAATAGAATACGTAGTGATTGAAAATGTAATTGCTTTTACAAGGCAAGCTTATATTTCCTAACCACATTAGAAAACATGTATGTACCTCAACTTGTTTCATATTGACCTGAAAGATACAGATAACTGCCTGGAGAGTAAAGAAGAAGAATATATTCAAATTAGGAGGCCTGATAGAGGGTAAACAGATCTCTCTATCAATGTACACTTAAGTTATAGAGTTTTAGGTTTGGTTTTTTCGAGTTTTGCGCAATGTAAAAATTAAGTCACAGAGTTTTGGGGTTGAGGTTTTGGGGTTTTTTTCCCTCAACGGCTCTATCTTCTGTCCCCACTAATGCTGAACACTGTTGGTATTGGCAGCCCGGCATTTTCTCTCTCAAGAGGAGAAATGTGATATAGTTGGCACGCCAACTCAGCCTGTAGATTTTCTAAATTCCAACTGAGGCATGCTGTCTATGCTGGGCTTCAGTAATGTGAACTGTTATCAAGTAGGAAGTAAGAAAAAACATGGGGCTAAGTTCACTTTAGGCCACTGATTTCTCTGAATCCCTGTTCCCAGAAAAGGTATAATATAAGGCAACTCTAGTCTTTATTTTTCTCAGGAGTCTTATTTGAATTTATCCTTGCATTTCTCCTTGACTACTTAAAAAAAAAACCCACTGCCACTGAGTCGATTCTAACTCATAGCAACCCTATAGGACAGAGTAGAACTGCCTCCGTAGGGTTTCTAAGGCTGTAAATCTTTACAGAAGCACACCACCACATCTTTCTCCCGTGGAGTGGCTGGTGGGTTTGAACCACCAACCTTTTGGTCAGCAGCCAAGCACTTTAACCACTGTACCACCAGGACTCCTTCCTTGACTACTAAGCAACGTGAAATCAGCAAAATTCTCTGCAATGTCTTCTGCATCATATACATAAAGCTTTTGAATGCCTGTACACTTGCTTTATTGAGACAATCTGAGGAATTAGAAACGGAATGTTAAATTCGTGAATATCATGAATTGGAAGCCTCATTTCACAAAGGTCTAGGGTAGCTTCAGAACATTCAGTGTGCGCTGTCCTGAGAAATCACTGGGCCTATGTACCCATCTTTCAGCTGAGGCTTAAGCCATCATCTTACAATGCCTCTCCTGGGTTACGATTCTCAGTGACTCCAAGTCTTTTCATGCTGCAGTTAAACATGCAAACGCCCATGATGAAGGAGCAGAATTTAGCAGAGTCAATCAGATCCCAAAGGTTAGAAAAAAAGTCACACCGAGATTAACCGCCTCAGAAACACTGAGCAGAACAACAGGGTTTTGGACTGGAAATTAGAAAACTTTCATTTTAATATCATTTGCCAAATGTATTAGAAGGAGTGAGAGGTCAGGTAACGTGTTCCTTTCAAGCGTTTATAAATAAAATTTCTAGATTATTTTTTCCTAGTGTTCTCTAGAATTTGGGCTCAAATATATGTGCTCTTTTAAGCTCGTCTATACAACTAGGTTTAAAAAAATTGAGGACTTTTGTTTTACTGTCCTGCGTGACGTCTGATTTATAAAATGAAATGTTATTTTCCTGAATGAAATGACAACAGTAATAGCAATCACCATTCATTGAGGACTTAGCACTTGCCAAGCATGAATCTAAACACTTTATATACATTAACAACCTTACGAGGTAGTTACGAATTTCACCATTTCACAGATGAGGAGACTGAGGCACAGAGGGAGTAGCAATGTCCTCCTCCCCTGTCAGTGCCTTGGTCAAACAAACATCTTCTCTAAGAAGCCTTTTGCCTATGACCTTGCTTCCGCCGCCCAGCCTTCCTTCATCGCTCTTTTCCCAAGTGTAAAGTGTAATCCAAAAGCTAGTAACTGTAATAAATAGACCTTCCGGCTAACCAGAGTCAAGTGGCATGGAGAAGGTAGACAGAAACTCACTTCTCTTGAGCACCCACTGCAGACCAGGCACTCTGCAAGCACCTCATGTACATTATCTCCCAACCCTGGGAAGTGTAGGTACCGTTATCCAACTTTATAAATGAGAAAGTCAAACTTCAGGTGGTTGAGCAACTCATCCAAAGCCATCTGTAAAGGGCCAAACTGGGAACCGGTGCCTTCTATTTTTGGTTTCAAAACCCATGATCTTTTCACCCTGCTGCCTTTGAATACTAGTTGTTATTGCACAAAATTATCTGGAAGCTTGATTTTCTGGTTAAAAGTCTGGCTATCAAGATCCAGAAAAACTTTGAATATTTGTTATAATCTATTGGCATCTACTGGCATCTGAGTGTATGAGACTGAGTTAGTCCTTTTAGTTCCAGTTTAATCGGGGCCCATAAATAATGACGCTAGTGACTGAATGGTAGAATTTTCACCTTCCACACAAGAGACCCAGGTTCAAGTCCCAGCCAGTGCATCTCATGCGCAGCTGCCACCCACCCCTCCGTGGAAGCTTGTGGGTGGCTATGCTGCTGAACAGATTTCAGTGGAGCTTCCCAACTAAAACGGACTAGGAAGAAAGACTGGCCATCTATTTCTGAAAATCAGCTAACGCAAACCCTATGGATCACAGCAGTCCGATCCACAACCTATCATGGAGATGACGCAGGGCTGGGCAGCATTTCATTCTGTTGTGCATGGGGTCACCATGAGTGGGAAGTCGACTCAACAGCCGCTAACAACAACAAATAAATAAAAGCACTCTTCCCCGCCCAAGCTCAGAACCTACAGAGGGACGGTCACAGGCCTGAAAGCTGTGGAGATCATGTCACATTTATTACTGACAGAAGTGGGACTGAAGGGTGTGTCTTAGCTCTGTGCTACCTCCGTATACAACCTTATCCCCTCGTCATTAGCATAATCCAACATCCACAGGTCTTTCTCACGACAGCAACTTACCTTGTGGTAGAGGGCAGATGAGAATGCACCCTTTTATTGGGCAGGCAGATAGGAATGAGGCAGACACGTAGGAGCTTAGCTGAGCATGCTCATTTCTCATTAATCAGCTACGTCCTCACTGATGAGGGTGAGAGATGAGGCCAAGATAGCCTGGCAGTGCTCCTCCCCAAATATGCCTTCCTTCCTAGGACGTGGAGGAAATTTCCTGTCCCTCTATAGAACCATGACAATTGGGGAATAGAGCTATTTTTGGTTTTTGTTTCTTGTTTTGTACGTGTGTGTGCGTGTGTGTATTCTACTTTCTAAATGGAGGACAGAAGAGTCTGTTCTGGAAATCTGTGCTGAGAATTGATTTACTCTTATATTTATGCTAATGGGAAATAGCTAAAAGATAAAGCTTAGAACATGATATACAGATGCTTGAAGACTCTGTTCACTTTATCAGCTTAATTTGAGAATGACTCCTGCCCTCAAAGGCAAGTTTCTTAAAGGACATCTAAGAATTCAGACCAATTATGTCCTTGTCTATACCGATGTGATATGTGAATAAACTTTTTCTGAACCAGCCAACTTCCCTTTAGCCAACTGAGCCTGTGGTCATAGGTGGCTGTATCTCATGGCATTGTAGAAATGTCAGTCAAGAAATGTTGTTGGGTGCCATCAAGTTGATTCTGACTCATGGTGACCCATAAGACAGAGTAGAACTTCCCCCATAGGATTTTCTTAACTGTAATTTTTACGGAAGCTGATCACCGGGCATTTCTTCCACAGCACCACTGGGTGGGTTCGAACCACCAACCTTTAGGTTAGTAGTCCAGCACAAACTGTGCCATCCAGGAACCTTTGGATGATGAGAAGGGGAAGCAATATGAAGCTCTGAGAAAAAGTAGTCAAGGCAAAAGAAAACAACACACAGAGGCCCCGAGATGCATGTGAGCTTGAAGTCTAGTCCATGGGCAGAGAGAAGGCCAAGGTTGGCTGGAAAGGCAGGAGTGAGGGGGAGAGTGCAGGGAGATAAGGCCAGAGAGGGAGCCAGGGACTGAATATAGTAAGTTTTGGGGCAATGTGAAGGAGTTCGGAATTTATTCTCGGTATAATGGAAAACCATTGAAGAGTTTGACCAGGAAATGTCTTAGTATGATTTACAGATCACTCTTGATGCTGTGAAAAACATTCACTGTATGCAGGCAGAGTAGAGACAAGATCAACTGAGAGATGCTTGGCTTGGTCCAGTAAAGTTGATGAAAAGTGTTAGGATTTAGGTTATAGTTAAACAGTAGTGCTGATGGGAAATTCTGACAGATTTAGTGTGAGTCTGAGGAAAAAGGGAAATCAAGGAAGAATTGTAGATGTGGCACCTGAAAAATCAGTGTAGCCATTGATTTGGAAAACTTGAGAGGAGTGGATTAGGAAGAGGGGTGGAATCACTCCTATGATCATATTAAATTTGAGGTAAGATAAAATGTTAAGAAGACAATCAAATATATGAGTAAGTCTTAAGAAAGACGTCTGGTTGGAAATATACATCTGAGATCATTAGGACCTGCTGAAATCAGCTAGGGAGAGAATGAAGAGACAGAGGTTTGGAAAACTCCATTATGTACAGGTTGCAAGAGAGGAGCCTGTGAACAAGACTGGAATAGAGAGGTGTTAAAATGCCTTGAGGGCAGTGTTAACCTCCTCTTACTTCACAAAGGTAAAGGAGAATTGAGATCAATAGCCCAAGGCTGATTCCCATGAGGCAGAGGTCAGACATGCCTCCTCTCACTGCCATCTTTACTAATTCTGACACCAACCGTCCCTTCCATAGCACTCTGTAGTAGGTTTGATAATTCATCGCAATGGCCACACAAAACTCACAGATCATACTCACAATTATGGGGATTATTAGGGAAGTAACAGTTACAATTCAGGTTCAAGGACACTCAGAATACAGTTCTTCTGTCAGGATAGCCTCGCTCCAGCCCTGCTTGCAGGCACAATTTTCCCTGGCCCTCAGTCTCTGCCCAAAGGCATTCAGCTAGAGGCCATTTTGGTAGAGTATGATGATAAGACAGCCTAGACACTCTGTGTTTCAAGGAGGAGACAGTCAACAGTGTCAAGTGCTGTGGAATAAGAGGTGGGCGGATAACTGGCCACCAGCTTGGCAAGACGTGATCCTCATGACCCTGATATGATCTGTTGTAGTAGAGTGAGGGGACATAGGTGACTGGGATGCTAACATCTTTTCTCATCTTATGGTTCTTTGATTTTGATGACCTGCCCCAAGCTACAAATATCTTCTCCTTCCTTTGTCCCTGAAACTTCTTTGAGGGCTCTTTTTTGCTGCCTAACTTCACCTACTAATTCAAAACAAATTGAAATTTTTTTATTAATTTTTTTAATTTTTTCACATAGAAAAATTTATACATACATTGTTATGTGACTCTAATTGCTGTCCCCATACTGTGACAGCACACTCCTCCTTTCCACCCCTGATTCTCCTTGTCCATTCAACCAGCTCCTAACCCTCTCTGCTGTCTCATCTCACCTCTGGATAGAAGCTGCCCGTTTAGTCTTTTGTATTTACTTGAGCTAAGAGGCACACTCCTCATGAGTATCACTTTATGTCCCACAGTCCAGTCCAATCTCTGTGAAGAGTTGGCCTCAGAAATTGATTTAGTTCTAGGCTGATAGAGAATCCAGGCGCCATGCTTTCCGGGGTACCTCCAGTCTCAATCAGACCATTAAGTCTGGTCTTTTTACTCTAATTTGAGTTCTGCACCCTACCTTTCTCCTGCTCCATCCGGGACTCTCTGTTGTGTTCCCTGTCAGGGCAGTCATTGGTGGTAGCCGGGCACCATCTAGTTTTTCTGGTCTCAGGCTGATGAAGTCTCTGGTTTATGTGGCCCTTTCTGTCCCTTGGGCTAATACTTTCCTTGTGTATTTGGTGTTTTTCATTCTCCTTTACTCCAGGTGGTTGGGACCAATTGATATATCTTAGATGGCTGCTTGCAAGCTTTTAAGACCCAGACACCATTCACCAAAGTAGGATGCAGAACATTTTCTTAATAAGCTTTGTCATGCCAATTGACCAAGATGTCCCCTGAAAGCATGGTCCCCAGACCCCTATCCCTGCTACTCTGTCCCTCAAAGTGTTTGACTGTATTCAGGAAACTTCTTAGCTTTGGTTTAGTCCAGTTGTGCTGACTTCCCCTGTAGTGTGTGCTGTCCTTCCCTTCACCTAAGAGAATTCTTATCTACTATATAGTTAGTGAATAACCCTCACCCTCCCTCCCCACCCTCATAACCATCAAAGAATGTTTTCTTCTGTTTTTAAACCTTATCTTGAGTTCTTATAATAGTGGTCTTATACAATATTTGTCCTTCTGTGACTGACTAAATTCACTCAGCATAATGACCTCCAGCTTCCTCCATGTTATAAGATGTTTCATGGCTTCATCGTTGTTCTTTATCATTGCATAGTATTCCATTGTGTGGATATACCATAATTTGTTTATCCATTCTTCCATTGACGGGCACCTAGGTTGTTTCCATCTTTTTGCTATCTTGCACGGTGCTGCAGTGAACATGGGTGTGCATATATCTACTCATGTGATGGCTCTTATTTCTCTAGGATATATTCCAAGGAGCAGGATAGCTAGATCGTATGGTACTTCTATTTCTAGCTTTTTAAGGAAGTGCCAAATCGATTTCCAAAGTGGTTGTACCATTTTGCATTCCCACCAGCAGTATATAAGTGTTCCAGTCTCTCCACAACCTCTCCAACATTTATTATTTTGTGTTTTTTGGATTAATGCTAGCCTTGTTGGGGTGAGATGATATCTCATTGCAGTTTTGATCTGCATTTCTCTAATGGCTAATGATCGTGAGTATTTCTTCATATGTCTGTTACCCACCTGAATATCTTCTTTGGTGAAGTGCCTGTTCATATCCTTTGCCCATTTTTTAATTGGGTTATTTGTCTTTTCGTTGTTGAGGTTTTGCAGTATCTTGTGGATTTTAGAGGTTAGACGCTGATTGGATTTGTCATAGTCAAAATTTTTTTCCCAGTTTGTAAGTTGTTTTTGTACTCTTTTGGTGAAGTCTTTTGATGAGCACGAGTGTTTGATTTTCAGGAGCTCCCATTTGTCTAGACTCTGTTCTGGTGCTTGTGCATTGTTACTTATGGTTCGTATTGTGTTTATGCCATGTATTAGGGCTCCTAGCGTTGTCCCTAGCAAAAAGAAATTTTATCTGAAGGGAAAGTAAATAAAATAGCTCAATCCACTAAACTTATCCATAAGTTTTCCAAAGATTCAACAATAATTCTTATAAGTGCTGTAGGGATCATTGATGGAACCACGTGTTTGCATTGTTTTCTCAGATTTCACTCCATAAGTTACCTCAGTCAATGGAAGAAGGCCTTACGGGTCTGGCTTAACAACCTCTGTTCAGCTCCAATTATAATTTGCCATAAATCATTCCCAGTGTCATACCATTCTTTGAAATGGATCAGCTTTTCAAGTGGAAAGGAGGCAGCATAATTTATTAAATAAGAGTTAGCAAGGCTGAAAATTCTATTTATGCAAAGTACGTTATGTGTAAGGGATCGCTATTAGTTTTATTTCTTAGAAAAAGAAACAAGGGTATAGGTACATGTACATGTGTGCACATTTGCATGTACAAACTCATACGCAATTTCAGTCAGTGGTTCTCAATGGCAGGGGCAATTTTACTCCCCTGGGCCTTTTGGCAAGTCTAAAGACATTTTTGGTTGTCGAAATTGGGGGTGCTACTGGCAACTAAGGAGCCCTGGTGGCACAATAGTTAAATGCTCGGCTGCTAACCAAAAGGTCAGCAGTTTGAACTCACCCAGCAGCTCTGTGGGAGAAAGTCCTGGCAATCTGCTTCCATAAAGATTACAGCCAAGAAAACCCTATGAGGAAATTCTAATCTGCACATGGGGTCGCTGCGAGTTGGAATCGACTTGACAGAACCTAACAACAACAACTGACACCTAATGGGTAGAGGCGTGGCATGCCACTAAACATCCTACAGTATACAGGCTGGCCCCTTCCCTCCCTCAAGAACAAAGAAGTTTCCAATCCAAATGTCAAAAGTGTCAAAGGCAGAAAAGAGCAACCTAAACTGAATATTCTACAGACAGGGCCTGTGACACATCGACTTTATTGACCTGGCCAGATCTGTGAATATAACAGATCTATAATTGGCGCAGTGGTTAAGAGCTTGGCTGCTAACCAAAAGGTAGGCAGTATGAACCCACTAGCCACTCCTTGGAACCCTATGGGGCAGTTCTACTCTGTTCTATAGGGTCATTATGAGTCAGAATTGACAGCAATGGATTTTGTTTTGTTTATAATGTAATCATAGGAATGCTATGAGCTGTAGACGTGGAACACAGGTGATGATATACTTCACTAATTTACCCAGCTGACTGTGCTAGCTTATAGCCACTAAAAATCATTTTCTAAATTTAAAATGTCAGCTTAATATGTATCTCATCTAGCTTCACTCAAACCTCATTAAACAGAGGTAGAAGCCTCATAGACTCATATTTTCTGTTTTCTAATTCAAATGGTCTTCTGATATCACCTGCATGCCCTGGGGCTGCAAACAGGTCTTATGTAATACTGACCACAGTACTAAAAGTCTTGTTGTTGTTAGTTGCTATCAAGTCAGCTCCAACTCATGGTGACCCCTTGTACAATAAAAGAAAATATTGTCCAGTCCATGCTATATTGGACAATACTCTGTTGTGATCCATGAGGTTTTCATTGGCTCGTTTTTGGAAGTAGATCACCAGGGCTTTCTTCCTAGTTTGCCTTACTCTGGAACCTCTGCTGAAACCTGTCCACCATGGTTAACCCTGCTGGTATTTGAAATACTGATCGCGTAGCTTCCAGTATCATAGCAACACATGAGCCACCACAGTACGACAAACTGACAGACGAGTGGTAGCCACAAGTCTTGCCATATATTAAACCATCATTCCCTCTTCAGGCCTCTAAGGACGCTTCTATTATCCCCATGCCAGGCACAGGGGTACTAACACAATAATGCTGGATGGAGAATAAGTGACCAGTGTAAAATCATCAACAAATATACAAAAAGGGCTGACAGCAGACTATGGGGGCTACAATAACCTGTTCTTTCCTATAATAATGGCAGTATCTGGCAATATCCACAAGCTTTCTTCCAGAAAAAAAATTGCCTCTTGAGACTCAAATCCCAGTTTAGAATTTAGCTGACAGTAAAGATCCTATCCTCTAACCTCAAGGTCAGCTAAATATACAGTCTTGTTTCATAGCATGACCAAATTTTTTATTCTGTACTTGGGGGTGCAGCTTATTTAAACAATATTTATATTATGTTCTTAAAATAAACCTGAGGCCAAAGAAAAAATATAACTCAATGTCCATAACAAAATACTGAAGTTTCTGTGTAGAGAAGCGTACCAAAATCAGAGAAACTGCTTGGGTTTCAATTTAATTCTTATTTGCTCAAATGCCAAAGTAATTTTTCCATGAGGAGAATGAGGTCATTCTTTACAGAAAGGGATCACTGTCTCAAAATTCATATGAACAGGAAACACAAGACCAATATAACGAGAGCCTTCAGAAGTGTGAACTAAAATAAAGTGAGCTTAAGATGGCAAATCTGCTCATGTGACTTAAGCACACAGAAATATATTAACAGAAGACCGTGAATTCTTTGCTTTTTTCTAGGAAAGAGAGTTCTTCCATTCCCAGTCCCACCTCTACCAAAGTGCCCTCTAATGTTACACATCAATGGGGCTCCTCCAAACAAACAGCAGGGGAGCAGGCTATTCATTGTAGCTTGCTGCGTGCTGCTGTCATTGTCGCTTTTCTTAACTGCCATTGAGTGGGCCCCAACTTATGGTGACCTCATACACAACAGAATGAAGCGCTGTCAGATCCTGCGCTAGCCCTACGATCGGCTGCGCACAAGGCTGTTGTGCTCCATAGGGTTTTCACTGGCTGATTTTAGGAAGTAGATCACCAGATCTTTCTTACTAGTCTGTCTTAGTCTAGCAGTTCCACTGAAACCTGTTTCTCATCATAGAAACATGCAAGCCTCCAGCTGGTGGCTGTGCATGAGGTACTTTGGCCAGGAATCTAACTGGGTCTCCCTACCGCATCTCACTGCTGACAAGTCAATTCCCACTCATAGTGATCCTATGGGATTGAGTAGAACTGCCCCATGACCAAAGCTGTAATCTTTATGGAAGCAGACTGCCACATCTTTCTTCTGGAGCAGCTGGTGGAATTTGAACTGCCTTGTTTTTCTACTTTTGGTTAGCAGCCAAAGGCTTACCCGCTGCGCCGCCAGGTCTCCCCCTCCCACATGGAAGGCAAGAATTCTACCACCGAACCACCATGCCTTCATTGCTCAGTGCCATAGGAAAGGCAAATTCCTAGACGGTATGGTGAGGCCTTGAAACAGATTAAGGCCTGTACCCTGAGTCATCACAAATAAAGAAATAACAACTATAACACGCAGGGAAAGGAAACAAAGGTGCTGCAATGTCTTCTGCCTATTTGTTTACTCCTTGATTCTTTATTACCTTACCTATTTACTTTTCCAGCTCACACAGATACACAGTATAGCATGGGAATAAAGAACTGAGCCAGTTCAAACCCCCACTTTGCCTTGTCCCAGCTGTTTGACTTCCCAGCTGTTTGTTCCTTAGTCTTCCCATATTTAAAATGGTGAATAACAATTATAATGACCACCTTAGGACCACTGTGATCCTTAAAAATAATGGTAGTAGAGGCTTAGCATAGAACCTAACATTTGGTAAGTTCATAAATACAAATTATTATTACACTACCTTTTTTGACCCACAATTTAGATTGATAGATTTAAAAAAAAACAGAAGTTAGAAGACCTAAAAAAATAATCTAATGCACACCCCTTTTAGGAAACATAAGCTCAGAGAATTTATGTGATGTAGCCACAGTTACACGGCTACCATGTTTTATGCAAATAACACACGTGTTATATGGTTTTTTTCCAACCATGCCCTGCCCCATATTTTCATAAGCATGCTTTGCTAATTTTCTTACGTGTTGCTGTAAAAAATTAGCATAACACACTTACCAAAATATCTCCCAGGGAGAGGGTACAGTTGGCAAAAAACCTTATAACATGTGTTATTTGTGTAAAAATACAGTAGTTAGAAACAGGATGACATTTTTACCCTTGACCAATGCTCTTGGGTAAAAAGAACGGTGTGAAATATTTTGAAGAAATATAGTAATCATTTCTTCTGCCAGAGAAACTGTGGTTATTTCCTCGTAGTGGAAGCGTGTCTACAGAGTCTGTTGCCCACTTCCATTCAGCCAGATGAGGCATTGGTTGCAGGGGAAACAGCTGGTCCAGGGACCTGTCACAGTCACCCCATGCCTCTAAACAAGCCATTATCTGGCAACAGCAGATTGGGGCCATCTGTCACTGAAGGGCACATATGGCCCCACTAGACTGTATGTAAGAATAAGGTTGTCACAAAGGTCGTTAACTTTTTGTGCAGAGCTCAAAGCAGGCACACTGAAACTCCCATTTTATTCCAATTCCCCTCACTCTCTCCAGCATTTGGAGAAACAGAAGCCAAAAAAATCAGGAGACTTCCTGCCATGGCCCTTGGCAAAAATGTTTCCATTCATTTGTTTTTTTCTTTGGCCCAGAGAGCATCCATTCCTAGCTTTTCTTACTGTTGAGTTTAAGTTCTTTTTAAAACAGGTCTTATATTCTCTTCATAAAGAATCACGGGAGTGAATAGTGCCTGAAGCAGCATAAATGTTGGGTTTTCTTTAAGTATACTTCAGAAAAGTAGAAAAACAAGGGTGAGCTAGACCAACTGTGTGGGGTGGATGGTAATGTAACAGAGAACACAGTCAAGAAAGCATCACATCCTTCTTATTTGGTTTCTGCCAACAAGGACAATTATCTAAACACTAAAGAAGAGTTGAACAAGTGTTTTTTTTTAGGGAGAAAAAAAAAAAAAAACTCAGGCTGATGGGAAGTGCTTATAGAATATGGTTTCAGATTCTTTGATTTTTCTCCTGTTAAGAGGTGAGATCTATGTACCCTCGTCTTGAATGTGGGCAGGTTTGTGTACAGCAGAAGTGATGCTATGTGACTTTTGAGGCTAGGTCATAAAAGGCCATGTAGCTTCCACCTTGTCCACAAGGAACTTACTCTTAGAGCCCTGAGCCACCATGTAAGAAGTCCAAATATCCTGAAGCTTCCATGCTGTGAGGAAGACCAATCCACATGTAGAGGCCATAAGTAAGTCCTCTAGCTGAAAGTCCCATCTGAACCCAGCCTTCAAATCAGCCTTCCCGGGACGAGTCATGTGCATGAAGAGCATTTAGATGGTTCCAGCTCCCAGCCATTCCAGTCACTCCCAGTCACCCAAGCCTTGCCTGCTGAGGCCCCAGAGATCATAGACCAGAGACAAAGCCATGCCTATTCTTCACTGGTTGAATTCCTGACCCACAAAATCTGCGAGCATAATAAAATGGCCGTTGTTTTTGCCACTATGTTTGGTGTGATTTGTTACATAGCAATAGTCACAACAGAAGTAATGAGATAGTAAAACATACCTGGCTATTGTTAATAAATGCAACAAGAAGAAGAAAGCAAATCAGTCACCCCATGCTTTATGTATGTTATCTCATTTAAAGCTCATAGCAGTCCTAGGGGATAGAGGTTATTTTTCTTACTCTTAGATGAGGAAACTGAGGTTCTGAGAGATTTAAACAACTTGCTCGGGGATGAAGTTGAAATCTGCACCTGGACTATTTGACTCCACAGCCCACGACCTGCTCCTGTCCAAATGTCCAAATTCAGCCATACATTAAAGCCCACAAGTCACAAAACCACTGTAAGTAAAATCATCTTTTATGTTCAACAGTTAGTCAAGTTTGCCTCTCTGTGTGCCAGACGTTATGCTAAGTGCTCACACTAGTGAGCAAAATAGACTCGTATCTAGTTCCTTCCTTCAGTTTCATATCCACCCCTGTTTACTCTTCCCTTTCCATCCACACCACAGGTAGTGTTTTAAATCCAGCTCTGTCAGACACTCCTCTGCTTAAATTCCTCAGGGGTTCTTTCTCTCTCTCTCGTGCCGTGCTGAGTCACAAACCTGGTCCAGTGACCAGTGCCAAGCCTGGCTGAATGAAAAATCAACTGGCATGCTCTATAAAAATACAGATTTTCAGGCCTTGCCTCCAGAAATTCTGACTATATATCTATAGATACATTAAAAGCTCCCCGGTAGTTCTTATATGCAGCCACTGGGAACCACTGGCCCAGAGGCTAACATCCAAACTCCCTCACATAGCATGTGAAGTTCAGCATACTCTGGCTTCTACCAACTCCTCCCACCTCACTTTCTGCCACTCCCTCATCCCATTCTTCATTCAGAAAACACGTCCTTTGAAACCTCCCAGTCATTGTATCTGCTGTTTCATATAAATTGTATATGCACTTCCTGAAAGCACTTCCCCCACTAAACAGTCAGATGAAAGCATTTCCTCTTCTGTGAGCTTTCCTTGACTCGCCCCTTAACAAACATAGTTAGTGTTCTTTCTCTGTATTCCTATTGCCCCTTGTACCTACCTCCAATCACTTAACTCATTGCTAAGTGATGTGCTGAAGCCAGGGACCCAGGCTTATTCATTTTAGTAACCTCAGTGTTAGCACAGTGCCCTATTTATCAAAGATATTCAACAAATGTTTGCTGAATGAATAACCCCATGTGTGTCCTTTCAGATTTAGCTGCCAAGAAACTCAGAGCCAAATTCAGTTACCAAGTATAGTAATTAGCTCATCCCAGGTGCCTGGTAACATCTGCTCCCTGTTTCTTTGAGATGGTCTCTGTTCTCTTTTCATCCGTAATTGTCCCATTTTACATTAAGTTTACTTTGGTATGCTGTTTCAAACACTTTTGAAAGAAGGTGGGGTATAAATTCTGAATAAATCAATAGATAAATAAGTTCTTCAAAAGGCACACCTGTGTTGGGATAAGCATAGTAATAAAAAGGGAAAAAATTAGCGAACAATATGCTGACTTCCCAAATTAAATGATTGATATTTCTTCAAGTTTTCCTAAATGGATAAAAATAGAGAGCTATAAGGAAATACCCACTCAAACGAATGTTTGTCATTCAACCAATAGTTATCAAGTATCTACTTTGTACAAGTCATCCTGGGAGGATGGGGCATAAAGACATGACTAAGATCCCAGGAATCAAAGAGCTTACTATATTGTAGGTTAGATGAGATCAGTATATAAACACAATCTTGCAAATTATAAAGTTTTAGTGCCTATATTAGGAATGCAAGAAAAGGAAGTATTTCTAGCTGGTAGGGGTCAGAAAAGGCTTCAGAGAGGCCATACAGTTTGCCCTGAGCCTTAAAATAGTAATAGGATTTGGACATACAGAAAGAGCTGGGCAGAATCAGGCAGTCCAGAATGAAGAAATAGCATGAGAATGTAGGGTAAACTGTGGTTTGGCTGGAAAATGATATCTAACATTTACTATGTACTTTCTATGTGCCAGACATTGTATTAAGTGCTTTACATAGCTGCCTTTTTTTTTTTTTTAAATCTAAAAATAACCCTATGGGATAAGAAGATGAAGAAACTGAGGCTTAGAAGTTAAGTGACTTTCCCCAGGTCACACAGCCAGCAAAAGGCAGAGCTGAGATTCAATTAAGGCAGACATCAGGGCCTTGTGCTTAAGCACTCCCAGACACTGACTCAAGGGGCAAAGATTTGTTCCTGGGAGTAGCAGGAGATGAGACCAGAAAGATAGTCTGGGACCACATACTAAAGGACTTCAAATCCAGACAAAAAATTGTGACCTTCAGTCCATTTGCAAGCAGAGCAACTGATGACTTTTCTAAGAGGAGAAATAACAAGACAATTTTTACCGGCTTTAAGTGCTTATTGAATGAATGAATGTTCTTAGGGTAGATTAAGCAAGCAGCAGCATCTATGATAGATTGAAGGAAAGAGATATTGAAGAAATGAAACCAACCAACAAGAGGTAACAGGAGCCTGAAAGAGGACCATGACTGTGGGAGAAAAAAGAAAGAACCAACATGACTTTCCATGTTTCCATGACTGATCAGACATGGAATAACGTCATGCACCTGAACAACTAGAAGGACAGTGATGCCATTCAGGGAAAGAAGCAATGAAAGAAGTGTGGTAGGTCAGAAGGAAAGAGATTCCAGGCTGGCAGGACCCCCAAGGGAGCTGTTTTTCAGGCTCAGTACACAGGAAAGAAAGAGATCAGAGAGGAAAGGATGGAATGGGAAGTTATCCACGTAGAGGAAATGGTCAAAATCATGACACGAATAAATTTACTAAAATCAAGTATTTCAAGATAAAAGCACCTTAGACACCACATTAAGAAACACAGTTTATGAGGTGGGAAGAAGAGGAGGAATCAGAAATGTCTGGTCATGTAAAGGAAGTCAAGAAGAAAGGCATTTTAAGATAAAGGGGAAGCAAGAAGGAAAGGGTAGGCAGATGGCTTTGAGAAACAGAACTGACAAAAGGCCATTTGATCTATCAAGTGAGAGGTGACAGTCAAGGCAAGTGATAGTAGATGAGAAGGAAAAAGCACTAGCACGAGAAGAATGGTGAAGGCTGACAATGTGGAAGAGAGGTCAGTGGTTGCAACCCACATGCCAAAGGGATTAGGCAGATAATATGCAAAGATAAAGCAGCCTGAGTGTAAGAAGATCATGCAACCTCCGGGTATATCTTTCACTTCCCATATTTGACAGAGGAATCAGTATGGAGAAATACTTCTGTATCTAAGAAAAACGAGAATGCAAGGCAATGAAAAGTGGCAATTTACACTTCATCTCAATGTTGGAGGCAATAGGGAGTGGTGGGGTCTGTGGTGAATTGGAACATGCATATCCCCATCTAAAGACAGCGGCAGCTACTGAGCTCCAAGTGACTGTTGTCCTATGGGGATGTGGGCCCAGTTCTGTGAGTTCCTCAACGTATCAACTCACTCCTGTCGAGTCAATTCCAACTAATAGTGACCCTATAGGACAGAGTAGAACTGCTTCATATGCTTTCCAAGGAGTGGCTGGTGGATTTGACCTGCCAACCTTTTGGGTTAGCAGCTAAGCTCTTAACCACTGTGCCACCAGGGATCCCAATGTATCAACACAAAGAGAAATTCAGACTTTTATGAAATCTCCTAATTTTTAAATGTTAGAAAAAACATAGTATGGGTCAACAAAACAGTTTTGCAGACAGAATCCAGCTCACTGAATCCACCATGCTTTTATTAAGTCTGGCAATAAAGGGAATGAGGAAGATAGAGTAGTGATTTGATAGGACAGCAAAACTAAGAGAAGATTTTGTTTGTTTGTGTATTTGTTTGCTTGTTTTAGGATTACGAAGAACTGAGTCTACTTCTTGACTGACAGAAGGATAACCTAGCCATTGACAGGGAGAGATCTGAAGTTGCATGAAAAGGGACACAAACTAAAACAACTAAAGTTTATTTTATTCTTTGGTATTTAGGATACAACATTTTTAGATAAATAATAATCAGAGAGAGAAAGATTCTTGTTAAGTATAATTCAGAATTAATTGTTGAACAAGAAGTGATAAACATATGATACAGGCTGTCTGTATCTCATTTTGTAAAGAGTTTCTATAGCAGGTTTACAGCCCTACAGCTAAGACAGGCTCAACTGACGGGATAATTTCACTATTGTAACAAGAGTTCCTGTGCTTGCAATATGCCAGTGGGGACTGTCATCGTGGATAAAGGGCATGCCACTGAGCAGCGAGCATTCCTCCCTTCAATCAATGGAAACTCACGCCTCTGCTTTGAGAAGGAACTTTGATATGGCGTTTAAAATTCCTAAGTTTCTCATCATTTGGAAGCTAGTTAATGTCTTCAGAGTGTCACAAAAACAGCCAACATTTGTCCGAGTGTCCTGGTAAAACTGCCAGCTTATGTTGTCTAGCTCAGTTCAATGAAGACAGGAAGCAAAAGAGAGCCACAAAGAATCTCTAGATTTAAGAAGCCAGGACATCTGGGACATGACTCTCAGGCTGATGGCTCGTACTGGATTCTGAAAAGTCCATCAATACGTCCACTTTCCAGATGAAACTAAGGCAAATCCAAACTAGGTAAAGACTCTGGATCTTGTTTTAAAAAAAATTTTTTTAAGTGCCAGGATGGCGTGTTTCTTAAATACCTTTCAAAAGCCTTTGTTGTGGATTGAAATATACTGAAGTCCTAATCCCTGTACCTGTGAAGGTGACTTTGTTTGGAAATAGGATTTTTCTTCTGTTATCACTGAAGTTAAAGAGGTCATACTTGAATACAGTGGGTCCTAATCCCAATCCTTTCTGAGTGGTGTTTTATATAAAGGGAGAACAGCTAAGATCTAGGAATAGGACTAGCTAACTCTCTCATGAGACAGTATTGCTTATCAAACCAATCAGCCTGACCTGTAATTAGTTGAAATATCAGCTTAGTAAATCTAGGTATCATTTACCCATAGCGGGATTTGAGTATTCTTAGATACTATCTTTATTTGTAAGGTTCCAGCGGAAGAAATCATTCATGGTCTAGAATGAATATTAGAATACCCAGAGCCCCAAGCATTATCCAGCCACTGTATGGGTTCCGCCAGCAAATTGGTGCTGGGATAGTCATCCCAAGCGCCCACAGGTGTCCCTCCATCAGAACAGGGATACCCTGAATCGTTAAGAACAAGGTATGTTATGCTGTATGCTCTCTTTTTCTTTTTTTAATAGACTTTATTTTTTTAGAGTAGTTTTAGGTTTATAGAAAAATTGTGCAGAAAGTACAGGGTGTTCCGATATACACTCCTGCACCTGCACACTGTCTCTCCAATTTATTTATATCTTGCATTCCAGTAGTACATTTGTTTCAACTGATGAACCCATACTGATACATTATCATTAACTAAAGTTTATAGTTTATATTATTGTTTTATTGTTTACATTATTATTTTTATTATTTATTTTATTATTAAGTTGCCTTCCAGTTGTTTGACTCATGGAGACCCCATGTGTACAGAGCAGAACTATTCCATTCGGTTTTCAAGGCTCCAGCCTTTTGGAAGCAGATTGCCATGTCACACTTTGTGTTGTATAGTCCACTGGGTTTTGACAAGCGCAGAATGTCACATGTCCACAATTATAATATCATACAGAATAGTTTCACTGATCTAAAATGCCCTGTGCTCCACCCTGTTCATCTCTTCCCCTGACAAACATTGATCTTTTCACTGTTTGCGTTTTCCAGAATGTCATATAGTTAGAATCATACAGTATGTAACATCTGCAGACTGGTTTCTTTCACTTAGCAATATGCATTTAAGGCTCCTCCATGTGTTTTCACAGCTTGATAATAATATTCCATTGTATGAATGTTCCACTATTTGTTTATCCATTCACCTATTGAAGAACACCTTGGCTGCTTCCATTTTTGACAATTATGAATAAAACTGCTATAAACATTTGCATGCAGGTTTTTATGTGGACATACCTCTTTATCTCATTTGAATAAATACCTAGGAGCATGATTGCTCGATTGTATGGTAAGCCTATGTTTAGCTTTGTTAGAAACTGCCAGACTGCCTTCCAAAGTGGTTGGATCATTTTGAATGATATGCTCTTTTTTTTGCCTCCTCTATGCTCTTTTTGATAAGGCAAGAAAATCTATACCAAAATTATTTTCAGCAGCTTTTTTCCAGTGTTTTTGAAAGACATTCTCTTCAGTTATCTGGAAAATTGTCTTATGAGAAACATGCCATCTCCCCAGTTCTTCGCTCTCATCAGTGTAACTCAAATCAATTTTCTGCAGCTCCTCAAGACCCCAGCTGCTCCCACTCCCACCTCAGTTTAATTCTCCTCTTAGATAGCAGTTGTGGACTTTAAATCATTTTCACATCATAACATGTCAACTGTTCGTCTACCCTCTTTAAGCACAGTCTTGGAGCTAGAAACATAAACATCCTTCACAGAGGCAGCTCTGTTTGTCCAGACCCTGTGCCCTGGAAAAGTTATCATCAGCAGGAAATGAAAACAACCGGCATTGCTTTTGTCTTCACTGATTTCAGTGACATTTTAAAAACGGAGCACCTAAGCCAAACTTAATCCCGAGTCTCATTCTGCCCAAAATCTGAAATGAGGAACATCACGCGCAACATTAGAAACTCAATTGTCTCCAGCTACAGCTGAATGAAAAGCTCAGATTAAAACTGGCAACGATTTACTTCCTACAAACATGCTTTGTTCCTGGCTAACTTGTGAGCTCATAAAAAACCGCTTCTGTACAAGCAGCTGTCTCATTCAAGACGTTGAATCCTTTTATGGTCGTCAGTACAAATGTGTTACACAGAACCCAGTCCAGGACCCTTGCTCTAAAACCCTGGCCCACAGTGTGGGCCTCCCTGCTTCCCTGGTATGCCTTTCTTCTAATTTGATGACTTGCATTTTCAATAAATGGTTATAGAAAATGTAGTGCTCTTTGTGGAATCTCCTCATCATCCTGTTTCCCAGAAGCCTGTTTGTGGAAAAAGTCAGCCCCAGAGGCAAAACGGAGGAGGCGTCTGAAGTTTCTACTTCCTAATCTTAGCTCTTGCTCTTCCCTGCCCTGGGCTAATTTATGTAATGTCTTTATATCTTTAAATGTTTCCTTCATGAATTGGCAACTTGCAGTGACCACCCTCAGCTAGTTTGCTACAGAGAAATCATATTGAAATTATGGTAACCCATTTTGCGCATACAAAATGGATGATGAATAACCATTATGTCTTTCCCAATGAGCCAGTAAATAAACTGATAACACATCTGAGATGCCTTGTTATTTCCTGGATTATCTAGAGGAGCACTATCAACCTAGCCTCAACATGAATAATAATATATACCATTGTACACACTAGAGAGAGGACACACTGCCGAGGAGTCGATTCTGACTCATAACAACCCTATGGGACAGAGTAGAACATCACAGTAGCTAAAAATAAGAAGGCCCCTTTACTTTACTCTTCCTGATTCTACTTTTGCTCATGTTGCTCCACTCACGTGGAATGACCTCCTTTTTTTCCTCATCTCATTCTGCAAGTTTTCTCTGAGAACTAGTACACATTCGTCCATCCAAAGCCATTATTGTAAACTGCATTAGCTCTACCTAATGAAAAGGTGATTCCAGGTGCTCAGAATACATGGCTGTAATTCTGTTCTGACATGTATCAGCTGTGTGATCTACGATACTCACTTAAGATCTCCGAGCTCCAGTTTCGTCTTCTATTAAAATGAGACTAGCCCTTACCCTCAGAGTTGTTGTGAGGTTCAAAAAGGATGCTGCAAGCTGCGGTGATTAATTCTATGTGTCAACTTAACTGGGCTATTGTGCCCAACTCTTTGGTCAAACTCTAGATGTTGCTATGAAGTATTTACATGTGATCACATTTAAATCAGTTGACGTTAATTAAAACAGATTACCCTCCATAACGTGGGTTGGCCTCATCCATTCTGTTGAAGGCCCTCGAGAGCAAAAGCTGAGGTTTCTTGAGGTAGAAAGATTCTGCCTCAAGACTGTATGTAACATAGCTAACCTACTAGAGTTTCCAGTCCATCATCTGACCTAGAGATTTTGGACTTGCCAGCAATGCTCACAGTCACGTGAACTGATTCCTTAAAATGTGTTGTTGTTGTTAGGTGCCGTCGAGTTGATTCCATCTCACAGGGACCCTATGTACGACAAAACAAAACATTGCCCAGACCAGGCCCATCCTCACAATCATTGATATGCTTGAGCCCATTGTTGCAGCCACTGTGTCAATCCGTCTCGTTGAGGGTCTTCTGCTTTTTTGATGACTCTCTACTTTACCAAGCATGATGTCCTTCTCCAGGGACTGGTCCCTCCTGATAACTGTCCAAAGTATGTGAGATGAAGTCTCGCCATCCTCGCTTCCAAGGAGCGCTCTGGCTGTAGTTCCAAGAAAGACATGTTCATTCTCCTTAAAATATATCTCTTTATATATATAAAGACAGAAATAGAGCAATAGATAGATATATAGATAAATATCCTGTTGGTTCTGTTTCTTTGGAGAACCCTGACTAACACATGAGCCCTCTGTAAATTGTAAAGCACTCATAGTGTAAAGCATTGCTATGAGGAGTACCATCTTCACAATCACAAGATCCTTTGGAGGTCTTTTACATCCATTTTCATTTTGGTGTACAGTTAGGAGGTTAGTGAAGGTTGAAACACTGCAGTTGCCCCATGGTAGGGTCTGTTTAGGCCATCTGGTCAGAGCCTTGGATTCATTCCTGCCAGAGCAGAGTATATAAGAAATGTCCTGGCCAAGGCAAAATCATTTTTTGAGCCTATATTATGCTGTTGTTGTGTGCCATTGAGTCTATTCCAACTTATAGTGATCCTATAGGACAGAGTAGAACTTCCCCATAGGGTCTCCTGGGCTGTAACCTGTACAGGAACAGATCGCCAGGTCTTTTCTCCCACAGAGCAGCTGGTGGTTTCTAACCATTGACCTTTCAATTAGCAGTGAAGTGTTTAACCACTGTGCCACCAGGACCCCTTATATATTATGTAACACCTACTATTGCATGGTCATTGATCTCCCTCTCCTCTGAACCCATCCACACCAAAAATCTGTACACAATTTAGAACTTAATTTTAAACTTAAGTATTGTTGACTCACTAGTTTAAAAAAGAAGCAGATGACTTGTTGAGTTTCCACATTTCTTCCTAATCCAATCAGCCGATTTCTCCATTCCTTCTCTTCCAACGTAGGAATACACCTTTTGGAATCATGAATGGTAGGAAATTCATCTTTTTCTGCTTTTATTAGTTAGAACAGGTTGGGTTATGCTGCTGTAACAAATAATCCTGAAATCTTAGGGGTTATTAACAATCAAATTTTATTTCTTACTCATACTAAATGAACAGGCATTCTGCCCTATGTCTCCTCACTAGGCCCAGAGACTTTACCAGCTGGAGGTTTACCAGTTGCCGTGACAAGTGGAAGAAGGCATGGTAAATTTCTCACTAGCTTTTACAGTCTTCTACCTGAAGTGACACAAGACACACACCATTGATCAAAATAAGTTACATGGCCATGGATAACTTCAAGAGACAGGGCAATGAAAACCTACCAGGCAGGAGGAGAACCAGAATATCAGTGAGCAGCAGTTAGTTACCATAGTGCTTTTGGGTAAAAATAGCAAATTCTTATGACAACTGATGCAGCAGCCTTAGAGAAGTCCAATGGATTTAAAGAGACTAGAAGTCCTACCCACAGCTAGCATGGTTTAGCTTGCTTTTCTATACATGAACTCAGAAAAGAACATGGACTTTGGAATCAAATCAATCACCTCCATTTAAGCTGATGACTTTAGGTTTCTCTGAGTCTATGCTTATTCATCTGCAACTTTCCTCATAAGACTTCTGTAGGGATTAAGTATAATTGTGTTTGTAAACTACTCAGCACAGTGACTAAAACGTAGTAGATGGTTCTTCCCCGCTCATTTCTTTGGAACTAACGTCTAGAATAATAACCTTTTCTTTCCCCCAATTTCTTGTATTTATTAATCCATGATACTCAGCTTTTCACATGGCTCCATACAAGACTTAGCCTTGACTAAACCACCAGGTACTTCTACCTTCCAGCGATTCTTCTTACTTCTATGTCAGCCTTTCCTAGGACATCCAGCCCTGTTGGACATGCATGTGTCTTCAAACCGAACCCAAATCCATTGCTGTCGAGTCTATTCTGACTCCTAGCAACCCTATAGGACAGAGTAGAACTGCCCCATAGGGCTTCCAAGGAGCAGCTGGTGGATTCAAACTGTCAGTGTTTTAGTTAGCAGCCAAGCTCTTAACCACTGCGCCACCAGGTTTCCGTATGTCTTAGTGTACCACATTCTCTATGCTTTTTTTTATTCTCCTTCTCCCTCTTCTTTTCGTCCTTTTCCTCTTCTTCTCTGTCTCTTTCATTCTCGTGTCTCTATGTCTCTCTCTCACTCTTTCTGAAATCCTATGCTGACCTCAGGCCTCCAATCCACAAGGCAGAAAATGAGGCCAAATGACTCTGATGCCCGAGATGGTGATGATGATCCACTTGCTTTCTTCCGTGTTCATAACACTGGAGTTTTCTTCTCTATGCATGAGGGAAAGGACGTCCTGGGGAAAGCAAATGTCTCTTACAGATGACTCATGGCAACTTCTACTCTCTCCCTTCAATTTCCCTGGACTTGAGAAGGAAGAGGAAGAAGAGGAGCAGCAACAGACACCTCTACCAGCACCACCACTGCAAAGTGAATCAAAAACTCAGGGCAAACATCTGAGTAATTTATTTTGTTGTTAGTTGCTATTAAGTTGATTCTGATTCATGGTATCCCCATGTGTGCAGAGTAGAACTGCTCCATAGGGTTTTCAAGGCTGTGACCTTTTGGAAGCAGATTGCAGGCCTGTCTTCTGAGGTACTTCTGGGTGGGTTTGAACTAAGAACCACGTAGTCGAGTGCTTAACCATTTGTACCACCCGGGGACTCCTAATTTAAAGTGTGGCATCAGGGAAGTCTTGGCCAGGAAAGGCCCTGAACCAGCCTCATCCCTCTGAGTAAAAAGTGATGCCATCCTGTGACTGCCTCTTGGTTTTCCACTGTCAGCACTTACCCCAGAGTACTAATGAGGTAAACCAATCTCCCATACTCCTGCTATGGATATCACAGCTACTTCTCCCAGCTTAAGTCTGGAAGCATTTAGTGTATTTGATGAATGTGTATAGGCTTATGTGCTTATGTTTGCCTTTATTGTAAAGCGAGGTCAAGAGCTCTCCTGCTTTATTAATATTTAGATGAGTGCCCTGGGGCCACTGAGCAAAGCTAAATTAAAGCTAAGCAACGGTATTAAGCTTAGCTTTTTATTGTTACTTCCAACTGAAAGCTACTGTAATGTCACTACTGCCTATATAGTATTTTATAGTTGTAGCAGCCTTTGCGATTTAGAAAGCACTTGGCCTACATTTTTATTTGATCTCTCTAATATCTAGGTGGTGAAAATAGTTAACATGTTTGGCTACTAACTGAAAGGGTGGAGGTTTTTGTCCACCCAGAGGCATCTTGGAAGCAAGGCCTAGTAATCTACTTCTGAAGAGTTAGCCACTGGAGACCCTACAAAGCACAGTTCCCTCTAACACACACGGGGTCACCATGAGTTGGAATTAACTCAACGGCAACCCGTTTTTAACAACCCAGGGAAATTTTTCATCATGCTACTGATGAAAAAGCTGAAGCTTTTGGAAATGAATGATATACACAAAGTGTCCCAGCTACTAAGTAACAGAGTTGAGGTGCCACCCCCAAGTCTTCTAAAGTACAATTCAGTGCTTGGGACATACAGCAGGCTTCGGAATTCAGATATAGAGATCCAAGAAACACCTATGTTATGCCAGGTATGGTAATACATGTTTTCACATATGCAGTCTGATATAAACTTCACAGCAACCCTGCAATGATCACAGGGCTACAAAGTACTGCCTTTATCCGAATGCGTGTGTACTGTGGGAGGGGAAGACAGGGTGGAGGGGAGGGGAGGGGATAGTAAGAAATGAGTTCATAGAGGAGTGATGACTAGATGAGCATTTATTATTCCCATTTAACATACAAGAAAAGCAAGATTGGAAGAGAAGGTGTGAATACTAACAGGGGAATTTTAGAGTCAAAAGTCAAATGTAATATTATTTCACAGTATCGCAGAAGATGGATGGATGGAAGGAAGGACAGATGGCAAATCCACTATCAACCACAAGCCTGAAAAGAGAGTTTTCCCTTCCGAAAGCAATGATTCAGATTCACCAACACCTGGCCGAGCTCTTTTGAATTCTAGTATCTGTTCTTTTAATAAAAGGAGGTGATGATTGGTAACCCAAGGAAGACCTGAAAATGATTGAAGCACGTATGCAAAAATACTGATGGGCACTGCCTCATACATGAACAATTACAGCAAAATAGCCCCAGTCAGAAGGAATTAACCTTGTGCCAACTAAAGGAGCTGCTTAATAACTTCTCTTATCACTGGGTTTCCCTGATGAAAGAACTAAAGACATGTCCAAGTCAAAAGAACAATAAAGCAGGTAAAAACTTGCACTGAATTAAAACAGAGACCCATTCTTGTGATTGGCATGCGTTTGGTCATGGTTCAGTAACACAGTGAGATGGTCCCAGTCCCTCTGTGACTAACATGATTCTCTTCCAGAAAGACTGCACTGCCAGGATATGAGTAGCTAGCTCAAATAATTGCAGGGTATTCTCTGCCACTGGGGCTCCTGTTTCCGTAGAGATCATATCTCTCCCTAATCAGAGGAGGGTTTTCATATGAGCCAGTGAAACAGCCCCATGTCTTTGACATCTTAGGCAAATAAAGGGGAGATTTTGAGAAGCAAGTCCAGGAAATTAAGATTCTGATAAAGCTGGGTGGATTTTCCAAGAGAGAAATATAATAGTTAACAAGCCACCATCACAGTTCTAAGTCTTTGCCTGTCTCTCATCTCAGTTAATCCTCACAGCAACCCCAAAAAGCTGCTGTTGTTGTTGTTAGATGCCAACTAGTCAGTTCCAACTCAAAGCAACCTTATGTAGTACAGAACTTTTAAAACCTTGTCAGGTCCTGTGCTACTCTCACAATCTTTGCTATGTTTGAGCCCATTGTTGCAGCCACTGTGTCAATCCATTTCATTGAGGGTCTTCCTCTTTTTCACTGACCCTCCACCTTACCAAACATGATGTCCTTCTCCAGGGACTTGTCCCTCCTGATAACATGTCCAAAGTACATGAGACGAATCTCGTCATCTTCACTTCTAAGGAGCATTCTTGCTGTGTTTCTTACAAGACAAATTTGTTTGTTCCTCTGGCAGTCCATGGTATATTCAATATTCTTCACTAACACCATAATTCAAGTGCATCAATTCTTCGGTCTTCCTTATTCATTGTCCAGTTTTCACATGCATATGAGACAATTGAAAATACCATAGCTTAGATCAGGTGCACATTACTCCACAAACTGACATCTTAGCTTTTTAACACTTTAAAGAGATCTTTTGCAGCAGATTTATCCATCGTTTGATTTCTTGACTGCTGCTTCTGTGGTTGTTGATTGTGGATCCAAGTAAAATGAAGTCCTTGACAACTTAAATCTTTTCACTGTTTATCATAATGTTGCTTATTGGTCCAGTCTTTAGGCTTTTTGTTTCCTTTATGTTGAGGCTCCATACTGAAGGCTGTAGTCTTTGATCTTTGTCAGTAAGTCCTCTTCACTTTCAGCAAGCAAGGCAGTCTTGTTTGCATATCACAGGTTGTTAATGGGTCTTCCTCCAATCCTGATGCCTTGTTCTTCTTCACATAGTCCATGTTCTCGGATTATTTGCTCAACATACAAATTGAGTAAGTATGGTGAAAGGACGCAATCCCGACACACACTTTTTCTGGTTTTAAACCACTCAGTATCCCCTTGTGCTGTTTGAACGACTGCCTGTTGGTCTATGTACATGTTCCTCATGAGCACAATTAAGTGTTCTAGGATTCCCATTCTTCTCAATGTTATCAATAATTTGTTATGATCCATACAGTCAAATGCCTTTGTGTAGCCAATAAAACACAGGTAAACATCTTTCTGGTATTCTCTGCTTTCAGCCAAGATCCACTACATCAGCAAGGATATCTCTCTTTCCATGTCCTCTTCTGAATCCAGTTTGCTATCTGGCAGTTCCCTGTCAATGTACCGGTGCAATCATTTTTTAATTATATTCAGCAAAATTTTATTCGCATGTGATATTAACAATGTTTATTTTATAATTTCTGCATTTCATGGGATCATCTTTCTTTGGGATGGGCACATATATGGATCTCTTCCAGCTGGTTGGCCAGGTAGCTGTCTTCAAAATTTCTTGGCATAGATGACTGAGCACTTCCAATATTGCACCTGTTTGTTGAAGCATCTCAGTTGGTATCCCACCAATTCCTGGGGTCTTGCTTATTGCCAGTGCCTTCAGTGCAGCTTGGACTTCTTCCTTCAGTACCATCAGTTCTTGATCACACGTTACCTCCTGAAATGGTCGAACATTGACAAATTCTTTTTGATACAGTAACTCTGTGTATTCCTTCCAATTTCTTTTGAAGCTTCCTGCATCATTCAATGTTTTCCCCATAGGATCCTTCAATATTGCAACTCAAGGCTTGACTGATGATACTAAGCTTCTCCATCGTCTTGTTCCACAGATGTAATTGATCTGATTTCTGTGCCTGCCATCTGGAGAGGCTCACATGTATAGATGTCATTTATGTTTTTGAAAAACAAGGTGTTTCCCATGAATAAGTCATTGGTCTTACAGAATTTTACCATATAATCTCCAGCAGTGGTGTAACTGTGGGGGTGCAAGGGATGCAGAATGCACCCCCTGACACTGTCAGAGGGGGTGACACCAAAATGACACATGCATCAGCTGCAGTGGCGGCGCCAGCAGCGGTGGTGGGTACACTGGTGTCACCGGAGGGGGGGGGGGGGACCACCAAGGCAATGGCATCACTAGGGCGGGTGGGGAAGAAATACTGCAACCAGGAATTCTACAAATTTGCCTTGCAATGGAGTTTGTTGTGAAAGCCCCAAATATCACCTTCTTAAGCATGGAGACCTCGGGACAGCTGGATATTGAAGGGAGTGATTGGCCCCTTGTGATGGTTAAGATTGTGTGTCAACTTGACTGGGCCATGATTCTCAGTGTTTTGGCAGTCATATAATGTTGTGATCACGTCCCTGTTGAGATTTGATATGTGATCATCCCCATGACAGGATCTGCTGTGAGTAGTCAATCAGTTGAAAGGGAGTTTCTTTGGTTGTGTGGCCTGCATCGAATATAAGCAGACATTCTGGCAAGACTCAGGGCCTTTTGCTTATGCTGAATCTTGCAGCTGGCTCCTATTCATCTGACCTCCAGTTCTTGGGACTTGAGCTAGCAGCTTACCTGCAGTCTTGCCTGCTGATCTTGGGATACATCAACCTTCACAGCCTGTGAGCAAGAGCCCTGCTCTCTGACCTGCTGATCTTGGATTCACCAGTCCCTGCAGCTACATGAATCAGGAGAAACCTCTATCCTGACCCCATGGACTTGAGACGTTCCAGCCTCTACAACTGTGTGAGCCATTTCCTTGATATAAATATATATAAATATATATATTTATACACTTTACTGGTTTTGCTTCTCTAGAAAACCCAGCCTAAGTCACCCCCAAAAGAAGCACAGCTATGATACAACTCAAATGTCAGCTCTCTGAATGGAGAAAAAGTTGGGAGCCCACTGCACTCCCTGGATCATTGAAAGAAGCAAGCTAGGAAACACACACACACAAAACACATGGGCCAAAACCACAGCAGATTTGATCAGTTCTTGTTCTCTACATCCAGACAGGTTTGGGCTTCTGGTGGCCTCAGGCTTCTGCTCTGGGCCAGGGAGAAGGGAAGATGGGGGTATTGTAAATGGAGAAACCTGAATGTAAGTGGAGAATCCTCTGTCTAAACATTTCCTAGGGCTGCTCTTGTGGATTGAGTTGTGTTCTCCCAAAATATGTGTTGGAATCCTAATCCCCATACCTGTGGATGTAATCTAATCTTGTACAATGCAATCGCCTTCCATAATGCAATGTAATGTAATGTAATCAATCAGTTTAGGTCATACCAGTGTAGGGTGAATTCTAAATCTAATCACTTCTGAGTTATATAAAGAGCAACACAGACAAAGACACATGCAAGCACATACTGGGCAGGGCAAATGTCATGTAGGATCAAGAACCAAGAAACCCCAGGGCTGCCAGCAAGGAAGGAATCAACATAGCCTGATTTGGACTTTTAACCTATAGAACTCTGATAAAATAAATTTCTGTTCTTTAAAGCCACGCCCTACTGTGGTATTTCTGTTACAGCAGCACAGGAAACTAAGACAGCTCCCATAACAAAGTACCACAAACTGGGTGGCTCAAAACAACAGAAATTTATTCTGTCACAGTTCTGGAGGCTAGAAGTCCAAAATCCAGGTGTCAGCAGGGCCATGCTCCCACTCAAGACTCTAGGGAATAACACTCCCTTGCCTATTTCAGCTTTTGGTGCCCTAGGTGTCCCTTGGCATCTAGCAGCATAATTCCAGTCTCTGCCTCCATCTTTACATGGACTTCTCTGTGTATGTCCTCTCCTTTGCTTATAAAGATACCAGTTATTGGATTTACGGCCTACCCTAAGTCCAGGATGAATTCATCTCCAGATTCTTAACTAATTACATCTGAAAACAACTTATTTCCAAATAAGGTCACATTCTGAGGTTCTGAGTGGATGTGAATTTGGGGGGGACACTACCCAACACACTACACTGTAAAAGAAAGGGTGGGTGAGCTAGCCCAGCTACAAGCACCCTGCATATAGATTTCTTGCCTAGCAGTTGCACAGCAGCTATAGCATAAATTACAACAGGCAGATAGCAAACAGACAGCAAAAATAATACAGTAATAACTACCATTTGTTGAGTACCAACTGTGGGGACAGGTCCTCTACCAGACATTTTTACATGTATTATTATATTTACTCCTCATAATCTATAAAGTAAGTGGTGTTATTCTTATGGTACAGTTGAAAAAAATTAAGTCCAGAATAAAGAAACCCAGTGGATTTTCACCAGTGGATAGCTTTAACAAACGGAAATTTATTCTCTCACAGTCTGGGTGGCTAGAAGTCCAAATTCAGGGTGCCAGCTCCAGGAGAAGCCTTTCTCACTCTGTCAGCTCCGGGGGAAGGTCCTTGTCATCAATCTTCCCTTGAGTCCAGGAGTTTCTCAATGCAGGCACCCCGGGTCCAAAGGACGTGCTCTTCTCTTGGCTCTTCTTTCTTAGTAGTATGAGGTCCCTCTCTGCTCTGTGCTTCTCTCTCCTTTTACCTCTTGTCAGATAAAAGGTGATGCAGGCCACACCCCAGAGAAGCTCCCCTTACATCAGATCAGGGCTATGACCTGAGTAAGGGTATTGCATCCCACCCTAATTCTCTTTAACATAACCTAATCTTGTCTCATTAACCACAGGGAGAGATTAGGATATACAACACATAGGAAAATTACATCAGATCACAAAATGGAGAATAATCACACAATACTGGGAATCATTGCCTAGCCAAGTTGACACATATTTTGGGAGGACACAGTTCAAACCATGACACAAAGCTAAATAAGAGAAAGAGTCAGGATTCAAATGCAGGTCTTTCTAAATCCAGAGTTTAGGGGAAAGCATCATAGCTCACAGGTTTGCCACTGCTTTCAGAGAATCAAGACGCTGCATGAATCATAGGTAACTATCATCAATGATTATAGCTATCTGCCAATAGATTGTCAGGGGAATACTTGGAGGTTTCTCCAAACCTTCACATCTGGTCAAGCCTATACATCTAATCCCCTACTTCTGCAGGAACAGTATGTATCTCTTTTGCCTCTCTTCTGCCTCCAGATCTCCCACAAATGCCTCTCATTGACAGAATCTTACTGGGAACATTATTGGCAAGGGATTCTGGAAATATAGTTCCTAAGCTTCTAGCCCTGTGATAGGAGATCATAGAAGGGAGCAAGAATGATTCTGCATTGCCCAAAGGCACTCTGGCATAGCCAGAGATGGTAACTACAACATTGTGAAATTCAGGAAGATATAGGTATGATTGTAATCCACTCCAGATAACTCTGTAATGGGGTGGGGGCAGGGAGGGTGGTTAGAGTGGCTGCAGTTCAATGGAAGCAGCTGCTGGGATCAAAGCTACAGGGGGGTGGCGGAGAGAATGTGTTTTGGCCACTATTTTGCACCCTGACCATATTCTCAATCTATTGAGTGTTTTTCACTTTTTTTTATAAATTCAAATTTTGAATAGCCTCCAGAAGAAAAGTAACATCTTGAAAAAGCCACTTCCCAGCCAGTCCTACTCTTACCACAGTCACTTTTGAAATGCCTGTGCACTTACAGCTTTAATCAGCAATATGGGAACTATGAGCTCTGTTTTCTTGTCTCAAAGAAAATTCCTACCTGTTAGCCGTCAGATTACTTTTCTGCTTAATCTAATTTCTCCAGGAAAGGCTTTAATTTTAATGGCTGAATTAGATGAGATGACTAAGAGAAATTTTGGTTAAATTTTAACTTAATTACATTTATCAAAATTACATTCTAATTTTCTATTTCCTGAGGGCAATTACTTTCAGCTCTTATAGCTCTTACCTACTTGTTTCTCAATATTATGCTTATAATGCTAGTTCTTTATTTTTCAATTTAGATATCATGTAATGAAGAAGAGGAGATAGCTTTCTTACAATCTGACACACATTTATACAAAAACACACACCTACACACAAACACTCACATACACATGCACACACATACAAATGAAATCCTTGCTTATCCAATCATTCTCCCAATATAATTCTTTGGGTTAAAGTAATATTCAGTCTTACATTATTATTATTTTCTAATGTTTATCCACAGCTGCATTAAGCAGTTTAACTATACTTCTTTTCTTGTAAACTTCTTGTCTTTTTTAAAATTGGTAATCTTTGTTCCTTTGCTTAGTTTTTAAATAATCACTAATTCATCTGCAAACTTTCTACCAAAAGGAATTATTTCCTCTCAGTAGGCTGAAATACATCTGTCTTGGAGACACCCCACAGCTTCCACTCTCCTGTTCCAATATGAAATGGTTGCCTCTCTAGGTTTGTTGCCCAGTTATCATTCTGAGATCATCTATCATCATCAGTCAGGGAATCGGCCACTGTATCTCATGAAATATTCCTGAGCAGCTCCCTTGAATCTTTTCCTCTCACCACTATTGAGGAGTTGGTGGCGGTGGTGGTGGTGGTGGTGGTAATGGTTATTTTTCTCCCGGTGCGGACAAAAGTCTATGTTTAGGTTCCCTTCCATATCACAGCTCTGCCTTGCCTTTCTAGGTGATCCCATGTGTGCCTTAGGCATGTGAAAGTAGAAGACTAGTGCAATCCAGAGCTCCGGAGTCTCCTAGTGCCCCTGTGGTCAGCCTGCCTAAGTGGGAAACAACAGAGAGATACCAAAATACAAATGCGTGGGAAGGGTTTCCAAGAAGAAGTTATTCAAACTATTTCTGGAAATAGATGATAACATTATTTACTTAAATTCAGGATGCCAGAAAGAGAGATGACAAACAATGCAATGTAAAAATTAATAGCAAAATACTAGTGTTTTTTTTTAATCCAGTTGTTTTTTGCTAAGTAATGTCACCAGGGGTCTGTGAGTGAGTTCTGTGTAGGCCTAGTGTCCAAAGGCTTTTTCCAAAACCAGTTATAGTGCCACTGCTCCATCAAGTACACACTTTGGCTCCCTTCCTCAAATTAAAATACTAGATTTTAACTAAATCTCCACAAATGTTTGGTCAGCAAAGGCTCCCTGTGAAGCCAAAAGCTAGGAGAGAATAGAGTGCAGTGTTACCATACACTTCATGGAGGATACCAATGCAAATGATTTTGGCCTGGTGTGAGTGCCGTTTTTCCCCACTGCACACATAACACAGCAGAGTCCATCACTCTGTAGATAGAGATAGATAGACAGACAGACAGATAAAGATGGGCGGATAGACAGAGGGGCAGAGGGACAGATAGGTAAAATCACCATGTAGTATGAATCGTAATATCAAGATAGTCACCATTTTGATTACCAAAACATTCTAATAAATGGTATTTCTGTCCTCCAGGTTGGTGCAAACAGTTAACGTGCTAAGCTGCTGACAGAAAAATTGGAGGTTTGAGTCCACCCAGAGGAAACTTGGAAGAAGAGCCTAGCAAACTATTTCCGAAAAATCAGCCATTGACAATTCCAGGGAGCACAGTTCTACTCTGACACTAATGGGGTCCCCCTGAGTTGGAGTCAACTCAACGGCAACTGGTTTAACAGTAAAGTAGCAAACTCAAGAATCAGAGAAGAAACTAGACTACAGGAACAATTGTCTTCATAAACGACAGCCTCCTCTACTCTGACACCAGAAGAACTAGATGGTGGCCCACTACCACGATCAGACATTCTGATCAGGGTCAGAGTAGGTGGATTCTAATAGAAAGGGAGGAAAATGTGGAACAGAACTTCAAATTCTCAAAGAATCCAGGCTTACTGGAACCATTAAGACTCAAGGAATCTCCAAGATGATTACCTTAAGATATTCTTTAAACTTTGCACTGAAACTATCCCCTGAAGTCACCTTTTAACTAAATAGTAGGTTAGCACAAAAAGTAAAGAATGTTACCCTTCAGCACTGTACTGTTTTTAAAAATTATCTGTATGAGATCAAATGGACAATAGTTACTCTAAAACATGGATGAGAAGGTTGAGGGGCAGTAGACTAAGTTAATGGGAATGGAACCGCTATAACAAAAATAGCGAGAATGTTGACACAATGTGAAGAATGTAACCAATGTTACTGAACAGTACGTGCAGAAATTCTTGAATGGGAACCTGTTTTGCTGTGTATACTTTCACCAAAAATACAATAAAATATTTTTTTAAGAGAGAGTAAGGTAGCAATAAATTTCCACAATTATGACCCCTTTGCAGCCTCAAAAGAATCATACAAATCAATCAGTGACTCTTTTTTTATTGAAAAATAATTAACCTACAGTAAAATACATAAATCTTAGGTATATAGATTGATGAATATTTACACATGTAAACATCCGTGTTACTACCACTCAGATTAAAATACAGAAAGTTCCCATCACCCAGAAAATTTCCTCATGCTTACATGCTTACATGCCTGTTTGGTATATTTTTAATGATAAATATGTTTTATTCTTTGGATATTGGTAACTTTCTCCTAATTAGAGTATTTTATTAAGCACAACCCTGACCATGCCAAGGAGTACAGGAAACTGAACATTTATCCAGTAACTGCAACTTGCCAAGCACTTTGACAGTATCATGCTAAAACTTTTAGGCAGGTGTAATTATCTCCTTTCAACCAATGAAATAGCTGAGGCTCTGAGAGTTTAAGGGAACTTTCCCTTAAATGTCTTGCATACCTGGGTGGTGCAGACAGTTAACATGCTCAGCTCTTAAAAGAAAGGTTGGAGCTTCGAATCCACCCAAAGGCACCTCAGAAGAAAGACCTGGTGGTCTACTTCTGAAAAATTAGCCATTGAAAACCCTATGTAGTACAGTTCTACTCTGATACATGTGGGGCCACCATGAGTGAGAACTGGCCCAACAGCAGCTGGTTTCCGAAGTCTCACAATTCGTAAGCAGCTCCAAAACCTTTGTTTTTTCCATTGAATCACACTGCCAGGTAATACAGCTTATTGTTCTTTGGAACTACAGAGAAGATTTCTTTCGTTTTTCTTTTTAGCCAAACTCTCTTTACTTATTGGGATAAAGAAAAGAGAAAAAGGATAACTTAAGTCCTTGATTTTTTTTTAAACTCACTTATCTGTTAGGTAATTTATCAATGGGTTTACCTTAACAATAGCTTTGAAAAGAGAAGAAAAAGAGAAAGACAGCACCCATACTCTCAACTATGGTTTAAAAATAAAAAGGAATTGCTTTTTAACCTCTCCAATATGGTCACCTTTGATGCTGATTTTCAGATGAAGTCCAGGGCCAGAAATAAAGAGGCAGTTTTAACTAGACTCCTTAAACTACTGCAATCCACTAGACCACAAGGGCCAGAAGCCAGGTAGTGACTTTGTGGTACCCTGGTTAGCAGTCCCAGAGGGCCAGTTCTGACCTCAAAGCTTCATGACCAATCATTCCAGTTTGCCTGGACTGTCCTAGTTTTAGCACTGAAAGTCCCACACCCCAGGAAATCCCTTAGTGTCAAGCAAACTGGGCTGGTTTGTCACCTACTGCACAGTCACTGCCTTTCAAAGTCCTTAACAAAAATGTTGCTTTTGGTCTTTGGGATTCCAAAGGAAGGTTGGGGAAAGTGAGTAAACCCATAAATGCAAATCATATAAATCTGTTCACCAAAAAGAGTGGAAAAGAATAGATACACAATTGCTTATATCACATAAGAAATTACTGTAAGGTTAACATGGCAGGATAGTCCCGTTGCTTGCAGAGAGGGGAACTCGGGGTGGCCCACAGGGGAAGGATGGCAATCTCTCACTATAGGCCCTTTTTGAGCCTTTTGAATTAAATGGATGCCTACGTATGAGAACACTAATCCAGTGTTGTTAACTAAGCTCCTTAGCAGGCTTTGAGGGACTGTAGGAATGGGAGGTAGGGAAGTAGTGGAGATAATCATAGGCACCCTTTGCCTGTTTTAACCAGCTTTTTACTTATCCATTTTGTATTTCTGGCTTACTCACAAGATTTCATTTAAAAAGCAGGTTTTACTATATTATTTTATGAGAGGTTTTGTAGAAAGTCTGCAAACCATATCACTAATCCCTTTACTTGCAACGTATAAATAGTAACACTTTCCGAACAATCCTTTATAGAAGAGGGGTTCCAAGGCCTGGTGAGAAACAGGAGACGTCGAATTAAAGAAATAGGTTTCAAATTTTGGGTTCATGTTTGCAGTCCATGAGAACATGAACAAGTTTCTTTATACTTTCTGAAACTCAATAACTTCATCTGCTAAAAAAAAAAGTGTGTGTGTAATACTAGCTCAAAGGGTTGTTGTGAGCCTTAAATATGACAATGTATATGAAAGCAAATAGCATCATACCTGTTGTTGTTGTTACTTGCTATCAAGTCAATTCCTACTTATGTCAACCCGCCTCCCCCGCCCCCCGCCCCCATCAAACTACACTCAATGTGCAGAGTAGAACTGCTCCACAGGGTTTTCAAGACTGTGACCTTTTGGAAGCAGATTGCCAGGCTTGTCTCCTGAGGTGCTCTGGGTGGGTTCTAATCATCAACCTTTCAGCTAGTAGCAGAGAACTTAACTGTTTGTGCCAACCAGGGTATATAGCTAATACTCAATTACTGTTTAATCTGAAACTGAGTCATTAAACGTATTAATGAAGTAGCAGTCTTCAGACAGAAAGAATGTTTCTGCATTGACTCTCTTGCCCTACCTCAAGCTCAGAAATCAGTTACAGACCACAATGATGGTACAGCTGAGGTTCAGATCTTCCAGATGCCAGGGTCAATTATCAACTTCAGGCCTCATCCATGCAGGGCATGTGGTTTTGGAGTTGTCCTCCAGGTACAGAAACCAGAAGAGAGGTCAAGCAGCAAAAAGGTGAGTGTGTGTGAAAGGAAGGAAGAATGAAGAGGAGGGGTGATGGGGAGCGGTCTCCTTGCATCATCTTGGCTGAGTAGAACAGGGTTGGTTCTCCACAGGATGAGACATGCTGGTGATCAGAATCCTCTCAGGTATTCTGAACCAGGTGAGGAAGAGGCAGTGTTGGGAGAGAACCAAGGAGGGAGCAAGGAAGGAAGAACGTTGGAAGGCAATTTTAGAGATGGAAAAAATGGACAAAGTTGTTGGGGAAACCCCATCCCAGAACCTCTGACAGAGAATGAAGAGAAGAAATTTTGTTTTAACATCATTTTCAATTAACCACATTTGCCAATGTTTAAAACATGCACACACACCACAGGAAGGTGATACAGTATGATTCCCAACACAGTGGAAGTCTGCTTTGGTGTTTATTGAAGATCATTACCTGTATCCAGTACTCTCCTGCTTGGCTGAGGGATTCTCCCCTGCAGCAGCCAGAGAAGACCCACTACAGCAGCAATACCTGGGAAGTCCTCAATCACAGCACTTCAGCAGCCACCTGGGCTGCTCTGGCCCCATTCCCAATCTTCATCAAGAACTCTAGCTTCTAAACAACTCCAATTTGCAACAATCAGTTGGCAAGGATTTATAGCCATTTTCTAGCTAGCTGCAGTGAAACTTTAACCAAAACGCAGTAGAAACTCTCTTAAGTTCCACCTCCATTAGCCAGACTAACTGGGTTAACCAACAGTTACTGTTACCTGTTGCTGTTGAGTTGATTCTGACTCATAGCAACCCTACAAGACAGAGTAGAACTGTCGCATAGGGTTTCCAAGGAGCGGCTGGTAGATTCAAACTGCCAGCCCTTTGGTTAACAGCCTGACACTTAGCCACTGCGCCACCAGGGCTCCAACCAATAGCAGGGTGACCATATAATTCATCACCAGGACCTCTTGGAGAGTGCAAGCTGGAGCTCTTAATAATTAAGCAGGACAATAGGCACAAACTTCATCTTGTAGTCACCTTAACACTCTCTGGCCCCTCTTTAAAGCCCACTGACCAATGGCCAAGGAGTAGACTATTCTCCTGCAGCCCCTGCACTTCTGTGTCCACCAGCTGAGTCATATGCTAAAGTCATTTGTCTTCATTCCCAAACCTGTTTATGTCCACTGTATTTGTTATTAAAATCATATAATTTTAATAAATATCATATAAATTGATGACATATAAATATAAAATGAAAAAGTTGTTTTTGAAAAAATTAAGTTGAATGCTTCAAAAACTCAAAGGTGAGTTCTTTTTAAAAAAAATTACTGTCCCCATAGGTGTGGACAAGGCAATTGTAGAATATTGGAAGAAAAATGCTGTATATTAGAATTCTAGTCTAGACGGAGACTACATTCAGTTTACTCCACAAGTGTTTTATAAGATCTTGCTCCACTTTAAAGAAATTGAAATTGGATGTTATAAATGATACATGACAGGCGCTGTTTATGTAAGAATGAGGACATGAAACTCCAAACAATGAACTCATGCCGAGAAAAGCTGGACCCTACAGAAAAAGATTATCCATGTATTTTAAGTTAAACTGAAAGTTAACCAACAACCGCTGGTCCTTGCCTTGACTCTTGACAAAGTTACAGCAGGCCCTCTGTCTTCACAGCAAAGCTGGTTCATATCGTAAAAGTTCTCTTGAGAACACAGGGTGTTTCACATCACACTCCAAAAATTATTTCAAGGCAAACTAACTGATTGAATTTTGACCCCCCCCCCCCCATTCAAAAAAAGTGTTGAAATCCTTACCTCTATACCTGTGAATATAATCCTATTTGGAAATAGAGTTTTCTTTGTTATGTTAATTAGATCATACCCAAGTAGGGTGGGTTCTAAATCTAATCACCTCTGAGTTATAAACAGATCAGGATAGACATAGAGGCACACACATGTGAGGATAATCTACAAGCAAAGAATCAAGGAACACCCAGGGCTACTGTCTTAGTTATCTAGTGCCGCTAAAACAGAAATACAAGTGGATGGCTCTAACAAACAGAAATTTATTTTCTCAAAGGGGAGACATTTGCAGAGCCTGAATCTAGGATAGTGATGGCAGAGCAGCTGTTTCCTGTATTTGGGCACTGTCAGCAGGTTGATTGAGAAAACAGATGAAAACTAATTCTAAGCAGCCTGGACGAACACCAACACTGTGGGATCCTTAGCTTAAAGGAAGGATAAACTCACAAGTTAACTGTCACACCTGGCCAGCACAGAGCCCACCAAATGTGGATTAAAAAATAATCATTGAGAGGAGAAGCCAATATGGCACCATTGACAGAAGCACCATTCCATTCCTCCATAGCAAAGACCTGAAAAACTAAGTAAAACAGAGACAGATGTCAATCCTGGAACCCTAAGCTTCTCATGAAGAGATAAACAACTCACAATTGGCATAACAAAGTTTATTAAGAAAATATTCTGCATCCCAGTTTGGTGAGTGGCATCTGGGGTCTTAAAAGCTAGCTAGCAGCCATCTAAGATGCATCAATTTGTCCCACCCCACCTGGAATAAAGGAGAATGAAAAACACCATAGACACAACGAACGTATTAGCTCAAGAGACAGAAAGGGTCACATAAACCAGAGACTTCATCAGCCTGAGACCAGAAGAACTAGATGGTGCCCAGCTATGACCAAAGACCACCCTAACAGGGAACACAACAGAGAGTCACTGACAGAGCAGGAGAAAAGTGGGGTGCAGAACTCAAATTCTAGTGAAATGACCAGACTTAATGGTTTGATTGAGACTGGAGTGACCCCAGGAGACATGGCCCCCAGACTCTCTGTTAGCCCAAAACTAAAACCATTCCTGAGGTCAACTCTTTAGACAAAGATTAGACTGGACTATGAAGGGTGTGCTTCTTAGCTCAAGTAGATACATGAGACTAAACAGGAACCTTCTGTCCAGAGGTGAGATGAGAAGGTAAAGAGGGTCAGGAACTGGCTGAATGGACAGGGGAAATCTGGGGTGAAAAGGAAGAGTGTGCTGTCACAGTATAGGGAGAGCAACAAGGGTCACATAACAATGTATGTATAAATTTTTGTTTGAGAGACTAACTTGAATTGTAAACTTTCTCTGAAAGCACAACAATAAAAAAAATCATGTTTAGTAATTAAAATACAGATTGCTTAATATGTATGTAAATATAAAAGGAATATACATTTAGGTATATTAGAAGAAAGACTGTGGTCATATTTTATATAAGATGCTCTACACCTGCTGTAAGGAGACTAATTTGATATTTGAGGCCATATTTTTGCCACTTTTCACTGTTTTAATTCAAGCTTGGTGTTAAGAACTCTAAACATAACCAGAAGTACCAGGCTACTATGATAAAGTTCTGTTTAAAAAAAAGAGATAAAGAACTCAACCAAGCACCAAATGGAATAAGAAACTGACAGAGAACAGAGAGCAAGGAGAGTTGTGAGTGGAGGTCCCCTATCAGCTAACGCAGCATGGATCCACCATCTTGGACTCCTGTCGGAGATCCTCAGACAGGGAGTATGGGAAAGCAGATTCACAGAGTTCTCAGCAGGAGACAGACCACCTGCTCCATGCATTACAACCTGCCTCTCCACCTCCCTCCTGCCTATCTGCATTGTGTGCTGAACATTGCACTCATGAGCAGCACAGGCATGGCCTACTGGAACCTGCCCTACACTGACCCCCAGCTCACCTTACAGCCCAGTACATGCCCCAAAAACCCATTCCAACCCTGCCCCTTCAGCTGGACCTGCCCTGCTGCACCACAGCTGAGCAACTGGCCTTGCCCATTAGACAAAGAGGTGAAAAATAACCTGTACACAGATGAGCAAACAACAAAAACTCACAGCCCACCTGCTCAGACATAACCAAATAAAACAAAAAAAGCAGGATGAAACAAACCTACTGTCAATAAATGAAGAAAATAACTATTGAAAAAGTCCCAAAGATAGCAGACAATATCAAAACGTATTACTGATTCCAGTAGTGGTCCAAACTAAAACACCAGATGACTTTCCAGTAAAAGAAAAGGCACTAGAACCACCTGATAGGGAATTCAAATCTCTAATATTCAGAGCTATCCAAGAGTTGAAGCAAAAAGCAGACAAAAATGAGGAAAAAATAGACAAATTCATGGAAAATACAGAAAAAAGATGGAAGAATTCAGGAAAATAATACATGAAAAAAATGCCAAGGTAAGTTCACAACTAGAAATCATATAAAAAAATTAAAAATCCAAAAGATAAACAACAAGATTTCAGAAATGGACAGTGTCATAGAAGGGCTGAGGAGCAGGTTTGAAATGATGGAAGACAGGATCAGTGAAATTGAGGACAAACACTTGGATACAAACTTGTTTGAGGAAAAAATCAGAAAAAAGAATGAAGAAAAATGAAGAAACTCTGAAAATGGTGTGGGATACAATTAAAAGCAAAAATCTGTGAGTGACTGGAGTTCCAGAATAGGGAGAGAAAATGAAAAACACAGAAAGGATCACTGAAGAATTGCTGACAGAAAACTTCCCTAATACCATGAAAGATGAAAAGCTGACCATCCAAGAAGCTCAACAAACCCCATATAGGATAGACCCCAAAAGAAAACCACCAAGGCATATCATAATCAGACTTGCTAAAACCAAAGACAAAGAAAGAATCCTGAGAGCAGCTCAAGAAAAAAGAAGTCACATACAAAGGGGCAACAATACATCTAAGCTCTGATTACTCAGCAGAAATTATGCAGGCAAGAAGGCAATGGGATGACATACATAAAACCATGAAAAGAAAAAAATTGCCAACCAAGAATAATTATCCTTCAAAACTCTTGCTGAAATATGATGGTGAAATTAGGACATTTCCAGATAAACAGAAATTAAGGGAATATGTAAAAAACAAACGAAAGTTACAAGAATTATTAAAAAGAGTCCTTCAGTTTGAGAACAAACAACATAAGACCACTGTCTGAATCTAGGATGCAAAATTGCACCAGCCAGATACCACCCTAGGAAATGAACTCTCAAGAACTTTCAAAACCTAAAAATTTACAACAGGGAACCAGAGAGGTTAATCTGTAAATGAGAACAATGTCAGAACAATAAAACAGGGACTAAATGGTGTAGGCATAGAATGGTCTAATGGAGAGAAAGGCAAGGCAATACCAAGAAATGATAAACTGTTTCAAACCTAGGAAGACATGCATAAATTTCAAGGTAACCACAAAGAAAGTTAACAAACCTACTCATCAAAATAAGGAAGAAAAACATAAAGTCTCAGTAAAAGCAAAATCTACAAAAATAAAAGAAATGAAAAAAAATCCACAAACCAAAGGAATTCAGCACAGGAAAGTAACAGGAACAAAGAAATTGTCAGCACTACAAAATGACAGCAATAAACTCACACCTATCAATAATTACACCAAACGTGAAAGGCCTAAATGCACCCATAAAGAGACAGAGAGTGACAGAATGGATTAAAACCAGCATCCATCAATATGCTGTCTACAGACATACCTTAGAAACAATGACATAAATTTATTAAAAATCAAAGGATGGAAAAAATATATCCAGCAAACAGCCACCAAAAAAGAACAGCAGTGGCAAAACTAATCTCAGATAAAATAGACTTTAAAACAAAATCCACCATAAAAGACAAAGAAGGGCACTATATCCTGATCAAAGGGACAATCCATCATGATGACATATCCATAATAAATATCTATGCACCCAATTACAGGGCTCCAAAATACATAAAGCAACCTTTAATGGCACTAAAAAGAGAAACTGACAGTTCCACTATAATTGTAGACTTCAACACACTACTCTCAGGAAAGGACAGAAATCTAGAAAGAAATTCCACAAAGATACAGAAGACCTAAGGCCACAATCAACCAACTTGAACTCATAGAAATATATAGAACACCACACCAAACAGGTGCAAAGTACACACTCTTTTGCAACACACGTGGAGCATTCTCCAGAATAGACCACATCTTAGGCCACAGAGAAACCCTCAACAAGATCGAAAACACTGAGATAATACAAAGTATCTTTTCTGATCACAATGCCAACAAAGTAGAAATCAACAACAGGAAGAGCAAGGGATAAAAATCAATTACATGGAAACTAAACAACACCTTGCTTAAAAACCACTGGGTAATAGAGGAAATCAAAGATGGAATAAAAAAATTCAAATGAGAATGAAAACACGTCATACCAAAACCTTTGGAACACAGCAAAGGCAGTGCTCAGAGGTTAATTTATAGCAATAGATGCACACATCAAAAAAGAAGAAAGGGACAAAATCAAAACATTAACTACACAACCCAAACAAATAGAAAAGAGAACAGCAAAAAAAGCCCACAGCCACTAGGAGAAAGGAAATAATAAAGATCAGAGCAGAAATGAATGAGATAGAGAATAGAAAAACAATAGAAAAGAATCAACAAAACCAAAAGTTGGTTCTTTGAAAGGATCAACAAAATTGACAAACCACTGGCCAGGCTGACAAAAGAAAAACAGGAGAGGACGCAAATAACCCAAATAAGACATGAAATGGGGGACATTAAGACAGACCCAACTGAAATAAAAAGGATCATAACAGAGTATTATGAAAAACTATACTCCAACAAATTTGAAAACCTAGAGGAAATGGACAAATTTCTAGAAATGCACTACCTACCCAAACTATCACAAACTGATGTTGAAAATCTGAACAGAACCATAACAAGAGAAGAGATTGAAAAGGTATTAAAAAAAACACTCCCAACACAAAAAAGCCCTGGCTCAGATAGCTTCACTGGAAAATTCTACCAAACATTCAGAGAAGAGCTTACAACAGTACTACTCAAACTATTTCAGAACATAGAAAAGGAAAGTATACTTCCAAATTCATTCTATGAAGCCAGCATAACCCTGATACCAAAGCCAGGCAAAGATACCATAGGAAAAAAAAAAAAAACTACGGACCAATATCTCTCATGAATATAGACGAAAAATTCTCAACAAAATTCTAGCCAATAGAATTCAGCATCATATCAAAAAAATAATACACCATGACCAAGTAGGATTCATACCAGGTATGCAAGGATGGTTCAACATTAGAAAATCAATCAACTTAATCCACCACATAAATAAAAGGAAAGAACCACATGATCATCTCAATCAACACAGAAAAGGCATTCGACAAAGTCCAACACCCGTTCCTGATAAAAACTCTCAATAAAATAGGTATAGACAGGAAATTCCTCAACATAATAAAGGGCATCTATACAAAAACAACAACCAACATCATTCATAATGGAGGGAAGCTGAAAAAATTCCCCTTGAGAAGAAGAACAAGACAAGAATGTCCTTTATCACTACTCCTATTTAACATTGTGCTGGAAGTCCTAGCTAGAGCAATAAGGGAAGAAAAGGAAATAAAGGGCATCCAAATTGGTAATGAAGAAGTAAAATTGTCCCTATTTGCAGATGGTATGATACTATATATAGAAAACCCAAAAGACTCCATGAGAAAACTACTGGAACTAATAGAAAGATTCAGCAGAGTAGCAGGGTACAAGATAAACATACAAAAATTCGTTGGATTCCTATACACCAATAAAGAGAATGACGAAAAGGAAATCAGGAAAACAATACCATTTATAATAGCCTCTACAAAAATTAAATATTTAGGAATAAATCTAACCAGGGATGTAAAAGACCTATACTAAGAAAACTACAAAACACTAGTGCAAGAAACCAAAAGAGATCTGCATAAATGGAAAAACATACCATGCTCATAGATACGTAGAATCAATATTGTGAAAATGACAATTCTACCCCTAAAGCAATATGCAAATACAATGCAATCCCGATCCAAATACCAACAACGTTCTTTAAAGAGATGGAAAAAACAATCATTAACTTTATATGGGAAGGGAAGAGACCTAGGATAAGTAAAGCATTACTGAAGAGTAAAGTAGAAGGACTTGCACTACCTGACCTCAGAACCTACTATACAACTACGGTAGTCAAAACAGCCTGGTACTGGTACAATGAGAGATACATTGACCAATGGAACAGAATCAAGAATCCAGATGTAAATCCATGCACCTACGGTCACCTGCTCAAATGGGGAAAAGAAGGTCCTTTTAACAAATGGTGTTGGCAAAACTGGATGTCCACCTGCAAAAAAATGAAACAGGACCCATACATCACACCATACACAAAAACTAATTCAAAATGGATCAAAGACTTAATAGAAAACCAAAACCTATAAAGATCATAGAAGAAAAAATAGGATCAACACTAGAGACCCTAATACATGGTATTAACAGGATACGAACCATGACTAACAACATACAAACTCCAGAAGACAAGCTAGATAACTGGGATCTTCCAAAAATTAAACACTTAGGCTCATTGAAAGACTTCACTGAAAGAGTAAAAAGAGAACCTACAGACTGGGGGAAAAAAGTTTGGCTATTACAAATCCGACAGAGGTCTAATCTTTAAAATCTATGAGAAAATCCAACACCTCTATGACTAAAAGACAAATAATCCAATTTAAAAATGGGCAAAGGAAATGAACAGATACTTCACCAAAGAAGACATTCAAGTGGCTAACAAACACTTGAGGAAATGCTCACAATCACTAGTCATTAAAGAAATGCAAATCAAAACCACAATGAGATACCATCTCACCCCAGCATTATTGGCAAGAATCAAAAAAACAGAAAATAGCAAATGTTGGAGAGGCTGTGGGAGATTGAAACTGTTATGCATTGCTGGTGGGAATGAAAAATGGTACAACCATTTTGGAAAATGATTTGGCACTTCCTTAGAAAGCTAGAAATAGAAATACCATATGATCCAGCAATCCTGCTCCTAGGAATAGATCTTAGAGAAATAAGAGCTGTCACATGAATAGACATATGCACACCCATCTTCACTGCAGCATTGTTCAGAATAGCAAAAAGATAGAAACAACCTAGATGCCCATCAACAGATGAATGGATAAACAAACTATGGTATATACACACAATGCTGTACTACCCAATGATAAAGAACAATGAAGAATCTGCAAATCATCTCACAACATAGATGAAGCTTGAGGGCATTATGCTGAGTGAAATAAGTCAATCACAAAAGGACAAAGATTGTATGAGACCACTACTATAAAAACCCATGAAAAATTTTACACATAAAAAGAAACAATCTTTGTTGGTTACAAGGGAGGGGGGATTCGGGGTGGAAAAACACTAAATAGCCAATAGATAAGTGGTAACTATGGTGAAAGCCATGACAGTACACAGTACTGGAGAAGACAGCACAACTTGTTCGGGATAAGGTCATGGAAGCTCCAAGAACAAATCCAAACTCCCTGAGGGACCGAATTACTGGGCTGAGGGCTGTGGGCACCATGGTCTCAGAGAATCTCTAGCTCAATTGGTATAACATAGTTTATAAAGAAAATATTCTACATTCTACCTTGGTGAGTAGCATCTGGGGTCTTAAAAGCCTGTGACCGGTCATCTAAGATACTCCACTGCTCACCCCTTCAGGAGCAAGGGAAAATGAAGAAAACCAAAGACACAAGAGAAAGATTAGTCCAAAGGACTAACAAACCACAACTACCACAGCCTCCACCTGACTGAGTCCAGTACAACTAGATGCTGCCCGGCTACCACCACTGAGTGCTCTGACAAGGATCACAATAGAGGGTGCCAGACAGAGCTGGCAAAAAATGTAGAACAAAATTCTAACGTAAAAAAAGACCAGACTTATTGGTCTGATAGAGACTGGAGAAACCCCGAGAGTATGGCCCCCAGACACCCTTTTAGCTCAGTAGTGAAGGCACTCCAGAGGTTTGCCTTTTAGCCAAAGATTAGACAGGCCCACAGGAGAAAACGAGACTAAAGTAGCACACCAGCCAGGGGCAAGGACTGGAAGGCAGGAGGGGACAGGAAAGCTGGTAATAGGAAACCCAAGGTCAAGAAGGGATAGTATTGATATGTCATGGGGTTGTTAACCAATGTCATAAAACAACATATGTACTAACTGTTTAATGAGAAGCTAGACCGTTCTGTAAACCTTCACCTAAAGTACAATTTTTTTTAAAAAGTTATATTCTCATAGTTTAGGAGGCTAGTAAGTCCAAATTCAGAGCGCTGGCTCACAGGGAAAGCTTTTTTTCTCTGTCAGCTGTGGAGGAAGGTCTGTGTTGCTCAGGACAGCCTCTTCTCAGCTGTGTCCTCAGGCAGGCCTCTTTTTGGCCCTCGGCCCCATGGCCCAGCCTCTGTCCTGCTTGGGCAAGTGTTATGAAGCTCTTTGGCTCCACCAGTAAGTGCCCAGAGGCACCTCACTTCACCAGGAAGCCTCCTGCCCAAAGGCATTCAGGTCTCTCTCACTCCATAGGTCAGTACCTGCACCATCTAGCACCAGTCTCCTGGTTCTGCTGCCACCACTTCTTACATTTTACACCATCTCTGGTATTACAGCTCTGTGTGTGTGTGCGTGTGCTTGTGTGTGTGTGTGTGTGTGCGCGCGCTTGTGTGTGTGTGTGTGTGTGTGTGTGCACACCTCCTGGTTCTAGGAGGTTCTCAGTGTAGGGATCCCGACTACAAAGGATGCACTCCACTTCTATTTCTTCTTCTTGGTGGTGTTAAGGTCTCTATCTCTGCTTGCTTCTCTCCTTTTATTTCTTGTAAGATAAAAGTTGTGATTCAAGGAAGGGCATGACTTGAATAAGGGTGGTAAGGGTGGTAACTGGGGTAAAGGTAATGACTCAAGATGCATCCCACCCTAATCCTGCCTTATTAGCATAATGGACAACTCACTCCCAAATGGGATCATAACCACAGGCATAAAGGCTACGATTTACAAAACATCACAAAATGGAGGATAATTACATTAGATCACAAAATGGGGGACAACCACACAATATGGCAAATCATGGCCTAGCCAAGTTGACACATATTTTGGGGGCAACACAATTCAATTCATAACAGCTACCAACAAGGAAGGAATCTACACGGGCCAAGACCCTGATTTGGACTTTCAGCCTCCAGAAATGTAAGAAAATAAATTTATGTTCTTTAAAGACTCCCATTTATGGTATCTCTATTACAGCAGCACTAGATAACTAAGACACAGTTTATTTGGGCATGAGTCTCAGGGGACAAGATTTCACCCTGGATTGAAAAAAGACCAAGGGAGAATGAGAATAAAATGTCTGCTGTTCTATAAACAATGCTTCCAGGTTATGCAAATGTATACGAGTTTACCTGACCATAATTTTCTATCATAAAAAAATCATTGCATAATAAGTAATTTTTGTAGAAAATGAAAAGGGACCAATACATCTTTATGCCTGTAGCACAAGTAAATTATTGCCAAAACATGCGTAATTTTAATAAGAGGAAGAAGTACTCCCCAGTGATGAGGGCAAAAAGAACACGGAGGTCACTGTCATTGAAAACAAATGCAACGTCAGCAATTTAGCATAGGCATGTGAGGTTGGAGTTGGGGAGAGATGACAGAGAAGAGGGAAGTCAGTACTACTACAGTGTGACTGTAGTACAGCACTGCAGTGTGAAAAAGGGAACATGGCAGTAATCTTCCTCCTATATTCTGAGTTACCCTGATCCTTGCTAAAGAAATGTCTACTTCTGTTGACAGCACTATTAAAAGAATGTAAAGAAAATAATAATCATAATAACACCTACATAGTCTTTAAGGACCCTGAGTGGAACAACCGGTTTGCACTTGACCACTATCCTAAAAGTTGGTAGTTTGAGCCCACCTAGCAGCACTGCAGAAAAAAAGGCCTGTGATCTTCTGTAACGATTACAGCCAAGAAAGCCCTATGGAGCAGTTCTACTCTATAACACATAGGTTTGCCATGAATCGGAATCGAGTTGATGGCAATGGGTTCCATTTTGTTTGACACAGTGTGTATGTCAGGCACTGTTCAAAGTGCTGTATACTGATTAACTGGTTTAAGAAAAGAGAGGGACAGTATAGAGAAGAGTGAGAGAGACTAAAGGGGACGGAAAATTGGGTCCTATGAGAATATTGGTCCTCAGAGGACGAAATAAGGAGATAATGGTTTACATTATAGCAAAAGATATTTCAGCTGAACATAAGGAAGTTCAAGTTTAAGTTGACAGAACTCTGGAAAAGAGTTTGTTGAGTACTGTAACTCCAAAAGACCATTTGCTTCAGGTGAGAGGCAAGATACGAGGACACCAGGAGAGGACCAAGGAAGCTGATAGGCTAAATTCAAGTTATTAGAGTGTTGCCCAGGTAAGCCCCCAGCCATAGAAGGAAAGCCAACAACAAAATACAAAACTCAACGGTTACAATGAGAAAGTGGCCAGGTCATAGAAGTTGAGTCATGGGATGCAGGCAGAGCACGCTGAAAGGACAAACCAAAGGCAAGAAGGCAGGGTCAAAAACAGCCAGTTGGGCCTTGTGTTGATCTTGGCAGATTGTCAGCTGCTCTGCCCTGTACCTTTTGCAGCCATTCTATGTTCATTTAAAAGTAATCCTACTCGTGAATTGTTACCTGACACCAAAACTCTTCCAGGAGAACTTCTTGAGCTAAAGAAGTGATTTCAATAAATAATCCAGTTATTTATCCTCTCTTTCCTTAGAGCAGTGCCATCTCCATGGCACAATCAGTTAGCGCTTTTGGCTGTTAGCTGAAAGGTTGGTGGTCAGAGCCCACTCAGGGGCGCGACAGCATTTTAGGGGCCCTGATTGCATAGTGGTTAAGAATCGGCTGCTAGCCAAAAGGTTGGCAGTTCAAATTCACCAGTGGCTCCTTGGAAAACCCTTGGGGCATTTCTACTCTGTCCTATAGGGTCACTATGAGTCGGAATCGACTCAACAGCAACTGGTTTTTGGTTTTTATCTCAGAGCAGGGTTTGGACAAGGTGATCGCAACATATCAACAAATTTTAGAATTCTATGAAAAATGTGGAAGAGATGAAAGAAAAATGGGTATGCAAAGGAAGGGAATAAGAAATATAAATTGATATTAATGTAAGCCTATTTTTTAAGTTTTAACATGCCTGACACATTTAAAAGTAGAAATAAATGAGAAATCATACAGTTAACCTAGTACAGTGGTTCTGGAACATCAATCCATGGCAGGCTAAGTACATAAGAATCACCTGAGAAGCTTTTTGAAAATTATATTCTTAAATATTTCCCAGAACTACTAAATCACTATTTCCAGATATGGGACTTGTTATCTCTATTTTTTAAAGCTCCTCAAGTAGATTTGGAAAATCTGACTTTACAGAAATCCTCATCCTTTCAGGGCCCTGTACCGAAAATGAGTGCGGGGCTTCTTATTCAGCTACCTGTTTTGGTTACAGTACTTTTGGTTGGTGTCAACACTTAAAGGTACTAGGACCATAAAGTTGGTTGGTTCCACTTGATTCTGGTACTTCCCTATAATAGCAGGGTTTTTTAACCTGATTTTTAAAAAACTAAGACAATGTTTGAGGAAATACAGCCCCATACGATGAAATTAATTGAACACATATATTTACTTACAATTGTCTTAAGCAGAAATATGCGCAGTAAGGTGTAAGTAATTGCAAGTGTAAATACTCTCCTCTCTAGGACATTGGTTCATTAGCCAGGACCATTTAGAAAAGAAGTTCTGTCCTAATCTGAGTCCAGATTTTCATCTTCTTTCACTATGTTGTCTGTTTTGGGGAGGTTTATTTCTCTCTGTTAGCGCTGATTCCTATTAGTACTTACATGCACATTGTAAAGAACTGTTTTTTGTGTGTCTACAGTTACTCCAAGTCCAAGGCTTATATACAGGTTTTCTTTCACTTAAGTCATTGATTATATTTCTATTGCTGTTTCTGTTTTTATCCGTATTCCTAATTGCTTTTGTACAAACCCATATAATCACAGAAACTTCTAAAAGTACAATCCTCTTATATGAGTCCTTTTGAATGGAACTGTGTTCTGCTTGGGACTTCAGACCTTTCCAGTCTTCGGCAAAAAAGAAATTCTGAACTGAGCATTTAACCTTCTTTACTCTAGCTCCTTTCCTTATATAGTGTGTATCACAATGTACTCTAAATGGATTCCTTACCTTGCATTTATCAAAATGTATGACAAATTTATGTTTACTTGTTTATCTCTGCCACAAGTTGTAGGAGGGCAGGGAACATATGCATTGTCCACTGTTAAATTACCTATACCTAGCTTGGTGCCTGATTCAAATAAATGCTTTATAAATATTTGCTGAATCAATGGTTAGATGGATGGATGAAAGAATGAATGGTTGTTTCCTGCTCTCACCATAAACCTTTTTTCTACAAAGGCATTACCTGCTCTTGAGATAGTATCTTGACAGAGGCAGCATCACATTCATTTGCAAGTCCTCAGTCCTGAGCCCAATGGCTAGCACACAGTACGCATATAGCAAATGCTTGATAAATGACTAAATGACCTGAGGCAGAAGTGACTAAGTCATGTGATTTACTGCTTTGTTATTTAACACCTTCTTAAAATGAGTTTGCATTTGAACTGTGGTGTTGATGAAGCATACTGAGTATACCATGAACTGCCAGAAGAACAAAAAAATCAGTATTAGAAGAAATGCAACCAGAATGCTCTTTGGAAGCAAGGATGACAAAATTTTGACTCACTTACTTTGGGTATATCATCAAGAAAGACTAATCACTAGAAAAGAACATAATGTTTGGTAAACTAGAGGGTCATAAAAAACAAGAGAAACCCTCAATGGGATGGATTCACACAGTAACCACAGCAATGGACTCAAACATACTGTCATGAATTGAATTGTGTCCCCCAAAAAAATGTGTGTAGCAAATTGGCTAGGTCATGATTCCCAGTACTGTATGATTGTGTTATCTGATGTGATTTCCTTATGTGTTGTAAACTCAACCACTATGATGAGATTATATGTGATCTCCTCATGTGTTGTAAATTCTATCACTGTGATGAGGTTATACTGATGAGGTTGGCAAGATTAGTGTCTTAATGCAATCTCTTTTGAGATATAAAAGAGAGAAGAGAGCAGAGACACATGGGAACCTCGTACCAGCAAGAAAGCAGTGCCGGGAGCAGAGCGTGTCCTTTGGACCTGAGGTTCCTGTGCAGAGAAGCTCCCAGACCAAGGGAAGACTGATGACATGGACCTTCCTCCAGAGCTGATGGTGAAAGTGATCCCCTGTAGCTGATGCCCTGAATTTGGACTTGTAGCCTACTGGACTATGAGAGAATAAATTTCTCTTTGTAAAACCATCCACTTGTGGTATTTCTGTTAGAGCAGCATTAGATGACTAAGACACATACCAATGATGATGAACATAGTGCAGGACCAAGCAGCATTTCATTCTATTATATATAAGGTCACCATGAGTCGGAGGTGACTCAATGGCAACTAAGAACAGCAATAAGTTTCATAAGCTTGTATATAACCTGAACAGGGGCAGATTAACCAGTAAGCAAGGTACATGAGGGCTTACTTATACTTACTTACTAATCTGAAGGAAGAGGGCCAAGCTTACTGAAGATTTTGGTGAAAAACAAGGCCCCAGGAATTGACTGAATACCAACTGAGATGTTTCAACAAATGGATCCAGTGTTTAAGTGCTCACACGTTTACACCAAGAAATTTGGGAGACAGCTACCTTGGCCAACCGACTGGAAGGGATTCATATTCGTACCCATTCCAAAGAAAGGAGATGCAACAGAATGAGGAAATTATCGAACAATATCATTAATATTACACACAAGTAAAATTCTGCTGAAGATCATTCAAAAGTGGTTGCAGCAGTATGAAATTCAAGCTGGATTCAGAAGAGGACGTGGAACAACGGATATCATTTCTGATGTCAGATGGGTCCTGGCTGAAAGCAGAGAATACCAGAAAGATGTTTACCTGTGTTTTATTGACTATGCAAAGGCATTCAGCTGTGTGGATCCTAACAAATTATGGATAACATTGCAAAGAATGCAAATTCCAGAACACTTAATTTTGCTAACAGGGAACCTGTACTTAGACCAAGTGGCAGTCATTCGAACAGAACAAGGGGATACTGAACGGTTTAAAGTTAGGAAAGGTGTGCATCAGGGTTGTATCCTTTCACCATACTTATTCAATCTGTATGCTGAGCAAAGAATCTGAGAAGCTGGACTATATGAAAAAGAATGGGGCATCAGGATTGGAGGAAGACTCATTAACAATCTTTGATATGCAGATGACACAACCTTGCTTGCTGAAACTGAAGAGAACTTGAAGCACTTATTGATGAAGATCAAAGACCACAGCCTTCAGAATGGATTATCCCTCAACATAGAGAAAACAAAAAGCCTCACAACTGGACCAATAAGCAACATCATGATAAATGGAGAAAAGATTGAAGTTATCAAGGATTTCATTGTACTTGGATCCACAACCAACGAACGTGGAAGCAGCAGTTAAGAAATCAAACGACACATTGCATTGGGCAAATCTGCTGCAAAAGATCTCTCTAAAGTGTTAAAAAGCAAAGATGTCACGTTAAGGACAAAGGTGTTCCTAACCCAAGCCATGGTGTTTTCAATCATCTTATATGCATGTGAAAGGTAGACAATGAATAAGGAAGACTGAAGATTTGATGCCTTTGAATTATGGTATTGACAAAGAATATTGAATGTACCATGGACTGCCAGAAGAACAAACAAATCTGTCTTGGAAGAAGTACAGCCAGAATGCTCATTAGAAGAAAGAATGGCAAGACTTGATCTCATATACTTTGGATATGTTATCAGGAAGGACCAGTCCTTGGAGAAGGACACCATGCTTGGTAAAATAGAGGGTCAGCGAAAAAGAGGAAGACCCTCAACAAGATGGATTGACATAATGGCTGCAACAATCGGCTTAAGCATAACAACTATTGTGAGGATGGTGAAGGCCTGGGCAGTGTTACCTTCTGTTGTACATGGGGTCACTATGAGTCTGAGCCAACTCAACAGCACCTAACAACAACAACAACTAATCTGTAGTACACAATTTCACCTATTTTTCACCACATCAAAGATGTGGTGAAACCCATGTGAAATTGTGCACTACAGATTAGTGAGTAAACACAATTAAGCCTGTGTGTACCTTGCTTATTGGGTAATCCGTCCCTAAACCTAAACTAAACCGGAGGAATTCATCAGAGATTCTGTGAACATGAATGGTCTGGTTTGTGAAACAGGCTGAGTATCTAGACATTCCTTAGTTCCTAAATTGCCTGTAGACTAAATAATTTGCAATCAGGAGTTGTCCTTGTTAGGGAGATTAGTGCTCAGAGAATTCAAACTCATACACTATTAAAACCAAGAAACAAATTATATGTCCATTTGCCAAAGCCAAGGTTTCCTTATGGCATCATCTGAGATGAGTCACCAGCAGAAAGGTCATCTGTGTCAGAAATGTAATCAGTGATTTCCTGCACAGTTGCAAGCTGAGAAATGGGATTTGGAAATTGAGGTTTATAACCCAAATATTCCTTTCCCCACCCTTAAATGTACCCATCAAGTGAAGTTAGATTATTCAGGCAGACTAAGAAAAGCAAGATTTTCCTGTTTCTATTTTCAAATAAAAAATAGCCTCCTATAGGAAATAGAATATGATTCATAGTTAGGTAAACACTCTATTGTAAGTGGGTCAATAAACACAGATCGGCTATACACCTATAAGGACAACCTAGAAGAATTTGAGGTGCACAATAACAAAAAAAGAAAAAATAGAGATAACGTCTATTTAGCCCTTGCTGTTTGCTAGGGATATCTCATTGAATCTCCACAATAACTCAAAAGGTAGGTTCTATTATTATCAACATTTAAAAATAATACTTTCCCAAGGTTATATATTGTGTAAAAGATGGAGCCAGGATTCAATACCAGACAGATGAAAAGGTAAAAAGCCAAACAATCATTTAACAGCTGAGTAGAGAAACAGAGGAAATTAAGTGCTTTCCAAATTTTCCTGGATGGTGCAGTCAAGTGCTGACTACTCACTGAAAGGTTGGTGGTTCAGACCCACTCAGAGGCACCTTGGAAGAAAGGCCTAATGACCTGCTTCTGAAAGGTCACAGGCTTGAAAACCCCATGGAGTGCAGTTCAACACATGGGGTTGCTACAAGTCAGAACTGACTTAAGGGCAATGAGTTTGAGGTTTTTTTTGTTTGGTTGGTTGGGGTTTTTTTTTGTTTGTTTGTTTTTCAAGGTTCTTTTGGAATTAATAGAGTCTGATGGGCAGTTCAAATCCACCAGTCACTCCTTGGAAAGCCTATGGGGCAGCTCTACGCTGTCCTATAGGCTTGCTATGAGTCAGAATCAACTCCATGGCAACCAGTTTTTTGGTCTGGGTACACAAATGGGACTTTCAGTTCAATTCAGTTAAAACAGGGACAGGGGACTATCCCATAGTAGGTATGGATGGAAATACAACCAACCTGAAACAAAATGAAGAAAGAAAAAAGAGTCCAGAGTGATAATATCTGTCTCTCTCAAGGCCTATTCCCAGGGAAGCTGCCCAATTTTTAAAATTTTTTAAATTTTCTGCCAAGGGTCGGAAACTGTAAAACCAGTCCTTGAAGGCTCAAGGACTTTTTATTAGTTCCTGAAAAGAGATAGTTTACTTAGTAATCTTTTTACATTTTGGGGTAACAAGAATCACTAGAAAAAGTTAGGTTTTTTTCCTCATGATTCACCCACCACACAGAAGCCTCCAGCTTATTAGAATCGCCATTATTTCCATTAACACTCCTCTGCTCAGACACAAGAGGCATAATCATAGTCTATTCTCTGGGTAGATCCAAACAAGTGAACCTGTGTTCCAACACTCCTTATCCTGTGATGAGAGCAATCCAGTTTGCACCTGGACACAGCCAGGATCTGTTATCTGTCCATCAAACTGACCTAAGGAGTGGCACAAAGTCATGTACCTGCAATCTTTTCTTTGGTTCCTCAAATGCTCTGAAGAACCAGTTTAGCCTCAATTTTTCCTGTGGGAATTGTGTACTGGGCACAGATTAAACAATTGTAGCAATACTTCTAGATGTCTTTTATAATAGCAGGCTCCTCCCAACAAGCATTCTTTGTACAACTGGGTCACAACTCAGTCCCAGCTCCCAGGTTTCACACCTAATCCACACAGAAACTTCTTATCACAGTCCTAGTGAGCAGATTTGGCTTCTGTGGTCTATGGCAAAAGGCAGGAGCTGAAGTGGGAACTTCAGGAGGTCTAGGTCAGGAAGGTCAGAGCAAGTGACCCTATAGTAAAAGGGTCACTTCCTTGCACTTTAGCCAATCACACCCATGACTATACCTTTGAACCTTGTCACCACCTGGATCTGAAATTCATCATCCTACTCTGACCACAACTTCTTATCCATCCAGTTCTTTGAGCCCTTGGTAGTCACCATACCTTTTCTTTGAGTCACTGAGACCTCACATCTTTGACCAACTTGACCAAGGTCCTCCTTTACTCACTTCCTTCCCTCCTTGCCAGGGCCCTAGTTTCATCACACAGCATTTCTTGTCAGTATTCTCAAAGCCTTTGCCTATAGTCTGCCACCCCTACCCAGCAAAACCCAAATTCCAGATCAATCCCACCACCTGCCTACCTTTTCCACATTTAAAGCCAGGCTGCTCAGTGCTGTTGGAGAAAATCAGAAAACCACATACACTGGTGCCCCTACAAATTCAGACTTTACTGACAGCACTCCTGTTTCTCCTTCTCTATCTCTGCCCACTCACATTCTCCTTTGGGACTCCTTTCATCTCTCCCAGGGGTCCATCCTCCAGCCTCTTCTTTCTATATGCTTCTTTCTATATGCTCACCCTCTCCGCACCACCACCCGCCCCCCAACCCATGCCTTTAACCTCCACCTGTATCCTGATGCGGCCCTGGTTGCTCAGTGGTTAAGTGTTTGGCTGCTAACCAAAAGGTTGGCAGTTTGAATCTACCAGCCACTCCTTGGAAACCCTATGGGGCAGCTCTACTCTGTCCTATAGAGTCGGAATTGACTCGACGGCAACAAGTTTGGTTTTCAGCTTTTTGTATCCTGATTACTCACTGATCTACATCACCAGTGCTGGTCTCTCTCAAGTTCCAGATCCACTATCCAATTACCTCCTAGGCAGCTACAGACACTCCACGTGTAGAAAATGGACCTCATGATCTGCTTTCTTCCACCTACTCCTTCACCATCAGTAATCTCTTTTCTTCTTGTATTTCCAATCTCAGTGAATGACACCACCACCCCCCTAGTTATTCAAAATAAAAAACCAGCACTCACCTCACACTTCCAAGGAGTCATTAAATTCTGTCTGTTTTTACCTCTTTAACATTCCAATTGGTGCCCCCTTTTCAAATCCCTTTGCAGATTCACTTAGTTCAAGCCTTTATTGTTTTCTCATCTGTGTTAATGCCTCAGCCTTAGTATTTCCTCCTCTCATATCTGCAGTGAGCTTTTTAGTCATTCATTCAATGAGTATGTCTGAGCACCTATGTGCCAGGAACAACACTGAGGATATAATGAGGAACAAATATAGATACAGTCTTTGTCTTTATGAGACTTACTCTTTCCTGGTCTGTTTCTAAAAAATGAATTTTATATTCCTCCCTTACAGACATGTGAATCTGGAGCATGCCCCCTTTCTTGTCCTATCTACCTAGTGTGCTTGGGTAACTTAATGTCCCTGTGCCTCAGCTTCCTCATCTGTAAAACAAGGATAATAACACTGCACACATCTGGACTGATAGTTATTGATACACTCAGTGGTTGGTATGTAGTGTTACTCTTAAAAAACCAAACACACTGCCATCAAGTTGATTCCAACTCATAGCGATCCCATAGGGTTTCCAAGGCTGTAAATCTCTATGGAAGCAGACTGCCACATCTTTCTCCCTCGGAGCTGCTGGTGGTTTGAAACCACTGACCTTTGGGTTAGCTGTTGATCACTTAGACCACTGCACCACCAGGATTCCTTAGAGGTACTCTAGCTGGCATCTATTCTGATTGGATGGTCACCAGTCATAACCATGTTATACCAGTTGTTAAATATTTTTACATCACCTCTGCTTTCCTCATAGAGTTGATGTGAGGATTAAGTGAGTTAATATACGTGAAATGTACAGAACATCACTGACATTTGAGAAGTGGTCAATAAATATGAGCTGGTTTAAATTCAGTAGGTATCTTTCCATCCGATGGGTCTTAGTTTCCTAGGGCTGCTGTAACAGAGTACCTCAAACTGGGTGGCTTAAAACAAAAAAATGTATTGTCTCACACTTCTGGAGACTAGAAGTCTGAAATCAGGTGTTACCAAGGCCGTGCTCTCTCTGAAGGCTCTAGGAAAAAATCCTTCCAGCTTTTGGTATAGCCCTAGGGGGGTCCAGTTTCTGGTAGACCCAAGTGGTAGCATAACTCCAATCTCTGCCTCTATCTTCACATGGCTGTCTTTCCTCTGTGTGTATCTGTCTTTCTTCTCTTCTTTCTGTAAGGATATCAGTCCTAGTGCATTAGGGCGCAACCTACTCCAATATGACCTCATGTTAACGTAAATAATTACATCTGCAAAGACTGTATTTCCAAATAAGTTCACATTCACAGGTAACAGGGGTTAAGACTTGAACATGTCTTTTTGTGTGACACAAATTAACTATAACACCATGGTATACAAAGCTCTCCATTTCTTGCCTACCTAATCTTCTCACCTTCTGCTCCCAGCTATATTGAACTGCTTAATTCCCTGGATAGGCCACTTTCTTTCTATCTCACCTTCATACCATTATACATGCTGTTCCCTGGACCTAGACCACCCTAACCTCTCCTGTGTCTGCATACAGATACACAAATAAACACTTAGATAATACCTACTTGTTCTTCAATACTTAGCTTACATTTTTAAAATACAGGGTAGGCAATGGCTCCTTCATGAAATCTTCCCTGATACCTGATTGCCCCTCTTAAGTAAGCTGCCTATGGCAGCTTGTTAGCAAACATCTATTACTATGGCCTTCTCAGTATCCCTTCCCTTAATAATAGTCTCACCTCTTTTCTTTTGGAAAAGAAAATAGGGAAAATAGAGCTCCTCCCTCTCTATGAATTCCATGTGAGTCAGTCAGTTACAGTTTGCTGCCCTCCAACCACATAACCTAGCCCAACTAGTCATAGTAACCCATGGCCCTGGTGATAGTGGTTGGTCCAAGTGGTAGACATGTGACGCAAGCTTAGCCAATAAGAGTCTTTATTATTCTAACTGGGGCTATCAGGTAAGGTTCCTTGTCTCTTGCTGTTGTTGTTTTTAGGTGCCGTCGAGTCGGTTCTGACTCATAGCAACCCTAGGTACAACAGAACGAAACACTGCCCAGTCCTGCGCCATCCTCACAATGGTTGCTATGTTTGAGCCCGTTGTTGCAGCCACTGTGTCAATCCATTTCTTTGAAGGTCTTCTTCTTTTTCATTAACCCTCTGCTTTACCAAGCATGGTGTCCTTCTCCACAACTGGCCCTTCCTGATAACGTGCCCTAAGTACATGTGATGTCTCGCCATCCTCGCTTCTAAGAAGCAGTCTTGTCTCTAGGGTCATGGAAGTAGAAGGCTGTGACACAGGAGTTACTGACAGCCTCATTTCCACAATGGCACTAAATACTCCTGATACATTCTTAGAACACTCTGGTTTTAACTCTATTAAAGCCCTTTGCCTCACTAATTCTAATCACGTGTTTATCAGGTGCTCAGTAAATGTTTGTTAAATGACTCTCTATTCTTTGGGTATGCACAATCTCCAGAGGGAATACTGAAAATGGGGTACAGATTAAATCCCATCTCTTGCCACACTTGATATTATGTCACATAATTTGACCACAGGAAATTTTGTCAGAAAGAACCACCCTTCACACACATCTCAAGGGAAGACTCTATGAGTCTGTCAACAGCTTGAGACTCAGAGACTAAATGCTAAGCTATACTTGGCCAGAGCCCAAATCTTTTCTTTAATGTGAAAATCTTTTGCATGTGACCCTTTTGTGCTAAGACGGTAGAAGACATTAAAAGGAGCAAAACAAGGATGTTTTTGTTTATTATAGAAAAGAAAAAAAAGAAAACAATTTAGTTAAGCTAGAAAATAACTTCTCTGAAATGAAAAAATGTAGGCTCTAAACCTTGTTTAGCCATTGAGTCGCCAGAAGCATAGCGACTCCATTGTGAAGCCTCTCTTCCTCTGCTTCCAGATTTATAAATTAAAAATAATATTATGTGTCCTGGCTAGTCTCACTACAGCTTAATGAGATTATTTCTAGGAAACCCTTTGACTTCAAAAAATCATAGGGAAATTCAAAGAACTTTTATTATAAAAGGTCTCAATTTGATTAAAAAGCCTGCGATGCCTGCTCTGTGAGTCATGCATATTTCTCACTGCCTCTCTGTGTCTCTATTATCAGCATTAAATATTTATTTAAAGTCTATTGAAGTAAAAAATTATTCTCCAAGCTCTCAGCCCAAGGTGATTTCTAATGACCATTTAGTTTTTATGATGATTTATAAAATGTGCATTAATAATAGAGGAATCTAATGTTAAATTGAAGGTTATTAACATTGGCCTTCTTTCAAATTTCTGAATGCTGAAAAGATCCTCTCTCTCTCTCTCTCTCTTTTAACCATAGCCTTCCTTAATCGAATGAGAATAAGGTTACACTTAATGATTATTTAGAATCTCTACAGTACTTCTCTATAGGCAAAGACTTGAAGTTGTACCTTAGTTAAAGCAGCTATGGTTTACAGCGTTCTTAACATTCATTTGGGTGTCTAACTGGCATCTCAAAATTCATGTTGTTGTTGTTATGTGCCATCAAGTCAGTTATGACTCATGTTGACCCTATATGACAGAGTAGACCTGGCCACAGGGTTTCCTAGGCTGTAATCCTTAAAGGAGCACATCGCCAGGTCTTCTGTGGAACAGCTGGTGGGTTCAACCATACAACCTTTAGGTTCGCAGCCGAGCACTTAAACATTGTGCCACCAGGGTTCCTTTCAAAATTAATATGTCCCCCAAAACAGCAGCTCATATTCACCCCTCCCCAATTGCTCCCCCTGCAGTCTTCCCCAACACCATCATTTTAATTGCTTGGGTCAAAATCCTGGCATCATCCTAGATTCCACTCTTCTTCTCACACTTTACATTCAATCCACCAACAAATCCTGTCAGCTCTACTCTCAAAATACATCCCCAAATATGCCCCCACCCTGGTCCTATTCACTGTCATCCTTCATCTGAATCTTTGAGTAGCCTCATAACTTTTCCCTTCTCCCACCTTTGCCTCCTTATGCCTATCCTTGGCACAGCAGCCCTGGAGATCTGTTTTTGAAAGGTCACAACTTTGAAAACCCCATGGAGCAGTTCTACTCTGCACACATAGGGTCATCATAAGTCGGAATTGACTCAACAACAACAACAATAACACTTAACATAATCTAACATACTACATTTTTTCTTGTTTTATCTTATTTATCATCTGTCTCCCTTACTAGAATGTAAAATACAGGAGGGAAGATTTTTTTTCCTGTTTTATTCACTAATCTATCTTTAGTGCTTGGCACAGAGTAGGTACTTAATATTTGTTTTCTGAAAAATATGAAAAGGTCTTCCAGCTAGCTTCCCCATAATAACAGGGACAATGCCTTCTGCTTTTTAATTCCCATCCAGCCAGGTATAGTTTCCTTTATCTGGTGGAGATTTCAGACCATAGGAATACAAGAGCAACTGTGGTCAATATGGGTGGGAAGATAGCTAATATGTAATCCCTCCCAACGGCTCAGGGTGTTCCATGTTTGCTAGAACAAACCACAGCAGCTTTATGTAGGAATATGAGCACCCAGCCAGAGCCATGTATGTTCCAGGAACAATTTAATTTCCCCATCAATTATATAGACTAGAATGGAGCCTACTCCCAACCCACAAAGGAAGAAATCTGAAAAATCTTCAGGAATCACGCAGGTAATACAAATCAACAAGACAATCACAGCAAAATGGAAAGAACCTAGTCCTTAAACCAGGTAGCTGCTACCAGCTGACTATCGCCACACTGGAATCACCACACTGAATTACCAGATCTTCTGATTTTTCAAGAGAAGTCAGAATTTAGATTTCATGTGAAATCCCTCAAATGTAAAAAGTTTGCATCTAGCTCAGATTAAAAACCACCATTCTCTGTGAGCCAAACAAAACAGCTTCTAACCACATTCAGCTGGGCTTCAACCTCTGCCTCACAGGCATGAGGTAAACCCAATTCTGAGAAGAGCATACCAAAATAACTAACCTTTTGCCTGCCTTAATCTTCTGTTAAATTCCTTCCTCTTAGAATACCTCATGTATTATACCTCAGAAAGCTAAGCCATAATGTGCTTGGCACTCTCATCATAGAACTCAACCTCTCCATGTGAGCACGTTCCATCTCTCAACTTGCTGGACAGAGTGGGAGCCCGCTCGCTGCCACAGGTGAAGTTTACTATCTTTTAGCAGAGTCCTAAGCATCCTTCAGAGTCCCTGGATGATGCAAATGGTTAATGTGCTTCACTGTTAACTGAAGGGTTGGAGGTTCAAGTCCACCCAGAGGCAACTTGGAATAAAGGCCTGACAATCAACTTCCAAAAGATCACAGTTACTATAAAACCTATGGAGCACGGTTCTACTCTGACACACACAGGGTTGCCATGAGTCCGAATTGACTTGATGGCAACTGGCAAGCATCCTTGGAGTCCACAATGGTAGGGGCTGAGAACAGCAAGAATAACAGAGAAGTTCCCAGGGACAGGCTGCCAGAGAAGGAGGAAGTGGAGCAGCCTGTTTATGTGTAAGGAACAAGATCTGAGCTAAGAAGTGAGGGATTAATTATCATTCCAATGTTCAGTAGACTGTGAGCCTTTCAAAAGCTGGGACTGCATCGAATCCATCTTCGTATTCTTAAAACCAACCACAGTACCTGGCACATAGTAGGCACTCCACCAGTTGCAGGGTGAAAGCAGTTCTTTTATCATATGACCAAAAAAAACCTAAACCCAAATGCACTGCTATTGAGTCAATTTCGACTCATAGCAACCCTACAGGACAGAGTAGAACTTCCCCATAGGGTTTCCAAGGCTATAAATCTTTACAGAAGCAGAATGCCACATCTTTCTCCTGAGGAATGACTGATGGGTTCGAACCCCTGACCTTTCAGGTAGCAGCTGAGCCCTTTAACCACTGTGCCACCAGGGCTCCTTAGCATATGACCAGAGTAAGAGAAAGATTTCCAGCCCAATTATAAATGATGGCCTTAAAAATTCCTCATGAAACTGCTGTGTGAAATCTAGCACTTTAGGGCAGTGATATGATTCGCAATTTCAGAAGCAAGACTGTATTGTTCTCCTTTAGACTATCATTTAATACAAGAGAGGGGAAAATATGGAAAACTAAAATCTAGTGCCTATATTTTATCAATTTTAAATCCAATCTCAGTTGCAACAGGTCAAACAACTGAGAACCCACAGAGATGTGAATAAAACTGTTCTTACAGCATTGTTTTCCCCAGACACATATTTTTGAAAAAGCAATGATTTTAGCACGGGTTGGAGAACTGTTATTTGTTAGATACAGAATATGTAATTAAACCCGCCATTCTGAAAGGAAAGCTTTGTGGGTACTTTTTTTTTTAAGTCTTGTATGGCTGGGCTGGTAATTTTTTCCTGTCTCACACCTACTCAAAACTCAGGGGATTTGTCCTTGATGTCTGGCATGAATATAATTACAGTACAGTTCTCTAGTGCGTACTTCAATCACAGCAGACAACTATTGATTTGTGGGTAAATCAGAACACACATAATTTTCTCTAGTCAGAGAGTTGTTAAAATGCATTAACAGACTCGAGTTTCAGGTTTCAGATATGGCAACAATGGGTTCGTTGGTTGTTTTGTTTTCTACTTTTCATTTTCTTTTTTCTCTTTCCCCCAAGAACCCAGATAAGCCCTGTTTCTGAGCAGGAAAGCTCCAGTGACTTGCTCTGGCAAACTCTCGTTCAATTTCACACTGGGTCACACACAATCAGAAGAAAGACATAACCATGACTGCGGGGAGAGCAGGAGGGCTGAGACTGACTGCACAGAAAGCTCTCCTGCTCCTTGCTTTTACAGGAACTTGGCTGAAGCCCACTATCTTCTCGTTTATAACTGAGGTAGCTTCCCAGTTCAAAATCTTTAATTCATGATCTCAAAAGATTTCTTCAACATTGTTCTTTGAGTAGCAATAGTACAATGAAACCTGTGAGAGCCAGAACTCAACGGGACTGCCTTGTTTTTCCACATCTCACAAGTTTCCTACCTTTGACAGGGTGCATGCTGTCTTACCACTCTTCCATGGCTTGTTTTAGTGGAAAATATTTTATTTTTCCTTCTCTGACAGGTTTCCGCCTTACATAGGTTCTACTGCAATAACACAGAAAGTTCATTCTCTTCTTGTCTACTCAAAACACTCTCTGACTGCTAAGAGACCACATAGTTTAATGAAAAAGGGCATAAGTGGGCAAAGGAGAAGACCTGGGCATAGTATTGGCTCTGCCACAATCCTGGGGAAGTCACATACCTTCTCTGGGCTCGGGTTTTCTATCTATAAAACGAGGAGACTGGACATCAGTGGTTTTCAAAATGTGCACCATGGAAATAATTACAGAAGAATGTGTGGGTCTCTAGGACCCCTACCCTAGCATGACACTTCAGCCACGATAGATGAATTCTTTTCTCTTTATATATTGGATTTCCACAATTCATTTTTTTAGAGAAAATGTTTCATACCTTTATAAATTTGAAAAATCTCTGTCTTTTCCAATTCTCAACTTCCATGACTCTGCAATGTCTCTCTATGACCACAGATGGCCTCAATTTCCCACAGTGCATGTGCTCATTAAATCAGAACACTGTATAAATGGGAAACCGGCTTGTTTATGATGGTTTTCTTCATCATAATTACCAAGACCATAAAAAACATAAATTTATTAACCATTCATTCATGCATAGTGTCATAAGAGTTACTTTTTAGCACAAGTAAAGTTGATAGGTTTTATTTTAAATCAGAGAGGCTGAGTGATTTTACACATTTTTTGAAAACAGAAATATTGGCGATCCCTTCAATGTGGTATAGCTAGGAAGTTATAGAGGCAGAAATGAATAATGTATTTAAAAACGCTTCTGCAACACATGAAGCAATTGAACAGTCTCATCTGGAACCACTGTCACCAGGGGAGATTTAATGGTTCCCTGTAGTATCAAACAGGAAACTATCATGGCTCTGTATAAATAAGTTACAAGATTTCAGCATCCATTCCAGGTGGGAAGTGACTCTTACCTGGAAAAAGGGATCAAAATACCCACCACCCATTACCACAGATGCAGGAAAGAATGTTGATCTCTCAGAACATAGAATGTGGATTCCAAATAGCAAGAAGTTGCTGGGGTAGGGAGGAAATACAGAGTTCAAACTGGAAAAATAGAGACCTGCAGCATTGCACATCCACAGTCAGAATTTGTAATTCACATTGGAAGAGCTCAAAGGCTTCTGCTGAAATTAATTTATAGAAACCTAGAATTCGATTATCAAGAAAATGAAAAGACAACCTACAGAATGGGAGAAAATATTTGGAAATCATGTATATGATGAGTGTTTAATATCCAGAATATATAAAGAACTTCTACAACTCAACAACAAAAAGGCAAACAAACTGATTACAAAATGGGCAAAGAATTTGAATAGACATTTCTCCAAAGAAGATATACAAATGACCAATAAGCACATAAAAGGATGCTCAACATCATTAGTTATTGTTGTTGTTATATGCCATCAAGTCGATTCCGACTCATAGTGACCCTATAAGACAGAGTAGAACTGTCCCATAGGGTTTCTTAGGCTGTAATCCTTACCAGAGGAGATTGCCAGGTGGGTCTGAACAGCTGACCTTTCATTTCACAGCCTAGCATTTAACCATTGCACCACCATGGCTCCTTTCATTAGTTTTTAGGGAAACGCAAATCAAAACCACAGTGAGATACCACTTCACACCTACTAGGATAGCTATTTTAAAATGCATACACACGCACACATACACAGAAAATATCAAATGTTGGAGAGGATGTGGAGAAATTAGGACCTTCATTCATTGCTGGTAGGGATGTAAAATGGTGTAGCCACTATGGAAAACAGTTTGGTGTTTCCTCAAAAATTTAAACATAGAATTGCATATGACCTAGCAATTCCACTCCTAGCTATATACCCAAAAGACTTGAAAGCAGGGACTCCGACAGATATACGAATGTTCATTACAGAATTATTCACAATAGCCTAAAGGTGGAAACAATCCAAGTGTCCACTAACAGATAAATGGATAAACAAAATATGGTATATACAAGCAATGGAATATTATCCAGCCACAAAGAGAAATGAAATTCTGATACACACTGTCATGGATTGAATTGTATCCCCCGAAAATATGTGTATCAATTTGGCTAGGCCGTGATTCCCAGTATTATGTAATTGTACACCATTTTGTCATCTGATGTGGTTTTCCTGTGTGTTGTAAATCCTATCTATATGATGTTGATAAGGCGGGATTATTGGCAGTTATGTTAATGAGGCAGAACTCAATCTACAAGATTAGACTGTGTCTTAAATCAATCTCTTTTGAGATATAAAAGACAGAAGTGAGCTGAGAGACATGGGAACCTCATTACCACCAAGCAAGAAGAGCCAGGAGTGCGTGTTCTTTTGACCCGGGGTCTCTGTGCTGAGAAGCAACTCATCCAGGGAAGATGGATGACAAGGACCTTTACCCAGAGCCAACAGAGAGAGAAAGACTTCCCCTGGAGTTGATGCCCTGAATTTGGACTTCCAGCCTCCTAAACTATGAGATGATAAATTTCTCTTTGTTAAAGCCAACCTCTTCTGGTATTTCTGTTATAGCAGCACTAGATGACCAAGACACGCACTATGACATGGATGAACCTTGAAAACACTATTCGAAATAAGTCAGACACAAAAGGACAAATAACGTATGATCCCACTTCCATGAAATATCTAAAATGGGCAAATGCGTAGAGACAAATGTAGATTAGTAGATACCAGGAGCTGGGGGAAAGGAGAAATAAGGAGTTTTTGCTTAATGAGCACTGAGTTTGTTTGGTGATAAAAAAAAGTTTGGAAATAGTGGTTGCACAACACTGTGAATATAATTAATGTCACTGAAATGTAAAGTTAAAATGGCAAATTTATATACATATATGTTTAAATATATATGTATATATACATACACATATACTTTTTACCATAATCATTTTTTTAAATACCCAGTATTCAAAATTCACTATAAGAATTACTTAAGCAAAGACTGAGAATTAGCAATAAAGAGCCTAAAGCAAGAAAGCGCTATTTAAGACCAGACCACAACGAATGAAATAAAATAGAGCGTATTGGACTGGAGTAGAGATTATTACCTTAGCCACACTCATTGGTGTTATTACTAGTTCCTCTGCAAGGAGGATCCATCAGTATTAGAATCAGCTGAAACCTTTTTTACAGCGTTATCCATCCCCTTGTTGAATAGACATTGTCAGCAAGGCAAGAATGCAGTTTAAAAATCAAGAAACTGTAAAGAATAAATGTTAATCTAGCTCTCTCTTTCTTCCCCTTAACTTTCCAATTTGTGAACTGGTTTCGTCAACAAATTGAGCAATTCAGTTTGACTCTGAATTTTTAGATTCAGCACAATTCCTGATCTGTTAACATTTCCCAAAACTAAATGCCCAAATGCCTTCAAAACTAGGATAGAATATGAAAAGATGCCTCCTGCCAAAGAGAAACAACCCAGGTACTCCAGAGTTCAGATAATTTTGAGTGGTTTGATGGAGGCTTTAAAATTCTGATAGTCTTATCTACAACCACAAATAACACAATTGGATTTCTTCTCAAATGTAACAGAAATTCCTTAGAGGTGGCCCTAAAGTTATTTAAAATCTATCATCTATTAAAACCCATTGCTGTCAAGTTGATTCCAACTCATGGGAGTTAAATTTAAAAAAAAAAAAGTGCACCACATAGCATTCAGTTCCGTAGTATAGTCCTCCTACTAGGAGAGTACATGATAAAAGAAAAATAAAAAAAGCGTACAGTACATGGGCTCCACTTTAGCCACAGAAGATGATGGTTTTGTGGCTCCTGGAACCACTAAAAGAACATTCTATGGAGTCCATTTAAATCCATTTAGGATAGTTATTAGTGCTGTTTGCCAAATATTTCTGGGTCTCTGTCTTAGGCTAGGTTCTCTAGAGAAGCAAAACCGGTAAAGCATATAACTCTTTATAGAGAGAGATTTATATTAAGGAAATGGCTCACGCAGTTGCAGACACTGGAGGCTTCTCCTGATTCATGTAGCCGCAGGGCTGGCGAACCCAAGATTGACAAGTCAGACAGCAGGGCTCTTGCTCACAGGCTGTGAAGACCGACAAATCCCAAGATCAGCAGGCAAGACAGCAGGCAAGCTACTAGCTCAAATCCCGAGAACCGAAGGTCAGACGATGGTCAGGATCAAGTGCAAGCAAAAGTCCACTTATATTCGATGCAGGCCACACCCCCAAGGAAACTCCCTTTCAACTGATTGGCTACTCCCAGCAGATCCTGTCGTAGAGGTGATCACATATCATATCTCATCATGGTGATCACATCATCATACAACTGCCAAACTACATCATAACTGTCAAACCACTGAGAATCATGGCCCAGTCAAGTTGACACACAACCTTAACAATCACAGTCTCCCTATGTCCAAGCATGTAATAAGATTGCTTTTTCTGGCCCCCTTATGGTAGTGTGGAGCCTTGTGTCTAGCTCTGGTCAATGACTTATGAGCGGAAGGGAAGTAAGTCACTTCCAGGATGAAATATTTAATTGATAAAAACAGTGACTGCAAGTGTTAGGAATGGTGACTGCTCTATCTAGGTCCCAGAGTGACTCTGTGAATACCTACAGACATATAGTGTACATATCGCGCAAGATAGCAATACATATTGCTATTTTCAGCTGCTGAGATCTGGGGAGTGTTTGTTACTGAATCATTACCTAGCCTATACTGACTTATACAATGCTCCATAAGGCTGTGTCTCCTCAGTTCAAGAGGAATATACACAAGAATGGATTGCTACAACAGAATCTAAGAACTGACCCAATCTTCACAGAAAATCTCCCAAATCAAGGATTATGTTAGCTCTCTCACAGGGTCTCGGGCTGACTACCCTTCCTCCTCAAACCCACATCCTTAAGGAGTACTTAAGTCAAAGGATCTTCAAGGGTCAATAAACTTTCAACCTATTGTCCCACCAATTAATTTGCTTCCACCTGATGGATCTACTTTTTATCTTCTTTCTCCCAAATGTTTTGCGCACTAGATTTAACTGCCAGAATAAACTAATGAATCCTGCAAAGTACCTTTAGGGAGTTTGGAGTAAAAGATCTTTGTAGCTTCTGTAGGACAGAAACATAGGATAGAAATTTTGACCGGTTAATTCCCTTTTGAGTTCTAAAAACTGGCATCTTAGCATAGGATATTTTTCCTGCCAAAACATTGATTTCAAGGCATTCACAGCAGAAATATTCAATAATTATTTCAGAAAAAAAAAATGTTTTTTAAAGCCAGTGCTCGTATTTTGATGAGGCAGGGGATCCCTTTCATTTTCTATCTATATTTGCTGTTCATAGCTATGAAACATAGCATTGGTTGTCATGATAACCACCTCTAAAAGCAGGTCTTCCTGACATTTCACCAGAAACTGACGGGATTTGGAATTTTTACCCACTTTACTCCCTAGATCTATGATTCCAAGTTATTTCAAAGGACTTAGCATTGATTGCATTTCTTTTAGGAAAAAATAAAAAAACTATTCCGACCAGGCTTAGCATCAAACCAGAAACAGCACAGAGATTGCCATTAAATGAAAGTTACAACAAAAACAAACAAAACAAGAAATGCTGAAATGCCTTTCTTTTTCTTTTATTTTTAGCTAATAGTTAATGGAAACAACAGCTTGAACCAGGTAGTCAGGTAAGCCTCTCATTCTTAGCAACCACAAGCTTCGAAAAATGTTTTCTAAATATAGCATTTGGGATGGGGTTTATACTTAGCTATTTGTCTCTCCTGGCCTCTTCTTATGGCAGTAATATGATTTTTGTTTTTTGTTTTTTTAATGCCTGAAATCTTTCTTAGTACCTAAGAATTCCCCTAGATTTCATGAATTATTGCAAATGGGTAATCACAAGTGCAAATGCGTGATTGGTAATGCAAGTACCCATCTGTGAGTGCAATTAACTGCCTTGAGAGAGTAATTGCCTGTTTTTACAAGAGCCTGCTTAGAAACCTCTACTTAAGCATATATTTTTTGAATAATTCTGCCATAACACACAGAAAAACTTTTACTTGGGAAAATACTTTTAAACAAACAGTCAAACACATATAATATTTAGTCTTATAAAGGTCTTACCGAAGCAGCCAACCCTGTGGTAACTGATTTCAAAAGAACTCCACACATCTAGTTATGTCCAATGAATTTCTTATCAGAGTAGGCATTTGTCCAGGAGAGCCCAGCATGGCGAATTCTCATGATGATAACTCTTTGTCTAAGCATCTTCTGATTTCTGAAGCTTTTGGTAATTCCTTCACCAATTCATTCAACATATATCGATTGGATACCTACCACATACAAAGTCTTCTGTTCTAAGTTCCATAAGGAATATAAAAAAGAATTGTTGTGGTTGTTAGCTGCTGTTGAGTCGGCCCCTAACTCATGACAACTCCATACACAATGGAAGGAAATGCTGTACGGTCCTGTGCCATCCATATGATCAATTGTAATCAGACCATTGTGATTCATAGAGTTTTCATTGGCTGATTTTCAGAAGTAGATCTCCATGCCTTGGTGCAGGCATTGGTGGTTCAATGGTAGAATTCTCACCTTCCAAGCTGGAGACCTGGGTTTGATTCCTGGCCAATGCACCTCGTGTACAGCCACCACTTGTCCCTCAGCAGAGGCTTGTGTGTCACTATGATGCTGAACAGGTTTCAGTAGAACTTTCAGACTAAGACTAGGAAGAAAGGCCTTGCGATCTATTTCCAAAAATTAGCCAATGAAAACCTTACCGATCACCGTGGCATAATCCCAGCAGGGTTTCACTCAGTTGTGCATGGGGTGGCCATGAGTCTGAGGCCAACTTGACGGCAGCTAACAACAACAACAAAAGTGAATTTGAACATTTTCTCCTAAGAACTTAAAATCAATCAGGAAGTAGAAGACTTGAAGATAATTATCCAAAATACAGGTAACTGTGATTCATGGATTGTGGAGGTATAACTATTACCTTACCAGGTCACACCTGCTTGGCTGAACAGGGCTGTGTTTTGGGTAAAATTCACAATGGCAACAAAAATTATCTTTGGATCTGAGCCTTCACCAAGCTGTGTTACTGGTCCCCTTACTCCTTACTTCTTTTTCATCTTGTCTTCTAGTTTGTGTGGAGCCCTGGTGGCGTAGTGGTTAAGAGGTCAGCTGCTAACCAAAAGGTGGGCAGTCCAAAGCCACCAGCTGCTTCTTGGAAACCCTGTGGGGTAGTTCTACTCTGTTCTATAGGGTCACCATGAGTCAGAATCGACTCGGCAGCACCAAGGTTTTCTAGTTTGTGTAATCAGGTTCCCAGAGGAAGAAGAGAATGAAAATAGAAGAACAAAATATTAAAATAGACAAAATTCTATAGCACAAAAGTTTCTCTTCTTTAGCTTAAACACTGGTCCTTCTGCATAAAAAAAGGACATAAAATTTTCTTATCATAAAACTTTCTCCAAATGGGAAAACAAAGCTCTCTACTAAGAATAAGGAGTAGAAAACAATAGGAGGCCCTTTTGCAATAAATAACCCTATGGTTTCCGTTTCTATGCTAGAAACTCAGACAGCTGCAATAAAAGTGCAATTACATGGGGTGCTCTGAGCGATCAAATCACAGATTTTTCCCTTGAGTTCTAGCTCTACAAAAAGGACATTAAATAAAGTGCCACAAGTTCACATTTTCATTTTAATTACCTCTTTAAGATGCTAGGATTTTTGAGCCACATGGGACTCATGTACATTTTCAATCACATAGGACTAAATATTTTAGATCATTAAATTCTCATTTCACCTTCCTGTGGCTCATTCACTACCCAATCCATATTTAATAGTATGTGTTTAAATAACTTGCCGAAGACCATTTAACAAGTTAGGAAAAGAGCAAAAATGAGAATTTCAGCAGCAATTCCACATATAGTTGAATGACCTTGGGTTAAAATCCAAACCTGGCTAGGTCTCTATAAAAGGAGAAAAATTGAACCAAAGGATCACAGCATCTCTTCTAGCCCTAAAAGTCAAGGACTCCCTATTCTTGATTTTAGACTTGAATCTTTTATCTCTCTATTGTGTTTGAAATTGAGACTCTCAGGATTCAATATCATTAGCTCTAAGAGCATTCTGAGCTTTAGTCTTTCAAGTTCTGTATATCAACCAAAAACCCCGTGAATATGAGTGCTTACTCCTTTTATAATTCCTTGGAAGAAACCTATTGAACATCAATGAAAATGCAGACCATACCTGCCCACACTATGCAATCACCCATAATATAACCCTATTGTCTTAATTTCTAGGGCTGCTGTAACACAAATACTGCAAATGGGTAGCTTTAAAGAACAGAAATTTATTTTCTCACAGTTCAGTAGGCTAGACATCCAAGTTCAGGATGTGGCTCTAGGGGGAGGTCCTTCTTTCTCTATTTCAGCTTCTAGTCGACAGAAATCCTTGGAGTTCCTGGCTTGTAGATTTACCCACCTTTGTCTTAGATAGCATCTGTCTTCCCTCATTTTGTGCTTGCATGTCTCTGTGTCTATGCTGCTATGTAACTCAGAAGTGGTTAGACTTAGCATCCAGCCTACACTGTATGACCTCAACTGATTGATCGATTAATTACATCACATTAGATTACCCTGTGGAAAGTAATTACATTATATTACATTACAGCCACAATTCCAACACATATTTTGGGAAGACACAGTTCAATCCATACGTCATACACGAGTCTTCTTCCTTCACCTCTCAGCTTTCATTGAGCTAAACAATTTTGATTCTTCTTGTCTTTTCCCCATAGTTTGGTTTCCTATATTTTTGTAATACCCATCACTCTTCAGATTGTCCATTTCTTGAAAGTCTTCAAATGGCACAATAGTATGGAAGTCTGACTTACTCTGTTTGAGCAGAAAATGCTCTTGCTCTTCCTGCGCACCAGGAATCTCTTTTTCATTCCAATATAGGAAAACATGGCTGTGTTTTATTGTTTTGTTTTAATTAACCTCATTAGGCTATATTATTGCCCCACAGTCAGCTTTCCAAGTCAATATTTTTGACCCTTTCTGGTCACTCTTGCCTATAATCAGTAGTTACCTATTCTCTATTTTTATAGCTTCATTTTACTCTGGGACTAAAATAACTTACATACCATGTGGAACAAGGGTCTGGTCCCTCTTCTGGTTATAATCTGAAGGAAAGAATGATAATTCTACTCTGCCCTCATGTCCATTGCTCCTGGAAGGAGGAGTAGGAAGTGAGTGTGCTTCATCCAGCACATGCTCACTACTGGTGGCTACCATGGTGTTCCACCATCTCCAGCATCATGCCCAATCCCATTGATACAGGTGGACAGACTTAGCGCTTCCATGAGAAGAAACACACATTCTTCAGTAAATGAAACATCTTATCCCATACCTTCATAGCTATTAAAGTTCATTCTATTTATTCCAACTAAACCAGCTAGACCTTCAATTTTCCCTTTATTTTCTTCTTTATACTCAAATAATCTTTAACAGCCTGGTATATCTCCAGTCCACCATTCATCTGTCAGTTTTTCATACTGTGGAGGCCTGTGTATGGCTATGATGTTGGAAGCTATGCCACTGGTATTTCAGATACTAGCAGGGCTGCCATGGTGGACAGGTTTCAGCAGAGGTTCCAGAGTAAGGCAAACTAGGAAGAAAGGCCTGGTGATCTACTTCCAAAAATTAGCCAATTACGTAACATAGTTTATAAGGAAAATGCTCTACATCCTACTTTGGTGAGTAGCGTCTGGGGTCTTAAAAGCTTGTGAGCAGCCGTCTAAGATACATCTACTTGTCCTACCCTATCTGGAGCAAGGAAGAATGAAGAAAACCAAAGACCCAAGGGAAAGATTAGTCCAAAAGACTAATGAAACACAATTACCACAGTCTCCACCAGACTGAGTCCAGCACAATTAGATGATAAGATGGTGCCTGGCTACCATCACTGACTGCTCTGACAGGGACTGCAATAGAGGGTCCAGGATAGAGCTGGAGAAAAATGTAGAACAAAATTCAAAGTCACAAAAGAAGACCAGACTTACTGGTCTGACAGAGACTAGAGAAACCCCGAGAGTATGGCTCCTGGACACCCTTTTACCTCAGTACTAAAGTCACTCCTGAGGTTCACCCTGCAGCCAAAGATTAGGCAGGCCCATAAAATAAATGATAACACATGTAACTCAACAATGTATACGGGACTTAATGGGCACACCAGCACAGGGGCAAGGATGAGAAGGCAGGAGGGGACAGGAAAGCTGGATGAATGGAAATAGAGAACTCAAGGTCAAGAAGGGAGAGTGTTGACAGGTCGCGGAGTTAGCAACCAATGTCACAAAATAATATGTGTATTAATTGTTTAACGAGAAACTAATTTGCTCTATAAACCTTCACCTAAAGCACAATAAAAGAAAAAAGAAAAAAAAATTAGGCAATGAAAACCTATGACTCACAACAGAATATTGTCTGATATAGTGCTTGAAGATGAGCCCTGTAGGTTGGAAGACACTCAAAATACATAGTGGCTGCAACAATGGACTTGAGCATACCAACAATCATGATAAAGATGGAGCAGGCCCAGGCAGTGAATGGAAACCAAATCGACTCAACGGCAACTAACAACAAATCTCAAGTATACGCAAATAGCCTAAGATTTTCCTGAGGAAGAGAGGGACCAAATGTACCCTGGCTCTCTTTCCCCCAATGATCGTTAGACCGGATGTTTCCCCCAAAGCATATGTTCCAGGGGTCCAGCTCAGAAGTAGCCCAAAGGAAATCAGTCCTCCTTTCAGAGGAAACCTGGGAGCCCTGGTGGCGTCGTAGTTAAGACCCCGGCTGCTAACCAAAAGGTCGGCAGTTCGAATCCATCAGCCGCTCCTTGGAAACCCTATGGGGCAGTTCTACTCTGTCCTACAGGGTCGCTATGAGTCGGAATTGACTCAACGGCAACAGGTTTGGTACTAATATTTAAGCCTGGTATCAAGGATAGACTATTCTTAAGGAAAAAGATGTACTCATCAGATTTTCCCTGAACAGTCTGATATTCTGACCTCTTCATGTTTCTGTTCATTCACTTTTTCAGGAAACATTTACTGAGCATCTAGTGTGTGCAAGGCTCTGCAGTAGACACAGGGTTACAAATGATAGTAAAGCATCAGCATATCAAAAACCACAAGATTCCTCAAAAAGTTAAAAATAAAACTACCATATGGCCCAGCAATCCCAATCCTAGGTATATACCCAAAAGAACTGAAAGCAGGAATGCAAACAGAAATCTGTACACTGATGTTCATTGCAGCCCTATTCACAGTAGCCAAAAGGTGGAAACTATGTCCATCAACAGAAGAATGGATAAACAAAATGTGGTGTATGCATACAATGGAATATTACTCAGCCATGAAGAGAAATGAAGTCCTGAGACATGCTCTGACATGAATGAACCTTGAAAACATTACGCTGAGTGAAATAAGCTAGTCCCAAAAGGACAAATATTGTATGATCCCACTTACATGAAACAGGCATATGTATAGAGACCGGAGTTTGCTAGTGGTTACCAGACGTGGGAGAGAGAGTGGGGGGGGAAAGGAAGTCTTTGCTTAGAGGGCATGGAGTTTCTGTTAATGGTGGTAGAATAACTTGGAAATGGATAGTAGTGATATTTGTATGAACATGATCAACGTCACTGAATAGTGCATATAAAAAATGTTGAATTGGCAAATGTTTCTAAATATGTATATTTACCACAATAAAACAACTAAATGAGGAAGAAAACACAGAGAGAGAGAGAGAGAGAGAGAGAGAGAGAGAGAGAGCAAGAATCTATCAGGACACGACCTCAGGAGGATTTCTAAGAAAAGGGAGGAGTGGAGAGAGAAATTGCAGAAATCAGAATTAAGAAACTGAGAGAAAAAGATTCCAAAAGACCAGATGTCTTATTTTCCTAGGACACTTTATAAGCTTAGGAAATCGAAACAAACATATCAATCTTTGGACAGATATTCAGATGGGACGTGCGAACTACGTGACAGCTCACAAAGAGAAAAAAGTCTACGAAAAACTCGATCGTCTGCCTCCCTCCCTGACAAATTTGCTGATCCATTCCTTTGCAATTCCCCCAAGCAGACACCATTTATATTCATATAACGCAGCCAAATTATTTTACAAAATGTATTTCAATGTTTTGAACCTTCTAACACCAGGCACTCCCTGTTACTTTCTTTGAATACAAGTTCCATTGGGCAGAGAGAATAAACAAACGCACTCTGTGCTGTTGGCGGTTTCCCTGGGACGTCGGGCTGGTAAAGGGAAATGGAGGGAGCTGCAGCAGCAGTTTCGCCATTGGCGGCGTGGCTCGGAGGGAACAGTGCTGGTTTTTCATGCGCTCTGTGAGAGAATCTGGAAGACGGCTACAGGAAGGGGGAAGATCCTGAACCCACTCAAGAGTGCGCCTCAAGGGCAGTCGCGTTCTCTCTTCAGGCACGTGATCAGGAACAAGGGCATCTTTATTCATCGCTTTCTGCTGCACTGCTTTGCTTTATATTCCTTAGAAGCAGCTGAAAGAAACCATGAGCAGCCCTTTAAATCAGCTGAGGAGATGAAAGGTTTCAGAAAAGAGAAGCTGTCATTTCTGAGAATGGTTTATTCACATTATAGAATAATCTTTAAAGACAAGAGCTGTACTGGACTGATCTTTTAATTACAGAGGGATAGATACATCTGTGAATTCCACCAATTTCACTTTGGATTAAATATTGTGTTGTTAAAAGCCAGATTTCAGTAAACAAAGATCTCAGTTTGGAAATGGCTTTTCTCCCCCAAACATGTCCTCTAGCTACCCTCTTCCCCAACTCACCCCCAAATTCCAGTTGCTATTTGAGAGACAGCAAGTAGAAAAATATATAACCTTTCAGAGATGGGAGTTGGCTGTCTTAAATATGTTCCATTTTCTACCAAGAAAGCTCTAGAGTCTCAAAAATGTTGATTGATTATTTGTGAATGATTTTATGATCCCAGTGTCTTACAGAGTACACTTGTTGATTTATCCAAAAAAATCTCAAAGCACTTTAATTCTACTCACTAAATATACCCCAGCTCTGCCAAGGAACACAAGTAATAATCACAACTGAGAGGTTTTTGTGTACCTTCAGAGCGCCTAACACAGGGTGGGCAGATATGTATATTCAATAAATAGGTATTGAATTGAAATGATACCATTCACAACTCTGAGAACACCATCACCTTGAAATTAAATTAGTCTCATCTAGTTCCCTACAGGTGAGCAGCGCAGAAGCTGCCTGGCCCCTAGCTAATTGTTCTTTCTTTGCTGATCCATTTTTTATGTTGTGCCTCTTACCAAGACAGCCCGGGAGCAACTCTCCCCTCCATACACAAGTGGATCAAGGGCTTTCTGAGGCCACTTTCCATCTCTCGTTATTTCTGGATCTCAAGTCAGCCCTCTTCCCTGGGGATTCCAAAGACTTAAGCAAACTTTCATTTCAGAAAACCCCATTTCCATTTGAAATTGTCTATCCTTGGGAGTAGAAGACTCTCAGTCTTCTTAAGAACTATTTTCTGTCGATATTTGGGTTACTTCTATTGAAATAATTCCCTAACAAGAAGGTATTTATACGATATTTTAAGATCCCTCCTTTGTGTTATTCCTTAACGTTGCAACACATGGAGATCCTTTAATAGATGGCATTTAAATAGCTGACATCCTAAAGGTAGACTTATTCTTTCTACTATTTGTGAGTTTTTATTCTGAAGCATCTCATTTTTATGTATTGGCATCAGTTAACCTCCAGTTCCCAAAGTTGGTGCCAAGTTTTTGTTCCTCCTGTTTGCAAAAGCTTTTTCTCCCCGGGGCCAACTGTTCCTGGTGGGGAGATTCAGAAGCTCCCGGAGATACTTCCGTGTCCGTGTACCCTGTGGTGAGCATCTCTTCTGTCCCCAGATCATTGTTCATTATTCTCAGGTGATCCCTGAGCACTCAGAGCCTGGAGCTCCAGGAACCACTGTTTCTTCAAAATAATGTTATAACTAACTTCAGACAGGTTTTCTTCCAGTTTCTTCTTAAATCCCCTTTGCAAAAATTTGAGGCTAATCCATCCAATTTTAATCTAAATAAGGAGAAGAAGAAGAGGAGATAGGATCAAGAAATGTTCTCTTCATGGTGAGAAAGCATGATTATCTTACCTGTTCTAACTTTCATTTCTTCTGCACTTCCACAAAGCTAAGGGGTTTGGTGGAGGAGGCTCAGAAGCAAGCTCTGGGCCAACACAGTCCTCTGTTCAGCAACCCAAGAGGAATAGTGTTAGTTCATGGTCCCTGACTCACCCCCTCACTTTTGCCATTCCTCTGTACTTAACACTGCCTGCTACCAGGTGATGGCCTAAACTGATTTTGTAAGCAGGTGAAATTCCCCAGAAATGTAATGGATTCCACTGGCAAGTGGGAGCCCTTGAGAAAGACTGGTTCACACTCTGCATTGCACATATTTTTAATATCATATTCTTAAAAAAAAGAAAAAATCAAACCAGTTGCCGTCAAGTTGATTCTGACCCATGGTGACCCCATGTGTGCAGAATAGACCTGCTACATAGGGTTTTCATGACTATGACCTTTTGGAAGCAGATCACCAGGCCTTTTTTTTGAGGTGCCTCTGGGTGGGTTCAAACTGCAAGCCTTCCGGTTAGTAGTGAACTGCTTAACCATTTGTGCCACCCAGGGAACACACAGGGTTGCCATGAGTCAGAATTGACTCAACAGCAACTGGTTTTATTATATTCTTACACTCTATCATATTTATTTGTTTCTAATTCTGCTTTCTCCTGTCTTAGTTATTTAGTGCTACTGTAAAGCAAACACCACAAGTAGGGTAGCTAAGAACAGAAATTTATTTTTTCAGAGTTCTGAGGACTAGAAGTCTGTCGTGGATTGAATTGAGTCCCCCAAAAATATCTGTCAACCTGGCTGGGCCATGATTATCAGTACTGTGTGATTATCCACCATTTTGTCATCTGATGTGACTTTCCTAAGTGTTGTAAATCCTGTCTCTATGATGTTGACAAGATGGGATTATTGGCAGTTATGTTAATGAGGCAGGACTCAATCTATAAGATTGGACTGTGTCTTCAGCCAATCTCTTTTTGAGATATAAAAGAGAGAAGTGAGCAGAGAGACATGGGGACCTCATACCACCAAGAAACAAGAGCCAGGAGAATAGTGTGTCCTTTGGACCCCAGGTCCCTGCACTGGGAAGATCCTGGACCAGAGGAAGATTGACAACAAGGACCTTCTTCCAGAGCCGACAAAGAGAGAGCCTTCCCCTGAAGCTGACAACCTGAATTCGGACTTTTAGCCTACTAGACTGTAAGAGAATAAATTAGTCTTTGTTAAAGCCATCCACTTGTGGTATTTCTGTTATAGCAGCACTAGATAACTAAAAGTCTGATCAAAGTCTCAACCTTATGATTCCTTCCTTGTCAGTAACCCCAGGCTTGTAGATGACCCTCACATGGGGTCTGTCATTCCCCTCCACCTCGTGTATATGCATGTGTGTATGTGTGTCTATGTCTAATTTGTTCTTTTTATGACTCAGAAGTGATTAGATTTAGAACCCACCCTACGAAGGTTTGATATAATTAACATAACAAAGAAAACTATCTTCAAACAGAATTACATCCACAGGTATGGGGGTTAGTATTCCAATACATATTTGGGGGAGGGGGACACATTTTAATCCATAACATCCTCTCAAAAGTCATCTCCATAAGTGGATGTCACCTCCTTAAGAAAAGCACTATGTTCCATTTACCATGGTTTTCCCAGTGCCTTATACCTGGTAAATGTTCAATAAATAATTGTTCATCTTCACTTGTTCCTCCTTTACAGGGTCATCAGGATCTCAGCAGGAGGGACCTCAGACAAAGTGTATCAGTTCAACAAATCTCACAGGAGTAACACTTGATAAAATAAGACAATAGGAGAGCTCCACCTGGAATAATCAAAGGAAGGAAACCCTAAAACAGGCTAGGAAGTGGGGTAGTCAGATAAATGGGGAAACCAAGGGTCAGATGCCAGCAATAATGGGTATCTTAGAAAGTAGTGACCTAAGCAAGACCAGATCCCCAAATGCCACCCTAGACCATAGAGCATCTTAAAAAGATAAGAAATAGACTTTATCAGTAAGAGTCACCCTCCTTCCTCAACCCCCCATTACACCCTCACATCACACATCTCACCTCCACCCCCCCACCCAGGTTTGATGGATACCAGCTATCAGCACCCTTCCTTTCCTTGTGAGTCTGAGTGAGTCTGCTTTCTTTCTCCTCCTTTAAAACACCTTGGACATGCATTCTTTGATCTTGATAGGGTCTTTCCTTATCAACTCTCTTCGCTCCCTTGAAAGAAAGCCAACCCTTTGGAAGGGCCACTTTCTCACCAGTCCCTTTCTTCAGCTCCACCACCACCTTTGCAACAGATACTGAGGTCCATCCTGTTTGCGTCACCTCATTGCCTGCAGGCGTAAAAAACAAGTCCAACAGGCCTATTCGTTACTGACCAATGACCTCACTTATATAAAAAGACAAGAAAAAACAAACGCACAGAGAACAAAGTTTATTAGTGGTTACCAGGGGCGGGAGGGAGGGGGAAAAGAGGGGCTAACAGTGATGGAAAAAATTGCACTGATTAAGGGTAGGGTTGCACAGACAATTATTGTAATTGCTGTCAATAAGTTGCACACCTATAAAAAGTTGAACTGACAAAAGTTGTGTGATAGATCTATCTATAACAATGACAAAAAAAAAAAAAAAAAGAGTAGCTGCTGAAGCTGCTTATGTACAACCAAACACCTCACGGGATTTGGTTCCTTAGTTTGGAGGTTTAGAGTCATGGTTTCATGGGACATCCCAGTTAATTGGCCTAATAATGTGTTTAGTGCTTCTGTGCTACCTCCTAATTCAATGTGTAGTGTCTGGGGTCTTAAAAGTTTGCAAGTGGCCATCTAAGGCACAACAGTTGGTCTCGATTCACCTGGAGCAACAGAGAAAGAAGGAGAGTCAGGAATAGGAGGAGGATATGGAATGTGTGGCTAATTGCCTCCATAAACAATTGCCTCCTTTGCCATGAGACGAGAAGAACTGGGTGGTGCCTGGCTGCCATTACTGAACATTTTGATAAAAGAACTCCATAGATGAATCATGATCAAAGGTGGGAAATGTAGAACAGAATTTCAAAGTCTCATAGAATCTAGACTTTCCAGAGCCGTGAAGGCTGGATGAACCCCTGAAATTATTGCCCTCAGATAATCTTTAAACCTTAAACCAAAAATATCCCCTGAAGTCATCTTAAAACTGAACAATAGTTTAACTCAACTAATTGTTAACTAGTAAAAAAGGTCTGCCTTGAACATGATACTCTTTTAAGAACTATCTATATGTGATCAAACTGACAACAGCAATTTGAAAGATTAGATAGGAACCTTAAAGGATAGTGAATTTGTGTTAATGAGGAAGGAACAATTCAGAAAAAGAAGGTGAGAATGGCTACGCAGCTTGAAGAATGTAATTAATGTCACTAAATTGGGCATGTAAAAACTATTGAATTGGTGTATGTTTTGTTGTGTATATTCTCAACAACAACAACAAAAATTTTTTTAGAAGAAAAAAAGGGCCAACACGCCTAATCTTTACCGACCAACAATGCTCAGGTAACTGGTGTGAATAACCCAGATTTTAGTCTGTAAGGAATTTTATGGAAGACCCCAGACTCTTGCTGCTAGCTGCCGTATGAATCACTATATTTACTCTTCCAGTGTTTCTCTTTGCATTACATTAATCTGCTGTGTTCTGGGGTCAGGCAAAATGGAAACATAACAAAAACCTGTGCAATTCTTGAGGGTATCTTCAAATGAGAGTCATCATTGGAAGCGTAAAACTGTAGTGCTCTGGTGTCAGCCAGTCTTAGATGTGAAACTCAGCTCTATCGAAAGACTTTGAGCAAGTTACTGAGCCTCAGTTTTCTTATCTGTAAAAGGCACAATCATACCACCTTGTTCACAGGGTTGCTGTAGGCTCTGAAGCACTCAGCTCTCTACACTACCACCAATCCACAAAATTGCCTTGGGTTCTTTTTTCACTTGCCTCCATCACATCCCTTGGGTCCTGGTATCATGGAGTGAACACCACTACCTAAGGAAGATATCATACCAGGACTGTTGGTTATTTTTAACTATATTTAAATGTATTCAATTCTTAATCAACTGGAGCCTGATTTCTTTCAGATTCAGTGGAGTTTCTTTCAGAAGAAGTATCTGTACTCATTTACATGACTGATACATAGAGTCAGCATAAATGTATATGAAGTCAGTGGTTCCCATACTGTGGGCAGCACACATCCTGAACCCTCAAGGACCACAAATTCATACAGTCATTATGCTTCATGTGAAGACTGAATGAACAATGCTATACACACACGCACACATTCATATAGATTCATATATATTCAGTATTGTTATATTTCAAGTGTATATAGAGATGCTATTAATGAAATCCAGTTTTATTTAACAGCATCACTTAATTTACAAAAGCTTTTATCATAGTATATTTTCTTGGTCAACATTTGCTAATACTACAACATGTAGTGGTTCTAAGTTTTTTATTATTATATTATTAACATTTAATCAAATTTTTTACATTAGTACTATTGTTACTGTTATTAGGTGACATGGAGTCGATTTGGACTCATAGCAACCCCGTATGATAGAACTGCCCCATAAGGTTTTTCTAAGCTGTAATCTCTGTGGAAGCAGATCACCAAGTCTTCTGGGTAGGTTCACACCACCAACCTTTTGGTTAGCAGATGAGCGTTAATCGTTGTACCACCAGGATTCCTTTGGTACTACTAGTAATGTTTTGTTACTGATTGTTAAAAATAATAGGCAACATGAGGCCAGAAGAACTAGATGGTGCCCAGCTATCACCATGACCACCCTGACAAGGAACATAACAGAGAGTCCCTGATGGAGCAGGAGAAAAATGGGGTGCAGAACCCAATCTCTAGTAAAAAGACCAAACTTAATGGTTTGATTGAGACTGAGGGACCCCAGAAGACCTGGCCCCCAGACTCTCTGTTAGCCCAAAACTAAAACCATTCCCAAGTCCAATGCTTCAGACAAAGATTAGACTGGACTATAGGACCTAAAATGATAAGCGTGAAGAGTGTGCTTCTTAGCTCAAGTAGATACATGAGACTAAATGGGCAGCTCCTGTCCAGGGGTGAGAGGAGAAGGCAGAGAAGGTCAGGGGCTAGTTGAATGGACACAGGAAATTTGAGGTGGAAAGGAGGAGTGTGCTGTCACAGTACAGGGAGAGCAACTAGGGTCACATAACAATGCCTGTATACATTTTTGTATGAGAGACTAACTTGAATTGTAAACTTTCACTTAAAGCACAACAACAGTACTAATAATAATAAGCAATATTTATCATGTGCCAGGCACTATTCTAAGTACTTAACATATATTACCTCAAATCCTCACAGTGTCTCTATGAGGTAGAGCTATTATCACTTCCAATTTATCGTATTAGGAAACTGAGGCACAGAGAGTTTAAGTAACTTATCACAGAGCTAGTAAGTGGCAGAGTTGGGATTTAAACTCAGGCATTCTGGCTCCAGAGTCCACATTCTTTGTTTTCACACTCAACATGTTGAGAACTCAGTTAAATAGTAATATACTGGTGCCACTGTTTTCAACGAGAAAATTATTTACGACCTTGACATTAATTTTGTTTTCTATGAAAATGAGCATATTTCTAAACGGGCACAAAGTGCTGGCATATATACAACCAGGAAACCTGTGATAACTGGTTTACAAATCAAATAATACATTTAAACCAAAAAAATGATAATAATTAAAATACTTCATGAAGCCTGGCTTGTCCACACACATTTTCACCCAACCAGATCAAATGAGCCACAGCGAGTTTCCACTAATATCATTTCTTTGATATTCATTTTATTACCGTCTTACTATTTCTACCTTTCTCTGCTTCCATTAGGAAAACAGCTTTTCAATAATGCCATATTTGATTATTTGCTAAATTGAAAGGTAACAACAACCACAAGAAAAGCAACAACTACTGATAAATTTAAATGCAAAAAAATTGAACGACAAATTTCTACTTTTAACTTCTAAACTTGAGATATATTCACACTCACACTCATGTTCCATTCAGTTGATTGAGCATTCAAGAACATTCATTGACTCTCTGCCATGTACCAGGAATATGTTTGGAACTGTAAATATGTGAACAGAATTAAGAATGCTCTGATCCCTTTACAGCACAGTCTAGTAGATTCCAGGCAGGCCACTCAGCTTATAACTACAGTGTAAGGTAGAATGTGATAAACATTACTGGAGTGGCAAAATTCTATACATGTTCTGAACAGGGAGAGAGAACTCCAAGAGAATCAATCATCTGAGAGAAAGGCTCCTTCTCAACTTTCTCCCAAGCACTCTCTAGCACCCTTGTAGCCACCTGGAGTCCACATGCAGGTCAGGAAGGCAAGGCCTCCTTATGGGCCTGTGGCTACCTTTACATCCTAGGACCACCTGATCTCAGGCTACCAAGCTGATCTTCTATTCCACACTCTCTACTGAACCCTTACTACCCCCCATCCACACTTCTTTTTTTTTCTTTGTTACATTCAACCTTTCTTGTATTCTCTTAAGGTATGCTATTTTTTAGGAATATTTCCATTAGATGAATGTAGTCAGGTACTATTGAGTGGTTCCAACTCATATTAATCCTATGTACAGCAGAATGAAACACTGCCCAATCCTGTGGCACCCTTACAATAGTTGCTATGTTTGAGCCCATTGTTGCAGCCACTGTGTCAATCCATCTCATTGAGTGTCTTCCTCTTTTTCTCTGAAGAGAGGGACTCTTTGGGAAAGTATAATATATAGATACCTATTGAGATACTTGTCAGTGTATAAAGGCATTGACCTGTATTCTTTACTCCATAAATCCTAGAATTTTTACTTTTCTTTAAGCACCGTAACTAGTAGTCCTATTTATTCATTTGCAAACCTTCCATTTTGATGGAGTCCCAGTCTTTTGAGTTAAAAAATATTTGCGCTAGTTTTGTAACCTGGAATATAAAAGTAAATGTTACATTTAAAGTTCAGAGGAATTTTCAGGCAGCCACTCAGCTTATGCCTTGTTTGAGAAGACAATGTTAACTTTACAAACTTGGCAGGGTGTTTAGGAAGTAAATCTAACATTACCCTTTGCATTGTTTAAAGTCAGAAGGTCATTTATTTCAGAGAGCATTTCTGTGTTCTAGATTGAGTTTTCTCACGAACTAGAATTGTGTTGGTTACGTCATTTCACCTGACTGGGTTCAGTTTTCTCATCCGTAACTAGCACATAGCAGGTGCTCTATAAATATTCCCTAGAAGATTATCATGAAGTGCTAGATTTTAAGCTCCATGTGAATAGGTAAAAACCATGTCTTGCTTACCATTGTATTTCCTAGTGCAGTGCACACAGCAGCATCTCAACAAAAATACAATGAATTCCCTGTGAGCGGCCATCTAAGATACTCCACTCGTCTCATCCCTTCAGGAGCAAGGGAGAATGAAGAGAACAGGATACAAGGAAAAGATTAGTCCGAAAGACTAATTGTCCACAGCTACCAAGGCCTCCACCAGCCTGAGTCCAGTACAGCTAGATGGTGCCTGACTACCACCACTGACCTCTCTGACCAGGCTCACAACAGAGGGTTCTGGGCAGAGCTGGAGAAGGATGTAGAGCATAATTCTAACTCACAAAAAAAAGACCAGATTTACTGGCCTAAAGGAGACTGGAGAAACCCCGAGAGTATGGCCCCCAGACACCCTTTTAGCTCAGTGGTGAAGCTACCTCCGAGGTTCACTGTTCAGCCTGGGAGTGGACAGCCCCGTAAAACCAAATGAGACTAACGAGGTACAGGAGTCCAGTGACAAGGGCCAGAAGGCAGAAGGGGACAAAGAAGCTGGCGATAGGGAACCCAAGGTTGAGTAAGGATATTGTTGATGTGTTGTGAGATTGTTAACCATTGTCATGGGGCAACATTTGTAGTAACTGTTAAATGAGAAACGACTTTGTTCTGTAAGCCTTCATCTTAAGTGAGAATAACAGCACAATCAGAAGAGCGTAGTCAATGTCGCTGAACTGTGCATGTAGAAATTTTTGAAACGGTGTATCTTTGGCTATGTGTATTTTAACCAGAAAAAAAAGGTTGGGAAGTTAGAGGGTTAATATGTTGTGGGGTTGTTAACCAATGTCATAAAACAACATGTGTACTACTGTTTCATGAGAAACTATTTGTTCTGTAAGCCTTCACCTGAGGTACAATAAAATATTAAAAAATATATATATAATGAATTAATGAAAGATGTACAAATTAATAAATTTCATTGCAAAATTATTGAGAATAACATAATTTTAGGCTCATGTGAAGACAAATTATGTTGCTCATATTCACCACTCTATCTATCCCCAGTACATAACACTCTGGCATTTGTAGGTGTTCAATAAATAATTTTTAATGAATGAATGCTCAATAAAAATAGATGTAAAATACTTCAAAAAGTACAAAACACAATAATAATACATAGCATTATTTAGAGTCTCTTTCCTTCACACGCATATATCAGCAACCTCTTTAGAGAGATGGCTGCCCTGATATACTTGTCATCTACGGTGGCTGAAACAGTTTACTCCAAAGAGCATGAGATATGATGATTTATAAAAGGATGAGATGAAACCTGCCAACTCACAGCTGGCTCTCAGGGTGAAAACAGCCATGTGGTGAAGTTCAATATAGTCTAAGGACATGCAATGACAGGGGTTATATTTCTAGAGAGCATAATCCAGATGCTATTCTGGGTGTAAAAACTAGCATATTTCCAGCTGCAAGTACAAAAACTTTGATTGAGACTGGCTTAAACCACTAGGAACATGTATTATCTCAATTAACAAGAAGTCCTGAGGTAGAATGGCTTCAATGTGAGTAAAGTTTGTGACTAAATATCATTATCAAAGACCCAGATTACTTCTTTCTTTCACCTATGCCACCCTCTGGTATTGTCTTTGTCCCCAGCTAATTCTTCTCATGGTTAAAAGATGGCTGTCACAGGTCTGGATATTACTGGATGACACATCTAATGGAGGAAGAAGAGGGGAGTATCTTTTCCTGTGACTCTTTTTATCAGCAAGGAAACCATTCCCAGAAGCTCCCCAGCAGAGCTCACCTCACATCTCATTGGCCAGAATTATGTCACATGTCCGTTCCTAAACCAGTCACCATCATGGGAAATGAAACCATTATGATTGGCTTAGACCTATAAGGATTTTATCCCTGGAACTGAAGACAGGGACAATCTTCCCTGAGTCATATGGGAGGGGGAGGTGGCAGTAAGGAAGAAGGGGGTGTAGGGTGTGGTAATTAGGTGGGCAACAGTGTCTGCTGGAGAGACAAAATACTTTGCTTTAAAAATTATTTAATGCATCTGATTAAAAGAAGCGGGAAGAAAATTGAGAGATACTGAAGATAAAAAGACTAAACCTAGAAAAATGACTATTTAAAGACTAAAATACATAATTACAAGGAGCCATGTCCTAACAAAACCCGCAGGAAAGTCAGTTATGAATTGAAACAAATATATTTGTAGAGTTTGAAAATTCCTTCAGGTCTGATCTGATGCCACCATAGCTAGTAGTAAAAATCTGATTACTTTGGCTAACATATGGACCGGCCATCAAAATTTGTCAGAAAACTGACAGGTGCTAATAGGAACTCACAAGTTCTCTTTAAAGCTGAAAGTGAAATCAATAAATGGTTGGTTCGAGGTTAAAACCAAAAATCAAACCCGTTGCCGTTGAGTCTATTCTGACTCATAATGACCTTATAGGACAGAGTAGAACTGCCCCACAGGGTTTCCAAGGAGCAGCTGGTGGATTCAAACTGCTGACCTTTTGGTTAGCAGCCACTTAACCTGTATGCCACCAGGGCACAGAAATGGGTGAATGACACCTTCAAGAGTGGAAGGGGGGATCTCATCTTGGCTTAAGGGAACCAACTTCAGAGTTCTGACAAAGATTTTGTGGATCCGAGACTTCAAAAAAAAATTGATATTTTCTATTCAGTATAAATCCAGGAGAAGGTAGCTAGAAAAGTTAAATGAAAAATTTCCAGTGGGTGAAGTTGCCCAACAATTGATATTGCTTCCAATTTACAAGGCATACCTGTTCCAGTGGCTCTCAAACATTATTGCACTTGACCCGTCGTAAAAAATACACTATACATCACAGCCTTATCCATGCACATACACTTCACAACCTGTTCAGTGAAACAACACTTACTCTTACTACTTAAGTTTCTATCCAGTACTATTTCTCTCTCTCTCTCTCTCTTTTTTTTTTTTTAATGCCGATCCCAACCTAATAGATTTGAAGTCCTTGTAATAGGCTGCAACTCACTATTTGGAAAACATTCTTAGTTAAGCCTCTGGCAAATCTCATTATTACTTTTATAAATAACATGATATAGCATCATTTACTAAATGCAGTCACTGTACTATTTCATTTGAATCCTGGTGGATTCAAACTGCTGACTTTTGGTTAGCAGCCAAGCTCTTAACCACTGAGCCAACAGGGCTCTGGTTTACTGAGTAGAATAAAATAATATGAAGTTGATGCTGTCCCAGAAAATTCAGGATACGCAGTCTGCAGGAAATCAAAATGGTAAAAATATTTCAGATTTGTTTCTGTGAAATTCAGTAGATACTATTTCCACTCCCCACAATCGTGGAGCAATCAAAATAGTATCACATATGTTGAGGGAGGAAAAAATATTCATTTATATTTTTCCCTGCTCCCCCATTAAAACACAGATTCTATGGAAACAAATATAATTTCTACTTCTTTGGTAACTTCCAACAACTCTTACAGTACTTTATATAAAAGATAGTGGTGTTACCTGTGTTTATTTGATGCATTATTATAGAACGTGGCACAACTGTTAACAAAGAAAGAACAAATTGTTCTAACAAGTTTAAGTTTATATTTGAGTTACAAAAATTTTATTTCTATACAACTCTAGAAATCATACTTATGGGTAAACAAGGTACACCTATCTATGTTTCTGTGAGCTGCGCTTGTCAACATATCAATATAATCAGCTCCTCCGGCTCATCTAGGAAAGCCAGGAAGTCTGATATCCCAGGGATCAATAAACGCAAGGGGAATTCAGGTGTCCTTACTGGAATGCAGGATCAACTCAACAGCAATGGGGGAAAAGAAATTGGAACACAGAGAATACATATAGAGATAAGTCAACTAGACCGTGAAGTTAAGGACCAGAAAAGACACTCTATACTCACAAGACAGCCTGTTGTACTCAGCCTTGAAGACCAGCAAAAATACAAGGGACTAAGACAGAACCTCTTCCTTCGGTAACTTCGGTGAGTAGGTTAATTTAAGGTTACTAGCAAGGTTCCAAGGAGCCCTGGTGGTGCAGTAGTTAAGTCCTTGGCTGCTAACCAAAAGGTCAGCAGTTCGAACTTACCAGCCACTCCGAGGGAGAAAGATGTGGTAGCCTGCTTCCGTAAAGACTTACAGCCTAGGAAACCCTATGGGGCAGTTCTACCCTGTCCTGTAGGGTCACTATGAGTCGCAATTGACTCAACGGCAATAGGTTAGCAAGATTCCACACCCATTGATGCCCAGAGCTGGGAGAGCTCCATCTACTTCATGAACCTCCCCTGGGCAACCCACATAATGACCTAGCACCAGAAGAGGCAAGTAGGAGAGTATCTGTCCTTGAGAAGCTAGCACTTAAAAAGGGTACACTATGCAAGGGAGGGGCCTTAGGAGTAAGCAGGAGTTTCATGCCCTAGGGCAGGGAGGGATAGTCAGAGAATCTTTCATGAACTTTTTAACACTCAGAAAATGTTGATACTAATAGCAAACGCGTACTCTGTGCAGGCAACGTTGTAATTGTTGTACTTGTATTAATGCCTTTAATCATCACAACTACCCTATGAAGGAGGCTATGAGGGAGGTAGCCAGTATTATCCCCATTTTACAGACGAGAAAACTGAGGTTTATTAAAGTTAAATAAATTGCCCGAGGTCACAAAGCTATGATGAAGTCAGGAATACAACCCAGAAAGTCTGTCCATAAACCTCATACTCTAACCACGACACTATATTGCGTATTTCTACAACTACATATGTTTGTGTGTATGAGTAGTCCCAGGATATTGAATGTATGCATTCTGTCATAGAAACTGACTTGTTCTAAGGTATATATTTTTAGCAGCAGTACTTCTGGGTCATAAAAAACATGGTAAGCATAAGAAACAGGAAATAACAAGGTCAAAGGACTGTCAAGCCTATAGAAATTCCCCCAAGGCTTACTAATCCTCCTACAGATTCAGCAAGTCTCCAGAGGATTCAATCTGCCCAACAGGAAGAATACTTTTCTCTAAAGGAGTCATTAACGTTAATAACTGGGAGCATGGAGGACAATTTTACTCGACCAGATTTTCCCGAATGTATGCTTCTCTTAGTGATGTGGATCAGACTAAGGGACAAAAATGAATTTCAACTAGTTCAGCTTCATTGGAATTAGATCACCAATTTCCCGGGTAGCCAATGTTTATTGATAGGAGAACAAATCACCTTACTGGAGGGGGAGCACTCACATCCCCTCTTCTCACCCCCTATCCTAATACTGAGTATAAGAAAGGGGCATCATTGAAGTATGTGGTAATGGAGTAGGTTACTCGGTACTAGTGATGTCTTTCCCGCTTATATACCAGTGTACAATGCTTCAAAAGCATAAACAAATTGAGCAGAAGGGCTCTTGCTAAATCACCTGATTCTGTTTCATGCCTTCAGGGCAATGGATGCTTCAAGCAATCAGATCAATAGTTTTTTGCTTTACCTTTTGCAGTTCCACAGACAGCGGTTCCACCTTGTCCTTGGGTGCCCCATCTAAGTGTTTTACAGCATCCGGTATAGAAATTCTATTTTCTGCCTAAGCATAAACATTAGTTAAGTTAAATCCATTTCCCTTGAAAGTTCCCTGAGTACAGAGAACTGTTTTGTGCCCTCCATGTAGGAGTACTTTAGACAAAGTGATACAGTTCCTTTACATTTTTCATCATATATCATTTTTGCTTCATTTCTTGGGGACTTCTCCAAGGTTCTGGGAGTCCTGGTGGCACTGTGGTTAAGAGCTACAGCTGCTAACCAAAAGGTTGGCAGTCAAATCCACCAGCTGCTCCTTGAAACCCCTGTAGGACAGTTCTTCTCTGTCCTATAGGGTCACTATGAGTCAGAACCAACTCGATGGGTTCTCTAAGGATTTGTGTATTTTTTACTCCAAAACAATATATTTTCATGGTGGAAAATTAGAGAAATACTGAAAAGCCGGGAGCCCTGGTGGCACAGTAGTCAAGTGCTTGGCAGTTAACCCAAAGGTTGGAGATTGGAACCCACCAGCTGCTCCACGGGAGAAAGAAGTGGCAGTCTGCTTCCATAAAGGTTACAGCCTTGGACAGCCTACGGGGCAGTTCTACTCCATCCTACAGGGTTGCAATGAATCGGAATCAACTCAACAGCAACTGAAAAGCTTAAAGAAAAAAACTTTTAAAAACTCATAATTCCACTTCTCAGAATTAACTACTATTTTGGTATATATCTTCCCAGTCTCATGCGCCAACGCATATATGTGGTTTTGGGATTATTCTTCCACGTCACTAATTATTATTCTTACCTACAGAGTAGAAGACTTCAACCTACATCTATGAATGGACTTCACATAGTCCACGAAATCTGTAAAATTACATATAAAATTCTATGTAGGTATATATTTGGCACAGTGGTTAAGAACTAAGGCTGCTAACCAAGCGGCCAGCAGTTCAAATCCACCAGCTGCCCCTTGGAAACTCTATGGGGCAGTTTTACTCTGTCTATAGGGTCACTGTGAGTCAGAATCAACTCAACGGTAATAGGTTGCTGTATGTGCTTTCTTTCCAAGGAGGGAGTTGACTGCTTTCATCAAATTCTAAAAAAAAAAAAAGTTAAAAATTCTCATTCAACGACACAGTTTTTTGTTTAATTTCACTATGTTTTAGGTGAAATTTTAGAGTAAGTTAATTTTTCATTCAAAAATTTATACACAAATTGTTTTGTGACATTGGTTGCAATCTTCACAGTGTGTCAGCACTCTCCCTATTTCCCTTTGCACCCTGGGTTCTCCATGTCCATTTATCCAGTTTTCCTGTCCCGTCCTGCCTTCCTGTCTTTGCTTTTGGGCACGTGTTGCCCATTTGGTCTCATATACTTCACTGAACTAAGGAGCACGTTCCTCACACCAACACCACGATTTTTAACGGCCATGTAATATTCCACCATATTAACCAATCTTGTTACTATAAATTATGCTGCCATAAACACTCATACAGCTACGTCCTTTCGTCCATCCTCAATTATCTCTTTATTAAAAAACCCTGGAGTTGGAATTGCTCCAAGAATATTCACTGTTGAAGGCTTTTAATACGTGTTATCAAACGCCCTTTAGAAAGGTGATGCCGTATAGGGTCCCATCAGAGGTGTAGGAAGATGTCTCTTTCTTCAAATAAGCATTAACACTGTGCATTATCATTTTTTAACTTTTCCAGTTATTGGTAACATTAAAATTATACTAATGTTTGAGTCCTTTTTTTTTTTAAGTACAGGGGCAATATTGTTGGTAATACACTAGTGTTTTGATGTACTCGAAGCATAGAGGAAGCATTACATCCTGGCTGCCCTTATCTTTATTCCCCACAATGACATGATGTTGGTGACTCATACTATGATATAGTCTTTTATAGGTCTTTTATAGTAATGATTGTGGCGAGCCAATTTTATAATGATTTTTATGGTTTGGGTTTCCTAAGTGCCTATTTTCACCTTCGTATAAATGTATTTATCTAGGATTGTGCTTCTAATTTAGTATTACTCTGGTCTACTTGTTCCCAGGCTCCCCTGTATAAAACAGCGACCCACACTGCCCTCCTCCACACACACTCTCTGTCTCCCTTCCCTGTCCTACTTTTCTCCATTACGCATCATCTGACATATGACATATTTACTTGTTATCATCTGGCCCCCCTCACTAGAATGTAAGCCCCACAAACACAGGACTTCTGTTTTTGTTCACTGTTTTAGCCTCAGCATCTTAGGTAATAAATGAATAAGGCTGTTGTGAAGATTAAACGATTAAATGTATCTATAGCAGGTAGCATAGTGCCTGGCATTCGGTTGTCATGCAATAACTGATAAACCAGTAAATCAGTTGCCATGGAGGGGATTCCAACTCATGGCAACCTCGTGTGTATCACAGTAGAATTGTGCTTTATAGAATTTTCAATGGCTGATTTTCCAGAAGTAAATCACCAGGCCTTTCTTCTGAGGAACCTCTGGATGGACTTCAGCTACCAACCTTTCAGTTAGCAGTCGAGCATTTAATTGTTTATTCCACCCAGGAATTCCCAGTAACTGCTAACTCTTCCTATATGCTTATGTTATAGACTCGTTATGTTACAGAGAAAACTAATTTAGTCTAGCGTGACAAGTTCCCGCAAGTCACTTTGATGTAACCTCACTCTGAGGAGACATTAACCAGACTTGCTGCTCCAACAAAATGCCTTTGACTCTTCAGTAAGAACACATTGGTGGGAGGAGCGGTTGTTGTTTTATGCCGTCAAGCTGATTCCAACTCATAGCAACTTTATACAACAGAGTAGAACTGCCCCATAGGGTTTCCCAGGCTGAAATCTTTATGGGAGCAGATTGCCAGGTCTTTTCTCCCGACGAGCCACTGGTGGGTTCATACCTTTTGGTTGGCAGCCAAGCACTTTAACCATTGCATGACCAGGGCTCCCTGGAGGTGGGGAGGCACCATCAAATCAAAGCCTTTGCTATCACTGCATTCTAACCAGGTATTTTATAGCCAAGAAAAAAGAGGTGAAAAGGTACCAACTTATCCAATGTTTTACACTTAGTTAAAGCAAAAGCAGGGCTAGAACCTAGACTTTCTTGCTCTTGGCTCCCTTCTTCCTTCAGACAAGTCTATCTAAATGTACTTAAAATAATAATAATTATTATTATTATGGATACATTTTAAAATAGCCAGGTTGATTATAGAATTATTTCTGCTCATAGATTAGCCTGAGTGGTTAATAGCAAATAGAAAAAAAAAAATTAACTGGAAAAACAAATTGAAATATTTCTGGGCAAAATTAACTACCATAGTTCACCAAATAATATATAAGATTCTAAGACACACTATTATTTTATCTACCACCAAAAAAGAAAAAACACTGACAATTAGCGTGCGATGTGTATTGACGATGAGAAAGATGACTCTCAAATTCTGAAGTGCTTAAGTGTGGAAAAAGTATGCATCTTAGAAGCTACGAAACATTGGACCAAATGTTTCATTTATGTAAAATGTCTTTCATAGACGGGCTCAGTCTAATGCAGCTTGATAGAAGGATGGGTAAAACAGATTTTAAGACATGCTGCAATGTTAATCTAGACCCTTCAAACTACCTAACATACCCTGCTCGGGTTTCTACCAAACCATGTGTGTTTTGTACCTCTAGGGACAAGAAGTAATGAGCAGGAAAGAACATTTGAATCAAAGAGATGAGAGCAGAGAAGAGAGGAACTCAGAGTGATTCCCTGCCAAAGCAAATATCTACAGTCAGAGAGAAGTGGGAGAATGACATTTCCTTCATAGATTCTCTGAAGGAAAATTACAAAGAATTCATGACTGGTATCTGGGGCTGGGACAGCAGCTGTAGAGTCATGATGAGCCCTGTATGAGGGCTAAGAACCTGTGAAATTCACTGTTGCAATCTCTAGCCTGGCAGAAGACCAGAGCTGCCTCTGGCTGGTATTTACAGAGAACTGGTGAGGGGCCAGTTGGCTGCCTGCGAGCATGTTTCTGTATCATTCATCAGACACAAAGTGCTCTGCAGCTGGAAAAGAGTCATGATCGCAGCAGCCAATCAAGCCCAGCCAATACGTCCAGCCTTCCCTCCCTTTCTACCCTCAGCCCCTTCCCCAAGAGAAAACAATTGGCAAAGCCTAGCAGTATTCCATGAGAATGGACAAAAGAGGTCATGGAGGGGATGATTCAACTACTAGAGACAACTTGTTGAGATAGGTATTCAAACAGTATTTATCGAATACCTATTATGTTCTAGCAGGAGCCTGGGTAGCGCAAGCGGTTTGCGATCAGCTGCTAACCTAAAGGTCGGTGGTTCAAATCCACCCAGCCACTCCGAGGAAGAAAGTCCCCATGATCTGCTCCCATAAAGATTAAAAGGAAAAAGAAACACCAAACCTGTTCAAGTGGAGTCAATGTAGATTCACAGTAACCTTATAGGACAGAGTAGAAGTGCCTCAGAGAGCTTCCAAGGCTGTGAATCTTTATGGAAGCAGACTGCCACATCTTTCTCCCATGGAGCATCTGATGGGTTCCAGCTGCCAACCTTTCAATTAGCCAGAACCAAAAAAAAAAAAAAAAAAAAAAACCCATTGCCTTAAAGTCAATTCGACTCATAGCCACCCTATAAGACAGAGTAGAACTGCCCCATAGGAGCAGCTGGTAGATTCGAAATGTCAACCTTTCGGTTAGCAGCCTATCTCTTAACCACTGCGCCACCAGAGCTCCTTTCAGTTAGCAGCTGAGCCCGATTCTACTCCGTAATACATGGGGTTGCTATGAGTCGAAATCAACTCAACAGCAACAGGTTTGGTTTTGGGATTTTGTTCTAGGTTCTAGGGACACAGCTGCAAACAAAACAGCACACACATTCTAAAATGCTTGATTTGGAATAATTTTGTGCCCTGAGCTTTTCATAACTACTTCCAGTTGCAAGGGAAAGAGACTGCCACACACTCTGTCCCTTTGTTCACGCTCCCCACTGGCTCACATTCTCCTACCCTCCCACCCCTTCCATAGGATCCAGACCTGGGAATGCTGGCTCAGCAAGGCAGCCCAGGAAAACGAACAGCCCACTAAGCAAAGCAAAGAAGGCAGTATTTCATCACAACCTTGGAAAATTGGGAAGTGGCTCACAGGATAAAAAGGAAAGAGAACAGATATGAGAGGTGTGACTGAGATTAACAAGAAACAGTGTGGCCTGACAGCCTCCAGCCATCCACTGAATAAGCTGGCGCAATTTTCTCAGGAGGATAAACACTGATGCCCATTCAAGTTGGCAGTGGGAGCTGGACACTTGACATTTGCAACAATGCTTGATGCAAATCGAGGAACTTGCCCTCAGAAATGGAATTTCATAGATTTATCCTTTGAAAGGCTGTTTCTCCAACTAGTCTGGGTCAGCAGTTAAACTGAAAGAGAAATATTTCTATTATTTGGCAGATTCCCCCACCCCCCACCCCCCCACCCCAAAGCATCTAGTTCATTAGGAGAGAAAAGCCTTTAACAAGTCCTGTGCTAGTGTGGTCTTGAGGCAAACCAAATGAGAAAACATCAAAGAACAATCCCATTTCCAGAAATGATTAAAATAAATACTTCCTCTGAAGTCCCTGGTGTTCATTGCAGGGGGGAATGCACAGCCCAGGGGTCCTGGTGCCATTCCAGCTCTGCAAATATCGTTTTAACACGCTCCGATAACTCTCAGGGCTTCACCTTGACTAGGCGAAACTTTCCCTCCCACTGCGATTTCACGGGAATGGATTGAAACCCAGGGCTGCTACACACTCACTAGTTGGCGGACCTTGAAAGGTCACAAAACCTTGAGCAAAGCCCCAGCACTTTGCACCTGCTGTTCCCTCCACTCAGATTGTACTTCCTCTTATTCCTCTCACAGATGACTTGGGGTCACGCACGCCTCAAAGTAACTGCTGTCGCCTGAGAGGCCTCCTGGACCAGCTTATGTAAAGGTGACATCACAACCAACTCAGCTACTCCCTGTTTTATAGTCTTCATAGCATTTAATAATATTTGAAGTAATCTTATTTATTTGTAGGGGCCCTGGTGGCTCAGTGGTTAAAGCAATCAGCTGCTAACCGAAAGGTCAGTGGTTCGAACCCACCTGCCACTCAGAGGGAGAAAGATGTGGCAGTCTGCTTCTGTAAAGATTACAGCCTTGGAAACCCTGTGGGGCAGTTCTCCTCTGTGCTATAGGAGGGCTATGAGTCAGAATTAACTCGATGGCAGTGGGTTTGGGTTATTTTTCACAGTCAGCTTCCTGAGAGCAGAGACTACACCTGCCTTACTCATTTCTGAATCCTTGACTGTTAAAATGATGCCTGGTACCTAGTAGATGCAAAACAAATATGTTAACAAGTGAAATTCATTCCAATTACTTGAGTACAAATTCTGTAATAATAATCTTGAAAAGATAATACGTTCTTCACAGGATTGTTTTAAAGACCAGGGAAGAGTCTGTTAATAAGAGAAGGGTCTGGTACATTGTAAGGTACTCTAGAAATTTTAACTTAAATTTTTTTTTTAATGTTTTTAAAACTAGTGATAATCCATAGACCGACAAGGAACTTATTTGAATATGTGTAACACAAGTTTGCCCAAACCTTAACAAGCTAAGGGTACAAATGGAGGTCATAGAAACAGAAATTACACAAATTTCACTCACACTGGCTCCTACCTACTTAATTTAGGGCCTCAGTTTGTTCCCAAATTGCTCCCTCCATCAATCGTTCTGTGAGTCACTAGGGGGTGTCAGGAATTATCAAAAATGCCGACTCCGTTCTCCCCGTCATGCTCCCACTCCCCCAGCTGATGTTCTACAACTAAGGCAGACCTGGGTGAACACACCTGTGTCTGAGCCAAGATTCTGCCCTGGGGCTTACACAGCCACACCACTGAGGGGTGGCGTGGTATTTCCTGGAGCCCTCGCCATGTGGCAGACATGCTGTGTCCCACACAGAAGTGGAGGATGCCCCCAACCCTTACCACGAGCCCCCTAACCAAAATGGCTATCTGCAACTCCCATGTCTGTAGTTAAAGGTACTTAAGAGGCCTATGGGACATCCCTCTCCCTGCCAGCAACCTCCATAGCAGGTGGTATGACCATCTTTTGGCACACATACGGACATTTATTATCAAGCAGGCACAAAAGCAGCCATATAACTTGTCCTTAAATTCAGCATACTGCCAGTTCTCTATCGACTTCAACTTCTGAAAAGAAAATTTCACAGGCAGGAAAAGCAACAGTATTCTAGCAGCAGGCCCGTGCTGCTCCCCTCTGTCAGAATCAGGAGACAAAGCCTTCCATGCAGCACCTGAACAAGGGACTGGATAGACCCTAGGGCCCATAGCACCACTCGGAAGGGTATATGTGGCCCTTTCACAGACTCTTAAGACCTGTTTGTGTGAGGGTGGAGGGGCCTGTATAATATTTCTGGCCAACTCACATTTCAAAAGCAGTTGTCATTCCAGCAAAGGAAAAGTAATTTCTAACATTGCTAATTACCGTGCTAATTACCATATCCTTCAGGGCTAATCGGAGATAAAATTGGCTAAAGTGCTTGTACTAAGTTGATTTCTGTATTTGCTTATTTTTTATTTTATTTTTATGCTTTAAAAACAGTTTAATTATGGAAATGACAAGTATTTTTGGAAATAGAGAGACAGCATATTAACTGCCCATGAACCCGCCACTGTTGTAGCTTCAACAGTTACCAACTCCTGGCCCATCTTGCTCATCTATACCTCAACACTCCCCTGCCCCAACACCCAGTCCAAACACCTGCTTATTTGGAAGCAAATCCCATACATCATATCATTTCATCCACAGATTCATCAGTACAAAATTCTGAGATAACATAGCCATTTATCTCACCTTAAAAATTAACAATATTTCCATAATCAAAAATAATTTGAAATGCAAACTAACCACCCACAAATCTATTGCCATCAAGTCAATTCCAACTCACAGCGACCCTATAGGACAGAGTAGAACTGCCCCAAGGAGTTTCAAGGAGCGGGCTGGTGGATTCAAACTGCCGACCTTTTGGTTAGCAGCTGAGCTCTTAACCACTATGCCACCAGGGCTCCAAACCACCCACAGTGTACCTCAGATGCTAACTAACTGCCCTGAGGTGCGTATGAAAGCAAAGTGACCTATGGAGCACATGATCAACGTGAAGTGTTTTTCAGTTAAGTTACAGACAATACGACACTTGCTCAGTATTGCACTGTTCCAATTGTACCCCAGAGCAACACTGCCTCTATTTCTCAGAATCCCTGCAGAAAATACCTCTTCAGGCCTTATTTGTGCAAGCCCCACCACACATGCCCAAAATCCCTGCAAGCTGCAAGACATCTTCCTCCTTTATCCATCACAAACCCTTCAACTCAAGCAAATTGCCCCCTAGAGCCTTGCTATCAGCCTACCAGACATGCTTAGAAGTGTCTGGATTCCACCTTAGGCCTACAGGGAGCCCTCCCCACATTCAGGTGCAAGTATTATTTAGATATACCATATCAACCAAAACACACTGAGGTCCCATAAAGTCTAAGTATAAATTAGGTCCTTATAGAGATTGAATGATGTCATATGTCTAGTCATTAAAACAGTGGTCACTCAACATTCATTTAAGGAGTAGGGCCAATATTAGGTAAAAACTATGGATGTGTATAATTTGACCTTGGGATCTTCAGCCATTTAATTTTGTGCATCACTTCCTCCCTTTCTTGAGGCTCCCTGGGCCCCCATACTTTCCTATATTACACTATTTCCATTTCTCACCCTTCCAAAATTCATAATTCCACAATGCATTTTTCTTGGGTAGCCTTCCAGAAACAAATATTCAGAAATAATTTATACTGAAGATATGATTAATTAACAGCCTAATATGCCATATTTCAAACATTGTAAGCTACCATCAGGAGTCCCTTGGTGGCACAAATAATTAAGCACTCAACTACTAGCCTAAAGGTTGGTGGTTCAAACCCACACAGAGGCACTGCAGAAGAGAGGCCTGGTGATCTGCTTCCAAAAGGTCACAGTCTCGAAAATTTGATGGAGCAGTTCTAGTCTGCACACGTGGGGGCACCATGAGTCAGAATCAACTCAACAGCAACTAACAACAAGCTGCCATCCGTTAAAATACATTAGAAACTTGATAAATCTTTGTTAGCGGAAAAGAAAATACAATAATATATTTACCACTTGTTCATACCAATTTCAAAGACGTAGAAATGTTTTAAAAATATAAAAAATATTTGAATGTGGGGAGAAAAATATGGATTTTGTTCTATAAAAATTATGGCATTACCTCTCTCTGGGAAAAATAAAGCAAATGAATAACTCTTTGATAGTACATTTTCAGGCAGTGTGATTGGGTGGTAGGAAAGATACCTGGGCAGGAAGCCTTCCCAACATCTCGTATCACACCATATGAGGCTATTTGCTGACCCACATCTGCAGTGTGAACAACTGCTTTTGCCTTCAGACAGGGAAGTTATAAGCAAGATAATCAGCAGATACACAATTAACTCTCAATTATCCTCAATAACTGGGGTCAGAAAATGCTTGACTGGTAATACCCTACAAAACCAGCTTTCTAGAATGCTATAGCTAGAAAGTAGAGAACAGACTAAGGCAGTCCCCTCCTTTTACAGCATGAAGGATTGAGGTTGAGCTAAACTCTATCTTGTTAGGTAGAGTCAGATTTGTCTACTCTCTAGTAGGGAATCCTCGCTTGTTTTAAATTTATCTGCTCATCCTTTCAACACTCAGCTCCTGGGTAACCATGTTAATGACCAAATAACAAGGCCACAAGAAAACAAGAGGCCTAGATATTCCAGCAACTTAACAATCAAGACCCTCTCCTTCACAAGTGTCCAATTTCCTCCACTGAATGAAAAGTACTGTGGGCCCATTCATAGTGTCTAATGTACCTTCCTCTTTCTCTACTTTCTCACTGACCTCAGCCAGGAACAAGAAGAGTTCAAAGGTCTTGGAATAATAGGCTGGAATCCTGGGGAAAGAAGACAGGAGGCGTTTTCCTGTCAAAGCTTTGTCTCAGATGTCCATACGTGAGGTGCATTCCTCCCATAATGAGATGTCAGTTTATTTTTTTCTTTTTAGGTCCACACGTGAAGAAATAGACTGGCAGATAACATATTCAAAGGGTCTAGACTAAGCTCACGAGGGTGCCCTGAGGCTTGTTGGAGGCTTCTTGTGCGGCATGGTCTTCACTCTTATACATTTCTTTGACCCTACTTTCTCCAGTTAACAGAATGGGGGTGCGAGGGGAGGAAAGGAGCGAGAACAGGGATAAAATAAAAAGATCGTTTTCCCAGTGGGGCACTGATATGTTTTCATAAGCATTTGCCAACTCCTGAGACTGGAGAACCATTTTCTTGTCTGAGAGGGATAAGTGGGCTAGTTCTTCAACAAAATAAAAATAAAAGCAGCTTCAATGAGCTTTAACAATTGACCTGTCTGAAGACAGGCTCTTAGATGTCAGGAGGTATTTCCAATGCTATGATTCCGTACAAGAAGCACTATTACCTAGTAAAGGCAAAAACCAGCTTCAGATGGAAAAATATAGCTTAAGTTTCATTGGTTTTTTATTTTACTTTTTGTTTTCCCTAAATGTTGTTGTGGGCTGCTGTACAGTCTGCCCCCAAGCGGTTTGCGATCAGCAACTAGCCTAAAGGTTGGCTGTTTGAACCCACCCTGCGGCTCCATGGAAGAAAGCTCTGGTGAACCGCTTCTGTAAAGATTACAGCCAAGAAAACCCTATGGAGCAGTTCTACTCTGTCACTTTTGGAGTTGTCATGATTTCTGTTACAGTCTATAAGGGTTAAATGCTCAGCTGCTAACTGAAAAGTTGGTTGTTCAAACCTACCCAGCGGCTCTGCAGGAGAAAGACCTGGCCATCTGTTTCTGAAAGATTACAGCCTAGGAAACCCTATGGGCAGCTCTACTCTGTCACATGGGGTCACTATGAGTCAGAATGAACTCCCCAGCATCTAACAACAACATAAATCAGTTGGCTTCTTTGTACCTTCCTCTAACTGCCCAAAGGGGAAAAACCTTCCATCCTTGGCGGCTCAGGCCTGGGCACTAGCACGTCTGAAAGAGGGGTGGGCAGTGTGTGGTGCTCTAACAACATTTCTAACCATTCCAGAGCCAGCTTCTTGTCCTCAGCAGCAACCGGAGACCGGGTTCCAAGCAGAGCCAGGCACACTTGCCACCACCCTCCTTCTCTGAAGTGGTGAACACAGCCCAGTGTGCATTCCCTATGACACAACCCACTCCAGAAGTTGTAGGAGCTCTGGAGAGACCTCATTCAGATAATAACCCGCTGACCAGATAAGCATGTCAGGTGGTCACCCTTCCTGTGCCCTGCAAACAAGCCAGCTGAGTGGCTGCAGAAAAACAAGAGGATGTCACTGGGGCATTTGCTATCATGCTTTTTAGATTTCATTCTGCCTCAGGTCATATGTTCAACTACAACTGAACACCCTGATCTAGATAAAACCTTGTTTGTTCCAGGGCACTTTTGGGTAGCAAAATCCTCTTCCATCTCCACTGATAACTATTTTAGTATATTCTTACACCTTCCCACTATAATACCAAAGGATTTTTTTAAATAAGCCAATGACCTCTTTACACAAAGAGGTCAGCAAAAGGTCAGTTGGACCTGTGGAGAGCTGATTATATGAGTGTTAATGCAGTTTGTACAAAAAGACATTCACACTACTTACTTTAGCTTTGTTATCTACTAAGTCAAGTGAAATAGCTTCTCTAGAAATGTCAGGTCAGTGGTTAACTGAATAATTTTAGATCTTATAATGGTAGCATATGCTACTTTAAATTGAATCGAAAAAGCATAAATGACTTAAAGCGATAACTTCAAAATCTTTTGACCCACTGTAAGAAATGCATTTCACATCCTGTTATACACTCTTACATGCTTATGTAACTTAAACATGTTTCACAAGACAATGCTCACCCTTGCTATTGTTTATTCAGTTTTTTCTATTAAAAAGTGCTGTTGCGCTTATAAAAACAATGCTGTACATTCTACCTTGGTGAGCAGTGTCTGGGGTCTTAAAAGCCTGCGAGTGGCCGTCTAAGATACTCCACTGGTCTCATCCCTTCAGGAGCAAGGGAGAATGAAGAGAACAAGATACAAGGAAAAAATTAGTCCGAAGGACTGATTGTCCACAGCTACCAAGGCCTCCACCAGACTGAGTCCAGTACAGCTAGATGGTGCCCAGCTACCACCACTGACTGCTCTGACCAGGCTCACAACAGAGGGTTCTGGGCAGAGCTGGAGAAGGATGTAGAGCATAATTCTAACTCACAGAAAACAGACCAGATTTACTGGCCTAAAGGAGACTGGAGAAACCTCGACAGTATGGCCCCCAGACACCCTTTTAGCTCAGGGGTGAAGTTACCTCCGAGGTTCACTGTTCAGCCTGGGAGTGGACAGCCCCGTAAAACCAAATGAGACTAACGAGGTGCAGGAGTCCAGTGACAAGGGCCAGAAAGCAGAAGGGGACAAGGAAGCTGGTGATAGGGGACCCAAGGTTGAGTAGGGATATTGTTGATGTGTTGTGAGATTGTTAACCATTGTCATAGGGCAACATTTGTAGTAACTGTTAAATGTGAAACTATTTTGTTCTGTAAGCCTTCGCCTTAAGTGAGAATAACAGCGCAGTTGGAAGAGCGTAGTCAATGTCACTGAACTGTGCATGTAGAAATTTTTGAAACAGTGTATCTTTGGCTATGTGTATTTTCACCAAAAAAAAAAAGAGATTGAGAAGTTAGAGGGTTGATATGTTGTGGGGTTGTTAACCAGTGTCATAAAACAACATGTGTGCTTCTATTTCATGAGAAACTATTTGTTCTGTAAGCCTTCACCTGAAGTACGATAAAAAAAATAAAATAAAACAAAAAAAGTGCTGTTGCAAGTCAAAACCCGCTGTACTGAGTTGATGACCCACTAATGGGTTCTCACAGTTGTTTCTTTTTTTTTCAATCCACTTTAAATTATATCCAGAAAAAATGACAAAAACTCCCCTTTTCATTTTTCTAATGACTAATGCCCTCTCACTAAAAGCACAAGCATCCACATATTATCAGAAATGTATTGTTATGGTTTAGGGGTGGAAAACTAGAAAGGAGTAGGGAGATTTTGTTGTGTTGTTTTTAATTGTATAAACCAGAAAGTAGTAGATGAAAATTTTTAGAATGATTGATAAAATGGCTCCAAAACTCTCCAAAATTTACCTCACAACTCCTCATTCAACAACAGATCCTAATGGCCTCAGCTGAGGTCCCCACACAGACCAGGCACTGTGAAAGGCTCACCGTGGAGGAGTCTGGAGAGAGAAGGGAGACACTTTGCTGCCTGCCTATTCACCACCTCAGATCCGGTGAACACAGTTTAGGGCTGAAGGAGTAGCCTAGGCCCAGGCCACCTCTCCCCTCCCACTTCCAGGAGTCTAAGTGCCAAGCCCTCAGACAGGCAGCTGGAAGAGGCCTGAGCTCTCCTCGCCTTCCCATTCCAGAGGTGAAGAAAGTGGCACCCCTAGAGCAGAGGACCAGCATGGAGCACTCTGAAATTTCTCTGGCCAAGCCCTGTTTACTCATCTTTAAAACAGTGGTGATAAAAAGCGGAAGGGAAATTCTTTATATTCGAGACTCTACATTTTATTATTGTTAAATTGTAATGTATTTTACCTCCTGGCAGGGATAAGAGTTTATAGAAAACCCATTTCCCAGATCCACCATTCATTCCCTTCCATTTCCTCTCTTGTGACAGGAAAGAAAAGCAAAGAGGAAGGAAGGGACTGAGAGAGAGGAGACAAGGAGGGAAAGAAGGAAGGAAGAGAGGGAGGGAGAATACTGAAGCTAGGATCTAATCAGATCTCAGTTCAATTAAATTCAGAAAACTTCTCCTTGAACCTTTATAGTGACTCTTTCAAGGCCACATGGCACCAAAAATATTTGGAGTCTTACCTGATTCTTTTTTAAAATGCAAAAGAAAAGAGTGCCATTAATGTAATTCATACTAAAGTCTTAAATGCATTTTCAGCGCCTTTCTAGAAGTGATAAGGAGTTTCAGTGAAGGGTATAAAGACCACACAACCATTACCAGTTTGTCGAAAGCAGGCCCTACAGATTTCCTACTCCTTAAATCACTCTCATTGGCTCCATTTCTGCCTCCTTTTTCAGTCAATCCAAACGACCACAAGTGCCCACAGCTAACATTAGAGTTAATCATTTCTTTTCCAAAACGACTCTACTGCTAGGTGTGTGTTTGGGATTGGGGTGGGGGGTCGGTAGGCAGCTAGGAAAACAGTAATTTAGCAAGGATGACAAGCAAAGACAACAAATATTTTCTGGAGAATTCAACACAAAGCGAACTCAACCTCTCTCCATTTAATTCCAAAGGCCTTTCAAGTCTTAATGCCATCTTGATGCTTTTGAAGACATCACTTTACCTGATTGCCTGCTCTGTTTCTGTTGCCGGCTTCGTTTTAGCAGACTCTGTTTTCCCACTAGGCAAGGAATGTTTTCAAGCCAATCATGAGGAGAGCGCTTAACTTCAAATGAGCCTAAGATGCGTGTTTGCACTCACACCCCATTTTGATCTTATAGATATCACTTAATGTTTTGCAAGTTGTCCACAGGGTCCACTGTATTGAATTTTCTTCTCACAGCAGGAATGAGAATTTACATGAGATCAGATTCAGAATTTCCTGACGTTAGCAAGTTAAGTGACAGTGCGATCCACTGCCATTGAGTAGACCCCAACTCATAGAGATTCTACAGGACAAAGTAGAACAGCCCCATAGAGTTCAAAGGCTATAATCTCTACAGAAGAAGATTGCCACATCTTTCTCCTGCAGAGCGACTGGTGGGTACCAACTGAAGACCTTCCAGTTAGCAGCTGAGTGCTTTAACCACTGCACCATCACAGCTTCTCAAGTGACAGTACATATAGGTTAAAACCAGTTGCCGTCGAGTAGGCTCTGACTCACGGCGACCTCATGTATGTCAAAATAGAGTTCTCTGCTCCACAGAGTTTTCAATGTCTAATTTTTCAGAAGTGGATCACCAGGCCTTTCTTCCAAGGTAAGTGCCTCTAGGTAGACTTGAACCTCCAACCTTTCAATTAGCATGAACCATTTGCACCACCCAGGGACTCCATCTGTAGATTAGAAGTGCATTAAAAACTTCAGCTCAGTGTCAAAATGAAGCCACATAGCCTTCCCCAAAAGAAGAAACATCCTTCTTGGTGGGAATTAGCTTGATGTTAAGGAAAATGTACAAGGTACACTCAAGTTCTTGTAGAAGAAGGGCACCACCAATGTGGCATTTATCTTGTCCCAGAGCACCCTCCAAGATTAGGTTTTCTTTGAGAATAACCATGTTGCCAATGTGCCGCTAGGAGTGAGAAGACCTGGACTTCAAAACACCAGCTTCACCATTAACTAGCTTTGTGATTTTGTATATGTCAAACGTCCAGGAGTACACACACAAAACCTCATCTGAAAAATGCTGGTACTTGATTCGATGATCTCTAAAACTATTTTCCTTTTATAGCATCCTTTTTCTACACAGGAATCATTTTGACACCTGATAAATATGTATGGGTTAAAAATTTCCAAATGGCCAGAGTGCCTCTAACACTTAACACATATCTCCTGAATTTGAAATTGAGCTTGGTTTCACACAGAGGCTCACAACTTCCATGCTGGGGTCATTTACCGTATTTTTATGCAAATAACTGTGCCTTCTATGGGTTTTTTTGCCAACAGTGCCCTTCCCCCACCCGTCCCCAGGTATTTTCATAAGCGCACTGTGCTAATTTTTTTACAGCAACATGTGGAAAAAAAAAAAAAAGACCATAGCCCGCTTATAAAAATATCTCTTAGGGGAAGGCACGACTGGCAAAAAGTGTAGAACACATGCATTGTTTGAGTAAAAATACAGTATTCTTTTCTTTATGTGGCCAGTCAGTCAATAAAATGCATTCAACATCTGCTGTATGCCAGGTGCTAAATGAACCTCAGAAAGAGGGCATAAGCGAACCTCAGAAAAGGGCAACAGATTTAAAAACAAGGACCTCTATAAAGGAGTGGGAGATGGTGAGGGGAGCAGGGACAAAGAGAAAGGGGTATGTCAGCATACTCCTTCTAGCACAGGGCCATAAATCTCTATGAAGTTATGGGATGCTAAGTGCTGAAAGGGAACTAGAAGAAGATATATTTGTTTTTTCAACAGATGAAATTCACATATAACAGTGATAATCAAAATACTAACTGCTCTTTAATCTTTAAGGTGTTTGACTAAGCTGGGTATTTTTTCCCCCTTTCTAACCTAACTCCTCAGTCCTTGAGGAACGAGAGAGTAAAGAAATATGACCCAAGCTGTTTCAGGAAGTCTAGTGATCAACTGGTAAGAAACTCCCTTCAGCCACTGGACAACCTTAACAGTGAGGACGGCTCTTGGAGTCCACTGCTACTTTCTGGTATTCTTCCCCCAAACATCACCCTGCCCTTTTAACCCCTCCTCCTACTCCTACAAACACACACACACACACACACACACACACACACACACACTCAGACACACACACACAGTATAAGTCTAGTCACAGACCTTCGATAAGATCTTCCTTTGACCATGAGGTTGGAGGGCAAGGGGGGCTCATTTTCTAAGGATCCTTTGAGAACTTTGACGATCCTAGTTTAGGCCATGATCTCACAATGCGAACTAACAGTGTAGGGACTCTCAGAGCTGAGAGGTAACACACATCCCTAAAGGGATGTCCTAAATTCTTTGAGTGGTGATTTTTCAAGCATAGGCTTCCCAGCATCTGCCCCAACAAGAGTCGTGTTCTGATATACTTTTGAGGTGTGCACCACTTCCTTCCCTTGAGAATCTGCCCTGGTGAGGCATAGAGGTGGAATGTGCTGAGGTGGAACGACAGGTTAAGGATCTCCACACTAGAAGATCACAATCAACAACAAAAATGTAGGGAGATGAACTAAATTAGCAACATCTCTCCTAACCATAATGCCTTAAAGCTAAGTCTAGACATTAAGTTAAAACACACACACACAAAAAAGATAACATGATAAATAATCGTGTTCTAATACGAGGAATATACTCTGTTTAGATCCTTAAATATAGGATCTAAATGAGTCAAGAAGCTTAATGTGGATTTATATAAAGAATAAAAAGATCTTTTTGGTAGATTCTGCCTACATTTAAGAACTTTACTTTATTCATCAAGGATAATTCCAGCAAGGCATCTTATTTGAGAGCATGATTAAGTTAAGAAAGAGGAAAGAAAAGCCAAGCTAAATATGCTCAGTCTTCTTTGGAACACTAATTTCACAATTCCAACTCTCCCCTCCCTGCTCCACCCAACTTTTCTCTTCACCAGTGAGTAAGGATACAGGGAGACCCACGGGGGATAGTGATTGCTGCCAGAATCTGAGATCAGAGATCAGGGCTGGGTTCAAGGCAGGAGACCAGGTTCCTGTCCCAAACTGATCATGCCCTTTGTGACATTGGTTAAATCTTTACCCCTCTGGGCCCAGGAGATGCTATATTGTATGATCTTCCAGCCTTAACACCCCATGATTTGGGGATTTGGAGTGTAACCAATCCAGCTGATTCACCAAATTGGGGCTTTCAATACTAAGGAATTATGGTGCAATTAATTATTCTTGTGTATGGCCTTTCCAGTTATGGCCTTGTAACTTCACCCAGATGACTGTGTGATAGGGTAATTGTGCCCTACCAAGGGTCTTGGTCAGTTTTACCTTAAAAGAGAGCCAATCCCAGAGTAGAAAACAGGATCCTACCACCACCAAGGATGAACAGCCAGGAGCAGACAGCCCATCCTTTGGACCCAGTATCCCTGAGCTGAGAAGCTCCTGGAAGCAGGAGACCTAGAGAGAGCACGCTGTAAGACTGAAGACTGTGAGAAGCGGTGGCAGTAGAGACCTGGCAGCAGGAGAAGGCACGGTAGGTTTCCCGGCCCACAAAGAGAGAAAGATGAGTGCCTTTGGGTGGAAACTGAGGGCCAGGGAGAGGCGTGCCTGTGAGCACCGCTGCGAAGAGGCTGTCCTGATGGAAGAACTATATCCTGAGTGTTCCTGAGCCTGAATTGTAACTCTTACTTCCCTTATAATAAACTCCATAATCATGAGTATGATCTGTGAGTTCTGTGTAGCCATCGTAATGAATTATTAAACCCAGCAGAGAAGTAGAGAGTGCTTGCAAGGGACAGTTGGTGTCAGAATTAGTAAAGATGGCGGCGCAAGGAGGCTTGTCTGGCCTCCACCTCACGGGAGTCAGCCTTGTGCTGTTGATCTTGGTTCTCCTTCCCCCTTATAGGGTTGGAGGAGGTCAGATGCCACCCCCACATCATTTTTACAGAATCTTCTAGAAGATTACTATAGATCAACCAATATTTAAGTATACCACCCTAAACAACTAATTCCAGGTCTACTCTACTTCCAGGTCTGGCTCTGATCATCGGTCTCGTCTTAGGGAGTAAATGCTCTCAAGTCAGTTTCAGGTAATTGGTGTCTCAGTCTTGTTGTCCTCTCTGTTTCCATGTTCACTGTCAGTCATGCCCCTACATATCATACAGGGCATTCAGGGACTCTCTCTCATTCTTCAGTGTCTTCCTAATAGGGCTCTGCTATGCTAGCTGCAAATTTCTATAAGCTCATCTCCTTCTCTCCATGCTCTTCTTCTCCTATCTTTCTTTCTTCCCCCCTCCTGTATTTTTCCCCTACAATTGTGCATCCCATACATAGCATAAAGCTTGCCACTGCTGCCCCCGTCCCTGCATATATTCTCTTCTAGGGTCTTTCATGCATTGGACTTGGGCTCAAAACACTGCGCTGACTATCCCTAAGTGCTTAACCTCTCTGCACGGCTTACCTACTTCCACCATACAAACACACACACACACACGTTGGGCCCCCCTGTTCTATAAGTATAGATTTCAGGATACCTGCTCTGAACATCACTGATCACTTCCCAGTTTAGCTCAGGTATCAAATTGGAGGCATGGAGGCTAAATCTGACGTGTTATCCACAGACATGTTATTATCTCTGCCACACACAGTGTTTTAGCCTTCATAATGATACCCAGGTGTCTTCTCTTGAAGCTCTAAACCCCAAGTTCACTGCAGCAATCAGCTAGCCTTGAGTATAGATCGGCCTGTGCCCTCTAGCTCTCCACAGTGGCCAGTCATTTGTGATCTCACTCGGGCTGCTGCCTTCCCATAACCAGCCCCTTTTACATTCTGTCTGGTCCCTGGAAGCATTTGCAGCTGCCACCCCAGGTCTACATGATGGGAGGATTTTTAATTTACCTTAGAAAACTATATGTGGTCTAAGCAGAGCAAGACTGCCTTTCTGGGAGAGTGTTATCAGAAAGACTGTGGAGAACTTGCAATGTCTAGTTTCCATATCTTTTAATATTTCAGTAATCCTGACAGACAAAACCAACTCCTAAGAGCTAGAAGATTCCCCTCTCCTTTTACGTACATAGAAGTTAGCGAAGGGACATGACAGCAAAGGAAGGAAAAGGGAAGGGAAAAAAAATAATATTTACAGAGGACAAGGAGTAACCTCTTTATTGACGATTCCAAAATGAAGATTTGTTCATTACACTTGTCAAAAAGGACATGGAAATACGTAGCAAAGTCAACTAAAAATATGGTCTCTGCTTTTTTGTTTTAACACAGCAAAAACAAATCCAGGGCCAGATCTGGACAAATTTACTTCACTTTCCTCTTTCCTAAATGTATTTTAAATGAGTGTTTGTATTCCCTAGGCACAGGACTGGCATGTGTTTCTACTCCCTCCTTATGCGCCTATGGAAGACACTGATGGTGGATTGGACAACATTCTACACCGAACCTGGTAAGCCTTCAAATTTTTCTCAGTATGATGTGCCGAGCAGCGAAACACCCGCAGCTGGCTGCCAAGATGAAGCTGATTCTCTCTCTCTGGCCCTAAGAGACTTTTGGCACTCCTTCCCAACACTAAGGAATAGTGTGTCTCCCTGATATGTGTCTATAGGGTCCCTATGAGTCAGAATCAACTTGACAGCAATGGGTTCTTTGATTTTCTTTTTTCTAATGTCTTAGCAGGCACATGGTAGGGGAGGAAGGAGAGGGAACATCTGGGGAAAATTAACAAGAAATAGAAAAAAGATGTTGTGGGGTTGTTAACCAATGTCATAAAACAACAAGTGTACTACTGTTTCATGAGAAACTATCTGTTCTGTAAGCCTTCACCGGAAGTACAATAAAATATAAATATATATATATAAAAGAATATATAAAGGGCCATGGTGGGAAGTCAACCAGAGGCCAATACTAGTTGCCGTGGATCGATTTTGACCCACAGCAACGAGTATTGACCCCGTGTGTGTCAAAATAGAACTGTGCTCCATAGGGATTTCAATCAATTTTTCAGAAGTATATCTTCAGGCCTTTCTTCCCAGGTGCCCCTGGATGGACTGGAACCCCCAACCATTTGGTTAGCAGCTGAGCGTGTTAACCATCTGTACACCCAAGGACTCCAAATAAGCAGGTACAACATATTAAATATTAGAAGCCATTTTTAAAATAAGTCAGTGTTCAATAATAATCTCTACGTTTATCTCCACTCCTCCTCCATCCACAAGGATAATCTGAAAAATGAAAAAGAAATACAGAGTCCAGGGCACAATCGTGGCATAAGCTTTAAAATCATTACTTAAGATATGGCAAGATACTAAAAACAACAAAACAAAACATGTACTATATTAAATGGTAAGCAGCAACTCGATCACTGTATGCCTATTAGGTGTTATTCCAAAGAAATACAGCTGAAAACATCAACAGTTGGCAGCATTGCTTATTGCTAAATTCTCTGTGTAACTGCATTAAATTCACTAACTTAAATTCATTAACTAGCTTGTCTCAGTCTCAATTTGCCTTGCATGGAATTCTGCTCATTAGCTAATCATGCTCTAACAACATCTTAACATGTGTATACTCATATACACTAATTCACTCAAGAAGTAATTAGCAGGCACCTCTGATAAAAGTCTAAAAGACTCTGTCCTGGGAGTCATACCGGTGTCTATGATCCAGCCATCCCATATTTTCCATGTTAATAAACGCTTTTCCGTTGCATCTGGCTGAAGGTATTGCCTATGCTAATATGTGTGACTCTTGTAGTGGAAGTAAAACCATTGCTGAAACAAGTTCCTATGATTGAAACATAAGTCATCAAGCCCCTGGGCCTCCCAGAAGCTCTAAGTTGTCTTACTGTGCCTCTTCCTTCAGCTCTCATAAAACGCTGCCTGACACTATACCCCTTTAGCTATTGCTTTCAACTTAGTTAAGGATGCTGCCTAGTTATTAACTTGTTATATGGCAGTTTAGAGGGCAATATAAAAAATGAATGAAACAGATAAGTGAATGCATGAATCTATCAATCAATCAGAAAGGGCAAAGAAAACTGGAACTTGTTAGAAGCTTTTAAAAGAACCCTCCCACAGAAACGCTAATGAATGCTTGCTTCATCTGGTCTCATGAATAAGGACTCAGGGTCAGACAAGAAAAATGTATGATTTTTAGACAACCACTTTTTTACATTAATGGGAATAAATCAAACTCAACTCTCAAGATAATAGGAAAGCCAGGTTTTTTTTAACCTTTGGGAATGTATAAAATACCGATTTGTGGTAGATTCACTTGTGAAATGATGCTTTGTCTAACATTAGGATTAATGAGTTCTCTGCCTGAACACAGGTTAATGGATAAAGGATGTGATAAGGGAAGAGATGACAGAACCATAGGTAAAGATGACAGAAATTCACTCCAGGATTTGAAATGTGTCATAAGTAATCTACAATATACATAATTTACATAAAGAGTAAAGATTAACAAATTACTGAAAACAGCTAACTTCCAATACAGCAAACTACGTTAGATTCAGTTATAGCGAAGTGTTTGCTAAAAGCTATACCTCTGGCCACAGCATTAGGGAAGTTAGCAGTACTGAAGACAAAATTCACTAAAATACTTTGGCTTCAGTTGGAACAAAAGCAACATTCTCTGTTAAGGAACTGATATTATGGAGACTTGATGATACTCTAGGAAATGAACATGAGATAATGTTTTCAAAATAGCCTCATGAGAATGTCAGGGAGTAATTCCAGTTCTTATCACCATATTATGTGATTCATGAGCAGTACTGATATTGAGGCAAGGAAAGGTGTCAGAATTTTTTTTTTAAAAAAAAAACCTTCCTCTCTCTATGGAAAACAGCTGATGAACAGCCCCTGCTGATGGATAAAAACCTAGCACTGCTCAGTCATGGGGAAAAAATTTCTGAAAACGTGTTTCATTGTTTCTCAGCAAATGCTGGACCAAAGATCTTGGTCCACTGTCCACCAAAATACATATGTCCAGTGTCAGTATGACAGAGAAAGTCATGAAAAACAGGGTCCTAGATCATTAAGCTGGAAGAGGCTTTACAGATCTTCTGGCCCATGCCCAAACTGACAGATGCCCAGAGAGATTAAGTAACAGTCCTCAACTACACAGCACATGAATTATGGACTCATATCTGCGGAACTAGGTCTTCTCCTTTCTTCCCTTCCTTATTCTATTTCTCCTCTTCTTTTTAAAACAATCTTCTTCTTTAAAAAAAAAAAAACTATTTAAAATGCAGAACAGAATTTCAAATTCTCAAGGAATCTAGACTTTCTGGAGCCATGGAAGCTAGATGAACTCCTCAAACTATTGCCCTGAGATAATCTTTAAATCTTAAATCTTAAGCCAGAAATATCCCCTGTAGTCTTCTTAAACCAAACAATATTTTAGCTTAACTAGTAAAGAATGTCTGCCTTGAGCATTGTGCTCTTTTAAGATCTATCTATATGGACCAAATTGACAACAGCAACTCGAAAGAGTAGATAAGAAACTTAGGGGCAGTGAGTTTATAGTAATCGGGGAGGAACAACTTGGAAAAGGAGCGTGAGAATGGGTTGCACAACTCAAAGAATGTAACTTATCACTGAGCCATACACGTTGAAATTGTTGAATTGGTGTACGTTCTGCTGTAAATGTTCTCAACAACAACAACAAAAATAAATTTTAAGAAAAGCTATTTAGATCACAGAAGAAATATTGCTGAAGCTTTGTTGCAAATTTGTAAAACAGTACATTCACTTTTCACTTGTCTATGGAATATCTTTCCACTCCTGCCTACTTCAGATTGTCACTTTCTGATCTTTATATCTTCTTCAACGGTTTCTACTAGCCCCAAGCCAGAGTTAGGGGCTCCCTTTTCTCAGATCCTATAGGAATTTATTCATACATGTTTCACAACACTTATGACCTTGTTGTTTTTTAACCATCTGTTAACCTTCCTATTTTCTACCACACTTAGAACCCTGTGATTTCCTGAAAGTAGTGCTTCTGTTTTATTCATCTTTGTATCTGCCATTACACCCTGATCAGTAGTCCTTAACAAAGATCAGTAACTGTTTATTTAACAGATAAATAACCATTACCAAAATAGCGTCTTTGGACATTAGGAAATAGCAGACAGCCCAAGTAACATAATGATACAGGAAAATAGATCCAATCTATATAAATACTTTGCAAACTGCAAAAGATACATGATTCAGTGGTATATAACTGATTTCTATAATTTTAAAAAAAAAAAAAAACTGACCGTGGAAGAGCCTACTAACTACAGACATATACATAGTAAATGATGCCCATGATTAAATCTCAGCCTGCTCTCTGCCTTTCCTCTCACCAGCCCCTCTGACTCAAGTGTCCCCTGCCCCCATATCTGCCCATCCATATGGAAGGCTCAAGTTAAACACCATCCCTTCACAGTGTTTTCCCTGACACCCTTGGTGACTCCAGGGCCCTTTATCACACCCTTCTCTGAAATCTCATAGCATTTTATCTGTACCTCTCTTACGCTGTTTACTTCTTGATTGATATTATCCTGCTAATTTAAGTTACTGTTTTATCTCCTCTACTTCACTAAGCAACTAAGCAAATGCTTCAGTCTTTTTACCCTGAAAATGCCTAACACAATGCCTCGTCCATGGTCCTTAGTAATTTTTCAAATTGCTAAAACATGAAGTTTGGATTTCATCCTTAAAGACAGCAAGTTGCAAACAGACAAATTTTCACCTACAAAATGGAGAGTTGGTCCTGTTCAGCTGAGTCATTTCCTGACTTGGGAAGTTGTGTGTGTGCACTGGCCAGGACTTCAGTTTATCTCAGGTAGATCAATAGGTGAAGGAGGACAGAGTGGAACAGTAAGCTCAGTCTATTATAGGGGGCTTTTCCAGGCAGATGGATAAGAAGGTGCCTAACTTAGGCTAAGAGGGCAGTGATGGTTCAGTGATAGAATTCTCACCTTCCATGTAGGAGACCCAGGTTCAATTACCAGCCAATGCACTTCATGCACAGCCACCACCCATCTGTCATTGGAGGTTTGTGTGTTGCTAATGATGCTGAATGGGTGTCAGCAGAACTTCCAGACTAAGATGAACTTGGAAGAAAGGCCTGGTGATCTACTTGTAAAAATCAGCCAGTGAAAACCCTATGGATCACAACAGTCTGATCTGCAACCAATCATGGGGATGGCACAGGACCAGGCAGTGTTTCATTCCATTGTGCACAGAGTCACCATGAGTTGGAGACCAACTCGAGGGCAGCTAACAACACAACTTAGGCTAGAAGGCAAAGAAACTTCCTGAAGAAGATGACCCCTGAAGTGAGACTCAAAGTTTAGTTAAAGGAACAGAAGGAAGGGCATTCTAATCTGAGGGAGCATGGGCTCAGGCTTAAAGGTGAGAGAACAGACCCTTTTTGGAAATGCAAGAAGTTGGAGTGTAAGGTGTAAGATGGGGGATGGGGGAAGAGAAAGCTGAAAAGGTAAAACCTGGCCAGATCATGCAGGGCTTTATATACCCTGCTACCAAGCTTGTTTCTTTTCCAAGAGGGATGGAGATTGATTGAAAGATTTTGTATGGCTCCTAGGAATATATCCTAGAGAAATAAGAGCCATCACATGAATAGACATATGCACACCCATATTCATTGAAGTAGTATTCACAGTAGCAAAAAGATGAAAATAACCTAAGTGCCCATGTACAGAAAAAATGGATAAACAAGTCACGGTACATACACTCAATGGAATGCTATACTGTCTTAGTCATCTAGTGCTGCTCTAACAGAAACACCACAAGTGGATGGCTTTAACAAAGAGAAATTTATTCTCTCACAGTTCAGTAGGCTACAAGTCCAAATTCAGGGCATCAGCTCCAGGAGAAGGCTTTCTCTTTCTGTAGGCTCTGGAGAAAGGTCCTTGTAACGCATCAGTCTTTCCTTGGTCTGGAAGCCTCTCTGCTCAGGAACCTCAGGTCCAAAGGACGTGCTCTGCTCCCGGCACTGCTTTCTTGACGGCATGAGGTTCCTGTGTGCCTCTGCTCACTTCTGTCTTTAATATCTCAAAAGGGATTACATTAAGACACTATCTAATCTTGTAAACCTCATCAGTATAACCTCATCACAGTGATAGAATTTACAACACATAAGGAGATCACGTATAACTTCATCATAGTGATAGGGTTTACAACACATAAGGAAATCACACCAGATAACACAATCATACAATACTGGGAATCATGACCCAGCCAAACTGACAGATATTTTGGGGGGACACAATTCAATCCATGACATATATATATGTAAAACATCTCACAAAATGGATTAATCTGGAGGGCATTATGCTGAGTGAAATAAGTCAATCACAAAAGGACAAATACTGTATGAGACTACTATTATGAAAACTCATGAAAAGGTTTACACACAGAAAGAAACAATCTTTGATGGTTATGAGGGAGGAGAGAGGTGGGGAGGGAAACACATTAACTAGTTATCATTAAGTGATAACTTTGGTGAAGGATAAGACAGTACACAGTACTGGGGAAGTCAGTACAACTTGACCAAGGCAAAGTCATAGAAACTTCATAGACACATCTAAACTCCCTGAGGAACCAAGTTACTGGGCTGAGGGCTGGGGACCATGGTCATAGGGGACATCCTGCTCAATTGGCACAACATAGTTTATAAAGAAAGTGTTCTACATCCTACTTTGGTGAATAGCATCTGGGGTCTTAAAAGCTTGTGAGCGGCCATCTAAGATACTCCACTGGTCCCACCCATCTGAAGCAAGGGAGAATGAAGAAAACCAAAAAGGGAAAGATTAGTCCGAAGGAGTAATGGACCACAACTACCACAGCCTCCATCAGACTGAGTCCAGCACAACTAGATGGTGCCTGGCTACCACTACCAACTGCTCTGACAGGGATCACAAGACAGTCCCAGACAGAGCTGGAGAAAAATGTAGAACAAAATTCTAACTCACAAAAAAAGACAAGACATACTGGTCTGACAGAGACTGGAGAAACCTGGAGAGTATGGCCCCCAGACACCCTTTTAAATCAGTACTGAAGTCACTCCTGAGGTTCATCCTTCAGTCAAAGATTAGACAGGCCTGTAAAACAAATGGAAACACACATAGTTCAACCATGTATTCAAGACTAAAGGGGCACACCAGCCCAGGGGCAAGGATGAGACGGCAGGAGAGGATGGGAAAGCTGAACGACTGGAAATGGGAAAATCAAGGTCGAAAAGGGAGAGTGTTGACACATTGCAGGGTTGGCAACCAATATCACAAAACAGTATGTGTATTAATTGTTTTATGAGAAACTAATTTACTCTGCAAACTTTCACCTAAAGCACAATAATACATAAAAAGAAGAAAAAAAGATTTTGTGTGGGGTAGTAACGTGATTGCTCAGATAGCAGTATGGAAAGTGGATTAGAGGGTCATAAGCAAAGAGTGGAATAACCCATTATGGCTACTGCAGTAATTTATATAAAATGTGAGGAGCTCTGGAGAGGAGAAGATGAAAATGAGAGATATGAAGATTAATATCACTTGATCATTTATTAGAAATGGAAGCTAGGAGAGCAGGGAGGGAAAGGAGGGCGTCAAGAATAATTACCGTATTTCTGGCTTGGCCAGCTGGGTAGGTGGTGATATCATTCACAAAGACAGACAATGTAGAAGTAGAGGACTTTAAAAGGGAAGATAATTGCTGGAGTTCAAGATATGCTGAGTCTGAGTTGTGTGAGGGACGTCCAAGTGCATGCAATTGGTTATATAAACCAGATCTCAGGAGAGAGATTTCAAAGCCAGTTTAGACAGATAAATAGATAAAATCATCATAAGGGTGATGGTTAAATTCATAGGAAAAGATGAAGATGAAATTATCCAGAGTTAAGTATGTAAAATTCAAGAAATAGTTAAATTTAAGGGCAGATAGAGGAAGTAAAAACCTTCAGAAGAGTTGAGGAATTATAATCAGAGAGGTAGGAAGAAAACCAAGAGAGAACAATTCCTGGAAGCTAGAGGATGTTTCAAGAAGCAAGGAATGACCAGTACTATAAAATGTTAAGGAGAGATCAAGTAAAATAAGGACTCAAACAATGGCCATCACATTAGCCATAAGGAGGTCTTCATAATCAAAAACCAAACTAATTGCCATAGAGTCCCTTCCAACTCATAGTGACCCCATGTGTGCAAAGTAGAACTGCACTCCAAAGAGTTTTCAAGGCTGTGAACTTTCAGAAGCAGATCACCAGGCCTTTCTTCCAAGGCACCTCTAGGTGGGTTTGAACCACCAACCTTTCAGTTTATAGTTGACTGCTTAACCAATTGTGCCACACAGGGACTCCAAGGAGGTCTTTCATGACCTTGGGAAGCCCTCTGTTTCTGTGGAGTGCTGAGAACTGAAGCCAGACAGTGTGTTAGGGAGTAAATAAAAGTTGAGAGTGTGGGAAAAAATATAGAGAATATTTTAGAAGCTTCACTTTGAAGGAAGGTTGAGAGATGGGGCCAAAATTAAAATGAAGCACGGTGCTGAGAGAAATTTGGGGTGGGGGGGTGTATGTGTGTGTTATTTGGTTGGTTAGTTAGTTTACACAGTTGAGAGAGTCCTGAGCATGTTTATACACTGAGAGGAAAAAGTCAGGGAAAGGCTAACGATTCCGGGAAAAAAGAAAGAAAGGGAGAAAGAGTGAGTAAGAAAGAGAGAGAAAGGGGGGAAGGAGGGAAATGAAAAGCGAGAGAGAGAAGTAAGAAGAAACTTTACATTAAAAAAGGCAATAGACATGTAACCACATGAACCTTATTTCATTCAAGCAAACTTTAAAAAAAAAAAAAAAGATCAAACAATCAGAGAAATGTGAAAATTGCCTGAATGTCTAATGGTATTAGGGAATTAGTATTTAACATTTTTGCTGACATAATGCTATTGTGGTTAACTTTTTAAGTGTCCTTATCTTTTAGAGTACATACAGTACTTACAGATGAAATAATATGATGTCAAGGATTTGCTTTAAAATTATCTGGGGGGTGGAATAGAGGCCACAGATGAAAGAAGATTGAGCATGAGTGGATAATTGTCGAAGCCAAGTGATAAATATATGCAGATGTATGACACTGTTCTCTCCACTTTTGTCTATGTTTGAAATTTCCATAATAAAAATTTTAAAAATCAAAACTATATTTTTTAAAAAAGCCAATAGAAAAAGTAAAGTAATCACAGGGAAAGAAAGAGACAGCTAAAGATATATAGAAAGGTTACTACGTAGCATTATAAGCCTGGCTGAGGTTGAAGACAATACATTTTCTGTGACAAAGTTGAGTGATTTTTTTTTTTTTCCCAGCAACATTCAGAGGCTGAGACGTGGAAGTGAAGAAGGTGTCCAGTTGCACTGGTACAGGCTAGGGATATTGAAGGATATGATGGCAGAAGGCTGCAAGGGATATGATGGTATTGACTAGAGAATAATTGAAGCATTGCTATCATCCTGGCTATGCCAGACAGGAAGGGACGTGAAAACGTGGAAGTGACTGATAGACGAGGAGAAACAAGAAGCTGAAGGTCTCAAAGAAAAATGCGTAGCTGGAAAATGGGGGTGAGAGCACTGGAAGGATAGGAGGCTGCGGTTAGCAAGCCAGTCTCTGGAGTTTGAGATTTCAGTTCTGGGTGATGACAAGGTCAAGTGTAATTGTAAATGCCTATGAAGTGCCTATGTAAATGGATGGCTGAAGTGGAATTGAGATGAAAGTCAGTAGAATTAAGAAGGTTATGAAATTGTGAGGCCTGCACGCTGAATGGATCCTAAAGGAACCTTAAAATCCTCCATAATGATGAGGCTAGGTTATAAGTTCCATAAAGACAACGTCTATGTCTGGGTTTTGGGGGGTTTTTTGTTTTTTTAATTAATATATACACAGCACATAGTAAGTACAGTGCTTGGCACAGAGAAGGTACTTCCAAGATAATTGTTGAATGCATAAATGAAATGACTTTGTCATTAATTCTTTAATTATTAGGCTTCACATTCCCACTCACCACTGGTTAGTTGGCTAGCTGGGAGCAGGAAGAGAGGAGGGAGAGAACAAATAGATGAATAAGCTGGGACAGGAAAGCTGGACGAGTGGAAATGGGGAACCCAAGGTCAAGAAGGGGAGAGTGTTAACACACCACTGGGTTGGCAACAAATGTCACAGAACAATATGTGTATTAATTGTTTAATGAGTAACTAATTTGCTCTGTAAACCTTCACCTAAAGCACAATAAAAATAAAAAAAGAAATGAATAAGCACCAAAGCAGGATAGAGAGCGAAAGAAATATTAATGAAATAAAAAAGTAGTATCTATGACAAAAATTCAAGAGTTCATTTAATTAGTGGTTTGTGCCTGAACTAATGAATGAACTGTGACTGAGCTAATAACTGTCTCTGAGTATATGAAGGGTTATTTTAAGGGAGGGGAAAACAAGAGAAGATTGTTTGCCTAGTGCCCTGCCCGGATGCTGTTTTGGTGGGAGGACAGAGCCAGGCCTAAGTGGGGGTTATTCTGGATCATACCAGCCTGAGGTCAACTCCTGTTCAGAAGCCAGTGGGCAGGGCAAGGAATCCTGGCCTCTAGGAACTCCTTAACTCTGTAGTTGAGTAGAATAAACTCTTCACCCTGCAAACTGTGTGCCTGCCCAGGAGTATCTGGAACAAATTAGAATTCTTGAGAATGTAGTAAAAGACCAGTTGCTGTCAAGTTGATTGCAACTCGTGGAATCATTCCGACTCGTGGCGACCCCATGTGTGTCAGAGTAGAACTGTGATCCACTGGGTTCTCAACAGCTGATTTTTCAGAAGTAGATCACCAGATCTTTCTTCTGAGGTACTTCTGGGTAGACTTGAACCCCCAGCCTTTCAGTTAGCAGCTGAGCATGTTAATGAGAAGATAGTAGCCTCCTATAATTGGGAACACAAACAGCTTTCACCCATTGATTCGTGTATTCAACAAATACTGGGAAGATAGATTTGCCATCTACCCAGAAAATAAAAAGAAGAAAAAATAGTTTAAATTGAAAAAGTGGTTTAGATGGGGCATAAAAAAGAACCTCAAACCCAAAAAAGAATAAACACTAAGTCAGGTTACAAATAAAACTATTAATGATAATCTCAAAGACTGGGTGAGTTTACCGTTGGTCAGACAGTTGGCCATGTGCTTTATATTAATTCTCATGTTATCATCACAGTCCTATGATCTAGGTATTTTTGCCATTCCCACTTACAGGTTAGGAAACAGACTAAGAGATTTAAATGACTTGCCTAAGATTACAGAGCTAAGAAGAAACAGAACTAGGTCTAGCAGGCACTAAAGCTTGTGTTCCTAACCTCTGCTCTAAATTGCTTTATCAAACTCTATGAAGAGCATAGTAGGGTGTACATATAGCCCCACAGTAGGGTGTACAGGTAGCCTCACCCAGGAAAGACAAGAAGTCGTAAAACAGTAGTGGTGGAGGGTCTGAGATTTTGAGGAGTTTTGAATGTAAATTTAGAACTTTTAACAACCTGTATCTGGTCTCAGCTCTTATTGTTGTGTTCCATCAAGTCAATTCCAACTCATAGCGACCCTAAAGAACAGAGAGCAGAACTGTCCCATAGGGTTTCCTAGGCTATAATATTTACTGGAGCAGATTGCCAGGTCTTTTCTCCCTCAGAGCCACGGGTAGATTCCAACCATGGACCTGACTTTTCAGTTAGCAGCCAAGTGCTTAACTATTGTGTCACCAGGGCTCCTTCCTTAGCTCTTACCCTCACACAATTGCAATTCCTAGTTTCAAAAGAGAAGTGAAAAGTTGTGTGGGGCGGCTGTCTGGGGGAATGTGTTATGGGCATAGAAAATCCTCCCAGGGCATCTTAGGCCACTGCCTACTAAAAAGCAGGAATAAAGAGGAAGGAATTCCAGTCCCAAGGTCCTTCAGTTCATACTGTGAATGAGACCAGAATGTAAATAAGAGCTTTGCATAAGCCAGACATTCTTTCAAGCCAGTTTATCTGCACTATGAGTCACTTCCTTTATAAAGCAAGAATCAAAAGATATACAGGCACATAATCATTACCCAGCACATACCTTCTTAACAGGTCTTTTCTTCTTAGTAAAATAGCAAGTTAAAGGGCTCCTCCTTTGACAAAACAGCAACATCATTTTGCATATACTGCGCACTCTCTGACTGGTTAGTATCCTTATGCATCTGAGAGAAAGGAACAAGTGAGATAAACCTGCAGATGACAGAAGGGAGGCCACAGGTCCAGCTGAGTTAACCTGACACCCACAGACCAAGCTGAATAACAAGAAACCTTTGAGTGACTCAGGGAATTTTTATTTCCTCCAAAGGGAAGTTTAACCCCATGGTATCCTTAGCAGCAAATCCTTTGCCATCAAGTGGATTCCAACTCATAGTGACCTTATAGGACAGAGTAGAACTGCCCCATAGTGTTTCCAAGGAGCAACTGGTGGTAGATTTGAACTGCTGACCTTCTGGCTGGCAGCCTAGCTCTTAGTCTCAGAGTAGTAACAGCCAGAAAGTGGAAAAGGAAACAAGCCACTGGCTCATCTGCAGATGAGGGCTCTGTGCAGGGATTTTACCTTTCAGCTGAAAAACAAATAGATATCTGGGACAGTACAAAAAGTGAGCAAGACAGTGACTAGTCTCTTCTGCATCCCAATGGCTACTGTTGGCCTTGTCCAGCCACTGTGACAGGTGTATCAGGTATAATTCATTTTTCAGGAATTAAAGATTCCTGAAAGAAGTCAGATTTATGAGGGATGATTCATTTTTCGGAAATTAAGATTAGATTTCCTTTCACCATACTTACTCAATCTGTATGCTGAGCAAATAATACGAGAAGCTGGACTATATGAAGAAGAATGGGGCATTAGGATTGGAGGAAGACTCATCAACAACCTGAGTTCTGCAGATGACACAACCTTGCTTGCTGAAAGCGAAGAGGACTTGAAGCACTTACTGATGAAGATCAAAGACCACAGCCTTCAGTGTGGATTACATGACAACACAAAGAAAATAAAAATCCTCACAACTAGATCAATAAACATCATGACAAACGGAGAAAAGATTGACGTTGTCAAGGATTTCTTTTTACTTGGATCCATAATCAACACCCACAGAAGTAGCAGTCATGAAATCAAACGAAACATTGCCCTGAGCAAATCTGCTGCAAAAGGCCTCTTTAAAGTGTTGAAAAGCAAAGATGTCACTTGGAGAACTAAGGTGCACCTGACCCAAGCCATGGTATTTTCAACTGCCTCATATGCATGCAGATCTGGACAATGAATAAGGAAGACCAAAGAAGAATGGATGCCTTTGAATTATGGTGTTGGCAAAGAATACTGAATATGCCATGGACTGCCAGAAGAACAAACAAATATGTCTTGGAAGAAGGAAAGCCAGAATGCTCCTTAGAAGCGAGGATGGCAAGATTTGGTCTTACATACTTTGGACATGTTATCAGGAGGGACCAGTCCCTGGAGAAGGACATAATGCTTGGTAAAGTAGAGGGTCAGCATAAAAGAAGAAGATCCTCAATGAGACATATTAACTCAGTGGCTGCAACAATGGGCTCAAACACAGCAAAGATTGTGAGGATGGCGCTAGACTAGGCAGTGTTTCCCTCAGTTGTACATAGGGTCACTGTGAGTCGGAATCGACTCAATGGCACCTAACAACAATAACACAGAGATTAGATTCGGAGAATGAAGTGGGGAAGAAGAAAGCAAGTAAGTAGAAACTGAAGCACATTTACATAGCCTTGGGGACTCCAGAGTTCTAATTCACCCTTCCTATATACCCTGGGAGCCCTGGTGGCACAGTGTTTAAGAGCTTGGCTGCTAACCAAAAGGTCAGCAGTTCAAATCCGCCAGCCACTCCCTGGGGCAGTTCTACTCTGTCCTATAGGAACTGTGCGTTGGAATCGACTCGACAGCAAAGAGTTTGGTCTATATATATATATGTGTGTGTGCATATGTATACATATATATGTATGTATGTCTATGTGTACATGTATGTATATGTGTGTATGTATGTATGTATATATATCCACCAGAGTAAAAACTGTTCTAACTTGAGGATTTATCTGCTTACCAAAAGAAAATCTAGCCAGAATTCTGCCAAAATGCTGATATATATATAAGAACTATGCTTTATTTCTATCATTGTATATTATCTCAAACTTAGTATTATTTTATTAATTTAGAAAATCTAGGGGGAAAATATTTTAAAATACTTATCAGATTGTTTTTGACTGCAAGAAACTCTCTCCTCAAACTGCTGACCAAAAGAGAAACCAGGGCTTCTTTGGCCGATGATAGCATTTAATCTTGTAAATTGACTTTGAGCCCCTTTGGTTCCTTATTCTTTTCTGTATATTATGCTAGGAATACATATTGCTATTATAATTTTTTTCTCAAATAATAATTTAAAAAAAAAAAGCAGGGCCAAGTTTGCTAACTCTCTTGTTCTATGAGTCAGTAGCTCTCTGGACCATCTTTTATGTTTTTCCCAAATAGATCAAAAGCTGGATGAGAAGGGCTCAGTAAAGTACTATGTAAACATTGCTTGTTTAAAATGATACAGCCTCTCTGATAACTTTAAATAACCCTTGCAGAACTAGTAGAACCTTTACTTAGAGATAAGCAGCTGTAGAGTCTGGTAAAGAAGCCACACAATCACCCATTATCAATTGATTTTATGCAGGAAAAGTCAGTATCCAGAAGACCAAGAATGCACTCACAGCCTCAGATAAGAGTGCTTCTACAAACTGTTTGCAATAACTTCAAACCACAATCTTTTTTTTTTTTAATTTTAAGATACTTTACTAAGATCAAAGGTTTTCCACTATACAGTATTTATGTGTAATTCCTTACTAGTCAAAAGGGAAATAAGTAATAAAATCTCTATCTTCCTGTAAATCTGAGAAGTTTCTATGTTTGTCAGTTTTAAATTATTACAACCTAAATGCCTTCGATCTTTGCACAATCATGGTTAAAAATAATTATAGCCCAATTCCACCTTTTTATTTTTAATCAACTCTAGTTTGTCGATCATGGGAGTGTAGAATTTCCTTCTTGGTCTTGGATTTTTAATATATTGACTTAAAAAAATTAAAGATTCCCTCTTTTCTCAAATATTGGCTGGCATTCCATTTTGGCAACAGGCTACTAAAAAACATTGAAGACCATAATGCTTACTCCAATTTTTAAACAAAAGCAATGTAGTATTTATGAAACGATAGATTAGGAGAGCAAAAAGTGATAAGTACTGCTTTCTAAAATGAACTAAACCCACTTGTTATTTTCTATCATTATCCAGTGCCCTCACTGAGAAAAACTCTTCTTGGCAGTCCATGTATATACAGCATTAAGCAAGATTTTAACTACTTAACTATGTTATTGTTGTTGGGTGCCATCAAGTCGGTTCTGACTCACAGCAACCCTATGTACAACAAAACAAAACACTGCCTGGTCCTGCAGCATCCTCACAACCTTTGCTATGCTTGAGCTCATCATTGCAGCCACTGTGTCAGTCCATCTCGTTGAGGATCTTCCTCTTTTTTGCTGACCCTCTACTTTACCAAGAATGATGTCCTTCTCCAGGGACTGGCCCCTCCTGATAACATGTCTGTCATGGATTGAATTGTGTCCCCCAAAAACGTGTGTCAACTTGGCTAGGCCAAGATTCCCAGTATTGTGTGATTGTCCAGCATTTCTTCATCTGATGTGATTTTCCTGTGTGTTGTAAATCCTACCTCTATGATGTTAATGAAGTAGGATTAACGGCAATTATGTTAATGAGGCAGGACTCAAACTACAAGATTAGGTTGTGTCTTAAATCAATCTCTTCTGAGATATAAAAGAGGGAAACAAACAGAGAGACACTGGTACCTCATTACTACCAAGCAGGAAGAGCCAGGAGCGTAGGTCCTTTGGACCCTGGGTCCCTATGCTGGGAAAAGCTCCTAGGACAGGGAAAGATTGATGACAAGGATCTTCCCCCAGAGCCAATAGAAAGAAAGTGTTCACCTGGAGCTGGCATTCTAAATTTGGACTTCTAGCTTCCTAAACTGCGAGAGAGTTAAGTTTCTCTTTGTTAAAGCCATGCATTTCTATTATAGTTGCACTAGATACTTAAGGCAATGTCCAAAGTACATGAGGCGAACTATTGCCATCCTCACTTCTAAGCAGCATTCTGGCTACACTTCTTCCACGACAGATTTGTTCATTCTTCTGGCAGCCCATGGTATATTCAATATTCTTCACTAAAACCATAACTCAAAGGCATCAATTCTTCTTTGGTCTTCCTTATTCATTGTCCAACTTTTGCATGCATATGAGGCAATTGAAAATACCATGGCTTGGGTCAGACAAACCTTAGTCCTCAAAGTGACATCTTTGCTTTTCAGCACTTTAAAGAGGCCTTTTGCAGCAGATTTGCCAAATGCAATACTTCTTTTGATTTCCTGACTGCTACTTCCATGGGCGTTGATTATGGATCCAAGTAAAACGAAATCCTTGACAATTTCCAACTTTTCTACATTTATAATGATATTGTTTATTGGTCCAGTTGTGAGGATTTTTGTTTTCTTTATTAATTAAGTATAGAATGGGTATTTCAAAGAAATCAATATTTCTATACACACATATACATATAAATAGGCCTGAGAATCTGTGCCAATTTAAATGCAACAGAGACACAGATCTGTGACCATTCTGTCTCAGTCTTCCATTCAGACAAGTAAGATCCTTTATGTAAACAAGAACCTAATACTCAGAAAGGAAATACATTTGCACTTAGCATATAACCTGTCTGGCAGCTAGAAATAAAACTCATAAAAAGCGAGCTCCAAGTGTTTATTTCAGTGTTTCAATATTGAAAAATCAGAATAAAAGTGTTTGGTATTGCAAATTATCTACAGTGTTTTAACACTAAAAAATCAGAAAGAAGTGTTTAGAATTACTAGTATTTCAGGAGGTAGCATATGATCAAGAACCAATGGTGTTGAAGGAAAAAGTCCAAGTGGCACTGAAGGCGTTGTCAAAAAACAAAGCTCCAAGGGAGAATGAAGAAAACAAGATACAAGGGAAAGATTATTCCATAGGACTAATGGACCACAACTACTACCGTCTCCACCAGACTGAGTTCAGTACAACTAGATGGTGCCTGGCTACCACCACTGACTGCTCTGATGGGGATCACAACAGAAGGTCCCAGACAGAGATGGAGAAAAATGTATAACAAAATTCTTACTCACAAAAAAGACCAGACTTACTGGCCTGACAGAGACTGGAGAAATCCCAAGAGTGTGGCCCCTGGACACCCTTTTAGCTCAGTAATGAAGTCACTCCTGAGGTTTACCGTTCAGCCAAAGATTAGACAGCCTCATAAAACAAAATCAGACTAATGGGGCACAACAGTCCAGGACAAGGACTAGAAGGCAGGAGGGGAATGGAAGCTGGTAATAGGGAGCCCAAAGTTGAGAAGGGACCGTGTTGACATGTTGTGGGGTTGTTAACCAGTGTCATAAAACAATATGTGTACTAACTGTTTAATGAGAAAATATTTGTTCTGTAAACCTTCATCTAAAATACAATAAAAAAAAAAAAGCTCCGGGAATTGACAGAACTCCAACTGAGACGTTTCAACAAACATATGCAAGGCTAGAAGTACTCACTCATCTGTGCCAAGAAATTTGGAAGACAGCTACCTGGCCAACCAACTGAAAGAGATCCCTATCTGTGCCCATTCCAAAGAAAGGTGATCCAACAGAATGTGGAAATTGTAGAACAATATCATTGATATCACACGCAAGTAAACTTTTGGTGAAGATAATTCGAAAATCGTTGCAACACTACATTGACAGGGAACTGCCAGAAATTCAAGCTTAATTCAGAAGAGAGTATGGAATGAGGGATATCATTGCTGATGTCAGATGGATCTCAGCTGAAAGCAGAGAATACCAGAAAGATGTTTACCTGTGTTTTATTGACTATGTAAAGGCATTTGACGGTGTGAATCATAACAAATTATGGAAACATTGCAAAGAATGGGAATTCCAGAACACTTAATTGTGCTCATTAGGAACCTGTACATAAACCAAGAGGCAGTTGTTTGAACAGACCAAGCGGATACTGTGTGGTTTAAAGTCAGGAAAGGCGTGCTTTCAGGGTTGTATCTTTCACCATACTTATTCAATCTGTATGCTGAACAAGTGATCCAAGAAGCTGGACTATATGAAGAGGAATGTGGCATCTAGACTGGAAGAATGCACTGCTGGTGGGAATGCAAAATGATACAACCATTTTGGAAAATGATATGGTGCTTCCTTAAAAATCTAGAAATAGAAATACCATATGATCCAGCAACCACTCTCTTAGGAATATATCCTAGAGAAATAAGAACTGTCACATAGACATATGCACACATGTTCACTGCAGCATTATTCATAATAGCAAAAAGATGGAAACAACCTAAGTACCCATCAAAAGATGAGTGGATAAACAAACTATGGCACATACACAAAAATGGAATACTACACAACGATAAAGAACAATAATGAATCTGCAAAACATCTCACAACATGGATGAATCTGGAGGGCAATAGGTTGAGTGAAATAAGTCAATCACAAACAGACAAATACTGTATGAGATTACAATGATAAAAACTCATGAAAATGTTTACCCACAGAAAAAACAATCCCTGGTAGTTATGATGGAGGGCATGGGTGAGAGGGAAAAACACTAACTAGACAACAGGTAAGTGGTAACTTTGGTGAAGGGTAAGACAGTACACAATACTGGAGAAGCCAGCACAGCTTGACCAAGGTAAGGTCATAGAAGCTTCATAGATACATCCAAACTCCCTGAGAGACTGAATTACTGGGCTGAGGACTGGCGACCATGGTCTCGGGGGACATTTGGCTCAACTGACACAACATAGTTTATAAAGAAGATGTTTTACATCCTACTTTAGTGAGTAGCATCTGGGGTCTTAAAAGCTTGTGAGCGGCCATCTAAGATACTCCACTGGTCTCAGAAGGAAGAAAAACAAAGACACAAGGGAAAGATTAGTCGAAAGGAGTAATGGACCACAACTACCATAGGCTCCCCCAGACTGAGTCCAGCATAACTAGATGGTGCCCAGGTACCACCACCAACTGCTCTGACAGGGATCACAGTAGAGAGTCCTGGACAGAGCTGGAGAAAAGCATAGAACATAATTCTAACTCAGAAAAAAAGATTAGACTTACTGATCTGACAGAGACTAGAGAAACCCCAAGAGTTTGGCCCCTGGATACCCTTTTAACTAAGTACTGAAGTCACTCCTGAGGTTCACCCTTCAGCCAAAGATTAGACAGGCCCATAAAACAAACAATTATAGCTCAACCATGTATATGAGACTAAATGGCTTCATAGAATGAGTTTGGGAATATTCCATCCTTTTCTGTGCTCTGAAGCACCTTTAGTAGTAGGGGTGTTAACTCTTCTCTGAAAGTTTGGTAGAATTCTCCAGTGAAACCATCTGGGCCAGGGCTTTTTTTTTGTTGGGAGTTTTTTAATTACCATTTCAATCTCTTCTTTTGTTATAGGTTTATTTAGTTGTTCTATCTCTGTTTGTGTTAATTTACATATGTAGTGAGTTTCTAGAAATTTGTCCATTTCCACTAGTTTTCAAATTTGTTAGAGTACAATTTTTCATAGTATTCTGTTACAATTCTTTTAATTTCAGTTGGTCTGTTGTGATATCACCCACCTCATTTCTTATACGGGTTATTTCCTTCCTCTCCTGTTTTCTTTTTCTTTTTCTTTTTTTTTTGGTCAGTTTGGCCAGTGGTTTATTGATTTTGTTAATCTTTTCAAAGAACCAGATTTTGGTCTTGTTAACTCTTTCAATTGTTTTTCTATTCTCTATTTCATTCATTTCTGCTCTAATTCTTATTATTTCCTTTCTTCTGGCGCCCAAGGGCTTCTTTTGCTGCTCTCTTTCTACTTGTTCCAGTTGGAGGGTCAATGTTTTGATTTTTGCCCTTTCTTGGTTTTGGATGTGTGCATTTATTGCTATAAACTGACCTCTGAGCACTGCTTTTGCTGTGCCCCAAAGGTTCTGGTAGGATGTGTTTTCATTCTGATTTGATTCTGTGAATTTCTTTATTCCATGCTTAATTTCTTCTATAACCCAGTAGTTTTTGAGCAAGGTGTTATTCAATTTCCATGTGTTTGATTTTTTTTCTTGCTTTTTCTGTTACTGATTTCTACTTTTATGGCTTTACGGTTAGAAAAGATGCTTTGTAATATTTCAGTGCTTTAGGATTCTGTTAAGGCTTGCTTCATGGCCAAATATGTGGTCTATTCTGGAGAATGTTCCACGTGCATTGGAAAAGAAAGTATACTTGGCTGCTCTTGGGTGGAGTGTTCAGTACATGTCCATGAGATCAAGTTGGCGATTGTGGCATATAGATCTTCCTTGTCTTTATTGAGCTTCTTTCTGTATGTTCTGTCCTTCACTGAAAGTGGTGTGTTGAAGTCTCCTACTACTATTGTGGAGCTGTCTATCTCTCTTTCCAATGCTGTTAAGAGTTTGTTTTAGGTATTTTGGAGCCCTGTCGTTAGGTGGGTAAATATTTATTATAGTTATGTCCTCCTGGTGTATTGACCTTTTGATCATTATATAGTGTCCTTCCTTATCCTTTGTGGTGGATTTTACTTTAAAGTCTATTTTGTCAGAGATTAATATTGCCACTCCTGCTCTTTTTTGAGTGTTATTTGCTTGATACATTTTTTTCCATCCTTTGAGTTTTAGTTTGTTTGTGTCTTTAAGTCTAAGGTGTGTCTCTTGCAGGCAGCATATAGACAGATGGTGTTTTTTTATCCAGTCTGCCACTCTCTGTCTCTTTATTGGTGCATTTAGTCCACTTACATTCAGCATAATTATTGATAGGTATGAGTTTAGTGCTGCCATTTTGATGTCCTTTTTTGTGTGCTGTTGACAGTTTCCTTGTTCCACTTAATTTTCTGTGCTGAGTTGTTTTTTCTTTTCATCTTTTTCATTGTTGTTGATTCTGTATTTGCTGACTCCTTCTGTTTTTCTTGTTTTTTATTTTGATGTGTAGGATTGTTAGTTTCCTTTGTGGTTACCTTAATATTTACACCTATTTTTCTAAGTTTAAACCAGTCTTTTATTTCTTTATATCGCCTTGACTTCCTCTCTGTATGAAAAAACTATGTCTACGTTTTTTAAGTCCCTCTTGTTTGTTTTAATGTTGTCCTTTTTTACATATTGACATCTCTGTTTCCCTATTTTTGGTGTTTTAGCTTTGATTTATTTTTGTGACTTCCCTATCTGGGTTGATATCTGGTTGCTCTGTCCTGTGTTCTAGTCTTGGATTATTATCTGATGTTATCAGTTTTCAAACTGGAGGACTCCTTTTCATATTTCTTGTAATTTTGGTTTGGTTTTTGCAAATTCCCTAAACTTCTGTTTATCTGGAAATGCCCTAATTTCACCATCATATTTGAGAGACAGTTTTGCTGGATATATAATTCTTGGCTGGCAATTTTTTTCCTTCAAGGCTTTATATATGTCATCCCATTGTCTTCTTGCCTGCATGGCTTCTGCTGAGTAGTCTGAGTTAAGTCTTATTGACACTCTCCTTTGTAGATGACTTTTTGTTTCTCCCTAGGCACTCTTAAAATTCTCTATCTTTGGTTTTGGTAAGTTTGATTATAATATGTCTTGGTGACTTTCTTTTGGGATCTACCTTATGTGGGGTTCGATGAGCATGTTGGATAGATATCTTGTCATCTTTCACGATATCAGGGAAGTTTTCTTCCAACAAATCTTCAACAATTTTCTCTGTATTTTCCGTCCCCCCTGCCCCTTTCTGGTACTCCCATCACTCGTAGGTTATTTCTCTTGATAGACTCCCACATAATTCTTAGGGTGTCTTCATTTTTTTAAATCCTTTTATCTGATTTTTCCTCAAATAAGTTGGTGTCAAGTGTTTTATCTTCAATCTCACTAATTCTTGCTCCTCTGACTTTCTACTGAGTGGTCTAATTCTGAAATTTTATTGTTAATCTTCTGTATTTCTGATTGCTGTTTTTCTACGGATTCTTGCAGCCTATTAAACTTGTCATTATGCTCTTGAATAATCTTCTGAAGATCCTCTATTTCTTTGTCGGTATGTTCCTTAGCTTGTTCTGCATTTTGTATGATTTGCTTCCTGATATCTTGAAGAGTTCTATATATTAATCTTTTGTATTCTACCTCTGGTAATTGCAAGAAATTCTCTTCCTTTGGAAAATTTCTTGATTCTTTATTTTGGGAGCTTTCTGAAGCCATCATGGTCTGCCTCTTCATGTGATTTGATATTGACTGTTGTCTCTGAGCCATCAATAAGTTATTATATTTATTTATTTTATGTTTGCTTACTGTGTCCTAGCTTCTTGTTTTGTTTTGTTTTGATATGCCCAAATAGGCTGCTCGTGTGAGCTAGTTTGATTATTGGTGCCTTTGAAGCTCTAGTGTCCTGTTGCCTGGTGGTTAGAGCTCTTACTAGGTATTTGAGCCCAGGAGTCTGTTTAATTTTCTGGTATGAATTCAGCTCGGTGTCCAGGTAGTCAGTCACCAAGTGTGTGGTGCAAGCTGTCACCTACAGTCCTAGACAGGCATGGGTGATTGGTGTAGGCACAAGCATCTGTCTTCAGTAGGGGGTCACACGTTGAGCAAGGCAGGGGGATGATGGCTGCCCCTGAGTGTCTGGGAAGAAAGCGTGTCCCCATTCTCTAAAGCACATAAGTGGGTGGGTTTTGCAGCCAGACTATGAGCACCCAATGCTGTTGGTTGTAAGGACTAGAGGGCACACTTATTCTTGAACCCCTGTCACAGGTAGATAGGTAGTGTGGGTGGAGCCACCCGTCCTCAGGCCCCTGATGCGGGTAGGTGAGCACCCTGCTTAATGGCCAGGGTGGTGTCAAATGTCACAAACCTGCCACTTCACCATATAGCTGAAACCATTGAAGTTAGACTTCAGGTATATACCCTGTTGTACTGTGGTAATGAGGGCATACGCTGTTGAAATGGGCCCACACAGGTCTATGCAGGAGTGAAAGGCATTCAAAGTCCATGGACCCCTTATGCCTGTGCCTAGGCAAAGGAGCTGTGCCTACCCTGAGTTCCTGGCTTAGGGGAGCCAGCAGATTATTTTTTCCCTATTTGTTAATTTGTTCCCTCTCCAAGGCCAAGAGAATGGCTCAGGGAGCGTGACAGGTCCTACTTCCTGCCCAGGGGACTTGGCAATCGCTGAAGCCAGCCCAGGACCCAGTGCAGAGCAGGGAGGGGGGAGGTAAATGGGAGAGAGGTTTCTCCTATAGGGAGAAATGCAAGTACTTATCTTTTGCCAATTGAGAGGTGCTTTTACTGGTTCTGGATGGTCCAGCAGACTCTCTGCTGCTTGGTCTCTCTAGATGTGGAAAACGCCTCCCAGATGCCACTGCTTGCCTCACTGCACACGCGAGCTGATCCAGCCTGAAGGGCGCTGGCTCCCGCCAGTTCAGGTCTGGCAACTCCTCACCGCTTCCAAACCGTTTCTGTCTCCCCCTGACACTCAGTCCGATTCCTCAACTTTGCCTTTGATGTTCAGGGCTCCTAGATTGTCATATATCATCAATTCACTTGTTTTTTCAGGTCTTTGTTTTAAGAGGGACCACAGAAAGTTTTGGCTACGCCACCATCTTGGCCCTGCCTCCTCAACCATGTATATGAGACTAAATGGGTACAACAGCCCAGGGGCAAGGACAAGAAGGCAAGAAGGGACAGAAATCTGGATGAATTGAAATGGGGAGCTCAAGGTCTAGAAGGGGAGAGTGTTGGCACATCTCGAGGTTGGCAACCAATGTCACAAAATAATATGTGTATTAATTGTTTAATGAGAAACTAATTTGCTCTGTAAACCTTCACCTAAAGCACAATTAAAAAAAAAAAAAGATTGGAAGAAGACTCATTAACAACTACAATATGCAGATGACACAACCTTACTTGCTGAAAATGAAGAGGACTTAAAGCACTTACTGAAGAAGATCAAAGACTACAGCCTTCAGTATGGATTATTACACCTCAACATAAAGAAAACAAAAATCCTCACAACTGGTCCAATAAACAACATTATGGTAAATGGAGAAAAGATTGAAGTCATCAAGGATTTCATTTTACTTGGATTCATAATCAACACCCATGGAAGCAGTAGTCAAGATATCAAATGATGTATTTCATTGAGCAAATCTGCTGCAAAAGACCTCTTTAAAGTGTTCAAAAGCAAAGATATCACTTTGAAGACTAACGTACGCCTGACCCAAGCCATGGTATTTTCAATCGCCTCATATGCATTTGAAAGCTGGACAATGAATAAGGAAGACCAAAGAACTGATGCCTTTGAATTATGGTGTTGGTGAAGAATATTGGCTATACCATGGACTGCCAGAAGAACAAACAAATCTGTCTTGGAAGAAGTACAGCCAGAACGCTCTTTAGAAGTGAGGATGGTGAGACTTCGTCTTGCTTACTTTGGACATGTTATCAGGAGGAACCATGCTTGGTAAAGTAGAGGGTCAGCAAAAAAGACTAAGACCCACAACGAGATGGATTGACACAGTGGCTGTAACAATGGACTCAAATATAAGAGAGATCATGATGATGGAGATGGACCGGGTTGTGTTTCGTTCTGCTGTATGTAGGGTCGCTATGAATAGGAACAAATTCAACAGTACCTAACAAGAACAACAATGATATTTCTATGTCTAGGGAGATTATTAGCAATACTAAACACTTTTGTTCTGATTTTTCAGTATTGAAACACTGAAATAAATACTTGGAGCTCACTTTTTTTAGTTTTATTTCTAGGTGCCAGACAGGTTTATACGCTAAGTGCAAATGCATTTCCTTTCTGGGTGTTAGGTACTTGTTTATATAAAAGATCTTACTTGTCTGAATGGAAGAGACTGAGACAGAGAATCGTCACAGATCTGTGTCTCTGTTGCATTTAAATTGGCACAGCTTCTCATGCCTGTTTATATGTGTGTGTGTGTGTGTGTGTGTGTGTGTGTGTGTGTGCAATTAAGAAAACTTTCTCAGATAATTCTACATCTCCAAACTTTCTAAGATGCAATTGTTATCACACCAAAAAGTAGTTGAATTCAAGATGTTTGTTGTTTAAGTACTAGGGCATTCAGGCAATAAATAAATAATTCTGACTGAACTCAACTGTCATGGTTCAGGTTACTTTCTTATTTTCTTTCAAACCAATTCAGTAGTTTGTTTGTTTTCCCATACTATTTATGTGGGTAGATATAACCTTTAACAGAAAAGCCAGCAAAAAATATTATACAAACAAGATCAGTTCATTGACAATCAGTAGTGATCAACATAAACACTGATTTTTTCCATTTAGACAAAAATCTAGCACTGCTGTGAAGAAATCTCACTCACTCTGATTTCTGTTAAGAACAGGGACAGATTTGAGCACTGATTTACGTTGGAAATAATTTCATTTTTGAAGAATTCAGGTGGCATTACACATGAGGCCTCTGTAAAAATCAATGTTGGTAAAATCATGACACCATTCAGCATTAATTAAAGAGCAAAAGAGAAGACTGTGAGAAATCTTACTCAGCAAACAAAAAGAGATCAAATTCCACTGTCGACGTGTAGTATTTAAATAGATAAAAACATGACTCATACAAATATAGAATAAACATATGTTAACTCACATTCAACTCATTGATGAGGGAGCCAGTGTGATGGTAAAGCTGGCTGCAAGTGCATCTGGGAACCTGGGTCTTCACAGAAATTTGAAAAAAGAATGTTTGAATAAGACTGTTAAATACAAAACTGGTTAATGTCCTACAGGGCAATGAAACCATAATATTTGGGGTTATCTTTTCGACCAGACAGATATCTAAAAATTAGCATATAACTTCAGTCTGGACGCTGTCTGTAGTAAATAGCATGTCAAACAATAGGTACACTTCCTTGAATAATTATACAATCCTGGGACGCCTGGCAAATATTTCTCCCATGTTACATTGATAGGACACACTGTCCTCTCTTTCGTTTACTTCCAAGTTTTGGATTTCTTAGCACCTCTGAAATTGTGTTAAAAAAAAAATTAGATTCTTTTACTACAGTATCAGAAGAACCATTATTGAAAGGTAATTCCCAAATCTGGGAACCTGAAAGCAATTTCTGGAACTATAACTTGGTTTCTTCTCCCTCCTGATTTGAAACAACAATCCTCCATCTCATGAGCCACTGAGTTTGCCCATCTCTATTCTAATAGAAAGGAGCCCTGATGGTGGAAGTGGTTAAGTGCTCGGCTGCTAACTAAAAGGTCGGCAGTTTGAACCCACCAGCTGCTCCGCTGGAGAATGATGTGTCAGTCTGCTTCTGTAAAGATTACAGCCTCAGAATCCCATAGGGTTGCTATGAGTCAGAATTGGCAATGGGTTTATTCTCATAGAGACCAGAAAGGTTACTGGCAAAGCCACCCCTGCACTCTGGCACAAATTGCTATCCTAGTTTTAGAAAAATGTAAGGAGGAAATACACACTATGCCACACTAACATCCAACAACTTTCACCTGAAAGAAAAAAATGCTTCTTTTAAGTACACGTAATCCCTCACTCTCTTATCTTCTCCACGGCCGCGATGACCAGTTGACTGCTTTTCTTAGCAATCACCCTCATTTTATAGAAAAGCCAATACTGTTCTCCAAACAAAATGATCACTGTATCTTTAACTTCCTCCTGAGACTTATCTTCCAATTCCAAATTGTCTTCTGGGTCTTTTTTAAATTTCCCTTAATCTACTGGATTAAAATGCTCTCCAAAAACCCCAATAAATATTGAAACTAGGACCAAATGCTCCAACAAATGATGCAAGAAATGAGATTAGCTTCCTTTGCCTACTTACACCTCCTCTCAGAGTAAAAGATGAGACTTTGGTGGTAAATAGACAAAGACTCAGAAGAGAACTTAAGGGAAAATAAGTAATTGCAAAAAAGGCTTTGGGCTGGGGATTTTATTTGCTGAGCGTGTTGGATTTTTTGTTTTGTTTTGTTTTGTTTTTGGTGTATTTCAGGCCATGTTAATAATGCTCCTGCTTTGCTGCGGGAACACCGGGCACCAACCTAGGAAGCATTGCTTTCACCTGCAAGGGCACACACAAATGGGTCCCTTGAAGACCAAACGAAAAGGAAAGGCCCAGCATGTAAATGTCTCATTAGCCTGGCCTGGGCTTGCTGCCCGGTTCAGATTGGGTTCCCAGTGACTTCTTTTAGGCTTGGGTCCAGGACTTACTTTTGTGGTAAGTCTTGAAGCGATTCATTCAGTTCCCACAAACCCCATGGTATTGTGAAAACCTCAGTTTCATCAGGGGCAGTTTCCAAGTGGGGTGTGGGTAGGGTAGTAGCCAGAAGGAGAGAAAGACAAAATGCCACAAAGACACTTAATGAGGTATGGAGTGGAGCTCCCTTTGGTCAGAACAATCCATGTTTTGATCTACCACTCAATCTTCAGAGCTAAATTCCCACACCAGCCTGAAATAATTAGCTGCCTCGGCCCCAAGGGAAAACTCCAATGTAGGAGGCTGTGAGGATACAGAGGGCAGTGGGCAGGGAACTTCCATTTAATGATCACTAACCGAGTTCCTAACCCTGCACCAGATGCTTTAGCTAATTTATTCTTCAAACAATCCCATGAGGAAGGGCAAGAAATCTGCCACCACTGTCGTCAAACCCACCCTCACCTTTAATTCAATGGACAAACCCAAGCCATTCATAAAACCTGAAAACTCAATTCTAGTACCAGAATTAATTGTGTAACTTGAATATGTTCAAGTCTGGTTAAAGACTCATTTCCTAATTCCAAAAGTGGAACTAGGATCATTTTCTTTTTCTTCTAATTGGTGGGCCAGACTCAACAGATATGAGAAAAGCAAAAAGGGAAATTAAATGGATCCCCAAGCTCTTCCATTCTCCTGGGTTGCCAATCAGGGGAGAGCAAATGCTAAAACCCCCACAGCTCCCAGTTGACCACAGGGAGGCAGGTGGGCAGCACCCAGATACCCTTTAAATGCCTACAAGCTCTGGCTCAGAGCCCTAGGTTTACTTGGCCGAGGCAGGGGAGGGACAACAGTTTCATCAATGGGTATAACAGCAATGCTTGACCCTGGCATCAGGTTACCCGGAGGAGGCCCAAGTTTAATTGAGTGTGGTTAGGACTCTTAACGAGACAGCAAAGCAGGCATGGACTACTCAGCTCATACAAAAGTAACCTGCAATTTCTTTTACATCAGAAATTACTAAAATCCAATCACGTTCTTGCTCTTCAGGGTAACACTTAATGCTTAAATTCAATTTACTGCACTTTGGCAATTTGAAAACTTAAAGTTTAAGTCTTTAAGTAATTTAAAAGAAGTCTGGTGCCCAAACTAAAAAAGCTTCTATACAAGGTGGGATTTGTATGTGGGGACCAGGCCCCAACAAACGGGAGTTATCCCAAAACCTTACCACAGTACCATTTTTAATGATCTTCTCTTATTCCACTGCATCAGAGCACCAAAGTTTATTTTATCAATCCTCTTTTATTGAGAAAAAAGTGTTTTCACTTGCAGTTTTTTACTATAACAAACAGTCCTGCAATGAACATCCTTGCTGCTAAATGTTTGTGTACCTGATTTATTACGGCCTTAAGATAGTCTTTCAAGCAGAGCTGTCACCTTAAAGGATATACACATTTTTATGGCTTCTGATTCAGATTGCCAAATCGTTCCCTCAGAGAAGCTGTAGCAGTATTTATTCCCACTAGTCTTGTGTGGAGGTATCTATTTCCCTATAACTTTCTCTACATTGGGTACTACCATAAAACTGAATTGCTAATTTGATAGGTGAAAAAATAATTTCACTGTTTTCCTTTGTGGTCCCTTATTTCTAATAAGACTGGACATATCTTTTATGCTTATTTGATATTTTCTTCTTTGTGAATTAGCTGTTCATGCATACTTTGTTTTTTTCTGCAGCAAGGATATTAACCCTTTGCGTGTATACACTTTGCAAAGAAAGGATAAGGTATATACTAAGTTTAGTAGTTTTTCTCCTCTTTGCCCAGTAAGTCACTTAAAGGATTATTTTTTTCCCAGGTTGGCCACATTTATGACTCTTCTAATCATATTTCCAAAAGACCATATCATTTTGGAAGAAGTCACCCTAGAACCCATGATGACTGGGAGCCACAAGTTTATATCAAGTGACCTTTTTCAATTTCTGTTTTTCTAACTTTTTTGTCTGCAATTGAAATAAGATATCTTACTTTTTGATCCAACTATACCATATGTGAGTTTATACACAAAAATACACGTGTAAGTATGTAAGCGTTCTCGCTGTTAGGTGCCATGAGTCGGTTCTGACTCATAGCGACCCTGTGTACAACAGAACAAAACGCAACCTGGTCCTGCGCCGTCTTCACAACTGTTGCTATGTTAGAACCCATTGTAGCGGACACTGTGTCGATCCATCTTGTTGAGCGTCTTCGTCTTTTTCACTGACTTTACCAAGCGTGGCGTCCTTCTCCAGGGACTGGTCCTTCCTGATAACATGTCCAAAGTAAGCAAGACGAAGTCTCACCATCCTCGCTTCTAAGGAGCTTTCTGGCTGTACTTCTTCCAAGACAGATTTGTTTGTTTTTCTGGCAGTCCATGGTATATTCAATATTCTCTGCCAACACCATAATTCAAAGGCATCAATTCTTCTTCGATTTTCCTTATTCGTTGTCCAGCTTTCACACGCATATGAGGCAAATAAAAATATCATGGCTTGAGTCAGGCGCACCTTAGTCCTTAAAGCAATATCTTTGCTTTTTAATACTTTAAAGAGGTCTTTTCAGCAGATACACCCAATGCAATACTTCGTTTGATTTCTTGACATGCGTAACATACAACAGATAGAGTATAATAGAAACAAAAAAATCTATAGAACAATACTATCCTTAACACCAGTCTTGTGTACTGCTATTTTTTTTTTCTTTTTTAGGTTGGCTGAGACCCACTTATACTGATTTCATGAACCATTCATAAGACCCAGCCTTCAGGTGGAAAAACATCTAATAATGGAAGATACTCTGGATCCTGGAAAAAGATATAAGCATGAGTCTTCCCCTAGAAGACTCCTCATTATATGTTATTGGAGTCCAATTAATTAACAGAGAGGATGATAATTATTGTGGCATTTTTTAGTGTGTCCCACATGCTTATTAAGTGTTTTACATGCGTTACCTCATTTCAACCTCATGACTTCCTTATAAATTAAGGGTCATTACTGTCTGCATTTGATGGGTGAGAAATCTTAGGCAGAAAGATTAAGAAACTTCCTCAAATTCTCATGGCTAGTGGGTGGTAGCGCTTGAACCAAGCAGCCCAATTCCAGAAACTCTTGTTTTCAACTCCTCTGGCCTCCCACTCCCTCTGCTGCAGAAGGATGTGAGTACCGGGGCACTGGCCCCTAAGGGTGGAAGAAAACTCATTGGGAAGTTTAGCACCAAAACCTACAAATACTTTTGGCAGTTCTAATAAACTGCTGGAGTCCCTGGGAGGCTCAAATGGTTAATGTGTTCATCTGCTAACAGAAAGGTTGGAGGGTCGAGTCCACCCAGAGGTGCCTCAGAAGAAAGACCCAGCAATCTACTTCTGAAAAAATCGGTAATTGAAAACTCTATGGAGCACAGTTCTGCTCTGAGACACAAGGAGTCACCAAGAGTCAGAATCGATTCCTTGCCAACTGGTAATAAACTGTAAGGCCCTGGGAGAGGAAGGAGATCTGGGAAGAGAGTGAGGGGTAAGTAAAATTTCATCATCAGAATAGTTGTAGCAAGTTTGCAAAGAATCTGTTGTGTTCCAAATCTTTTCTCTTCCTGCCCAAGGAGAAGTGGGTAGAAAAAACAAAAAAAGCCATATAAACAGAGTGTGGAGGACTGTTAGGACATCCAGTTTGATTCACCTGTCATCTCTACACAGAAATATGCGATGACACTCCACCTAAACACATACATGCAGATATTTCTCTATCCTAGTGTTAAAGGAATAGAGTACATAAAAATGATAGGAAGTTGTAGGTGAAGGTGGGAGGGAAAGGGAAGTGAAGACTGAATTTATGAATTGCGACAGCAGTAAAGGCTACTCCAAGCGAAATTTGGCCTTTATGATGCTAATCGGGGCTTAGCTGATTGGGTTTAGCAGAGTCCAGCTTAAAGGAGAGTCTCCCAGAATTTTGATTTTCCTAGGTCACCCACTCCAACCCTCTTTTTCTGTCCTTTGATGCTTTGTTTCTGTTTAAGTCGAAGACCTGCTTTGTTCTATTGGAAGAGGGTGATGGTTTGGTTTTGCGATGAAAAGCGAGCCATCAAAATGGCAGGAAATCCTCTTCATACAAGTCTTTAAAAACTGCCACAGTAATTTCCGCAAGCACATAATAACATCACAACCAGGAAGTCTTTTTTTAGATCTAATCTACATCCATCTTGCTGCCCTTTATAAACAAACTTTAGCTTCTCACCCCAGCCCCAGAGCGCTTGCTGGACTGGATGCCCAAGGAAAATTTAAAACAGTAATTGAGTGCATACCGAACAAAGTCAGTGGGAGAGTTCATTAATTTGCCTACAACACCTTGTGATCTTTAGATAAAATGTGCTACATTTATACAAAGCCTCACTAATTTTTTTTACAAATTCATCCTGTAATTAAACTCCTGCTAATAATGACTGCAAATACTTACTTCATTACTAAATAATTCCTATTCAGAAAAGAAAAATCCAGCTCATTTACTTATTTTACTGTTGGACAGATATTTACAATGGCTTTTTATCGAAAGACACAGGGCACTGAGCTCTTGTTGAGATAAATTAGGAACAATGCTTTCAAATCCTCTACACCAAAGAAAAATGTACTTCAGCTCCCCAGGTGTTGGTCGGAGGTGGGAGGACAGGGTTTCATTGTTGCATGTTAACTCTCTGAACCATCTAGATAGCCAGGTGACAGCTGCATGGAGGGTTCTTTGAAGTGTGACATTCCTGCGGCACTTCAAAGTACTCTGGCCTCTGAGGCAGGTATGTTTGCTGGCCACACCTGATACCTGCCAACCCCGCTACAGCAGCTGGCTGACAGAAAGCTCCTAAGAACCAGCTTAGAGTCTCTCTAATGAAGTACATCCAACTGATATTGTTCCAACGGGAGAGAGCAGGGCCCTGAGAGGAATCAAGAGCTTCTGGCCTTGTCCTTCTCTGAGGAAATGATGCCTGCCACAGCCCAGGTCAGATCTTCACAGCTCAGAAAGCAGCAAGTATGGAATTTTGATTAGCGGATGCCCTCTCTGGAACTCAAACCTTGTTCACCCAGTCAAGAGGTCTGAGCAAGTAGTTCATGGGAGGTGTAGTTAAAAGTGAAATGTGAGCAGAATGCTAAGGCTGAAAACTCTGCCAGGAAAAGTAAACGGGAAACAACCACAATAATTGACGCCAACTAGCCAAAAGGAACATATTGAGGTCAGCTCTAGAATAGGAAAATAACCCTAGTGTGAATCCAAGTCAGTTAAAAATCACTTAGCACATACTTTATGCTCCAGGCCATATCCGATCACCGTAAAATAATCACCTTTTGGTGGTTCTACTGAGTAATAAGTATTACTGAGAACCTCCTATATGTGTGGGGGCAATGGTGATAGAATTCTCACCTTTCATGGAGAAGACCCAGATGGGATTCCTTGTCAATGCACTTCATGTGCAGCCACCACCTATCTGTCAGTGGAGGCTTGCGTGTTGCCATAATGCTGAACATGTGTCAGTGTAGCTTCCAGACTAAGACAGACTAGGAAGAAAGGCCTGGTGATCTACTTCCAAAAACTAGCCAGTGAAAACCCTATGGATTACAATGGTCCGATGCCCAACCAGTCATAAGGCTGGTGCAAGGCAGAGCAGTCTTCCTTTCCATGTGCATGGGGCCCCCATGAGCAGGGGTCCCACTTCACAGAAGCTAACAACAACAACTATGTATGTTGTGGGTGTTATGACGGTGCATAAAGCACAATACTCCTCAAAGAATTTACAGTCTGTTAGAGATTACCAGCTGCAGATCTCCTTATCAGACATTTGGACTCTAAAATCAAACATCCTTCGTTTCAAATGAGGGCCCTTCCATTTGCTAACCGTGAGACATTGGGCAAATGGACTTAGCTTCTCTTTCTCAGTCCTCCCCTCAGAGAGCAGTTGTGGGGATTAAATGAAAGAATGTATGTGTAACGACTAGGACTATGTCTGGCACTTAGCAACAGCTCAACAAATATTGCTAATATTATATTACCGCTATAGAAAGGAAAAAGATAATAAGGTAGGATGTGGCCCCACAAAAATCACTGCCCCACACAGCTTAGGGATCACATTGACTGTCAATGAACTGTATGTGCACTCGTAACTCACTTGTTTCTGAAGAAGAAAGGTCCTACACCAGGTTTTTGCGGTCCAGGGGAGACTGCTGTGAACCAAGTAACCAGAGCATCTAGTGTATTTCCCTACAGCATCCAGCGTGGAAGCCAGTACGATGCACCTCGCCCTGAAGAGAAGTGGGCAGTGAGTTAGCAAGGGGCTTGTACTAATCCCACCTCACGTAGTTCATGGGCTTGTTGTGAGGATTTAATGAGATCATGAACGTGATGCTCTAAGCACAGTGCTTAGCACTTACTAAGGGCTCAATAAGTGTTCACTCCTGCTATTAATTTAGATGCAGCCAGTGTCCCTGGGACAGCAAGTGATTATTTCCCATCAACACATCCATTACAACCACTGAGCTATCCCAGCCACAACACAAAAAGTAACTGTAGTAGGAAGAAGACAAAGGCAGAGAGTGAGGGGCTCGTTTAGCTTTGAATGCTCACGTGCATTACGGAGTATTGAAAGAGCATAGGTTGCAAACTCAGAAGACCTGGGTTTGAATCCTGACTTCACCTTCACGACTAACTGTTATGGATTGAATTGTGCCCTCACCAAAAATACGTCTTGGAATCCTAATTAACCCCTGTACTTGGGGTTGTAATCCTATCTAGATACAGGGCTTTTTTTGTTATGTAATGAGGCCATATAGGTGTAGGCTGTATCTGAAACCTAATTACTTCTGAGTTACAAAAAGAACAGGTTAGACTCAGAAATGGACACTGGAGAAGACAGATGTCTTATGAAGATTGCCAAGAACCAAGGAATGCCTGAGGTTACTGAAAAAGAAGGAAATCCACACAGTTGAGACCTTGGTTTGGACTTTTAGCCTCTAGAACCGTTAGAAAATAAATTTCTGTTCTTCAAAGCCACTCACTTGTTGTATTTCTGTTACAGTAGCAACAGGTAACTAAGACACTAACCAAGTTACTTAACCTCTCTAGCCTCAGTTTTCCCATCTATAAAACGGAGAGAGAGGTTGTAAAAATTAGACATAATGTATATAAAATGCCTATCTTAATGCCTAGCATACCATTGTTCCATAAATGACTAATAAAAATTCATAGTGTCAACTTTTTCTATTATTTCTCTCTTCCTGCCTTTTATATATTTCCTTTTAGTGGGTGCCTCGTAAATTGTAAAGGCCATAAAAATTGGCTACAAAAGGTGCAGGAGACTACATGATAGCGATTATCATCATTTTTCTCCAGAGAGGATGAGCCAGTCTAAGAGTCAGAGGGCCCAGTTGTGTCAGCACATCAGCTTCACCCATTAGGTAAGGCCCCAGCCAGAAGGGAAAATAAGAAAAATTTACCTCAGTTAGCACCCACCCCTTCCTTTCTCCCACCACTTTCCCATGACTTTGTCTTCATCACAAACCAGATAATGCCTTCTGGGCCTTTAAAACACACACACACACACGCACACACACACACACACACACACACACACACATGTTCTAGACCATCTCTTTTCCTTATGTAAGTAGGTATATGTGTCAGGGTGTGGTAGAAATGGCCTGAGCTTTGAGGCCGGAGAGGCCTGTGACTTTCCAAAGGCCACTCTCCTGTCTAAATTGACCTAATTCTTCTAAGACTCCACTCCAGTCATTCCTCCTTTCTTTGGAGATATCAATATATGGCGGCCTCTCACCTAACCCCTTAAAATACCTCCTGTTCAGGCTCTCCACTCCAGCACTATTCTCCTCTGTTGGTCCTTTCAATGGCTGCCACAGGAATTGCTACCCAATATTTTAACCACTCCTCCTCCCACACTGAAAAACAAATCTTCTGTGAGTATGGGAGCTATTAATGTTAATACAGCTACTACCACTATAATGATCTCTTACCTTTATTAAGGCACTGTGCTAAGGGCTATAGATACATTAGATCATTTTATTTCTTCCAACAACCCTGTAAAGTGAGTATTATTTTTCCAATTCTGCAAATAGGAAAACCAAAACGCAGAGAGCTTGAGTAACTTGCTCAAGACCATAAAGCTAAAATACAACAGCTCTGGGATTTCAAATAGGTTAATTCATTCATATATTCATCTTTTCATTCCCTCAACATTCAACAAATAGTTATTGATTATATGCCCTGTGCCAGGAACAGAGCTAGGCCCTGCTGTATCAACGAACAAGATGGATGTTATTGCTGCCTTTGAGGAATCTGTCTTCTGTCTGACTCTGAATCCTCTTTCTTAACAACTATATATATGGCCTCTTAAACCTAAATTGTTCTAGAAAATTCAGACTGTATTTTGGAAGTGCCACCTTAGGACCCTCAGCCCCTCTACAGTCAAGCTCTCCTCAATTTAAATACAGCACTGTTGTAGATTGAATTGTGCCCCACCTCCACCAAAATATGACCCCTGTACCTGCGGACATGATCCTGTTTGGAAATAGGGAATTTCTTTTGTTATGCAAATGAGGCCATACCAGCGTAGAGTGGGTCCTAAACCTAATCACTTCTGAGTCATAAAAGAGCAGAATAGACACAGAGACATGCACGGGGCAGGGGGGGCGGGGGAGGACAGGGGAACAAGCATCCCATGCATGCCAAGGATTGCTGGCAGACACCAGAAATTAAGAAAGAGGCCCACAGAAAGAATCAACATGGCTGAGGCCCTAATTTGGACTTTTAGGTTCTGGAATGGTGAGGAAATACATTTCCATTCTTTAAAGCCACCTACTTGTTGTAATTCTGATATAGCAACACCAGGTAACTAGGATAAGCACTAACACTGAAGGTTTGTAAGTGTCTGTCATACTTGGTTAACTACACCCTCTTTTCCAAAACAAGTTTCCATCTGGCCCAAGGGAAGGCATTTCTATCAGACACTTCCATTCACTTCCTTGTCAGACCAGCTTCTCTTCAGTTCCAGGTTTGTTTCTGTACCTGTCTCTCCCACGCACAGTCAGGCCAGACAGGTAGGCTCCTACATAGCATGTTAGTGTGACTTCAGAAACAGCAAGAAGCTAACTCCTCAGCCTTCCCCAAAGCCTCTGCACTGCACATTTCCAGGAGGCACAGAGAATTGATATGGCAGGTACCCCTCAGATGAGAATCTCTGCTCTCCTCCCCAACAAATACCATTAATTCTCTACTTGTCATTGTTAGCTGCTGTTGAGCTCCCCCCTCCCCAGCTCATGGCAACCCCAAGCACAACAGAACTAAACACTGCCCCGTCCTACACCATCCTCATAATGAGTTGTGGGTTGGACTGTAGTGATCCAAAGGGTTTTCATTGGTTGATTTTTCAGAAGTAGGTCACCAGGCCTTTCTTCCTAGTTTGTCATAGTCTAGAAGCTCTACTGAAACCTGTTCAGCATCATAACAGCACGCACGCCATTCTCTACTCATCCCAAATGCTCCCAAATGCACCTGCCTTTCTTTCTGCACGTAGAAAGAAAATTTTAAATGCAAATACTCTTCTAAAAGATCATATTCAGGCTTAGAGTCAAAACTTTTCCGGGTGACATTCTGGGGGTGGGAGCGGTAGGGAAGTGGGGGCGGGCCTCCCCAAGGCAGCCAGAACTGAAGAAGAATTAGGAACATAGGAGTAAAGTACTGAGGACACCAGGGACAGACATTGCCTAATTATCTGTTAGGGTTAATCCTGACTCCTTATTCCAAATTTGGGGCTGGTATTCAAAATCACTAATCCCTCAAACCAAGGGTAAAGTAAGCCGGAATATAAGACACTGCTTTCCTTCCCTCCTCTGCTCTTGCAGCATGTCTGCACAGATAAATGCGTGACACATTTTAGAGGAAAGACGTATAATTTCCTTAGTTGATAGCTCTCTGATGATTTACTCTAACGTGCTTACATGCATATCATTTTGTGGAGACAACTCAAGTTTCAGAAAAAAGGCATTCCATTGAAACGTCCATAAGAAAATATAGCCTGTCCTTCCCAAGTAAGATGGGTTTCATTTAATATTCATTAAAATGTGACTTGCATTCAGCTCATAAATCTTGAAAACAGATCCTGGCCCCCAGTGTACTGTTTTCATTGGCCAAGTCACTTTTTCCTTCCCTTGACACTTTATAGTTTGTGTTTAAATATGAGATACAGCTGGTTTTGCCAGTGGGGGTTTCTGGTTTGGCTTTAAACGAAAACACAGAACAAAATCCTCAAAGATTTACAACAGGTGTTCTATTTTCTCCACAGAGTGAAATAGTGTATTGTGTAGTAATGAAAAGGGAATTAAAAAGGTAAGACAATGAAATACATGACCCAGCAGGATAGAAAATATGTGACTTGGCTGATTGGCAGTTTCAGAGCAGCTGCAATGTTATGCAGATGCACTGTTTGTCCCTTTTAAAGCAATCTCCAATGCCATGGACATAAATTTAAGAACGAATATCCAACTGGCAAATTGAAGAGAAAGAGAGAACATGAGAGAGTTTGGGTGGTGGTGCTGGCAAGAAAAATGTCCTTCTTCACAGATTATTTTGAGGATGTATGTGGTGTAAATGGTTAATGCACTCAGCTGCTAACCAAAAGGTTGGCAGTTCGAGTCCACCCAAAGGTGCCTTGGAAGAAAGGCCTGATGATCTACTTTCAAAAAAATCAGCCATTGAAAACCCTATGGAGGACAGTTCTGCTCTGACACACATGGGGTTGCCATGAGTCAGGATCTACTCGAAGGCAACTGATTGGTTGCTTATACCTCATATACCCCTTTGTTCGTATGGAAGCTATGGACTGACAAAACTCTATGCGGCCCAATAACAAATCAAGGCAAGTTCCTTATCAAACCAGAGAGGCAAGACAGCCAAGGGGACTGATAATTGAATTTGAGAATAAAGAACACTATACTGTTAGAGCCAGCCTTAATTCGACATGCGAGTGATGCCCTATACGGGACTTAATTTCCAGTAACTCTTTAATTAAGGAAAATAATAAAAAGTAGAATGATGATGATGACGAATGATAGTTAAGCTCTACTGACCATTTACTATAGATTAGACACTGTTAGAGGCACTTGTAGTAACTAATTTAATTCTGACAACAACCGTATGTGCAAGTACAATGATTATCCCCATTATACAGATGAAGAAACTGAGACCCAAGGTGTCTTAGTTATCTAGTGCTGCTAGATAACTTAATCTGGTAACAAAAATACCACAAGTGGGTGGCTTTAAAGAACAGAAATTTATTTTCTCCCCAGTTAGGAGGCTAGAAGTCTGAATTCAGAGCTCTGGATCTAGGGGAAGGCTCTCTCTATCCGCTTTGGATGAAAATTCTTGTCTATTTCAGCTTATGTTCCTAGGTTCTTTGGTGATCTCCATGTAGCACCAATCTTTCCCCATTCATACTTCCTTGTTTCTGTGCTGAATCTCTTCCTTCTCTGTCTCAAAAGTAATTGACATGGATCTTAAAAGCTTGTGAGCAGCCATCTACACTACTCCACTGGTCTCACCCCGCCTGGAGCAAGGAAGAAGGAAGGAAACCAAAGACACAAGGGAAAGATTAGTCCAAAGGACTAATGGACCACAACTACCACAGCCTCCACCAGACTGAGTCCAGCACAACTAGATGGTGCCTGGCTACCATCACCGGCTGCTCTGACTGGGATCACAATAGAGGGTCCCAGACAGAGCTGGAGAAAAATGTGGAACAAAATTCTAACTCACATACACACGAAAAAAGACCATAACTCAAGGACCTAAGTGACTGGCTCAAGACAACAATTAGCAAGAAACGAGCCACTTTGCTCACCTAGACTGTGAGTTCCTTACAGGTAGGGACACTTTCTTACTCTTCTTTACGTCTGGTACAAAATTCTGCTTTAATTATTTCGAAGCACTCTCACCTCTGCTGGCTCCTCACCACAATCCTATGGAATCTAGAGAACCAATCTCATTATCCTGATGAGGAAAACTGAGGCTTGGGGAAGTTAAAAAAAAAGAAGAAAGAACTTACCCAGAGTCACCAGTTTATCCCAAACTCTTGCCTAGGGTCAGATTTCCAGGCTTGATTCCCTCAGGTCCTGCCCTTGTGAGCCTACCATCATTCTCAGTCAGTAGGACACTCCCAGAGGGCATTACAAAATGGACATAGTGTGGACGTGTTGGGCGGTCACAATGACTGGAGAGCACCTGGCAGTTAGTGAGCAGGACCTGTGGGTGCTACTGCGCAGGACAGTCCAGCACAGTATTGCCTTACAAAAAATGACAGGAAGGAAATGCACAGATGATATTTAGTGCTCATGCAAGCATTAAGATTCTGCCTAAACCTTGGCTTGAATCCTCCACCAGCAGGGAGGCAGTGAAGCAAAAAAAAAAAAAACCAACCCATTGCTGTTGAGTTGATTCCGACTCCTAGCAACCCTATAGGACAGAGTAGAACTGCCCCAAAGGGTTTCCAAGGAGCAGCTGGTGGATTCAAACTGCCTTTTGGTTAGTAGCTATAGCTCTTAACCACCGCACCACCAGGGCTCAGCTAGGGGTGAAGATCCTAGACTGGGATCTAGGATCTCTGCCCTTCATTGACTCTATGACAATGAGCAAGTTTCTTCAACCCTTTTCTGTTCCTTCTGCACAGTGGAGATGCTAATGATAGTACCCATTTCTCCAGATGGTGGTAATGATTAAATGAGAAATTGCATGTAAAGTACACAACAACTACTAGCCGTTTTATTACTGCTATCGCATGTGTTTTCTTCTGCATGTTGTTCATTTCAAACACAGTAATGGTTTGAAATGGTCAAATTATTAGTCATCTTCCATGTAAACTAGGGAGAAGTCATTTCGTCCAAGCCAGCATGGCTCAGGAGGTAATGTTTATCTTTGGAGTCTACTTTAAGCCCTGTCTCCTACCACTCCTTTTGTCAAGCACCACTAGACTTCTGTAGCCCCCTGGCTACCCAGAACCCCTCCCTCCCCCATTTCAGCTCAAAATAGGGGTAGAAGTAGGAATGAGGCTTGACTCTGTCTTAGTCATCTAGCGCTGCTATAACAGAAATACCACAAGTGGATGGCTTTAACAAAAAAAGTTTATTCTTTCACAGTCCAGTAGGCTAGAAGTCTGAATTCAAGGTGCCGGCTCCAGGGGAAGGCTTTGTCTCTCTGTCAGCTCTGGAGGAAGGTCCTTGTGATGCATCAGTCTTCCCTTGGTCTGGAAGCATCTCAGCGCAGGAACCTCAAGTCCAAAGGACGCACTCTGCTCCCGGCACTGCTTTCTTGGTGGTATGAGGTCCTCCGCGTCTCTCTGCTCACTTCTCTCTTTTATATCTCAGAAAAGATTGGCTTAAAATACTATCTAATCTTGTAGATCTTATCAATATAACTGCCTCTAACTCATTACATCGTAGTAATAGGATATATGACTCATAGGGAAATCACATCAGATGACAAAATGGTAAACAATCATGCAATACTAGGAATCATGACCTAGCCAAGTTGACAGATATTTTTAGGGGACACAATTCAATCCATGACAACCTCTCAGAGTTTAGTGCCCTGGTTTCTTCTCTTCCTTTAGCAAAACTCACTTGGTATATTCCTGTTAAACTGGTGCTACAAGATCACAATACTTATTTGTATTTTGACAGGATCTCTATACAAATACGATATCTCAATCCAAAGAAAAAAAAAGGGTGTGGGGTTCACTTGCTAATATATGAGCCCTCTTTCTGGAAAGCTTTTTTCTCCTCATATATTTTATGAACTCCTACTCATATTTTAGAATTAACCTCAGACATCGTGTACTCTGTGAAGTTTTCACACCTCCAACCCCCGCCCTCTCCCCATCGTAGTGAGGCAGATCCTTCTCTGTGGTCCTATTACATATAACTCTACCTCATATGGAGTCTCTTGGTGATGCAAGCAGTAAACATGCTCAGCTGCTAACCAAAAGACTGGAGGTTTGAGTCCACCCAGCAGCATCTCAGAAGAAAAGCCTGGTGGTCTACTTCGCAAAACTCAGCCATTGAAAACCCTGTGGAGCAGAGTTCTACTCTGGCACACATGGGGTCACCATAAGTCAGAGTCAACTCCACAGTAACTGGTACTGGTTTTTCTACTTCATTATGCTGTAATCCTTCACTTCCATATGCAGCAATTGCCCACCCACTCTACCTCACCCAAGGTTTTTCTTCCTCTGACACATTTGGGGAAATGTAGAGGAGGTACTTATGCCAAATCAGCCCAGGCTGCACCCAATTTTTCCGCTCATACTTGCTTCCAGTTTCCTTTGAGGCATCAAGTAAGAGTGTCCAGTTCCTGTTACTTTACTGTGTAGAGCATTAAGCTCTCCTCTCTGGATTTCATTCTTTCCTTCCAGACCACAGTCCTAAGGAGGAGGTGAGAGGCTCACCATTCACAAAGGAGTCCAAGTTCAATTTTGAAGCAAAAGAGCCATCACATCCAAGTAAATGATGCCAGTCTCCTAGTGTGTGAAAATGGTCACAGTTTTTGTTCTAAACAGCAATTTTTTCCCTTATGCCCTTACTTATCCACTCTCCAGCTCTGAACCATTCATAAGTGCCTCACCCAAACTAGTCCAGGAGTTACTTGAAGGAAGGGATTGTGCCATATTCAATTTTATATCTCCAGGAAAAAACATGGCACCTGGCACAAAAGTTAGTGAGAAGGAAGAGGACTTGGGGCTGGGAGCCCTTTGGACAACCCTCCTTCACACCTCTTTGTCAACCAGTCCCTTACATATGGATAATGCCAGCGTGCTGGGAAGCTCTACTTGCCAAACTCTGAAGCAATCTAAGAGATAGACTGTGCCAAATCTGACAGAAGAGAATTAAAACAGGTCTTAACTTTTTTCCCACACTTGAATAATTATACTAAGAATCTGATTTAGCTCTCTTTTATTTCATCCAAGATGTATATGTCATTAAATTCTTATGATTTGGCTACACTTTACAACAGTAACATTTACAATTATAGTTTTGAGCTCCTATTAACAATGGAGCAAGCTTTGGTACTGTACCTTGCATATACAATATTCTGTTGGGGTAATCACACTCCCTATTTATGATCTGGGAATTATGGTCAGGAGGAAGTCTTTAGCTGTATTCAATCACCAAATCCACATATTGCTATATATATAAAAGAACAAGATATAAAACTACAACCTATAAAACTTACATAGAGTGTGTTTGTTTGTTAGTTTGTTTTAATCTCAAGTATAATTTTGTTTTGTTTTAATCTGAATTTACACTTAACTTCAAGTTCCTGTTAGGCAGCTTCCTCTGGAGAAGAATAGCATGGGTTTTGCAATCAGGCAGAACTGAGTTCAAATCCCTGACTACCCCTTCCTCAATACATGGCCTTGTACACAGGGCTCCCAGGTACAGGGTTCTAGGTCATGCCACACTGAAAAATTCTGATTTAGTAAGCCTGAGATGAGGGCTGGCAATCTACTTTATTTTTAACTTGTTATTTTGAAATAATTCTAGACTTACAGAAAAGCTGCAAAAATAGTGCAGCAAGTTCCCAGCTTTCCCTGAAGTTAATATCGTACATAACCATAGTACAATTATCAAAACTAAGAAATTAGCATTGGTACAATGCTATGCTTATTCAGATTAATACTTACTCTGTTTCCACCAGTTTTTCCACTAATACCTATTCCTTTTCCAGGACTCCACATTGCATTTAGTTGTCATATCATCCTGGTCTCCTCCAAACTGGGACTGTTCCTCAGTCTTTGCTTATCTTTCATGGCCTTGACACTTTTGAAGAGTACCAGTCAGTTATCTTGCAGAATGTTACTCAATTTTCTATTTCCCTTAGCCCTTCTACATTTAATAAGTGTTCCTTCTCCACAATTTATTTCTGTATTTGATTATTTATTGATCTTAGTATAGACTCATGGTTATTTTATTTTATGAGTTTTGATCCAGTGCTATCATTATTTATTCTATCCTTTCAAGATAATCTAATTTTTAAAAACCGGTATAGGAACCATCAGCTTAGCCTGTTTCCTCGTCTGCAAAATGAGAACACTAATAACACGGCTATCAGTGGGTTGTTGTGAGGATTAATGATGCCATGCCTGTAAAGCCCTCAGCTCATTGCTTAGTACACAGTAGACTCTCAATATGTGTGAGCCATATTGTTCCTTTCACCGTTACATAAATATGTGTCTCAGATACAGAGAGGAGACGGTGGCATAGTGAAGTCTGGTCAGTCGTGGAGCAGGTGCTGGAAAAACAAATCAGACAGGAATTTCATTTTGTAGTCAGAAGAACAGGAGAACTCTGCTACTAACCAGCAGTGACGCTGGGCAAGTCACAGTCCCACCAGGAATTCCGTTTACTCATGTGTAAACAATGGGGGTCCTTTCCAGTTCTGACACTGTGTGATACTAAACTATCTCAGATCAATGGAAAGATTTGGTAACTCACACAAAGTCAGGGAACAAATCAATGATACTCCTACACTGACACAGAGAAGGAATTCATTCACAAAAACATAATCCAAGAATTTGCTGCCAGTGTAGAAACAGCTATGAGAAGCGCCGGGAAAATAACACGTGGTTATTTTCTTGTCAGGCGCATGCTTCATCTCCTGATAAAATCCACATTGTTGCCCTGCCTCCAAGTTTTGTTTTGTTTTAAGTGTGGTGAAATATACGTAGGATTTATCATTTTAACCGTTTCTATGTATACAATCCAGTGGCATCCAGTACATTCACAATGTTGTATAACCATCACCAATATTTATTTCCAGAACAAAAAACTCTGTACCCATTAAATAATAACTCCCATTGCTCCCTCCCCTAGCCCCTGGTAACCACTATTCTACTTTCTCTCTCTCTGAATTTGCCTCTTCTAGGTGCTTCACGGAGTTCCTGGGTGATACAAATGGTTAACACATTCAGTTGCTAACTGAAACGTCGGAGGTTTGAGCAGACACAGAGGCACCTTAGAAGAAAGGCCTGCTGATTTACTTCCAAAAAATCAGCCACTGAAAACCCTACGGAGCACAGTTCTACTCCGACTTACACGGAGTCGCCATGAGTCGGAATCAACTCAACGGCAGCTGGTTTCCTGGAGATACCTCATATGAGCAGCCAAGTTTTATGCATGGCATTGATTGCTTTTTTTGTTGTTTTAATTCCTAATGTCATGGAGGACAGACATAGGCAATTTTTTGCATAGCACTTGTAATTGTATAATTGTGTTTTTAAAGTTCATTGAAAAAACAAAAAACTTCTTAAAAATGAAATAAACTGTGTTGTTTATTGGTACTGTTCATTAGTATATCACCAGGGTCTACTACAAGGCTTGGCATTTAGCATGAGCTCAAAACAAATGTTTGTTGATTGAATGAAACAGTAAAGAATGAACAGATGAAACAGCTTAGATACTACAAAAAAAGGGAAATGTCTTTCATGACAGGATAACAATAATATGATCCCTTCAGAGTTGTGGAGTAGAGCCTGGGTCAGGGAGAGTATGAAAAAATGTTTCCTCTTCTCTTAGAAGTTAAATGGGCATAACCACTTCTACCAAGAGAAAGTTCTTTAGCACCAGGCACTCGAACCTCACACGGTGAATGAAAGCCACTGGCGCAGGGACCTGGCCTCTGTGACAGGCTCTGATCCTCCTTCAGGTTCACATTTAGTGTGACTCAAATGTTACTTTCTACCAAAGTTAAAAACACGGATTTGGACGAATCATAACACCTCTGAAAATAGCTTCTACATGCTGCGTTAATATGACCTCTAGACATACTCCAAAATTAAATCCCTGTCTCATTTGTTTTCCCAGCACCTGCTCCTTGACTGACAAACTTTTTGAGACAGACATTTAACCTGCTCTCCCCTCCAGGAATCATGCTAGGAAAGTGCCTTATGGCAAGACCAACGCATAACCAAGTCCTTGTGGGGCTCCAGTAACAACATCTTGGATAAGGTTCAAGATGGCTGGGCATCTTATCAAATTGTACTCCACAGTGAATAGCAGTATAGCACAGCGGATGTTTCCAGGGTAGTCCCACTCCACGCCTCCTTTGTTGTCTTCTGATTAGGTTTTCTCACATTAAGCTTATAATACCTGCTACAGGCTACGGGCACCAGGTCACAGAGACAGCCAGACTGTGATGTCAGGAAGCACGGAAAGTGGCCTTGGATTAAACTTGAGCTTCAAAGACTGGCCTCCCTCCAGCCCTGATGGAATTACTGTAACCTGGAGCCCTTATCCTGTAGGTTCTCAAGCCTAAGCCAGTACTCTTAAGGAGAAAAATGTTTGGGACCTTGAATCTATCACTACTAATAAACCAAAAAACTTTTCATTCTATCTAATAGACATGGAAGCTCTTCAAACAATGGTTGCCAGGGGAACTCTGAGGTCATTAGGCAGATAAAATGAGAGGCAGCGTGATAAAGAGGAACGAGAAGATGGCTTTGGGGTCAAACCTTTCAATTCCTCATTGTGCCAGTTTCTGTGTGAGCCTGTCTCTGAAATGCAGTGACCTCAGTTTACAAGATGGAGGCGACAAATAATTATCCCACAGTGTTGTTAGCACTTAAGAAGATAATGGATTCAGAAGTACATGGCACACAAACGCATAGAGACAAAAGTTTCTTAGTGGTTACCCGAAGAAGAAGAATGTAATTCATATCTAATGGGGTACTGAGTTTCTCTTCGGAGTGATGAAAAAGTTTTGCAAATGGATAGCACAACGTGGTGACTGTAATTAATGTCACTGAATCGTACACTTTAAATGCTGAAAATGACACACTTTTTATTATATATACTTTACCACAATAAAATTTAAAAAAGAAAAAGTGTCTGGCACAGATTAAGGACCCAATAAATGTCTCCCTTCCCTTCCACCACAAACCTGTCTGCGCCAATCAAGAAAGTGAAGGAAGACAAGGAAGTGAAAATGCTTAAGAATCAGGGTTTTTTTTTTTAAGCAGCCTGAAGTCTATAGAAAATTTGAGCAGAAAGTACTGAGAGTTCCCATACACCTCCTCTCCTCCCTGCCTACAGTTTCCTCTGTTAACATCTTACACCGGTGTGGTACATTTGTTACAATTAATGAATCAATATTGATACGTTTTTATTAACTAAAGTCTATAGTTTACATTAGGGTTCTCTTTTCGTGTTGTACAGTTCTGTGGGTTTTTGACAAATGCATAATGTCGCATATCCACAATTGCAGTGTTACACAGAATAGTTTCACTGTCCTTAAAATGTCCTCTGCTTTACCCATTCATCCCTCCCTTCTCCCTCTCAGCCTCTGGGAACCACTGACCTTTTTACTGCCTCTATTGTTTTGCCTTTTCCAGAATGTCATATAGTTGGAATTATACAGTATGTAGTTTTTTCTGACTGACTTCTTTCATTTAGCAAGAAGCATTTAAGGATCCCCCATATCTTTTCATGGTTTGATAGCTCGTTTCTTTTTTATCACTGAATAATACTCCATCGTATGGATGTATCACAGTTTGTTTATCCATTTACCTATTGAAAGACAGTTGCTTCTGATTTTGGGCAATGAAGAACAGAGCTGTCATAAACATTCACATAGGCTTCTGTGTGGGTACGTTTTCAATTGATTTGGGTAAATACCTAGGAGCATGATTGTAAGATCGCATGTTAAGAATATGCTTAGCTTTGTAAGAAACTGCCAGACTGCCTTCCAAAATGGCTGCGCCATTTTGCATTCCACCAGCAATGAATGAGAGTTCCTGGAGCGCCACTTCCCTGCCAGCATTCAGTGTTGTCAGTGTTTGAGATTTAAACACTCTGATAGGTGTGTGACGGTATCTCGTTGTTTTAATGACAGATGACGGTCAGCGTCTTTTTATACGCTAATTTTCATCTGCATATCTTCTTTGGTGAAGTGTCCAGATTTTTTGTCCACTTTTTGATTGGGCTGTTTGTGTTATTATTGTTGAGTTCTGTATATTTTGAATGTAAGTCCTTTATCCAACATATTTTAAGAATCCAATCTGAAGTCCCATTCCCGTTAATCTTTGTCTAGCTCAGCAGTAAATACATCAACTCAAAGAAGGTCAAAAAAATCCTTAGGATGAGTTAAAATGAGGAATGTAATGAAGAAATATGCTAAAATAGCACCATGTTCTCACAGTAGGAAGCAAAGGGGCAGAAGTATAAACAGTAAATGGGTCTTTTCATGTCCAGGTTCTACCGATTTTAGAACTTGCTGAACTATTTCCTAGGGAAATTAAATGAATAAATGAATGAATGAATGGTGGGAGAGCTGATGTGGAAGGAGGAGAGGAGGATCCCTATTTCCCATCACAAAATTATTTGACTCTAATTGCATCTCAGAACCTCAGCACAGGAGAGAGACCACCGATAGCTTCATTCTTGTTTCATCCCTTCACTGTCACTTTAACCATGTGTCTTAGCAGATTATTAGTTCAAGACACAGTAGACACAGATAAGCAGTTCTGTAGAATCTTAGGGTGGGAGAGAAAACAGCACATACACAAAACTCCAGCCCAATGTTATCCTGTGGTCATTACTTGATACAAAAGAATTACACAATGCCACCAGCAGAAGACAGAAGTGATACTGCTTTAGAAAATAATAGCTTTGCATACATAGCTGGTAAGAAAAGCAAGGAAGTGATTACCACAAAGTCAGGTCAGTGGGCACCTCCAGTGGGGAGGGAGAGGGTGTGGTATAGAAGGTAAACAAAGGATGGTCTTCTGGAGTGGCACTGTTCTATCTTTTGACTTGAGTGGTAGTTACCAGAGTGTTCATTTGGTAATTATTCATTATACTATAATTTGTGTTTTCTCTTTATGTATTATATTTCATAATTTTAAATGGTTAATAAAATAATAACGCTTCCTTCACTGAGAAAATAACACTTTACTACAGAACTTAGCTCTAGGTATTTAAACATCAGCTTCCCTACTTAATGTCCATGTCCCTCCCAGATTGTTATTCTGAAAGAAAGAGAGAAGGATGGCGTTTTGAGGGGCCATGAGTAAACCGTTATTTCTGTTCCAGTATACTTGATATTCCAGAGAATATTTTTTTTAATACCAGAGTATGTTTGGGGCATATTTTTAAGGTCCAGTACTTGTGGGTCAGAATTCAGTGGGATTCTGCAAGATGCCAGAAAGTTCTATCCAAAAGGTAGGCTACATTCCCAAATCAGAGTCAACAGACACAAACAACGAGGATATGAATGGGTTTATGAAATCATCAGAAAGAACACAAAAGTTTTAAGGAGATATTCAGAACTCAGTTCTTCCAATTCAGGGCACAGCAGAGCCTCAGGGCCTCTATGTAAAGAAAATCCCTCCTGTGTTTGGCATCTGAGTGACTCACCCAGAAAACCATTCACTGCGTACAGCAAAGAGGAAATGAATCATGGAAGCTTCTGACCTTTACCCTTGTCATCCCTACACAGGGAAGCCACCCACATACAGTCTCAACGAGCTGGAGACAGGGCAGTCAAACAAGGCACACACAAAAATGATGCAAATCATCGACAGAGGATAATCAGGTCAGGAGAATGCAGCTTAGAGCCTGAGAACACAGGATAAACATTGACTGTACGACACAGAAAACTGAGCAATTGAACTGGCATCAAGGACAATTTGGCAGTGCCCACTGGCCTGTTGTTTTAAACAGTAATCTGAACTCCTTACACCATTAGCTGGGGTGGAGGGGAGCAGCATGGAGGAAAACAATGACCTGATATCCCTTGGAATCTCCATCTTGTATTTGGTATTTGAGGAATTTGCTCAGCTTGCAGAGAGGAAGTAGCCCAAACTAAAGCTCATATGAAAGTTAGAACGAAATGGATAGAATTCTTCACATTTAAGAAGATGAAAACCCAACGCCTGCCTCTGAAAGGGTGGTGAGTTTACAATGACAACTGGTAGAAGAGTACAAATGCAATCTGCTGAATTATCTACAACCACAGCCCAACACTATGGGTTATGATTTCAGCTTTCAACAAAAATCAGAAAGCCTTCAAAATGTTAATCTGAAAGTTAAATACAGTTCATGAAGAATCATGTACAGAGTAGAAAGCAAACACCACCCGCCGACAAGAAGGAAAATCTCTAATTGCCTACATTACTGACCACGGTGCGTTTGGGGACTATATGTGGACTGGAGATTGTTCTCGCCTTCTCTGCTCAGCTGGCAATGGCCAAGGAACAAGTGACTAACTGATGGGCTGCAGAATTCAAGGGTATTTCCTTCACTCCAAGTGAACTTTTTAATGCATTTCTCTCCTGATATGGCTCCAGAAAGGGTAGTAAAGTTTCCTAAATATCTCATTATAAAAGAACATTAAAAAAAACACGGAGCAAAGGGGAATGAAGAAGACCAACGACACAGGAAAAATTAGTCCAAAGGACTAACGGGCCACAACCTCCACTAGACTGAGCCCATAACAACTAGATGGTGCCCGGCTGCCACCACCAATTGCTCTGGCAGGGATCACAATAGAGGGTCCCGGACAGAGCAGGAGAAAAAATGTAGAACAAAATTCAAATTCACACAAAAACATAAAAAGACCCAGCTTGCTGGTCTGACGTAGACTGGAGAAACTCCAAGAGTATGGCCTCCAGACACCCTTTTAATTCGGTACTGAAGTCACTCCTGAGGTTCACCGTTCAGCCAAAGATTAGACAGGTCTATAGGCCCAACAATAACACACCTGAGGGACGTGCTTCATAGTTTAATCATGTGTATGAGACCAATGGGCACACCAGCCCGAAAGCAAAGATGAGAAGGCAGGAGGGGACAAGAAAACTGGACGAATGGAAACAGGGAACCTGGGGTGGAGAAGGGAAGAGTGTTGATAAAACACAGGTTGGCAACTAATGTCACAGAACAATTTGTGTATTAACTGTTTAATAAGAAACTAATTTGCTATGTAAACTTTCACCTAAATCACAATTAAAAACAAAAACAAAAAACCAGGTGCCATTAGGTTGACTCTGACTCATGGTGACCCCATGTGTGTCAGAGTAGAACTGTGCTCCGTAACATTTTGAATGGCTAATTTTTTTTTTTGTTTTGTTTTGTTTTTTTTTTTTTAATATATATTTTATTGTACTTCAGGTGAAAGCTTACAGAGCAAATAGTTTCTCATGAAATAGTAGTACACATGTTGTTTTTTGACATTGGTTAACAACCCCACAACGTATTAAGCCTCTAAATTCTCAACCTTTTTTTTTTGATGAAAATTACAGATGGCCAAAGATACACCGTTTCAAAAATTTCTACATTCACAGTTCAGTGACAGTGACTACGCTCTTCCAACTGTGCTGTTATTCTCACTTAAGATGAAGGCTTACAGAACAAAATAGTTTTTCATTTAACAGTTACTACACATGTTGCCCTATGACCATGGTTAACAATCTCACAGCACATCAAGAATATCCTTACTCCACCTTGTGTTCCCTATCACCAGGGGGCTTCCTTGTCCCCTTCTGTCTTCTGGACCTTGTCAGTGGACTATTGTATCTCTTTACTCTCATTTGTTTATTTATTTATTTTTATTTTATTTAAACACCATTTCAAAACTTTTTACTTACACATTTAAGTGATATTGACTATGCTCTTCCAATTGTGCTGCCTGAATGGCTAATTTTTTGGAAGCAGATCACCAGGCATTTCTTCTGAGGCATCTCTGGGTGGACTCAAACTTGCAACCTTCTGGACAGCAGCCAAGTGTATTAATTGTTTCCACTACCCAGGGACGCCATGCTTTCACTCAGGAAACATCACCTAGGCCTTTGCCCTTAGGAAGAACTTGACTGGGAAACCTAGCCCTTGCTGGTTAGGAATTAAGCATGCATATGCCACAGAGATTAATTCAGAGGTCTGATCTCTGCTTGATAACTCAGGCTAATAGAAGACACGGATATTAGATAGTGTTCTGGTCAGAGCCCAAGAAGGAAGGTTGAGCTGAACTTAGATCCTTTCTGTCCCTTCCATCTCTACTTTTCACTCTGACCACTTTCCTGTTGTCTCTTCTTATCCACTCCAACATCATTCTACTTTATTGTATTAGAGAAAGGAGATTAGTCATTTCCAGGTAGACAGGTAGGATTTATCGGTCCACACTCTATTATTACTCTCAGCATTTGCTGATGGAAATGGAAATGATTCAGTCTTCTTTCACAGCACAGAATAGTAGTATGGTCCTTTGCACATTGTTAAATGATTTGCATACGCTCGGTATCAGGGAGTCCGAGAATTACCTTACCATTCCCCGTGGATTTCCATACTTATCACTATCACTATTTTCTACTAATGAACTAGTATCTTTTCTGCAATAATAATAATTGTTTAAACAGCTATCATCTATTCAGTACTTACCATATGCCAGGTATTCTGCTAAATTTTTTACAGACATTAATCCTTTTAATCATCATAGCAACTACGTTAAAAAATAAAACCAGTTGCCATTGAGTCAATTTCAACTCCTGGCGACCCCATGTGTGTCAGAGTATAACTGCGCTCTATTGGGTTTTCAGTGGCTGTGACCTTTCAGAAGTAGATCACCAGGCCTTTCTTCCTAGGTGCCTCTAGGTGGATTGGAACCTCCAACCTTTCAGATAGTAGCTGAGCTCTTTACCATTTGTACCACCCAGGGACTCCAGTAACCCCACTAGATAGGTACTACTTTTATCCCCACTTTATAAATGGGCTACTATCTGTTAGAGGGAAACCCTGGTGGCGTAGTGGTTAAGAGCTATGGCTGCTAACCAAAAGGTTGGCAGTTCAAATCCACCAGGCACTCCTTGGAAACCCTATGGGGCAGTTCTACTCTGTCCTATAGGGTTGCTATAAGTCGGAATCGACTCAACGGCAACGGGTTTGGTTTTTTGTTATGTGTTAGGGAGATTGTATACCTTGCCAAAATCAAGCCAATAAGTAAAGGAGCCTGGATTCAAGGCCAGAGCTGTTCAACTCCAGAATCTGAGCTCTTCACCACCACACTATGGACCCTAGGATGCTGGGGGCAGGAGAAGAAGCAATCTAATTGTATGTTCCACATTGATTTTGGTCACCTTCTCCTTACACTTGGGTGTATAATCATAGAAGGCAGTGGAGGGGAAACATAATAAAGCCTTACCTTACTTGGACATCCCACATGTCACCCATAAATTTTCTATATATTTTTTTTTTTCTTGTGTAAGAAATGGGAAGGAAGAGAGACAGCAGAAGTCCCAGCAGCTTCCAGCCTGATTTTCTTACTCCTTGATAATAGGGAATTTAACCTTTCTGAAAAGATAGTCTTTCAAGCTTGACCAACAACACCCCATCAGGAGCACCTCATCAAGCACACATTGAAATGGGCCCAATTGAGTTCAGCATCCCATTTGGAATTCACCTTCTGACCTTCTGATAGGAATAACAGTAAAGATAAGATGAATCACTCTGTCATCTCCTTCCTCCATTTTTTACCTAAGCCAACGTACCAATTTATTGAGGATCGGCCATATGCATTAGGACTATAACAATCACTGTGTACAATCACTAAAGAATTAGACAGTCTGTCTTTAAAGAGTCCGTATTCCCTAAAGCCTAGTAAAACCAAACCCATCGCCGTGGAGTTAATTCCAACTCCTAGCAGCCCTACAGGGCAGAGTAGAACTGTTCTTTTTTTTTTTCCCAAGGCTGTAATCTTTACAGAAGCAGACTGCCACATCTTTCTCCAGCAGAGCAGCTGGTGGGTTCAAACCACCAAAGTTTGGTTAGCAGCCGAGTGCTTAACCACTACTCCACCAAGTCTCCTTCAAAGCATGGTACTCTACAGCTGTTTAGTCTATTGCTGATGTACGGTACAGTTGGTTTCTGATTAAAGACCTTACTATATTCAAAACATTATTTTTAAATATCAGCAGCTTAGTGTTTCAGGATTTCATTTGGCTAATCAGCGTTCTGACTTTGGGCATAGAGAAAGGATATTGCAAAGTCAACTCGACTTTTCGATTTCAAATGAGCACCACCATAGTAGGAAATTTTCTAGGGAAACTAAAATCTTCCGAAGACAGAAAAAGAAGTGTCGTGATTCTCTCCTGTAGATTTAGTTTTAAACCCTGCATTTCATCAGGAAATGTTATCACTAAGAACAGAGGTTTTAGAGTCAGACAGACTTTGTTCAAATCCTGGTTCTCCACACTTCCACACTTTAACTTTGGCAAGTTACTTAACCTAAGGACCCATATCCCTCTATAAAATGGATTGTGAGAACTAAATGTCTCTCCTGTGTAAAGGACTTTGCACCATGCCTGGCACACACTAACAGCTCAATACATGCCAGCTTACCAAAACTAAATAAATAAACCCTCAGTGTATTGTTCCATTCAATGAATTTCAAGACTGTAGATGCTGAAGACAGGATGGCCTAGGCAAGATAAGGCATAGCAGGATGCTGAAGGCTCATCAAAAAATATGGCTGCAAAGCAGACTTCGGTATAAAGAAGGTCTATTTAGGATCCATCCAATAATCCTAAATTGGATACATGCAATAATCACTAATGATTATTGAGTTTCTTCTTTCCAAGGGAGTTCACCCATTTTACATTTCCCACAGACCCAAACCAGAGAACCCCCTTGAGATGCCAGTGAAGGAAGATTGAGAACTCACCTTAACAGAAGCTGTAGGGTGGGAATTAGCTAAGATAATCAACAATACCTAACTGGCATCAAAGAAAAAGGCTTTTGAATTCAAACCTGGCTAACTGACAGAAAGAGTCATAACTGACAAAGGGAGCTGGTGAATGGTGAACTGAGACAAGAGTCTGGGTTCGAGTTAACCCGGGGTCGTTAAACAACTTGAACAAAATGACTTGAACCTTGTCGATTTCCCACTGCCAGATCTCCTCTAGATCAAATAACTTCTTCCCAAAATAAAGTCAGTGGGAATCTTTTGGGTAGAGTTTAAGAGTTTTGAAACAAAATATTAATGACAATTGTTATCTATCATATCCCAGCTGGCAGTCACAGACTTGGCACGAGTAGAATCACCAAAACTTGCTCAAATTAAGTTTCATTGTTAAAAAAAAAAAAAACCAAACCCGTTGCCTTTGAGTCGATTCTGACTTACAGCGACCCTATAAAGTGGAGTAAAATAGCCCCCTAGGATTTCCAGGGAGCAGCTGGTAGATTCAAACTGCTGACCTTTTGGTTAGCAGCCTTAGCTTTTAACCGCTGCGCCACCAAGATCCCAGTTTCATTGTTAGTGCTGTCTAATTAATTTCTGAATGAAACTGAGAACTCTACAAGTAGCATAATGAAGGCTTAAAAATAATTCTATTCTGAATTTTGACTTTATCAATTAAATTCAGAAAGAACAAAATGCAAAACAAATCTCAGTATATAACAAGCCATAAGAAAGAAAATGGCAGATGGGAGGAGGAGGGAGGGGAATAAGTAAGAAAACCAACCAAAGAGAAAATTGCCAAGTTCTCACAGAAACTACAGAGAATGGGAGGAGAGAACATAGAAGCAGACAGGAAAAGATTCAAGAAGGAAACTGTGGGAAAATGTGAAAGTGCCTTGAGGAGGGGCCAAGTTTTAGTGGGTGGGAGAGATGAAATGATAACATCTGCTGGCCGCCTAAATTCTGAAAGGAAGAAAGAATCAGGAGGCTCTCATTAAGACCCTGAAGAAAGGAAAGGGATCCTGGAGACTAGGAGGCCGTGCTGAGTAAGCCTTCGATAGGAATAGCCTCCTTCCCATCTCAGACTGCGGTTGTGAACAATAACAATAAAATAATAATAAAAATTTATTTCACCTGTCTGTAGAAAGATATATTTTTCTTCTGAGGTAATTTATAAGGCGAGTAACTCCCATAGATTTTTCTTACAGATACTCGTTATGAGGGGAAGTGGCAAGAACAGGTTGCCCTTGCCACACTACAGACTGAGGGAGGGTAACTGAGGTGACATCATTAAGTGACTCACCTAGGCTGTAACAGCCAGCTCAACTCTGCATCTGCCCAGCGAGATGCCTCTCTGAGGGCTCTGATGGTCTGTCTTCCCCTGGGATTCAGATCACCAAGCACTGCAGCTGCCCCTAGTTATCAGCTCCCTGAAACAGTCACAGTCCTCAATACAGTCCTCAAGAGCAGGGCTAAAAACATCACCTTCTTCCAAGCACCCTTCTTGCCCATTCCTCTCTCTTGCTTTCATTTTTCTTTTTCACTTGGGTGAAAGGATACAATTCTAGATTTTGCTATTTGAAAAGACATGTCTAATGTCCGATTTGACATTTCCACTTGGAGATTTAATAGATATCTCAGACTCAACATGTATACGTGAATTCATGATCTTCTCCTGCCCCCTTCCCTCCACCCCCCGAAAAATAACCCTGCTCCATCTGAAGTTTTCCTCTCTCATTTAGTCACAACTACATCCTTTCTCAGGCTCTTCTTTTCCCCTTACACCCCACAATCAGCCCATCAGCAAATGCTATTGGTCGACCATCAGAATATATCCAGACTCTCACCGCCTCCATTACCTCTCACTTGGATTTTTGCAATAGCTTCCTAAGTGGTCTCTCCGCTTCAGCTCTTGTCTTCCTGCACTCAACACAGCAGGCAAACTAGTCCTTTTAAATTTTAAGAAAGGTCATGGCACCTCTCTGCTCAAACCCTCCAATAGTGTTCTGTCTTGGAGTGAAAGGCAATGTTCTTACGATGGCCTAAGAGATTCTACACTCTCTGGACCCCAGTACATCTCTGACTTCATCTATTTCTAGTCTCCTCCTTCCTCACTGTACTCCAGCCACTGGTCTCCTTTCACTCCTTTGAACATGCTCAGTATAGCTAGGGTTGTTAGATTTAGGAAATAAAAGTGCACACTCGATAATTTTTTAGTGTATCTCCCAAATATCGCGTGGGATATACAGTAAAACCTGCAAAAGCCAGAACGTGTGTAAGGTGGAAACTTGTCAGAGAAGGAAATGGCAAATATTTTCCACTAAGAGAGAGTGGGAGAAAAGTGGTAAGGCTGCACCTGCGAAAGGCGGAAACCTGGCGAGACCCAGAAAAGCAAGGCAGTCCGGTCGAGTTCCAGGTGTCACAAGTTTCACTTTATTTAAAAATTGCATGCTGTTTCTCTGAAATTCAAATTGAGCTGGGCATCCTGTATTTTATCTGGCAACCCTGGGTATACCCCCACCTCAGGCCCTTCATATTGCTTGTTCTTGCTGCCTGGAATACCCTTCCCCCAATATTTGCGTGCCTTATTCCTTCACCTACTTCTATCTTTTGTTCAAGGGTTACCTGCTCAGTGAAGCTGGCCCGAGTCACACACAAAAATTAAAACCCCCATCCCCCACCAGTACTTCCTGTCCCCCTTCCCTGCTTTATTTTTCTACTAGAATATAAACTCCAGGAGGGCAAGTTTGGTTTTTTGTTCTTCTTTGTTCACTGCTATATCCCCAGTGCCCAGAACAGTACCTGGCACTTAGTAGGCCATACATGGATGTTTGTTGAATAAATAAATGAACAAACAAACCTCGAAAAACTACTGATAATAAAACAGCCAGCAACAGCTACTGTTTCAAGGATTTTTACGCAATGCCCTCCGTCTGCTACGGGACTGTTGAAAGGACAGGTTGGAAATACTAAAAACAATCTGTCACCATTTTCACTCCACCACTCCTCCTCAACAGAGCAACCCCAGAATAAATCACCTTTCTTGACCACCCACAAAAGGGACTGTCTCTATTTATACTGATTTTAAATGTAAAAACTCGAACCATAACAAAATACATATGATGCAATATTGCTTATTTTGCCTAGTGCTTAACAGTTAACAAAATATACCACATGAACCCCTTTCGAAGGCCTTAAATAGAACCAGACTCAAAAGGACCAAATAGTTTCACAATGAAAAAATTTGGTTTCCATGATAATCAGTATATTTGCAAAGGCAGTATGCCCAACCCAAAATAATTCAGCACCATCCCATCCATGCCCACCCACCCTGCTGAAAATGCCCCCATTAGCTTCCCATTGAAAGTGTTGATATTGTGATAAATGACTTGTGAAAATACATTACCAGTAGATAACACCTAGACTATGTGTGTGTGTGTGGTTTTAAGAGACAGAATTCCTGCATCACATAACCTGAATAGTATGAGTCCAATTACTTATTGAGCATATGTTGGTTTTATGATCATTGAAGTCTCTTCAGTGTTTATACTAGAGCATGAGAAAAATATACATTGCTATATGCTTTAGGGTTACTCAATGTACCCCACACCAAACCAAACCCACTGCTGTCGAGTCAATATCAACTCATAGCAACCCTGTAGGACAGAGTAGAACTGCCCCCACGGGCTTTCCAAGGCTGGAAATCTTTACAGAAACAGACTGCGGCATCTTTCTCCCTAGGAGAGGCTGGTGGGTTTGAACCGCGCACCTTCAGTTAGCAGCAGAGTGCTTTAATCACTGTGCCACCGGGGCTCCTAGTCAATATACCCAAACCAAAAACCCACTGTAGTCAATTCTGACTCCTAGCGACCCCATAGGGTTTCCAAGGCTGTAAATCTCTATAGAAACAGACTGCCACATCTTTCTCCCACAGAGCCACTGGTGGTTTCTAATCCACGACCTTTCAGTTAGCAGCCGGGTGCTTTAACCACTGCGCCACCAGGGCTCCTAGTCAATGTACAACACCTCTAATCTTCATTCAGAGGAGGGAGGGAAGTCATTTAGAAACTTAACCCACTCACATAAAACAAGTCAGCTTACTTGAGTCCGTATGGAAAAGTTGAACACTATGGAAAAGGTGAACACAGGTGTGCCTTAGCCTGTTCCAGCAGTGCTTCTCGCCTTGGCTATACATTGGAATCACCTGGGCAGGGTTAACAATTACTTACTGCTCCCTAGATCCTACCCCAGAGTTTCTAATATAATTGATCTGGGTGCAACCTGGACCCTTGGATTTTTAAAAGTTCTCTGCTTGAGTCTAATAAACAGCTGAGGTTGAGAACTACTACTTAGAGTCTCGCTCCACCCCCGCTAAAATGCACAGTGAAATAAGCCGTTTTCAGTTTTTGGCGAGAAGCCACGTGTCCAGGTTTTATAAGCTCCTCTGCAGAATATAGTGATGTAGATAAGTCTGAAGGAAAAAAAAGCAAAAAAAACTCTCAGATTTTATCAATGTGTACTGTTTGAGGAAAAATATAATCCAGGCTTTAATATAAACAAAGGAAGTTTCAGTTCAGCAGCCATGGGAAACTCCCCAATTTAACGTAGTCTTTCAACGGTTCTCATGTGCCTTAACTGTGGCAGCAGAAATAATAACTGACAATGTGCTCTTTATTCACACCAAACACGCCAGTGGACTTCAAAGGAAAATCAACATTTACGGTCTAATTACTGTTTATTCCCTATATTCAAATCAGCTTTCTTTGGCTGCCCCCTTCTCAATGCTCAGAAGGGGATTTAAACATCTGATTTATTTCTTACAAAGGATAGGAAGTCACCATTATAGCAGCACACTGAAGGAAAAAAAAAAAATTAAACAAGTACAAAGGACGTTGTATGAAGGATAACCATACTGGGCATTTTTTAAAGACTCTGTAGGGTAAAACACTCCATTTTTTAAGTCAATAATTTAGGGACTACCACCCAAACCACAATAAAATGTTTTAAAAAAAAAAAAAAAAAGAATACAGGGAGGAAGTGGAAGGTGTGGCTAATTGCCTCAGTGAACAACTGCCTCCTTTGCCATGATACCAGAACTGGATTGCGCCCAGCTACCATTTCTGAACATTTTGATGAAAGATTCTATGGAAGATTCCTGCTCAAAAGGGGGAAAATGTAGAACAAAATTTAAAATTCTAATGGAATCCATACTTTCTAAACCCTGGGAGGCTGGATGAACCCCTAAAACTGTTGCCCTGCGATAATGTTTAAACCTTTAACCAAAAATATCCCCTGAAGTCTTCCTAAAACCAAACAATACTTTAGCTTAACTGGTAAAGAATGTCTGCCTTGAGCATTGTGCTCTTTTAAGAGCTATCTATATGGGATCAAATTGACAATAGCAACTCGAACGATTACACAGGAAGCTTAGGGGGCAATGAGTTTATGTTAATGGGGGAGGAACAGCTTGGAAAAGGAGGATGAGAACGGTTGTACAACTCTAAGAATGTAATCAATGTCACTGAATTGTACATGTAGAAATTGTTGAACTGGCGTATGTTCTGCTTTGTATATTCTCAACAAAAACAAAACAAATTATTTTTAAAAATATAACAATTTAGGGATTAAACAGACTGATTCCTATTTCTTAACTGACTTTTAACTGATTATGTCTATGGTAGCAGAATGAATCAGAACAGTGAAAAACATTTGTGCTTAAGGTCAGTGTGGTTCCATTCACACAGTACTTTCAAATAGAAATATAATGCAAGCTACCATGTAATTTGAATTTTCAAGAAACTTCCTTAAAACTAAACAGGAATAAGTAAAATTAATTTTAATAATTTGTTTTCTTTTACCCCAATTTAGTCAAATATTAACATTTCAACACAAAACCAATATAAAAATTTACCAATAAGATGTTCTACATTATTTTTTTATACAAAGTCTTTGAAATCCAGTGTGTATTTTACACTCACAGCACATCTCAATTCAGACTAGACATATTTCAAGTGCTCAATAGCCATATGTGGGGAGCGGCTATCAAATTAGAGAGTCCAGGTCTATGCCAACAACAAAAGCCTAAACATTAAAGTCGAGTATTTCCCCTCTGGTTCTTTGCTTTTTGGTTAAGCATTTTTAGCTGTGCTAGACAGAAACCTGGGCTTCATGACAAACGATTCATGCGGAGCACTTTCTATGCTTTAAAATTTTTCTGTGGCTTTTCTGCACTGTCGTAACTCATGTTCACTTTTTACTAGCCAAAAAAAAAAGCATCTGATTGAGGCTCAGACCTCTGAAAATTAATGGTAATTTTCTCAAATGTATGATCTGTCCATGTAGAAACAGTTGTTTTAAGGTTCCTGGGTGATGCAAGGGGCCCTGGTGGCACCGTGGTTTAGAGCTCAGCTGCTAACCAAAAAGTTGGCAGTTGGAATCCACCAGCTGCTCCTTGGAAACCCTCGCAGGCAGTTCTACTTTGTCCTATAGGGTCACTATGAGTGGGAATGACTCGACAGCAACGGGTTTGGATTTTGGGGGTTTCTCCCCTTCGTTAGTAATATTTGTTGATCACATTTGAACGGATCGCTCTCCAATTATTAAAACTGCAGTACTTGAAAAACGCTTGTTCCTACTTCACAAAAGTTTGAAAGAAGCTTAAGTCCTTTTCATGATCCCAGGATGAACATTCACAATATTATTACAAAATCCTGACACAGAGTTGGCCTCTTAAACAATACAAGGGACTACCATCGTAAACTTAATGTTTTTACAACACCAGAGACACTTGAGCTTACTCTTAACTTTCAATGACCTATCCAACAGGACTTGTTCAGATTTAATCTGAGTCAACTTCCCATAATATCTAGAGGAGATCCAGGCAGTCTTTATCTAGGCTTCTCTCCACACACTCTTTGAAGTTATATTATTTCTTAATTACCCTTCAGCCATTGGTAAATACGCTGCCGACTCCAAATCAAACAAAAAGTCTCTGTGCTCTACCTCTAGTAGGTGATGTCAGAAGAAAAAGGTGAAGGAAACATTTATATTTATGCCGCAAGTCAATACATTGTGATCTTCACCTCCACCTTCAGGAAAAGCATATCGGGTGACTAGAAATGGCATAGAGTTTGTCACAGGAATGGGATTTCAAGTGCCCAGCTATTAGTTTTCTCATTTGCTAAGATCACTGGAGTTTCGTCATGGAGTGCTGCGCAAATATAATTTGCCTTCCTTGCAAGGGCTTCATTTCCCCCCACCCCAACCCCCACATGAAGTCTTGCATTTTAGAGACTCTTCGCACATAGCAGAGCCCTAATAAAAGAGATGGAGAAATTTGAAGCTGAAGGATATCTCTTTTCCTCCTTTTTGAAGAATGCAGTCTCGCCATTAGAAAGAATTTCTATTTCGATACATGTAATGCACATAAAGGAGCTCTGGTGGCGCAATGGTTAAGTGCTCAGCTGCTAACCAAAATGTCACTGGTTTGAACCCACCAGTGGCTCTGTGGGAGAAAAGACCCTGGAGATCTGCTCCAGTAAACGCTACAGCCTAAGAAACACTATGGGGCAATTCTACTCTGCAGTATAGGGTCACAGTGAGTCGGAATCAGCTCCACAGCACACAACAACAACAGTGCACGTAAACCACCACCCATCTGTCAGTGTGTCATACTGTGGTGGCTTGAGTGTTGCTATGATGCTGGAAGCTATGCCATGAGTATTTCACATACCAGCAGAGCCACCCGTGGTGAACAGGTTTCAGCAGAGCTTCCAGACTAAGGCAGGCTAGGAAGAAAGGCCTGGAGATCTACTTCTGAAGATCAGCCAACGAAAACCCTATGGCTCACAACAGAATATTGTCTGACATAGTGCTGGAAGATGAGCCCCCTAAGTTGGAAGGATCATGAAGAGGGTGCAGGACCAGCCTTGTTCTGTTATACATAAGGTTGTCATGAGTTGGAGCCGATGCAGCAACAAAAGCAATGCACATAAAACCAGAAATAAAAACTTACCTTGTTTCCAATCCTCACACTGTCCACTAACATCTGGTCTCATTGCTTGCTACCATATAGCCTCCGTTTCAATCAGGATACCGTCTTTACTGTCCCCCATCCTATGTTCTCCCATTCCTTCTCAGTCCTCACACACATACTTATTCTTGCCTGCTTGCCCTTAGTTTTCCACCCACCTGGAATGCCCTCAATCCATAAGTGAATCCACAAATAAATATAGATAAAGATACTTTACATACTATCACTTCTAGGTCTGGACTTACAAGGCTAAAATTCCTGAGGCTCCTTTATCCCTAGTCATAGTCACCCACTGCCTGTCTTGATATTGTGATCTGATTAGCTAGGTGTCCCAGAGGAATGCTTGGCTGAATCAGAAGACACGCTTTTTCTTGTCAGTTATGCTTTATAAGACAAGGGAAAAAAATACAAAAAAATAGAAATGTAGGACCTCACTCATAGATACTTTACTGTTTTTAATCACTGGTGACTTCCTGTGTTACAGAGTGGAACTGCTTGATAGGGTTTTCTTGGCTGTAATCTTGTCTTCATTCTCCCTTGCTCCCGAAGGGATGAGACCAGTGGAGTATCTTAGATGGCCACTCACAGGCTTTTAAGACCCCAGACGCTACTCACCAAGGTAGAATGTAGAGCATTGTCTTTATAAGCTGTGTCATGCCAATTGGGCTAGATGTTCCCCGAGACCAACATGGTACAACTTTTGTGTTGAAATGGCTCAGGGCGTGTTAGCAACGAACACGCTTGCAGGTAGCTTCCTTTGGTCTTTCATTTCTTTTTAGCAAAAAGCAACTTAATCTGAGACAAATTATCAAAGAAAAAGACTTATTTGTCCTTTGAAGCTTCCTCTTAACTTCTGCTTCCCAACTCCCTCACAGCAAATTAGAATTCCCATAATTTATTAAAACAAATAAGAAGTTTCCACAGTGGCTTGCTATTAAATGTTGATAAATAGGCCTTTTTAAAATTTGAAGAGTATTCCATTTTCCTACCCCAACTATATCCCTCTCTGATCAGTCTTGCATCTGCTAACAATTCATTGAATTTAATTTTAAATACTAGTCATATTAACTACATCCCACACAGCTTTAGTATTGGACTAGGAGGTTACTTAAATCACAGTTGTGATCAGAAATTAACTTCTTAAACCACATATAGCAAAACACTAAAATCATGTAAAGAGAGATTTTAAATACCTACCCTGACCACATGTTATTTGTATTGATCTCTTCTTTCGTTGACATCTTGTATTACTTTTAGGGCTATACCACAACATGTAGCACTCAATTTTATTCTGTTATTAGTCCCTTGATTCGTGTGTTTTCATTTTGTCTTCCCAACTACGGCGTAAACTCCTTGCAAAGCAGGTCCTGAATCTAGGTTTCTATTATCTCCAGCTGTAACTTAATGCATCACTCACTGGTTGGTCCAAAGAAAATACTTGTCTGGCTGTTTGATTGCCTGAGGGTTCATGGCAGCTTACGTTGTGGATGCTCAATAAAACGTTAGGCAACAATCTCTTTCTACACAGGTTCAACTCAATCATTCTTGAATTTCACGCTCTCTTCAAGTATCCTGACTAACTCCAATATCTAAGTCAGAGATCTGATCACACAGAGTGACAAAGCAAGGGCACAGGTAAAGCATGCTTCTTTCTGTCTTACACCTTGGGTGTGCTGCATTACTGAAATTTTCTACATAGATCTCACCATGTTTTGAAATCACCACAGAACAAGCAACCAGTAAATGGACAGTCAGAGCTATTTGAAAGCGCCAGCACTAATCCTTTCTGCAGGAAGGACCCAGTTTTAAGTGAGAAACAATTCTTCAACAAGTCCCTCTTAACGGCAAGAAAAGAGGACATGAATGCCAAAGCATATATGACTTCGTTATCATGAAAGTGAATGGAAACTGGGTACACGTCTCATGGCATAATCTATTTGCCTTCAGTGTAGTGATACAGCCCATCATAAACGGGGACGGGGTTCTCTTTTCTCACAGCAAGTGACAATGACAATTATAACAACAGTGACAACAGTCATCAAAGCAACTATTGGGCACTGAATTTGCACCAAGCAACTTACTAAGTCACCTTCTTACAACACTCTTGCAAGCTAGCTATTATAATACCTATCTTACAGGTGGAATTATTTAGATCACCCAAGTCTAACATGACTGTATAATTTATCACCCAAACCAGGTCTCTATTGTCTCTGACAACTGTTAAACCAGCTGGATCACCAGAACAACAGTTATTGACTGGACAGTCCAGGGCAAACCAAGACCTATCTACATACTAGATCGTCCTACTTAATTCAGCTTTTTCTGATAGCAACACAGTAAATTAAGCAGCCAACTGTTTGAAGTGTTAAAGAGCTATTTTTTAAAGCAAGGTATTTTGAGTTATAATTTATATATGGTAAAATGTGCCTTTATTTAAGTGTAACCTTCTATGACTTTGAACAATCATAAAGAGTCATGTAAACAACACCACAGTCAGATATAGAATCTATGTTGTTAATTCCCTCCCTACACCCCGTCCCTGGCAACCACTGATCTGATTTCTATTCCTATTGTTTTGCCTTTTCCAGAATTCACGTCAAAGGAATCATACAAACATAGTTGTTCGTGTCTGGCTTCTTTCAGTTAACATAATATATTTGAATTCAATCCATCAATTGTGTCTATGTTATTAGGTCTATCAGTAGTTCATTTCTTTTTTATTGAGGAGTAGTTTCCATAGTATGGATATACTACAGTTTACTATTCACTAGTTGATGGGCAGAGCCCTGGTAACACAGTGGTTAAGAGCTTGACTGCTAACCAAAAGGTCAGCAGTTTGAATCCACCAGCCGTTCCTTGGAAACCCTACGGGGCTGTTCTACTCTGTCCTATAGGGTCGCTATGAGTCGGAATCAACTTGATGGCAATGGGTTAGTTGATGGACATTTGGTCATCTCCAGTTTTTGGTGATTATGAATAAAGCTGTTGTAAACAATCACATACAGGTTTTCGTGTGAGCATATGTCATTATTTCTCCTTGAGGAAATATCTAGCAGTGGGAATGCTGGATAACATGGTATATGTATGTTTAATTTATAAGAAACTGTCAACCAGTTTTCTAAACTGCTTGTCCCTTTTTGCATTTCCACCAGCAATGAGTGAGAGTTCCAGTTACTCCACATCCTTGTCAGCATTTGGTATTTTTTGTTGTTTTTGTTTGTTTGTTTTTTTAAGCCATTCTAATAGGTATCTCACTGTGGTTTTAATTTGCATTTTCCTAATGACTAATGATGTTGAATATATTTTCATGTACTTATCTACATTCCATGTATCTTCTTTAGTGAAGTGTTGGCTTAAGTCTTTAGCCCATTTTTTTTTCTTTTTTTTTTTTAATATTTTATTGTACTTCAGGTGAAGGCTTACAGAACAAATAGTTTCTCATGAAACAGTAGTACACATGTTGTTTTACGACATTGGTTAACAACCCCACAACATTTTAACCCTCTAAATTCTCAACCTTTTTTTTTTTTTTTGGTGAAAATACACATAGCCAAATATACACCGTTTCAAAAATTTCTAGATACACAGTTCAGTGACATTGACTACGCTCTTCCAATTGTGCTGTTATTCTCACTTAAGATGAAGGCTTACAGAACAAAATAGTTTCTCACTTAACAGTTACTACAAATGTTGCCCTATGACAATGGTTAACAGTCTCACAACACATCAACAATATCCTTACTCAACCTTGGGTTCCCTATCATCAGCTTCCTTCTCCCCTTCTGCCTTCTGGCCCTTGTCACTGGACTCCTGCACCTCGTTAGTCTCATTTGGTTTTAATGGGTTTTTTGCTCTCTTATTAATAATAAGTAGTGAGACTTCATTGTATATTCTGGATAGCTAAAGTATTTTTTGAGGTTAAAAAATACGATTGTTGAATTTCGCTCTAGAAGTCAATATATGCCTTTGACAATATATGCCTTTCCAAGAAATCATCCAAGAAGCCACCTGCTAATATTCCCTTCTACACCAGGGACAAATGTCTCCAGCTCTACTAAAATTAGACAGGCAGTCACAGGTACAGCCAAGATGAACAGCTCTTGGATATTTTGAAGATGATGAAGTCTGGTAATAGGAAGGGGAAGTTTATTTTCACCAACAAATTGGATGTATCATTTTCTAGCAATCAGCCTAAACTTGTACTAACTTTTAGTACAAGGCATCATGAGATACCCAAGGTTGTTAGAACAAGAATCTGTAGGATAATCAATACTCATGGTACAAGGCATGGTGGCATATCATATTTCTTAGTGCAAGGCACTATGGGATATCCAAGATTCTTGGTGTGAAGCAATGTGAGATATCCAAATGTCTACAAAATCAAATTCTTTGATTTAAAGGAGTTAATTTCCAGCTGGGGTAACAAGACGTAGAAATAAAATTAGCAATACGTAGTTGTGCAAAATGAGTATTGTAGATAACAGGAGTTCCAGGAGTCCAGAGTAGCACTAGAGGCCCCAACAGGCTTTACAGACTCCAAAAGTAGACATGTCTGGGAAGCAGTGAGTAGAAAAGTCTTCTGGAACTCAGGGCTCTCTTCTAAGTGCTGGACACTGTACCTGTGAAAAAATAGTATGTACCACAGAAGGTTTTTATGATGATTACATGCACGTACAGCTCCCTGTGGCTGGCACCTAATAAGTTCCCTCAGAATGTCAGCTTTTATTATATAAGGTCTTACATCCCTGTAATTTAGGTGTTATCTCAGTTTTGTATTAATAAATCCAAGTTTGATAGATCCAATTTAACTTTTTGTTTTGAACTCATTTCAGCTTACATAAAATTTGTAAAACTCGTAGAGTCCCCTTATATCCCTCACTCTGCTTCTCCTAGTATTAACATCCTACATAACCATAATGCAATTATCAAAGACAGTAAATTAACACCGATGCAATATTATTAACTAAAAAACAGACCTTATGCAAATTTCACCAGTTTTTCTACTAGTATCCTTTTTCTGGCCTAGGATCTAACCCAGGACCCCACATTGCATTAATTGTCATATCTCCTTCATCTCCTCTAATCTGTGGCCATTCCTCAGTCTTCCTTGTTTTTCATGACACTTTTGAAGAACTGTTGCTAGTTGCCAGCAAGTCAGCTCCAACTCATGGCAACCTTACATACAACAGAATAGAACGTTGCCTGGTCCTGCACCATCTTCATGATCGTTGATATGTTTGAGTCCATTGTTGTGGCTAATGTGTAGTGCCTTCCAACCTAGCAGGCTCATTTTATAGCACTATATTGGACAGTATTCTTTTGTGAACCATAAGGTTTTCATTAGCTAATATTTAGAAGTATATCACCAGGACTTTCTTCCCAGTCTGTCTCAATCTGGAAGCTCCACTGAAACTTGTCCACCTTGGGTGACCCTGCTGATATTTGAAATACCGGTGGCATAGCTTCCAGCATCATAGCCACACACAAGCCAACACAGTATGACAAACTGATAGACTGTGGTTTGAAGAGTAATGATCAGTTATTTTGTAGACTGTCCCTCAATTTGTGTGTTTAATATTTTCTGATGACTAGAATGAGGTTATAACTTTTGGGTAAGTATACTAGAGAAATGATGTTATGTCCCTGTCAGTGAATCATGTTAAGCCATTGTCTCAATTTTCAAGATGAAGATTTCGAGGTTCCTAGAAGGACACACAAAGCAGAGTTTGTCTTTGACTCTGTCACTTGCTGCCTCTGTGCCCTTGTGTGAGCGAGGAAACAATCTGCAAAGAACTTTATAGAAACCAGTGCAGGAGGCTTTTGAATGCAGACAGATGAGTTAGGACTCCATTCTACAGAAATCAGGTAAACATTAAAAGATCTTGAGCAAGATAGCAAGATGTCAAAAGCAGTGTTTGGGGGAGATTAACCTGACCACAGTATAAAAAATGGGTTGGAAAAGGGAGGGGCTAAAGGCAGGAAAATCAGTGAGGCTCTAATGAGTCAGTCCAAACAGAAGGTAGGAAGAACCCACCAGGGATTCTCCAAGTGTGGCCCAAGGAACAACCTCAGCATCAAAACCATCCTGAAATTTATTTAAGATGTAGATACCTGTGAGCAGCCATCTAAGATACTCCACTGATCTCATCCCTTCGGGAGCAAGGGAGAATGAAGAGAACAGGATACAAGGAAAAGATTGGTCCGAAGGACTAATGGACCACAGCTACCACAGCCTCCACCAGACTGAGTCCAGTACAGCTAGATGGTGCCCGGCTACCACCACTGACTGCTCTCACCAGGATCACAACAGAGAGTTCTGGACAGAGCTGGAGAAGGATGTAGAACAAAATTCTAACTCACAAAAAAAGACCAGATTTACTGGCCTAAAGGAGACTGGAGAAACCCCGAGAGTATGGCCCCCAGACACCCTTTTAGCTTAATGGTGAAGTCATTTCCGAGGTTCACCGTTCAGCTGGGGAGTGGACAGCCCCATAAAACCAAATGGGACTAATGAGGCACAGCAGTCCAGGGATAAGGGCCAGAAGGCAGAAGGGGACAGGATGATAGGGAACCCAAGGTTGACTAAGGATAGTGTTGATGTGTTGTGAGGTTGTTAACCATTGTCATAGGGCAATATGTGTAGTAACTGTTAAATGAGAAACTATTTTGTTATGTAAGCCTTCATCTAAAGTAAGAATAGCAGCACAATTGGAAGAGCATAGTCAATGTCACTGAATTGTGCATGTAGAAATTTTTGAAATGGTGTACCTTTGGCTATGTATATTTTCACCAAAAAAAAAAAAGGTCGAGAAGGGAGAGGGTTGACATGTTGTGGGGTTGTAACCAATGTCATAAAACAATATGTGTACTACTGTTTCATAAGAAACTACTTGTTCTGTAAGCCTTCACCTGAAGTACGATAAAAAAAAAATAAAATGTAGATACCTGGACCACACGTGAGACCACTATGGATTCAGAATGTCAGAGTATGGGTCCAAGTATTCACATTTTAAACACGTGCTCCAGGTAATTTTTGTTGTTGTTGTTAGGTGACGACGAGTCAGTTCCAACTCATAGCAACCACACGTACAACAGAATGAAACATTGTCCGGTCCTGTGCCATCCTCACAACTGTTGCTATGCTTGAGCCCATTGTTGCAGCCCCAGTGTAGATCCATCTTGTTGAGGGTCTTCCTCTTTTTTGCTGACCCTTTACTTTACCAAGTATGATGTCCTTCTCCAGGGACTGATCCCTCCTGATAATATGTACAAAGTATGTGAGATGTAGTCTTGCCATCCTTGCTTCTGAGGAGCATTGTGGCTGTACTTCTTCCAAAATAGATTTTTTCATTCTTTTGGCAGTCCCTGTGTATTCAATATTCTTTGCCAATACCATAATTCAAAAGTGTCAATTCTTCTTCACTCTTCCTTATTTATTGTCCAGCTTTCCCATGCGTACGAGGCGATTGAAAACATCGTGGTTTGGGTCAGGCACACCTTAGTCTTCAAGGTGACATCTTTGCTTTTTAATGCTTTAAAGAGGTCTTTAGCAGCAGATTTGTCCAAAGCAATGCATCCTTTGATTTCTTGATTGCTGCTTCCATGGGTATTGATTGTGGATCCAAGTAAAATGAAAACCCTGACAACTTCAATCATTTCTCCATTTATCATGATGTTGCTTATTGGTCCAGTTGTAAAGATTTTTGTTTTCTTTATGTTGAGGTGTAATCCATACTGAAGGCTGTGGTCTTTGATCTTCATCAGTAAGTGCTTCAAGTCCTCTTCACTTTCAGCAAGCAAGGTTGTGTCATCTGTGTATCGCAGGTTGTTGATGAGTCTTCCTCCAATCCTGATGCCCCATTCTTCTTCCTATAGTCCAGCTTCTCGGATTATTTGCTCAGCATACAGATTGAATAGGTATGGTAAAAGTATACAACCCTGATGCACACCTTTCCTGACTTTAAAGCACACAGTATCCCCTTATTTTGTTTGAACATCTGCCTCTTGGTCTATGCACAGGTTGCTCATGAGCACAATTAAGTGTTCTGGAATTCCCCTTCTTCGCAATGTTATCCAAATTTGTTGTGATCCACACAGTCAAATGCCTTTGCATAGTCAATAAAACACAGGGAAACATCTTTCTGGTATTTTCTGCTTTCAGCCAAGATCCATCTGACATCAGTAATGATATCCCTGGTTCAACATCCTCTTCTAAATTCAGCTTGAACTTCTGGCAGTTACCTGTCGATGTACTGCTGCAACTGTTTTTGAATGATCTTCAGCAAAATTTTACTTGCACGTGATATTAATGATATTGTTCGATAATTTCCGCATTCTGTTCGATAACCTTTCTTTGGAATAGCCATAAATATATCTCTTCCAGTCAGTTGGCCAGGTAGCTGTCTTCCAAATTCTTGGCAGAGACAAGTGAGCACTTCCAGGGCTGCATCTGTTTGTTGAAACATCTCAGTTGGAATTCCATCAATTCCTGGAGCCTTGTTTTTCACCAATGCCTTCAATGCAGCTTGTACCTCTTCCTTCAGTACCATCTGTTCCAGATAACATGCTGCCCCCTGAAATGGTTGAACATCAACCAATTCTTTTTAGGACAGTGACTGTGTATTCTTTCCATCTTCTTTTGATGCTTCCTGAGTCGTTTAATATTTTCCCCGTAGAATCCTTCAATATTGCAACTCGAACTTTGAATTTTTTCTTCAGTTCTTTCAGCTTGAGAAATGCCGAGTGTGTTCTTCTATTTTGGTTTTCTAACTCCGGGTCTTTGCACATGTCATTACAATACTTTACTTTGTCTTCTCGAGCCACCCTTTGAAATCTTCTGTTCAACTCTTTTATTTCATCATTTCTTCCAATGGCTTTAGCTACTCAATGTAGAGATTCAAGTCTCTTCTGACTTCCATTTTGGTCTTTTCCTTCTTTCCTGTCTTTTTAATGATCTCTTGCTTTCTTCATGTATGATGTCCTTGATGTCATTCCACAACTCGTCTGGACTTCGGTCATTAGTGTTCAATGCGTCATATATGTTCTTGAGATGGTTTCTAAATTGAGGTGGGACACACTCAAGGTCATACTTTGGCTCTTGTGGACTTGTTTTAATTTTCTTCAGCTTCAACTTGAACTTGCATATGAGCAGTTGATGATCTATTCTGCAGTCAGCCCCTGGTCTTGTCCTGACTTATTATATTGAGCTTTTCCATCATTTCTTTCCACAGATGTAGTTGATTTGATGCCTGTGTATTCCATCTGGTGAGGTCCACGTGTATAGTCTCTGTTTAAGTTGTTAAAAACAGGTATTTGCAATGAAGAAGTCATTGGTCTTGCAAAATTCTATCATGCCATCTCCCACATCATTTCTATCACCAAAGCCATATTTTCCAACTACTGATCCTTCTTCGTTTCCAACTTTCACATTCCGATCGCCATAATTATCAGTGCATCCTGATTGCATGTTCGATCAATTTCAGACTGCAGAAGTTGGTAAAAATCTTCAATTTCTTCATCTTTGGCCTTAGTGGTTGGTGCATAAATTTGATTAATAGTCGTACTAACTGGTCTTCCTTGTAGGCATATGGATATTATCCTATCACTGACAGCGTTGTACTTCAGGATAGATCTTGAAATGTTCTTTCTGATGGTGAATGCAATGCCATTCCTCTTCCAGTTGTTATTCCCAGCATAGTAGACCATATGATTGTCCGAATCAAAAGGGCCAAGACCAGTCCATTTCAATTCACTAACACCTAGGATACCAATGTTTATGTGTTCCATTTCATTTTTGACGATTTCCAATTTTCCTAGATCCATACTTTATACATTCCACTTTCTGATTATTAATGGACATTTGCAGCTGTTTCTCCTCATTCTGAGTTGTGTCACATCAGTAAATTAAGGTCCCAAAAGTTTGACTCTATCCATATCATTAAGGTCAACTATACTTTGAGGAGCCAGCTCTTGCCCAGTTGTCTTTTGAGTACCTTCTAACCTGAGGGGCTCATCTTCCAGCACTATATCAGACTATGTTCCACTGCTATTCATAAGGTTTTCATTGACTTATTCTTTTCAGAAGTAGACTGCCGGGTCCTTCCTCCTAGTCTGTCTTAGTCTGGAAGCTCAGCTGAAATCTATCCATCATGGGTGACCCCGCTGGTATTTGAATACCAGGGGCATAGCTTCCAGCATCACAGCAACGTGCAAGTCCCCAGAGTACAACAAACTGACAGATTCGTGAGGGACAAAATTCTTATACACCATAAATAATGGAAATAATTATAAATATCAGAAAACAGAAGATCAGCTAGATCATGGATCACCAAATTTTTTCTGTAAATTTCGTTTTTTTTTTTTTTTTTTTTTTTTTTTTGGCCCCACAACAAGTATTTTAGGCTATGCAGTTTCTGTCACCAGAACCAGCTACATAATTTGTGGGGCCCAGTGCAAAACGAAAATGCAGGACCCATTGTTCAAAAATTATTAATAACTTTAAGACTGTTACAGAAGAGCATTACACCAAACACGGGGTCCTTCTAAGCACAGGACCCTGTGGAACTGCACAGGTCTCAGACCCACGAAGCCAGTCCTGTTTGTAGCAACTACCCTACTCTGCCATTGTGGCATGGAAGCAGCCATAGTTGATAAGTAAATGAATGGGCAGGTGGCAGGCAGGATTTAGCCGAGGGTTGTAGTCTGCCGACCCCTAAGCTAGATCCTGTTTTAGCATGTCAGCATGCTCACTAAAGTTCAGAAAGCTAATGGAAAAAAAAATAGGAAAAAAAACTAAAATAAAATGAAATTATGTATTTATGGAATAAACACTCTTTTATACAGAGGTTAATTTAGTTAGCTAAATCTTCGTGTGAGTTTCTTTGTATTGATATTCTTACTTAATGGAAGAAAATGAACAGGTTGCATTGAAGAGTAAAAGAGCAATGCTTGAACACCAGAAGAACATCCTGTGGTTTTGGGACTTTTCTGCCACAAGCTTTGTTCCTGGTTTATCTATCATCTGTACACCATAACTCAAGTTGCAGTGTATTTTAAAGGAATCTGTAATCTGTTGGATTCTACAAGATTATCCAAAAAGTAAAGACTGTTTTTATGTTTGAGTCAGAAATCAGATCGCTCGAAGGTAATACAGCCTTTTTTTTTTTTTTTTAATCAAAGTAACCTAAGAATAATTTAGAATTCAGCTGAAATTGGGAAAAGAAATTGCAACTTCCAGCCGACAATATCTAATCAGTTTTTACCCTGGTGTAACATTCCAGCTACAGTGATAGATGTGTTACACTGTGTCTCACACCATATTACTGTTTCCTGTCATAAAGAAGCATTTCAGGCCTCAGCCTCTCTCTCCACTAATAAAATTAGAACCATTTTTAAAAGCCAATATGGTATATCTAAATCAGATAACATTTACAAAAAGCAACAAGCTCAGACACATTGTAGGTGCTCAAGAAATATTTGCTTCACTCTCTTTAATGGCAAAACCATACAAAGCCAAGAATTAAAAGAAAGTTGCTATCAGTTCGTCAGAGAAAAAGAAGAAAATGCTTCTTGGCATTTTTTCCAGTCTAAATTGTTCTGGTGCCTGTGGCCATGACTGTTTTAGAAAAACATATGCTACACAGCTGCAAATGCAAACCTGATTACCTCTAAATTAATAACATGTAGGAGGCAACACTTGCAGCTGTGAGGGAGAGCAAGGGCCCCAGCACAGTCCAATCCCCCTAACATTTGTAACTGTTTAGTATACATATCTTTAGGTAAGCGTAAAACAATCCCCGAAGAGGAGGAAGCACAACAAAAGCAATAAAGCCCACCAGTGCCACGTCTTTGTTCTTGACCAGCCACTTGGGGGAGTTAGCATCTGAGGCCAGATTGTTTTTCTTTCTTGATCCTCAGGCTCTGAGAATGTGGAATCTTTCAGCGACTAATGGGATCACAAAGGAGAGACTGCATCGTGCCTTTCAGTGGTCAAGGAGCTGGCATTTCCAATCTCTACACCACACGTCAAACACGGGAAGTTAGAGAAAAAAATCACAGCTGAGCATTTCTGCTTAAGGTTCACATTTCAAGAGCAAAACTAACGTGCTGTGTAATGGGGAGGGCTGAGGAGGAAAAGCTCTGGCAAAGCACACATACGTTTCCTCACGAGACAGCATCTCTTTCAACACTCACCAAAGGAAGAAAAAGAAAGTAGTGGGTAATGTAGGGTCTCACAATCTCTGGCTTTGGCGGAACAGAAGTTAACACCTGAGTTATGAAAATCAATTAGTAGATTCAGCAACCAGAGTTTTAAGTTCAGGTTCAGCTAATCCTGTATGGGCGTCAGTCGCATTCCCCATGCTGTACAAGAAACTTTAAGGGATCCAAAACACGTATACAAAGGCCTCATGCGTGAACTAGAGGCTTTAATTCTATTGTTGTTTGAAAAGCAAGACATATTCTTGTGAAACCATGGAGGATTAAGTACTCATTGATTTGAAAAAAGACTCTAAATTCTTTAAGATTTGAAGAAAAAAGAGATTAGGAAGCCAGTTGTAACTCTGAATTACTTAACCTCTCTGAGTTCAGAGTCTTCAGTCACAAAATAGGTATAATAATGCTCACCTCATAGGGTTGTTGTGAAAATGGTAAAAGTGCCTGGTGCATAGTAAGCCCACAAATGTGAGCTGAATCTGAATTTGAAGAAAATGTATGGAGAGTCTGACAGGGAGGAACATGAGTGTGTGAACATGGCACTTTTACTTGGCAACAAGGAAAGTAAGGTTGAAAGGAGCAAAGAATTTGTGTTAGGTTGTACCATGAGCTTCAAGGGCAGCTGTGGTTATAGAGCCAGATAGAGGAGTATTGAGTTGATCATGAAGTTAGTAGAATGCACTGCCGGTGTTTAAACTAGTGTGGCAGAGACTGCTAGCTGTTCACCACACTTCATGGCCTCATCTCCTTGGGCACAGGTAGACCACATTCCAAGACTCCCTTGCTGCTAGGTGCGGCCACAGGGGTGAATTAACCAGTAAGCACGGTATGCACCAGTTTACATTAAGCAAGGCACACACGGTTTTCACCACATCAAAAATTACTACAGATTAGTAAGTAAGCACAATTAAGCCTATGCCTACCTTGGTTATTGGGTAATCTGTCCCTGTGTGGCCATGTGATTGAGTACCAACCAACAAAACATAAATGGAAATAATGTGTTTTACTTCAAGACCTAGCCCATAAAACCCTTTATACATGTTCTTCCTTGCTGTTTTTTAATTCCAGCTGACTTGAGCGGCAACCCCAGGGGAATCTTTAAATTTATGTGTTGGAGATGCCAGCAGCACCATTTACCTAAATCCCTAAATGATTTAGTGAAATGGAGCCCCACCTCCAACATGGAAGTTTCCTGGACTGTAACATGAGCAAGAAATAAGTATCACTGTATTGGTACTTTTAGATCTTCCTGTTACCACAGCTTAAAGTAACAATTTTAAAGTAGCTGATCTAGCTAGGGAATCATATGAAGAAAGCAATGCTTTAGCAGAATGGCATGCCTTGGACTAGAGAAGGCATAATAAAATAATAACTACCATTTGATGCTGAACAGGTTTCAGTGGAGCTTTCAGACTAAGATGTACTAGGAAGAAAGGCCTGGCAATCTACTTCCGAAAATCAGCCAATGAAAACCCTATGGGTCACAACAGTCTGATCCGCAACTGATCATGGGGATGGCACAGGACCAAGCAGCATTGCATTCCATTGTGCTTGGAGTCACCATGAGTCAGGGACCAACTTGACAGCAGCTAGCAACAACAACCGTTGATTAACTATAGAATGCTTTATATAATAATAATCATTGCTTATATGATAGGAACTGTTCTAAAGCACTTTACACATATTAACTACTTTTAATCTCTGAATGCTATTAGGTGGCTACTGTCATTCATAGTTCACAGATGGATAAACTTGCCCAAGATCACATAGCTATATATACGATCTCATTTGCTCCTTTTAACAACTAACTCTATGAGGTAGGTATGATCATCCCATTTTGCGGATGAGAAAATTGGGACTGAGAAAACCTAACTGTATCTGAGGACACACTGCCAAGAAGTTAGAGACATTGCTTGGCACCAAGCAACTTCTAGAGCCTGTATCCTTTCTACCCTGCCACTCTCCCCGATAAGCTGTTGTTGATGTTGCGCACCATCAAATCAATTCCAACTCATAGCAACCCCATGTGACAGAATAGAACTACCCCATAGGGTTTTCTTGGCTGTAATCTTTACAGAAGCAGTCTAGCAGGCCTTTCTTTCGCAGAGCCTCTGGGTGTGTTCGAACCGCTAACCTTTTGGATAGCAGCCGTGTGCTTAACCATTATACTAGTAGGGCCCCTTCCCTAGAAACTAAAAGTCAGGAAATCAACCCAGAGACTTCTTGGGAAATGACGAGGCAGGAAGGAAGACTTTATCTATACTTCATTATCAAAGCTAACTATTCAGTGGATTAATCTACCTATCCATCTTTCAATAGACTCAGTATTGCTTTTCAGAAACATCAATAACAAGCTTTAATTCTACAAATCTGCGTGAATCCCATACATGTTACGTTTCCAGAGAGGATCCAATGCTTCTTTTAGCTTTGTCCTATGAGAATGACTGTTCTTTAGACACTGGGTCTTCCCAGGCAACGGACTAATAGAGTGATGGGTTGATCAACAAATTATTTACCATAAATTATCCTTTTTTTGTTTTAAAGAAAATCAGCACCAGTGATAACATGACATTGCAGCCATGCAGGATAAAAGTGTCCCACAGCTGCGGTCCTTTGTTGAAGGTGAACAGAGACGGACAAGGCACAGCTGGGAGGTTTGTCTTCTACTCTGGCCTCTTTTCTATGCCTGTGTCCCCTCTTCTGCATCTATCACTCTCCACCAACATCCCCACCCCTTTTTCTGTATCTAAATCAGAATGGATTTAAATCAGTAACACTGGCTGATTACACAGTAACACAAATGAGTTTCAATCCATCTCTCAGTAGCGTGTGGATTGTAAGGCTTTTATCTATGCCTAGGTTAGGGCAGAAGCCTGGGTGGCACAAGCAGTTTGCAATCAGCTGCTAACCTAAAGGCTGGTGGTTCAAACCCACCTAGTATCTGCAGAAGAAAGGCCTGGCAGCCTGCTTTCATAAAGATTTCGGCCAAGAAAACCCTATGGAGCAGCTCTTCTCTGTAACACGTTGGATTACCATGAGTCAGAATCAACTTGACAGCAACAGGTTTTAGTTTGAGGGCAAAATCCTCGGTTCCCTATTAACTGAATTTCATGTGGTACCCTGACACGTAAAGAGAATTCTTTGAAAAAGCTGTCCTTGCTCCCTCAGGTGTAGTTGACCATCCCTTCCCTTCTGCCTCCAAACCAAAAAAAGCAAACCCATTGCTGTCAAGTTGATTCCGACTCATAGCAACCCTATAGGACAGATAAGAACTGCCCCATAGGGTTTCCGAGGAGCGCCTGGTGGATGTGAACTGCTGGCCGTTTGCTTAGCAGCATTGCTCTTAACCACCACACCACCAGGGTTTCCTCTGCCTCCATAGCACCTTGTAATTTCTGCAAGGAGACAACCTCTCACATTTGTTGGTTTATTTATTTATTTGTTAGTGGGTTCATTGGAAGCAAGGGCTGTGTCTTACTCAAGTTTTTATCACTGGACCTTATCTAAGTTCCTGGCAAGTGGAAATATTTAATAAGTATTTGTTAAATGAAATGAAAGTGGAGGGAAGGAGGGACATGACAGAATAAAACCACACGGCAGTGGTTCCCTGTACCTCAAGTACACCTGCATACACACAGACACACAGACACACAAACACACACACACACACATGCACACATACACACACACCACATGTATACCACACAAACACACACCACATAGCACACACACATCACACAAATACATGCACACACCACACCACACACATACACACATCTCTCTCTCTCTTTTACACACACACATACAGAGTTTTCCTAAGGATTGGTTCAGGAATGACTACAAGGAACCATCATTTGGGATAAATGGTGACAAGAGACTCTCACCCTTGTCACTAAATTATTTCAGATGCTGGAATCCTCCCGCCTGAGTAAGAGGTCTCTCCTCCCCTTCCCTTCACAGGTAAGAGTAGGGCAGAGCTACTTCCTACATCTCCCTGAGCCTCAAGTCAGCTCCAATCCTCCTGCTGTTCAAGACTCTGGGGCATGTATTTATGTTTCTAGCACTCTTAATTCCCTCCAGTTAGTACTGAATGTTCTGCTAACCCTTACTTCTGACATCCTAATTAAATACCATTACCTCCTTTATTATCCTCACCTCTGGTAATAAAGTCTCTAACAGGATGTTGTGAAAAGCCACTGTGAAATTTACAGAGGTAGTATGGTAGCCTTCACAATAAAACTAATGATGTCTCAAGTCAGTAAAAATAGCATTAGTAACAGTTGGTAAGTGTTGAGTCTTTAATAGGTGTCAAGGCTTCATATGCACTTCCTTGGTTAATCCTCCCAACAAAACTCTGAGGTAAGTATTGTTATTGTTATCCCTTTTCTGTGGATGAGAAAACTGAGTTTTGGAGGCATCAAATTGCCCACGGTCACACACTGGGGAAGCTGGGGCTAAAACCCATGAATTCTTACAACAAAGTAAATGTTCTTACTACGCTCTGAATATACCCATTACTAACTGGTATAGCAGAGAGAGTTTTGGCTTGAGGTCCAAAGACCATGGTTTGAATCTTGATTTTTGCCACCAGGTGTTTTGGGCAGGTTCCTTAATCTCTCTGTTCAGGTAACAATAACTTACTTACAAGTTTATTGTGGGAATTAAAAGAGATAATGAACGAAACATCCTACCATAGTATCCAGCATCCAGGAAAGGGTCACTAAATGCTCATTTTTCCCTTATCCAATGACTAGAGGTCACAGAAAAACATCTTAAATTATCTGTCTGTGTCTGGCACAGTGATTGAGAGCTTGGCTGCTAACCAAAAGGTCAGCAGTTCAAATCCACCAGCTGCCCCTTGGAAATCCTATGGACAGTTCTACTCTGTCCTGTAGGGTCACTACGAGCTGGAATCAGCTCAATGGCAACAACTTTGATTTGCTTTTTTTTGGTCCCAAGAAGAGTAGAACACCTCAAGCTGATGACCAGGAGGTGGAACCATCTGAAAACAAAAATGAATTTTCATTCCCTGGGAAAGCACAGGGGCATATCGATAGTCCTTACCAACTGCACTGTAGTAAAGCAGGAATAGAGTTGTGATGTTTGTCCTGCTCAGACCTACTCGTCCTCACCGGTTCCACCATCACCACCACCAGCTGCCACGCTGGTTAGTGACATCCAATCTAGAGATTTTCATTCAACTAGTCCCTCTTCCACTCCTCACTTGGAGTTAAGACACCTGTGTGTGAATCATCAAAGCACGGACTTCTCCAATACATCATGTCACCTTGTACGGAAAGCTAATGATTCTAGGCTTCTTACAGATAGGTTCTAGAACACAAAATGTCTCCTTTCTGCTTACTAAAAGCACAGAAATTTTGGATAAATGTAAGGTGGCATGAAATGGTTGTATCTACATAGAAGCAGAGTCAAGAAGGATTATGTCAGATACTAAAATACTTCAAACAATCGACACCCAATACTTGGGTTTCAATCACTTGACTGTTTACCCAAAATCAGGTTTTTAATCTGGTTTATAGAGCCAACTGTCCCAATTCCTAATATCCATTTAGAAGTTTAGACACACGCAGCATAAATACCTGCTGAAATACAATATTGTTTCTTAGCCAAAGAATAAATTGCTTGTGAAATATAATGAGGAATTTCAGGTAAGCAAATGCAAACAGAAATATCAGTCTATTCAAACCACCCTTCCTTCACTGAGGTTCTTGTTTGATTAAAATGATACATAGCAATACTCCACTATATTACAAATCATGATTGTAACAAAATAGTTTTATAAGGGAAGTGTGGACAACAACATGTACGTATGCACAGTATTTACCCAGCCTATGATAAGCACTCATAGCCAGTAATCAGTTACAAGACTTGCAGAAGTACTAGAAGTGGTAATAATAGTAGTAGTGTCTATTTCCTATGCTTCAGGTACTGAAACATATTCATTTATTTACATGTATAATTTCATAATAATGCCTATCCATTGATCAGGAGTTATCATTCCCGTTATACAGATGAGGAAACAGGCTCAGTAAGGTATCAAGTCTACTGAGTGGTATAGCTGAATTTTGGGCCTGTTGTTGCTGTTGGTTGCCATCAGGTCAGCCTCCCACTCATGGCCACCCTATGTACAACATAACCAAATGTTGCCCAGTCCTGTGCCATCCCCATGATCAGTTGAGGATCATGCCATTTCAATCCATAGGGATTTATTGGGTGATTTTTGGAAAGTAGATTGCTAGGTCTTTCTTCCTAGTCCATCTTAGTCTGTGTCTTAGGCCAGGTTCTCTAGAGAAGCAAAACCAGTAACGCATATGTCATGGATTGAATTGTGCCCCCCAAAAATATCTGTCAACTTGGCTGGGTCATGATTCCCAGTATTGTATAATTGTGTACCATTTTGTAATCTAATGTGATTTCCTTAGGTCTTGTAGATTCAGTCACTACGATCTAATAAGATGGATTAGTGGCAGTTATACCGATGAGGTATACAAGATTGGATAGTGTCTTAAGCCAATCTCTTTTGAGATATAAAAGAGAGAAGCAGGCAGAGACACATGGGAACCTCATACCACCAAGAAAGCAGTGCCGGGAGTACAGCGGGTCCTTTGGACCTGAGTTTCCTGTGCAGAGAAACTCCCAGACCACGGAAAGATTGATGACATGGGCCTTCCTTCAGAGCTGACAGAGAAAGATTCCCTTGGAGGTGACACCCTGAATTTGGACATGTAGCCTACTGGACTGTAAAAGTATAAATTTCTCTTTGTTGAAGCCATCCACTTATGGTATTTCTGTTATAGCAGCACTAGATGACTAAGACAGCGTACCAATATATATAAAGAGAGAGATTTATATCAAGAACATCTCACGCGATTGTAGAGGCTAGAACATCCCAAGTCTGTGGATTAGGATAGAGGCATCTCCTGATCCACATAGCTGCAGGGGCTGATGAACCCAAGATCAGCAGGTCAGAAAGCAGGGCTCTTGTTCACAGGCTGTGAATATCAAAAAAATCCCAAAATTGGCAAGCAAGACTGTAAGGCTTCTCCTGATTCATGCAGCTGCAGAGGCAGTTGAACCCAAGATCAGCAGGTCGGAGAGCAGGGCTCTGCTCACAGACTGTGAAGATCGATGAATCCCAAGATCAGCAGATAAGCTGATAGCTCAAGTCCCAAGAACCAGAGGTCAGATGAACAGGAGGCAGCCACAGGATCCAGAGCAGCAAAAAGCCAGAACGTCTGCTTATATTCAGACACAGGCCACACCCCCAAGGAAACTCCCTTTCAACTGATTGGCTATTCATAGCAGATTCAATCATGGAAGTGATCACATATAAACACTGAGAATCATGGCCCAGTCAAGTTGACACACAATGTTAACCATCACAGTCTGGAAGCTCCACTGAAACCTGTTCACCATCATAGCAACACACAAGCCTCCACAGACAGAAGCGTGGTGGCTGCACATGAGGTGCATTGGCTGGGAATCAAACCTGCAACTCCCATATGGAAGGCAAGAATTCTATCACTGAACCATCAATGTCTCATGAATTTTGGGTCTAGGACTACCTAATTCCAAAGCTAAGGCATGCCTTGCTCTGCGAGTCCAGGCTGTGCTGAACAGCTTTAACTGCAAAATTAGCGAGGTTGAGTCAACACTATAACCACCAGAAACCTGCCCTATGTGGCGTCAAAAGGAGCCAGATAACCTGGTCATCTTGGCCGCTTTCCTCATGTCCCTGCCATCTCTCTTCTATCCAACCTAGGACAATCTGGCTGAGGGATGGTGCACACTAGGGAGGGTGTTGTGGGAGCTGGCAGTGAGGTTTAGACATGGCCCTGGGTTATTACCTGGATTTGCTTGGTTGGAGTTAGACTGCCTTGGCACAAGCGGTGCTATGAGTTGCCAAAAGCCAGGAGGGCATTTTCCTCTTTACTCAGTGGCTGATGCTCATGTGTATAGATCACTCTTCTTTGAAGCCATTCTGCTTTGTTTACAGTTATGCCCAAGTCATTAGCCAACAGGGACTTTGGGAGTAGAGTGTTCTGGGAATACATCCTGCCAGGTTTTTCCCAGCCTCTCTTTGGAATGCTCTACAATCCACTCTGTGACTCTGGGGGTGGTCCAGTGTGCCCAGAGGGACTCTGCCTTGTGTACTCAAAAGGATTCCCAGCACTCAACCTCAAAATAGCTCCGAGCTTAATAAGACCTCATTGAAATAGTCCCTGTTTTTGCTTAAAACACAAGTCTGGCCTGGTCTCTACAAATCATCCCTAAAGAATTATTTTGCCCCCTACTTTTTAAATCACATGTCACTGTAGAGTACTAATCTGTATGCTTATTTTGGAAACCCTGAAAAACAGGGCAGCCTTCTAGGGTGCCTCTAACTGTGTGAAGAACTCCTAAGCCTCCAAGAATAAACAGCAAAGGGACTTTGGTCTTGACAGACACCTGGGAGACTGAGATTAGCACTCCTGAGCAAAGAAAGGAGACAAATGTTGCCCTGACTTCCTGGAAGAACAAAGGAGGACATAAGAAGGAAGATAAAACTGATTATCACAGAACCACCTGGAGGGGAAGGCAACTAAAGGCAAGTGCTGTACAGGGGCCCACACTGACTATGTTTTTTGAATATCACACACCCTAAGGTGTCAAGGAAACCCTCGTGGCATAGTGGTTAAGAGCTACAGCTGCTAACCAAAAGGTTCGAAACCACCAGAAGCTCCTTGGAAACTCTATGGGGCAGTTCTACTCTGTCCTATAGGGTTAACTATGAGTCAGAATCAACTCGACAGCAATGGGTTTGATTTTTTTTTTTTTGGAAAGTGTCAAATAAAGGAGCCCTGATGGCGTGGTGGTTAATCACTCTGCTGTAACTCACAGGTTGGTGGTTCAAACCCACCAGCGGCTCTGCAGGGGAAAAGACCTGTGATCTGCTCCCATAAAGTTTACTGCCTAGGAAACCCTATGGGGTGGTTCTACTCTATCATATAGGGCCACTATGAGTCAGAATCCACTCAAGAGCACACAACAACAACAAGGTGTCAAATGACACTTGGCCCGAAACTTGGGAAGTCTTTCTAAGTTCTGCAGTGGGTGACACTATAAATTGAAAAGGACCAGATCTTAAAAGGCCCTAGAGGTCCCTGGAGGGACAGAGTGAGACGGCTATGATGGAGGACATGGAAGCAGCCCTGGCTGATAATAGCTTTAATTAAAGAGTCAACACCAAGTACCCAAACAACCTGCCTAGACAGACCTTTTAGAAAAGTGGTTGGGGGGATTAAACCAAACACTGCTGTCACTGTTGCCCAAGATGTGATTATCTCCAGGGTGGAGGGGGTGGAGTCAGAGGGCATTCAGATTTCTCAGCAATAAATATGATAATAGTAAAGCCTAGGCCAGCTCCTCTCTCCTCCTCACCTCCTGCAGTTTCCCACAAGGCCTCAGTCTTTTCCCGGCCCTCTGTGATTCTAATTCTCCACTGAACTCCATTTCCAACTCCAAGTTCTTTGCTTTGCAGATGATGTGCTCTCACACACACCAGGTATACACCCTACCAAGCAAATTGAAGCTACTTCCTTCCTAGAATCCTGCTATCTCAAGCCCCAGGCTGTTCTGGAATGTCCTGTGAGCACCCTCTTGTTAAGTCATTAGACACTGACTGAGTGAGGGCTGGTTGTGTGACACGGAGGAGGGAGGGGGGTAGGTGCATGCCATGGGCAGGATACAAAGATAAATGAAGGTTTCTATCCACACAGTTGGTAGATTGTTCAGATGTTCATTGCAAGGACTTCAGAGAGATGAGGTTGCAGGCTGACCAAGGTGAAGGTGGAGGGGGCCGTATGGAAACACATCACTTGGAAGATTCTCACTGCTGGGCAGTATTATCATTTACTCTAGAAGGTATGGATGGAATGAAGCAAAAATGTGAGAGCTCCGTTGTTAGCCTTCTAGGCTATTCACCTTTACTTTTCTCTTTGTAACAGCCAGGGTTTACATCTGCACTCAAAATATCTCCCCCTTCTTCTTCCTGGTAGTCTGTCTTGTTTTTTGCATCTTTGCCCCCTCTATTACTCTTACATCCCTTGGGAAACTGGCGCTCCTCAGAAAATGTCTTCCACCCCTCTCCACCTCCACTTTCTATTTCACCCACTTCACACACACACACACACACACACACACTTGAAGATGTCAACCCCAGACAGGGGGATGGAGTGGGCCCTTGTGAAAAGAAGGTGACTTGCACATCTGAAGAGCAACCTGGATTCCAAGGCCTTTCTTAAACCTTCATTCTGCACGAAGAACACCATGGACACAAGGAAAGTATTAGCCCAAGGGACAGAAAGGGCCACATAAACCAGAGACTTCATCAGCCTGAGACCAGGAGAACTAGATGGTGCCCAGCTACCACAATGACTACCCTGAAAGGGAACACAACAGAGAGTCCCTGATGGAACAGGAGAAAGATGGGGGGCAGAACTCAAATTCTAGTAAGAAGACCAGACTTAATGGTTTGATTGAGACTGGAGAGACCCTGGAAGACATGGCCCCCAGACTCTCTGGTAGCCCAAAATTAAAACCATTCCCAAGGCCAACTCTTCAGACAAAGATTAGACTGGACTATGGGACATAAAAGGATACTCATGAAGAGTGTGCTTCTTAGTTCAAGTAGATACATGGGACTAAATGGGTAGCTCCTGTCCAGAGGTGAGATGAGAAGGCAGAGAGGGTCAGGAGCTGGTTAAATGGACACAGGAAATCCAGAGTGGAAAGAAAGAGAGTGCTGTCACAGTATAAGGAGAGCAACTAGGGTCACATAACAATGTATGTATAAATTTTTGTATGAGAGACTAACTTGAATTGTAAACTTTCACTTAAAGCACAACAATAAAAAAAATTTTTTTAAATACCTTCATTTGGCAAATAGAGGGAACAGCTCTGTTTCAAGGCTCTGCAGAGTCTCTGAATACAAATGAGACACAAAGCTGAGGGGGAAAGGGGTCAGGGTCAGTTCCCCCTTCTTTGCTTCCATGCTGAGCCTTAGCATCTCTCCTGCCCCGGATGGTAGCATAGCTTGAGCTCTCAGGGGCTCTGAGAACTAGGCAGGAACCTAGTAATTCCAAGGAACAGAAGAAGGAGCTGGAGGACTCAGGGTCCAGAGATCTCATAATGATATTACTGCTCCAGAGCACCCACACTGGGAAGGAGGAGCTGTAGGTGGAGGTCAGGACAGCACCATTTCCATGACGCAACGAAGACCCTCAAAATACTTACATATTAAAAAAAAATTTAAAAAGGAGTGAGGAAACCAGCTGTCATGGTTGTTAGGTGCCGTCAAGTCAATTCCAACTCACAGTGGCACCATGTCACAGAGTAGAACTGCTCCATAGGGTGTTCTTGGCTGTAATCTTTATGGAAGCTGACAGCAAGATCTTTCTCCCACAGAGCCCCTGGGTGGGTTTGAACCGCCAACCTTTTGGTTAGTAGCCCAGCATTTAATCATCTGAGCCACTAGAGCCCCTAAGGGAGCCAGAGGGACTTTGATAACTTACAAAAAAATAAATAAGTAAATAATATCAATGGACAATAGAGCCAGGTGGAGGCTGAATGATACTCATGGGCCAGCTCTTGAGTCCCCTTCCTACAGCCGAGATTTAGCTCCTTTCGACTTATGTTTTAGGCAGGTTGCCCTCACCTCACTGGCTGCACCATCCTCCACCAAGACTTCCCATTTGCCATAATCCATGTGTTTTCCTCAGACAAGGACCAGGGTGAAGCACCAGGCAGGTGGAGGACCTCTGCCATGACAAGGTGCTCTCACTAATTCCCGAGGGAGCAATGCTTATCGTTGCAGTTAGGAGGTACAGCTGCCATTCCATTCCTTATAAAGGCTTGTGTTTTTCTTGAATAAATGCTAAACAAAACTATTCTTTGCGTTTTTTCCCTTGATCTACAACCCCATCATTCCATAAATAAAATGATGCCTTCAAAGCACACAGACTCTTGTGCAGTGTGGTCTGAAGAGAGAAACTGAAGCCTGTGTGCCAGCCTCTCTCTGACTCCACACTGTTCTCTGCAAAGTCATACTGGCCACCAGGCTGCCCTTTGCCAGATGGCACTCTCCTTCCCAGAAAAGGGTGGACCAGGCTGCCCTTGGTCTCCCCCATTCTGCTTACACTGAAGAGCTGGGAGTCAGCCTTGTCATGGAAAGGGCTCTGGAGTTTCCCAGATCTGTGTTCAAATCTCAGCTCTACCACATAATTGCCCTCTGATCTCAGAAATGGAATCAACTTCTGTAAGCTTCTGGTTTCTTATCAGTAAAACAGAGATAACAATATCTACCTCATAGCATTTTTATGACAAAGGATCTGCTATAAAGTCAGTGTTCAAAAAATGGTCACAATTATTGTTGTTGTTATTATCTCCTCTATTGTTATTCTCTCCCACTACATTATTGAAATGAAGCACTGCTCGTTAGAGTGTTTGGGTAATAGAGGATTCTGTTTAAGTACATTTTTTGTCCAAATCTCCTCTTCAGAAGCATACTTTTTCACGTCAGGTCATAATGTAGAAAATAATTCTGAATTACTTTAGAAAGAATTCCAACCTTAGCAAGTAGTAAGGTACTTTGATCATTTAGCACCTTTCATCACTCTGAACATTAGTTCTCATTGTACAGTTGGGTTTTCATTGAATAAGAGACAGAGGAGGTTGAGTTGAAGACATACTGGGTTGTTAAAACAACAAAAACAAAACCCTATAAAGTAGCATGTCTCGTTATGGTCTCATTCTTTGTCCTAAAGGAAGAAGGGAAAAAAGCACAGAGTGAGAATGTATGGTTTTGTAAATTGATGGAGATTTTTGCTGCCTGGACCCCAGTGGATTTAAATAAGAAGTTATGAAATGGCCGTGCTGTTTAGCAGGCAGTGAAGAAAAACTCTTCTTAGATGTTTTGCCTGAATAGAGACAGGTTTCCCGTCAGGGAAAGAGGTTTTTGGGGTTGTATCTAAACTGACTAGAGGAACTGAACAGATTATTTTCTTATCTATGGGTATAAGCTTCTATTGTAAACCCCTTCCTTCCTGGTCTTTCCCAATGGGAAAAAAACTTATATAGGTTTATTGTAAAACCTAAAATTTCAAGTGCTGTCATGACCTCTTTGAGCCTCACAGGGCCCCAAAGGCCTAACCATGAGTTCCTTTGCTCTTTCCAGATATGCCCCCCACCCAGAAGGAAAGGTTTCCCATCTGGCTAGTTTCCCTATCAGCTGGACCAGCTGAATCCCACCCAGTCCTCAATCTAACATGTTTCGCCTCCCTGCCAACCTGTGAAATTATTCAAACAAGCCAATCATACCCTTTCACAGGAATCAAGTGTCACTCCACCCTCTTGTTATTACAAAGCCTTCCTTTCACAGCCCCTGCTGGTTCACTCTGCTCTAAAGTACACCTATGTTGCCCTGCGCAGAGTGTGGTGTCCTCCCCTACCCCTGTGCTATGAGTTTATGTAACTAATAACCTGCTGTCAATCTCATCTGCCCAGTGTCAGTTGTGTGTTCAGCCATTTTGTACCACTTAGGGCAGAGGATCCCTCCTTCACCAATAGTGTGAACAGCTTGAATAGGAGGTGGTCAGAACAATAGGGACTCTCTCTCTCTTATTTCAGCATAAAATACATATTAAGCATTCAATAATAAAAAGGAAGTGCTAGGACGGGTTAATGGCATATTAATTGATCATATTTATTGATCATCTTATATCATGCAAATACTTTCATGTATATTATTTATTTTAATCCTCACAATAGTTCTGTGGGACAGATTTCATTACACCCACTCCTCACTTATCAACATGGTTAGGTTCCAAAGACCAGGTTGTTGTGTGAAAATCAGCATTATGCAAAAATGGAGGATGACCACATCTGATCACAAAATGGAGGATGACTACATCATTACATAATTGCCAGATTCCCTCATTATATAACTGCCAAACCACTCAGAATCATGGCCCAGCCAAGCTGACACATAACCTTAACCATCACGGCCAGCATTACTCTCACCTCGTACCTTGGCATTCATTACTGCCAGATGTATGTCATTAATGCGCAAAATAGACGGTAGATTTTTTTACTATTGTCATAAATACAAAATGTCAGATAAGGAGATAGTTGATAAGTGAGGAGTAGGTGTATTCTCATTTTACAGGTAAGGAAATTGAAGTTCAAAAATGTTAACTGACTTGTACAAAATCACACAGCTTGTAAGAAGAGCTAAGATTCAAACCCAGGTCCTCCTAATTCAAAGTCTCTACTCTTTCCAATGACAGGCAAATGAGTATAGAAATAACTAACAAGCATAAAATATCATAATTGAAAGGGAGTAATTGAAAGCATCCTTGCTTTAAAGACAAGGAACCTGAAGCCCAGAGAGGCTAAGTCTTTTGCCTAAGATCACACAGTTTCTTGTTAGCAGCAAAGCCAAGTCTAGAGTCCAGAATTCTTTCCATTACCCTTTGCTGACTCTTGGAAAATCTCCCTAAACGATCAGGAGTCTCCAGAACAGAGTAAAAACAAAAGCACCGCTTCTTTAGACATACGTCTCTACAGATATTTCCATAATTCTTGTTTTAAAGTATAATTGTTTCATTTACATATGAATTAACAATTAGTTTGGTAAGTTTTAATAAAGCATTATCTTTTATATGGAAAAAGATAATGTGCAAAAAACTAAATGTATAGAAAGTCTTGCCATCTAGACCCCAAAACCATGTCCCATGACCCATCATACACCTTGTAACAGACTCTTGTTGTTATTGTAGCTATCCTGTATGGAGCACTTACTATGAGCTCGGCAGTAGGCAAAGTACTTTATGTGCCTTGTCTGAATTAATTACTCACATCAGTCCTGTGGGAGAGGTATGATTATCTCCATCCCTTATTGTAAGGTTAGGATTTAGGAAGAAATAGTCTAATGAATGTCAGCTTTTCAAACTCAAGCCAAATTACTATATATATATATGTGTGTGTGTGTGTGTGTGTGTGTGTGTGTGTGTGTGTGTGTGTGTGTGTATTTCTTATGAGATTTGAGTCTATAGGAAACCCACCAAAGTTTTACGTTAGTCTATATTTATTTCCTTTTTCAGAGATTCATTTCAGGAAGAAAAAATGTCTTATAAAAAGAGAAGAAAGCTTCATTCTTCACTTCCCTTTTCCTAAAATACAATTTCCATTAAAAAAAAAAGTTCTTAATCATATGTTAGAAACAATCCAAAGCTTTCAAGGTTCATAGAAACATTATATCCTGAGTGTCATGGATTGAATTATGTCCCCCAAAAAATGTGTGTATCAATTTGGTTGGGCCATGATTCCAAGTATTGTATGATTGTGTACCATTTTGTAATCTGATGTGATTTCCTTATGTGTTGTAAACTCCATCACTATGATCTAATAAGATGGATTGGTGGCAGTTATACCAATGAGTTACAAGGTTAGTTAGTGTCTTAATCCAGTCTCTTTTGAGATATAAAAGAGAGAAGCGAGCAGAGACACATGGGAACCTCACACCATCAAGAGGGCAGTGCCAGGAGCAGAGCACGTCATTTGGACCTGAGTTTCCTGCACTGAGATGCTCCCAGACCAAGGGAAGACTGATGCATCACAAGGACCTTCATCCAGAGTCAACAGAGAAAGCATTCCCCTGGAACTGGTGCTCTGAATTTGGACTTGTACCCTACTGGACTGTGACAGAATAAACTTCTCTTTGTTAAAGCCATCCACTTGTGGTATTTCTGTTAGAGCAGCTCTAGATGACTAAGACACTGAGTAAAAATTCTTCCCTACAAAAGAGAAATTGTCATGAGTACCTGGGAAAAGCACAAATTCAGGAGGTGTGTGGAAAAAATGGAGCCCTGGTGGCGCACTGGTTAAGAGCTAGGCTGCTAACAAAAAGCTCGGCAGTTTGAATACACCAGCAGCTCCTTGGAAACCCTATGGGGCAGCTCTACTCTGTCCTGTTTCCCTTCCATTTTCTCTCAAGATCTCTTCACCTCCCAGACCTGCTAGGACAGCCCCCCCACCCCACCCCCTGCTTTACCTTGCCTATCAAGAAGATGGAATCCTCTCGGTGACCCTTAGAACTGACATCCTTCCATTTCATACCCGATGCTTTGCATATTTCTAATTCACAAGCACTGTTATTTCATCCCTACTATGAACGTTAACTTCTATGCAATAAGTTTGAAATAAGAATATTGATTTTATATGTCAAGTTAGATGCCTACAAGGAAGACGGTACACTGATTATGACAATGGCATAGTCACAAATCTGTGAGGTTTAGAGGTACGGAGAACCAACAAATCCCATGAAAGCTGCTCCGTAGACCCATTTGACACAGTCATTTGGTTCAACTGGATGTTGTTTTTTGAAGCCACAGTGAAATGAAAGTGTTTTCCCAGGCTCTCGGAGTGCCCGGGTCAAGAATGCTGGCAATCTGCTGTCAGAGAGAGAGGCTGTCAGCATTACCCCCTATCAAGCCCTCCAGTCATCACTTGCATAAGAACAAGCAGGCAACCTGCTGCCTTGTGACAAGTGCTGTGACTCCGAGTGGGAGCCAACTGCTATGAATGAAACCCGTAAAAGTTCGTTTTATGTAAGAGGAAATACTGGCGTCACCCGGGCGCAAATATAATTTTGAATTCAAAACTGGATTACTGGATGCTAAAGTATACATACTTACTGGGGATCCCTCTCCTTTTTCTCCCCTATCTTCTCATTAAATTTACGTGTGAGTTCTGAAATCTCCAAGCTGAACTCTAAATCAAAGAGCCCCAGAGGCGCAGTCGTTAAGCGTCTGGCTGCTAACTGAAAGGTCAGCGGTTGGAACCCATCAGCTGCTCCCGTGGGAGAAAGATGTACTGGTCTGCTTCCATAAAGATTACAGCCTTGGAAACCCTATGAGGCAGTTCTATCCTGTCCTATAAGGTTGCTATGAGTCGCAATGGACTAGACAACAATGGGTTTATTAACTGAGGAGGGTCATAAATTTGTTACTTACAATTGAATTTTGGTCTATGTGAATTACATTCATCAGGTTTCCTAGAAGGACAGCAACAAGTGTCACCACCCTACCTATTAGGATCTCACGGGTCTCCATAGACCCATTATCCTCAACCAACCTTTTTCAGAAAGCATTTCTCCTGACACCTACACAGAGAGGCTAGGAAAGCCGGTCATCTACCTCCTCAAGGAGCTGTATAAACATTCAAATCACTTCAACATTTTTCAACTCCCCAGATAATTTCAAGACCTTGGGGGTGACTAGCAACACTGGAAGCATTCCATGAATATTTTCAGAGTCATAAGATAAAATAAATTCCAAACAGCTACTTAACCGAAAATGGATTTTCAATCCATTTTGAAAAAGAATATATTCTAATCTCCACTTTTTAAAATACATCTGTTTCAAAATATATGTGTTTTTTCCTTGTGACTTGCCTTTTGTTTGAGGTTTCTCTTAATCCACGTGGATTATATTTGTGATTCACTTCTAAAAAACTGCAGAATTAAACATTTTATTTTCAATATCTGAAAACTTAAAAAGACTTTAAATAATCAAAATATGCTTGTTTTGGGAAGAAATTTGATTTCTCAATGCTTCAAGCGATTATTTGCAAGAATAACTATTTCCCTAATTTTATGTAAATTGTGGTCCAAGCCTAGCAAAGTGGTAATACAGTGAAAAGAACATTAATTAAGAATCAAGAGAACTGGGCTTGGGTTCTAATCCTGTCTTTGACTTTAACTGGCTATGTGACCTTGAGTAGATCACTGAACCCTTCAAGTTTCATTTTCTTCCTCTGTAAAAGGGGAGGGATGACTGAGACTTTGTCTAAATTTCTAAAATGCCATGGTCAGCTCTGTTTCAAACTCATCATTTATACAGGTAAGGGAGAGGCGTAGTATTGCCTGAAGTTTTACCAAGAGCAAATACAAGCCAGGGCCCACCAGCTGATGAGAGAACAATGCAATTCAGGTCTTCCAGCAGCTACCTAGCACTTTTTACAGGCATAAGGAGTTTAATTTGAATCTCTGGCAACAATTACAATTACTCTATAGTGAACCATACAAAACCGTGGTGGTGCAGTGGTTAAAGTACTTGGCTGCCAACTAAAAGGTCAGCATTCAAACCCACCTGCTGCTCTGAGGGAGAAAGATGTGGCAGTCTGCTTCCCTAAAGAGCACAGCCCTGGAAACCCTATAGGACAGTTCTACTCTGTCCTATAGGGTCACTATGAGTTGGAGGCAACACGATGGCTGTGGGTTGGCTTTTTTTTTTTTTTTTTAAATAGTGAACCAGTGTGCTGTGGCAAGGATCCAACTCATTCTTATACCAGCACATACAACTCATATACTAAAATCCACCTCAGAAGTCTCCTTTGCTGTCAGAAACCAAAAGGGTAAGTCACCAGATTGTTCTCCACTGAAACCAGGGCCATTCCCTCCAGCACCGGTGATGAAACACTGGCAACAGGAAATTACAAAGGAATCTGGCACCGCCACACACCACTGCTTTGTAATAGCTGTTCAGGCAGGGCAGGACTCACCCTCAGAGCAGGATGCTGAAAGCTCTGGGAAGCCAGCTCTGCCCAAACCCTTCAGCTGTCAAACTCCACACCAAAAAGCTGACCAACCTGACTTCATGGGCCACTAGCAAGAAAAGTGAATATATATGTATTCAATATATATAAGCGTATGTGTGTATGTGTGTATATATATGGAAATCCTGGTGGTGTAGTGGTTAAGAGCTACGGCTGCTAACCAAAAGTTAGCAGTTCGAATTCACCAGGTGCTCCTTAGAAACTCTATGGGACAGTTCTACTCTGTCCTATAGGGTTGCTATCAGTCAGAATTGACTTGATGGCAACAGGTTTGGTTTTACATATATATATATATGTATATGTATACACATACATATATTTACTTGGAAGGATATTAAAGACCAGTATATATTTACAAACTACAGCGAAGCTTTGCAGAAATGAACATTTCTTTAGCAGCTAAAAACTAGAGAGAGAATACGCCTAAAACTGTTCCAAGTTTGGCATCTTTGACTATGATTAATCACAAAGCTGGTCTGCTCTTTTGAGGTGATGAGTCAGCCCTGAGGGGGTAAGCCATTCTACTCAGGGAATTTGCTACAGCAAAGTTCAAAATACTTGCAAAACAGCAGTATGAGCTGTCGGCTTTAGGGGAAAGCCAATGGAGAACAGTTATGACATAATTAAAACTTTGAAACTGTCCAAGAGTCATTTCCTGTCTCTTTCTATACAGCAGTTGAACACTCATTTATCAGTTGCTTCGGAAGCACAGGATGTCTTTAAAGGACTGTCGACTTTAAAGGACTGTGGTACGTGTTTGCTTACTCTATTATAAATGGCTTTGGCAGGGTTTGAGAGTATGCAATATAACCACATAGGCTGTTTTTTCAAGTTTTCATTTCCGGAGTCTAACTAAACATCAAATACCCTCAGTGAATACCCTGGCAGGTAGCAAGCCACTCCCATGTTCACTCTACCTCAGAAGCAGGTAATTCTGGCTCTGTACAAGCAGTTTGCAATTGGCTGCGAACATAAAGGTTGGTGATTCAAACCCACCCAGCAGCTCCACAGAAGAAAGGCCTGGAGAACTGCTTCCATAAAGATTACAGCCATGAAAACTCTATGGAGCAGTTCTACTCTGTAACACATAGGGTAACCATGAATCACAATCAACTGAATGGCAACAGGTTTTGTTTTGTTTTGTTTTGTTTTCCCTGATATCAAGGGGTAACAAAGTAAATTTCTCTGTTGTCAGGTCTTAACAAACCCTTCAAGATAAAAGTAGATTTCAAACAGCCCTCGAATCAATAAGACCCACCTACATCAACAGTCCATCCACAGCCCTCTAAATTTCTGAAGTCCTCTGACCCCCACCGGCACAGTCCTTGATCATCAGACACACTTTGTAGGCAAGTAAGGCCAAGGCTCTAAAACACATCAGGGTTTTTTTCTCGACTATGGCCTTTCTGTGTGGTAAGGGTTTCCAATAAATCTTTGAGAAAAAAACAAAGGAGGCCTTGCTCAATATGGTCAGTGAGTTCATTATTCAGGTTATCCTCTGTCAGGAATTCTGGACCGTTGCAATGTTGTGTTCATGTGGTTCCTTCCACCTCAACATAAATACAAATTCGGCTCAAATTCTACAAGAAACTAGGAATTATTTGATGTTATTTTTCTAGTTCTGTAACATCCTATTTCTTAAACACAAATTATTTGGATTGAAATACATGTATGTACATAAATAGATAGTATCCAATCCCCCTTAAAATGGTATCTAGATAATAATAGTGTTTTCATTAACATAACGCTTTACTGTAATAAAGTTGGTAAGTGGTGACACTGGGACTTCATGTAGATTTCCTGACACTTCATATTGTGCCCATGAGAGCTTCTCAAGGGCAGGTTATTATCCCTACTTACAAATGAGCAGACTAAGGCTTAGAGAGTTTAAGTGAGCTGTCTAAAGTCACAAGACTAAGCACAGTCAGAACTAGAATCCAAGTCAGTGTTTTTTTCAATATGATGCATGTAGGGAGATGTTTACTGCAGCATTACTATAATAGCATAAAGACAGAAATTCACTAGATGACAATAGGCAAATGAATGAAATAATGCATCAACTCAATAGGATACTATGTTGCCATTAAAACTATGAGTTTAAATAATAGTGATGATGATGATAGCCACCATTTATGGAATGCTTACTTTGCGACAGGAACAGCAATAGGCCTTTATGTGAACTATCTAATTCTGGTTTCACAATTCCATGAGACAAGTACTCGTATTACTATACTTGACACATGACAAAAATGAGGCTAAAAAAATTTAAATCACTTGCCCAAGGTAACCTACAAGACTTGGTCCATCTGACTCTAAAGCAGGGTTTTCAACTTCAGCACTAATGACGTTTTAAGCATTATAATTCTTTGTTGGGGAGGGGAGGCTATCCTGTGCACTGCAGGATGTTTACCGGCATTCTTGGTCTAGATCTACCACCAGCTGTGAAAACCAAAATTGTCTCCTGTCATTACCAAATGTCCCCTGGAAGACAAAATCATTCCAGTTTGAGAACCACTACTCTAAATCCTAAGGAGCCCTGCTGGCACAATGGTTAAGCACTCGATTGCTAACCTGAAGGTCGGTGGTTTGAACCCACCAGCCAATCCACTCCATGGGAGAAAAGACCTGGAGACCTGCTCCTGTAAAAATTACAGCCTAGAAAACCCTATTGGGCAGTTCTACTCTGTCATATAGGGTCGCTATGAGTCGGAATCTACTTGATGCTACCCAACAACAACTCTAGAGCCTACGCTTAACTGTTAGGCTGCATACCACCACCACCCCCCAACCACCAACACCACCAGTCCTCCTACAGAAACACGGAGCTAGGAGAATACATGCATCCACACATACAGACAGACACAGTCATAGACGGATTCCCTGAGAAACAGATTCTGAGATTTGACTGCAGGAGGTTTGGGGGGAGGGGAGGTGTTTTTGGGAACCACACCTGGGAGGAAGCAATGGAAACAGAATTGGGCAGAGGGAGAGATGAACTTCCATGCCAACCTACTGTCAAGGGATGCCTCAGCCAATTCTACAGGGAGTTCTGGAGCTGGGATGGCCCTTTAGGGTTGTCCTGACTTGAGATAATGAGACCTGGCCTTTACCCACCCCCTACAGACCAATCATTAGATGTGGGCTACCCCCAAGAAGAGGGTGTGTCCAAGGACAAAGTGGCTTTCCCTGAGGACAGGACTGAGGGCAATTCCTGGGAGAGGACTGGCTGAGAACATGACAGTCACTGACATTCCCCACGTTTGGGAACTGAGAGTGTCTTTTGTCCTAAATGAGCAGTCTAGGTGGAGCACCACAGCATCCTCTACAGACTCACCTATGAGTATTTCAGTTAGTTGTAACTAACTTCAAACACATAAGCAGGTGCACCAACACTGGAAAGTAACAAGCGAAATGAAAATAGTTATTAAGACAGTAGTATTATGAATAATGTTTTTTTTTTCCTTTTAGATGCTGCTATCATACTATTCTTACCAATTAAGAAGTGCTGAGACCTTAGAAAATCAAAATCATAGCTTCAAAACATCACGTGTTATATACTTATATGACTGTAGTGATTCCCAAGTCCCTTTGTCTGCCCTAAAATATAGGGAGCTTCCTTTCTTAGCAATAGCAATCACTGTTCTGAGCAATTTCACTTGTACTAACTTATTAAATATTCTCAATAACCTTAAGGTTATTAACTCTGTTTTACAGAGAAGGAAACTGAGTTGCTCAGAGGTTAAGTAACTCAGATCCACACAGTAAGTAAGTGGTGGAACTGGGACTTGAACCTATGGCTCTTACCCACCCTGCTTTACCACCTACTACATACATTTATTTCACAGTGTCCTGAAGTCCCCTCCCAGTGGCAATAATTTGTCTTTCCCGACTTCATTTCTTCTTAAAAAAAAAAAAAAAAAACAGAGTAATAAAACAGTCAATGTAAGACTATCCTAAGAAATGTGCCTTCAGATTGCCCATTTTAATGTCTCTTGAGATTTAAAGGTTTATAGATGCCAATGGAGATTGTAAGAGTAAAGTTGGGCTTTGTGAAAGGTTTTCACACAAAACAGGGAGCTTTATAGATAACCTGTTTGAAGGATGACTGTGAGTCAAGTCCTCACCCTCCCAAGAAACCCAGGAGAACTAGAATCTCTGGGACCCAAAAGGGAATTGCCTTCAGGCTACTTCACTAGGGGCCAGTTCTCATCCTCTGGGGCACTATAGAAAGTTCAGCTCAAATTCATTAGCATTCTGAAACCTAATTATTTCACCAAAAGATTTGAATAAATTTCCATGTTCAAAAGTCCCAGATAATTTTTTAAAAATTGAGTATCTAATCTCACAAATGGTCTTTTTTTTTTCCAGAACGGTCAAGGCCTTGATGACAGCCAAGCCCTTTAGAACCTTTTTCCATAGGAATGCAGAGTGTACGTACCAGGTGAATAAGTCCTTCCAAAGGTCCACAGATCATCTCAATAGATACTTTATTTGAAATGGAATGCATTTTGAAAATACGAAAAATAAATCACATCTCTCCAAAATCATTAAAGAGGCATATTTACACAAATTATGACCACACTATTAACTTCACAAATGTGATAGTTTGTACAGCATTTGGTACGCAGTGTTGCTTGCTTTTCAGAAGCTGGCATTTGCACATTCTGAAACTTCAAGCAGAAGGCTGACCACAGAATGTAACAGACAATTGTTTGATCTTCTCAAAATAAATACTGTTATCTTGAAGGACCACCTATTGTTAAAACCTGCTTCCCCACTGCCCAGCAGACTGCCACCACACCAGCTTGAGGGCGCTGAATAGCAGGTTTCACCAGCTTTTATGCAGATGCTTCTAAGGACCCAGAACCCTCCTGCTTCCTTCATTGGACATTAATGTCCTTTCTAAGAAAACCTTGTTGGATCCTGTGCTCCATTTTGGCAACTGTCCTAACAATGAAGTTACAGACCATTTTGTCTCCCAATCTTATGTAAATCTGCAGATCAAAAAGTCCCCCTTCAAAACTGTCAAGAATTTAGAAAGCAGTTCCTAAAAACCCACCTACCACAATTCTACAATTACTACATCTTAGGTTGCTTTAGATAAATAAGTACATTTATCTTGAATCACTGATGAATTAAAAACCAAGCTCTGTAACTTCCAGATTTAAAATTTATTCTACTAAGAGTATCTTAGTTTAAAAAAAACCCACTGCCTTTGAGTCGATTCCAACTCATAGGGACCCTTTAGGTCAGAGTAGAACTCTGCCACAGAGTTTCCGAGGAGCGCCTGGAGAAATCAAGCTGCTGACCTTTTGGTTAGCAGACGTGGCTCTTAACCACTATGCCACCAGGGTTTACAGAGTATCTTAGTGGTAAAGCAAAAACCAATTAGTCTGACATTTACAGAGAAAGAGAGAAAAAACAGAATGCTCACAGGCTCATCCTCATCCCACAAAGCTCTTTTTGCTCCAGGCTTCCTACAACTCTTAGACCCCTCATCTAAGCATGCTACTGAATGTGGTATTGTAAACACCTGGAGCCAAGCCAAAGCCAAGCCACTTTCCCTGGGGACAGAAAGTAAGTGAAGTGTTTGAACCCACACACTGGCAGCAATTTTAGTGTCAGATTTAAAATTGGGGATCTTTAAGAGAAATACAAAGTGTTTGTTATATGATAACAGAGAAGAGTTAAAACGGGCCTTTCAACTTAAGCCTGTCATCCTAACAATGTTCACATGTGCGTGGAACGCCGTTAAGTGCTGTGTAAAAGGTATTTTTCCCCCATTGGAAAAATATGTGAAGTGAAATCATAAAGTTGGCTTGATTTCTACTTGATGAGAGAATACCAACTTGCTCTCTGAGAAAAATGTGAACTTTGAAAGGGTCACAACCATTACCCTAGGAGCCCTAATGGCACAGTGGTTAAGCACTCAGCTGCTAACCGAATCCACCAGCCAGTCCTCAGGAGAAAGATGTGTGCCGTCCACTTCCATAAAGATTACAGCCTTGGAAACGCTATACGGTCGCTATGAGTCAGAATCGACTCAACAGCAACGGGTTCATAACCATTACTCTTTGACCTCAGCACTCCTTGTAGGGCTGACGCAAATCTATATGGATTTCCATTATAAGAAATTATGTTTAAGAAGCCTTGCCAAAATCCTTAGCCTGTCCCAGTATCAGTTGTTCTCAGAAGACAACATGCAAGCAAGTAAAGGAAGCACTGAACGAAGCAAGAGAAACCACCTGCTGGGTCCTAGGCAGTTACACATTTTTTCCCTCTTTCAGTCATTTGTCCAACAAATGGTTATTGCGCTCACTGTGTAAGAGGCTTGGTGCCTACACAAGTTCAAGGACAAAAGTTCAGTTTCCAGATGGGACGTTCCCTTTAATTTTCCGACTTTTTACATTTTATGTTTATTTAAAGGTTTTCTATTGGACCTGTCCTTTTGTTCTTTCCTTTCTTGGGCTGAATTATTTTTACCTTTTTCCCTGAAGCTGATTTCTCAGGTCTCATAATACCTTAGGTGGTTTGTTAGGGCAGGTATCATGATTGCCTTACAGGTAAACTAAAGCCACTGAGAAAGTAAATGATTTGCATTTTGTGTTTATGTTGTTTTGTCAAGCATGCTTAGTTTTTTTTGCTCTAGAAAAATTATTAATCATAATAATTTCATAAAATGTCAAAATAACAAAAACCATCCTACTCCCCTCCTTTCTAATTTCAGAGGTCTCACAGTTAAGTAATGACTAGATCTAGAGCGCCACAAAGAGAGTCACTCAACATAAATATCACAGCCAACCAACGAGTAGGTGCTGAGGAAAGACAAGGAACCAGGATTCTGGTGGCCCTATTAAGAAACATGGCTACTGGGGAAAAGAATAATTCCAGCAGCTAAGAGGAAGCCTGGGCATATATATGTATATATTGACAATGAGACCACATATATATATTGACAATGAGACCACCTAGCCCTATATGTAAGCTAAAAACATACAAATGCCTTTTTAAGAACCTACATTAATTTTCATTTAAAAAGTATTTGGTATGGGTTTTACTTTTTTTTTTTTTTTCATTTCTAAACACAGGAATGTGGAAGGAAAAACCTTCACCTGGAAAAAATTGTGGTTTAATTGGGGTTATTATGATCTTCTCATTTTACAACTACACTACTTTGCATGGGGCATTCCCCAAAAAGTACAGCAGTAATTCTAAGACAACTGAACCAAACTTGGCCTAAGAGATCTCCTTTAGACCTGGCTCTCTAAATAGCCCTTTACACACACACACACACATACATATATATGGAGCCCTAGTGGTGCAGTTGTTAAAGCGCTTGGCTGCTAACCAAAAGATCAGCAGTTTGAACCAACCAGCCACTCCACAAGAAAAAAATGTGGCAGTCTGCTCCGGTAAAGATTACAGCCTTGGAAATCCTATGCAGTGGTTCTACTCTGTCTTACAGGATCACTATGAGTCAGAATCAACTTGATGGCAATGGGTATATGTGTATATATATATATTTATATATATATATGAGTTTTTAAATCTTTGCAGAGTAGCTTCACAACCTATATAACCACTGAACTTGGAAGTCCACTTAAGTTTTGTTTGCCATTTGCTTAAGTTTTAGTTTTCCCCACAACTTTCTGGATAACAGTCATGATCTCAAAATCTCATCATTTAAATATTGCACTAAAAAATAATTTGACCTTGAAACTCCTTTCTAGATGGAGGGAGAATAAATGTATCTCTAGAACGCAGTTCGATTTTCATATCTTAATTATATAACTTAACAGTGGCCTAATATTGATCATTCTAATTTGAATGCTGGAAAAATCCTGAGCAAGACTTTGTGAAAAATGGAAAACACAGAGACCCTTTGGTAAAACCATGCATATAGGAAGTGATTTTCAGCCCCAAGAGAATTTGGTATCATCTATGGCTCTTTTTAAAGTAGCATCTGCCCTTGTGGATTCTGACCATCCTTTTGATTTAAGACAGAAGAGGGTTTGTTCTACCTTTAAAAGCACATCCTCTTTTTATTCCCCCAGATTCCCTAACAAGTGGCTGCTAAAACAAGACGGAGGCTGTTTTCTAACTGAAAACCAAGTGTTTATCTTGCCCTTCTTTTTTCAATTTCTGAGTTTTGCTAACCCAACAACAAAACACATAACCCACAAATTTCTCATAGGTGATAAAAAGCAAAACAGTTGGGTTTCCTGATCAACATTATTTTCTGTATCAAAACAAAAAGTTATGACCCGTAGTTCTTCAAAATATTTACAAACTATATTTTAAACTACGAGATTCTTCAGTGTGCTTCTAGAACAAAGTAAAAGAATCAGAAAATGTGGTTCACGTCAGTGTGGGAATGTCTTGCTCTTGGAGAAGGGTAATCCATAGTCTGTATGGGGCACGTATATTATCTCCAGTAAATTGAATGATTCTCTTTTTCTCCCACTGTTTTTTTGAAATAAAACACTTAAATGCATTTATACTTATAAATCACAGTCAAAAGAACTCTGCTTATTAAACTCCTTGCACACCAGAAGATATAAGCAAAGCTTGTTCCCACAATAGACCTAGCCCTACCATATAATATTCAAGATCTGATCAGCCTGCTATCAGTTGGATATGTTTTAAATGGTATTTTGAAACCAGATACCATTGCTACTGATATTCTTTTAGAAAAGCGAGATCTTGAGCATTTGATTTTCATAATTATACAATTCTGAACTTTTAGCTTCTTTAAACTTCTAATCTACATAAAACATGGCTAAAGAAAGAAAACCTCAAAAAAAGTCGTATCACAGAATTTAATTTCAACCACCTGGCATAACAATGAAAGTGTCAGACCTTCTGAAAATGCCCTAGGAATAATGAATGGATTCTTAATGTTTTCCCCTCCACCACTCTTTTTTTTTCTTTTCCAAGATTAGGACTCACTAGGGAATGGGTCTTTCAAATATAAAGTTTCTTTCTTGGGAAATCGCCTACATTCAGAAATGTCTTAGAACAAGCATTTAAAAAAAAAAAACTAATAAATAATCATAAACCAAAATACATTAAAATAAAATTACAGTACATTATCACTCCTAGAAGGTTCATCATACTAGAAGATCCTTTCAAAGGTTCATAAATAAAGTCTTGACTGGGAATCGTTTCCTGCATCGTGATGAAGAGTGTGCAGAAAATTAAAGAGATCGAAAGTTATCAGTTGGGTGATGTCCAAACTACTTGATCTGGTGGGGGGGCGGGGGGGCTGTTTTGTTTTCCATCAAGTGAAGACAATAGAAATGTGCTCGTCCCACTTCCTCAAGTCCTCAAAACCTAGAAAGAAATGACACACAATGAAGTAGGTGGCTAAGAATCTTTCCAGACCCAGTTCTTTTTGGACCAGCCTGGCAGACCAAGCGTGCTCAGAAAGACAGCGGGGACACTCCTTCAAGTTGCCCAGACACAGTCAAGTGGCGCTTGTGACACCGAGAGAGCCAGCGGTGGCGCTAGGGTGCGCACCACCCACCAAGCGCGGGACCCGGTCGGCGGGGAGGCAGTCCGCGACGCCTTCCTGCCCGGCGCCGTCCCATCTTCCCCTCTCTGCCCGGCCTCTCTTGGCTCCAGCTTGCTTGCCTGCTTTCCACCTTCCCAGAAACTTGGATTGATTTTTTATTTCTCCCCCCAAAGCCAAACTCGTAGACAAACTCCCTACCCACCCCCAACACTCCGGCAACCCATTCTTCGGCGTTCCAAGTCCCGAAACCCGATTGCCCAGGTCGCCCGGACCTTACCTTGTCTGGCCCGGGTGCTGCCCCCTTCAGGCAGAGTTGGACGTGCTGCGAAGAAGCCGCTGGCCGTGCGATTGCGAGTGCGGTTGTTGGTGCGGGTGCGGCTGTGGGTGAGGTTGTGGGTGTGGGTGCGGGTGTGGGTGCGAGTGTGGGTGCGGATACGGGTGGAGCTGCTGGGGCTGGGACTGGGGCTTGGATTGGGGCTGGAGCTGAGGCTGGGGCTGCGGTTGGGGTTGAGGCTGGAGCTGCGGCTGCGGGGTCTGCTGCTGAACCAGGTGCTGCTGCTTCTGCCGCGTGGACTTTACCGCCAGGATGGCCTGGCGGTTCTTGTACTGCACCATCTGCAGTGTGATCTCGGCGTTCCAGCCCTGGTCCTGCGGGCACCGAAAGTCGATCTCCTTGCCCTCGGCCATCACCACAGTGAAGTACATGTACTTCCCCTTGCGCTCCACACAGTCCACTGTCTTCATGTTGGAAAAGTGCAATTCCTTGAGCTTGACCGGCGGCTCGAGGCCGGCGACAGCGGGGCCGCCGGGTTGGGACTGCTCGGCCGGCCCCTGCCCCTGTCCGGGCTGTTGCTGGTGTTGCAGCTGCTTGGGCGGGATGAGCAGCAGTCCCTCTTCAGTGAGGATGCAGCACTTTTTCTTCCAGAGCTGCAGCAACCCGTCGCTGCGCTTCTCCAGCACGCCCTCCTTCACCGCCTTGCAGCCGCTGCTTTCCAGCATCCTCCTGGCATAAGGGGGGCCGCCGCTCGGCTCGGCCTCTCCGCTTCCAGCCGCCCGGGCTGGGGGCAGCAGCAGCAGTCGCGCGCCGTCCTCGCCGCAGCGGCTGCCGCGGCCACCCGGCCGAAGCGCGCAGAAGAGGCTGACACGCAGGAGGCAGAGCGGCGGTGGAGGCGGTGGCTCGGGGTCCCGACAGAGGGGCAGCCGCGTCCTGATGCGCCACAAGGTCCCGGAGCTGCGAGCCGCCGGGCCTCTGCCGTCCTCTTCCGAGCGCTCACCGAAGGGCACTGGCCGGGCCCCCTCGCGGCGCTTTTGAATGGGCCATCTCCCCCACCCCCGAGTGACACCCAGCGGAAAAGGCGGCTCCTGGCGCCCGCAGCGCGGGGGATAACCCTGCTCTGAAAGGCGCTCGGTCGCCGGCGCACGCCTCATTAACTTGGGGCCTTTCCAAGCCGGCCGCGTCCACGCCCCTCGCGTCCCTCGCTCCGCCTCCCGCCGCCCACTCGCTTCCGCGCTCCTTCCCGGGGAGGACTGAGTGGACCTGAGCCCCGGAAACTCTTCTCCGCCCTGGGCCACCGCCAGATGCCTGGCGACGAATCTTGACGCCCAGAGGGCGCTGAGGGGCCATCGCCACCGTCCCGCCTCTCCCTGGCCCGCGGGGGCTCTCTGCTAACAGCCTCAGAAAGTGAGGCTGGGGCTGCGAGGGCGGGAACAGCTACCAGACAGTGCCTGGAACGCGAAGCTGCCGCTCGCCCCGGATCCAGCCCTAGGAATTGGCGCCGGCTCCGACATCCCGCCGAGCCAGTGTCCCGGCCTGGGCGAGCCGGGAGCGGGGGATGAGGCTCGAGAGCCACGGAGTCGTGTGGAAGTGTGCCTTCTGCCCCAAGACACCTACGTAAACATCTCAGTGCACCAAGGCCGAGAGGACACCATGTCTTTAAGCGCACATTCGATCACGGTAATTTATTAGCTCTTCTTGGACCAGAGAGAGCAAGTTAAATCAAAGCAATAGCGCTACCGCCTGTCCCGTTTGGAAGGCGTAGAGAAAGGTGAACTCACAACACTTGAGCAGGCTTCTCGCCTTCCTTTTCTCGATCCAGGAACGCAAACACTAACCTGTCTTCTCGATCCCGGACACAAGCTTCCCAGCTTCCTTCTTGACCCAACCGAGCAGTCGGCAACATCTCTTACAACATTTAACTCAAATTTTCTAATTACAAACTGAGGGAATTCCAGTGCTAAGAACCCCCACACTTCGAACAGTTTAGCCCTCCAAACGCCAGATCTCTGCCTCCGTGTCTCCCTCTTTGCAAGCCTCACAGGTCATCTCTGTTTTGTTATCATTTATTTGTGTGTGACCTGGGGAAGGTGATGCAGTACTTGGCCCTAGTTTCCTCCTACTCCTACTTTTAAACAGAACTTTCATATAAGCTGCTTCCAAGAAGTAAAGAAGAATAAAGAGCATAAGCCAAGACCAAGCCTCTTGGTGAGGAAATTCATCCAGTAAGTAAACACAGAACACGAACTAGAGAGACATAATCACAAGACATAATAAGCCAGGGGTAGACACCTCAGACAGAGTTGGGCAAGTTAAGAGGAAAGGCTGCTGCTTGTACACAAGGAGGAAGAAGGGAAAGTTTAGCTCATCTGCTAGTTTTGTATGGCTGGAACAAAGTAAAGAGGGAAGAGGAAGTGAGAGATGAGCTTGGAGAGGTGAGCAAGAGTCAAATTCCGAAGGCCTTTGTGTCATGCTAAGAAATAAGAACTTAATCCTGAAGGTAGTGGAGAACAAAGGATAACTTTTAAACACGGGAGGGTCCTGAATCTTAATCTAAGGAACAATGTCTTAGCAAATGTGAAATTCCAGCACAATCCCTAATTCCACTGAATTGCACTTTGTGAGATGCTGAAGATCTTCTCATTGCTGATGAGCAGTCTTTTCAGAAGAAAGGAAATTAATAAAATCAGGTAAAGATTTCTTGTAAAATTACATTTAAAATGACTAATAATTCTGTTAGCAATGACAAACACTACACCTAAATCTGTTTGTTTATCTGCCTTTGTAGGACAAGTGAGCATTCCAGAGAATTTCTGCATGAGCAGCTGTTCATCCTTTTAACAGAATGTCCCTCTTACTCATTTGGAAACGATACTTTAAATCTGCAATTCAGAGTGTCTGAAGGCAGGTGTAGATGGGAAAAAAAATTTTTATACAAAAATGCAAACTTGATTGGGTAAAAAAATGAGATCTGGAAGCCAAGCTGTTATTTCTTAGGAGAAATTCATGTATGTTTGGTGTTACCCTAACTTCTGCAGTTTATCCTTATGCAATAAATGCATTCTGTTGTCCTAAATTACTCCACAGTGTCTAAACAACCAGCACAATTTTCAAAATCACCTGTTTTATTATTAACAAGAAACTAAAATTCAGAAATTTCCAGTTGGGTATCTCACAACTTGGTAATTTTTTGAGTAGCCCAATGTGCCCTTTCTCACCACAATGCGTTGATTACTGGAAAGCTTAGTAGTATAGGAATCTCATACATCAGTGACAACTTCGCTCTTGATTTATTTCAGCAGTCACCACCAACTCACTAATATGGTCATATTTGCCAATTTTTTAAGACAGTGAAATAAATTCACACAAAATGCATTGTAAGGAAGTAACTATTCCTAAAAAAAAACAGCGAGAGAATTTTGGCTGCACACATAATGAAAACCTACGAATGTCAAACATTTTTAAAGTTTAGGAAGCTAGCTAAAACAATCATTGCTTTGGTGAATCTGAAATGGCTAATTCAAACTGCATTTTGTAGCTGTCAGCATCAAAGTCGTACTTGCCCTATTGGCAGCATTTGACACAATTTCTCATCTTTGACACAGTTCTTCATTGGCTTCTAGGACATCACTCTCAATTTTCCTTCTACCTCCCTGGTCACTGTTTCAGTCCCATCTAGAAGATCTTCCTCTTCTCCCATCCTTCAGTGTTGGAGTGGACCACACCCGTTTTCAGTCCTTAGCCCTCCTCACATACATTCACTCCCTTGGTGATCTCATGCAGTCTCATCATTTTTATATCATCTCTATGCCAAAGACTCCCAAATTCACGTCTCCAACTTTACGGTAATGGCTTATTGTCAAAGAATAAAACAAAGATCACTGAAGTTTAAAAATGAGAATACTAACATGCCAGGCAAGGGAACACATACCACTGAAAACATTCACTGAGTAATTCACCAGAGAGAAATGTCTGAGGCAATTTTAAGTCCTAGAAAGTAGGATTCATAGAGCTTTTGCTCTGTGGATAAGATGGAGAAATTCATAGGCTATACACAATTGCTTAAAACAAGTCCCATCGTTCACTGGATGGAACTGTTCCAATAAGCGTCTGAAGTACCAGGATCACTTAAAGTTCTTGGTTCTTTAGGAGCTTTAGCTGATTAGAACAGTTGTAGTTCAACTACAATCTTCAAAATTGAAACAGCCTTCAGTTTTGATATATCCCAACCCATTGCTACTATAAGTTGATCAGTTTCCACGTACACTTTTCTACAGTACCACTTTGATGTCTAACAGATAACTGAAACGTATGAGCACCCAAACCAAACTCCTGATCTCAAACCTTCACTCTTACCTGTTCTACCTGAAGCCTTTCCCCTTCTCAGCTGATCGCAATCCCCCCTGTACAGTTGCTCAGGCCAGAAACCCTGTATTGCTCTCAAATCAGGCCAAGAGCAGTCCTACCCAAGAGCCCTGAGCTTTAGAGCGATCTTGCACTTTAGAGGAGCCAAAATGACATGCCCATCTGGAAGCTCACAGCCCTCATTCTACACTACACTCCAGGTACTCAGGATTCCAAATCCCATTCTGAAATAACCTCTGGATTCTTTCCAGTGCCTCTTCCCCAGGGACTGCTCCAGGGAATATATTACGCCACCAGTATATGCACTGATCTGTAGGGAGAGTGGGCAGAATGCTGACGTGTCCACACAAACGCGCAGGGGGCCCCTTGCTATACAGTTTAGAGCCAGGGGTGGGAAGAGAAGGGAGGTGGGCCACAAATGAGAACCAGCTCTGCCCCCAAGTTGTGTTCCGGCACCAGACTCAGAATTTGACATTTAAACCTGGCCTTCCAGGTCCTTATAAAGGCATATATTATCTATATCAAAATAGGAGCATTGGACGTATTTTCATCTAACAAACTTAAATATTCAAACATATGGCATCTCTATTTTGTACTCTTGTCCCAGGACTGCAAATGTTTAGAAGCGGGTCTACCTTACTGATATCCTTTACTCTTTCTCTCAATAGCCAATCCACACATTTAGTCAGAAAATCCCTTTGGCTATGCCTTCAAACAATATCTAAACTCTCTTCACTTTTCTTCACTTCCTTCATTACCACCCTGATCCAAAACACCATCATCTCCCCCCGGATTACTGCGATGGCCTCTAACTTGTCTCCCTGATTCTACCCTTGTTCTATAATCTATTTTCAACACAGCAGAGTGATTCCAATTATTTTCCTCAAAATGTCACCTTATCAATAAGATCTCTACCCTACCCACTCTAAAACTGCAACAACAAAATTCCCCTTATTTTCTCCCATAGCATTTATCACCTGCTAACATACTACTGGATCATTTATTTATTAAGCCTCCCTACTAGAACGTAAGCTCTCCAAGAGAGCAAGAACCGTTTTTAATAGGTCACCTAGAGCAATTCTTGGCAAACAGCGGATGCTCAACATATGTAGAAACTTCAAATTGAATCAGAAGTCCATATCTATCATAAAAAGAAAATTTCTTGAAATGGTTTTGACAGATTTTTTCATAAATACATCCTTCCACAAATTTGGAAACTGTAACAGAACTTTATGAAAAAGCTTCCAAAACGTGCCATACCAATATACATTTGGTATAATATTTTTAAAATAGATAACTAATATACACGCTAGGTCTCTTCATCTTATATGCCACAGATGTCATCTAAAATGTTCCACCAACCTTTCTCGCTCTGTGCAACAGGCAACTTAATACTGTGACTGGTATTTAAATAAACTATCATCCTATATTGGTTTCTAGTTTAAGAATAATCTAAAGGATAAGAACCATAGTAATGGAACTGGATTTGTAACAGCTTCTTTTACTTGGCAGTTAAATAGCCAAATACTTGCTTAAGACTCAATTAATCAATACTGGTGTAAAGAGAGTAAAACTTGGGACGTTTATTTTCATTTACAACTTGACTATAAGATTCCAAAATCCTTAATCTGTAAATTTACTTATTTGCAATACAGAGACTCATCATGACAATGGTCACTCTGAGATACGGATAGAACAAAGGTCAATTTCTTTCAAGGCAGTTAAAAGCCAAATAATCTATGAAATTACAAATTAGTTCCCCTTCTCAGTATATAAAGTATGGTAACCAAATAGGCCGTCGTTCACAGTGCAATTTAGACTCTGTAATTACTCAATTTTTTCACATTTGAAATACCATTACTCTAATTTCTAAAATGGTTTGAGTTTAAAGTGTTAAATAGTAACTCCTCCACACAGAACTGTGACTTTAGGAAGGTGCCACAAGCTGTCAGCCTTTCACTGTACTGGTTGATCAACTGATGCCACCTAGTGATCAATCTGTATAACACAACTTAGAACAAGTCAATGTATTTAAGGGTGCTTGGTGCTCTACTGAAGTGTTTTTAAAACTATGACAACCAATTTGTGGATCATTAAATCAATTTAATGAATGATGATCATATAATAAATTAAAATCCATACACTATGCACTTGTGAAATGTTGTAACATGTATTTTACACTGGGTCATGTGAAATTTTTCTTGCTGCAGATCTTGCCTTAAGTCTGAAGGCCACTGTGCTACTAAGTTCAAAGATGAAAATACTGTCAGCCACGATCTCAGGTATCTAGTAAACTAGACAATCTTTAATAACTACTGATCAGTTTGAAGCAGAGTACAGTATGAAGGGGAAAGATTTAACTCTGCCAGAGGAAACCTAAGAGGTGGGTTTTGAATTGGGCTTTGACGAATGAGAGGATACAGAGGATTTGGGAGAGTAAAGCAGAGGCAGCTACCTTTAGAGTGCGCACAAGTAAACACATGAGCAGCTCACTTAGGGTTGAATGGAAGGAGTCAAAAGGCAAATAGGACTTACTCTGTACAGGGCTTTCCATGCCAGGGCACGGAGTTACAGTGTTGTCTTATATTTAGTGGCAGGCAATTGTGTTCTCTGCAGTATTTTAGAGGGAAAACTGGTGGAAATGTATAGGACAGAATGGATCCAAATGGTCAGGCTGCTGCAAAAGCCTAGATTAAAGAAGTGAGAACCCAACGTGACAGAGTTTAGGATGGAGTCAAGTAATTGACAGGGTTTGGCACTTAGACTGAGGGAGGTGACTAAGTGTTATCTGACTGGGAATATACAGGGCAGGCAGGTTGAATAGACATTTTATTGAAGATGTTCAACACATAACTGAATCCAGCAGTATGGTGATGTAGAAGGGTAACATTATCTCTGAAGTGACTAATGAACTATGGGAGTGGATGAAACAAAGCAGGAGTTAGGCTCTCTTTTTGCCCTAAATCCAGAACATAGGAGATAGTACGCTGGAAGAGCAGAAAAGGAAAGTGACAAAGTGAAAGAGACAGAGAAGAACCAATATCGTAGAGTCACCAAACTGCAACCACTCAAGCGTGTTCTACGTCTTCTGGGTGGCAGTAGAGAAGCCTCAGGCATTCCACAGCAAATCAAGGCAGCAGCACTGGTGAACCTGCTTTAACAATCTAACCATATGTTTGAGGATTGCCCTGGCTGAATAGCTTTGAAGCCTCAGTCCTCCAGAAGAGCCCACAAACACCTAAAATCCTTTCATAGGTTCTTTTCTAATTAAACAGATAAAAAGCTCCTGTTGTCTCCAACTCAAATTTCTGATTAATGGCCACTTGGGCAAATCCTTTCAAGTGAAGAATCCAATGACTCCCTCTTTTGCAGTCTTCTTTCCATTATACCACAGCACAGAGTGTGAGAGACTAGAAGACTATTCAATTTCATCATTTTTTATATGAGACAATATTTAGTAAATGCAAAAAGGCTTTTTAAAGGTGATAGAGTAGTATAAACAATTCTTTCCAAAAGTGCAAGGGCAGAGGAAAAAGATGGGATGGAAGCTTGCTTGGGTGGTGGTAAGTGGCAAAGCTACTTTAGAAGAACCCGGGCTTGTAGGCAAAGGATTGGAGGGTAGAGGTGTGACACAGATGATGGGATAACTAAATGCGTATCAGGGATGAGATAAAGAATTCCATGGGGGAACTGAAACCATTCCTGAAGCTCACTCTTCAGCCAACGATTAGGCAGGACCATGAAACAAAAAATAATACACCTGAGGAACGTGCTTTAGTTCAATCAGATATTCAAGACCAAATGGGCAGCTCCTGTCCAAAAGCAGGATGGAAAGGGGGAACCCAGGATGGAAAGGGGGAACCCAGGGTGGAAAGGGGGAGTGTGCTGTCACATTGTGGGGATTGCAACTAATGTCACAAAACAATGTGTATAAATTTTTGTATGAGAAATCAACTTGAGCTGTAAATTTTCAACTAAAGCACAATTTAAAAAAAAAATTCTGTGGAGGTAACCAGGCCCAAGAAAGTGGAGGGACATCTTTTCCATTGAACTCAGGAAATCTTTTTACACCAAAATTTCCACATTGCCACTGAACTTATTAGAAAAAGCCTCATGTTTGAGATAAAAACAATGGCTCACAATTCGTAACTATAAACCTAAGTAAATTAGTTATTTGAATGACAATTAGCATCCCTTAACGGGTCAGAAACTAAGTATCATTTAGTTTTTGCTCCTAAATGAGATTTCATTTACATTTCTGCCTGTCACCTTCTCAACCTCATTTGTGTATGCATGACTCTTGAGAAAAGTATCAGGCAACATTTAACAAGGAAAGACTGCAAAACCTCAGGCGAAAGCTGACTAATCAAGTAGTCCCTGTTGCCTGTTTCTAAATTACCTTTCTGTGGCATGTTTATTTGTGAAACATAGTTGCCTTGTGTTCTAGCATACACAAGACCAAGTAATTGTTTTCTAAATCTGAAGCTCTGTCCTACGTGGCAAATGGGGCCATCATCCTAACCTCCGTTCTCCCAATTCCTGACTCAGATTCTGTTCTACATAGCATGCCCATGTCTAACACATTTCTCAGCCTCCTCTGGACACTAACAATGAATCACAGGTGCTTCTTTAAAGGCTGGATGCCAGAAGACTTTTTTGCCTGCTCCAGCCACTCCTGCTGCCTAGAACCCAGACATGATGGATAGAGCTCCAGCAGCCATTTTGGACCACAACATCGAAGATGGAAGTCATGTCAAGACAGCAAAGCAGATGGAAGCCTAAGAACCAACAGCTCTTACATCAATTCCAGAGTCTACATATATACCTAGATTTCTTTTATATGAGAAGTCTCTATTTTAAGCCACATTGTATTTGGCTTGTGTAATGCATACACACATACACATACACACACACATACATATATATAAATGTGTACTATATATATGCAAGGGTCCTGGTGGCGGCAGTGGTTAAGAGCTACAGCGTACTACGGCTGCTAACCAAAAGGTGGGCAGTTCAAATCCACCAGCTGCTCCTTGGAAACCCTATGGAGCACTTCTACTCTGTCAAATGCGGTCATTATCAGTCAGAACTGACTCGATGGCAATGGGTTTGGTTTTACACACACACACACACACACACACACACACACACACACACACACACACACACACACACACACACACACACACACACACACACACACACACACCCACTGGAGAGGGAAAAGGAATAGAGGGCAGGAATATCTGAATATTGTTTAAAACTAAGTCTAGATTAACTCTGGTCTCTTGAAATCTCTAGCCTGAAGTAAACAACTAGTTGTGTGCCTCGGAATGTCTGCGAAGAAGCCAGTACAAGTGTTTCGAAGCAGGTAGAAAGTAGTAAAGCCTGAAACCAAACAGCCTGAGGTCACATGCTGGTCCCAACACAAAGCAACTGTGTGTCCTTACTTAACTTTCATCCTTACACTCTAAGGAAGCATTAGTATTAAATAAAGCAGTATTTCCCTTACCTAACATGGTTAAATTCTTTAATAAGCATTTTAAAAGTATTAAGCATTCAATTAGCATTAAAATTAAAAAAATTTTGTCATCAATTCTGACTCATGGCAACCCCATGTGTTCAGAGTAGACTGTGCTCCATAAGGTTTTAAGTGGCTGATTTTTCAGAAGTAGATGGGCAGCCATTTCTTCCAAGGCACCCGAGTGGACTCAAACTGCTAACCTTTTGGTTAGCGACTGAGCTGTTAGATATGTGCACCATCCAAGAACTCCAAATAAGCATTTAGGTCTTTATTGCTGATTAAGAGTTATAATGCTATAAAGTGAAGTCTAACCTAGTTTAAGATACACAAAATAAAGCTGTGAAATTTTCCTCTCAATCTTGCACTGCAGTTACATTATGCTTGCTCATCATTCACCTGTGAAAACAAATCTGTACTTAATGGTCATCTTAAACTTAGCATTTAAAGTTCCTTTACCAAACTTGACACTTTTGTCTCAGAATGAACTGTTTGTGAGCCTCATTTGTTCAGACAAATAAATCAAATGATTAAATGACAAAGATGAAAAAAGTTGAGCAATTTTTCTCTTCAAGCAGATACACTGTATGTAGTCTAACCTTTCTTGATGTTTCTAATTATTTTGGGAAACTAGCTTTTACTACATCAACACCATTGCAGCCTATTGTATTTCAAAACAAAAAACAATTCGTGGCCATTTTAGACTCCAGTTTCTCACTTTTCAAAAAAATCTTACCACTCTTCCAGCAAAGTGGAGTTTTCTCCCATTAAAGCTGGGTGGGCTTCTGACTGCTTCAACCAACAGAGTAGAGTATGATGTGACTCCCAAGGGTAGGTCATAAAAAGGCTACAACTTCTGCCTGCCTAGCTAGCTCTTGGAAACCAGCCACTACGCTGTGAAAGAGTCATGTTCTGGCCACAGAGCAGCTGAAGTTTAATAATTAACCACCAGATGAATGCTAAGTCTTTTGATGACTCCAGTCCCCAGCCTTCAAGCTGCCCGTTGGTGCCCAGTAGTGCTGGTATGAACTACCAAAGCCCAGTGAGCAAAATAAATCGTCAATGTTTTAAGACATGAAGTTTTGGGGATAGTCTGTTGTAACTGCAAAAACTATTAATCCCCTCTCCATATTCTCATAGCTTCACTTAGGGGTTTATGGAATAACACACATAGTAAACACAGCAATGACTGTGAAGATGGCACAGGACCAGGCAGTGTTTCATTCTGTTGTACATAGGGTTGCTATGAGTCAGAACGAACTCAATGGCACCAAACAACATACACAGACCAGTTGTTCAATTTTATTGGTTTTTATCAATAAATATGTATAAGTACACGACTACAGAATACCTGAGTGTATCCTGGTTTAACTTATGAAATCCAACTAATGAGAATCAATTATTTAACTTGCTACATGGCTCCAAATAGGATTATAGTCAGTACATCCCAAGGAGTCCAGGTAAATCCTAATTGACCTGCATACACCAAAGAAACTGCACACCTACCATTTTCCAGGCCCAGTGCTGGAAGCTGGAGAATCCAACAGTGAGCAAGCATCCCTAAAGTGCTTCTTGAATGGTAGAACCAAAGAACCAAAATGATTGTCTTGAGTAAAAAGGGGTTTCTATGAACTGTTAATACATACAAAGCCTGTGGTATAAAGTGAAAAGGCAACCATGCAGAGCTGAAAAAGAGTGCACAAATGCAGGTTAAGTAGGCTAGACTGTTGATCTCCCACTCATTCACTGAGCCAACTCAACGGAAACAAACAGACCCAGCCTCTTAATTTTTGGACTTTTAACATATCAACAGGCTTAACCCAAGTGTAAAATCATATCTGATCTCAAAACAGATACCAATACCCTTATCCACCTCTAGAAAATAGCCTCCATGTCCAAGACTTCAGGTAGTTAGCAATGGAGGAGTGGATGGGACAACATGGATGTTTTGGAGCCATGAGTAGTCTAAACATAATCTGACTTTAGTTCTACCCTAGATCATTTCTGGATTCAGCCCAAGGCCAAAAAGATAAATTCAGCATATGAAAATACATATACTGAAAAAGAGAACAAAATGAAACTTTCTAAACCTAGCTGACTTTAGGTAATACCAGCACATTTTCTTCTATTTTTAAAATTTTCTACAACAAAAACTCTAAAAATGGGCAATTTGCATTTAGATACATTTATCAGTTTTATGTACAGACTAAAGCACCTCTTAGCCAACAGGCATTTTGCCTTGAACCACCCCCTCCCCCTCCAATATAAACCAGTTAGTTCTGAAATTGACAACTGCCAAAGTCAGTTTAAAAGCTGATCCCAACCACATATTTTAGATTTTATGTTTAGGAAGCACATTTACTAAATGCTCATTGTGAACTACTTTGTCTACATTAATGCTCACCATAACTCTCATTATACAGATTAAACCATTGAAGTTGAAAGGAAAAGTGGTAGATGGACTCCAAAACCTATGTTCTTAGCCATACTACTAACTCAGTGTATGAATTGCTTTCTCAAATGTCCAGTGAAATTGATGAGACATTTGTTGAGGAGCTGCAAGGTTTTCGTATAAAATCTGATCTATTCCATCTTTGTGATTTCTTATACCTAAAGAGCACTCTCATGTACAATTCCCAGTGGGAAGAGCTAGCTCCACGCATTTGGTTTACTACATGGCCAAATAAGGAGGTAGTGGTAAGGACTAGGGTGAGGCTAACAAAAATCTTACTGTGTTGGATTTACCATTCCCCACACTGAAAGGAACCAGGAATCCTTGGAGAAATGGTTGTTCCCAGGGTTGGGACAAGGAGCACAGAAAAATTAGTTACAAAGTATGTAAGTGCCCAAAAGACAATGGGGACACATCAGAAGAACAAAGGAGCCAGCTTGAAAGGAAACTCACTGATCAGCTCTGGACCAATTTAAGCATCAAAATCAATCAAGATTAAAAATTAAGATTGTGACTAATTGTACTGTGGCTTCATAAGAGAATGTCTGTGTTCTTAGGACATACAGAATTATATATTTAGGGGAGGAAAGAGTAAACTTTTTTCAACTTTCTGTCAAATGGTTCAGAGAAAAAGTAGATATGCATGCACATTATGAGAATGTAGAGCAAATAAATGCCAATGGTAATGTCAATAAATGGTGAATTCAGGTGAATATAAAGGAATTCTTTGAACTTCTAACTTCAGTTAAAGAAAAGCAGTATCAATGCCTCCTCTCCTCCAAAAAAAAAAGCTACCTAGAATGTGACTTTAGAAGACTCACTGTAGAAACCTGTAATTTAAAAAACAGTAAAATAAAAAAGGGGTCAGGAATAGGAGGTGGAAACAGAATGTGTGGCTAATTGCCTCCATGAACAACTGTCTCCTCTGCCATGAGACCCGCTGAACCAGATGCTGCCTGGCTATCATTACTGAACATTTTGATCAGACACCATAGAAGAATCCTGATTCAAACGGGGAAAATGCAGAACTCCAAATTCTCATGGACTCCAGACTTTATGGGGCCATGGAGGCTGGATGAACCACCAAAATTATTGCCCAGAGATAATCTTTAAACCTAAACCAAAAACATCATCTGAAGTCTTAAAACCAAACAAGTTTAAACTAGTTTTAAAAAAATCTGCCTTAAGCTTTATGCTCTTTTAAGAGCTACCTATACAGGATCAAACTGACAATAGAACTTTATAGACAGGAACCTTAGAGGGCAATGAGTTTTATGTTAATGGGGGAAGAACAACTTAGAAAAGGATGGTGAGAATGGTTACACAACTTGAAAAATGTAATCAATATCACTGAATTGTACCTATAGAAACTGAATTGGTGTATGTTATGCTGTGTATATTCTCAACAACAAAATTATAAAAAAATTTTAAAGTTCACTATTGTTGGCAAAGAAAATTCTTCTAACGGCTCTCTAAAACCACTTTGTTCTTTTCTCCATTCCTTACACTTTGACAGGCTCCAGTCACCATACCCTATTTTCTGCTCCTATTTATGACCCTGCAGCCTTTACTACTGTGTTTCTTCTAACTCAAATGTTCTTATCTTCAAATAGCTGACTCAGTCTATCATCATTTTTTAGTTTAAAAATTATCTTCATTGAAAGATCAATCTCACTTGAAATAGTCTAAAGAGGTAGTCTTTGGTATTTAAAAGCCTTTAAAACAACTTCCACGGACTAGGCCAACTCTTGGCCTCTTGTTCCCCAACCAATGCTTCGAATGTGCTCAGGATCAGGACTACTTTGCTCCTTCACCTCAAACTGCTCTCCCCTCATGGTCTCCTCCTTTCACTCTGCAGATTCCTGCTCATCTCAGCTAAAAACACTCACTTCCTCACACAAGTTTTGAGCCTATTAGAAAAAACTATTTTACCACTCCATGAAAAATTTATCAAAGCCACCATTGCCTAACTTTGTTATGAATGAAAAATTATACACATTAAGGAATACTAATACCATTAATCCTGGATATGAGATGTTAACTTCTGGCACTTATAATCAATTATTCCTAGTTCCTTCTTCCTTTTAGTGTTTTAAGTTTAAAACCTATGAAGAACTAAAAGACTAAAGTACTGCTTTTATTTTAAGGAACACTTTATCCTTAGTTTCAAAGCAATAAAACTCAAAACAAGTATGAGATTTGCAAAAGTTACAAAGAAACCTGCAATTTCTACAATTGGATTAAGCGTCTGTTTCCTCCTGGCAATTTATATTTCTAAACTGTTATGCTCCATTTCTCATTTTTATTTTCTACTTAGAATTAGTTGATAATATAATTGTTTTAAAACTGAAAAACCTGAAAGTACAGTGTATTGCCAGTGAAATGGAAGAAAAACAAGATACAAAGTATGCTGTAATTTTTGAAAATATAATTAACTGGATGTATCAATTAAAATCCTCATGGATAAACACTTGTTCTTAAATAATTTCACATTCCAACAAGGATGTTATCATTTATCTTAAGTCACTTAAGCGATCCTTAATCAGTCCAAGACCTTAACTGTTTATCCAGGTTATATTTTAATGTCTAGATTTTAAAATGAATATACAAAATCACCAGTATACATTTCTAAGTTAATTTCAGTATTATTTCATTTACATTTATTGTTCAGCTATTAGACTTAACTACTTTAAGTAGCAAATTACCTAAATTACGAACACATTTTCAGAACAAAATGGAGCTCATAGTTACTAAAGTATATATACAGTGCAGATGTGTAAAAACTTAATTAGCATATGTATATATCTTTTCTAAAGTTCCAAAAAATATCGTATGCTTTTCTAAACTACCAATCTATTCTGTATACTTACATAGTTAGTTTGATTTATCTAATCAAAAATATAAAGACTAACATTTTATAAGACCACCCCACAAAAATGGACTCAAATTTTAAACCAAGTCCTGAAACCAAAGCATTCAAAGAATATTTGAATACTGTTGTTGTTAGGTGCCCTTTAGTCAATTTCGAATGACAACAACCCCATGTGACAGAGTATAACTGCACCATAGGGTTTTCTAGGCAATAATCTTTATGGGAGCAGATAGCTGTTTCCCAGGTCTTTCTCCCACAGACACACTGGGTGGATCAAATCACCAACCCTTTGGTTAGCAGCCTAGCACTTAACCGTTGCACCACCAGGGCTCCTATTTGAATATTAAAGTTTAATATTTCTACACAATGCAGTAAGGTTATCAAACAATAGCTCTAAGGTACTCTTTATTTTTAATAACAGGAATGGCCCACAACTCAGATAAACCCATACATTTATACTGTCTTATAAGCAGCAGCAATACGAACACCATTAATTCCATTATCTTATGGGAAGTACCATACTTCACTTTATCATTAACCTATTCACAAAAGAAGGAAAATATTTTTATTAAAGTTAATGTTTCCTTTTCATATTTGTTGTTAAATAAACTAGAGGAAATACAGGTAGAATCCCATTTTTCTTAAGTATCATTCTATAAGCCAATTCCACATATTCATATTATATAAATGTTAATACTTCATTAAACAAGGTAAAAGAATTGAAAAATTACATAAATACAACTTTCCAATATCCATGTTAAACTAGCAACCAATTTAAGCAACCTGTTCTCTGCTTATTTACCATACTTGAATGACTATAAAGTGAGAGCTTAAAACTGTTTTCAGAGTATTACTTTGTAAGTGATTATATGAGATATTGTTTCTAGAGTGGGAAAAAAAAGGAGGAGAAAACTTCTTGGTAATCAGTGCCTGGGCTGGAAGCAAACTCAGAATGTAAAGATAAATCTTGGAGTGTCTCAAAAATGTCTGTGGTTAACTCAGAGTAAAGTCTGTCAGGAACTCAGGAACTAATTTCTAATCTTCAAAGGACAAACTTAATTCAGCAGGGCTTCAGAGATTGCTTTTAAAATTATACAAATTTACCGGCCATGGTGGCCTAAGCACAGAATAGCCTACTTTAGACAGCTCTACTCTTCCTGAAAAAAGTATATGTATTTATACAAAAACAAAGAACCAAAATATCACCAGTAAATTTTATAAAATAAAATCCAAATTTTATTAAGGATATGAAATTACATTATATTTCAAATTTCTAGAATGGAATTGAACCATTTTTGAACTGAAAAATGGCACAAGTGAACACTGAAACTCCAACTTTATTACGAAAACAATTCTTCTGCAAACCACCTCCCCCTTATATAACAAGATGAAATATTATCTACCTCTTCACTTTGGCAATAGCTATTCCCTAAAGGAATGAAAATAAAATAGTGGTTTTGCTACTTCATTAAGTTCAATAAAAAAAAAATGGGATTCTATCTTTAGATAAAAAATTTTAAAGTTCTGAAAAGGCTGTAAAGATGATGAGCTATGGATACAAAAACAACCAGTACAGAATGCCTAATCTAAGCAACCAAAATCATTCTGAAAATAGAGGGGAAAAAAGAATGTTTTTATGGCATTTTTTTTCCTACAAACTATTGTAACTGGTTAAGGATTTCCAGTAGTTAATTAAAATCTCAGTAGTGAAATGAATAGTACTATACAAATAGAAAAATGTGTTCATATTTTCAGATCTTATTTAATACTACATATTTAAAAAGGAAATTATCACCTCTAATAATTAACCCAATGTAATTTTATTAAGAACAGAAACTCTTGGCCTTCCTCTTAGTTACTATCTGATTAGTTCACCCTCACAAAGTTTAAATTCACCACAAAAAACTAACAGTAATTAGCCTGAGGTATTTTAAGTGCAGCTCATCTCTCAAATTTAATGGCAAAATGTTTTTGTTTTTTGTTTTATTTCCACTTTAGTCCCATGATCTCTGTAATATTCACTACAATATGGTCATCTAAAATACCTCAAAAAAAGAAAAGAAAAAGCACTCTTGGGGCTTGTGGAATAGCTGCTCGTCTATCCATTTATACTCGAGCCACACAAAGATCTACAAGTGTTGCCTGTCCAGATCCAAAATAGAGGTACTTAACCTTTGTTTTCCAGATTAAAAATTATCAATCCTTGGCATAAATAAGATGCTATCATACTTGTGGTACACTAAACAGGTCCAAAATTTTTGAGCTTTTAATGAGACTGAGGAAACATTTCACAGAATTTAACTTAATATGCCTCAACACAACTGTGAGGTAGTTAAGTAAACAGTACTACCCATTTTTAACACATAGTAAACAGAAGCATGAGTAAGTGACCTACTCATACTTTAAGCAGTAAGAATTAGAATAAGCCAAGAGACTTGTGCCTTCTCTCTAGTTCTAACCCAAAGGAATGAAATTTAACTTTTTAATTCTCCTTTTAAAAAAATATTACACTTCATTTAAGGTTTTGTCTTTTCTTTTTTTAATACTTGCTTATTAGCAGATATAGTACCATCTCCCAAAACTGGCACTCTTTTCTTCAATAATATGGTAAACTGAGTACAACCACTTTAAGCTAGGCCTCTGTCTCTACCTGAATTAATACAAAATTAAGACATTACCTTATGAGAACTAAAATTGTATTTGACATTTTTATTTTAAGTTGCAAAAACAAAAACAAGCAAACAAACAAACAACAAAAAAAAAAAACTCGAAATAGGCTTGTCAAATGATGTAAATTCATCCTTTCCAGGGGAGCAGAAGGTAGACCCTACCACAAAGAAAAGATGCTTAGTTAATGGAGGGTAAGTTTAAAAGTACAGTTAAATAGTATGAAGCTAACTTCTGAAAATACTAGGTTTTAGTCACTTCCTTGTGGCAACAAATATCTATACTATTACGTCATTAAAATACAAAAAAACATAATCAATCTGATAGTCATCAGATGTGGTCTTACTGGAAATTCTTAACCATATACTTATCTCACTGTTAAAAAAAAATAGCAATAATGAATTGCCTCTTTTATAAGTCACTGCATATCCGTAACAAAGTAATGAAAGGCACACCTAATGCGAGCAGACTTAAATCCATTCAACTACCAGCTGAAAAAATACTTTGGTTCTTCAGGAAAATGATTTGCAGAACAAGAAATTTGTTTCATTTACTAGTTCTGTTAATTTACATAAACTGTAGTCTAATAGCTACATGACAAAAACGCTCCGAAAGAACCAAACTATGCAGCAATGAATGAACATACTTGACAGAATTTGTGCACTCAACGTATCTGGCAGAAAAACTATATAGTTAAAATGCTAATTAGAACAAATTGGTCTTTAAAATCAGTTCCTTTCCTTTAAAAAAAACTATGGAGTCTACGAAGAAAATACAAAAACATAAGGCTGTAAGTAAATAATAGTTGTGTTTAGGCTATTACAGTGCAGTTATCCTCAAGGCCACACACATCCTGCTTCACTGCTGCTTGCACTCTGCTGGGTTTTGATCCTTCTGTTAAAGGAAAACAATAAGTCAATCTATCTTCTACCTACTTTATAGTGAATTTTCCAATAGTAACTGACTATCTTAATTATCACAGTACCTCAGTTCTCTCAACATTTTTGAAAATTAAAGAACAATGATTGCAAGTTATTTATTCAAACATTAGTTAAGTCACTGAAATGCTAAAACAAAGTCCAAACTTCTCCTTACAGAATGAACTCCACAAAATGACATGTCAAACCATATCTTAAAAAAATTATTAAACAATGTTAGCCATATTAGCAATTACTTTTGACTTTTTGAAATCAGTTATTCTAAGACACGAATTCCATTTATACTTAGCTGTTAAGGGTAATTCATACCTATTAGAATATCTGATTTTAAATTACCCTCTTACTTGCTCATTAGGTTAAAATATCTTCTGGATAGTTGACAGCATTTAGCAAATGAATGAAAATACTCAAGAAAAACCAGAAGCTTCAAATGAATCCTAATAATTTACTATGTATTTTGTGGGAGATAAAGGCCTTTACTAACCCTTATATAAAAAATTCCCAGGAATTATGGACTAGGACCCCCCTGGGGGTGAACACCAGAGGTGGCTGAGAGAATCTAATGAACAGCACTGCCCCCCCATCCTGAGCAATACTGTATTCCTATCTTTTAAAAAGTGGCCTTTCTTCATAAGCTTTCCTTTGGAAGAAAAAGAACCTAAGAACACAGCAATTAAAATGCTCAAAAACTAGTAATAATGCCCAAGATAATGTGACATTAAAATAGAATCCTAGGCTTTACTTTCCTGAAGCTAAGAAGGTCAGAACCAAAACAGAATTATCTCTTAGGAAAGATGCACTGAAATAATATGCAGTGATCAAATGCCAATGGGGATTTAAAAAAAAAAAAAAAATCAGTTATCCAGTTAATGGGTTATTAAAGAATTTAATGGGGGAAAGTAAACTTCAGTATTCAGAACACCAACTCTTACTTAAGCCTGCCTTTCATTTATCAGAAAGTATCACTAATTTTGCTCACCTTCACGTCATAGTCTGGATCATTTTCCTCATCTCCTTCTTCTTCCCCTTCCTATATTAAAGTTCAAAATGCATCCATGAAGTAGGTACAGTAGGAAGAAATGGCTCATATTGTAGGGAGAATTTAATACAAGTTACTCTATAGGTCAACAGATTTTCATGATTACAGTTTGGTGATAACGCAATTTAATTTGAAAGCTTCTAATACGAAAATTTCTCAACACAACTTGAGACATCCAGACAGCTTTTATTGAAAAGATTTACTGCAGCCAACGTTGAAAAAGTTTACTGCAGCTTTTGACTTCTTCAAAGAGCTGATAACCCTGCAGCAGAACAGAATTATTTGAAATAAAAAAAATGTTGCTGAGTTTTGCAATTTATTTATTGAAACCTTATACATACATTGTTTGGCTGTAGAATTCTAAAATTATGTTTTTTTTCCAAAAATGTTTTTATCCCATATGACAGAAAAATGATTGTAACATGGAATATGTAAGTCATGCAATCTGCTTCTCAATGTGTTAAACAGATAATTATTTGCTCATTTGGTAAACATTACCTCATCTGCTTCTTCACCTTCTTCATCGTACTAAAAAAGCGGAGAAAAAAGATGAAGTTTGAGTGTAATGCATCTTTAAGAATGACATTATTAACATCCATAATTGTAACCATTAATAGCTAAAAGGAGAAAAAAATATTTTCCCCTAAGGTGACACAAGTCACCTTAAAATAACACAAGTACAGTAATCTCAGGAGTCATTCAGCTCAGTGCCACATCTACACCTGACAATTGAAAATTAAACAACAGTACAATCATGTAAACAAATATGATCAATTATTACTATAAATATTACTTGCCTGTACTTACATATGGAATAGATTACACAATATGCACTCAAAGCCTATTCTAATGATTGCCATTTAATAAACACTGAGGGCCACCTAATTTTACCTTAATCATTACATAATATTTCCTTTGATAAAAATTCTATGCCTAGTAAGTGTTATCTAAAGTACTAAGAAACTTCCATAGTCTGTTTGTCTATTTGTGTGGTCAAAAGCAAGAGCATAATAAAAATCGAAAACACTAATTCAGACTAGTCTTCCTATTAGCAGAAAAATAAAAACTAAGTCCAAAGATCTGAAAGGAACCTACTTAAAACAAATCAGGAAAGCCGTCTGCAGGAAATCCTGGTAGAATAATTCTGAATTATTCTATGTGTTGCTTTTTAATAAGTAAATCTATTTAATTCAACCACTCACCAATTCTGGCTACTATACCCTCATCAAATTATTTCACTGACTGATTCAGACTCACTCACATCATCGTCATCATCTTCAATAGCTTCTCCAGTAAAGTATAACACTGATCTTGGAATTATACGCTCACGTAAAAAGTGACCAATTTCAAAATCTGCAGCAAGGATAGCTTCAGCGTCATCATCCTATTTATTTAGGAAAAACAAAAGCACAAAATTTGAGAACGACTTTTTTAATTCAGCGTATGTGAGACTCTTGGGTTTAAATCATATGGTAAAGGAAAGAAGCTCTAAACTTCACTTTTTACTTTGCCATTTCAAAGACAGAAATGGTTCTGACATTTAAAATTGCTGCCATATTTCCAATAAAAAAACAAACACAGAAAGAAATCTAACCAGAATGCAGTTAGTGAATTTAGTAAATAATATAAATGACTTAATGCATTCTGCTTTCACTACAGGCTTGCAAAATTGTATCCCTCATAGAAATATTTGCAAGTCTAAAAAAGAAAAGAAAATTGTTAGCTTTTATGCCTGCTTTTCTCAGTGGAAGCACTATTAGCATTTTGAGCAAAATAAGTTGTCAGATCCGTAAAGGGCTGCCTGCTCCATGCATCGCAGGCCTCAAAAAAAACCAAATGCTAGCAACAACCATTCCACTTCCCTCTTTCAAGAACCAGTGCTTTCATTTCAAATATAGTAAAGAATTCAGTCAAGGAACAATTCAACTTACCAAATCTCCACTCTCAGGAACTGCAAAATTGAGAAAAGAAACTCGAATAAACAACTACACAGAACTTACTAAAAAAATGACCAACAACATCCAAACTAAAGCACTATTTACCTTCAGGAGGGGCAAAAAAATTAAAGAAAGAGTCATTGGAAACGGTTTTAGTCACAGTGCGAACTGTTCCACGTCCCTTGTGTTTCTGCTTCTTCTTAATGGTTTTCAATGTGACATTCTTTCCTTTTTTCCAATCTATCTGGCACCTTCCAAAACAAAGTGTGAGAAAACGCTTATATCATAATTAGCACACTAAGATCAATTATGCTTTTAAGAATCACATGTTGTATTTATTGATATCAAAACTTATGAAAATTAGTTCGAATGCTTTCAGTAATGATACAAAGGGAAACTTTTTATTTTTAAACAGTTTTTCAAAGTAAATATATTTACAATTAACACAAAATCAGTATGGTAAATTTAAATACCCACTCCCTTCTAGAAATAGATGTGTTGTAGTTTAAGGGTCAACGGGAATTCTAGAAAAATGGGTAAACTCTTCTCAGAAACCATTCTACTAAAATGCTTTGAGATACATACTATGTATATACTATGTAACAAGCACAACAGACTAGTAAATACTATTATAAATTATAAATCGTTAAAGTAAAACAAAATTAGATAAAATAACCTGTTAAAAGTAGTAAAATTAAACTCACCCTGTACAACCCATAATTTCCGGTCCATCAAAAGAAAAGGGATCAGAATCATCTGGTTCAGACCTCATCCTATATGTCTTTGTCAACACTTCATTTGTGAAATACTCATTGGGTTCAAAGTGAAACTCTAAGACAAAACTCTTACAAGAGGAAAAAAAAAGTATAGAAATTAGTTAAACTTCTATGCCTTAAATTTTAATGCTTTAGTAAATAAAACTTACTTTCCAATTTTTATAAGTATGTATAAAATTCTGAGAATATTATTTCTACTCTGAAATACAATCTTGAGAATAACTGGGGGAGGGGAAGACAATAAGCCCCAAATTTTCTTCAAAGCAAAATGAGGCAAAAAATAAACTGAATATAGTTTAATTTACAACTCCTACTTTTTAACTTATACAATTAGCTAGGCACACCTAAATAAACTGACCAAATTCTCTTTCCCTCCCTACCCTTCCCACACACATACCCGCCACCAAACCAAAACCAAACCAATTGCCATTGAGTCGATTCTGACTCATAACAACCTTATAGGACAGGGTAGAACTGCCTCATAGGGATTCAAAGACTGTAATCTTTTTGGAGGCGACTGCCACACCCTTCTCCCGAGGAGCGGCTGGTGGGTTCGAATCACCGACCTTTGGGTTAGCAGCAGAGCGTTTAACCAGTGCACCACCAGGGCTCCTATATCTGCCACAGAGGAGTCTTTTAAATATTAGACTAGAACCTAGGCTTGACAGAGAAAAAAACCAATCTAACCTTGCTGCATGCACTCTAACAATCTACAGCGTATAGCAGCTTAGCCCACAAATGACATAAGATTGGGAAAGGTTATTGCCTGAAAGAGGGAAATGGGGACTCTCTTAACAGGTTTGTTTTATGTAATTCCCAGACATATGCATTTTAATACAGAGTATTTACTTTCTATGTTCCTTTGCCACTATATTTTTATCCACTTTAACCTAGTCTTGAAGTAATTAGGATTGACTATTTGAAAATAGTTTATGTTCAGAGGAAAAGAAACGGGAAAAGACTGCACTTCCAATTAGCAACATCCAGACATTTATTTACTATCACCAGTTAAAAGAACACCAATATCACTTTTAATTCCTTCCCACCCTCATCCCTCACTTTTGAATGTCACCTCTTTTCTAAAGTTCCATTTATATACCAGTAAGTATCTAGTGTTATAAAATTGAAAATACTTCAAAGTTCTTTTACCATGGGCTGGCCAGCATCTGAGAACTTCACTTTAATATCTTTCAAGTGCTTCAGAATAGGTTCATCATGTTCCTTCAAATTGAAAAATTAAATACTGCCTTATTAAGTGAGACATAACATATTTCATAGTGAAGTTTTATATAACAATTATGAACCCTAACTTACTCTCCAGATAATGGCTTATACTGAAACCAGTCTATACCGCAGTTCTGCCACTAAGAAAAACTGACTTAACAGAAAACTAAGAACTCCATCATTATACAAGATGAATAGGCTGAAAAGTGCAAAATCAAAGCTAAATAAGACATGTTTGTTTTAAAATGTTTCCTGGTTATAATTACTGCCTTTTCCATCTGTTTCTTGTTCCTTTCCTTCTGCCTGATCATTTTTTACTTTGTTAAAGTAGAAATGCAATAAAGTCATTGTGTTTAGATCATCTCTCTTCGACCCACAAGGCAAGTACTACAATTAGCTTAAGGAATGCTTCTGACTAGAAGAGGCAAAGTTTCCCAGAGAAGGTGACATTTGTGAAAGATCTTTCCAATGTCCTTTTCATATATAAATGTCTCCTGGAATAGTTTTTGTTTCAGAATGAAAAGGTCTTTTGGGGTAAAAAAAATAAACTCCAAGATTCTCTCCTCCATCCTACCTCTAGTCTTAGAATGTAGAGGCACACAGTTACGAGAAAGTTAATGAGCAGGTGTCAATGTGACCACTTCATTACCTAATTTTTAAAAATGGATTTCAATTTATTTGATTATATTAATCAAAGTTGAAATTTTCCTTCTACAAATAATAGATGTTTCAAGAAAAGAAAAAAGCAATCATTCTATAATGGTAAAAGAAAACTAGCAGTCATAGCATTTTAAATTTCAAAGGTAAACTGGTATTTTTAATGAATAAAATTACCTGAACCATATCACTGAGCAAGTCAACATTCTTAAAAACAGTCAACCAAAATTCAGGAATTCCTTTGGGGTCTTCTTTTTCTTCATCCTTTTTCTCATCTTCAACCTTGGCCTTTTCTTTCAGCTCCTCCTTATTAAATTACAGTATACATTATTGAATACCTAGATTAGATCCTCTTGATAAAATTCTGTACTCCTCTCAACTTACATGCAGTGTCAGAAGTTATAGAAATCAACAAACTCACGATCACCAATTCAAACTTTCAGCCATGAAAGTTCTAGCGTAATTATATAAACACTGCTGTCACTTATATCAAAAGTGCTGTTACCACTCCCCTCCAAAAAGAGAATCACTAGGGCCTAGAGCTGTAAGGAAAGAGAGTTTTGGGGGCAAGGGGAGGGAGACTTCATGAGAAATAAAGGTTTTAAGCCTAGTAAACAGGAAAAGCAAAAGAAATACAGGCTGTGTCCAATGCTTCAATCCTTGGTATTCTTAAATATAACAATGTAACATTCTCTTTACTTTTAATATTCAACATTAAAATAGTAAGCAGCAGCAGGGTCATGTAATAAAGCACTGGATTTGTACCACAGCCCTGCCATTTTTTATCTGTGAGCAAGTCACTTAACTATAAGCCTCCATTTCTTCACTTGAAAAATGGGTACAATTCCTTGCTTGTCATCAAGAAGTTAAAAGGAGAAGTTTATATAAATCTACAAACTTTAAATATTATAAAAATATAAGGGAAAGATGAGTTCAGGTACAAGTGGTACCAGGGTGAACAACAGCTCACTTGTATTCACTATTCATCTTACAATAAAGAAAACACTTTCTAGGTACAAGAGTACCACTGGTTTTATTATATTGCACCACAACATCAAACGCTAAGAATAACTCAACAACTAAAATAAGTTGGTACTAACCGAAATTTCGTCCTCCTCATCTGGTTTCCATTCACATTCTTCTTCTGTAGGTTCATAAATTGCATTGATGATCTCAAATCGCTAAAATGATTTAAAAGCTTGTGTAAAAAAACTGGCACCCAAGCTAAAAACTAGTGACTTCTCATTAAAGAATCTTACAGAATTACTAATGCATACTATAATTTCAAGTGCAGTTAGTTACTGAGAGTTTTCACAGGCACCTCTAATTAACAACCGTTTCAATGAGACGCCTAAACACTAAACCACCTACAAGTTAATAACCTATTTCTGATTTTAGAAAAATATACAATTATGTATTTCCAGAGTCTTACTGTCTTCCAGAATTTTAGATAAATAAAGCAAGGCAGTAAAAAGCATTACCTTATCAAATAGAGGCTGGTAGAGAACAGCATATTTTCTTTCAAGATCATGAACTTCCTCATAGAATTTGGCTTCTATCTGTGCACATTTAACTTGAAGGTTTTTAAGAGCGTTCACTCGTCTTTTAACTACCCTAGGCAAGCTGAAAGGTTAGAAAGTACCAGTTACACAGCATCACAGTAAAACACACAAGTCACATTTCTTTTATCACACTGAATGGAAGCATTTTTAAAAGTCAGTAAATGATAGATCTTCCACTATTTGAAGCAAAACATATATATACTCAATATAGAAAGAAAGCAATTAAAATTCAAGATAGATATAATTGTATGAACCTCTTGACTATAAAACATTTCAAAAGCAGAAATTTAACCAGGTAAATTGTTAATATGTAAACTGTATCACCAACCCTAAACCTTTCATTGTAATCAAGTTCAGTGTAGGACTTCACACTGCTGGCATCTCAATTGTAAAATGCATCTTCTTATGAAGTTAAAAAATCATAGACTGACCATCCTAACTCTGAGACTAACAATTATTACGTGAAATTTTTAAAAATATATTTATTTACTCCACTTGTCACAGTTTTATTAGGTGAAACGGGAAGAGCATATGAATATTTGGAAAAGGAACAGTATCCTATACCATTATTTGCTATTTTAGTCCCTATGTTTAATTTGGAAATTGATAATACATTAAATAAGAACGTATTGTTTTATCAAGAGGGGACATGAATTTTTTTAAAGTTTTATTGAGATGTAATTTATATCCCACAGAATCCATCTATGAGGCATGGATTTTTAAAAGATTATACATATATGGGTTATGAGCCTCTTGAAGAATGGTTAAACCTATAAACCCTTTTACCACCCAGGGAAATGTTCGCACTCAAAATTTACCTAACTTCAGGGAATCTGTGAAACAGATCCAGAAACCAGGTTAAAAATTCCTGCCAAACACAGATTTTTATATATAAATAATTCTCTTACTAAACCACTATTTTAGTTAAGATAACCAGAAACGAACACAATGACTCAAAAATATCAACTTTCTATTTCTTATAATTCAAAGTAAAAAGTTTAATGTTCTCTCAAGATGGTGAACTAGCATAAGCTGCTGGCCTCCCTACCTCTCACTCCAAAAAAAAAAAAAAAACCACTCCTAGAATAACTTTAGAACTGGGAAGGAAACTAGTATTTTCAGCACACAAACACACACACCCACACACCATAAGCAACTTCTGGGTAACCACTGAAGGCTGTCTTTAACAGTTACAGGATAAGCTGCAACCTGGGATGGAGATGGCCAGAATAGGGAGCAGTGAGAGAACAGATTCAAAGAAAGCTTTAAGTTCTGCTCTTGGCTTCACAACAATCACTGCCTGCCTGCTTCGCCTTCTGCAAGAGCCCAGTGCCAGTGTTCCTAGGATAACATGAAGGCAAAGTTGATGAAAACTAGTACGAATTTGAGCCCTCAAGCACTCACTCCTTTAACCCCTCCAATCTAGTTACTTTAGATTACAATCAAGGGAGACTGCCTCCTCCCAAAGCTGATCAGAAAAACACAGACCACAGTCTGACCTTCATTCCTTTTCCAATATTCATTACCAGAGTAACTGATATTCTCCCAGTGTACATGAGCTCAAAGTCCAAAATAAGTATACACTTGAGGAGTACAATTCCTACGAAAGAATGAAATACTTATCATTTCAAGCAGTTTATTACTAGACCAAGAATGTAAATACATTTAAGAGATGAAAGGAGAGGTCCACGAGGTTGAAAAGTTTTCCCGGAAGGCAGCATGAAGACAAAAAATATAAAAGAAAAGCTAAGAGAGATGGGTGACGAAAGTAGCAAGAGTTAACAACAAAGGGCAGGGGGAGATATCCGAAGACCTGAGAATGATAAATTTCTCACTTAAACATGAAAATCCTCACCTACCCCATAGTCATGGTAGTGATTTATGAGTATCAAGGACACAAAGAAAATTCTAAAGGTACTCAGTTAAAAAAAGAGCACATAAATCTTCAAAAAAAACTGAACCAAACTGATACAAGGCATTTTTCAGATATTTAAGAACTTTGCACTTACAATTTTACAGCTAGCCAAATTATTATTCATATATGAAAGCATAATAAAATATTTAATCAGGTATATTAGGCTTCAGGAGACATGCCTCATTACACTCATTAAGAATAACTTTGGAAGAAGTTTAAAAAAAATCCAAGAGACGAAAAAAAAACAGAGGACCAGAGAAGTCAATAAGAAATAAGTTTAGTTAGGTATTAGGTTATGAGCTGCTACCACAGTAACAAAAAGAATGCATTAATTTTGAAACCAGCAGAAGGCAACCTGATCTAGCCAACGGAAAGCAAATCAAAGAGAAAAACGAAGCACAACAAATAAGGAAAGACAGTAGCAACAAGTCCAAAAACAATATCACTTTCAAGAAATGTAAAGAGATTAAACCTACTAATAAAGAAGCTAACATTCATACTAGAAGATAAAAGGATGGAAAAAGCCATGCCAAGTAAATAGAAACCAAAAGAAAGCTGAGGTAGTCATCTTAATACCAGACAAAATAGAATTTATGACCCAAAAAAAGCCATAAAATACAAAGAACATTATATACCAGTAAAATGGAACGACAGAGATATATACATCACAAACATCATATACCTAATACAGTCTCAAAAAGTATCAAGCCAGAACTGATAGAACTGCAAGGAGAAACAGATGAAATTAACTGGAAAAGTTAACCAATCCTTCCCAGAAACTGCTACATCTAGCAGGCAATCAACCAATCAACCAGCAGAAACAAAGAGAACTTAAACTATACATTCAATAAGCTTGAGCTATACATATAGTTTATTGGTCTTACTGCCAATATTCACAAAACATTTACAAAAAAAAGACTATTCAGGCCATAAAAGGATACAGATTTTTTAAAAATTCAAGTGAACTAAGCATTCAATTAATGAAACTGGCTAGAAATAAGAATAGGGCAAACCCAAATAAGGAAATATTAAGAACAAAACCAAAAATCAATTTAAAGAAACAGAAAATCAAAAGTCAGTTCTAAAAAACATTTATGAGATCAAGAAACATCTTGCTTGCAAGACTAATTAAAATACAAAACACAGAACATGATAAGGAAAGTAATAAGATTTTTAAAAATATCAATTATACACTAATCAATCTGAAACCCAGATAATACGCATACATTCTTAGAATATAAAATTCCAAAATGACATGAGAGACAACTTGAATAGACCAATTAGTATATTAAAAAATCGGGATGGTAGTCCACGACCCCCCAGGACTTCTAGTTCCCAAACTCCAAAGGTCCATGTAAATTTTTAGAACAGAGTTCTACCAACCGCTTAATAAACAGTCAATTCCTATCTTATCCAAGTTGTTCCAGAAAACAAAGAAAGTAACAGCAGCCCTGTTCATTTGATCATTCAGTTGAAATCTTGACTCCAAAATCAGTTAAAGATAGCATCATTACCCCCAAAAGCTTCTTTATGTACACACACACACACACACACACACACACCACACACCACACACACACACACACACACACACACACACACACACACACACACACACACACACACACACACACACACACACACACACACACACACACACACACACACACACACACACACAGTCCCAGACTTAACAGGGTTCCATTTCGATGGCTCCATCATAAGTTGGTTCTGACGTAAGTCAAATACCTTTTTGTTTTAGTTTTCATCATTATTGCCTTTTTCATCAGTATCTTTATAAAGCTAATCTTTGAACATCTTCGAGTAAACGTCACAGAATGATAACATCAGCAAATTACGTAGTATTTATTACTAATTATATAACGTACAAAAAAAAAGCCCAGATGGTCCTATGTATGGTTCATAACTCAAATATGTCATTAAGTCAAGGACTACCTGTATCTATGTGTGCATACATATGTACACAGCTCATTTCACTAAAATATTAGCCACCCACTCAACAGTGCCAACAATAATACATCAAGATTAAGCTTATTCCAGGAACACAAGGACAGTTCAATATGAGAAAATATCAAAATATATTTAATGTCTACTTAATAGATTCAAGGAAGAAACTGAACAGACCATCTAAATTAATACAGAAAAAAAAGTCTGCTAAGAATGTAAATATACTGAATTTAATATGAAGAGAGATTCTATATCCACTCCCTGTAAGATTGGAAATAAGAGAAAGATGCACATTTTTTATAATACTTAAGACAGTATTGAAAGTCCCAGCCAAAGTTATACAGAAAGAAAATAAGTGGTGTAAGGTGGAAGATTAGGACTAAAACTGTCATTATTTACAGATAAGATCTTTTGCCGAGGAGGGGAGAGGGAGGACAGAATAAATTACTACAATATTAAAAGTCTAGCAAAGTTACTGGATACAAGATCAACTTAAAAAAAAAAACCAAAAGCACTCTACTCTACATCAGGAACAGCCAACCAGAAAAAATAAATAAGATACCGTTCACAATAGCAACACAACTAAATTATACAGAAATTAACAACCAAGAATAGACTCTTTGGAGAAAACTTTAAAACTATAATAAAAGACACAGAATATGAGCTGTATAAATGCAGATATGGATGAGACAATTTTTGAAAGATAGCAATTCTCTACCATGTTAATTCATAAAGTCAGTGTAATTTCTATCAAAATTACAGGGTTTTTTTTTTGAGAACCCTGATAGTTTACTGTGAAACACGTGGAATAAAGATCTACATATGGTTTAAAAAAAACAGTTGCCAACTTATGGCAACCTCCTGTGTAACCATAGAGCTTTTCAACGGCTGAATTTTTGGAAGTAGATCGCCAGGCCTTTCTCCCCAGGTGCCTCTGGGTGGACTCCAACCTCCAACCTTTTGGTTAGCAGTTGACTTTGCATTAATTGTTTGCACCACTACATATGGTTAGGTCAACCTTACAAGGTTCGGGTGGGGGGAGTGTCATGAAAGGAAGAGACTTTCCCTGCCAGACATTAAGATTACTTATTTTGACAGTGACAAAAGGACAAAAAGACCAGTGAAAACAAAATACTACTACTCAAACACAAATGCAGGTGTTTCTAAGAACCTGATATACAATAAAGGTGGTACTACAAATAAATGGGGGAAGAATGGATTATCTAGTAAGTAGTGTTATGAGAACTAACTCAATATAAGAAAAGTGGAACTGGATGCTTGCCTGTATCAAATACAAAGGTGGATGCTAGAAACATTAAAGACCTAACTGTGAAAGGTAAAACTAGTCAATAAAAATGTAGAAGGATTTCTGAACCAACTTCAAAAGCACAAGCCATAGGGTGAAAAATCTTAATTATAGAAAAATCAAAGATTTCTGTTTAATTGAGGAGCCCATGGATAAAGTTAATAGAAATGACAGATTATTAATAGATCAATGACAGATTATTTACAATGTCTAAAATAAAGGACTGACATCTAAAATACCTAAGGACTCCTGCCAAACAAGAAAAAGATAGTAACCCCAATAGGAAAACGGGCAAAGGGTACAAAGGGGCTCAAGTAGTATGAAGAGAAGCTCAAAACTCATTAGAAATCAGAAAACACTAATTAAACAAACTGAATTCGTTATTAGACTAGTAAACTATAAAGTCAGATGACGCCAATTGTCAGCAGGGACATAAGGATGAAGGATGCACTGGATAGAATTATTCTGGAGAACAAGTTCTAAGTACTTAAGGTCTGCATACCCTACTAGCAATCCTACTGCTGAGTATATATCTCAAAGAAATTCTTACAGTTCCTTAAAAGGACATGCACAAAGACGGCCACTGTAAAAGGAAATGTGTGGTGATGGAGGCTGGAGGAAATCTAGGTGTGTATCATACCAGATAATAAAACATGGTGGATGCATACCATGGAGAACCATGCAGCAGTCAGAAGCTACAGACTGGAAATACATATAGATAGCAATGTGGATGGATCTTAAAATTAGAGATGAGTGGGAAAAAAAAATGTAAGCAGAATAAGATATTTAGGCTATTATTAATGACTTACATCACTGATAAAGAAGAAATCTGTATTTCTCCTAGTTCTGTGCATTTCTTCTAACAAACCTCTAACCAAACCTCAGAAACGGTTAAGATCATTGTATTTCCTGGACTAGAACCAAACTAAACTTCAAAAGACCAACTCTGATTTGGTGGTACTTAGGAAAAGTTTTACACTCCCAGTAATCTTACACTAAATACTAATGGACGTTAGCTTTCCACTACTGCATATAAGTCCTAAATGGTTTAAAAAAAAAACAGATACACCTGCAAAGGTGATTACAGAAAGATAAATAAAGACTATGGAAAAGAAGAACTTGTACCTTTCAATGTATCCTGCTGGTGTTTCTACCAGACCATCAAGTCTTTCTTGAAGGGCTGCAAGAATCTGAGGATTTTGCATCATCTGAACAGTTAGCTGACGCGCTTTAAAAAAAAAGGGGGGGGGGCATCGAAAGAAGGATTTTATGAAAATGTTTTATGCTATTTTAATAGGATAATCCAATCATGAGGTTTTCCTGGATTTGCCCATAAATCACTGGTGTAATAAATAGAGATGGGCAGCAAGCTAAAGAAAACACACTCTAGGAAAATCCAATGTTCAGGAAAAGTTCAGATACCTATGATTCTAATACACACCATTTCTCAGAGCCATTGCCACAACTACCATGAACTATATCTTTTCTTTTCCTAGTATTTGTTTCACCCACCTTGTATTTTGGGAAGCTCAAAGCTTCATCCAGATGCCTATCTAAAACTCTTAATAATCCTTTGAAGGCAGACAACATATATCAGAAAAATGCAATTACATGAGTTTTAAGTCTGGGAGAAAGATGGAGGAGTGAGTAGGCCTGAATGTATGTTTGATATTTGTGTAGTGTACTTGTGTGTATCTAAATGGAGAAAATTAACAGTTGAGAGAGTCAAAGACTGTAACAGAAGCCAAACAAAATTTGGTGATTAATGGCTTCTAAAAATAATACCCAATCCAAATACAAGATAGATTTATGCAAAACAAAATGTTGCTGTCTTGTCTCCATTGATACAGGTATTACACAAAAATGCATTTATTTTCCCCCAAGTTATGCTTTTGAGGGCCAATTTACTTCCAACATTAATTGAATTACTAGATGATGTACAGCTCTGACAACCAGCATAAATCCAGAAATATCAATATTGGCCAAAGTTTCTTCACAATTAACCATCTAGTTTAAAAATGAAAAGCTGAATCATCTGGTACCTTAATATTCCTGGCCCTGATCTGCAGGGCATAACCTAAAGCAGTAAAATTTTCTAGTACCACCACCACTCTCTTTTAAATTATCTGCTTAAGTCAATTCTGAATGATTTTATCTACATTTAGTAAGTGTTTAATTAGGGAAACGAGACATATAACACTACATGTTTACTATATATTACATATTAAACATATTTTAAAGTCTAATTAGTCTCTCCTTTGTTTAGAAGTACCACCAAAAACAACCCACACCATCAAGTTTAACATTTTGAAATTCAGACAAAACTCATGGGCAGCTGTTTGACACAGCTACACCTTGTCACTCCAGCAGTACATGCAATGACGTTTCATGGGTCATTATATCCATACCCTCATCCTTACTACCACTCCATGTTACATACATACACAAACATAAACACACACACAGTCACTGAACTTGAGGTAGGAACCAGTGGGTAAAGCAGAAAAGGGTCCAAAAAGAGAATAGTACTTATTACTACCCTCTAGAGGACATGTGCCAGCAATCACTGGCTCCTGGAGTAATTTAAAATAATACCTTTGATTTTTGTTTCTTCACCAGTTTCTTCTTCTTCTACTTCTTCAACATCATCCAAATCTTGATCAAGTTCAGACTGTTCTTTGCTATAATATCATAGCATCACACCAAGGTTCAAATGTACCAATTACAAAAATAAATATACAGAAAAACAAATTCATTTTCTAGATTAATACGCCTCTTTCAAAGATACAAAACAGGAAATTAAGAATGTAATTCAGTTTTCTTTCTAACTTCATATGTAAAGAATTACAAATTGGAAGTTCTAAAAACTTTCATTTAAAAGCATACGGTTAAATATAAAGTTTATACTTCAAGCTTGAAAACTGTAGTTTGACAGATTTTTGTGCAGGGAATATGATGTCAGGAAGTGTGTGCTTTCTACCCAATATCCAATGAGTCCCCTCTTCCTAAGTAACAATAACAGTACCCTGATCTTATATGAGATAGCAACCCAAACTAAATGTCTAGATTTCCCAGCCTGCCTTTCAGCTAGATATGGCTATGTGACTAAGTTTAGGGAGTTGAGATAAAAGGAGTAGTATAGAACTTTGAAGAAGTCTTCCTCTAGGGTGGTAACCAGCTAAGAAGCTTCTTTGAGCTTCCTCCCTTTCTCCTATCTAAGGATGGCTAGCAGCCACGGTGGACCATCAGGCAACCTAAAGAAATGAAAGCTACCAGCTAAAGATGAAGGAGTCTGAAGTGGGGGGGTAGGGGGACCTGGATCCTTGATGGCTGTGGAGCAACCATTCCAGCCTATACTCAACACCTTTAGACTTTCTTCCTTTTTCTTTACTTCATCATTGAAGAGGAAAAGTAGTAACATTTAAGAAGACCTCTGAGTCTATCTCAGGTTTCAACTCAGGAGGATGACACCATTGCGAGAGAAGGTAAAAAGTAATTAATAGATGACATTCTTCCCATTTCACCTTAAAAATCAAGTTTTTGAACTTAAGATTACAACTAGCACAAAAAAGGAGGATTAAGTATATGTAAGTCATTGTACAGGGCCATCACAGAATTCCTTGTGTGACTTCATTTTAACATCTGGATTACAGATATTGTTGCTTTCATATCTACAAACAACATTTGAAAAGTTAATTTTCATGTAGAGACAAATACTAACTGGTTATTACAAAAAACGTTAACTGTATTATGCTAGCAAAACTCCCTATTAACTGAGGGAAAAAATTCAGCCTTCCCATCCAAAACAAGAGAGATTATTTGAGTATCTCTGACTTAGCATAAACTTAAGTGCATGCATACTTAGAGTTAAGAGCCACTGGCTAAGGATAACATGGAGCTGCTTCTTCCTCCACTGTCACTTTATTCAATCATTTACTGAACATATAAATCTTAAGGCTTTAAAACAAGGATCCACCAACTATATTCCATGGCTATATCCGGCTCAATGTTTTTGTAAATGAAGTTTTATTGGAACATAGTTGCACTAATTCAGTTACATATTATCTATGACTATTTTCATCACTACAACAGCAGAGATGAATAGTTATGACAAAGACCACATGACCCAAAATCACTAAAATTTTTTTAAGTAAAAAAATGAGGGTTCCAGGTTAAGATGGCAGATTGTACATACTCATCTTCCAAAAGCCCAACTTATAATAAACGGGTTTTTTAATGAACCACACTAAAGAACAAGGAGACAAGAGCAGCACAATTTTGGAAACTGAAAAAAACAGACAAGTGGTAATCAGCTTCACTGACAGAGGTGAATTCTAAGTCCACAGTGGAGAAAGCTGAGAACCAGCCCATTTATAAACTCAGAATCTTAAAAAGGGCAAGAACTGGCAGCATCAAATATACTTCTAGAAGTAGAGCTATGGAATGAGATGGTTAAAATAGGGAGGACTAAGCATAAACTGATAAGCAGTTAAATCCTTAGCTCCTCTTCCTCCACTCTGCAAAAAGTATAGCAGTTTCTTCTCTGGAGAAGGTAAAACTGAGGACTCAGACGGCTGACCACACACAGTTAAAAGAGTATTTAAGCTATAGGATTGGCTGTATTCATATTAGAATGCTGAATGCAGGGACCCCTCCCCCCAGCCTTCTTCTCCCAGATCTTTACCCAGAAAATCTCTTCACTGACCAGTTCGAAAAGAAATACTCTGACACTAGAAGTTCTTGTAACAAACGCCCAGCCTGATGACCGTATATATGAAAACTCCAAACTGACAAGCTCCCCATTCCCAAGCACTCAAATTTCCCAATCAACTTTTTCTTAAACACCCAACAACTGCTCCATGACCAGCCAATCTTAATGAGCAGACAACCAACTACTGCCTCATATTTGAGGAAGGTATCTTACACTGAGATTGAAAAGGGGGGAAATAAAAATTTAAGAGTTAACAGACTACACAGGCAGAACAAACTTTCACAAAAAAGATATTACATCAATAAGACAAGAACAGGATGCTATAAAAACAGGTGCATTCAGACAGCAAAGGAGCTCTTGGAAGCTACAGCATGATAGAAACTTTAAAACCCAATACAACAGTTGAAAGATACAGTTTCTTCAATTTTGCCCAGAGAAGAGCAAAAAGAAAGAGATGGAAAATAGAACAAAAGATAGAAGAGCAAAAAAGACAAAGATAGAAAATAGGACAAAAGATAATTAGAATACCAGTCCAACATATAATATCTGACTAACAGGAGTTCCAGAAAAAGGAAATAGAATGAGGAAATCAACAATAAGTCAAGAATATTTCCCAGAACTGAAAGCAGTGTAAGTTGCCAGAAATAAGGAGTCCACCACTGAATGCCTAAAACAACAGATAAAAACAGACACATCAATGTGAAAATTTCAGAACTCTGAAGTCAGAGAAGCTTCCAGAAATACATATTTTTTTAAAAGTCACAAATGATTGAGAATTGACTTTCAACACAGCAATACTGGAGGCAAGGTGACAATGGAGCAATGTCTCCAAAATTCTGAAGAAAAATTACTTCCAAACTAGAATTCTATACTCAAACTATCATGAGGGTAAAATACAGACACACTTTCAGTCATGGTACACCTCAAAAATATTTATTTCCATTGCAACCTTTCAAGAAGGTACTAAAGAACCAAAACAGAAAACATGGATATAACAAACAAAAAAACCAAGATAGGAGAAGCAAAAGGAAACCTAGAAAGACGGTAAAGTAGATCCCACAACGACGGCTGCGTGACCAACGTTAAGCAGAAGACCACTGAGTTTGAAGGCCATTATCACCAAAATATTTACTACCATGCTTCTCTTTTTATGATGAAAGCAGCATGCATGGATGGGTTGGCCCAGATATATGCACTCGGGTGTGCTGACCTTGTGCTAAATAAATTTTTTCCTTGCCCCTCCATTCCTTGCTGTCTTCAACAGCCATGGATAATATCACCCTTCCCACCCCTAAATGTTCTACTTTAACGTATTACCCAGGGACAGATTACCCAATAAGCAAGACACAAACGGGCTTACTTGTACTTCCTTACTAATCTGTAGTACACAATTTCACGTTTTTCACATCAAAGATGTAGTGAAACTCACATGAAACTGTACACTACAGACTAGCAAGTAAACACAATAATGCCTGTGAGTACCTTGCTTACTGGTTAATCCACCCCTGCTACTCCCTTTCTGGCAGAATACTGTTAAAATTATAAGCAACAAATACAGTGCAGCTCATCTCATTTTCTCGACCACATTTCTGTAAGACATCCATCCACACTAGAACACTTTCAGATTCCAAGTTGGTTAAACCTATGTTTTTCAGGATGTATGACCCTTACCCAATGACTTCTACAAAAGAGGACTGGTGAAGCCTCAGGAAAGCTGAAACCAGCCTATGTATCTTTTGTTTTTTTGTTTTCCACCCTTGGAGTCTTCAACTAATAGTGTTAATACTGCCTTTTTCCTTACACAGTTAAGTTTGTGATTGCTGCTGAGATTTTCAAAATTAAACATTAAGAGTTCATAGGTGGTAAAACTCTACACAGAAGCAAAGAATGAATTGGACAAAAGCCAGGACAGTGATTACACCTTTGGAAAGGTAGAGGAAGCAATTAAGAAGGGGAACAAGTATCAGTAATACTCGTTTTTTTTTTTTTTTTACTTATACACAACTGCTTTCTTATTCTTTAAACGGTGCATATACATTTTATACATTTACCTTGTATATGATACATTATACACATTTTTAGTAAAATCTTTGGGAAATACATATATGGTAAAAATCAATTCTGTAAGTACTTATGACCCATTATGGTGCTCAAAACTTTCCTAAGAAAAAACACTGATAAATGGTTTACTATATTTATGACAGTGACTACATATATTTTATCTTGGATACACCGTACCCAACTTTTATTAGACTTAAGTAGTAATCATTAGTTGCTACCATACATTTTTATAACACGTAATTCATACTGCTGTTAAATACATCATAGTACAAAATGATGTCAAATCCCTGAAAAAAAGAACCAACTATCTGTCACTTACTTGTCAATGTCTGCCATGTTGTAAGAACTCCAAGTATCTATGGAGAGAAATGTCAATGTTAAAATTATACAATTTATTTAAAACCATCAAAAACATCTGAAGCCGAAACTTTTTAAAACAATGCATCCCAAGAAAAAATATATACTCCCTCTGAAAAGCAAGTGTTCATTTAAAAAAAAAAAAACAAAAAAAAAAACCACAGAACACAGAAAGACTACCTTAGTCAATTCCGACTCATAGCAACCCTGAAGGATGGAGCAGAACTGCCCAATAGGGTTTCCAAGGAGCGGCTGGTGGATCTGAACCGCCAACTCTTTGGTTAGCAGCCGTAGCTCTTAACCACCGTGCCAGCAGGGCTTCATTTTTCACACAGGATATTGTTTAAAACAAGCAAGTTGCCACTAGGCCCTTAAGATGGATCCTATAAAGTCTGTTACAATAGCATTGTTTGTAAAGAATCTGATGTATGCCAAAATCATAGAAAAAAAGAAAAGGGTCCTTATTCAACTTCTTTTAACAACCATGAGTGATCACTTTTTGCTTAAACTTTTACTTGATACCTCACAAAGCAAGCCTGCTTCATTTTTAACAGCATAACTTTTTATCAAATTCATGTTAGTAAGTTATAATCTGCCACCTACTGGATTTATACCCCGTTATTGTTGGCTGCTGTCAAGACGGCCCCATGCACAGCTAAACAAAACGCTGCCTTGTCCCACACATTTTATCATGTAAAAAAAATGGCTGCCATGATCAGTTGCAGATTGGCCCATTGTGATCCATAAAGTTTTAATTGGCTGATTTTCAGGTAGATCACAAGGCCTTTCTTCCTAGTCAATCTTAGCCTGGAAGCTCTGCTGAGATCTGTTCAGCATCATAGCAACACACTAGCCTCCACTGACAAGTGGTGGCTGTGCATGAGGTACAATGGCCAGGAATCAAACCCAGGTATCCCGCATGGAAGGCAAGAGTTCTACCACTGAATCAACACTCAGGTATGCCCCCTGATGATCTTTAAAAAAAAAATCTAATAATTTCTTTATTAAATGTCAATCCTTCAAACTATTTTATGACCGTTATCATAAAGTTCTGGATCCCAACTTATTCCAGGTAACTCTTTCCCTTCTCTTCAAATGTACCTCATGTCACATCACTGGTAACTGCCCACTCCCATCTCCCCAGCATATGCCATACATTGTCAAAATGCTCCTGGTCATCAGACATGAATAAATTTATTGTGAGAACCAAAGAGAGCACTTCCTAAGTTCTTTCTCATGAAAAGGTTAAGTATTTCTTAATACTGCTTTTAGAAAGACAAAATTAAAATGTGTTATATTCAGACACAAAAATGACTGAATGCCACAGGTAATACACAGAAAAAAATCTAAACCAACTTAGAATTCCACATTAAAATCAAGTCTTTAGATTTTAAAAATTAAAATCTTAGTCTTTAACCCACAAAATGCTATGTGATGACTCACACCAAACATGCTTAACATGCTTATACTTAAAGAGTTAACAAAAAATGCTATTACTCTTACCTGTCAAGTACTAATATTTGGGGGAAGTATTATTAAATTATTAAAGAAATATTTCTTCCAAATGTATCCTAATCTACTTTAAATATTTTGTTTGTTTTAAAGAATTCCTAACAGCACTGAGTTTTTTCTGCTGATGAGTAGTCAGTATTAACAAAATGTTTAGCAAATAATTATAAAGAAATACCAATTCAAAATCAAGAAAAATGTTGAATCTTAGTCACCAGAGAAATTCAAGTGGGATTCCAGCTTCTATCAAATTCACAAGGTGGCGAAAGCGCATTCTTGAATACGGCTGGTGTTAAGAGCTGTTAAGAACAATTTGGCCACAGGTATGTCAAAAAGCTTTAAATATGACCGTGTTTTGGCCTTAGTTATTCACTTATGAGTATCTATTATGAAGAAAATTATAAAGAACCAAGGACCTCTGCTTTCCACATTTGCCTGAAAGGTTCTTCCAAAGTGTGGTTAAACAAGTCCTACACACCCTTTGGCTCTTAGCTTACAATTTTTCTTCTTCAAAGATGCCTTCTTCAACCTGGCCATTCTGGATAAATTGTATTTCTTGGTTGTACACACTCATACATAAAGCTCTTCCCATCACAGAGTGTCTCAAGGGTATAATTAGTGCCACTATTTCATTAAGGTCTGTCTCCCCTAACTGACCATACTACCAGGTTCATGGCGACAAGGATCATATTTACTTTTGCCAAACATTGCATTGTATCCACCAGAGTAGCACACAAAAGCTTATATATGGCAGCTACAATTATTTATCACATCGAAATAAACTTAGCCCACCTCACCCCCATTAGAATGGCAATGATGAAAAAAACAGAAAATAGGTGTTAGCGAGGTTATGAAGAAATGTAACTCTCATCCATTGCTGGTGGGAATATAAACAGTACAGCCACTGTGGAAAAGTCTGGCAGTTCCTTATGAAGTTGAACAAAGAACTACCACTGACCCAGCAACTCCAATCCTAGGTATACGCCGAGAAGTGAAAGCAGAATGGCAAACAGAAACCTGTACAACAATGTTCATCACAGCACTTTTAACAATAGCCAAAAGGTGGAAACAATCGAAATGTCCATCAACAGAATGGATAAACAAACTATGGTATATACATACAATGGAATATTACTCAGCCACGAAGAGAAACGAAATCCTGATGCATGCTACATGGATGACCCTTGAAAATACTATGCTGAGTAACATCAGTCGTAAAAGGACAAATACTGGATTATCCCACTTACATGAAATAAGCAAATACCTGTTGCTGTTATTAGCTGCCAAGTTGATTCTGACTCATCAAGACCCCATGTGTTACAGAGTAGAATTGCTCTACAGGGTTTTGTCTTGGCTATAATCGTAACAGAAGCAGATCACCAGGCTGCTAACCTAAAGGTTGGCAGTTCAAACCCACTAGCCACTCCACGAGAGAAAGATGTAGCAGTGTGCTTCCATAAAGATTTACAGCCGTGGAAACTATAGGGCAGTTCTACTCTGTCCTAAAGGGTTGCTGAGTCACACTTTATTCTTTCCCTGGGTGGTTTCAAGCAGCCAACCTGTAGGTTAGCAATCAAGCTCAGCAAACTGTTTACACCACCTAGGGACCTTAAGTAAACATATGGAAATCAAAAATTAGCAAATCAATCACTGAACTACTCACGTAGGAACTGTTGAACTGGCATTGTTTGTTGTGTATATTTTCACACACAGACACAACTTAGCACTAACATTGAATATGCATAAAATGTAAATCTCTACAGTCAAATGAAACAGATCTGAGTTGATACAGAAAGAGCACCAAAGCAGGGTATAAGACGTACACCAATATCCCATTCGGATATTTTAAACATATGTGTATATGTGTGGATATATACATACATATACACGTACACACACTTTCTTAAATTTCTGGAAAGATATATCAGAAACCTAACAGTGGTTACCCTGTAAGAAAGATTAGGAGAAAATGAGAACTTATTTTTCATTATTTATTATTTGATTTTTCCATTTACATGAGTTTTTAAAGTTAGAAGCTTATTTAACATTTTGGAATTTGCTGGGTTGAGTGTATAGTGCCTAATAAATTCAGCCATTGTCAAAGATATGAAAAACAAAAAGCCAAAAAGCTTTTAAATTCAAATATATTTATAGTTTTTAACATTGTTACAGAATGGCTACACTGCTGTCAGTGACCAATTTATAAGAATACAAGGTTGCTATGAGTCAGAAATCAACTGGACAGCACTGGGTTTGGTTGTTTTATTACAGTAGATTAGCTCAGGCAAACAACTTCTAAGCCTTATTTCACCATCTAAAAAAAGCAGATACAAAGTAATTATTCCCTCACTGGATTGCTTTTGCATGTGTGTGTGTTTTAGGTGAAAGTTACAAAGCAAGACAGGTTCCCATTCAACAATTCTTATACAACTTGTTCAATGGCACTGGTTACTTTTTTGACAATGTGTCAACATTCTCAGTATTTCCGTTCTTTTTGTTCCTGCTTCAGTTAATCTAGCTTTCCTGCCTCTCCTTAGCTTCTCATCTTTTAGGGTAAACATTGACGGTTTGGTCTCATATGGTTGATTAATTTAAGGGAGCACAGTATTCACAGGTGATAAGGCCTTCAGTATGGATTACACCTCAACATAAAGAAAACAAAAATCCTCACAACTGACCAGTAAGCAACATGATGATAAACAGAGAAAAGATTGACATTGGCAAGGATTTTATTTTACTTGGATCCACAATCAACACTCATGGAAGCAACAGTCAGAAAATCAAGCGACGTACTGCACTGGGCAAATCTGCTGCAAAAGACCTCTATAAAGTGTTCAAAAGCAAAGATATCACTTTGAGGACTTAGGTGCACCTGACTCAAGCCACTGTGTTTTCAATCCCCTCATATGCATGTGAAAGGTGAGTAAGACTGAAGAAGAACAGACGCTTTTGAACTGTGGTATTAGTGAAGAATAATGCATATATTACAGACTGCTGAAAGAATGAACAAACCTATCTTGGAAAAAGTACAGCCAGAACGCTCTTTAGAAGTGAGGATGATGAAACTTCGTCTCACATACTTTGGACATGTTATCAGGAAGGATCAGTCTCTAGAGAAGGACATCATGCTTGGTAAAGCCGAGGGTTAACGAAAAAGACCCTCAATGAGACTGATCTGACACAGTGGCTGCAACAATAGGTTCAAGCATAATGATTGTGGGGATGGCACAGGACAGGGCAGTGCTTCCTTCTGTTGTACATGGGGTCACTGAGTCAGAACCGACTCAACGGCACCTAACAACAAATAATGTTTATAAGCCAATCTCTTATTTTAATGAAAGGTGATGGCCAGGAGCGGCTTCAATTCCGAATTCAAAGCGTATCTTCGAGCAACAGTCTCAGGGGTTCCTCTCGTCTGTATCAGTCCAGTAAGTCTGGCCCTTTTTTAGGAATTTGAGTTTTGTTCTACATTTTTCTACTGTGTCCCTGGTCAGTACAGTCTGCCGTGGTAGCTGGACACCATCTAGTTCTTCTGGTCTCAGGCTAGAAGAGGCTGCAGTTCTCGTTGGCCATTAGTCCTGTGGACTGATTTTTTTCCTTGGGTCTTTGGTTTCCTTCACTCTCCTTTGCTCCAGATGGGAAGAGACTCATAGCTGTATCTTAGATGACCACTCACGAGCTTTTAATACCCCAGACACTACTCACCAACCTAGGATGTAGAACATTATTTTTATGAGCTATGCTATGCCAAATGACCTATGATGCACCCCAAGACTATGGTCCTGAGCCTTCAAACTCAATAACGCAATCCCACAAAGTGCTTGTATATGTCCAGTTTCCTTTACTGTGACTCGTATGTGCTGTTATATGAATACATAAGCAGTGCATATAAACATGTATGTACATATGCCTGCAGATACACCTGCACATGCATGCTCATATACTCACATGTGCATTCCTATACCCATATATGTATACATCTATGTAACCATATTATTTTATTGGTTGTTATTGCAAAGCTGTGTTACAGTTTTTACCAAAATTGTCCCTTATTCTTATGTACTTCTTACAGTCTTCATTTACCTTGAACAAGTTGTGCAGAATTCACCCATATTAGGTACTGCCTTTCCCATCACCAAAAACAACAAATGCCTACTATCTAGAAAGTGGTTCCCCCTCCTACTCCCATCCCTGGTAAGCATCAAAGAACGTTGCTTTCTGTGTGCATACCTGATCTTGATTTTTAATAAAACTGATGTCATACAATATTTGTCCTTTTGTGACTGACTTACTTCACTCAGCATAAATGTCCTCCAGAGTCATCCATGTTATGTTTCACGGACTCACTTCTCTTTATAGTTGTGTAGTATTCCATGGTGTGTACGTACCACAATTTGTTTATTCATTCATCCACCTATAGGCATGTAGGCTGTTTCCATCATTTTGCTATTATGAACAATGCTGCAGTGTGCATATGTCTATTTGTGTCACTGATCTTGGACCCTGATCTAGGATATGTGCCCAGGAGTGGGATTGGTGGATCATAAAGTATTTTTTATTTCTAGCTTTTTGAGGAAGCACCATATCGTTTTCCACACTGGTTGTATCATTTTACATTCCCACCAGCAATGTATAAGAGTTTCAGTACTCCCACAACCTCACCGGTATTGTTTTCTGGTTTTTTGATCACTGCCATTTTTGCAGGGGTGAGATTATATCCCATTGCAGTTTTGGCTTGCATATCTCTAATGGTTAATGATCGTGAGCATCTTTTTATGTATTTGTTGGTTGCCTGAATGTCCTCTGGTGAATCATCTGTTCATGTCCTTTGCCTATTTTTTGATTAAAGTGCTTATCTTTTTGTTGCTGAGTTGTTGAAGTTTTCTATACAGTTTGAGATTAGACCCTTATCAGGTATGTCTTTGACAGAGACTTTTTCCCCCATCTCTAAGTTCTCGTTTTACTCTCTTGGTAAAGTCTTTCGATAAGCATGGGTTTAATTCTTAAGAGGTCCTTCACTGGATTGCTTTTAAGATTTTAAAGAAGTAAACCTATGTGAAGGACTTACCAGTGTTTGATACCTACTAAGTAATAGTGATCTTTTTCATTCTGTCCACTTTGGATAATTAATCATCCTTAGCATGGGGTCAGTGGTTCTGAAAAAGAATTAGCCGGGATGACAGTTAAAAACAGATTCCTTTAGTTTTAATAAATGTGGAGGAGCCCTAGTTGCACAGAGGTTAAGCGGTCGACAGCCTTGGAAATCCTATGAGGCAAGTTCTACTCTGCCACAATGAGTCGGAATCAACTCGACAGCAATGAGTTACATGTTAAGATGTTAACATTAGGGGAAACTGGTCAGAGGTATATAGAAACTTTCTGCAAATCTACAGTTACATAGTTTATCAACTAAAAAATGTTCAAACCCAAAGTTTGGACTCCATGCCTAAATTAAGAACCAATAGGTCTGAGGGGGCGGGATCCAAACTCTACATCCTAAACAAGAACCCCAGCTTCTGAGGCAGGTGACTCTCACATAATCACCTCACATTAACACTGACTTAGCATCTGCATTAACTTTTTATTGCACAGTTGACGAAATAGATCAGTAAGAATTTTGTTAGATGTGAAATCCCATTCCAAGATCTCTAAGAACTTCTAATTTCTGGTAGCAACAAGATAAGATTATTCACACCAGCTCTACAATGGAAAAATACAAGTATAGAATAAAGTACTTGGTAAAATCTTAAAAGCCATCAATATGTTAACATAATAGTAAGGAATTACAAGCCCAAAACAAGGCAAAACAGAAAGCAGAAGGGTAAGCAGAAGAAAGAAGCCACTTTTGCCCTGTGGACAATGGTCAATCTGGGCAAATTTGAACTTTGGTTTTAAGATTTCACCTAGTGATGACATCTAAAGTCCAAGGTAGCAAATCTTAATAGCAACCCTCCCACATTCAGCAGAAACCCAAAGAGCTATATATCCTCAGGGATAATGCACCAGTTATCATGAATAAACATCCCAAACTCACTTTCTCTGTATTGTCTCCAAAACCTCAAGCTGCGCTTAGAAGTGGTCACTGTCTGGCCATATTCCTAGGAACCTCCACATGCAAATGTAAGTGAAAAGAACATTCATCTTAGACCTCACATAATCCATACAAATAATTTTCAAGGGTAATAAAGGTAACAGAAAAGAATACAACAGAAATCAATCCTGAAGACATTAAATTGCCAACCAGACTATAAACAAACTGACATCTGCAGATAGACCAAAAGACAGCCATGCTTACCAAACTTGAAAATACAGTATCTGCAAAGAACAGTCATCTATTAAAGATGATATAGTAAATTTGGAAAAGAACTAAACAAGACCGCTAGAATTAAAAATAACTAAAATTAAACTAAATGGGTAGGTTCAATAGATTAAACACAGCTTAATAGAGAATTACTGAACTAGGAAAAAGGGCAGAAGAAATCTTCCAGAACATGGCAGAGACTAACACAAATTCTAGGAGGTGAAAATGGGACAGAATATTTGATGAAATATCTGAGAATCTTCCAGAAATGATGTAGAGACACCAAACCACAGTTAAAGAAGCCCTACAAATCCCAATCAGGATAAATAAAAAGAAACCTGTTCTTAAACATATTAGTAAAAAGCAGAACGCCAAGGACAAAGTCACCTAAACACCACCCAGAGAAAAGAAAAGACAGCTGCTTTCTCTTCATTAACAACAGACACCAAAACACAACAGAATTCTCATTGTGCTAAAAATAACTGAGGATCTAGAATTCTATACCCAACCAAAAGATCCTTTAAGAACAAAGACAAAACAGGTACTTTCAGGTAAAAGTATCTTCAGAGGCCCTCACAAAAAAATTCTAAAGTATATTCTTCAGGCAGAAGACCTTCCAGATGGAAGATGCAAAAAGAAACGGGGGGGGGGGAGGGGGGGGACAGAATAAAGTATTTTAATGCCCTGAAGTATGTATATTGTAATTTCTAAAGTAACCCCCAAAGATTGGAAACAAAACATGTTAACTTCCAAATTAAAATGGGAAAAATATTTTTAAGTCAACCCAAAAGATAAATAGGTTAGACAAACAGCACAAAATAATCAGATTTAATTCTAAACAGAACAGTAATCATATTAAATGTAAATCGACAAAAAAAAAAAAAAAACCATTGCCACTGAGCTGATTCCAACTCATAGCAACCCTATAGAACAGAGTACAACTGCCCCACAAGGTTTCCGAGGACTGGCTGGTGGATTCGAACTGCCTACCTTTTAGTTAGCAGCCAAGCTCTTAACCACTGCACCACCAGGACTCCAAACTGACTAAAGGCTCCTTAAAAAATAAAAATTGTCAGACTATATTTTTTAAAATCCAGCCAATAACCTGTTTATGATAGACACATCTATAACATAAAGACAGAGAGTTTCAAAGTAAAATCCTAACCAAAAGAAAGGTAGTATTTCTACTACTGTCAGAGGAAAGAACAGGCTTAAGGAAAAGCATTATTAAAAATAAAAAGGATCACTGTATAATAAAACATTCAACTCATTACCCAGTGTAATATACATACGTATAGATCTCAATGGGAAGAGCCAATGGTTCACCATAACATGACTGGAAGAGTAATACTGATGTAAGAACTTGAAGAAATTCTTCTGCTGGGGACTAGGGGAGTCAAGTGATTGAATCAGGCCACAAACTGATCACTCTGTGATTCTGAAACAGCTAGGTGTCTAGGACTCGTGCTACCAAATAACTTCTTGCCGCTGTGGTAATCTTTATTCTTAATAAATTCCCCTGACTCTCAACGAAAAGAACATTTATAGAACCTATTGTAAAAGGAACTATTATACGTTTTCCTCATATTTGCAGATAATATATTAAGTACCTTGCTCAGTAACACACAACTAAGTAACCCGTTGCCATCGAGTCATTTCTAACTCACAGCTAAGTAAAGGAACCAGAAATTTTAAATCTGACTGCCAAAAACCATGCCAGGTCCATTATTCCAAAAAGCAGAGTGCCTTCCTAATCAGCCTCCTGCTTCATAGATAAGTAACAAATTCCTTTACAGAAAATGATTATTTCATAGTGAAACAGCCAATCATTAAAAACTGCAAATGCTTAAAACAAGTGTTCAAGAGAACTAGTAATATCAAAAGGATATAGATTCCCTTATACCTTAGACCTTATTTTATTCCAAACATACTGTGCTTCAAATAAAACTCTATTTCAGACATTGTCAGTCTTTTAAATAACACTTGCAGTGATCCACAGGCCCAATACCTTATTTGGTCCAACATGATCTTATGGTTACAAGAGCATATTTTTTAGACTCACTTTTTCATTTCAGGGATATAAATAGTTAATTAGACTCTCAAGCAAAATGGACTACTAAAGAACACTGTGTCTTCTGTTCAAGAGATCTCAGTACCAATGGCATCTGTACCTGATCCAACAACAAAGAAACATACCTGCTGGATATTGGACTTAGGTTTCTAATGCAATAAAAGAACGGCAAACAAAAACACACAAACACACTGCCATGGAGTCGATTCCATCTCATGCAACCCCACGTTACAGAACTGCTCTATAGGGTTTTCTTGGCTGTAATCTTGATGCAAGGAAATTGCAAGGTTTTTCATCCATGATGTCACTGGGTGGGTTCAAATGGCCGTTAGACTAGCAGCCACACACAAACCAACTGTGCCACCCAGGGATCTTAAAAGCAGTGGCATCCAACTGGACTAAACCAAAGCTAAGAAGTTGCCTGAATATAATCAAATACTTTAAGAGACAGAGTAGCAGGGGTAGGGGATCTGGGGATCATGCTTTCAGGGGACATCTAGGTCAACTGGCATAACAAGGCTTATTAAGAAAATGTTCTGCGTCCTACTTTGGTAAGTGGCGTCTGAGGTCTTAAAAGCTTGCAAGCAGCCATCTAAGATGCATCAATTGGTCCCAACCACATGGAGTTAACAGAGAACCAAAAACACCAAAGACACAAGGAAAGTATTAGCCCAAGAGACAGAATGGGCCACGTAAACCAGAGACTTCATCAGCCTGAGACTAGAAGAACTAGAAGGTGCCCAGCTACCACCAATGAACGTCCTGACAGGGAACACAACAGAGGGTCCCTGATGGAAACGTAGGATGGGGAGCAGAACTCAAATTCTAATAAGACGACAAGACTTAATGGTCTGACTGAGACTGGAGGTGCCCCAGAAAGCATGGCCCCTGGACTCTCTATCAGCCCAGAACTAAAACAATTTCTGAGGCCAACTCTTCAGACAGGGATTGGACTGGACTGCGAGCCATAAAGTGATACTCGTGAAGTGTGCCTCTTAGTCAAGTAGATACAAGAGACCAAAGGGGCAGCTTCTGTCCAGAGGTGAGATGGGAAGGCAGAGAGAGTTAGGAGCTGGTTGAATGGTCATAGGGAATCAGGGACAGAAAGGAGGAGTGTGCTGTCGCAGAGTGGGGTGAGCAATTAGGATCTCATTAACAATGTACGTATAAAAATTTTGTATGGGAGACTAACTTAAAATGTAAACTTCATTTAATTACAACAATAAAAAAAATTTTAAAAAAAAGCAGTGGCATCACTGCGAAGGATGACACTGTCAGAGGGGGTAACACCAAAATGACTATCTATAAAAAAAATCCCTGTAGTTAAGTATAACAACAGAAACATTTTTCTTAAGCTCAGCTTACATGTATCAATATACCTACAAGGCTAAAACTGTGCTTATATACTTTTTGAACCTTCTAATGTACTCTGGTCAGAGCTGTCATTATTACCCAGTTACCCAATTAATGGGCTTAACACAGCAATGACTGAGAATGGCGCAGGACCACGCAGTGTTTTGTCCTGTTGTACACAGTGTAGCTATGAGTCAGACTCAAGGGCACCTAACAACCCAATTACAATGACGTTTCAAATCACGTAGTTTTATCTGCATGTGCTACAAGCACGCGCTGTTGTTTTTTTGTTGCCGGGGTTTTTAGTCGCTGATTTTATCAAATTTTCTGATATTTTAGCTACAATACTGTGGTAATTAGTATATGTGAACCTGTATCAACAGCTTTTCTGAGAACGAAGTAGTAATTAAAGGAAAAGAAGAAGTGATATACAGGAATTACAATTCATGCGTTAACAGTACAAAAAACATTACTAAGGATTCTGTATCATCTGGGACAGAAGGAGGTCCACAGGCAGGGGGTGTGACACCATGAACTACCACACTGGGTGACACCAATCCTAGTGATGCCACTGTTTAAAAGAACAGTATGCCTTACCTAATCTAGTCACTTCAGTTTTTTTCTTATGCTATACATATGTGCTCCAACTCTCACTCCAATTGCAACTAGCATAGAGAGAAACATATCTCCCCAGATGGCCAGCAAACGCTGGCTTTTAACACTCAGTGAAAGGGAATCTCTTCTTTCATTGACCCTCAAGTAAGAGATGCAGCTCCTTTGACTCTCCATGACACGATAAAACTTAACCCAGCCATTCAATGTTATGCATTAACAAACAAAAGCAATGTACTCACACAGAATAGGCAGACCCAAGGCCAAGAAGCCATTACCTAACTATAAGTAATTAAACTCCATGAAGGAAGAACACCTCATGACCCTGATGAAATGCTTTAGCTATTCCCTGGAGCACAGCAGAACCCAAGGATGCTTCTGAATTTCAAGCTGATGTACAGCAACCAAGAGAACTCCCTTTAAAAAATCCAGCAGTCAACACTTGAAGTATCACCTTAGATCACTCAGCAATGTACAGCTGAAAGTTACTTAACCTCTCTGTGCTTGTTTCCTCCTGTTGAAATGTTGATAATACCTACCTCTAGAAGCATTAAAAAAGTAGAAAACTTTACAACAGTGCCTGAACTGACCATTACACTGTCTACCCCTGTAGTGCTTTTTCTATATCCTTCGCTTTAAAAATAATTCAAAGTAATTTATAGGTTAAAAAATTACAGCTCTTTTCCAATAAATACCAAAATGTTTAAAATAGGTTAAAAAAATGTATCAAAATACGTAGCAGTGAAAGGAAGAGGCCACTTTCTATGGCAAGCCCAGTAATGTGCTCTAGCGGTCTGTCAGTGTACTAAAACTACCAAGGATGATTGTAAAACAAAAGCTCTCATCTTCCAACACCCACTCTGCCCAACGAGGAGCTAACACTTCTTATTCAGATCAAACTAGTTTGAAATGGGGTTGAAAATCACCATTATAACAGGCTCCTTTGCATGTAAAGAATGCTATAAATACTACTTGTATTTCTTCCTTCCCCTCTTTTTTCTTCTATCACTCATCACAACTTGACATTTTATAATACATCCAGGCAACCAATTTGCCCATTTTGCTCATGATATAATCCGAAATCTAGGATACATGTCAAAACAGATGCTCAAATATTTACTTAAAGAATCAACTAAGCACAGAAAATTACAGGTTTGGTTTGACTTTAGGATCCAAAAAGGTCACTCATCACTACTTCCATACTGATAAGAATTCATTCCTTCTGGTTTTTCATGTATATTTCAAATTTACAACCAAGCAATATTACCCAAACCCAAAAACCCAGCTGCCATCGATTCCAACTCATAGCGACCCTATAGGGCGGGCAGAGGAAAACTGTCCCATAAGGTTTCTAAGGCTGTAATCTTTACGGGAGAAGACTGCCAGCTCTTTCCTCCAGCAGAGCCGGCTGATGGATTCAAAGGACCGACCTTTTGGTTAGCTGCCGAGCACTTAACAACTGTACCACCAGGGCTCATTAAATATTGGACAAAGTAAACAAATACTTTCTTTCATTCAGCAAGTATTTGAGTGCCTACCATGTTATTTGCCAGACAACATTTCAGGCACTCAGTTCTTTAAACTTACTCTTCTGTCTCACAAAATTTCTTGTGATTTTTTGTATAAGCTACAATCCACTTCTGTGACACTGCTGTTAGGTGCTGTCAAGTTAGATTTGACTCTCAGGGACCCTATCTATGTACAACAGGATGAAACACTGTCTGATCCTGTGCCATTCTCACAATGGTTGCTACGTTTGAGCCCACTGTTGCAGCCACTGTGTCAATCTATCTCCTTGAGGGTCTTTCTCTTTTTCACTGACCCTCTACTTTAGCAAGCAGGATGTCCTTCTCCAGATAACACTGTCCCCATTCTTCATGTGGGTGATCAGGAAGTAGAGAGAAGAGGGGAGAATAGACAAAAAATCTTTACAAAGCTAGTTAGTAAGATCTTTTGGATCTGCCTTTTAGTCCCTTTTCCTAAAAAAGGATGCTTTATTTTAAACATATTTCTGGGAATTTAGAATCAACAGTCACCTGGGGCCAATATGGGTTTACATTTTGGATTAAATTAGTTCTGGTACAACCCCTCTCCCCAAATCTCCTTAGAGGACAATAACACCCATATGTCACATTCAGTATTAGGTTAATAATTCTATCAGTTAATGGGCCCGATATCATAAATAGGTACAATGATTTTCAAGCTACTGTGGTGAAAATTTTTTAAACGCCATTTATCAAATTAACAAAAAATGCTGCCCTGGAAAGAGAATCAACCAAATCAATAATGATAGATGTCAAAATCCAACTACCAGTGTTTTAGTTCCATTTATCCTCCAAAGGACCAGTCTTCTTAGAGCTAAATTATACAGTTTAGATTTGAACCATTTATTTGAACTCAGTCAACCTCAAACTAGCTTGGAACTTAACAATCCCTGAGGATCACTTTAAACCTCATTTATCTTCTGTCGGTTTAAAATGTTATCCCGTATATAAGGTTTTTCCTTCACCCAGTCAAAGACAATGTTCACTCCATTAGTAAAATAATTAAGTACAGGATTAATAATTTAAGCTGACAAGAAACGAAGACCCAGATAGTAGTCTGAAAAGATGTTTTGCTGTCATCTATGTTTCCAAAATGGGAAATTTCCTTTTACTGCTCTCCTGAAACCAGGTAAGCAGCACAAGTTTCCGACACTTTCAAGTGTAGTCGTTTCAGGCCTAAAGATCTGACAATGATAGCCTAAAACAGGAACGAGCCCCTCGAGGACACATCCTGTGCCTTGTTCATCTTTTTTTACGCACTGGACCTCAATCTCCGTCTCCCTTCGATAACTTTTTTTTTTTTTTTTTGGAGGGAGAAGTGAAGACTTGACAAGATAGCGGCCTACAAACCTGGCTCAATGAACTTACGTTAAATGCCTCATTTGATCCCATACTTTGCCTACTCCACTCTCATTCACCTTAAAACTAAAATGGCTAGTTGAGTATCTTGTTCCGGTAACTTTAACAAAAGAACTAATTTGTTAAGAAAGCAACAGAAGTCCTAGAAGAATGAAAGACTTTTACAGGTCAAATCTTTTATTTCCATCTTAGAACCGTTTAGGGGTTTAATTAGGATCAACCTTACCTCTTCAACTAAAATACCCAGATCAAGCCACCCATCAGGTTCTAACTGTGCTTGGAGTACACAAAATAACCTTATGTCAGTAACAGTTAATCATTCTTTAAAATCCTACCAGTGAAGACCCCGCCCCACATCACGCATCAGCTAACATTGATACTTCCCTTCGGTACCAAATAAAAACGATTAAGACCAAACAGAAGCAGAAAAGAGTCTGAAACCCCCGGGCCGGGCTTACTTGCTCGCAATTCATTTTCACATCCCACCATCTCTACAACTTACAGCAAAGTAAGCACAGCCCAGACCAGGGCTCCTATCAGGCGCAGACGGCGGCCACTCAGCTTACCACGTGTCGAGGGAAGCCGGCCGGGGTTTCCCCTCCCTGCGCGGCCACCGCCTCCAGTGGGCGGAGAGCCTGAGAGGCCTGCAACATCCCCCACCCCTCCCCGCCTCGGGACCTCCTCCCCACACAACCCCCCCTTCCTCCCCCTCGGAATTCGCAGCCTCCGCCGTTCTATCCCCCCCAGCGGCCTCTCTTCGGGATTTATTTTTGAGAGAGAAACGGGGGCGCCGTTGGTAGCGGGCTCCGCACTCTGGGCGCCTCCTGCTCCTCTGAGGAGCTGCCGCCCACTCCTTAGGGCGCCGGACCCCGTCGCGGCCTCCCTCCCCCTGCGCGAAGACGCCGGTGGGGCTCTGGCAACCTCAGCGCAAAGAAGCGCGGCCACCAGCCCTCACAGGCCGCGCCGACCCCGGCTCCCCACAAGCCGCACCGAGCCCCGCGTCTCTCAGCCGTAATAAAGGCTGGCCAGCCCTAGTGCCGCCTCGCAGGCTGTGGGGCCGATAACAACAAATAGGGAGGCCCGGGCGCCCGAGGCTCCAGCTCTCGGTTCTCCGTCCCTTCGTCCCTCCTCTGCGCAGGCCACCCGGCCGACTCCACGTTCCCCTTCCCTTCCAGGCCCCCAACCGTTACCGGCGGCTAGAACGCGGAGCCAGGCGGCCGGAGCTGCGCAGGCAGTGACTCAGGGCGGTAGCAGCAGCTGGAGGCGCAGGAGGCGGCGCCGCGAGCAGATGGCGCTAAAAAAGACCCGAGAGCCCGCCGCTCGCGCTCATATACAATTAGCGTCAGCACGTAGGGCCCGCTCCGCCGCCCTCCCCCGGGCCTCGCCGTCTCCTAGCAACGCAGCGGGAGGCGGGCTCAGGCCAGGTTGCCTAGCAACAGAACCTTCCTTCTTCTCCCGCGACCTCCACAACTTCGCCGGGGGTTCATCCCGCCGGCCGCCGAGGGCAGCGCTTTGGCTCCTTTCGTGCCCGCTTCCGCCACCTAACACGCGCCCGGCCATCCCTTTGCTCCCCGGTACGCGGGAAAGGAAGTCTCAACCCCATCATCTGCGGAAGGAGCTGTGATCCCAGCCAAGCCTTGGCCTACCTCGAACGCCCGCGGCGTAATACCGGGTTGGACGGGGCCGATGTTCCTCAGCCACTGCGTTCTTTGCTCGCCCCATCCTGCCATCGTGCCTGCCTCAGTTCCTGTCCTGGCCTAATTCTTGCAACTCCTCAACCCCCACCTCGACGGGTCAGAAGGTCGTTTTGTTTTAAGTCAGCGGTCTCGGGCCATCCCGGGGTGCTCCTCATCGCTACCCGTCTATTCCTTATACCTGACTTGTGAGCCCTCATTTCTGCTTTAGTTCTTTTGATAGATGGAAGTGGCATATTGTGTATTCTCTGGATGCTTTTTAATGAGAACACTCACTACTTCGTCTTCCTTTAAAAAAAAATCCTCAAGCCTGTGAAACCTAGCTGTTTTTCAATTGATGCTGGATTAACTAATTTTAACTCTTAGAACAGTGATTCTCAAAGGGTGGGCTGAGGGCCACTGAAACTCTTTGAAGGGAGAGGTCAAAGCTATTTTCATAACGCAGCAGATACTATAGCTTACTGTGTGTCAGGCATTGTTCTAAGCGGCTTACTCTTAGAACATGTTTTACACGTTTTAGCTCATTCTCACAGCAAGCCAACGAGTGAGGTAGGTACTGTTATTATCACTATCTTATAGATGAGATTACTGAGGTAACAGGTTAAGTAACTCGTGCAAAGTTGTAATCACTATAGTAACTGGTTGTTAGGGATTGTGTGGTGGCCCCGAAAAAGATATGTTGAAGTTTTAATCCCTGGATCCTGTGGATGTGACCTTGTTCAGAAAAAGGATCTTTGAAGATGTTATTAAGCTAACGTGGTTATACTGGAGTAGGCTGGACCCAATCCAATATGACTGGTATCCTTAGAAAAAGAGAAGAAACCCAGAGGCAAGGAAACCATGTGAAGATGGACGCAGAGATTGGAATTAGGCTGCCACAAGCCAAGAAACACCTGGGTTTATCAGAAACAGAAGAATCTTCCCCTAGAGTCCTAAATTTGGACACCTCCAAAACTGTGAGAGAATACATCTTTTGTTGTTTTAAACCACCCAATTTGTGGTAATTTGTTATGGCAGCCCTAGGAAACTAATATGATTGCTTATAACTCATCCCTTTTAAATGTATTTTGAACCACAGTTTGTACATTTAAGCTTTTACTGTTTAAGTCCAGGGAAGTCATATTATTGATGCATTCGTTCTATAAATATGTGTCAGGCACAACTTAAGACACTGGAAATACAACAATAAACAAGAAAGACAAGTTGGTTTTTTTTAATCTTTTATTGTGTTTTTTTGGTGAAAGTTTACGTAGATTAGATTGTCATTTGACAGTTTCTATATATTATTGTCCAGTGACATTGGTTACATTCTTCACAAATATATCAGCATTCTCTTTGTTTTCATTTTGGTTGTTCTGTTTCCATTAATCTAGCTTCCCTGTCCCCCCTAGCCTTCTCATCTTTGGTCTAGGGTAAATGTTAACTATTCGGTTTCATCTAGATGATGATTTTGAGAGGCACAACACTCACAGGTGATGTTATTTATTTTATGGGCCAATCTGTCATTTGGCTGAAAGGCGATGTCTACGAGTGGTTTAAATTCCAAGTTTAAAGAGTATCTCTGAGCCATAGTCTCAGGGGTTCATCTAGTCTCTACCGGTCCATTAAGTCTGACTTTTTTTAAGAAGTTGAGTTTTGTTCTACATTTTTCTCCCATTCCATCTAGGACTACCTGTGGAGTCCCTGGTTGGAACGGTCGGAGAAAGACAAGATTCTTGACTTTATTGAGTTTATGTTCTAGTAAAGTGTGGCAAATGATAAATAAGATAATTTCAGCTATTAGTAAGTGAAAGAGCTATTAAGAAAATAAAATGAGACAAAGGAGTAGAAGGTGACTGACCTGAAGGTACCATTGAACACTACCTCTTTTAAACCCCAAAATCACACAATATAGTTAGATCATCTAATTTAATTACAGTGATTCTGGTCACTGATCTTGGACTCAGTTGAAGTTCCTTTTTTCTTCATCCCTATGATTTTCGTTTGGTAGGTTTTTTGTTTTTAACAGCATTGTAGCCTAGTGGTTTAGAGGTATGACTTTGGAGTAATGATGCCCAGGTCCCATCTCTATTCTGTTGCTATTGGTTGTTCGTGTTTGCCATTGAGTTGTTTCCGACTCATGGCAACCCCTTGTGTGCAGAGTAGAACTAACTGCTCCATAGCGTTTTCAAGGCTATGACCTTTTGGAAGCAGATTGCCAGGCCTGTCTTCCAAGTTAACTCTGGGTGGGTTCAAACTGCCAACATTTTGGCTAGTAGTCCAGCACTTAACAGTTTGTGCAGCCCAGGGACTCTTCCCTATTCTACCACTTATTAACTGTGTAAATTTGGGTAAGTCACTTAACCACCCTAAGCATCAGTTTCCACATCTGTAAAATGGGGACAATGAAAGTGTGTTCCTCATAGGGTTCTTGTGACATTTTAAATAACACGTGTAAATTGCTTAAGATAGTGCTTGACACAATAAACACTCAATAAAAGTTAACTATTATCAACCTCTTACCAAGGGTTTTGTTTTTGTTTTATTTTAAAAAAAAAAAAAAAAAAAAAAAAACAATTCTGCAGTCTTCTAATAGTGCCTGAGGTGATTTTTAGTGAAATATTTTATTAAAAGCTATCTTGTCACAAATTTTAAAACATGTCTTCCTGAGCTGAAATAATCCACACTAATTACTGTAAAAATATTACAGTCAACATTTCTAAATACTGGATACAGACACTATAGGAATCAACCAGACAAGATGATAATAGAAATGGTACCTTAAATGCGCTTGTGTCTGTACTTCAGCCCCTAAGTAGTAGGAAAGAGCATGGATTTTTTTTTTTTTTTTTTTGGAATTAATTTTTTTTATTGTACCTTAGATGAAGGTTTACAGAAGTAATAGTTTCTCATTAAACAGTTAGTACACATATTGTTTTATGACATTGGTTAACAACCCCACGACATGTCAACACTGTCTTCTCGACCTTGGGTTCCCTATTACCAGCTTTCCTATCCCCTCCTGCCTTCTAGTCCTTGTCCCTGGGCTGTTGTGCCCCATTAGTCTTATTTTGTTTTATGGGCCTGTCTAATCTTTGGCTGAAGGGTGAGCCTCGGGAGTGACTTCATTACTGAGATAAAAGGGTGTCCGCAGGCCATACTCTGGGGGTTTCTCCAGTCTCTGTCAGGCCAGTAAGTCTGGTCTTCTTTTGTGAGTTAGAATTTTATTCTACATTTTCCCTCCAGTTCTGTCTGGGACCCCCTGTTGTGATCCCGGTCAGAGCAGTCAGTGGTGGTAGCCGGACACCATCTAGTTGTACTGGACTCAGTCTGGTGGAGGCCGTGGTAGTTGTGGTCCATTAGTCCTTTGGACTAATTTTCTCCTGTATCTTGTTTTCTTCATTCTCCCTTGCTCCCGAAGGGGTGAGACCAGTGGAGTATCTTAGATGGCTGCTCACAGGCTTTTAAGACCCCAGATGCTACTCACCAAGGTGGAATGTAGAATGTTGTCTTTATAAACTGTGCTATGCCAGTTGAGCTAGATGTTCCCTGAGACCATGGTCCCCACAGCCCTCCTCCCAGCAATTCAGTCCCTCAGGGAGTTTCGATGTGTCTATGGAGCTTCCATGACCTTTCCTTGTACAAGTTGTGCTGGCTTCCCCAGTATTGTGCACTGTCTTACCCTTCACCAAAGTTGCTACTTACCTATTGTCTATTTAGTTTTCCCATCCACCCGTCCCCTCCCTTGTAACCAACAAAGATTGTTTCTTTTTGTGTGTAAACTTTTTCATGAGTTTTTACAGTAGAGGTCTCATACAATATTTGTCCTTTTGTGATTGACGTTTCACGCAGCATAGTGTCCTCCAGTTTCATCCATGTTATGAGATGCTTCACAGATTCATCATTGTTCTTTATCGTTGCATAGTACTCCATTGTGTGTATGTATCATAGTTTGCTTATCCATTCATCTGTTGATGAGCATCTGGGTTGTTTCCATCTTTTTGCTATTGTGAACAGTGCTGCAGTGAATATGGGTTTGCATGTCTATTTGTGTGATGGCTCTTATTTCTCAAGGATATATTCCTAGGAATGGGATTGCTGGATAGTATGGTATTTCTATTCTAGCTTTCTAAGGAAGCGCCATATCATTTTCCAAAATGGTTGTATCATTTTGCATTCCCACCAGCATTGCATAAGAGTTCCGATCTCCATGCAGCCTCTCCAACATTTGTTATTTCCAGTGTTTTTGATTCATGCCAGTAATGCCAGGGTGAGATGGTATCTCATTGTGGTTTTAATTTGCATTTCTCTAATGGCTAGTGATCGCAAGCGTTTCCTCATATGTCTATTGGCCACTTGAATGTCTTCTTTGGTGAAGTGTCTGTTCATATCCTTTGCCCATTTTTTAATTGGATTATTTGTCTTTTTGTTGTAGAGGTGTTGGATTTCCTTGTGGATTTTGGAGATAAGACCTTTGTCTGATTAGACCTTTTGTAATGGCCAAAAATTAAGAGCATGGATTTTCGAGTCAAACAGGCATAATAGGTTCATCCCCATCACTCTAACCTTGCAAAATAACCCACACTGAGCCCCAGGCTTCCTCATCTATAAAATACATTAATAATTTGAATAAAATCTCCCTTTTCATGAGCATGAAATAGAAAAATGTACACTAACCCCCAGAGCAATGACTTGTACTTGAATTATTCAATAAAGGTTTATTTTTTCCTCCTTCCAATTAATCAGTATGTAAAATCATCTAAAAACTATACAAGATACATTTATATAACATATTGTCTTAGTTTTGAGTCTGGTTGGTCTTTTTTTTTTTTCCTAATTTTTTCCAAATCAGTCTATAAATATAAAATCAGTCAAAATTCCAATAGGGAATTGTGGACAAGGTGCCTAAAATTTTTTCTTCTACATCCACAAAGGATTAATAGGGGTTTTTTGGTTTGTTTGAAAACATTTTTATTTTGCCTTTATGTTTTTAATTGAAATTTTTATTGAGATAATTGTAGATTCACGTGCAGTTGTAAGGAATAATACTACAGAGAGCCTTGTGTAATCTTACCCAGTTCACCACAATGGTGGTGGTTTTTGTTGTTGTTAGGTGCTGTCAAGTCAGTTCCGACTCATAGCAACCCTGTGTACAGCAGAATGAAACACTGTCCAGTCCTGCACCATCCTCATGATATTTGTTAAGCTTGAGCTCATTGTTGCAGCCACTGTGTCAGTCCATCTCCTTGAGAGTCTCTTTTTCGAGGACCCTCTACTTTACCAAGCATGATGTCCTTCTCCAGGGACTGGTCCCTACCAATAACATCTCCAAAGTATGTGAGACGAAGTCTCACCATCCTTGCTTCTAAGGAGCATTCTGACTGTACTTCTTCCAAAACAGATTTGTTGGTTCTTTTGGCAGTCCATGGTAAAACACCTTGCAAAACTATGGTACAGTAAATATCACACTCAGGATGTTGACACAATCCATGATCTTATTCAGATTTCCCCAGTTTTACTTGGATCCATTTATGGGTATTTGTGTATTTAGTTCTATACAATGGTATTATATGTGTAGCTTCATGAATCTACCACCACAGTCAAGATACAGTTCCATCACTGCAAGGATCCCTTATGTTGTCCTTTTATAATGGTTGGGTTTGTCTTTTTTTTTAACATGCCAAATATGGTTCTGCCTTTCTAGATTTTACTTTTTTTTTCTCCTTTTGTCTCATAAGTAGACCACTTAGGTGGAAAATAAGCCATGCCTTGGCTTGGGTCATCAATATTTCTCATGTGGGCCATTTGCAATACCCTCGGAATAGCCTAATACCAATCTCTCCTTCCCCTGCTATTTACATTGTAAAAGCTATTCTTCTAAAATACAAGTCTACTTTCCCATGAAACCTCCTCGATGTCTACAGGACAAAATAAGACCTACAAAGCCCATCCCAGTATGAATTTGGCCCATGTTCTAGCCATACCTCCTGCTACCCACTGTCACGAACACTATACGACTTTGACTACTCACCAAACCCTCAACATGCCAGGTGTTTTTTATGCCCTCTAATTTCCCCTTCTATTTATCCTTCAAGATCTAACTCAAATTTTATCTTCTCTGGGGAACCGTCCCTGATTCACCAAGGCAGAATTGGGTGCATTCCTATCTGTGTTTCAGACAGCTCTTACATTACTTATGAACCCATGCTCCCCTCTTCCCTACATGCACGAGATTGTTGTTTGCTGCAGGTCAGTGTACTCGTTTTGTATACCCCTGGCTTGGACAATGATTGGCAGGGAAAAGGCCTTCAATAACGTTTTATCTGAAAGAAAATAGTGAAAAGAAGAAATCAGGGAAGGAAGGAAAAAGGAAAGGAGAAAGGAAAAAAAGTTATTAAAAACAACAGGAAGTTATACGTTATATAAATAGTCCCCTTTCAAAGAGTATTATATAAATTCCACATTTATCATAGAATCTATATAAGAAAATTTTGTCAATCTAGTCTATGCAGGAAGATTTTGTCATTCCCTGTTTGGATATTGTTTTCTTCATAAAACCAGTTGCTGATAAAAAGAAAGCAAATAAATATTGAAATATTGGGCATCATAAAGAAAATAAATTACATGGCATAATTTGGAGAAAATCTGAGTGTCTGTTATTGGGAGAATGAATAGTGAAATGTGGATATACATCATAGAGTATTATAGTATTCAGCAGAGCATGGAATGTCCTGGCAACGTAAATGAATCTTAAAAATGCAGCACTTGCAAAATCAAAAATCACAATGAGATACCATTACAGACCTATTAGAATTGCTAAAAAAAAAAAAAAAAAATTCTTGACAGTACCAAATACTGGCGAGGTTGTAGAACAACAGGAAATCTCATTAACTGCTGGTGGGAATGCAAAATGGTATGGTTACTTTGGAAGATAGTTTGGCAGTTTCTTTTAAAATTAAACATACACTTACAGTATGACCCAGCAATCTCACTTCTAGGAATTTACTGAAGAGAATTGAAAACTATGTTTACAAAAAAAAAAAAAAACCCTGCACAGGAATGTTTATAGCAGCCTTATTTCCAGTTATAAAAAACTGGAAATAACCAAAGTGTCTTTCAACAGGTGAACGGATAAAACACTGGTACATCCATACACTGGAATACTACTCTGAAATAAGAAGAAATCAGCTATTGGCTCACTTAACAACACGGATGAATCTTAAATGTATTTTGCTAAGTGAAAGAAGCCATATAATTCCATTTATATGTCATATGGAAAAGGCAAAACTATAGGGATGAAAAACAGATCAGTGGCTGTCAGAGCTTGGGGGAGGGGGGAAAAGAGTTGACTCCAAAGGGGCTGCAGAGAATTTTTAGGGTAATCGAACTGTTCTATATTCTACAGGTATTAGATACCATGGCTTTACACATTTGTCAAAATCCATTTGCTGTATAGAAATTTTAAAAAATCAACCAAGATGTTGGGGATTCAAGAATGCAATGCAGATTGTTACACTGAATCTTATTGCAGATATATAATTTAATCTACAAAAACCAAACCCATTGCCATCGAGTCAGTTCCGACTTATAGCAACCCTGTAGGACAAAGTAGAACTGCCCCATGGGGTTTCCAAGGAGTGGCTGGTGGATTTGAACTGCTAACCTTTTGGTTAACAACTGAGCTCTTAACCACTGAGCCACCAGGGCTCATCTAAGAGGTAGGGAAAAAAGGACCTGATTTCGGGAAACAGTGTTTTGACTGGATACTATGAGGACACTCAAAAAAAGCTGTACAAAAATATTGTACTCTAGTTGGTAAATTCATTTCTCAAAGGGAAAAGAATTAGCAATTCTGAAACGAATTTACCTATACACTAAGGTTGAACAAATAGGTAAATAAGTTGTAGATAATAAGTGCCAGATTTCTCATTGTCAGAGAAAAAGTCACATATAAGCAACATTAAAAAGAACCCTGTGGTGCTGGATTAGGGTCAGAGATATCTGTATAAGCTCATGTAGATAGATAGATAAATAGATATACAGAAATACAGATATGTACATACAGCTCTGTATACATACATGTATTTCCTAACTCTATCCTACATGCATGTATTTCCTACCTCTGTCCTACCAGAGGACCTAGAAGCAGTGATACCCCAGTAGCAACAAGCATGCCCAGCACTCAGAGCTTGGTTTTTAAATATAATTTTCCAATAAAACGAAAAATGATTGACTCTAGGGCTGGGAAAGGGAACATACAAAATTAATCTGGATCATCTTGTAGTGCCAGAAAGGAAGTCTGAAAAAAAAAAAAACATTAGGAGAGAAAGAAGGAAAGAGAGATGGTTCATGTCGAAAGGGCACATGAGCTAACTGGAAAGAGCTCTCAATGGCCAAAGCTGAAATAATTTGAGCAGGAAAATAATGACAGTATTGGATTATAACCCAAAGAATAAAATAAATATCTGTGGGTCCATGTTGTTGCATGCCCTTGAGTCAATTTCAACTCATAGAGACTCTATAGAACAGAGTAGAACTGCCCCTGAGTTTCCTAGGCTGTAATCATTACAGGAGCAGATCGAGAGGTCTTTTCTCCTGCACCGCAGCTGGTGTGTTTGAACAGCCGGCCTTTCAGTTAGCAGCCAAGCATTTAACCATTGCACCACCGGGGCTTAGTGATATAAAAATATTGAATAAATAAATGGTGGCAAAAGAACCAATATCCCTTACAGAAGTATTCTAAATAATATACATAGATACTCGCCCATCCAAGAGATGAATTTAATTCCTCTTGCCTTAGTTGTGGAACCCACCAGCCGCTCTGTAGGAGAAATATGTGGCAGTCTGCTTCCCTAAAGATTTACAGCCTTGGAAACCCTATGGGGCAGTTCTGCTCTGTCCTATCAGGTCACTATGAGTCGGAATCAACTTGCGTGCAGTGGGTTAGTTTTGGACTAGACTTAATGACTTGGTTCCAAAGAAAAGAGTATGGAAAGAGAAAAATAATAACTTTTCCATGATGAAACCTGGCAGATACCACCATAACTAACTGATCAAGTCTAACATAATTAGCCATAAGTCATGTTGATATCAAGTACTCCCTCACATGATGGGATGAGCGCAGCATTTGCACTGATTAAATACAAACAGATGTGCATTAAGCACATTATAATGGGGGTGGGAGGCAATAGGAGTGGCATACAAGGACAAACGGGAATCAATTTATTGATGAAAGGGGTTTATCAGGAGGTTGAAAGGAGGTACAGGGTAAGTTAAAAAAAAAAAGTAGACTGTAACTGCACTTTTTGCCATCACTAGACTTTTAACATCTTTCATTTCTCAGTATGCTATCTTTGCAGGATCAGACTGTGATTCTCATGTTTTGAAAAGTTAGTTCTTAAAGCTAGAAGGAGCCAAGAGCAGTAAAACTAGATTTGTCATTAGTTATAACACTGAGGAAATTTGACCAATTAGGGGGAACGAGAGCCCTGGTGGCACAGTGGTTAAAGCCATTAACTGCTAACTGAAGGGTTGGCAGTTCAAAACCACCAGCAGCTTCTCAGGAGAAAGATGTGACAGGCTACTTCCGTAGAGATTTACAACCTTGGAAACACTATGGGGTCACTATGAGTCAGAATCAACTAATGGCAGTGGGTTTGGTTGGTTTGGGTAGGCCCTGGTAGCGCAATGGTTAAGCGCTAGGCTATTAACTATCAGCATCTAGCAGGAGAAAAGACCTAGTGATCGTCTCCTGTAAAGATAACACCCTAGGAAACACTATGCGGGCAATTTTACTCTGCTCTATAGGGACACTGTGAGTGGGAACTGACTCAATGGCACATAACAATAGTAACAGATAAAATACAGAAATAAATGAAAGAAAAAGGAAGTCAACAATAATAGCTAACATTTCTCTGCCTGCTATGTACCAGACACTGTTCTATAGAATTTTGAAAGTATTAACTCACTTAGTCTTCACAAAAACCCTGTGAGGTACTATTATTATCCCTATGTTATAGATAAATGCGTCTGTCAGTTTGTTGTACTCTGGGGGCTTGCATGTTGCTGTGATGCTGGAAACTATGCCTCTGGTATTCAAATACCAGAAGGGTCCCCTATGGCGGACAGCTCTCAGCTGAGCTTCCAGACTAAGACAGACTAGGAAGAAGGACTCAGCGGTCTACTTCTGAAAAGAATTAGCCAGTGAAAACCTTACGAATAGCAGTGGAACATTGTCTGATGTAGTGCTGGAAGATGACGCCGCAGGTTGAAAGGCACTCAAAAGACTACTGGGGAAGATCTGCCTTCCTCACTTAATGATGTGGATGGAGTCAAGCTTTTGGGACCTTCATTTGTTGATGTGGCATGACTCAAAATGAGAAGAAACAGCTGCAAATATCCGTTAATAATCAGAACGTGGAATGTAGAAAGTCTGAATCTAGGAAAATTGGAACTTGTCAAAAATGAAATGGAATGTATAAACATGGATATCCTAGGCATTAGTGAGCTGAAATGGACTGGTATTGGCCATTTTGAATCGGACAATCATATTGTCTACTATGTCGGGAATGACAGCTTGAAGAGGAATGGCACCGCATTCTTCATGAAAAATGGATGCAGTGCTGGAAGTGCTGTCTTGTCTACGCCAAGAATTTGGAAGACAGCTATCTCCCCAACCAACTGGAAGAGATCCATATTTATGTCTATTCCAAAGAAAGTTGATCCAACCAAGTGCAGAAATTACAGAAAATATCATTAATATCACACGCAAGTAAAATTTTGCTGAAGATCATTCAAAAGCGGCTGCAGCAGTATATCAACAGGGAACTGCCAGAAATTCAAGCCAGATCCTGAACAGGACATGGAATGAGGGGTATCATTGCTGATGTCAGATGGATCCTGACTGAAAGCAGAGACTACCAGACAGATGTGTACCTGTGTTTTATTGACTATGCAAAGGCATTCGACTGTGTGGATCATAAGAAATTATTGATAACATTGTGAAGAATGGGAATTCCAGAACACTTAATTGTGCTCATGTGGAACCTGTACATAGAGCAAGAGGCAGTCATTCGAACAGAACAAGGGGATACTGCCTGGTTTAAAGTCAGGAAAGGTGTATGTCAGGGTTGTATCCTTTCACCATACCTATTCAATCTGTATGCTGAGCAAATAATCTGAGAAGCTGGACTATATGAAGATGGACGAGGCATCAAGATTGGAGGAAAACTCATTAACAACCTGCCATATGCAGACGACACAACCTTGCTTGTTGAAATGAAGAGATCTTGAAGCACTTACTGATGGAGATCAAAGACCACAGCCTTCAGTATGGATTACACCTCAACAAAAAACAAAACAAAAATCCTCACAACTGGACGAATAAGCAACATTATGATAAACAGAGAAAAGATTGAAGTTGTCAAAGATTTCATTTTACTTGGGTGCACAATCAACACCCATGGAAGCAGCAGTCAAGAAATCAAGACACATTGCATTGAGCAAATCTGCCGGAAAAGACCTCTTTAAAGTGTTCAAAAGCAAAGATGTCACTTTGAGGACTAAGGTGCTCCTGACCCAAGCCGTGGAGTTTTCAATCACCTCATGCATGCAAAAGCTGGACAATGAATAAGGAAGACTGAAGTATAATTGACGCCTTTGAATTGTGGTGTTGGTGAAGAATATTGAATATACCGTGGACTGCCAAAAGAATGAACATATCTGTCTTGAAAGAATTACAGCCAGAATGCTCCTTAGAAGCGAGGATGACGAGACTTCGTCTCACATACTTTGAACATGTTATCAGGAGGGACTAGTCCCTGGAGAAGGACATCATGCTTGGTAGAGTAGAGGGTCGGTGAAAAAGAGAAGGATCCTCAATGAGACTGACACAGTGGCTACATCAATGGCCTCAAGCATAACAATGATCATGAGGATGGCGTAGGACTGGGCAGTGTTTCATTCTGTTGTACATAGGGTCATTATGAGTCAGAATCTACTCGACAGCACCTAACAACAACAATAGGTCAGGTATTGGTGAAAGGTGAAGCTCTGAGTGATTGCATGTGTAATATCTTTCTATAATTTTGTTATAATGAGAAGTTTGAGGAAGCTGGTTGGTTGGTCCTACTTTCACTAGACAAACTGGGGAAAGAAAGAGATGAGCTCAGGGCTTCAGAGTCAAAACTCAAGTGCCATGTAAACAACCTCAACATTTCCGCTCGTGCCTTGAAAGAAAGCCTTATTTCTTTTTTTTTTTTTTATTTTTTTTTTATTGTACTTTAGATGAAGGTGTACAGAACAAATAGGTTCTCATTAAACAGTCAGTACACTTATCGTTTTATGACATTAGTTAACAATCCTACGACCTGTCAACACTCTCCCTTCTCGACCTTGGAGGACCTTTTTTTTTTTTGGTGAAAATATACATAGCCATAGTTACACCATTTCCAAAGTTTCTACATGTACAATTCAGTGACATCGATTACATTCTTCCAGTTGTGCTGCTATTCTCAGTATCCTTTTCCAAATTATTCCATCACCATTATCTTCAACTCACTATCCGCTAGGCTTCCCATGAAACCTTTTGAGTTGCTGTTGTCAATTTGATCTCACACAGGTAATTCTTTTTTTTTTTTTTTTTTGGTATCTTTGTTGAAGATTTACAGAACAAATAGTTTCTCATTAAACAGTTAGTACACATATTGCCCTATAACAATGGTTAACAACCTCACGACATGTCAACACTGTCCCTTCTCAACCTTATGTTCCCTATCACCAGCTTTCCTGTCCCCTCCTGCCTTCTAGTCCTTGTCCCTGAAGTGTTGTGCCCCATTAGTCTCATTTTGTTTTATGGGTCTGTCTAATCTTTGGCTGAAGAGTGAACCTCAGGAGTGACTTCACCACTGAGGTAAAAGGATGTCCAGGGACCATAGTCTCTGAGTTTCTCCAGTCTATCAGGCCAGTAAATCTGGTCTTTTTTGTTCTATATACTTCTCCAGCTCTGTCTGGGACCCTCTGTTGGGATCCCAGTCAGTGCAATCAGTGGTGGTATCTGGCACCATCTAGCTGTACTGGCCTCAGTCTGGTGGAGGCCATGGTAGCTGTGGTCCATTAGTCCTTTGGATTAATCTTTTCCTTGTATCCTGTTCTCTTCATTCTCCCTTGCTCCCAAAGGGGTGAGACCAGTGGAGTATCTTAGATGGCTGCTCACAGGCTTTTAAGACCCCAGATGCTAGTCACAAGGTAGAATGTAGAATGTTGTCTTTATAAACTGTGTTATGCCAGTTGAGCTAAATGTTCCTGGAGACTATGGTCTCCACAGCCCTCTGCCCAGCAATTCAGTGCCTCAGGGAGTTTTGATGTGTCTATGGAGCTTCCATGACCTTTCCTTGTACAAGTTGTGCTGGCTTTCCCAGTATTGTGTACTGTCTTACCCTTCACCAAAGTTACTACTTATCTATTGTCTATTTAGTTTCCTCCCCCACCTCCCACCCCTCGTAACCAGCAAAGATTGTTTCTTTTTGTATGTAAACTTTTTCATGGGTTTTTACAGAAGAAGTCTCATACAATATTTGTCCTTTTGCAATTGACTTATTTCACTCAGCGTACTGTCCTCCAGTTTCAACCATGTTATGAGATGCTTCACAGATTCATCATTCTTCTTTATCATTGCATAATACTCCCTTGTGTGTATGTACCATAGTTTGCTTATCCGTTCGTCAGTTGATGGGCATCTGAGCTATTTCCATCTTTTTGCTATTGTGAACAGTGCTGCAATGAATATGGGTTTGCATGTCTATTCGTGTGACGGCTCTTATTTCTCTAGGATATATTCCTAGGAGTGGGATTGCTGGATCGTATGGCATTTGTATTTCTAGCTTTCTAAGGAAGCGCCATATCGTTTTCCAAAATGGTTATATCATTTTGCATTCCCACCAGCATTGGATAAGAGTTCTGGATCTCCCCTCAGCCTCTCCAACATTTGTTATTTCCAATGTTTTTGATTCATGCAAGTAATGCCAGGGTGAGATGGTATCTCTTTGTGGTTTTAATTTGCATTTCTCTAGTGGCATTTCCTCATGTGTCTTGAATGTCTTCTTTGGTGAAGTTTCTGTTCATTTCCTTTGCCCATTTTTTAATTGCATTGTCTTTTTGTTGTAGAGGTGTTGGATTTTCTTGTAGATTTTTAGAGATTAGACCTTTGTCTGACTTGTACTGTCCAAAATTGTTTTCCTAGTCTTTAGGTTCTCTTTTTACTCTTTTGGTGAAGTCTTTTGATGAGCATAGGTGTTTAATTTTTAGAAGATCCCAGTAATCTTCTGGAGTTTGTGTGTTGTTGGTTATGGTTTGTATCCTGTTAATGCCGTGCATTAGGGCCTCTAGCATTGATCCTATTTTTTCTTCTATGACCTTTATAGTTTTTGGCTTTATATTTAGGTCTTTGATCCACTTTGAATTAGTTTTTGTGTATGGTGTGAGGTATGGGTCCTGTTTCATTTTTTTGCAGATGGACACCCAGTTTTGCCAGCACCATAGAAAGTCTTATTTCTTGTAGTAACAGAGCTAATATTGCTAAAAACCAAACCCAGAGTGTTATCCTAAAATGGCTGAATTATAACACCAACTCAATTGCCAACCTTGAGAGGTGTCTGAAGTTAAAGTGAGGGCTTTGTTTGGGAAGAAATGGGATCCTGAAACTTGGGATTGGGTCATATGGGCAGATAATCAGGAAGCTGGAGACTCTGAGCCCCTAAATTCCATTGAATCACTCCTGCCAACAGAACCAGCCCTCTCACTTCCATCTGAAGAGATTACTCTATGTTTGTCTGCTAAAGCACCCTCCCCAGTAAAACCACTAGTCCCTCCACTCCCATTTTATGAGATTAACCCAGCTGTATCTAAAGAGCCTTTGTCTGAGTCATTGCCTGGGGCATCACCTAAGGCAGATGCTTTACAAGACAATGCTGAATGTTCTCAAAACACTTCCCCACCACCAATTATGGCTTTTAGACCTGTAACTAGACTTATGTCCCAGCAAGCTCCAAAAGGTGAAGTAAAAAGTGTAACCCTGGAGGAGGTACGCTACACTCCAAAAGAGCTGCTTGACTTTTCTAATATGTACAAACAGAAACCTGAGGAATATGTGTAGGAATGACTACGAAGGGTGTGGGATAATGGTGCAAGGAACGTAAAGACGGATCAGTCTGAGTTTATTGATATGGACCCACTAAGCCCAGATTCTTCATTCAGTGTTTTAGCTCGAGAAGTTAGGAAAGGATCTAATAGTTTATTTGGTTGAGTTGCTGAAGCATGGATTATGCAGTGGCCTACACTAAATCAAGTTGAAGTACCAGACCTGCACAGGTATTCTCTAGAAGAAGGCATCCAAAGCCTTAGCGAAACTGGTATGCTAGAGTGGATTTATCAGGTTAGACCCACAGACCCACAGGTGGAGTCTCCAGAGGACACACCTTTTACCACAACTATGAGGAACAAATTTGTGAAGGGAACTCCAGCATCCTTAAAGACTACTGTGATTGCCATTTTATATAAATCAGGTTTGACACTGGGAACGGCCCTAACTGAATTAAGATACGTAACTACAATGGAGCTGATTGGACCCTGTAGTAATAGGGACCAAGTCGCAGCACTCAATCGACAAAAACAAGGTGGGTATGGCTACCGTAATGGACAGTGGAGTCAAAGCAGTAATCAGAATAATCTGACTCATATGGATTTCTGACGTTGGCTACTTCGTCATAGTGTCCCCAGGAGTGAAATAGATAGGAAAGCTACTAAATATTTACTTGATCTGTACAAGCGGATGAATTTTAGGTCAAGTAAACAGCAGTCTAACTCAAATTGCCAGAATAGAGAGTCACGGCCCCTCAGTCAATTCCCAGACTTGAGTGAGTTTACAGACCCACAACCTCTTGATTGATGGGGAGGCTGGGTCCCCTTGAGGAAGGACTCCAATACCCTGCCAAAAACTTACACTGTTAATCTTTCTCTCAGCCTTCCCCAAAAGGGTCTACGGCCTTTTATGAGAGTGACTGTTTGTTGGGGAAAAGGAAATAGGAAATAATTAGACTTTTCAGGGATTACTGGATACTGACTCTAAACTGACACTGATTCCAGGAGACCTAAAACAGCACCGTGGCCCACCAGGCAGAGTGAGGGCATATGGAGGTCAGGTTATTAATGGAGTAGCCTTCAGTATGGATTACACCTCAACATAAAGAAAACAAAAATCCTCACAACTGGACCAATAAGCAACATCATGATAAACGGAGAAAAGATTGAAGTCATCAAGGATTTCATTTTACTTTGATCCACAATAACACCCATGGAAGCAGCAGTCAAGAAATCAAACAACGGATTGCATTGGGCAAATCCGCTGCAAAAGACCTCTTTAAAGTGTTAAAAAGCAAAGATGTCACTTTGAGGACTAAGGTGTGCCTGACCCAAGCCATGGTGTTTTCAGTCATCTCACATGCATGGAAAAGCTGGACAATGAATAAGGAGGACTGAAGAAGAATTGATGCCTTTGAATTATGGTGTTGGTGAAGAATATTGACTATACCATTGTGATGGTTAACATTGGCTGTGCCATGATCCTCAGTGTTTTGGCAGTTGTATACTCTTGTGATCACTTTCCTGTTGAAATTTGATATGTGATCACCCCCATAATGGAATCTTCTGAGTGATACGGTGGGAGCAGAGCCTGTGGCGGCTCTTAGGTCCCTCAGCCTTATCTTTCTGCCCTCTGCCAACTACTTCCTTCCTGTTCGCCTTGCCAAGGTTTTTGGCCAGCTCTGGATCCTGCAGCTGCCTCTTGTTTGTCTGACCTCCAGTTCTTGGTGCTTGAGCTAGCAGCTTACCTGCCAATCTTGGGTTTGACAGCCCCTGCAGCTATGTGATTGGGCAAGACACCTTGCGGTATTGCCTGCTGATCTTGGGATTCGTTGACCTTCGCAGCCTGTGAGCAAGAATCCTGCTCTCTGACCTGCTGATCTTGGGTTCACAAGCCTCTGTGGCTACATGAATCAGGAGAAGCCCTATCCTGATCCACGGACTTGGGACATTCCATCCTCTACAATTGCGTGAGCTGTTTCCTTGATATAAATTTCTCTCTATAAATATATTTATACACTATACTGGTTTTGCTTCTCTAGAGAACCCAGCCTAAGACAACTGTGGACTGCCAGAAGAACGAACAAATCTGTCTTGGAAGAAGTGCAGCCGGAATGCTCCTTAGAAGCCAGGATGGTGAGACTTCATCTCATGTACTTTGGACCTGTTATCAGGAGAGATCAGTTCCTAGAGAAGGACATCATGCTTGGTAATGTAGATGGGCAACAAAAGAGAGGAAGTCCTTCAACGAGATGGATCAACACACTGCCTGCAACAATGGGCTCAAGCATAGCAAAGATTTTAAGGATGGTACAGGAATGGGCAGTGTTTCATTCTGTCATACACGTTTGCTGTGAGTCTGGACCAACTCAACAGCATCTAACAACAACAACAAAGTTTTTAGTGTTGCCAGTGTGGGATGCAGGGGAGAAGGGATGTCTTAGCTTAGAGGACACTGATTTCCGTTAATGGTAGTGGAATAATTTGAAAATGGATAGTGGTGATGGTTGCACAACATGATGACCATAACCAACGTCACGGAATTGTACATGTAAAAAAGTTGACTTGGAAAATGTTTTGTTGTATGTATTTTTACCACAATAAAACAATTAAAAAACAATTCAGTATCAGAGAAGGATCCCAGCACTTTCTGACCGCTGATTACTTTGGTGGCTCTAATTTAAAAAGTAAATGTATTTTACTTCCTTTGCTCCATTTTTTTGCTCTGATGACATTTTGAAACTTCTGAAATATTTGCCAAATTTTGCCAGAACTACAAATTTTTAAAAATGTGATTTTTGTGAGAAAGCAGTACCTGTTTAGTTTTCTAATTACAAGAAGAATTCTTTGCACACACAAGTTAAAACTTGGTTCACACATCAAAAATTATTTCTAACAGCATGAACATAGTTTTGCCATATTTTTAGGGTATCTTCTGTGAATAAGGAGGTAAAGGAAACTATCTACTCTGTGGGTTCCGGGGAATCAGAAAATAAAACCTATCTTTCCTGCCTGTTTGGAACCACATGAAAGAGAAATGCAGAAGACAGGAAAACAGAGACAAAAGTTATCACCTTTCTTATAGGTAAGGTAGAGAGCATGGCTTCCAATAACTGGATTTGCTAATACTTCATCCCCAATTGGCACAGGCCCCTCCACTGCAGCATGGCAGGGCTCAGACCTGGACAGGTATGTTCTGGAAAAAAAAAGAGAAACCAGAAGGGACTGTGCTTTGCTTACCCTGTTCTTTCTCCCAAACTCCCCAATCAGAAAAATCACTCCTCCTACCCTGGAGATAAACCATGAGAAACCAAAAGAACCAAACCTGTTGGCCATCAAGTCGATTCCGACTCATAGCAACCCTATAGCGCAAGGTAGAACTGCCCCATGGAGTTACCAAGGAGCGCCTGGTAGATTCAAACTACCAGCCTTTATGGTTAGCAGCCACTACACCACCCAGATTTCCAAACTGTGAGAAGGGGAGAGTAAAGCAGGTTTTTCAGGTGGAAGTCCTTCCGCAGGGGAGCCTGAGGCAAGGGAAATGGAAGATCTTTCTGTAATCTCCCTACTGCCTTATCTCCTTTCAAGCTTGTCTTAGAGAAACAGAACCAGAAATACATACATTCCTCATAATTGTTACATGCATTCTCTGTCAGAAATAAACTCTATATTCTTCATTTATCACTGTCCAATATGCTAGCCACTAGACATATGTGGTTCTTAACACTTAATATATGCCCAGTGTGACAGAGGAAATAAAGTTTTAATTTTATTTTATTTCTGTATAAAATTAGCCTTATGTGGTTAGCGGCTAACAAATTAGACAGCATAGCTCTAGATAATCTAATCTCAATTACTAACATCCAGGGGGCGAAAATCCTAAGAAAAAGTCTCTGGCATTAGTTTTTTATTTTTAATTTCCTGTCCTGAATGTAGGATAAAACCAACAAAACCAAATCCATTGCCATGGACTCCGACTCATAGCGAGTCTATAGGATAAATTAGAACTGCCCCAGAGGGTTTCTGAGGACCACTGGCAGATCCGAACTGCCAGCCTTTTGGTAGCAGCCACAGCACTTAACCACTACACCACCCAGGGCTCCAAACGTAATACAGGAAATAAAATTACTTAAGTATTTACTCAATTAATCGTATATGTATAGCCTAAATGAAATCAAGCTGTGATCTATTCTCATCCCTAAAATGTAGATCAATTAGTTTAATTCACACAACAAATTTATGTTTCAGGATTAGTGTCACATTTTATAGACATGGAAACTGACGTACAGAGTTAGTACATTACCCAACTCATGGCGACCTCACATGTGCCAGGGTAGAACTGTGATCCATAGGGTTTTTTATGGCTGTTTTTTCAGAAGTAGATTGACGGGCTTTTCTTACCAGGCGCTTCTGGGTGAACTTGAACCTCCAGCCTTTTGGTTAGCAGCCCGGTGTTTAACTGTTCACACCACCCAGGGACACCTGAGATCACACAGCTTTATGTAAAGTAACTCATTTGGTTTGTTTTGATGAGTTGTCACCCTCCCATCTTCTTTCCATACACTTCTCAACTCTCCACCTTGCCAGGGCAGATATTGTTGTCCTGTGCTCTCTGCTCTGGCCCTTGTCCTGGCCACCTTTACCCTCCAAGATGCTCCATGCTCCAAAATCCCCTGTTCTTCCACCCCTACCCACCCAAACTCCCATTACCCCAGTGCAGCTGATCTCATGTGCTAGGAAGAAACTTTCCAGAGACGCTTTTATTTTCAAAGAGGCTGCTTCATAAATCAGATACACCTCTAGAGGCAAACCTAGGTCTGTAACTCCTAAACTCTTAAACACCAAACCATATATACTGTCTTTGTCAACTGATATCAAGGTACCCAGACCATATTATCTATCATTTATAAAAACATTCTCATTAGTTAAATGTAAACTTTCAGGGAGAGTCCATAAGAGAATTCCTTCAAATAGCATTTGGTTGTTCTGCAAAACCACAGATACAGTCATTTCGGTTACTTGGTGACTTTGAGTTCATTTCAAGCAAAATGGTCTTTTCATGTGCACTTTTTTTTTTTTTTTTTTTTAATTTAGAACAAAAGTTCTATAGCCCAATATGTTTCCTTTGGGCAAAGGATCTTGCTCAGCTATCACAATGAGCCTACCTTGGGTGCCTAGTGATATCATTCCTTCATCCAGTATATGATTATTTTATTTATAAGGCCTACTATGTGTAGAAGGAGCCCTGGAGGTGCCATGGCTAAGTGCTGGGCTGCTAAATGAAAGGTCAGAGGTTGGAACCCACCAGCTGCTCCACAGAAGAAAAGACCTGGAGATCTGTTCCAGTAAACGTTTCAGCCTAGGAAACCCTACGGGACAGTTCTACTCTGTCCTGTAGGGTTGCTGTGACTCGGAATCAACTGGACAACACACAACAACACCAGGCTGCAGAGGTGACCGTGACAGAAAGTTCCTGCCGTCAGGCATCCCACAACACCAATAATTAGTTATAATTGTGACAAGGGTCACACAAGGTAAATGAATGGTGGCAAAAAACATAGCCAGGCAATAGGCCTAGCTTAATGGACTAGTTAATAAGGAGAACCTCTGAAAGCAAACTTTCTGATCACTAGTTAGCAATTCTGTTTATGTGCTCACATTTCATTTTATATAATTTTATAATCAACACATTAGGAAAATATAAAAATAAATAAGAGGCATAAGCAGCCTTCTTACTTCTGTGGGAGTACATAATAATTATCCCTGCATTTATTTTTCTTTCAGTAGGACTCCAACTTTTAAAATTCCCCCGGAAAGTATATAAACCTGCTTCACAATAATAAATATGGAAACTGAGTTAAAATGATGTCATTGCTTTCGGCATCTGCGCTATTAGTTTGGAGAAGACAAAGAATAATAAGTTCTTAGCCTTTTGCTTTAGAAGCTAAGATTGACAAGAAAAGATCATGCCTTTGTGAAATAGTTAATTCTTAAGTAAGAAGGGTATACCCAAAAGATGACCAAGAAACACTGGCATGTCCTGCCTTTGAAGAATTTAGTCTACCATCATCATGAAGACTGAGATAAAAAAAATTCCATAATGAGTTAAGACTTTCTAGATATTAATTTAAGACTCCCGTTTCTACTCAGAGTGCAACTCAAAGAGGGTAAATTAATTTCACATGGGTCAGCCAATGATCAGCAGAAACAGGTGTTAGCACATTAATAAGTATAATAGGAAACTTAGACACAAACAAGGTTCCCCATTCCTTTTGCAACATTGACTTCGCTTCCCCTGCCTTGGTGCGTTCTTTGGAATTGAAGAGCAGCTGAATGTGCTAATTCACCTCCAGTGGTGATGCTTTTCCCCTGTGCTTTTCTCATGTGCAGAAGTGGAAAAGGGAGAATGCTGTAAAAACAGAAACCGTTTCCAGGTGTGGCCTCCAAGGACTGTTTCCTCAGATTTCCACCCCATAACCTGGAACCCTCCCATCCCTGCCCCTCACTGCTGGATCTACCTGCCTGAAATGCCCCCAGAGATGCATTTGATTTATGAAGTAGCCTCTTTGAAAATAAAAGCATCTCTGGAAAGTTTCTTCCTAGCACATGAGATCAGCTGCACTGGGGTAATGGGAGTTTGGGTGGGTAGGGGTGGAAGAACGGGATTTTGGAGCACGGAGAATCTTGGAGGGTAGAGGTGGCCAGGACAAGGGCCAGAGCAGAGAGCACAGGACAACAATATCTGCCCTGGCATGGTGGAGAGTTGAGAAGGGTTTGGAAGGAAGATGGAAGGGTGACAACTCATCAAAACAAATCAAATGAATTACTTTACATAAAGCACTTAGAATAGTGCCTGGCCCAAAATAATATGAAAATAATAATTACTTACTAATTAGTTCTTACCAGTTAACCAGTTGCAATTGAGACAGCTCTGACTCATGGCAACCCCATGTGTTTCAGAGTAGAACTGCGTTACATGGTGTTTTCAGGGCTATGACCTTTCAAACATAGATTGCCAGGTCTTTCTTCTGAGGCACCTCTGGGTGGGTTTGAACTGCCAACCTTCACAGTTAGTAGCCCAGCACTTAACCACTTGTGCCACCCAAAAACCAAAACCAAATCCTTTGCCATTGAGTCAATTCCGACTCACGGTGACCCTACAGGACAGAGTAGAACTGCCCCATAGGATTTCCAAGGAGTGGCTGGTAGATTCGAACTGCCCACCTTTTGGTTAGCAGCCAAGCTCTTAACCACTGTGCCACCAGGGACTCCAATTATTGGTCTTTCCGTTGCCGTTGAATTGATTCTGACTCACATAGTTGATTTCCATGACTGGGAAAGTTTTAGTCTTCCTCCTTCTCTCTCTCTTCTTACCATGTAGCCTACAGTTCCTAGGACTCAAAGATACAATTTGCACAATTCATCGTACTGTTTAATTCCATGTTAAGTAAAAAAGGCTTTTGTGAGCTGGCTCTGGAACACAAACAACATCCATTCATTATTTTGACAAAAAAAAAAAAAAATGTTTGGCACACAGCAAGCTCTAAATGAGTAATTGCTTAATCAAAAATATGTTTAGCATTCCAAACAACCAATTTATACACTTGGGGAGTGAATGGCATTTCTAGGTTGAGTGCTCCCTATGTGTTGAAGGTGTTCTTATTTAGCTCTTCGGGATTGAACAAGAAAGGTTTTGTAAGCACTTGCAACTAATCACTATGTTAAAGTTTATGATTTGATCTGAATTAAAAATGTTTTCAATGGAAAGTGAAAGGATTAAATACCCCCACCCCAGACAGCCTGGAGACGAATACCCTTTGTCTAAAAACTGAATCAGAGAGACTCTTACAAGCAACATTGGGGTCCTGGTGCTGAATCTGGGAGCAGAGACTTACATGAAGTAAATTGCTCAGTGAGGAACATCAAAGGCACCTACAGGTTTTGATGTTGCTCTTCCAGAGAAGGAGGGAGCAGAGAAGAGAGGGGGCAATGAGGAGAGGGAGTGGACTGAGCAACAATGCTGGACCCCATACTGTAAAAAGGCTTAACATCTTTTAATAATCCACTTGTCTTTGGGTATAAAAAAAAAAAAAAAGGCAATGTCATTATGACCTATGGTGATACATGGGTTGAGAGCAGTACTTTCAGGTACAAATGGCCACCAACATCCTGAGGGTCAGGAACAATTAGAGATCTTACACTTGGAACATGTTCTTGGCTTTGTAATCAGTCACTGAATCAAGATCATAGAAATGTGTCAAAGGCTGAGCATCAGAAAGAGAAGTAAAGTCATTCTTGTCTAAAAAACGTGTCAGGGTGTGGGACACATTCAGGAAGTTCAATAAACAATTACTGATTGATTGGGCTGGAGAAGAGCTCTATGCCTAGAATGTTCACCTGTGAATCCTTTAGCAGTCAAAATTTAAGTAAGAGAAACGTGTCTACAAGAATAATGGAAACAACTGCTAAAAGCAAACTGTCTTTTTAAAAGTTACTTTTAGTATTCTAGACATAGAGTTCTCGAAATAAAAAACTCTTTAACGATACTTTCCAGGCATTATTTCCAAAGTACTGTCTGAGTAAGTCACTGCTTTTCTCATGAAGTCAATAAATAGCTCTTCACATCATAACTAGGGAGCTCCCACGATAAACTGCCTACTTTGCCATTTGAACATGCTGTCCACCAGAATAAATTCTCAAATAATTTCCTGTTCTGTCTTCTTGAGAGATGAATCTGTCCAGCCCTTCCCACTGCATGTATCCTGCACTTGCTCATATTTAGTTTTGGCTCATGTCATGAGTCATAAAATATCCTTGTTTTCCTCATCAGCCATGCCTGACCCCCAAAACTTGTTAATGAAGAAACAATTATTTTCTCTTCTAATTTTTTTTTTTTTTTTTGGATACTATGTGTTTTCGCTAATGGAAGGCATGCTGATTAAAGGATCAATTCAGAATTTTTGTTATGAGTTATAGGTTTTGATACCCATTATCTGGGCTCACATATGTCCCAGCGGATGCTGGACGTAGTAAATCCTACCGATACGAGTCAATGATAAAATCGTTTCTTTTTTTTTCAATTTAAAAAATTTTATTTCTTGAAAATTTGCAAAACATGAGGTAAAACATGAAGGCACCTGGCAACGACTGTGCATACATTTTATTCTAGTCTCTGTCTTCTTAGCCTTTTCAATTATTTTTCATGAAACTTTTCAAAACATGGTACAATGCTTCCTTCCTTACTGCAAAAACAGTACTTACAGCCCAAATAAATAAATCCAAGAGATTTTGTATCTCAGGAAAATCACCACTACTATGTATTCTTTATTATAACAAAAACAGTACAAACGGCTAAGAGGCAGAAACAGCTGCCCTGGAATACTACAGAACTGCTCACAGCGGTCAGTGCATGCCACCTGCTACACATGGAAGCAACAATTGGGCCCTAAGACTGAATGAAGAGTAAGAATAACTCATAGGAGTTCGAGTCTCTTGAAAGTACCACTGCAATGCATTATTCCTTACTGCAAAGGCATTATTTACTGTTCAAAATCTAGAAAAGCAGGAAGCCAGTAACATCTGGAAACAATGAATGGCATCAGGGAGAAAATGGCCACTATGATTGACTGAGGACTAGGAATAGCTTATTCTCGAGATAAGTACATTCTCATGAGAACATAGTAACGGGGAAATATATTGAGAGGGCTAATCTCACAGAAATAAAGGCAAACCTGTCAAAAGTTTAGAAAATTTACATATTCAGGAGGCATCACCTAAGACAATGCTCACTCTACACAAAAATGAGGCTCCAACTCAGGGTTCTTAAATTTCACACGTTTCAAAAGTCTCCCACCTTGAGGCTAAACCCCTAAAATCAGGTCATCTCCTTCCCAAAGAATTCCAGAGGCATAAAAAGTGGTTGAGATACCCTACATCCCACAAATCAGCAAAGTGTTAAAAAGAAAGTCTTTAGAATTTCAATTCTGCAAAGAGCAACCAGCTGAGGCAGAAAACACCCAAGGAGGTTTGCTGTTGTTGTTAGGTGCCTTCCAGTCAGTTTCAACTCATAGTGACCCTATGTACAGCAGAATGAAACATTGCCTGGTCCTGCACCATCCTCACAATTGTTGCTGTTTGAGCCCATTGTTGCAGCCACTGTGTCAATCCATCTCATTGAGGGTCTTCCTCTTTTTCACTAACCCTCTACTTTACCAAGCATGATGTCTTTTTCCAGGAACTGATCCCTTCTGATAACATGTCCAAAGTATGTGAGACAAAGTCTAGTCAACCCCACTTCTAAAGAGCATTCTGGCTGTACTTCTTCCAAGACAGGTTTATTTATTCTTTTGGAAGTCCATGGCATATTCAATATTCTTCGCCAACACCATAATTCAAAGGCATCAATTCTTCTTTAGCCTTCCTTATTCGTTATCCAGCTTTCACGTACGTATGAGGCAATGGAAAACACCATGGTTTGGGTCAGGGGCACCTTAGGCCTCAAAGTGACATCTTTGCTTTTGAACCCTTTAAAGAGGTCTTTTGCAGCATATCCACCCAATGCAATAAGTCATTTGATTTCTTGACTGGTGCTTCCATGGATGTTGATTGTGGATCCAAGTAAAATGAAATCCTTGACAACCTCAGTCTTTTCTCTGTTTGTCATGATGTTGCTTATTGGTCCAGTTGTGAGGATTTTTATCTTCTTTATGTTGAGGTGTAATCCATACTTCAGTCTGTAGTCTTTGATCTTCGTCAGTAAGAGCCTCAAGTCCTCTTCACTTTCAGCAAGGAAGGTTGTGTCACCTGCATGTTGCAGATTGTTAATGAGTCTTCCTCCAATCCTGATACTGCGTTCCTCTTCATATAGTCCAGCTTCTCAAATTATTTGCTCAGCATACAGATTGAATAGGTATGGTGAAAGGATACAGCCCCGCAATACACCTTTCCTGACTTTAAACCAGGCAGTATCCTCTTGTTCTGTTCAAATGACTGCCTCTGGGTCTGTTTACAGGTTCCGTAAGAGCACAATTAACAGTTCTGGAATTCTCATTCTTCACAACGTTATCCATACTTGTTATGATCCACACAGTCAAATGCCTTTGCATAGTCAATAAAACACAGGTAAATGTCTTTCTGGTATTCTCTGCTTTCAGCCAAGATCCACCTGATATTAGCAATGATATCCCTTGTTCCACGTCCTCTTCTGCATCTGTCTTGAACTTCTGGCAGTTCCCTGTCGATGTACTGCCGCAATCATTTTTGAATTATCTTCAGCAAAATTTTACTTGCATGTGATATTAATGATATTTTTTGATAATTTCCAAATTCTGTTGGATCACCTTTCAGCACAGTATCAAACAGTGTTCCACTGCCACTCATAAGGTTTTCACTGGCCAATTTTTTTTAGAAGTAGATCATCAGGTCCTTCTTCTTAGCCTGTCTTAGTCTGGAAGCTCCTCTGAAACCTGTCCATCATGGGTGACACTGTTGGTATTTGAAATACCAGTGGCATGGCTTCCAGCATCACAGCAACAAGTAAGCCACCACAGTACAACAAACTGACAGATGAGTGATGGCGGGAAGGCTTAGACATGGACTCCAGACTATTTTGTTTTGTTTACAGAGATTAATATGTTGACATCGCCTTGAACAGTGACAATTCTAAAATTTACTCCTTACAACCAATGTTTAAAGTTCCTCTGTCTTCCAGTCTCCTGAAGCATTCCCTCCTTATGCCTAGCCAACACTTTGAGCCCTACTTCTCCCAAAATTAAAGTCTTATTCTCCATACGTTCTGATTTTCTTTTTACTTGCAAAATGTAATTTCATTTGACCCTAACAAGATTCCATATACAGTGGAAAAAAGAAATGTTGCAACTATGATGAGATACCACTACACATCGATCAGAATGGCCAAAATCCAAAACACTGGCAACAGCAACTGCTGATGAAGATAAGGAGCGACAGGAACTCCCATTCTTTGCTGGTAAGAATGCAAAATGGCATAGCCTAGAAAACAGTTTGCAGTTCCTCAAAAAGTTAAACATTAATTTGCTATATGACCCAGCAATTCCACCTCTAGGTATACACACAGAAGAATTGAAAATAGGGATTTAAACAGATGTTTGTATGCCAATATTCACAGCAGCATTATTCACATTAGCTAAAAGGTGGAAATAACCCAAGTGTCCATTAACAGATGAATGGGTCAACGAAATGTGGTATATACATACAATGAAATATTATTCAGTCACAAACAGAAAGTTCTTATATACGCTACAACATAGATGAAACTTGAAAACATTATTCTTGAGTAAAATAAACCAGACACAAAAGGACAAATATTGTATGATTCTACTTATATGAAATATCTAGAATAGGCAGAAAGTAGCTTAGAGGTTAACAGGAGCTGGCAGTAGGGGAAAATGGGGAATTATCGCCTAATGGGCATAGAGTTTTTGTTTTGGGGTAATGAAAAAGTTTTGAAAATGGATGGTGGCAATGGTTGCACAATATTTTGAATGTAATAATGCCATTGAAATGTACACTTAAAAAAGGTTGAAACAGCAGATTTTATTTCCTATGCAATTTACCACAATAAAAAATAAAAGTGATACTGCCACTTTATAAGATAGTTTGGTCATTTCTTACAAAGCTAAACACACTTTTTTTTTTTTTTTTTTTTTTTTGGTGAGAAGAGACATAAAGCTGTCTCCATTTTTTTTTTTTATTGTTATCATTTTATTATGCTTTAGGTGAAAGTTTACAGAACAAATTAGTTTCTCATTAAACAATTAATACACATATTATTTTGTAACATTGGTTACCAACCCGGTGACACGTCAACATTCTCCCCTTCTCGACGGTGGGTTCCCCATTTCCATTCATCCAGCTTTCCTGTCCCCTCCTGCCTTCTTGTCCTTGCCCCTGGGCTGGGGTGCCCATTTAGTCTTGTATACATGGCTGAACTATGAGCCATGCTCTCCACCTTCCCTGAAAGAAAGGTGATACTTTTGTCTCTGTTTTCTAGTCTCTGGCAGATCAGTAAGTCTGGTCTTTTTTTGAGTGTGTTTAAATTTTATTCTACATTTTTCTCCAGCTCTGTTCGGGACTCTCTAGTTTGCCCTTGACAAAGCAGTCAGTGGTGGTAGCCAGGTACCATCTAGTTGTGCTGGACTCAGTCTGGTGAAGGCTGTGGTAGTTGTGGTCCATTGGTCTTTTGGACTAATCTTTCCCTTGTGTCTTTGGTTTTCTTCATTCTCCCTTGCTCCAGATGGGGTGGGACAAGTAGAGTATCTTAGATGGCAGCTCACAAGCTTTATGACCCCAGACACTACTCACCAAAGTAGGATATAGAACATTTTCTTTATAAACTATATTATGTCAATTGAGCTAGATGTCCCCCAAGACCATTGTCCCCAGCCCAAAGCCCAGTAACTCGGTCTCTCAAGGAGGCTAAACACATTCTTACCATATGATCCAGCAACCTGCCTCGTAGATATTTATCCAAATGAGTTGAAAATTTATGTTCATAAAAACCTGCACACAAATGTTTATAACAGCTTTATTCACGACTGCCAAGAACTGGAAGCAGCTAACGTATCCTTCAGTAAATGAATGGATAAACAAACTGTAGTACATCCATACAATAGAATATTATTCAGTGATAAAAAAGACATGGAGGAACCTTAAATGCCTATTGCTAAGTGAAAGAAGCCAGTGTGATAAACCTACATACTGTATAATTCCAACTATATGATGTTCTGAAAAAGACAAAACCATATAATTCCAACTATACGATGTTCTGAAAAAGACAAAACCATAGATACAGTAAAAATATCAGTGAATGCCGGGGGTTGGGATGAGGGAGGGAGGGTTAAATAGGTGCAGCAAAAGGGATATTCAGGGCAGTGAAACTATTCTGCATGACACTGTAATGGTGGATACATAACATTATGCATTGGTCAAAACTCATGGAAGTGTACAACATGAAGGGTGAACCCTAATGTAAACTATGTTGTTGTTAGTTGCTATTGAGCAGATTCCAACTCATAGTGACCACACATATGCAGATTAGAACAAATTACATGAAGGGTGAACCCTAATGTAAACTATGTTGTTGTTAGTTGCTATTGAGCAGATTCCAACTCATAGTGAGCACACATATGCAGATTAGAACAAATTAAAAGCCCAAGCCACCTCGAACCCATTTGTGTTGGTGGCCATAACTACTAGTTTGAACCATAAAACGGTTGATTCAACCGTAGCAGAGCTTTCAATGCTAAAGTGAGCAGAAATGAATAAATCAATCACACCCCAGTCCAGTTTGCTAACCACAGGCCTCTAAAAATAAATAAATGTCACAGTAGAGAGCTTTAGCAGAGAAACATTCCCTACTAAAAAGGATACATTAGCCCTTTGTGTTTTTCCAAAGTCATTGTTGAGTGACTAGAGCCATTCATATGCCCCAGAACTTAACTATTTATATTTCTGTCCCTCAGGAGTACTTGGTTTAGTAATTTTTCTTAGAAAGGAAGGATAGGAAACAGCATTTTCTGTGTTTCCAAAATATGCATGCTTATCACCAACTGTTCACAAGAGGGTGACTTTTACTTTCAACTGGGGCTCTGTGGGGAGGGCCTCTGGCCTTCAAACTTACTTGATAAGCAGCCTTCAGTTCTCGGACAGCAAAAGGATTAGGGCAGGGTGAAAATGAGGGTTGACCAGGACCTCTTGGAGCCTCTTGGAGGGAGAGAAAGAAAAGCCTTTTTAAAATCACAATAGGATGGAAACAGCCTCAGAATCGGATAGAGAACAAGTATTTTGCCAATGGAGATTTTTGTAATTACTTTCTGCTTATGGCCATTGATACTGGATTTCCATTTACAGTAGTAATATAAAGTCTTCTTTATAAATAAATATTTTAATTCAAAAGAGTGAATTGATTTTTGTAAAATGCTAATTAATATGGTATTCAGATATAACAAAGTTTCCAAAGCTGGCCTGTGAATTGTTGACATTTAGGTCTGCTGGCCTAGAGGAGAAAAGCACTGGTTTTGGATCAAGGTACTACTGTCCCTGAAACTTTGAGCCATTTAATGACTTTCTTTGAGGCCCAGGATCCTCAACTATAAAAAGTTAGGATGAGAAACACCCACCACTAAGACTAATTGTGAGGAATAAATAAAATATAGATGTTTACATATATGTTCTTGTTAGGTGCCATTGAGTCAGTTCCGACTCATAGCAACCCTATGTACAACAGAACAAAACACTGCCCGGTCCTGTGCCATCCTCACAATTGTTATGCTCGAGCCCATTGTTGCAGCTAGTGTGTCAATCCATCTTGTTGAGGGTCTTCCTCTTTTTTGCTGACCCTCTACTTTACCAAGCATTGATGATGTCCTTCCCCAGAGACTGGTCCCTCCCGATAATATGTCCAAAGTACATGAGACAAAGTCTCAACATCCTCACTTCTAAGCAGCATTCTGGTCGTACTTCTTCCAAAACAGATTTGTTTGTTCTATATTTCTATAAAAACAGTCATGCTGGCACTGGAGGAATGCCGGTTTCCATTCAAAAGATGGCGCAAGTGGTCTCCTCTCTAACGCCCAGCTGCACTTTGTTGCTAGGAGCTAAAGCAACTATGATTAGGCCAGAGTCCAAAGTCTCAGGAAGGGTTAGTTACATCAGTTCTAGGCCCTCAGATCTTGGCCAGAATCTCACCATGTGTCATGGAAAACTTCCATCAGTTAAAGGTTTTCTCGTCCTTAACCCCAAGGACTCAAACCCAGTCCAAGGGACTACATAGGGATAAATATCATGCTATCTCTTTTTATTGTCTTCCTGTCTCCTGCGCTATAAATAAACAAATACCCTCTTCCTTTCAAAAGAAATCTAACCCATCCAGATGCAACTATCCTTCTCCCACAGTCTTCTCTTTTTTTGCACTCCCCAGATCTCCCCACACCCCTGTAATTTTTTTAAGTCGCTGGAAGTTCCATCCCCTTAAGCATCTATGGTGGAGGCTGAAAGGCCTATATGCTAGAAGCCACCACGGGGTAATTTACGATTTCTCTGATTCACTTATTTCAAAATATAAAATTGCTTGAAGCAGTGAACTTAGTTTTTCTGCCTACTATCCCCATCTTACCTGTCACCGTTTTAACGCCAAAATTTGGGCACAGCTTATTTTCATAGTAGCCATATCCGTTAGCAAACTGTTTAAAAATGCACTTCTCACAGAAGGGGACAAGGAAGCCCCCTGGTGATAGGGAACACAAGGTGGAGTAAGGATATTCTTGATGTGCTGTGAGATTGTTAACCATTGTCATAGGGCAACATGTGTAGTAACTGTTAAATGAAAAACTATTTTTTCTGTAAGCCTTCATCTTAAGTGAGAATAACAGCACAGTTGGAAGAGCGTAGTCAGTGTCACTGAACTGTGAATGTAGAAAATTTTGAAACGGTGTATCTTTGGCCATCTGTAATTTTCATAAAAAAAAAAAGGTTGAGAATTTAGAGGCTTAATACGTTGTGGGGTTGTTAACCAATGTCAAAAAACAACATGTGTACTACTATTTCATGAGAAACTATTTGCTCTGTAAGCTTTCACCTGAAGTACAATAAAATATATATTAAAAAAAAAAAAAAAAAATGCACTTCTCCAAATCATGAGCCTAGGAAGAAAATAAGAAAATGGCACCAAAAGTTATACCTTCTCCTTCTTTATCTCGTTTCAGGGATCACTACTTCATCTCTAAAATACACATAATAAATAAAGATGGAAATTTAAAAGTTTATGATTTTAATCACATTTAATCTGGAGTTAACCAGATGATCTTGACAAATCATTTTATTTCTTTTAAAATTAAACATATTTTAATCACAAAACTTTTTCTATAGAAACAATATCCATGGGAGAGAATACATTGATATAACTCTTTTAGAGCACAGTTTAGCAATATTGTCCCTGAAATATTAATAGTGATAACTTCAGAGTTGAAATTTTCACTGATTTTTATTTATTTTAATTTTTTTACATTGGCCATGTATTGCTTGTGTAATGAAAAATATTATTAAAATATTGTAAAATGTTTGGGGAAATATAGAAAGGAAAAAGAAATTTACCCCAATACCCAGAGTACATCAGATAAAAAGTTATGGCTCTTTGAATTACTATCTAATATTGTTATGTGTATATTAGAGAAGAAATACTAGATGGAAGGAGAAAGTATACCTTCTGGTGCTACATTCTTACATAATTGCTAAGCATTTTAGTTATAAGCTTCAAGTCTTTTCCCATATACATGAGGTTTTTCAATGATTGTGATTCTAAAGTTACTCTATTTCTGTCATTAAGTTTGTTACTACAAAGTATTCCTGCACTTACACACTCATCTTTCAATGATGTCACCTAAACTCAGTTTTACTTATGCTGGGAATATTGTTAGGTGTCGTTGAATTGGTTCCGACTCACAGCAACCCTAGGTACAACAGTATGAAACACCACCCGGTCCTGCGCCATCTTCACAATTGTTGTTATGCTTGAGCCCACTGTGGCAGGCATTGTGTCAATCCATCTCATTGAGGGTCTTCCTCTTTTTTGCTGACCTTCCACTTTACCAAGCATGATGTCCTTCTCCAGGAACTAGTCCTTCTTGATAACATGTCCAAAGTATGTGAGACAAAGTCTTGTCATCCTCACTTCTAAAGAGCATTGTGGCTGTACTTCTTCCAAGATAGATGTGTTCATTCTTTTGGCAGTCCATTCAATATGCTTCGCCAACACCACAACCCAAAGGCATCAATTCTTCTTCCGTCTTCCTTATTCATTGTCCAGCTTTTGAATGCTATGAGGCAACTGAAAACCCCTGGCTTGGGTCAGGTGCACCTTAGTCCTCAAAGAGACATCTTTGCTTTTGAACTCTTTTTTAAAGAGGTCTTTTGCAGCAGCTGGGAATAGCTGCAATAATTTTTCCCTCTTAGTCTGTGACTTTATGTCAACTCTTCTTTTGAGGCCCAGGCCAAGTCCATCTCATCCATAAAACCAGATGCCAGCATTCCCAGCTTCCAGCTCCTTCTTCCTCTTAGCCTTATTTACCTGTTCTGATCTGGCATTCAGATAATACAACATACATTGTTAACCATTTTTTACCATTTTTTTACCCTGTTCCCCTGGATCTGAGAGCATCTCTTGGGCTGGGACTGTGCCTCACATTCTTTGTATTATTAGTAGTGAGCTTTAAAAGCAGCAGATGGTAAAAAATTGTTTAATGATATAATAAAGTCATCTTAATTGTATTAATTTCTGTTTATTAATGCTGTACACAGCATCTTGGAATGGATACTTATTATAAAAGGCTTCAAGATTTTCTATATTGTAGAATTAAGGAGACCCCAGGGAGGGATGAAATAATGCCTGGCCAGTTGCCACCTTTTCCTCCCAGAATGACGTCCTTTTAGCAAACTCAATTCTGATACTAAGCAATTCCCTTCTTAACGTTCCTCTAGAGGGAATCATTTCCCTGAACAATTAGTCATCTCTGAGGGTAAATTCTCTTATCCCCTCTAACAAAACTGCAGTGACTAAAAGACATGCTAATGTTGGAAAGTCTGGAAAAACTTCTCTACAAATTATTTGGTTATGGAATCCTTCATAACCTCTATTTTTAATTTGTCAATTTGTACGTGTTTGTTCAATAATTTACCATCTGTGACTGTTTCCTTGTGTGTGATAAAAATTTAGGAATAAATTTTTACAAGTGTAAATAATTTTAAAACAGTATAGTACTTGTTACGATAAACAGACAATTCAAACGCCTCCTCCTCACTTGATATTTATATTTAATTGTGTTTTTCCTTATAATCTTTGTGCTTCATCTATTTTTAAACAATTTATCTTCTCAATTAAAATACTTCATCTTTTTTTTGTACTTGAATAAACTGCACAGTACGTGTGCATTTCAGAAAAATTAGAAAATGCAGATAAACAAATTTAAAAGATTAAAACCGTGTGAAATTTCACTCGAGAGATAACCAGTGATGTCAATATTTTGATGTATAGTCTTCTAGACTCTTCGATATAGAAATGAACATATATATTTAATTTTTTAAAGAAAATAGGGCCATACTGTGTACTCTTTTGTTCTAGCTACTTAAACAACAACGTATCTGAACATTTTTCCTGTGGCAATAGCTAAATTTATACAAGACACTTTTAAAGGAATTCTTATAACCACTTTTATAGCTTATTGAAAAGTTTAAGAAAAAAAATAAGTGAAGAAGTGGGGGGAGTCTGAGAAATGTTCTCTCTAGTTTTGGCTCTGTCCTCTTTTAGTGGCATGACATTATTATTATTTTACCTTTTCTTTCTTTCTCATCCATTAAAACTAGATAATAGTACTGTTCAAACCTACCTCACAGATTTGTCATGTTCATCAACTGGAAGCACCTTTATAGTCACAAGTGTCATTCAAATGCAACATTCATAGTTCACAGGCTTAAATGGATTTTGTAAAGTCTGCAATGATTAGATGTTTTAACCATAATCGGTTAAGACCACCGTCTCTTTTCGTTCAAACTCGCCCTCTGTCACATTTTCCTTTGTGTTGGATTGGCGCATTGCAGTGGATGCAGGCATTTTGGGGATTTGTGTAAGAAAAGTAGAGTTGGTAATACATGTAGTTTGGGATATATTTGTGTGGGTTCCATCACTTCTATACATAGTTAAGTCATTATTAGCCATTCTGGTAGGAATAGCTTCCAGAAATACTCTAACCACCCATTATGCCAACCCATCAGCATTGGACCACAAAAGACAGTCTCTTACTAAGAATGTGTCCTTCAGTGATCTACACTGGAAGGATGTGGGTAGAGGAGGAGAAACATGATAGAAGAAAGACTGAATTATTTTTCTATTCTCTTTGCAGAAAATGATAAAACAAAACCATTGTCACATGAAGAGGCAATCAATGCAGGGCAATTAATTAATAAAATAATATTATTTTTCTGGTTTGGGATATTTGTCACCTTATAAAATTGTACTGTGTTGTAATTTATTTTCTGGTTCTAAATAAATATTTGCTTTCATACATAATTTCGTATTCTTCCTCTTAAAGAGGATATTCCCCTACCAAATTGTAAAACCCTCACGCCCCATAAAATCTGGATCAGTCCAGACTGGGTTGGGTTGAAGGTTTTTTTATTGTTGTTGTTTTTTTAAACACAGTAATGTGACTACATCTTGCCCAAGAAGCTTGATCATTAAAACAACATAAACACAGAGGAAAACCAGTGGTGAAACAAAATCATAAGGGATGTCAAAATGAACTAATGTGGTCATCATAGCTCACTCATTCCAGGAACTCCACACACATGGAAATACATCTACCTCTAACCACTGTCTTTTATGCAACTTAAAAAAAAAAAATTCTGTGCTTACCATAAATATCTAGCTATCTAATTAAATTATATACATTGTGTATAGTCTTTTGTTTAAACTGTACAGGTTTGTTTCTTGCCTACCCACACAAATGTCATCTTCTTTAGATTGCACTTTGGAGCAACCAGAGACCGTATTGATTTCGCATTCACTCATCCATTAAAGATGTATTATGTCAGACACTGTGCTAAGCAGGTGTAGGAGGGAATAGTGATAGGGACATGAATATAAAATGAATAAGATATTGCCATTGTTTTCAAGAAGCTCACAGTCTTCTGAGAGAGACTCACGGTCTAGTGGGAGAGGCATACAGTTGAATGCTGTACTATGGGTGAAAAAAGGTGGAAGTTGAATAAATTGGGGTCAAGAAGACTTCTTACAGGTATTAAAATTTGAACTGGGACTTGAAGGATGAAAAATAGCTTAGTATGTTGAGAAAAAGAAGAATATTCAAGGCAAAAAGAGCACTATAGTCACAGCGAAGTGTCATGATTGAAAATTGTATGTTGGGATAAAAGAGAAATTGTCTAAGATGCATAAAGGAGAGTATCAGGAGTGAGAATAGAGTAGGGGCTGGGGCCAGATCATCAAGGACTTTCCTTGAAGGTTTCTAAGCAGAATGTGACCCAGTTATATTTGTGTTTGAGAAAGACCACTCTGGCTAACTTTATTTGCTTCCATTAATACCAGGAAACTTAATATGCATATATACTTTTAGTTTAGTGAGTCTGGGACAAAATCTGGGATTCTTAGACTGAAGGTATTGGATTAAAAGTCTCTGAGACATGATGTTGCACTTAAGGATCCATTTAAGGATAAATGTCTTCTTCTTATGAGCAGTGACATAAGTGATAAGAAGCTTGGTCAGAATTTCAGATTTTCAAAATGGAGAAAACAACCCAAATACTGGTACCCTCTGACCTGTGCCCCACTTGCCTAACTCCTCCACCTCAAATTGATTTGTCTGGTTTCTTACATGGTCCTTCCCACCACTATCACACAGCTCTTATGCTACTATACAAAGGTTTCTTTTTCTATATTCACAACATTAATTTGAAATCTAAGATAAAACAATAAACTTCAGTATTCATAAATTCTACCCACTGGATCCTAAAACAATATTTTCAGCTGAACATACACTTATAATGTAATTTTGCCAAAAATCACACCTGTGTAGGTTTTCTTTTAGCTTTTTAGATATAAATTACTACAAGATTATGTTTAATTTTGAGCTAGTTTTCCTTTAGCAAGGAATTAATGGTTTAAATATTTTAAAATGTATTTCTAGTATCATAATCTATCACCTAGCCTAAGAATAAAACAGAGAGGTTAAATAAAATCTATATAATATGTAACTAACCAAAAGGAAGATGGTTCAAGTCCACCCACAGGCACCTCAGAAGAAAGGCCTGATGATCTAGTTCCAAAAAATCAGTCATTGAAAACACTAAGGAGTAGTTCCACTGACACACATGGGATCAACCTGAGGTAGAGTCAACTTGACAGCAACTGGTTTTCATATCACATGTAACACTAAACTGATTTATCAGGCTTTATATACATTTCTTACCTTGTCTAAAGCAAATGCTTTCCTTAACTTTTTCATCTCTTGGGCAGTATGCTTTCAATGATGGTTAAAAAAGCAATGTCTCATTTATAACTTCATATGAATCATCAAATGATAATGAAAAGCTATGCCATACTTACATAGCAGCAGCAGACTGAAAGTAAAGATAACTCAACAATCAATAGTTTTCTCTTTTACTCAAATTCTTGCCCATAGCAAGCCTAATCTGATTCCCTATTTGCTTTGTCTATGATATCATGTTAATTTCTGTGGCTAGTTTTAATTATAATAATACAGTAGATTTAGGCAATGAAGGCAGGTTGCCAGCTGTTTCCAAGAATAGTTCTAAATTAAAATAAAATAGCAATGTTCATTGTTTTCCTTGGAAACATAAGAATTTCCGTTGTATGTCTTTTATCATTGTTCTCATGCTGAGAAACTCACACCAGCTGCTTCTTTCTGATTGATTCTGCCTTTTGTTGTTGTTAAGTGCCATAGGGTTGATTTTCAACTCATAGTGACAGTTTGTGACCGAGTAGAACTGCCCCATAGGGTTTTCTAGGCTGTAATCTTTATGGAACAGATCGCCTTTACAGATTGGCATTTTAACAGCTTTGCAGATGTCGATTAAAGCATGAGCAGTCTCCAAGCTCAGGTACGCAGTGTCAAACCATCACCTGTTTTTGATGCCCAGAGACATTTCTTCCCATTCTATTCTTATTAGGTTACACAAGAAAGTTCAGTATAGGAGGAGTTTTCCTCTCTCCCTCCCAAGGAAAGCATCAGAACCAGATGGTTTCACAAAAGAATGCTACCAAATCTTTAAAAAGCAGGTTACTCCAATGCCATTTAAACTATTCTGGAGCATAGAGAAAGAAAAGAAAAGTTTCCAAACTATTTTATGAAGGGCATATAAAATACATACCTGAAAAAGACTACAAAAGCCTAGAAAGCTGTAGACTTGTCTCACAATTAATATCAATACTAAATAAAATATTAATAAACGGAATCTAGTGGCAACTTATGACCAAGAAGGCTTTTTCCCCATGGATGGTTTAACACTAGAAAATCTAATAATATTTATTGTCTATCATATGATCATATCCATAAAAATGCATGAGACAAAATTCAACATCATCCTTGACAATAAAAACAAAGAAACTCTCAATAAAAGATGAATAGGTGGATAATTTCTTATTATAATAATTCCTTATCATATCCGTCTTAGACCAAAAGCCATCATAATCTTAATGAGGAAAACCCAGAGACATTTCCACTAAAGTCCTAAGCTCGATATTATTATTTAATATAGTACTGAATGTACAATATTAAGTTTAGAAATAGTCCCAAGTACCATTACATATGGTAATTTATTACATAATAAAGGTGACATCTCAAATCAGTGGTAAAAAGATGGACGTTACCCTTAAACAAACTACAATCTACAATTAGAAAACAAGACGGTAAAAAAATCATTTCGAGCTTCTTCTTGATCCTTGTATTACTAAGGTTGGAAACCCACTAGACTGATTATTTTATTAAGAAAACATCTTCATGAAATTTTTTGTAAAGGCCTACATTAATCTGAATGATAAAGACTGAGACAGGAAACCTAAACTATACTGCATATTCAAATACTGGAAATTTCTGGTTTTCTAACGGCAGCCTAAGGGATGGAAGGCTTGGGAGTCCTGGGACTTGAACAGATGAGAAAAGGTTCCAGGATGCTAGTACATGCCATCTGAAGGAAAGATGACCAATGAGAAATTTCCAGGAGTAGAGATAACTGAAGTAATTCAGCCTGATTAGGACAATATGCTAAAAAACGTCATCAATAATTATGCTCTCTCTCTCTCACTGTCTCTCATTCCTGCTATCCTCTGTGTTGGATTTGGCATCAGACTGACCGTCTCTATGGGGTGGTCACTATCATCTACAAGCTTAGAATGTTCAACTCCATATTGAAGAAAGACAGACCTTCACCCAGTGGATCTCACAAAAATCCCAGAATTGAGTCTCACTGGCTTTGAATGAGTCATGTACTCATAGTGAACAAGCCACAGGCCAGAATGGTGTAATCATTTGATTGGCCAGGTCTAGGATACTCACCCAACCCTGAAGCTAAGGTGAAGTGGCTTATCCATGCCAGATAGAGAGTGGATAGTGATCCCTGAAAAAAATTAGAGTGCTGGAACCAGAAATATAGGAGATGGATGCTATATAGTCCAAAACAAGGATGTCCACAACAACCGTCATAGGCTCTGGTATTAGAGGACAACATTGATACAACAGGCTTCTGTGGTACATAAAGAATAGCATTTGACCCACAATGGGCCAAATTTGTCTTTAAAATGGCATTTTCTAGCAATCTATTGTAATTAACCTCTTAAAGAGAAGATGCATCAACATACCATTAGTACATAGCCAAATATGTCCCTCTTATAAGGAGAACTTTTTTAAGGTATTTCTTAGCATTTCCTGTTTTATGTCTTACCTGTGAATTTATTTTTTACTTAAGCTATTTGGGTGGGAAGATTTCTAAAGTATATTTTCAACAGAAGCGTAGATATTTTTAGAGGCAGCTAAAATAATGTCTTTCTTTTTGAAGCATGTGTTTCTTCCTCTATTAATCTCTTCTTGCTTTTACCCCTTGTATTTCCACCTTTTCTACCAAGGTTCTGATATTCTCAATGTGTAAGTAGAAAGCAACCACCAAGAAAAGATAACATTGTGACCTAAGCATCACAGCTGAAGTTCTATGAGATGATAGACTTAAGCACATTAGAGCTGAAAGAAGCCATAGGATATTGGTAAAATTCAAGGTAGGTGAATACTGGTGTGTTTGAAATGTCTATTATTTTCTTCTGTGATAGTATAGTTCTCTTTGCATTTACTAGGCGTTACTTGTTATGTGGTTATGATGTTGAAAATGATCATGTGGAAAATACCAAACCTTGTAATTTATACAATCTATTTCCCTCTGTTCCACTTCCAAAACCAACTGCACTGTCCTCTGATCTTAACTACCTGGAGCTACAACAGATATCACAAGTTAAAGGACACATCCCCAAAACTGCCAATTCTGCCCAACCTCAGGCACTAGCCTCCAGCTTGAGAGTTCCCATAACACCCTCACTTCTGACCTGCTGGCTACCACTACTTCCTTGGGTTCAATAATTTGCTCAGATGACTCACAGAACTCATGAAAAGTGCTATACTTAAGACTAATTTTATTGAAGCAAAAAGGACACGAATGAAGAGATACACAGGGTGAGGTCTGGCAGGTTTCCCAACATGGAGCTTCCATGTCCCAAAAAGGGATGCTCTTACTACACCCTCCACCCCCAGCGCCTCACCTCGATGTCTTTCACCAACCAGGAAGCCCATGGAACTTGTGTGTCCAGAGCCTTTATTGGGGCCTTATTGAATAGGCATGATTGATTGAATTATGACAACCCCTCCCCCTCGGTCAGCTGATGTCACTCTATGTTCTTTCTCACCTAGCCAGCCCCCATTTGAGTCATCTCATTAGCACAGACCCTCAGGTGTTCTGTAGACCTCATCAAAAACACTTCAATCACTAGAGAAATTCAGAGGTTTTAGAGGTTATCTCTCAGGAACCAAGGGCAAAGACAAAATTATTTGGGTAAAGTTAATAGTGAGAAACTGTTTTAATTCTCCTAGAATTCAGATTTCTGGGCCCATGAAGTTGGGGTGATTCACCCAGGCCATTTGCCCTTAGATGTCCTTTTGAACTTTGAGTCTTGAAGGAACTAGTTTCTAAAAAGTAACCTTTGAGTCAAGCAATGGTCTAGATAAACTAGTAAGAAGGTTTTGCCTTTGACAGTGTGCACTTTTGAAGAATTCAGTCAGTTTCAGGAAACAGAGGCTCCAAAGGTCAGACTAGGAGCTATGTTTTAAGGTAAATCAGTAATTATTTCAATTGTTCTTCAAGACAGTGCCGTAGAAAATTCTTCCTGAGCACAAATTCCTCATCAGTTCTATTCTGACACTTTTTCCACAGAAATGTCTATAAGATATGGTGTAAAAATTTTGGAAGTTCTTCTCATCTTTGGAACATTTTTTACTCCCTTGTGGAAATGTTACCCCAATTTACAAATAATATATTCAATAAACTTCAATAAATTTCTATTATTGACTTAATATGATTTTTGTTTTAACAATAGTAAACCCCACAATGGCATATGCAACAAGAATGTAATTCCAGAACTGTGAAAAGAGTTCCACTCTCTTTGGAATTCTTCAGGAACTGAAGTTCAAAAAGAACAGAGAGAGGTGAGTAAAGAAGTAACCCGAGCTGATGGGATCCTTCCTTGAGCTCAGATCTGGCCGGCATCCATGCTTTGCAACAGGAACAGTGCCAGATGGGGACCCCAAACAGGAACTTGGGAGAAAGCCACAAGGGGAGGGTAGGCTTTGAAATCCAAAGAGTTAATGAGCCTATTTCTGACAGTCCAGGAAATCAAGTGAAGTACTACACCTGAAGGTGACGTTGCGCTTCACTAATGGTTCCCAAACCATCAAACTCACCTGGAGAGCATTTAAAAAGCAGACTCTTGGGCTCCATCCCAGACCTGGATCAGAATTGAGGGTGAGGAGAGGATGGGGAGCTTAGTTTCTGCCAAAGACTGTTCTAGGCACGTTATGTCTATTACATTATTTAATCCATTCAACCATCAGTCAGGTATCAGTCCTTTTTTAGAATTGAGGAAGCTGAGCCTCAGAGACGTTAAGTAACTTGCACCAAGTGACAGAGCTGTGATTCAAACCAAGTTCTGTTTCTAGAGTCTTCCTCACACTGCACTCTGCCAGACTGAGAAGTGAGATAATGCAGACACAATCAAACTAAAAAAAAAATTTTTTTTTCACAGTTGTGGGGTTTATTAGGGAAACAACAGGTTACAATTCAGGATTAAAATCAACTTGGAAGTAACAGGATACAGGATACAATCTGTCAATCAGAACAGCTCTCAGCTCCTTCTTGGTTGTGCCCACAGGCAGGCTGTGCTTCTTGGCTGTGCTAGCGAGCCGCCCTTCTCTTGGCTGCATCCGCAGGCTGGGCCCTGCTAGGGCCTCTGCCGTGGCCTGCTCGGCCTGGCCTCTGCCCTGCTCAGGCTATTATTACAGCTGTTTAGCCCCGCCAATAAGTGCCCACAGGCACCCCACTCTGCCAGCAAGCATCCTGCCTGAAGGTCTCGGCTGTCTCACTCCATGGCTGGGAAGGCCACCACAGTCATCTTGCTCCAGTCTCCTGGTTCCCATCAACTTGCACTGCTACTGCTCATGCCACTGCTGCACCGTCTCTCGCTGTCTTCAGTGTTACAGCTCTCTTTCTCTTTCTTGGGTAGAGGAGGTTCTCAGCACAGGGACCCCAGGTCCAAAGGGTGCGCTCCATTCCAGGTTCTTCTTCTTGACATTAGTAAGGTCCCCCTCAGTCTCTGTGGGATTAGTCCTTTTATATATCTACTCCTCCCACCAAGACCACAAACTGACCAATCCTCTGGGTAAGGCACAGTCACCCAATTTGCATACTAATCAACCAAACCCTGAAGGCATCTTATGCACCTTATTTGCATAGGGTACTATCCAATCCCTGCAAGGATTTTACATACCTTATTTTTACAGTAAACTCTCCAATCCCTTTGCAAGATTGTGGCCTACCAAATTATCTTAGCAGAACTATAAACACAGGGCCAGAAAGAGCATATATAAAGAGAAACCCATTGCACTGCAGTATGTGCGTGTGTGTATGTGTGAGAGAGAGAGAGAGAGAAAGAGAGATAGTGAACCACTATCAGACAGTTAGCTCAAGAGCCCCTCTAGGTTGTATTCCATTTAGTAGATAAAAAGGTATGCTCAACCACTTACAAACTGTGTTCTTGGACAAGTCATTCATCTTCTCTGTGCCTCAAGTTCATCATTTATGAATATGAATAATAAAAATACCTGCCTTAGATAATGGTTTTGAGGTTGATATGAATTAAAGTGCATTTAACAGCATCTGGCACAAAACAAGTGCATATTCAGTTGGCTACAACTATTATTTTATGTCATTTCTAACCATAGACCAGTCTGGTGACTGCCGTGTACCTGATTCAGCTCCAAGGGTTTTAGGAGCCTATCTGAAGGTAGGGGCTGGGGGGGGGGGGGGTGCCAGTTAGGGCGTGAGCCCTGGGTGCTGCTTGAGGCAGGGTGCCAATGAGCAGTTTCTATTGGCCACTACAGTTTCCGTCACCATCTGTGAGAGATCATTCAGCAATTTAACACGAATTGCCCTAGGTGATATTTTCCATAGATAGGCCCCTGCTTGTGAGTACCTCCTAAAGAACAAAATGCAGTTAAATAGAGTTGGGTGAACTTATTTCCTTGAACTAGAATTCTCTGGAAATAGGTGTTTCATCTATGGATGAATAAACGGTTACTACTATAGGGTAACTATAAGTCGGAATCGACTTAACGGCAATGGGTTTTTGTCTTTTTTTTTACCATTAATCAGAAACAGAGAGTGTCAAACTAAAAATTTTTAATGTTTTTATTTAGCATCTCAACTAGACCAATAAACAACATCATGATCGACAGAGAAAATATTGAAGTTGTCAAGGATTTCATTTTATTTGGATCCACAAACAATGCCCATGGAAGCAGCAGTCAAGAAATCAAACTACGTATTGCATTGGGCAAATCTGCTGCAAAAGACCTCTTTAAAGTGTTGAAAAGTAAAGACGTCACTTTGAGGACTAAGGTGTGCCTGGCCCAAGTCATGGTATTTTCAATCGCTTCATATGCAAGTGAAAGCTGGACAATGAATAAGGAGGACTGAAGAAGAATTGATGCCTTTGAATTACGGTGTTAGCAAAGAATATTAACTATACCATGGACTGCCAAAAGAACAAACAAATCTGTCTCGGAAGAAGTACAGCCAGAATGTTCCTTAGAAGAGAAGATGGTGAGGCTTCATCTCAGGTACTTTGTACATGGTATCAGGAGGGACCGGCTCCTGGAGAAGGACAGCATGTTTTGTAAAGTAGAGGGTCAGTGAAAGAGAGGAAGACCCTCAACGAGATGGACTGACACAGTGGCTGCAACGATGGGCTCAAACATGGCAACGATTGTGAGGCTGGCATAGAACTGGGCAGTGTTTCATTCTGTTGTACATAGGGTCGCTATGAATTAGAAATGACTCGACAGCACCTAACAACAACATCTAGCATCCAGGAAAATTCAGAAACATCTTTTCATATGATGCCATTCATTTCACATGTAATCTCTTTTTAAAAACGAACTTTGTTTTTACAGCAGTTTTCAGAAAAATTTGAAGATTATACAGAGTTCCCATATACCCTGTACCCAGTTTCCTCTATTATTAACATCTAACATTTGAATGGTATATTTGTTACAATTAACTAATCAATGTCAATACATTATAATTAACTAAAGTCCATATATAACCTTTCTTCAAGTATATACTCAGAGTTAGAATTGGGTCCAAGACTCAGGGTTAACTTTTTACGGCTTATGTGGTCTCTTGGGCAAGGGACTTAAGCTCTTGAATCTTAATTTACTCATCCCTAAAATAAATATAATACAAATAATTTCACAGGGACATGATGGTATTTGAAGAAGGCCCCCAAGTTTACACGCTTTTCCTTTGCCTGGTCTGATAGCAGCCAAAGTATTTTCTTTAAAATCAAAACCAAACCCATTGCCCTCAGGTCGATTCTAATTCATAGTGACCCTATAGGACAGAGTAGAACTGCCCCCTAGGGTTTCCAAGGAGGGCTGGTGGATTCGAACTGCTAACCTTTTGGTTAGCAGCTGTAGCTCTTAACCATTGCACCACCAGGGCTCTAAATATCTTAAGACAGTTAAAACCCATAAAGAAAATGTGGCTTTTATCTGCAGTCACGTGGTTTTATAACACTGAATCCAGAATAAAACAGATTTGTTCCTTAGGGCACACTGACTAGGTTAAGACCTGGGAGCAGAGAGAAACGTGAACAGGTAATTTTCTTTCAAGAGGAAGAAGAGAGGAAAGGGCAGGGCTACATGTGCCCATTTCCCCCTTCAAATCTACCAATCAGTTGAAGTTGCTCTCCCTCCTCTAGAATAAGATAGGCGTTGGGAGAGAGGCCAACATCGTATTAATGGCATGGTGAGCCCTGGTGGCACAGTGGTTAAAGTGTTCAGCTGCAAACCGAAAGGTTGATGGTTTGAACCCACCAGCCACTTCGCAGGAGAAAGATGTGGCAGTCTGCCAGTCTGTTTCCTTAAAGATTACAGCCTTGGAAGCCCTATAGGGCGGTTCTGCTCTATCCTGTAGGGTCTCTGTGAGTCAGAATCCACTCGATGGCAGTGGGGAGTCAGAATCCACTCGATGGCAGTGGGTTTTTGTTTATTTTGGGGCAAGTTAGGTTTATACTTAAGAATTGATCTACATGTTCAAGCTCAGATGATTTTGTCTGGTACGTAGACACAAAAAAGCATCTGCTGCAAATAACTCCTTCAACAACAGATAATGATTTTTATTTTTCAGCAGACGTTGCTTTTTTTTTGTTTTAGAAATAGTCCAGCTGCTAACAGTGAGTAGGGACCTGTGTTAGGTTGTAAAAAAAAAAAAAAAATTTGAGATGAAGCTCTTTGTTATGACTATAGGAAAATCTACCAGTTGCATTTTACTAATGTGTCGTTGTTAGTTGCTATCCAGTTGATTCCAACTCACGGCAACCCCATGTATGCGGAGTAGAACTGCTCCATAGAGTTTTCAAGGCTGTGGACTTTTGGGAGCAGATCCCCAGGCCTGTCTTCTAAGGCAACTCTGGGTGGGTTCCAACTACCAAACTTTCAGCTAGTAATCGAGTACTTAACCATTTGGGTTTGCCAAAACTTGCGGATCTACAGACTTGCCTTTTTGAAAATACAGATTCCTAGTTTCCATTGGTTCAGAACTTCCGTAAGTGAGATCATAATCTTTATATTTTTGAAAAGTCCCTAAGGAATTTTGATGATAAAAGAGTTTGGGATCTACTGGTACACCATGTGCAGAGGGGCATTTAACACTGAAATCTGGTCTGAAGAGAGAAAAAAACAAAACGAATGTTCCTTGAAAAAATAGTTCTGAGTTACCAAGACGTATTAAAAATGTCCATTTATTTTTAAGCCCTTCTTTTCAATTTTGAAAAGCTCTTCAGATAAGTAAGTTATTTTAATCTCAGCAACTCTTTTAAGTCATATAGTCTCCCTGGCTATACGCTGCAGGATACCGGCAAATTGGCTGCTGGAAAAGTTAAATCTTTAGGAAGTTTTCAGTTTGGAGTGAAAATACTACACCTATGATTTTATCCTCACACTTCCCTGAGTAGGTTATACCGTATACTCTTTGAAGAGACTAAAATATAGTTATTGCCTAGCTAACAGTAAAAATAGGAACATTTCTGAAATTCTTATGCTCATACCTTCCCACTTACTTCCCTAGCCCACCCACAGCTCTCTCAAGCTTCTATCCCTGGCTGTGGAACCAGCACACCCCCTTTCTTAAGGAGGCTCCTCTGCTGCTACATAATCACACAGAGACCATTGACACTGTTCGTAACTATGTCAGCAATAATGTTCTGTGCTTCCTGCTTCATTCAAGGAACCCTGGCTTCTTTGTCAACAACAGCTTGTTCGTCCTCTCCATGTTTGCATAGGGCAGGGGTTCAGTATTTTTTTGAATGAGACTCAATATGAACTCAAGAGATTCATAGAGCAGGTTAGAGTGGAAGGTAAATCAAAAGTTGGGAATACAAATTTGTTTCTGTTTATTTTATTAAAATTTTTTTTTATTTGACTTTGAGAAACAATCAACCAGTGTCATTTGCTCACATTGGCCAGTTCCTATTCTATTTAGCAACTTCCTCTTTGCTTTGTTCTAAATATACGTAATTGTCTTTACATTTTCATACTCTTATTAGACATTTGAATCAGCAGTTATTATGGAGTGCTATATCAGTCAGCTATTGCTACATAACAAATCACTCCAAAACTTAGCTGCTTAAAACAACAACCGCTTATTTAGCTCATGATTCAGTGGGTTGCCGGAGTGGTTCTTTCTGCACTGACTTGGCTAGTTTTTGCTGGATTTGCTAATATTGTCTGTGGTCAGCTGGTAGCTTGAGCTGGATGGTCTAGGATGACCTCATTGACATGTCTGGCTATTGGCAGGCTGAAGACTGGGGGCCAGCTGGCTAGAATACCTCAGATCTCATCCTTGTTCTCTTTCATCATTCAGCAAGACATCTTGGGCTTCTTCACATGGTGGGGTTCGAACCACAGAAAAAGAGCATAAAGCCCAGGGTACAAGTCTTTGCTTCATAGTTGCTGCTGTCTCATTGTCTAAATCAAGTCACATAGCCAAGCCCAGATTCAAGAAGTTTCAAAATAGAACCTACTTCTTGATGCAAGGTATTGCAAATTCACATTGCAAAGGGGTGTGCCTGCAGGGAAGGGAAAAATTTGTGGTCATTTCTGTAATCTACCACAAGTGTCTACTTTGTACAAAGCTTAACAGTTTTTAAATATATGTAAGGCATCTCTCATGGAGGTTTAATGCCTGGAGTATATATATGTTATTTTATGTGCTGACTGAGTTGTAATTCAGGCAAGTAAAAAAATCCCATTCAGCAACGTAAATCCGTACTTTTTTTTTATTGCTTTAGTTTTCAGATTACCCACAGAATTTGCTGCTACAACTACAGAGTAGTTGCAGATGGATAAAAACTAAAATCAGTTGCCATCAATTTGATTCTGACTCGTGGTGACCCCATATGTGTCAGAGTAGAACTGTGCTCCCATGGGTTTTTTCAATGGCTGATTTTTCAGAAGTAGATTGCCAGGCCTTTCTTCCAAGGTGCCTCTGAGTGGACTCAAACTTCCAACCTTTCAGTAGCAGGCAAGAGCATTAACCATTTGCACCAGCCAGGGACTCCTACAGTCGAATAGAAGTGTAGAAATTATAGGTGGGAGGATAGACAAGGAATGGCTGTCCATGTGTTGTCAAATGGAATTCCCAAGGTAGTCAAGGAAGCCTTTGACCTTCCACGATGCTGCCATGGGCTGGAAGAGACAGAAGGAAAATAGCAAGAACACTTCATTTTCCTATCAGAGCAAATATCTGTCTGTGGCCTTACTGGACAAAAAATAAAATATATGTGTGTGATTTAGTGAATGGACATACTTGATAATTGAAACAAAGGAGGGGGGTGGTTAGCCAAGATCCTCTCCCTGGGTGAGAGATAGGGAGTGAGACAAAAACTCTAGAGGAGTGCCCTCATGCTCCATGTCTGTGAACACTTCAGTCTGAGGAAGGTAGAAGTTCTAATTAGCCTGGGCATTAATACAACCGGGCTCTGTTTTTTTTACTTTCTTTAATTATAATAAGGGAGAATCAGGTTGTACTAAGGATCTTTCCTCCCTACCGTAACCCCTTCTCCTCAGCCGAGTTCTTAGATAATATTCTCCGCTTCCCCAAATGGCCTGCTTATGAAGTTCTCTCTCCCATAAGCCAATGCAGTGAAAATAGGGATTAGCTATCTGATGTAATTAACTTCCGGCAAGTGTCCCCAGATGGGCACTAAATAAATATTCCCCTTTCTGAAATACAAGATTCAGTCTTGCTTGTTATCTCCCGAGCCAAAGTAAGGTTTAAATGATGGGTTAATAACAGGCTGTTAACTGAGCTACTGCTCTTGACAGTTGTTTTGTAAGCAAGCAGAAAACTGATATAGAATATTGCTGTGATTATTGGTTTATCGCTTTGGTAGTATAAAAAAGTTAATTCTCATGAATCCTAAAGGCCACCACTAAAATGAGTCCTTTCTTAGCACTTTTGGAAAAACTATAAGGTAATAATTTAAACCATTTATGTGGTACATAGCTTAAGTTAATTAGACAGTGATCAAAGGACCGAAGTGTTCTGTCTGAAGTTTCAACTGTTCTAAGGCTGCAAACCATGCAGTCAGAGGGGTAATGAGAACCCAGGAATGAGCCTCAAGAAATCATCTGGCCGTTCTGAATCTTGAAAGCCTGGAGTACTAGGGAAGAATTCACTAGCTGTCTTTTAAATGGGAAAACACCAGGAGCTTAAATTGGTCCTGAAATCCTCTGCTTCCCATTTAGGAGCAGCTTCTAAAAGTGGCAAGTCTGCCATTGCCTAATTAAAACGCCTTCACAGAATAGCTTCAAATCTGACAAGGATGACTAGTTGCCAAATGGGACCCCTTCTTTGCTAGGTCTGTAGGTAATTTGCTGCCAGCTAACACAAATTGGCATTAGGAACCAAAGATGGGGCAACAAAGGGCTTTGGACATTGGTTAGGACTATTCTGTGATGCTGAAGTGTGGAATGAGCACCGTGGTGTGAGGTCAGAGTAGTCTGTCAGTAAACTGGAGAACTGCATGTCGGGCAATTCTGTGTTACAAGCCAAAATGGCATACAGATGACCACTCCTCTAGTGTTTGCAAGGGTTTCTAGTTTTATTTCATGATTGTGTAATGCATCCAGATTATATTTCCAGTTATAGATCAAGAAGAAACATAACCTTGGGGTAATGAAGTTTTGTTGGGAGATCTTCTGGTGCTGGTTCAGGCCCAATTATAGAGAAACTGTGTTTGCAAGGGTTTCTAGTTTTATTTCATGATTGTGTAATGCATCCAGATTATATTTCCATTTGTAGATCAAGAAGAAACATAACCTTGGGGTAATGAAGTTTTGTTGGGAGATCTTCTGGTGCTGGTTCAGGCCCAATTATAGAGAAACTGTGCTGGTTTAGAAGTCCCTGGTTGCTCAAATGGTTAAGCACTCAACTACTAACCTAAGGTTGGAGGTTTGAGTCCACCCAGAGGTGCCTCAGAAGAAATATCAGCTCTGGATTTCCTACCTCAGACTTTTTATGTCAGAGAAGAAACCCTGTGTGTTTAAACCACAGTTGTCAGAGCTCTGTTTCTTGTAGCAAGATTTAGACTCTACTGACTCACTAGCACAGGGAGTGATCAAAGCACTAAGCTTCCTTAGCATGCTAAGGCCAGGCAATCTACTTCTGAAAAATCAGCCACAGAAAGCCCTATGGAGTATAGCTCTACTCGACACAAATGACAAAACTGACTTGACAGCAACCGGTGGTGGCATGCCAGTTTAAATTCTGGACCTCTGTTTTCTCATCTATGAAATGAACGGGGCAGGAAGTTAAATTAAGGCTGTCTAAAGCACTTTCCTAGTTCTAACAGCTTCTTATTTTTGGCTAGAGTAATGAGGATCAAAACTTTCTTTCTCTGTTTGGATTATTTAAATTGCCCCATGTATCAAAACCCAATAGATTTTAGAATTACGTTAAGTCTATGGTACACTATTCAATTAAGCATGCTAGGGAAGCTTAGTACCTTGATCACCGCCTGGGCTAGTGAGTCAGTAAGGTCTAAATCGTGCTACAAGAATCAGAGCTCTGAAGACTGTGGCTTAAATATGCAAGGGTTTATTCTCTGACATAACAGAAGTCTGAGGCAAGAAATCCAGAGCTGGTACTATGGCTTTATAAAGATGTTCCACTGTGTGTGGCTTCTAACCTAAAGGTCACCGCCTAATTCAGTATGACTGCTAGGATGCCAACCATTTCGTCTATATTCTAGGAGCAATGGGAGATAGACAAAGGGTGCCCTGTCCTTTGATTAGAAATGTGTTTCTTTATCTGGGCACAGTGCCACCCCAAACAGAATCAGAGTCCTGTTACTATGAAGAAAGGGAACGTGGGTGTTGGGGCAGCCAACCAGCAGGCTCTGCCATAGGCAGTTATCTCAGCTGGATTCCTTGATTGGACATCGCTTCCTCAACTTTGCGCCACTACCAGTTGCTATCAAGTCAATTTGGACTCATGACGCTCTCAAATGTGTCAGAGTACAACTATGCTCAATAGCATTTTCAATGGCTGGCTTTTCAGAAGTAGATCACCAGGTCTTTCTTCCAAGGCACCTCTGGGAGGACTCGAACCTCCAACCTTTCGGTTAGTAGCTGAGTGCATTAACCATTCGCACCACCCAGGGACTCTCAGCCCCTCACAGTTTGCTCCCAAATATAAGGCCTGGTGGGAGAGTGCTGGTGGATCTGAACAAATTCCTCTGTGCTCTTCCAACACCTTGAAGCCAGAAGAAAAGCCTGGAGCAGGGGAAACATATCTTCCCAACTGAGGATTGGGAATACCGTCTTCACAGGTGAAAGGCAGTAACTTCATTCTGTTGCAGAAGTCACTTTGGAAAATTGGTATTTTTGAATTATTTATGATAAATGTATTTTTCAGTTTTGTCTGGAAATAAGATAATTCCTGCCTTCCAAAAGAAAAAAAACCAACTCGACAACTATTTTAAATAACTCTGGTCTCGCTGTGAATAAGTCCCACACCACAACTTAGCAACAAGGAACAGGAGAGAGATATACAAAGCTTTTTCTTTTCTTTTCCTTTTTTTTGAGGGGGTTTTCTAAATTAAAAATTGGCCTTACAATGCTCAGGAGTTGTACATCTTATAAAATCAGAATAAGAAAACAAAGCTTTTTCTTGTTTTTTTTTTTTAATACTAGGTTACCCTCGAGTTTGAATTAGGTAATATAGTTACATGGGCAAAAGGACCTCGCTTCCTGAAGCTCTGTTTTTGTCTTTGCTGCTAAGAACCCACAGGCTTCATTTCTCACCGTGGGAGTTTTTGTCATCTTCGTTCATCTGACTTGTGAAAATGCCTAAGAGGTATGTGAGTTTTAAGAAATTAGGAACAACACTTGGTCAAAATTTAAGCAGTTTGATAGCTATAGTCAATTAAGGATAGTGCTTGAGCCCAAACAGTCCAGTTCCAGGTTTCATATTTGCCACAGACTCTTGCTCCCCACCCCAGCTTTTGTTTATGGATATTTGTGAACAGATCCCTTTTTGCTGCTTCTCGTTTCTGTAATCCATTTATTCAAAACTGAGTGATGAAGGGTGGTGTGGTCCAGAGCAGTAAGGAGTATGGGTGCTGGTGTAGGATTAGGTTGGAGTCATAGACAAACCTCTTATCTCTCTGAGTCTTAGTGTCCACATCTGCAAAATGGGAATGATGCTGTTTTGAGGATTAAATGATAATGATAATAATGATAATGACCAAAAATACCTTCCCTTTCAGAGTGCTTACTATGTGCCACGTGACCCTGGATTCTCTTTTTCTTCCTACACAGTCTTATAAGGTAGACATGAGGCAATAGAGGTTCACAGAGGAGAAAGAGTGTACCCAAGTTCAAAGAGCAAGCAGGGGGTGCGTGATGCAGAATTCATAACCAGCACCATGCTGCCTCCTTATATAACATATGTGAAGACTGCACAAAGCAGATGTTCAATATTCATTCCCTTCCATTTTCCTCTCCCATTATTACCTTTTGTCTGATTACTCAGCTGACTCTGCTTAATGTCAGAGCCAGCGAAAGCAACAAACTGCTGTACTGTTCAATTTATAGCTCTTGTGCAGTTAGGAATCTGCCTCAAGATGATTCATTCTGTGACTTCTCCAGGAACTGAATCTGAAAGCAGCGACTACCTGTTTCTTCACAGCATCTTGGGCTGCCCCAGTATTCACATCTGCTAGTGGTCAGTTAGGTGAGTGTGGTAACCAGCTGGACACAGCCACTGTCTATACTGCTGAATTAGTCCGCAGAGCCAATCACAGACCTATACATTCCAAGGCATGCCACGTTGCCTCCACTTTCATAGCATAATTTAGAAATGACAAGGACCAGTGGATGATAGTCTGGATCTTCCCTCTTGGCTTGGTGCTGTCCAGAGAGCAAGCTGCCTTTTCACATTTGGTTATGTGTGGAAGCCATGGGACGTAGCACAAGAACCACACTCTCTCTGTCCCTTCTCCCCTCTCCTTGGCAACCACTAAAGAGATCTGCTTCATTAGCACGAAGAGTGCATTTATACATTTGTAAGTGGTTCTTTGGCAAACCATAAAGCTGTTCTATGGCAGGATACAGACATTGTGTCTGTAGCTATTAATCAGAATGACAGGCGTCCTCACAATATCGATATCCTTGATATTGTAACTCCATCTCCTTGAAAATTCATTGCATGGGAGGATGGTGATGTCAGTACTAAGTTGTTCCACAATTCTTGGGGAAGAGATTTTGAGAGTCTTCTGTAGTTGGCATAACATTTATCATATCCTTACTTGGATTCTGATCTATTTAAATAATTTAAAGCTTGAGAATAATACTGTTTTGAGGATTAAATGATAATGATAATTACTTCTGGGCCTTCTGTTATGAATGCGAATGTAGGCACCATTATTTTTGTTATTAAGCTATTGCTGTAAAATATATATTTTTTTAAATTAAAACTTTAGAACTTGTATCAGATACATTTTCCTGATCTGACGCAACAAATGATGTTTGGCGTAAGTTACAACTACATCTACAAATACAAGCCTGAAACAAAGTGTTTGGCATGGGTACAAAGTCATAAATGTTGGGGCCTCAGCTCCTTTCTAGCCTTCTGTCCCTCCATTCTTCCTCAATGATGCTAAACTCCTTCGCAGCCTATGAGCATGTCATTCTTTTTCATGCCTTGCCTACACTCTCTTCTTGGTCTATAATGACTCTCCTATTCCTCTTCCCGCTCCTCGCACTGCACTGCACAAATTTCTACTCATCCCTTGACACCCAGATCAAATATCATCTCCCTCAGGAACACTTTCCTGACTTCCTCACACTACTTCCTTAGAGCTTAATATCTGTTTATTTCTTACTATTCTCCAAAGGGGCATAATTCCAAATATTGTTAACTTCAAACTATCTACTAATTATGATGAAAAACGCGTAGAGGGTGAATGAAATTCATGCGTCTTGGAAGGAAGAGTTGACCCTAGGTGGTTTGAACCAAATGCCTAAAGGATGAAATAATGTCTTCTCAGGATTCTGCTTTTCCTTCAAGAGGAGGAGAAAGTGGATAAGGGCCAGGTGAAGACTAATGCGGATTCCTTTAAGAGGATTTGGAAAGTTCTGAAAACAAAACAAAACAAAATCTCAAATTACCCTTGCTCCAGACCATAGTCTAATGGGTTAACTCAGTCAACTGGCAGAATACAGTTCACAAAGTTCATGTTCTGCATCCTAGTGAAACGAGTAGTGCGTGGGGTCTTAAACGCTTGCGAGCAGCCATCTAAGATACAACTATTGGTCTCTACTCATCAGGAGCAAAAGAATAAGAAGGTAACAAAAATCTCGGAGAAGAAACAAGTCTACAAAGCTGATAGCCTACATGAGCCACGACCTCAACTACCCTGATACCAGAAGAACTGGATGGTGCCCGGCTACCCCCACTGACTGATTTGACCAGTGTCACAATAAATAATCTGGTTAGAATGTGAGAAAAATGCAGAACAAAACTCAAATTCTTAAAAAGGTCCAGACTAACTGGGCCACCTGAGACCAGAGTTCTCCCTGAGACTATTGCCCTGAGGTAGTCTTTCAACCTTGAACCCAAAGTATCCCCTGAGATCACCTTTTAGCAGAAAAGCAGAGTGACACACAAAATAAAGGATATTACCCATTAGATCAGTGCTCTATGAAAAAAACATCTGTATGAGTCCAAAAGATCAACATTTAATCCATAGCAAAGATGAGAAGAAAAGAGGGCAGGGAAACTAACCAAAACCAAACCCGAGTCGATTCTGACTCATAGTGACCCCATAGGACAGAAAAGAACTGCCGGATAGAGTTTCCGAGAAGCAGCTGGTGGATTCAAACTGCTGACTTTTGGTTAGCAGCCAAGCTCTTAACCACTGCGCCACGAGGCTCCAATGGAACAACCAGAACACAATTAAGAAGCATGTTAACACAATGTGAAGAATGTAACTGTCATTGACCAACTTGTATGGAAATTGTCAAATGGGAACCCAACTTGCTGTGTAAACTTTCACCAAAAACACGATAAAATATTGTTTAAGAAATTACCTTTGCTACAAATATATATATATTTGTATACACTCATCAAGCTATATATAGGTAGATAGATTAGATAGGTAGATGTAGATAACCAAAGGTAATATAAATTAGCTGTAATTATATAGGTAATCAAGCTATAATATATATATCTTGATGAGTTCTTACGAAATGAACACAATGCATGAAACCAGCACCTGGATTAAAAAACAATATTTTTTTTACCAGAGCCCTAGAAACCCCTTTGTACCCCTTCTAGTCATTAACCCCTTCCCCAAAGGTAATCACTATGCTAACTTCTGATACTCTAAATGATATTTTTGCCTTTTGGGAACTAGAATCATCTAGTATGTACTTTTTTTGTGTTGGGCTTTGTTATGGATTGAATTGTGTCCCTTCAAAATATGTGTTGTAAATCCTAACCCATATACCTGTGGTTATAATCCCATTTGGAAATGGGTTTTCTTTGTTATGGTAATGAGGCAGTATTAGTGTAGGGTATGTTTTCGGTCAATCTCTTTTAGGATATAAAAGAGCAAATTAAGCAAGCAAGCAGGAAGATAAATGCCACAAGATCACCAAGGAACCTAGGAATAGAAACTGAAAAGAGACAAGGACCTTCCCCTAGAGCTAACAAAGTGAGAGAAAGAGAGCCTTCCCCTAGAGCCAGTGCCCTAAATTCAGACTTCCAGCCTCCTGAGCTGTGAGAGAATAAATTTCTGTTTGTTATAGCCACCCGCCTGTGGTATTTCTGGTATAGCAGCACTAGGTAACTAAGACAGAATTCTTTTACTCAACAGTAAGTTTGTGAGATTTATCCATATTGCTGCAGGCAGTTATAGAGAGTTCATTCTCAGGTAGTACTAAATTTTATGAGTGTACTACAATTTGCTTATCCAGTCTACTGTTGACAGACTTTTGAGTTGTTCCCAGATTTTGGTCATTTTAAATAGTGCTGCTATGAATATTCTTGTACATGTTTTCAGTGCACAAATGTATACATTTTTGTTGAATTTATACCTATGAGTAGAATTGCTAGATCATAAAGTATATGTATGTTCAATTTTTAGTAGATTCTGTCAAATAGTTTTCCAAAGTGTTTACACCAGTTTACTCTCATTAGAGTTCCAGTTGCTCCATATCTTCTACAAAACTTGGTATTGTCTATCTTTTTCATTTTAACAATTCAGGTGATGTGTTTAGTAATACTTCATCATAGTGTGATTTGTGTTCCTCAGATGTCTTATATCTGCTGAACATTTAATCATTTTCTTTTGTGAAGTGCCTAATACTTTTGCCCGTTTTTCTATTAGGCCATCTGCCTTTTATTCATTATTTACTAGTACTTTGCTGGATATACGCATAGCGAATACCGTCTCCCACCTGTGACCTGCCATTTCACTCTCTTAATGGTGTTTTCAGGCACTATAAGTTTCATTGTCTTAATGGTATCTTCTAACAGATCTCAGAAGTTCATGGTTTTAATAAAAACCAATTTATCAAATTTTTCTTTTATAGTTAGTTTTTTCTTTTTTTGTGTCAAGTTTACAAAATCTTAGTCTTCTCCAAGGATATGATAGTATGTTATGTGGTCTTCTAAGATATCTGGTGTTTTATCTTCCATTTTTAGACTTCCAATCCATCTCAGATTGATTTTTATGTATGGTAGGAGGTCCCTAAATCTGTTTTCTTCATTGTCTTCAGATAATATTTTATAATATAGCATCATTTCCAATTTCCTGAAATTCAGATATTAAAGCTGTTAGCTTAACATACCAGGAAACAACCAAATTTGCACTACAGTAGGTAATAGTAAGGGCAAAATAAATTTCACTATTATTATCATTATCATAACCAGCTTAGTTCCTCTATAATTCCACAGCATCTTATCACAGAGCCCTGACTCTCTTTTCCAGGTCTACTCCACTCAAATTGACCTAGGTTGGCTTAAGACTCATAGCAAGACAAGTAGCTGTTGGCTTCCCTGTGGTGATTTGTTCCCTAAAAATATTCCTAAAAAAATCCACTTGCCTAAACACTAAAATTCCTCATTTCTTAACAAAATACAACTCCTTTGTCTTAGTCATCTAGTGCTTCTCTAACAGGAACACCACAAGTGGATGGCTTTACAAAGAGAAGTTTATTCTCTCACAGTCCAGTAGGCTCCAAGTCCAAATTCAGGGCGTCAGCTCCAGGGGAAGGCTTTCTCCATCAGCTCTGGAGGACGGTCCATGTCATCAATCTTCCCTTGTTCTGGGAGCTTCTCTGTGCAGGAACCTCAGGTCCAAAGGACGCATTCTGCTTCCGGCACTGTTCTCTTGGTGGTATGAGGTTGCCAGTTCTCTGCTTGCTTCCCTTTCCTTTTATCTCTTACAAGAGATAAAAGGTGGTGCAGGCCACACCCCAGGGAAACTCCCTTTACACTGGATCAGGGATGTGACCTGAGTAAGGATGGTGTTATAATTCCACTCTAATCCTCTTTAACATAAAATTACAATCACAAAATGGAGGACAACCACACAATTCTGGGAATCATGGCCTAGCCAAATTGTTACACACATTTTTTGGGGGACACAGTTCAATCCATGACATCCTTCAAATCAAATTTGTGGATATCTGTTATGATCATTCTGATTTTAGATCAAGGAAGAAAGTGAGGATATCTATTGGGGTGAGGCACATAAATGTGGCCAGAATGCAGGGAATGACTCAGTTCTGTCATGAAAAATGCTCTAGGGCCTCTATGTTCACAATCCAAGGCCCATTATATCAAACAGTACCTACTTAAGCTCAAGCAGTTGGAAGTAGACAACAATTTCCATTTGTTCAGACTGAGAAAAATTCAACTCTTTTTAACATAAAACACAGAACTAACCCAATAATTATTTTAAGCATCAGAGAGGGCTAAGCCTCCTGGAAAGATTCTAGATCCAGGTAGGCCGAATACATTTTTTTTCTGTGCCAGAAACAATAGGTTCATGAATCAGGTCAATTTCTAAAAGGAAAGATGAAGATAAATCCAATAAAAATAGCTAACTTTTATTAACCACCTTTCATATATGCCAGACACTGGCATGTGTACATCAACAGCTTTATATTCATATATCATAGAGTCCTCCATGAGAACCCTAAGAGGTAGATCTTACTACCCCCATTTTACAGTTGAGGAAACTAAGATGAATCTGCAGATCTAGATCACCTGCACTGAAATGGGGCTAGCTGGTGAGTTGGTCAAAGGAGGGTTCTCAAAGGAGGGTTCCCAAAAATGGTAAGACAGTGAAATCCAAGAGCTTGAGAGTCTCCTCCATACTGTTGTATTGCCCCCCTTCACCCTAATAGTGAGGGAGGAGTTCCTGTCTTTAGGTTATGGGGAGGGCTGAAGACACAACACTAGACACTGGACAGGTGAGACTGACAGCAGTTTATTAGTCACATGTACTCACAGCCTAGAGAGGAGGACAATGTGATGTAGGGCAACACAGGGTTTGTACTTGGGAGCAAAGTGAACAAGCAAGGGCTGTGGGAAGCAGGCTTTGTAGTGACAAGAGGATGAGGTGACCCTTGGTTTCTGTCGGGAAGATGTAATTGGCCTATTTGAATAATTCCATGAGCTGGCAGGCAAATGAAGCCTGCTACTCAGGGATAAACAGGCACTGTGCCTTGTCCCAATGATTAGGAGGGTTATTTGGCTAGGGAATCTTATCTGTAGAAGCAGAATACATAGGTGGACTTGTAGTTATGTCACCTGAGGCCCTTTCGATTTTACCAAATGTCAAGGTAGCATATAATATTGAGTCTTAATTTCAAGCTTTACTTCCACACATAGGAGTATTTCTCTCCCTGAAACTGAGTTAGGAAGATTTAATTTAACCAACTGATGTAGAGTAAAGCAGATCTTCTTGAGGAAAAGTCTTCCTCTCTGTAGCAGCCTACAAAGGAACCCAGTGACAGCTGTGTGACTGTGTGACCAGGTCATCCTTCAAGGATTCTAATCTCCAAGAGTAATATCCAACTCTCTCCTGGAGAGATGGGCAGAACAGTCTACCAAGTCAGCATCAACCCCCGACCTAAGGGCTTTTCTTAGAATGCTGGCAAGACTCATGTCCCGTGAGCAAACAGCAAGGGAGTTCTCCTTACCTCCTAGAAATCTACTCTTCTGAGCAGGCCTCAATTGCCAGGTATAGGATTTTAAAATTTAATCCTGCAGCAAGGGGATGAATGTTCCTTTTTTTAAAACTCCCACACCCTTCAGCTTCTAATTAGTCTTCAGGAGAAGGAAGGGAATTGAGGGCAGCCACAGCCCAGGAATATCCTCCTCCCAGCCTGCCCAGAAGGGAAGGGAAGCATCCTTGGAAGAATGATGAGAGCAAGGTGGTTAAAAGTGATACCAAGACACTGGCTATACGTTCTCTACTATGGAACATCCTGTAAGTACTTACTGAGATATGTCAGCATCTGGTTCCTTACTAGCATTAGGCCGGGAGAGCATCTACCTAGAGAATCCCTTCCAAGGCTCAACTTTTCCTGGACATGCATAGTTGGTATAAACCCAACCACCAATCCAGTTGCTGTCAAGTCAATTCCAACTCATAGCGTAGAGCTGCCCCATAAGGTTTCCAAGGAACAGCTGGTGGATTCGAACGGCTGACCTTTTGGTTAGCAGCCACTTAACCACTGTGCCACCAGGGCCCCATAGTTGGCATAATTTTCCCCAAATTTCTTATATAAGGCCGGGATGGTAAGTGATGTTAACAAGAAATACTGTTCTAGCAAATCCAATATCCCAGCTGCAAAATGGGGCTTGTTTTCCTGGAGAGAATTAACTGAGTCAACCAAGACTTCTGTTACGAGGTTTTTAGAAGAACCATCCTTAACACGTCTGACAAATTTGACAAAGTGGACCTAAGAGGCTGATGTAGGGAAAATTGTTAAGAAAAATGACTTCATCTTTCCATGTCTGTAAAGGTAACTCTCTCTACCATTTGTATTCCTCTGGCTTCCATCTTTCTGACCACTGCAAAAGCAAGTGGTAAAGTGGAAGCGGGGAGAGGGGCATGAGGGAAGTATGGGGGATGCGGAGGCAGGGAGAGGAGAACAAATGGGGTGAAACTCTAAATAAAAGATAAATCAGTTGTCACTGAGTCAATTCCAACTCACAGAAACCCCTTGTGTGTCACAGTAGAACTGTGTACTGCTGGGTTTTCAATAGCTGATTTTTCGTAACTAGATCACCAGGCCTTTCTTCCAAGGCACCTATGGGTAGGCATGAACCTCCAACCTTTCAGTTAGCAGCTGAGCTTATTAACTGTTTGGACTACCCAGGGACCCCAAATAAAAGACAGCTTAGAAGATTTAAATGATGCTTAAATATATCTTTTTTAATCAATTAAATTGAAAATAAACAAATTAAAAATGAACTATATGAAAAGCTAAATGCAGCAAGAAAAAAACACAGTTAAGGCTAGAACTCAGAGGCGTGGCCAAGATGGTGGAGTAGTCAGACTCTTTCTGTGATCCCTCTTACAAAAAAGACCAGAAAAAACAAGTGAATCAATTGTGTATGACTATCTAGGAGCCCTGAACATCAAAGGCAAAGTTGAGGAATCGGACTGAATGGCAAGGGGAGGGAGAGACCACTCAGAAGTAGTGAGGAGTTGCCAGATATGACCTGGAGGGAGCCTGAAACCTTCAGGCCGGATCAACTCCTGTGCGCAGAGGGGCTACAGTGGCGCTTCGGAGCTGTTTTCCACGTCAGGAGAGGCCCAGAGGCAGAGAGTCTACTTGGCCATCCAGAACCAGTGAAAAGCAGCACTCAAGCGGCTAAAGATAAGTACTTGTGTGTGGCCTACCGCAGGGATTAAAAAAAAACAAAACACCTCATTTGGGAAAAACATCTCTTCCATTTACCTACCCCCTCCCTATTCTGCACTGGGTCCCAGCTGGCTTCAGCGATTGCTAAGTCCCCTGGGCCAGAAGTAGGACCCATAAGGCATCCTGAGCCATTCTCCCAGCCTTGGAGAGGGAACAAATTAACAAACAGGGAAAAGATAAGATGCTGGCTCCCCTAAGCCAGGACCTCAGGGTTGGCACAGCTCTTTTGCCTAGGCACAGGTATAAGGGGTCCACAGACTTTGAATACCTTTCACCCCTGCATAGACTTATGTGGGCCCATTTAAATAGCGTAAGCCCTCACTACCACAGTACAACAGGGTATATACCTGAAGTCTAACTTCAATTGTTTCAGCTGTGAAGTGGCAGGTTTGAGACGTTTGACACTGTACTGCCCATTAAGCAGGCTCCTCACCTGCCCACATCAGGGGCCTGAGGACTGGTGGCTCCACCCATGCCACCTAGCCACCTGCGACAGGGGTCCAAGAATAAGTGGTGCCCCCCAGTCCTCACAGCCAACAGCATTGGGTGCTCATAGTCCAGCTGCAAAACTCACCTACCTACTCGCTCTAGGGAACAGGGACATGCTTTCCTTTCAGACACTCAGGGGCATCCATTAGCCCCCTGCCTTGCTCAGCATGTAACCCCCACTGCAGCCAGATACCTGTGCCTAGACCAATCACCCATGCATGTCTAGGACTGTAGGTGAGAGCCAGCACCACACACTTGGTGGGTGACCAACTACCTGGACACCTGAGCTGAATCCATACAAGAAAATTTAACGGACTCCTGGGCTCACATTTAGTAACAGATCTAAATACCTGGTAACAGGGTGTTAGAGCTTCAAAGTCACCGTAATCAAACTAGCACACACAAGCAGCCTATTTGGGCATACCAAAACAAAACAAAACAGGAAGCTAGGGCACAGTAAGCAAACATAAAATAAATGAATATAATAACTTACTGATGGCTCAGAGACAATAGTCAATATCAAATCATATACAGAGGCAGACAATGATGGCTTGAGCAAGCTGCCAAAATAAAGAACCAATAAATTTTCTGGAGGAAGAGAATTTCTTGGAATTGCCAGAGGCAGAATACAAAAGATTAATATACAGAACTGTTCAAGAAATTAGGAAGGAAATCCAACAAAACATAGAGATTGTCAAAGAACATACAGACAAACCAGTAGCAGAACTTAAAACAGTTATTCAAGAGCATAATGACAAATTCAATAGGCTGCAAGAATCCATAGAGAGACAGCAATCAGAAATCCAGAAGATTAACAATAAAATCTCAGAATTAGACAACTCAGTAGAAAGTCAAAGGAACAGAATTGAGGCAGTAGGAGTCAGAATTAGAGAGACTGAAGATAAAGCACTTGACATCAAACTTATTTAAGGAAAAATCAGATAAAAGAATTTTAAAAATGAAGAAACTCTAAGAGTTACATGGGATTCTATCAAGAGAAATAACCTACGAGTAATTGGAGTACCAGAACGGGGTGGGGGTTGGGGAACAGAAATACATAGAGAACTGTTGAAGATTTTTAGACAGAAAACTTGCCTGCTGTCATGAAAGATGAGAAGATATCTATCCAAGATGTTCATCAAACCCCACATAAGGTAGATCCCAAAAGAAAGTCACCAAAACATATTATAATCAAACTTGCCAAAACCACAGATAAAGAGAGAATTTTAAGAGCAGCTAGGGATAAATGAAAAGTCATCTACAAGGGAGAGTCAGTAAGAATAAGCTCGGACTACTCAGCAGAAACCATGCAGGCAAGAAGGCAATGGGATGACATAGATAAAGCCTTGAAAGAAAAAAACTGCCAGCCAAGAATTACATATCCAGCAAAACTGTCTCAAATATGATGGCAAAATTAGGGCATTTCCAGATAAACAGAAGTTTAGGGAATTTGCAAAAGCCAAACCAAAATTACAAGAAATACTAAAGGGAGTCCTCCAGATAGAAAATCAATAACATCAGATAACAATCCAAGACTAGAACACAGGACAGAGCAACCAGATATCAACCCAGATAGAGAAGTCATAAAAATAAATCAAAGCTAAAACACTGAAAATAGGGAAACAGATGTCAATATGTAAAAGATGACAACATTAAAACAAAAAAGAGGGACTTAAAAAATGTAGACATAGATTTTTCATATAGAGAGGAAGTCAAGGCGATATAAAGAAATAAAAGACTGGTATAAATTCAAAAAAATAGGGGTAAATATTAAGGTAACCACAAAGGAAACTAACAATCCTACAAGTCAAAATAAAAAACAACAAAAATATAAAGACTCAGCAAATACAAAATTAACAACAATGAAAAAGATAAAAAGAAAATACATAAAGAAAATTAAGTGGAACAAAGAAACTGTCAACAACACACAAAAAAGGACATCAAAATGGCACCACTAAACTCATACCTATCAATAATTATGCTGAATGTAAATGGACTAAATGCACCAATAAAGAGACAGAGAGTGGCAGATTGGATAAAAAAACACCATCTGTCTATATGCTGCCTACAAGAGACACACCTTAGACTTAAAGACACAAACAAACTAAAACTCAAAGGATGGAAAAAATATATATCAAGCAAACAACACTCAAAAAAGAGCAGAGGTGGCAATATTAATCTCTGACAAAATAGACTTTAAAGTAAAATCCACCACAAAGGATAAGGAAGGACACTATATAATGATTAAAGGGTCAATACACCAGGAGGGCAAAGCTATAATAAATATTTATGCACTCAATGACAGGGATCCAAAATACATAAAACAAACTCTAACAGAATTGAAAAGAGAGATAGACAGCTCCACAATAGTAGTAGGAGACTTCACCACACCACTTTCAGTGAAGAACAGAACATCCAGAAAGAAGCTCAACAAAGACACGGAATATCTAAATGCTACATTCAACCAACTTGATCTCATTGACATGCACCAAACACTCCTCCCATCAGCAGCCAAGTATACTTTCTTTTCCAACGCACATGGAACACTCTCCAAATAGACCACGTATATGGCCATAAAGCAAGCCTTACAAAATCCAAAGCATTGAAATATTACAAACCATCTTTTCTGACCGTAAATCCATAAAAGCAGAAATCAACAACAGAAAAAGCAAGGAAGAAAAATCAAACACATGGAAACTGAACAACACCTTGCTAAAAAAAACTACTGGGTTATAAAAGAAATTAAGGATGGAATAAAGAAATTCATAGACTCAAACGAGAATGAAAACACATCCTACCAGAACCTTTGGGAAACAGCAAAAGCAGTCCTCAGAGGTCAGTTTATAGCAATAAATGCACACATCCAAAAAGAAGAAAGGGCCAAAATCAAATCATTAACCCTACAACTTGAACAAGTAGAAAGAGAGCAGCAAAAGAAGCCCTCGGGCACCAGAAGAAATGAAATAAGAATTAGAGCAGAATTAAATGAAATAGAGAATAGAAAAATAACTGAAAGTGTTAACAAGACCAAAAGCTGGATCTTTGAAAAGATCAACAAAATTGATAAACCACTGGCCAACCTGACAAAAGAAAAACGGGAGAGGAAGCAAATAACCTGTATAAGAAATGAGATGGGTGATACCACAACAGAGTCAACTGAAATTAAAAGAATCATAACAGAATACTATGAAAAATTGTACTCTAACAAACTTGAAAACCTAGAGGAAATGGACAAATTTCTAGAAACTCACTACCTACCTAAACTAACACAAACAGAGGCAGAACAACTAAATAAACCTATAACAAATTAGAGATTGAAAAGGTAATTTAAAAACTCCCAGCAGAAAAAAGCCCTGGCCCAGATGGCGTCACTGGAGAATTCTACCAAACTTTCAGAGAAGAGTTAACACCACTACTACTAAATATATCTGACAGCATAGAAAAGATGGAATATTCCCAAACTTATTCTATGAAGCCAGCATAACCCTGATGCCAAAACCAGGTAAAGACACCACAAAAAAAGAAAATTACAGACCAATATCCCTCATGAACATTGATGCAAAAATACTCAACAAAATTCTAGCAATAGAATTCAGCAACATATCAAAAAAATAATTCACCATGATCAAGTGGGATTTATACAAGGTATGCAGGGATGGTTCAACATTAGAAAAACAACAAATGTAATCTATCACATCAATGAAACAAAAGACAAGAACCACATGATCTTATCAGTCGATGCAGAAAAAGCATTCGACAAAGTCCAACACACATTCATGATAAAATCTCAAAACAAAACAGGAATAGAGGGGAATTCCTCAATATAATTAAGGGCATTTATACAAAGCCAACAGTCAGCATCATCCTAAATGGAAAGAGTTTGAAAGCATTCCCCTTCAGAACGGGAACCAGATAAGGATGTCCTTTATCACCACTCCTATTCAACATTGTGCTGGAGGTCCTAGCCAGAGCAATTGGGCTAGAAAAAGAAATAAAGGCATCCAGATTGGTAAGAAAGAAGTCAAAGTATCTCTATTTGCAGATGATATGATCTTATACACAGAAAACCCCAAAGAATCCACAAGAATACTACTGGAACTAATAGAAGATTTCAGCAAAGTTTCAGGGTATGAGATAAACATACAAAAATAAGTTGGATTCCTTTATACCAACAAAGAGAACTTCCAAGAGGAAATCACCAAATCAGTACCATTTACAATAGCCCCCAAGAAGATAAAATACTTAGGAATAAGTCTAACCAGAGAGGTAAAAGACCTATACAAAGAAAACTACAAGACACTACTGCAAGAAACCAAAATAGACCTGCGTAAGTGGAAAAACATACCTTGCTCATGGTTAGGAAGACTCGACATTGTGAAACTGTCAATTCTACCCAAAGCGAGCTACAGATACAATGCAATCCTGATCCAAATTCCAACGGCATTTGTTAATGAGATGGAGAAACAAATCACCAACTTTGTATAGAAAGGGAAGAGGCCCTGAATAAATAAAGCGTTACTCAAGAAGAAGAACAAAGTAGGAGGCCTCACGCTACCTGACTTTAGAACCTATTATACCACCACAGTAGTCAAAACAGCCTGGTACTGGTACAACAAATACATAGACCAATGGAACAGAATTGAGAATCCAGACATAAATTCATCCACCTATGAGCAACTGATATTTGACAAAGGCCCAAAGTCCATTAATTGGGGAAAAGACAGTCTCTTTGAATAAATGGTGCTGGCATAACTAGATATCCATCTGCAGAAAACTGAAACAAGACCCATACCTCACACCATACACAAAAACTAACTCAAGATTGATCAAAGACCTAAATATAAAATCAAAAACGATAAAGATCATGGAAGAAGAATAGGGACAACGGTAGGAGCCCTAATACATGGCATAAACAGAATATGAACCATAAGTAACAATGCAAAAGCACCAGAAGAGAGACTAGATAACTGGGATCTCCTAAAAATCAAACACTTATGCTCACCAAAAGAGTCAAAAGACAACCTACAGACTGGGAAAAAATTTTTGGCTACAACAAGTCCAATCAGCTTCTAATCTCTAAAATCTACAAGATACTGCAAAACCTCAACAACAAAAAGACAAATAACTCAATTAAAACATGGGCAAAGGACATGAATAGGCACTTCGCCAAAGAAGATATTCAGGTGGCTAACAGACACATGAAGAAATGTTCACAATCATTAGCCATTAGAGAAATGGAGATCAAAACTACAATGAGATATCATCTCAACCCAACAAGGCTAACATTAATCCAAAAAACACAAAATAATAAATTCTGGAGAGGTTTGGAGAGACTGGAACACTAATAAACTGTTGTTGGTGGGAGTGTAAAATGGTACAACCACTTTGGAAATTGATTTGGCACTTCCTTAAAAAGCTAGAAATCGAAGTACCATACAATCCAGCAATCCCACTCCTTGGAATATATCCTGGAGAAATAAGAGCCGTCACATGAATAGATATATGCACATCCATGTTCACTGCGGCACTGTTCACAACAGCAAAAAGATGGAAACAACCTAGGTGCCCATCAACGGATAAATGGATAAATAAATTTATGGTATATCCACACAATGGAATACTACACAACGATAAAGAACAACGATGAAGCCATGAAACATCGTATAACATGGTGGAAGCTAGAACTTATTATGCTGAGAGAATTTAGTCAGTCACAGAAGGACAAATACTGTATAAGACCACTATTATAAGAACTCAAGAAAAGGTTTAAACACAGAAGAAAACATTATTTGATGGTTACGAGGGTGGGGAGGGAGGGTGAGCATTATTCACTAACGAGATAGTAGACAAGAATTATCCTAGGTGAAGGGAGGGACAGCACACACTACAGGGGAAGTCATCACAACTGGACTAAACCAAAGCTAAGAAGTTTCCTGAATATGATCAAACACTTCAAGGTACAGAGTAGCAGGGGTGGGGGTCTGAGGACCATTCTTTCAGGGGACATCTAGGTCAATTGGCGTAACAAAGCTTATTAAGAAAATGTTCTGCATCCTACTTTGGTGAGTGGCATCTGAGGTCTTAAAAGATTTCAAGTGGCCATCTAAGATGCATCAGTTGCTCTCAACCACCTGGAGTAAAGGAGAATGAAGAACACCAAAGACACAAGGAAAGTATTAGCCCAAGAGACAGAAAGGGCCACATAAACCAGAGACTTCATCAGCCTGAGACCAGAAGAACTAGATGGTGCCCGGCTACCACCAATGACTGCCCTGACAAGGAACACAACAGAGAGTCCCTGATAGAGCAGAAGAAAGGTGGGGTGAAGAACTCAAATTCTAGTAAGAAGATTAGACTTAATGGTCTGACTGAGACTGGAGGAACCCCAGAAAGCAAGGCCCCTGGATTCTCTATCAGCCCAGAACTAAAACAATTTCCGAGGCCAACTCTTCATACAAAGATTGGACTGGACTGTGGGACATAAAATGATACTGGTGAAGAGTGTGCTTCTTAGCTCAAGTAGATACATGAGACTAAGTGGGCAGCTTCTGTCCAGAGGTGAGATGAGAAGGCAGAGAGGGTTAGGAACTGGTTGAATGGACATGGGAAATCGGGTGGAAAGGAGGAGTTTGCTGTCCCAGTATAGGGAGAGCAATTAGGGTCACATAACAACATATAAGTTTTTGTATAAGAGACTAACTTGAAATGTAAACTTTCACTTAAACTACAATAAACAAACAAAAAAAGACTAGAACTCAATATTCCAAATTAAGATTAACCAAAAAAACCAAACCCATTGCCATCAAGTTGATTCCAACTCATAGGTGACCCTATAGGACAGAGTAGAACTGCCCCATAGGGTTTCCAAGGAGTGGCTGGTGGATTCAAACTGCTGACCTTTGGGTCAGCAGCCAAGCTCTTCACTGCTGTGCCACCAGGGCTCCAAATTAAGATTACGAATCAAAAACAAATAGAATAAAATAAAATTTATAATTTTTTAAAAGGCTGAGGGCTAGGGAAGGAAAGATGAAATCTTTGAAATGGAAATATACAAAATTAAGATGGAGCTAAAGCCCAAAGGATATGAAGAAAAAAAAAAAAGAAAAGAAAGTAAATGTAATTTTAAAAATGGAAGTAAGAAAAAAGAGAACATTAGAAAAAAGAAAACTCCAAACAACAACCTAACCAGACAGGCCAAGCAAGGGAAACTAGAAATGAGGAAGTTCTTTGGGCAGCCTGGCATGCTTCATAAAAGCCTCCTCCTGAGGCACAACACTGGTGGCAAGTTTCTTAGTCTGGTTATTTATCCATTATCCATCCTTTTTCTCATTCATTCCACAAATGTTTATTGTGTCAAGATCTGGGAATTCAATGGTGTGAGTCAAACAGAGAAGGGTCTTGCCCTGATGAAGCTTACTGTCTAGCGGTAGGTTGTGGTGGGAGACAATACAGACATTAAACAAATGATTATATAGACAAATCAATAATTATAAGTTATGGTGAGATTCATGAGGAAAAAGCCCAAAGTGTTATAGGGATATCTGAACTGGCTGTTGTTTGTGTGTAAGTTAGGGATGTGATGTGGATGTGCAGTGGTGGTCATCAGAGAAGTCAAGAACATGATACTTGCCTGGAGATCTTGGAAGAGGCTGCATAGGTCTGGCTGACTATTATTACTCCCCTTTCCTAGCCCCAACATTGTCTCATGATCTTGTTTTTCCCTCTGGTTCCAGTCACTACAAAAAGTTTAGGATTAACAGATGTTCCTCCTTGGAGGGTGGAAAACAAGTGATAATGATCTAGGAATGAAAAAACGAACAAAGCACCTGTCTTGTAACAAGAAAACCAGAATGTCGCCAGATAACCCCCAAGAATATCAGCAGAAGATTAACTCATCTGGGACGTGCCCACCTCGAGGGGGAACTAACACAAACTTCTAAGATCCATAATCCTGTCCCTATAAAGCGTTTGGTCGATCTCTAGTTGGGGAGGTGGGTTTTTGGAGGAATCTATTCCCCTCTGTCTCCTATATATCGATATATAATAAAACTCCTGCTGCTCACCTAACTCCTGTCTCAGAATTGGCTATTGCAACAGGCAGCTCCAATCTGCGTTATTGCAGTAACAACCTGAAGAATAAATTAGGAATTAACTGAGGCAAAATGGGAGTAGAGATGGCCAATGTATGTCAGGGCTCTGAAACAGGAGGGCTTTGGTGTTTCTGAGGAACTAAAAGAAGGCTGTGGCTGGAGCAAACAGAGCTCTCAAGAGAGGAGTGTAAGGTGTGGTTGGAGACAATGGTGGAAGCCATATTAAGAATTTTGGTCTTTATCCTGCAGGTAATGAAAAGTCACTTGTTTTTTTTTCCTTCATGGCAATGAAAACAACTCAAGATTGTTTTATTTATTTGTTTACTTTTTGGAGGGATGGTAGGAGGGATCCTTTGATCTTCCTTTGGGCCAGGCACCATATCTGGCTTGTGCATCATTGTATTTCCAAGCACCTACATAGTGGAGAATCGATAAATATTTTGAATGAATGAATAGCTAATCATTTTGGTGGGGTTACAGTCAAATTTCAGATCCTCTCCAAAACCTGTGCTTCTTCCAGGACTCCATATTACTGCCTCAATAGTTTGCTTTGAGTCTTATCTGGCTCATGAAAAATGGTAGATGTCAGATATGTCTTTCAATGTTTTGTTATCCTTAACTTAGCTTTTGAAGCATTAATTACTTCCGGAAGTTTGGAGAATTGCTAATAAGTTCTGGTTACCTTTCCTGACCAATTGTTCAAGTTGAGGAAGAAGTTTATTGTTGCATATCCATGTGCCCCAGCATCCTTTTCCAGAAGAACTAACACATACAATGACAAATTACTTTACCCACAGCAATTTTCACAAGTCTCAGAAAATCTTAGTAACACTTGGCCTCTGATTAAGCTTTTCCCCCAAGCAGTGGCATACCTAGTATATTTGACACCTGCAGTAGATAAGTTTTTAACACCCTTCTCTTCTGGTGGACGAAGTTATTTTTAGTAATAGTCACATAATAATCAGGAATGTTAATTATTTTCTTGAATTTTTTTTTTTTAGTTTTAAAACAATTTTAAAATAATACATTTTACTTTTTAAAATATTTTTTAAATTCAGCGAACTATTTCATGCATGAGTTAAAATATGCACTTACCAAACAAAAACATTACACCTCACGTTTTGCAGTCTTTATCACTGCTTTCAGATTTAAATACAAGTAAAAACTTAAAACGGTCACGTAGAATATCAGAATTGAACTAACTCAAATTTGGTTTCTTTGCATTTACAACCACTGGGCTATGAGTGTTTATTTTCAATTTATTGTTTAAGTGCAGAAATATCTAGTGCCACAGGGGTTGGAGATACAAACTGCATCTGAAGTGAACTCAAACTATTCTGAATCCTTGGGAATTTATCCTCACAAGAATCTTTGTAGCTGCATTGGGAGGGTTGGGGGGAAAGAAGGTGGGTTGGGAAGTAAGTGCATAACTGTGAGTTCTCTGAATTAACTTCCATATAAAATAATGTTGATTAAAGGATAAACAATAAAACTATGCTAATTTGAAGCTTACATATATTTACATAAACTTAACAGTAACTGCAGCACTTGTTTAGAATTTAAACCAGTAACAGATTTTTTCTAAGAGTACTGTATTACTGACATTGCTTAGAATTGCCAGCACATGATAATAAAAAGCTGACCGATTTTTTGAATTATTATTCAAATTATTATTTTTAAATACTCTACAGAGTTGTACCCCTTTATTGCATGCACCTAAGGAGGACTGCCTCCACTGTTGCCCTGGTATGCCACTATCCCCGAAGACTATAATAATTAAACATCAAGGCCTGACCAAAAATGTTACATGTCAGTTAAAAAAACCAAGGGCTCAAAGACCCTGTATTCTCCTCTCATCTAATTAAGTATTTACTGACCACCTGCTGTGAGCAGACTCAGTATCGTTGACAGACATGGAGAAGCCTGTACCTTCTCTCAAAAAAATTTACTGACAAGGTTTCCCATATCTTTCCTATATATTCTTAGGAATTTTGCTCATCAATAGCCGAAATCGTTTTCTTGAAGTCAGGCCCTTAACAAAGATGGAATCTGAAATGGAACCATATCATGAGTAGTCATGATAGTTCAAACATTTGGGTATTAATATTAAGAACAAAAATCAGAAATACAAACGAGAAATGGTAACCAGAACTGTGCTGAGAGTAGAGTAATTCAGGAAGATCACATGCCCCAGGTGCTTCTAGGATCAGAGGAAAAGGGGATGGAACCACCAACAGATGCCTGAAAAAAAAAAAACACCTTCTGAGGCACTCATGTGCTAGCACTTGATAAACTACCTCCTGCTGTCCTGTAACCATCACCAAGGCAATAAAGGGTAACCTGGACAAGCTCTCAAGGAATAGACTTCTTAAGTCTCAAATAATCCTTTCTTTGGTTTTATGACATTCCTGGTTGATGCAATTAGACTAAGTGGACCCAATCTGATAATTGCAATAAATATTCTGGTGGGAAGACTAGCTTAGCAACATTTTTAACAGGTATGAGTCTTGAAGGGTTTGCAGAATATTAATAGGTACTATGTGAACAAGGAAACCTTGGTGCCATAGTGATTAAGAGCTATGGCTGCTAACTAAAAGGTCAACAGTTCGAATCCACCAGGCGCTCCCTGGAAACCCTATGAGGCAGTTCTACTTTGTCCTTTAGGGTTGCTGTGGGTCGGAATCGACATGATGGCGACGGGTTTGTTTTTTGGTTTATGTGAACAAAGGAGCCCTCTTGGCACCAGTGGTTGAGCATTCAGCTGCTAACCAAAAGGTCACAGTTCGAATCCATCAGTTGCTCCTTGGAAACCTTATGAGACAGTTCTACTCTGTCCTATAGGGTCGCTATGAGTTGGAATTGACTCGACAGCAACAGATTTGGTTTGGTTTATGCAAACAAAAGGATTTTGTGACCAAATAAATTTAGGAAACATTGGATTAAACAAAGGGAAAGAGATTTCTTTATTGCAGAACTTTTCAGACCCTTTAATGTACATTGCAAATCTCTAAGAGGAAGATAAGGAGCCTTGGTGGTGTAATGGTTAAGCACTTGGCTGCTAACCGAAAGGTTAGGTGTTTGAATCCACCCGGAGAGTGGCTCTGCAGGAGAAAAAACCTGGAGATCCGCTCCTGTAAAGATTTCAGCCTAGGAAACCCTATGGGGCAGTTCTACTCTGTCCTATAGTATCGCTGAGTCTGAATTGACTCAAGGACACACAGCAACAGCAAGAGAAAGACAGGTAGCATTTCTTAAACTTAATCTACTGTGGAAGCTATCATCATTCCTATCTCTGCCCCACCTTGAAGGAGAATTTCTAGAAATGAGTTTTTAAATAACACACTTTGGGAAATAATGGAAAATCTCCAAAATCCTCTATTTTAGAAAATTAAACTGTTTCCTATTTTCCATATTTTAAATAAGTCTTTGATGAACATCTTGTATGCTTATTCACTTACTTCTTAAAAACAAACTCCTAAATGTGGAATTGCTGGGTCAAAAGGTACATATGTTTTTAAGGCTTTTCATGCTTTTGCTACATAATGCTAGAAGGGGAGTTCCAATTTTACTCTGATAATTGTGCTCATTTTCTCATGTTCACACCAACAGTAGGTATTATAATCTTCCTTAATCTTTGGCAACCTAGCCAGCACCATTCTTGTTTTTAAGAAATAGAAATACATATTTTTTCCCCGTCATAAATATATGTGTTGCAACGGAGAAGACGGCATCGAGATAATGGTAACCCTAAATTGCTTTACTCCTGATCCACCATTCTGATCTATTCACTCCATGGCAAGAAAAATAATTGTCTCTTATGAACTAGTCTGATAATTCTTATTTCCCACACTTTCGAAAATACTTTTTGATTGCTTGCAATTTAGTCCATTCAAAATGAGGCAGGCAAATTGGAAGCAATTTAATTCAGTAAGATTTACTGAACAATGTTAGAAACTAGAATAGGCATTGTTGTTGTTAGGTGCATTGAGTTGGCTCTGACTCACAGGGACCCTATGTACAACAGAACAAAACACTGCCCAGTCCTGCGCCATCCTCACAATCGTTGTTATGCTTGAGCCCGTTGCTGTAGCCACTGTGTGGATCCATCTCATTGAGGGTCTTCCTCTTTTTCTCGCGGGGAAGAAAAAGGAGGAATAGACATTAGGGATAGAAAAATGAATAAAGTGGATTATGCCCTCAAGGAGTTTACAGTTTACTGGAGTGTTCAAGTAATTACAGCACTGTAGGAGACATGATAGCATATTTCTAAGACATACTTTTTTTTCACATTTTAACATCTTTTGAGATTTCAATGTATCTTACAATTTATGGTATGTCATAGTTTAATCGGCAGCCTCTTCCTTAGTAATATATACAATAGTAGGTAACGGTGTACACACAAAATCTTACAACAGATGGTGTCTTGCATTTGATGAAATACAATAGTAAAAACATGCACAAGGAAGAGAACATAGGAAAAGGAGCACTAGTTCTGTTTGGGCCTAGGGGAGGCTGCATCACAGCACATAACGAGTACCCAGGTCTCCACATCCTCATCCACGTTCTTACTTGGTATTATCAGACTTGAACATATTTGATGAATGCAAAATGGTTTCTCATTCTGGAAATTTGTATTTTCCAGATTGCTAATGAGGTCGAGCATCTTTTCATGTTTGTTGAACATTTCTTCTTCTGTGATTTGCCAATTTACACAATTCACCCATTTTTTGTTACAATGTTTGTCCTTTCCTATTGAGATGCAGTTTTTAAAAAAAAATAAGAGTTTGGGTAGAGGAGGCAAGATGGTGGTGTGAGCAGCTGCACGCTTCCATCCCCACACAACAAAAATAGGAAAAGAAAACAGAAAGAGGTGGGAGCAATGGTCTCAGAACTATGAAAACAAGTCAAAGAGTTACAGCATCTGTACAAATACTGAACCAAGGAAAAGCTGACTTTCAAACGCCTTAAAAATATATCTATATAGTAAAATTAGGGGAAAATAAAGTATAAACACAAGGACTTTTTTTCAGTTTTCTATGTTCAACTATATCCTGCCAGTTTATAATTTGCCTTCTCACTCATTTATAGTGTATTTTATTGAATAAAAGTTTTAAACTGTATGCAAAAAAAAAATCTTAATCAGATGGATTGACACAGCGGCTGCAACATTGGGCTCAAATATAGCAACAATTGTGAGAATGGCGCAGGACCTGGCAGTGTTTCGTTCTGTTGTTCATGAGGTCACTAGGAGTAGAAACTGACTTGACAGCACCTAACAACAACAAATTTTTTTCTGATTAGTGATTTTTGGGTCTGGTTTAAGAAATCCTTTCCTATTCTGAGATTGCAAATACATCACCTTCTATTTTCTATGGGAACCCTGGTGATACAGTGGTTAAGAGCTGAGCTAACCAAAAGGTCGGCAGTTTGAACCTACCAGCCCTCCTTGGAAACCCTGTGGGGCAGTTCTACTTTGTCCTGTAGGGTAGGGGCGCTATGAATCGGAATCAACTCAACAGCAACGGGTATTTTCTATTGGAATTTTAAAGTTTTTCTTTGCACTGTTAGTTTAATCTTGAGTTTATTTATTTATTTATTGAGGTAATTTTGTACAACTCCTGCCCTGAAGAGATATTGGTGATAGTTCAGTTTCTGATTCTGAAATGGTTTCTGGGTTCTCTTGGCTCCCTAAGCCCACAGCTCCAGAGAAGCCATAGCCTCCGGTAGCCATCATCGGCATTCTCTTTTTTATCATTTCTTCATGAAGGAGAGACCGCCTCTCCTCCCCAGTCCTCCTTGTCTTCAAGGAGTGAGCCTGACTCTGGATCCCATCTCAGGTGGCCTTTCTATTACTCCACAAGAACCCCATCAGTTGCCTCTGCTTCAGGTCTTCTCCACAGTTGCTTGCTTTGCTTGTTGCTATGTGCTGTCCAGTCGGTTCCGACTCCTAGCAACCCTACAGGACAGAGTAGAACTGCCCCATAGGGTTTGCAAGGAGTGGCCAGTGGATTCGAACTGCCGGCTGTTTGGTTAGCAGCCAAGCTTTTGACCAATGCCTCACCGGGGCTCCTCTCAACAATTAGTGTCTCCATTTTGTTTCTGGTCGAGGAAGGCGCGTATCTTGTTTTTGAGTCAACCGTGTATTTTTGGTTTTCTCTTTTTTGTAACATCTATCTTGTAGGATCCCCTGAATTCTTTCTGCTGACCACAGGTCTTCCCTGTCTAATTCTGAGTCCAGAGACTCTAAACTGGGCACTTACAAAGAACAAAACAAAAAACCACACGCAACAGTTTCTATGGTAACATTAGTGGAAAACTTGGAGATAGGAAGTCGTGATTATTCTTTGCATTTACAAACTAGTTAGTCTGATATTAAAAGTCAGAGCTGGCCTGTCTAACGGTATAGGTCATATGAGCATTAATCAAATATAATTCAATCTTGGGACAACAAAAAAGTATTTTATAACTAAGAAATTTCCAAGTGTCCTGATATGGTCCACTAATTTCAGGCAAAAGTCAGTATCATAAATTCTAGTGTAAGGTAAGACTAATTTTTAGTAGAATTATACAGATTACATTAGAGATTACCTAATCCTTCAGGAAACTGAGATCTCGTTATTGAAGTACCCAAAATCACCCACCTTAGTGATGAAGCCTGGTTAAAGCTATTGAGTGCTAACCGAAATGTCAGTGGTTTGAAACCACTAGTGGCTCCGCAGGAGAAAGATGTGGCAGTCTGCTTCCGTAGAGATTTAAAGCTTTGGAAACCCTATAGGGTTGCTATGAGTCCAAATCAATTTGGCAGCAGTGGGTTTGGTTTGGTTTTAGTAATGAAGCCAGAACCAGAGCTAAGGTCTGATCTTTCTCATGTAGCCTGCCACAGAGAGTTTAGGCTGAAAGCCAGTTCCAAAGGAAGCCATCTGGCTACCTGGGGAGGGTTGCATAGGACGTCCTCTTTTGTCTGGTAATCACTAAAGTTCAGTCCATTAGTGCTGCCCCCTGTGTAAGAGTGTAGGAAAGGAGCAGGGCGAAGGCTAGGTGCCACAGTCTCCTATCCCAGATCTTCTGGCCACCTTTCTCCTATGTGCAGTGGGACATGTGGAAGTAAGCACAATGCCTAATACTTTTTCACATAGTTGTGTTAAAGACAGGAAAAAATAGGGACTTGCAATGCTGCATTGTGTGGGGATGCTGCTTCCTGCTGATCCTGGGCCTCTCCCTCACCCATGTTTAGGGCTCATGGTTTTCCTGTGTACCTAAGTAATACCTTGGAGAGGACAGTGGTTGAGTTCATTCCAGCATTGTTGGTTCGGGAACTTGTATATCTAAGAAGGCAAAAGGCATGTTCATCGTCTTATCTGCTGTCATCATCTTGACTTGTTCAACGACTGCCTTTGGGCAACCATAACAGTGCCTTTAAGTTTGTATGATGAGGCGCTCTGCCTGCAGTTATTCCAGTAGGTAAACCATTTTCACATGTTTCTTCCAGTGGCGGGACCAGCACTGGATGTGACCATACGCACACTAAGACATAAACTATGCATATGGATATGACTATAGGGTAACTTATTCAATAGACATTTATTAATGAGGCAGTATGAGAAGGGAGGTGTTTCCCCTTATAAACATCCCAGAATTACCTCCCTATCAGTATTGTCCTACACAAAGTGAATACCCTGGGAGGCCAGTCATTCACTCAAATAATGCTGCATTCACTCAAAACACTTCTAATATTCTCTTTTCAGAGTGGCTTTCAGACCCAGTTTATCACTTGGCCATAACTGTTTGTGAAATAAAAATTGACTTTCAAAGGAGGCCTCTCTCCACATGACGCCTGCCAACCTCAAAATAATGGGCCCCCACTCACTCCCAACTGCCTGAAATTTCTCTTGACAATTTCCTAATTAGATTAAAAAAAAAAAAAGTACCAACTGAAAAATTAAGCAATTCTGGGTCATTTATGTTAATCACATTAGTTAGATTATATTTCTTTGAACATCTAACTGAAATGTCTACACTTAGGAAAGCAAATTTTGACTAAAGTTGGGGTTTGAATCGTGAGGCACATGGGAGGGGTTCTACAAAGCTTACAAGGACAATGGGCATCAGCCATCAGAGGGGGGCAAGGAGAGACACAGAGAAGGATAAAGAGACTGTCAAAGCCCCAATCCACCTATTTCAAAAATTCCCAGAGTAAAAGTATTCTCTATCCTCTCATTCTTACTTTGTCTCTACTTGCAGGGCCCAAAACTCAAACAAGTACTTTGGTTTCATGACATTATGGATTAAACAGTGCTTTAATGAACCAGCTGGGAACTTCAGCTGTTACTTATTTGTTTATAATACGGTTTACATGGAAAAATACATTACAAATTCTATTAACCAATTTATTAATAAACAAATAACTGAATAAACAAATGCAATGATCTATATCAAGTACTTAGAACAATACCTAACACATAGTAAGCTCTGATTAAATGTTAACTATTATGCTTATTAGCTATTATTATGAAACCTGATGGTATAGTGGTTAAGAGCTACGGCTGCTAACCAAAAGGTTGGTAGTTCAAATCCACCAGGTGCTCCTTGGAAACCCTGTGGGGCAGTTCTACTCTGTCTCCTATAGGGTCGCTATGAGTTGGAATCGACTCGACAGCAACGGGTTTTTATTTTTGTTTTTTTTTTAATTACGATAGAGACCCTGGATCGTGCCAATGGTTAATGCCCTCAGCTGCTATCCGAAAGGTTGGTGGTTTGAGTCTACCCAGACACACCTCGGAAAAAAGGCCTGGCAATCTACTTCTGAAAAATCAGCCATTGAAAACCCTATGGAGTACAGTTCTACTCCGAAACACGTGCGGTTGCCATGAGTTGGAATTGACTTGAGGGCAACTGCTTATTTTAACTATTATTATTATGACTGGCTATCATCAGAATTATTACAAGTCTCACTGCAAAGGGCTTGGGCACAGGAAACCCATTAATTGGGGCCATAATGCAATGTATATACCCCACTAGTAACTTACAGTTCTTTAGTATTGCCACTCTGAGTGAACGAGGGATTCTCTTGCTGAAGAGAAGATGGAGACAGACCACAGGGGTGGCCAACTAGCAATGTCCCTCCCCCTCATCAGGGCTTGCACCACTAGTGACGGCACAAAAGCTTTGCTTCTGGGGACAGGCAGAGCTGCTCTGAATCAGACTCTACTTCCCACCAGTGGTGTGTACGTGGGCACCTTATTTCACTCTTCCTAAGCATCTGTTTCCTCACAGGCAAATGGAGATAATAATAGTGCTTAGCTCGCAGAGTTGAGAGAATTAACTGAATATTGGTTGGTATTACTATGCGTTCATTCCTGGCTGATCTTTTTGGTGTTTTTTGTTGTTGTCCTTTTTTGTTTTTTTCCCAGATTGAATTATTTATATTTTCCACGACTTAACAAAAAGAAACATGCCCTAGAAACTAGAGTCATTTCATAGTGAAGCACAATTATCTAAGCAGGTCACTCTTAACAGTGTTTCAGAAAAACTTTGTGTCTGTAGGTACAGAGACAAGCCTTTTACCATCTGTGTCCATAGCTGTCACTTATCTTTTTCCCTCTTTTGTGCAGCTGGGCTATTTTATCAAATGTAATGCCCACTAAAGTAACAGTTGACAAGTGCTATTGTTGTTTCACATGGTACTTGACAGCATTGTGGGCTTGTTTTTTTACCTACTGCCAAGCTGAAAAATTTTCAGAATTTTACCTTTGTTTTATTCCAGTTTTCATATTTATAAGTATAAAAAGAGATCTAGTGAAGATTTAGGGCTATAGAGTGAATCGTGCCCCCCAAAAAGCTATGCTGAGCCCTGAATGTGACCTTGTTTGGAAAAGGGGTCTTTGAAGATGTTATCAGCTAAGTTAACGTGAGATCATACCGGAGTAGGGTGGACCCTAATCCAATCTGAGTGACCCCTTATAAAAGAGAAAAAGAAACATAGACAGAGAGGGACCAGGGCCATGTGAAGATGCATCTACGAGCCAAGGAACACGTGGCACTACCAGAGACTGGGAAAGACAAGGAAAAGATCTTCCCCTAGAGCCTTATGAGAAAACATGGCCCTGCTAACGCCCTGAATTTGGATTACTAGCCTCCAAAACTGTGAGACAATAAATTTCTGTTCTGATAAGCTATCTAATTTGTGTTATTTTGTTACAGCAGCCCTAGGAAACTAATACAATCAGTCTTTTAATTATGTGAAGATTGAGTTTACTAATGAATGAGAAATAGTAGGTGGGATATTCTAGCAAAGGAGGCTGGACAGGAAATGTCATTACTGACTCAGTTGCTTGACTCTGAGACAGTCTACTCTCCACAACTAAACTCTCAACTAACAGACCCCTCCAGACCCCACCCCAAGCTCTAGGACCTCAGAAAGGAGGAATTTATAGAATCTAGGGTCAACAGTTGTTATGCATTGAATTGTGTCCCTCAAAAATGTGTGTCGACTTGGCTAGGCCCTGATTTCCAGTATTGTGTGATTGTCCACCGATTTGTCACCTGATGTGATTTTCCTATGTGTTATAAATCCTACCTCTGTGATGTTAATTAGGCAGGATTAGAGGCAGTTATGTTAATGAGGCAGGACTCAATCTACAAGATAAATGTTGTCTCTTGAGTCAATCTCTTTTGAGATACAAAAGACAGAAGTGAGCAGAGAGACAGAGGAACCTCTTACCACCAAGTAAGAAGTGCCAGGAGCAAAGCATGTCCTTTAGACCTGGGGTCCCTGTGCTGAGAATCTCCTAGACCAGGAGAAGATTGATAACAAGGATATTCTCCTAGAAATGACAGAGAGACAAAGCCTTCCCCTGGAGCAGGCGCCCTGAATTTGGACTTCTAGCCTCCTGGACTGTGAGAGAATAAATTTGTTTGTTAAAGACATCCACTTGTGGTGGTTCTGTTACAGCAGCACTAGATAACTAAGACAGTAGTCCAGGTGGCTCTGCAACAAGTCAACCATTTTCTAGGTCTGCTCTGACCTCAGGTTCAAGTTCTACCAACAGTAACCTAGTTCTCATCTTATTGCCTTGAGCTCAGATCTTTGATATTCCATCTCTTCCAAGATTAGGTCCTGCCTTGTTCTGATCAACACTCCATCCTTCCAAACTGGGACTCCTGCCTACTAGCCCTGTGGCTGAAGCTTTGCCGATTCATGCCAAAATTTTCTGATGCCAATCAATGGTTTGTCACAAGACTCTCCATCATCATACTCTTCCCAATTTCCTGAAGCCCCACCTCTTGCAGACCTGTCTAGACTACCACCCATTACCTGCCACTCCATCCAGGCACTGGAGTGCATAAATGTACTCTAAAATACTGCATTTTACCAGTCGGGCTAAATGCCATCCCAGGTTGGTTCAATGTTAAACACCACTTCTGGACCAGGGGGTACTTTTCTTTCCCACCCTTTGGACATTTTCTGTCCCACTGACTTCCAAGTTCCAATTTTGACATGGGCCTCTACCCAAGTCAGTCACTACCTATGTGACACTGGCTAAATCTCATAAGTGAGAAGCTATGAACCCAGTTACCTGTTGGCACCAGGTGGGTAATATAGCTCAGTCAAGCTGGTCAGGTATGTTGTTGCTGTTGTTGTTAGGTGCCATCAAGTCAGTTCTGATTCATAGAGACCTTATGTACAACAGAACAAAACACTGCCTGGTCACGTGCCATCCTCAAACAATCATTGCTATGTTCGAGCCCATTGTTGCAACCACTGTGTGAATCCATCTTGTTGAGGGTCTTCTTTTTTGCTGACCCTCTACTTTGCCAGGCATGATGTCCTTCTCCAGGGACTGGTCCCTCCTGATAACATGTCCAAAGTATGTGAGATGAAGTCTTGCCATCCTTGCTTCTAATGAGCATTTTTTTGGCTCAAGACAGATTTGTTTGTTCTTCTGGCAGTCCACAGTATATTCAATATTCTTCCCAACACCATAATTCAAAGGCATCAATTCTTCTTTGGTCTTCCTTATTCATTGTCCAGTTATTGCACGCATATAAGGTGATTGAAACTACCATGGCTTGGGTCAGAAGCACCTTAGTCCTCAGCTCTTTGGCAGCAGATTTGCCCAATGCAATACATTGTTTGATTTCTTGACTGCTGCTTTCATGGATGTCGATTGTGGATCCAAGTGAAATAAAACCCTTGACAACTTCAATCTTTTCTCCGTTTGTCATGATGTTGCTTATTGGTCCAGTTGTGAGGATTTTTGTTTTCTTTATGTTGAGGTGTAATCCATACTGAAGGCTATAATCTTTGATCTTCATCAGTAAGTGCTTCAAGTCCTCTTCACTTTCAGCAAGGAAAGTTGTATCATCTGCATATCGCAGATTGTTAATGACTCTTCCTTCAATCCTAATGCCCCGTTATTCTTGATATAGTCCAGCTTCTCAGATTATTTACTCAGTATACAGATTGAATAAGTATGGCAAAGGAATACAACCCGGAAGTACACCTTTCCTGATTTTAAACCACACAGTATCCCCTTGTTCTGTTCAAATGACTCCCTCTTGATCTATGTACAGGTTCCTCGTGAGCACAATTGAAGTGTTCTGGAATTCTCATTCTTTGCAATGTTATACACAATTTGTTATGATCCACACAGTCAAATGCCTTTACATAGTCAATAAAACACAGGTAAACATCTTTCTGGTTATTCTTTGCTTTCATCCAAGATCCATCTGACATCAGCAATGATATCATTCCACGTCCTCTTCTGCATCCAGCATGAATTTCTGGCAGTTTCCTGTCAATGTACTGCTGCAGCTGTTTTTTGAACTATCTTCGCAAAATTTTACTTGTGTGTGATATTAATGATAATGTTCAATAATTTCCACATTCTGTTGGATCACCTTTCTTTGGAATGGGCACAAATATGGATCTCTTCCAGTCAGTTAACTGGGTAGCTGTCTTCCAAACTTCTTGGCATAGACAAATGAGTCAGGTATGGGACAGGGCAAACTAGTTTGCCATCAGCATTCAGCCCTGGATGGTTATTGCCATAGTAGATTATTGCCATCCCAGAATGGAACTCCTCTTGCCTCCATTTCAACTGAGGGAGTGATATGATAGATGTGAGATACAAAAGTGAGTGAGAAAGACCCTTACCCCACCTTAAAAAAAAAAAAAAAAAAAAAAAAACCCCATTGCCATTGAGTCGATTCCGACTCATAGCGACCCTGTAGGACTGGGTAGAACTGCCCCATAGGATTTACCAAGGAGTGGCTGGGGGATTCGAACTGTCGACCTTTTGGTTAGCAGCTGAGCTCTTAACCACTATGCCACCAACCCCCACCCCCTCTTAGTACATTTAAAAGGAAATGTCTCCAATAATTCGTTCCACAATCTTTGAATTGCTCCAAGAGGCAAAGAACATAAACAGGAGCCAGAGAGCGTAGAAGGGTGAGACTGGGGAGGAAGATATCTTTAGTGTATGTGAGAGAGAGAGAGAGAGGCCATGTTGTGAGTAGAGATGGGGTGGGTGTACTGAATATTGTTAATGCTCTTCCAGATCACCTTGGCCAACAGGTGCTGAGAGGTTGGTTTTTGTCTCGTAACAACATTCAGCTGCCCTCTTCTCTAGAGAACTACCCTCAGCCAGACAGCTCCTAGGAGGCCACACAATCTCATCCCAGTGCCCCAGCAAACTTTGGCCCAGCTAGCAGGAGGGTACAAAAACTGAACTCCTTACCTCAAGATGGGACTATTTTTGTGGTGCAGTTTGGGCAGAACTTTCCCATGGAATCAGGCTAAAGCTAGTCTTCAGCTGGAGTCATGTTCTTGCTTAGCTCCCCACTGCCCCAGCTTTATCCTGTTTTCCTCACTCCTCTTCTAATGAGAACATTTCGTCAGTAAATCACTTGAGCAAGAATCCCCATCTCAGGTTTTGTTTCTAGGAAGGCTGACCCATGACAGTGGAGGTGCACCTGCTAGACAGCAGGGGTGTATCTTGAAGATGGGGACTTTAAGGCAACTACATGGAGAGCTTTGGAATGTGCTCCCTGTAATTGGGAGACAAAGAGGACTGGTGCCTCACTCAGGCCTAAGAAAGGTAAAGTAGACTTAATTAGAGCCTGACTCTTACCTTCGAGATATAGAAGCAGCTGCCTCACTGGGGTAATTAGGAGTGTGCTGCTGCATAGAGATGGGCCTGAACCCAGATCATGCGGAGGCAAGGGATACATGAGTGCTTCCCATGGATCCATGTGAGTCAAGAAGAGCAGTGTGTGAGGTTTTTGTAGTCCAACAGGACTGTCCAGGGGGGTATGGGGATCTCAGTTAAAAGAGGCTAGAGGTGTACCTTTGGGTGAGGAAAGTGTCACAGATGACTTCTCCGAATAGAGGTTTATCCCTGCAGGTCAAGGGTACTGCAGAAGCAAGGGGTCCAACAAGGAACTTCTGGAGAGTCACAAAAGCCCCCCAGTCAGAAAAAGAACCAACTATTGCACCTACCAGCCCCATCCAGGGATCTCAGCTTTAACCACTGCCAGGTCAGCCAAGTAACAACTGTCATATTCCCCTTTCTTTTCCTGCTTCTCCCTTTTTTGACCCCAGCCAGAGATACATCACAGATAGCACAGGTGAACTAGGAGAAAGGAGGGAGTAGAGGACCACAAACTCCCCGTTACAGGCCTTTGAAATAGACCAGGGCTGGAGAAGGGGTGATAATTTAACCTTGACTCCAGTTTGGAGTTTCAACCATTAAGTGAGACTGAACACAATAAGTTCCTAAAATGATAAGTGTTTTACAACTGCAAGTGACTAACCCTGAGAGTGACCGACCTTTGGACTGCCCAAGACTTTATCCACATTTATTCCCCACTAAATAGAGTTTAAACTGATGGAGGGAGACAAAAATAATGTTTGGATCACATTCCATGGGTCGCTTGTGTAACATATGGTTACATAAGCGTGGGGCCACAGTGACTGACTTCCCACTGCTTCCTGAAGAAAATCCCTGCACTGATTCAGTCAGCTGCATCATCACTCTGGCTCCCAGGATAAAAAAGTCTATTGGATGAGGATCTGAAACATCAGGTTCTGAAACTTTTCAGCTGGCCAAGTGCCAGGTGACTCAGAGCTGTATAATGTAACTAAATGAGTTACATCATCTCTTTATGAGCTCTATATGAATATGATATCTTTAAATAGTGGTGACCTTCCTCCATGACCATGTTTGGAAATATGTGTGTTCGTTCATTTATTGTATTATTGAGCACTGTTATGGATTGAATTGTGTCCCTCAAAAATATATACTGAAGTCCTAGTGTCCTGTACCTGTACTATAAACCTGTTGGAAAAGGTGTTTTCTTTTGTTGTGTTAATGAGGTCATACCAGAGTAGGGTGGATCTTAAGCCTAATCCCTTCTGGGTAGTGTTTTATAAAGGGAAGGACAAACACAGAGGAGTTCCTGGGTGGCACAAACTGTTGCTGAGCTCAGCTACTAACGGAAAAGTTGAAAGTTCGAGTCCACCCAGAGGTGCCTTGGAAGACAGTCCTGGTGATCTACTTCTAAAAAATCAGCCATTGAAAACCCTATGGAGCACGGTTCTACTCTGACACACATGAGGTTGCCATGAGTCAGAATCAACTCAGCAACAACTGGCTTGTTTTTGGTTTACAGACACAGAAAGAGATACACACAGGGAAGAGACCATATGAAGACAAAGCCTGATGAATCTACAAGCCCAGGAATGCCAAGGATTGAAGGCCACTACTTGCAGCTGAAAGAGACACAGAAAGACCTTCACCTAGAGCCTAATCCTGAATTCAGACTTCTAGCCTCCAGAATGGTGGGAAAATAAATTTCTGTTATTTGAAGCCACCTATTAGTAATATTTTTTGTTGCAGCACTAGCAAAGTAAGACAAGCTCCTATCAGGTGCTGAAAACCATAAAATAGTGAAACAGACATAATTTGATTGCTATGTCTTCTTCCGTTAGTGCAGAGGAGGGGATGATTCTAACAGAGGCGATGATTAAACTGAGCCTTGATCAGGGATTACTTAAATCACTGGATCTCAACCTGAATGGTTGTTATGGATTGAATTACGTCTCCCAAAAATATGTGTTGTAAATCCTAACCTCTATACCTGTAGTTTTGGAGGCCTGGTGACGCAGTAGTTAAGAGCTCGGTTGCTAGCCAAAAGGCTGGCAGTTCGAATCCACCAGCCGCTCCTTGGAAACCCTTTGGGGTAGTTCTACTCTGTCCTATAGGGTCATTATGAGTTGGAACCAACTCGAAGAGCAACGGGTTTTTATGCCTGTAGTTATTATCCCATTTGGGAATGGATGGCCTTTGTTAGTTAGTGAGACAAGATTAGTGTAGGGTGTGTCTTGTCTAGAGACAAGATTAGTGTAGGGTGTGTCTAGAGACATAAAAGAGATTAAACAAGCAAACAAAGCAGAGATGGTGGGAAGTCACATGCCAAGCCACTTGAAGATCACCCAGAGCAGAAGCTCAGAATAGACAAGGATCTTCCTCCAGAGCCGACAGAGAGAGATAGCCTTCCCCTAAAGCTGGCACTCTGAATTCGGACTTCTAGCCTCCTAAATAGTGAGAAAGAAAATTTCTGTTTGTTGAAGCCACTCACTTGTGGTATTTCTGTTATATAAACAACTAGGACAATGGTACATTAGAATCACCTGGAATGCTTTAAAAATACCATGTTCTACTCTTAAGAGATTCTGATTTATTAGTCTGAGCTGCTGCCTGGGCATAAGGATTTTTAAATCTCTCCAGATAATTCTAATGTGCAGCCAAGGTTGTGAACAATAGACCTCAGGTAAACACAACAGAACTAAGCACCAAGGTGCCAAGATTATGACAGGAATATTAACATTTTAGTTTTATATGGATAGTTTTAGTAGAAATTTTCATTTTATGAAATGAAAGCTAGTGTTAATCATTTTAATGCATGCATGAGCCTTTTACAATTTTTTGTATTTCTCTTACAATATCTAATTGATTAATAAAAGAAATACTAGTAAATGTTATCACCCATCAGAGAAGAAAATTTTTTCAATTATCATTACAGTAGATTAGCAGTTTTCCCTTCTCTGTAAAATCTATTTTTGCCAAGTGACTTTGGTTTCAACCTAGTGTATAAAAACAAATTTCCTGCACTAAAATGCTGAGTAGAAGGGTAATAAGACATATCTATTAATAGGTAATAAGTAGTCTCTTGATTTTTCTTGTTATTGTTGCTGTGTGCCGTCGAGTTCATTCTGATTTTTAGTGACCCTATAGGATGGAGTAAAACTGCCCCAGAGGGTTTCCTAAGCTGTAATCTTTATGGGCGCAGATCACCAGGTCTTTTTTTCTGAGGAACAGGTGATTTTTCTTAGGGACTTCAGTATCTCTAATTCAGTAGCAGAGACTGTCTTAAAAAATCAAGGTAATAACATGCAAGATGCCAAAATCTTCAGATTAATTCCTTAGTCACCTTGCTTCTAAACATAGGTTAAAGAAAGAAAAGATTTAACAATTTCCAACAAGAATTTCGAAAGGTTTACTGTACATTTTTTATTTTAAAATTTGACTTGTGTTAGAGCTAAAGGTAGAAAATTATTCACTAGGAAGTTGTGGGTTCATTATTAGTCATCTAACTTATTTTACACACCAGAAGCAAATGTACAATGTAAAATAGTATCATTTATGTAATTCAGGCAACTTAAATGGTTTTTAAGTTCACGCACACACACAGGTAGCCACACGTAGCTGTGATTTCTGCCTATTCCATCAGTTAAATTTAGAAGTGGGGCTGGAGTGGGAAACAAGCATAGACTTTTTTCTGGTACCATGTATACACTGTTTTCAACTTTTTTTTTTTTTAAGTTCCCTACCTCAATTTTTCTCCTAATGTCCTTTTGTTTTTTTAAGTAGTCTTTTTTCTTTGATTTTTTTTGGTTCCCCAGCAGTTCTTTCTATTAATCAAACTGTATTCTCAGTTATGATAGGCCTATGCACCCACTTAGTTCGCTCGTTCATCCCTTAATCCACCATTTGTGATATGACAATTAATTCTATTGTCATCAGCTGTTATGCCACAGATAATGGCTGAGACGTCAGAACTTTTAAAAGAAAGGACACCAGTGATTTCTTTATGATAGATTGAGTAGCTTGCTTCATATTCTGACTGAGTAAAGTTTAATCATTAACGGAACAACTTCTTAGTGTCTAATAAAATCAGAAACTCGTGTCTCTGGGCAGTCCGGCTTTGCCCCTTCTACCCACTATCATGTTTCACCAGGGGGATGGGAACCTGCTATAAGCCAAGTCAAATTCTGAAGTACGTTCAGAGGTTGAAGAATCTGAGTCAAACTGTTCCCCTTTGTTTTCAAGTTTCAAGTTCTTTATTTTCGTTCTTTCCTCTCTTCTATTGTGCCTTCTCTTCCATTTACTTCCACTGTCTTGCTTATATATATATATATATATATATATATATACACACACACACACACACACATATACATACACTTCCTTTTCTCTCTTCCTCTTTCACTTTCTCCTGTACCTATCTATGACTACGGCTCTCTAGGCGTTGTTGATTATCACCAGTAGACCTACAGAATAGCCCAATGTCCTCTGAGTGGTGCTAAGTCAATCAGGTCTCAGCCCAGAACAATGGAGAACTGTGACAGGTAAACAGGTAAGTCATGAAAGTCACAGGAGTGCCAGGTGGGAGCTGTGCAGTAGCCTGTATATTACAATATACTGGGAATTTTATTTTATTTTTTTAATGTGAAACTATAGTTCCAGCAGAATAGGTGAGTACAATTCTTTTTTTTTTTTTTTCATCACTGTTATGGACATATTTTTGCCTTGAGCTGGGGCAGCCTGGAAAATGCAAGTCACATTTAATGAATGCAGGAAACTTTGTCATGAATGAGGAGAGAATGAAGGAGCCATTTTGACATGACTGTGAATCCTCAGAAAATACCTAAAAATTAAGAGATCTTGGAATCTTGATAAGTCTGAGATCCTAGAGGTAACCGACAAGATTCACACAGGAAAACAGAACCTATCCTATGTATTTTTAGCAGAAAGAAATTAATACAAGGAGTCAGGAGTTCACAAAATTGTTAGTAGGGCTGGAGGAACCAAAATCAAGAAGCTACCACTGGCTTTCAGATCACACCACACAATTGCAATCCAGAGGTCGGGAAACTGCCAGAAATGGCTACCAACTCCCAGCCACCCTGAAGCCCTGAGGCTCCAAGGCTGGCGATCATCAATGAAACTTGCTGGAAAACACTCCTACCTCCCTGAGCCTGCTCCTACTGCCAACCTTGCCTCCTTTTAACTCCCAAATCTTGCACAAATGCGATTTGTTGGTAGAGTAAAATCATATTCAGAACTCTGGAGGCAAGGAAGTCTGGAAACATAGTTTCCAGTCCCAATGATAGATAGGAAAGAGTAGAGGTGACGGAAAGAATGAAGATGTTAATGAACAGCTTTAAGCACAGGGAAGCTATACAGTCCAGAGCAGACTAAGAAGCCATATTAGGTTTCTCCATTTGATTTCCTTCAACTCTTACCCCTTGTCTTTACAAGCTTCTGTCAAAGTTAACAATAATTACCAGAAGTGAGACAGTTCGTAGTTTGGCATCCACTGTACCTGCCTCAAGGATGCACTGGTGGTGCAGTGGTTAAGTGCTCAGCTGCTAACCGGAAGGTTGGTAGTTTGAACCCTCCAGCTGCTCCGCAGGAGATGGATGTGACAGTCTTTTTCCGTAAAGATTACAGTCTTGGAAACCCTATGGGCAGTTCTACTCTGTCCTATCGGGTTGCTATGAGTGGGAATCAACTCGTCGGGTCAAGGGTTTGATTTTGTTTTTGTTTTTTTTTATTTTGGTGGCTGCCTCACCTCTCTCATTCCCAGGGCTCCACTGACACATCCTCAAGGTAATGTTGCTTCCATTTTTTGGAGAAGAGTCCTGATTTCCCTAACTCTCTCACTCCAGTTTGGTTTCAATGTCAATCAAAGACTCTCTACAAAAAAAACCTGCCACAGGGAGATCAGTGAATAGAAGGTACAAGAAAGCAGCTTCACCAAGCTTCCAGCAGGAGACAGAACAACTAGTAACCAGCGATATACGCTTTCCTACCCCCCACCCTTCTTCACCCTCCACTCAGCCTCCTCTGCCTCCTGTGGCCACAGTCTCTTGGCTGGGAAGCACTGGCTTCACCCTTGTGCTGCTTGGATTCCACCCACCCATACTGGCCAGCTCCCTGACTGCCATTTGTTGGCTGCTGGTGTTGCTTTTTACTACTTGTTTTGATTTCTTCCTTACCTCTCACTACCTCCCCCTCCTTTCTCTCAAATACCTGGCTCCATGTGCCATCTTTGCTTCTTCCTGAAAGGCTGTGAAACACCACTCGACTGGGAAACTGCTTCCCGGCATGTGCCGCCACACTGGTGGTATCCCTGGGGCTTTTTTTTTTTGTTTGTTTATCTGTTCTGTTTTGATTGGTTTCTTTGTTTCCTTTTTCTTTTCCTGGCTTGGGAGCCCCGTCTAGCCAGGCAGTACTGCATGGCTTGGGAGCTACTCCCTTACCCTATGCAGATGCACAGTGGGATCCCTGAAAGCATTTCTTTTTTGCTTGGTTTTTTTTGGTTTTGTTTTCTTCTCTCTCTTTTTCCCTTTTTGTCTTTCTTCATTTTTCAGTTTCTCGTCTCTCTATACTTACCTTCTCTTCCTGTCTCCTGAATACCTGGCGACACGTGACATCTCTACCCCTACTAGTCAGGCTGTACTTCATGACCTGAGAGCAACTTCCCTAGTTCTCGCACAAACACCAGTGGGATCCCTGGGGGCTTTTTTTTCTTTCTAATTTTGATTTATTAATTTTTTTCTTTTTTTCTACATTTCTCAGCCTCTCATCTCTCCACTCCAATGGCAAGCTCCCTTAGCCCTCTTTTTTGTTTGTTTGTTTCTATGTTTTTGGCTCCTGTTCCTCTCTTCTCTCTCTCCTCTTTTCCATACCCATCTTAGCTCCACACATCACAATCTCTCCCCTCCTTCCTGCCTACCTGCACTGTGTGCTGATCATCATACCCCAAGCAGCACAGGCATGGCCTACCGGAACCTGCTGTGCACTGCTTCCCAGCCCACCCTGTCAGCCCTAGTATGTGCCACAAACAACCCATCCCAGCAACTCCCTGTTAGAGGGACTGCCCTGTTGTACCATACCTGAGCAACTGACCCTGCCCATTGGAGAAAGAGGCAAAAAGTATTGTGTCTACAGATGAGAAAACAACTAAGAACACACAGCACACCTGCTCAGACATAACCAAATAAAACAAAAAAGCAAGACAAAACAAGCAAATCTACAATCAATAAATGAGGAAAATAATTACTGAATGTCCTGAAGACAGCAGACAATATCAAAACATATACAAAAACAGGACAGAATGGTTACAGTAGGCGTCCAAAATAAAACACCAGATGACTTTCCAGTAGAAGAAAAGACACTAGAACTACCTGATACAGAATTCATATCTCTAATATTCAGAGCTATCTAAGAGTTGAAGCAAAAAGCAGACAAAAATGAGGAAAAAATAGATAAATTCATGGAAAATACAGATAAAAAATGGAGGAATTCAGGAAAATAATACAGGAACAAAATACTAAAATAAATTCACAACTAGAAATCACACAAAAACAACAATTAGAAATCCAAAAGGCAAACAACAAGATTTCAGAAATGGACACTGTCACAGAAGGGCTGAGGAGCAGGTTTGAAATGATGGAAGACAGGATCAGTGAAATTGAAGACAAACACGAGGATGCAACTCTGTTTGAGGAAAAATCAGAAAAAAGAACAAAGAAAAATGAAGAAACCCTGGGAATTCTGTGCGATACAATCAAAAGCAAAAATTTGCAAGTAATCGGAGTTCCAGAACAGGGGGAGAAAACAGAAAACACAGAGAGAATCGTTGAAGAACTGCTGGCAGAAAACATCCTCAATATCATGAAAGGTGAAAAGCTGACCATCCAAGAAGCTCAACGAACCCCATATAGGATAGATCCCAAAAGAAAATTACCAAGGCATATCATAGTCACACTCGCTAAAACCAAAGACAAACAAAGAACCCTGAGAGTAGCGTGAGAAAAACAGTAAGTCATATACAGAGGAGAAACAATAAGAATAAGCTCAGATTATTCGGCAGAAACCATGTAGGCAAGAAGGCAATGGGATAACGTATACAAAACCTTGAAAGAAAAGAATTGCCAGCCAAGGATAGTATAGTCCACAAAATTCTCGTTCAAATATGATGGTGAAATTAGGAGATTTCCAGATAAACAGAAATTAAGGGACTATGTAAAAACCAAACCAAACTTACGAGAATTACTAAAGGGAGTCCTTCAATCTAAGAACAAACAACTTCAGACCAAAGGCCGAATCCAGGATGCAAGATACTAGCCAGATACCAACCTAGGAAATGAACTCTCAAGGACTATCCAAAACCAAAGGAATTATAACAGGGAAGCAGAGAGGTTAATCTGTCAATAACAACAACATCAGAACAATAAAAGAGGGAATAAACGGTGTAGGTATAGAACCTTCTAATGGAGAGGAAGGCAAGATGACACCAAGTAATAATAGACGGGTTCAAGCCTAGGAAGATAAGGGTAAATTTCAAGGTAATCACAAAGAAAGTCAACAAACCTACTCATCAAAATAAAGAAGAAAAACATAAAGTCTCAGTAAAAATAAAACCTACGAAAACAAAAGAAATGAAAAAAATCAACAAACAAAAGGAATTCAACACAGGAGAGTAAGAGGAACAAAGAAAACGTCAGCACCACAAAAAAAAAAAAAACACTACAAAATGACAGCAATAAACTCACACCTATCAATAATTACACTGAATGTAAATGGCCTAAATGTACCCATAAAGAGACGGAGAGTGACAGAATGGATAAGAAAACAGGGTCCATCAATATGCTGTCTACAAGAAACATACCTTAGAAACAAAGATGTAAATTTATTAAAAATCAAAGGAGGGAAAAATACATCAAGCAAACAGCTACCAAAAAAGAGCAAGAGTGGCAATCCTAATCTCAGATAAAATAGACTTTAAAACAAAATCCACGATAAAAAACAAAGAAGGACACTATATAACGATTAAGGGGATGATTCATCATGAAGACATAACCATAATAAACACCTGTGCAGCCAATGACAGGGCTCTAAAATACATAAACTCTCACAGCACTGAAAAGAGAAATCGACAGTTCCACAATAATAGTAGGAGACTTCAACACATCACTCTTGGTAAAGGATAGAACATCTAGAAAGAAACGCAGCAAAGACTTAGAAGCTCTAAATGGCACAATCAGCCAATCTGACCTCATAGGCGTATACAGAACACTCAACCCAACAGCTGCAAAGTACACATTGTTTTCCAATGCACATGGAATGTTCTCCAGAATAGACCACTTGTTAGGCCACAGAGCAATCCTCAAAAAGATCCAAAAAGTTGAGAATACAAAGTATCTTCTCTGACCACAACACCGTCAAGGTAGAAATTAACAACGGGAAGAGCAAGGAAAAAAAATCAATTACATGGAAACTGAATAACACCCTGCTTACACATCACTGGGTAATAGAAGAAATCAGAGATGGAATCCAAAAACTTCCTAGAATCAAATGAGAATGAAAACACATCATACAAAAACCTTTGGAACACAACAAAGGCAGTCCTCAGAGGACAATTTATAGCAATAGATATACACATCAAAAAAAAAAAAAAAGAAAGAAAGGGACAAAATCAAAACATTAACTACAGAACTCAAACAAATAGAAAGAGAACAGCAAAAAAAGCCCACAGCCACTAGAAGAAAGGAAATTATAAAGATCAGAGCAGAATTAAATGAAATAGAGAATAGAAAAACAATAGAAAGAATCAAGAAAACCAGAAGTTTGTTCATTGAAAGGATCAACAAAATTGACAAACCACTGGCCAGACTGACAAAAGAAAAACAGGAGAGGACACAAATAACCCAAATAAGAAATGAAATGGGGGACATTACAATGGCCCCAACTGAAATAAAAAGGAACATAACAGAGTATTATGAAAAACTATACTCCAAAAAATTTGAAAACCTAGAGGAAATGGATAAATTTCTAGAAACACACTACCTACCCACACTAACACAAAGTGATGTTGATAATCTGAACAGACCCACAACAAAAGAAGAGATTGAAAATGTAATTAAAAAAAGCCCTGGCCCAGATGGCTTCACTGGAGAATTCTACCAAACATTCAGAGAAGAGCTTATACCAATACTACTCAAACTATTTCAGAACATAGAAAAGGAAGCGACACTTCCAAATTCATTCTATGAAGCCAGCATAACCCTAATACCAAAACCAGAAAAAGACGCCACAAAAAAAGAAAATTACAGACCAATATCTCTTGTGAATACAGATGCAAAAATTCTCAACAAAATTCTAGCCAATAGAATTCAGCATCATATAAAAAAATATAATACACCATGACCACGTAGGATTCATACTAGGTATGCAAGGATGGTTCAACATTAGAAAATCGATCAACGTAATCCACCACATAACTAAAAGGAAAGAAAAGAAACACATGATCATCTCAATTGATACAGAAAAGGCATTCGACAAAGTCCAACACCCGTTTCTGATAAAAACTCTCAATCAAATAGGTATAGAAGGGAAATTTCTCAACATAATAAAGGGCATCTATGCAAAACCAATGGCCAACATCATTCTTAATGGAGAGAGGCTGAAAACATTCCCCTTGAGAACAGGAACAAGACAAGGATGCCCTTTATCACCACTCCTATTTAACATTGTGCTAGAAGTCCTAGCTAGAGCAATAAGGCAGGGGAAAAAAAGGGCATCCAAATTGGTAATGAAGAAGTTAAATTGTCCCTGTTTGTGAATGATATGATGCTATACACAGAAAACCCTAAAGACTCCATGAGAAAACTACTGGAACTAATAGAAAGATTCAACAGAGTAGCAGGTTACAAGAGAAACATACAAAAATCGGTTGGATTCCTATACACCAATAAAGAGAACGATGAAAAGGAAATCAGGAAAACAATACCATTTATAATAGCCCCTAAAAAAATAAAATACTTAGGAATAATCTAACCAGGGATGTAAAAGACCTATACAAAGAAAACTACAAAACACTACTGCAAGAAACCCAAAGGGATCTACATAAATGGAAAAGCATACCATGCTCATGGATAGGTAGATTCAACTGTGAAAATGACAATTCTACCAAAGCAATTTACAAATACAATGCAATCCCAATCCAAATACCAACAACATTCTTTAAAGAGATGGAAAAACTAATCATTAACTTTATATGGAAAGGGAAGAAGCCTCAGATAAGTAAAGCAACATTGAAGAAGAAGAATAAAGTAGGAGGACTCGCTCTACCTGACCTAAGAGCATACCATACAGCAACGGTAGTCAAAACATCCTGGTACTGGTACACAACAGATACATTGACCAATGGAACAGAATTGAGAACTCAGATGTTAATCCATCCACCTACGGTCACCTGATCTTCAACAAGTTCCCAATGCCCATCAAACGGGGAACAGTCTTTTTAACAAATGGTGCTGGCAAAACTGGATGTCCATCTGCAAAAAATGAAACAGGACCCATACCTCACACCATACACAAAAACTAATTCAAAGTGGATCAAAGACCTAGATATAAAGCCCAAAACTATAAAGTTCACAGAAGAAAAACTAAGATCAATGCTACAGGCCCTAAGACACGGCATTAACAGGATACAAACCATAGCCAACAACACACAAACTCCAGAAGATAAGCTAAATTACTGGGATCTTCTAAAAATTAAACACTTAAGCTCATCAAAAGTCTTCACCAAAAGAATAAGAAGAGAACCTACAGACTGGGAAAAAATTTTTGGACATTACTAGTCAGACATAGGTCTAATCTCTATAATCTACAAGAAAATCCAACACCTCTACAACAAAAAGACAAATAATCCAATTAAAAAATGGGCAGAGGAAATGCACAGACACGTCACCAAAGAAGACATTCAAGCAGCCAACAGACACATGAGGAAATGCTCTCTATCACTAGCCATTAGAGAAATGCAAAATAAAACTACAGTGAGATACCATCTCACCCCGGCATTATTGGCATGAATCAAAAACACTGGAAATAACAAATGTTGGAGAGGCTGCAGGGAGATCGGAACTCTTGTGCACTGCTGGTGGGAATGCAAAATCATATAACCATTTTGGAAAATGATATGGTGCTTCCTTAGAAAGCTAGAAATAGAAATACCATATGATGCAGCAATCCCATGCCTAGGAATATATCCTAGAGAAATAAGAGCCGTCACACAAATAGACATATGCACACCCATGTTCGTTGCAGCATTGTTCACAATAGCAAAAAGATGGAAACAACCTAGATGAATGGATAAATAAAGTATGGTACATACACACAATGGAGTACTATGCAACAATAAAGAACAATGATGAATCTGTGAAGCATCTCATAACATGGATGAAACTGGAGGAAACTATGCTGAGTGAAATAAGTCAATCACAAAAGGACAAATATTGTATGAGACCTCTACAGTGAAAACTCATGAAAAAGTTTACACACAAAAAGAAACAATCTGTTGGTTATGAGAGATGAGGGTGTGGGAGGGAAATACTAAATAGACAATAGATAAGTGATAACTTTGGTGAAGGGTAAGAAAGTACACAATACTGGGGAAGCCAGCACAGCGTGTACAAGGATTGGTTATGGAAGCTCCATTGACGCATCCAAACTCCCTGAGGGACTGGATTGCTGGGCAGAGGGCTGTGAGGACTATGGTGTCAGGGAATATCTAGCTCAACTGGCATAACACAGTTTAAAAAGAAAATGTTCTACAGTCTACCTTGGTGAGTAGCACCTGGAGTGTTAAAAGCCTGTGAGCAGCCGTCTAAGATATTCCACTGGTCTCACCCCTTCAGGAGAAAGGGAGAATGAAGAAAACAAGATACAAGGAAAAGATTAGTCCAGAGGACTAATAAACCACAACTACCACAGCCTCCACCAGACTGAGTCTAGTACAACTAGATGGTGCCCGGCTACCACCACTGACAGCTCTGACTGGGATCACAACAGAGGGTCCCGGACAGAGCTGGAGAAGAACGTAGAACAAAATTCTAACTCACCAAAAAACACCATACTTACTGGCCCGATAGAGACTGGAGAAACCCCGAGACTACGGCCCCCGGATACCCTTTTAGCTCAGTAATGAAGTCACTCCCAAGGTTCACCGTTCAGCCAAAGATCAGACAGCCCCATAAAACAAAACGAGACTAATGGGGCACAACAGTCCAGAGACAAGGACTAGAAGGCAGGAGGGGACAGGAAAGCTGGTAATAGGGAACCCAAGGTTGAGAAGGGACAGTGTTGACATGTCGTGGGGTTGTTAACCATTGTCATAAAACAATATGTGTATTGTTTAACGAGAAACTATTTGTTCTGTAAACCTTCATCTAAAGTACAGTATAAATAAATAAAATAGAAAACATACAAAAAAAAAAAAAAAAGACCTGCCATATCTACTCAGACATTCCTCCAAAAGACTGCCAAATTGACTTTACTCCCTTGCTTGTGAATATTTTGAAGGCAGAAAACAGAAACGCTAAGAGAAATAGGGCTGCACACCTTTCTCCCCAGAGTTTTGTCTGTGAAATGTTAGTCTGGTAAAGAGGATGAAACAAAAGACAAGACAAGACTCACAGAGGGCAGAAACACCTCCTTTTTCTCAAGTGACGGGCAAAAAAATAAAAGTAATATTCTGACAGAAGACATTCCTGCAGACTTGAAAGGACATCACTGGATTCGGTCCTTGCTGCTACCCGACAGCCCCACAATACCATGCTTCAACAATAGAGGTTGCAGGAACCAATTTTCCTGGTCCTAAGCTTGTCCTGCTCTTCTTACTGCCTGTCTTTTATTCACTTTACCACAATAGCATAAGTCTCCTACACTTTCTACATGTAGACCGTAAAATTGTGAGTGACACAAAGTTCAGTGAGGAAAGAAATTAAAGAACAAATTCTAAAATTAAACTTCAGGATGATCTGTGGATTTAACATACTCCTTAAAATGTAAAAAATGTATGTCAAAACTGACTGGATGTTTATGTAATCAACGGTCTCCTAGGGCCACATTCAATAGGGTGATATTCATAACCATCTCCAAGGCCCCAAAGCTGCCTGGCTAACACTCTTTTTCTTGGTAATCTATGCTGTTTTCCCATTGCTAGAGTTCATCTGCTATACCCAATACTGATGCTACAGTTTCATTATAACAGTTCAAACTCTTTTTCTGTAAAAGGCCAGATAGAAAATACTTTAGGTTTACAGGCCAGATGGTCTCTGTTACAACTCAGCTTTGCCATTGTTGTGCAAAAGCAGCCATAGACAACAGGTAAACGATTGGATGTGGCTATGTTCCAATAAGAGTCCCTGGGTAGTGCAAACAGCTAAGCCCTGGACTACTAACAGAAAGGTTGGCAGTTCAAACCCACCCAGAGGCTCCTTGGTAGATGGGCCTGGAGATCTGCTTGTGAAGGGTCACAGCCTTGGAAATCCTACAGAGCAGTTCTACTCCGCACACACGGTCACCATGAGTCAGAGTCAACAACACAGCAAGTAACAGCAACAGTGTTGCAATAAAACTTTATTTACAAAAGCAGGAAGCAAACCAGATTTGACCTGTGGGCAGTAGTTTGCTGCCCTATGCATTATGAATTCTCACCTCAGATCCTGCCACCCCATCTTTTGGCAGTCCTCAGTCTGATTCCTTGCTACACCATTTCTCCCCGAAGGACTAGGAGGTCTTCATGAGAAAGGACTTCACATGGCTTGCTTCGATTTTTCAAATTTTCTGGTATAGATTTGCTTTCAGTTCCCATTGTCTCCCCTATTTTAAAATAAAATAACTATCTGACCCAATTTATTTTCTGTCTTCTTCCTCACCTTGTAAAACTTCCAGTCACGAAATATCACTTCCCTTTTCTTCTTACATCCTACACACCCATTTTCCTAGTGGATTTGTGGAACTAATGACGGAAGCATTTGTGACTTTCATTTGATTGTGTTGAGATGTCAGCTGCTGGGGAGTGTGCTTCAGAGGGTGTGGGTGGCTTCAAACATGTAGGGGCAAGTAGCCTTACAGCTACTTATCACCACAGGAAATAACAAGAAAAGAAAGCAGAAGCTGTTTATCATATGTAGCTTCTATTTTAAGATCAAATACAGTAGGGGAAGGTAGGAAGGGGAGGAGGAAAGGAAAGAGAGAGAAAGAAAAAAAGAGACTGACTCACTGAGTAGGGGTGAGGGAGAGTTGAGTTTTTTTTTTCCCTCCCAGAACAATTAATGATTATTTGTAGGCAGGGAATATAAGCTGAGGGGGAAAGGATGCAAAACAGAGTAACAAGGAAAATAGAATTTTGAACTAGTAACTCAAAATCAGTTAGTCTGTATAGGACAGTCGAGCTTTAAGATACAAGTGTCATGTGAGACAAGAACATTTACTTGGATTGAGAAAAAAAAATATTTGGGGTTGAAATGGAAAGGAAGCCGGAAATCTTTATCAAATATCTGAGACAAATATGTATGTATATATCTCTCTGAAACAAACCTTTGCTTTTGAGCATTTTCAACACAGCTCGGTGGAAATGAACGCTGCTACCCAGAAAGGAAGCTGAAGATGCCCCGTCATGTATCTGCACAGCCTGCTTGTGAAACCTGCAGTGAAAATACTAGAAGATCAGTAGCTTCATCTATTCTCTGGGCCACAGGCTACACTGTCGCCTCCGAGTTTCATATAAACAGACTGGTACATTGCTCCAGAAGATTAAAAATTCCTACTTCTCAATAACAGAAACTAAATTTAGTTACACTCTGTGAATGGCAATACTATAATTATCAAAATATATTAATAAACTGATATTGAATATTAAAAAAATCTGAGACAAATAGGCAGGTTCTGATCTAGACAGCAGCATGGGCAAGCTAATAATTTAGCACCCTTCAAACCACTGTTCTTCAAATATGTATTCACTTAATGAATTTAGAAGAGATATTGACTGCCTGCTGGAAAAGGATAGGGAAGGAGGACTGCAGAGTTCATTCTCTCCTCTGTTGTCTAGTATAGCCCCTGTATTAGTTTCCTGAGGTCCCTGGGTGGTGCAAATGGTTTGTGCTCAACTGTAACCCAAAAGTTGGCATTTTGAACCCACCTAGCAGTGGGGTGGAGCCCTGGTGGCACACTATGGCTGTTAACCAACATGTCAGCAGTTTGACTCATGTAAAGGTTTACACGCAAAAGGAAACAATCTCTGATGGTTACGAGGGATGGTAGGGGTGGGGGGGAATACTAAATAAACAGTAGATAAGTGGTAACTCTGGTGAAGGGTAAGACAGTATGCAACACTGGGGAAGCCAGCACTACTTGTACAAGGCAAGGTCATGGAAGCTCCATAGACACATCCAAACTCCCTAAGGGACCGAATTGCTGGGCAGAGGGCTGTGGGCACCATGGTCTTGAGGAACACCTAGCTCAACTGGCATAACACAGTTTATAAAGAAAATGTTCTATATTCTACCTTGGTGAGTAGCACCTGGGGTCTTAAAAGCCTGTGAGCAGCCATCTAAGATACTCCACTGGTCTCACCCCTTCGAGAGCAAGGGAGAATGAAGAGAACAAGATACAAGGAAAAGATCAGTTCAAAGGACTAATGGACCACAACTACCACAGCCTCCACCAAACTGAGTCCAGTACAACGAGATGGTGCCCGGCTACTACCACTGACTACTCTGACAGGTATCACAACAGAGGGTCCTGGACAGAGCTGGAGAAAAAATGTAGAATGAAATTCTAACTCACAAAAACAGACCAGACTGTCTGACAGAGACTGGAGAAACCCCGAGAGTATGGCCCCTGGATACCCTTTCAGCTCAGTTATGAAGTCACTCCCAAGGTTCACCGTTCAGCCAAAAATTAAACAGCCCCATAAAACAAAAAATCAGACTAATGGGGCACAACAGCCCAGGGACAAGGGCTAGAAGGCAGGAGGGGACAGGAAAGCTGGTAATAGGGAACCCAAGGTTGAGAAGGGACAGTGTTGACATGTCGTGGGGTTGTTAACCATTGTCATAAAACAATATGTGTACTAACTGTTTAATGAGAAACTATTTGTTCTGTAAATCTTCATCTAAACTACAATAAAAAAAAATTATTTTTTAAAAAAAGGTCAGCAGTTTGAATCCACTAGCCACTCCTTGGAAACCGTATGGGGCATTTCTACTCTGTCCTATAGGGTTGCTATGAGTTGGAATTGACTTGACAGCAATGGGTTTGGTTTTTATGGGTTTAACAGCATGGTAGAAGAAAGGCCTGGTGATCTGCTTCCATAAAAATTATAACCAAGGAAACCCTATGGAGCAATTCTACGCTAACACATGGCTGCTGTAACAAATCACCACAAAAGGGATGCCTTAAAACAGCAGAAGTCTGTTCTCTCACAGCTCTGGAAGCCAGAAGTGTGAAATCAGTATCAATGGGCTGAAATCAATCTGTCAGCAGGGCCTCCACACCTCCCAGAGGCTCTAGAGGACAGTCTCCTTTGCTTCAACCAGTTTCTCCTTGGCTTGTGGCTGCATCATTCCAATCTCTGCCTCCAGGGTCACATTGCCTCCTCCTCTTCTGTCTGTGTCAAATCTCCCTCTGGCTCCCTCTTACAAGGATATATGTGATGGCATTTAGGGTTCACTGGGTAATCCATGAAAATCTCCCCATTACAAGATCCTTAACTTATTCACACCTGCAAAGGCCCTTTTGCCCTGTAAGGTAACATTTACAGGTTTCAGGGACTAGGTGAAGATGTGTTTTGGGGTGCTATTTTTCAGCCTCCTACAAACCCCCAAACTTTATGTCCAACAAACAGTGTAGCTCACAGATTCAACTTCCTTAGAAGGTAGTTTAGCAAGCCCCTTGAGGGAGATGGGGCAGGGGACAGAAAGTGGGTTTAGTTTCTCAAATATTTCTTTAACAACATATAATATTTCAGCCCTTCCTCAAAGACAGGCCCCCAGATGCCACCTGGCTGGCCTTTTCTTTAACCAGGCTCTGCTATAGGCAGTGACTATGACAAAGATCTAAAAAATGCAAAGGGGGGTCCTATTTTAAATAGGCAGAAACACAGGAAAAGTTTCTACAATGAACATTTTTCTGAGGAAAAAACTAGGTCTTCAAACAGGTTTGTTCAAGTTTGAACCCCTGCTGATAATTTGCATTTCTAACAAGTTCCCAGAAAGTTATACCTGAGAGTCACCTGCAAATCTTGTTAAAATGTAAATTCTGATTCAGTATACCAGGGGTGTTGTTGTTGTTATTAAGCAGGTGCCTTTGACTCGGTTCCGACTCATAGCTACCCTATGCACTACAGAGGGAAACACTGCCTAGTCCCGCACTATTCTCACAATTGTTGCTATGCTTGAGCCCATTGTTGCAACTACTGTGTCAATCCATCTCATTGAGGGTCTTCCTCTCTTTCGCTGACCCTCTATGTCCCCCAAGCATGATGTCCTTCTCCAGGGAATGATTCCTCCTGATAACATGTCCAAAGTATGTGAGACATAGTCTCACCATCTTTGCTTCTAAGGAGCACTCGGCTGCACTTCTTCCAAGACAGACTTGTTCGTTCTTTTGGCAGTCCATGGTATATTCAATATTATTCGCCAACACCACAATTCAAAGGCGTCAATTCTAGTTCAGTCTTCCTTATTCATTGTCTAGTTTTCGCATGTATACAAGAAGATTGAAAACACCATGCCTTGGGTCAAGTGCACCTTAGCCCTCATGGTGACATCTTTGCTTTTCAACACTTTAAAGAGGTCTTTTGCAGCAGATTTGTCCAATGCAATGCATCTTTTGATTTCTTGACTGCTGCTTCCGTGGGTGTTGATTGTGCATCCAAGTAAAATGAAATCCTTGATAACAATCTTTTCTCCGTTTATCATGATGTTGCTCTTTGGTCCAGTTGTGAGAATTTTTGTTTCCTTTATGTTGAGGTGTAATCCATACTGAAGGCTGGGGTCTTTGATCTTCATCAGTAAGTGCTTCAAGTCCTCTTCACTTTCAGCAAGGAAGGTTGTGTCATTTGCATATGGCAGGTTGTTATGCGTCTTCCTCCAATCCTAATGCCTCATTCTTCTGCATATAGTCCAGATTCTCAGATTATTTGCTTAGCATACAGACTGAATAGGTATCGTAAAAGGATACAACCCTGAGGCACACCTTTCCTGACTTTAAACCATGCAGTATCCCCTTGTTCTGTTTGAACAAGTGCCTCTTGATCCACGTACAGATTCCTCATGAGCACGATTAAGCGTTCTGGAATTCCCATTCTCTGCAATGTTATCCATAATTTGTTATGATCCACACAGTCAAATGCCTTAGCATAGTCAATAAAACACAGGTAAACATCTCTCTGGTATTCTCTGCTTTCAGCCAGGATCCATCTGACGTCAGCAACGATATCCCTGGTTCCATATCCTCTTCTAAATCTGGCTTAAATTTCTGGCAGTTCCCTGTCGATATACTGCTGCAGCCACTTCTGAATGATCTTCAGCAAAATTTTGCTTGCATGTGATATTAATGATATTGTTTGATAATTTCCGCATTCGGTTGATCACTTTTCTTGGGAATAGGCATAAATATGGATCTCTTCCAGTCAGTTGGCCAGGTAGCTGTCTTTCAAATTTCTTGGCATAGACGAGCGAGCACTTCCAGCACTGCATCCGTTTGTTGAAACATTTCAATTGATATTCTGTCAATTCCACGAGCCTTGTTTCTCGCCAATGCCTGCAGCGCAGCTTGGACTTCTTCCTTCAGTACCACTGTTTCCTGATCATATGTTACCTCCTGAAATGGTTGAACTTCGACCAATTCTTTTTGGTATAGTGACTCTGTGTATTCCTTCCATCATCTTTTGATGTGTCTGTCAGTTTGTCGTACTGTGGGGGCTTGTGTGCTGCTGTGATACTGGAAGCTATGCCACCGGTATTCAAATACCGGCAGGATCACCCATGATAGACAGGTTTCAGCTGAGCTTTCAGACTAAGACAGACTAGGAAGAAGGACCCGGCAGTCTACTTCTGAAAAGAATTTGCCAGTGAAAACCTTATGAATAGTAGCTGAATATTGTCTGATACGGTGCTGGAAGATGAGCCCCTCATGTTGGATGGCACTCAAAATACAACTGAGGAAGAGCTGCCTCCTCAAAGTAGAGTCAACCTTAATGACATGGATAGAGCCAAGCTTTCAGGATCTTCATTTGCTGATGGATGTGGCCTGACTCAAAATGAGAAGAAACAGCTGCAAACATTCATTAATAATTGGAACATGGAATGTATGAAGTATGAATCTAGGAAAATTGGAAATCATCAAAAAATGAAATGGAATGCATAAAGCTTGATATCCTAGGCATTAGTGAGCTGAAATGGACTGGTATTGGTCATTTTGAATAGGACAATCATATGGTCTACTATGCCTGGAACGACAACTTGAAGAGGAATGGTGCTGCATTCATCATCAAAAAGAACACTTCAGAATCTATCCTGAAGTACCACACTGTCAGTGATAGGATAATACCCATATGCCTACAAGGAAGACCAGTTAATAGGACTATTATTCAAATTTGTGCACCAACTGCTAAGCCCAAAGATGAAGAAATTGAAGATTTTTACTAGCTTCTGCAGTCTGAAATTGATCAAACATGCTATCAGGATGCACTGATAATTACTGGTGAGTGGAGTGCGAAAGTTGGAAACAAGGACAAAGGATCGATAGTTGGAAAATATGGCTTTGGTGAAAGAAACAATGCCATAGATTGCATGACTGAATTTTGCAAGACCAACGACTTCTTCATTGCAAATACATTTTTTTCACCAACATAAATGGCAACTCTACACATGGACCTCACCAGATGGAATACACAGGAATCAAATTGACAACATCTGTGGAAAGAGAAGACAGAAGAGCTCAATATCATCAGTCAGAACCAGGGCAGGGGCCGACTGTGGATCAGATCATCAGTTACTCATATGTAAGTTCTAGTTGAAACTGAAGAATATTAGAACAAGTCCACAAGAGCCAAAGTATGACCTTAAGTATATCCCACCTGAATTTAGAAACCATCTCAAGAATATATTTGACATGTTGAACACTAATGACCGAAGACCAGACGAATTGTGGAGGGACATCATGCATGAAAAAAGCAAGAGGTCATTAAAAAGACAAGTGTGAAAGAAAAGACCTAAATGGATGCCAGAAGAGTCTATGAAACTTGCTGTTGAACGTCAAGTAGCTAAAGCAAAAGGAAAAAATGATGAAGTAAAAGAGCTGAACAGCAGATTTCAAAGGGCGGCTCAAGAAGACAAAGTAAAGTATTATGATGACATGTGCAAAGACCTGGAGATAGAAAACCAAAAGGGAAGAACACACTCAGCATTTCTCAAGCTGAAAGAATTGAAGAAAAAATTCAAGCCTTGAGTTGCAGTATCTGTGGTCAAAATGCAAATTCTCAGCAGGGAAGTTATTAGAAATGCAAAATCTCAGCAGGGGTTTGAATCAAAACAAATCAGTTTGAAGCCTTGGAAAAAAACATATATTTTTAAGTAGAGACACAGAGAAACCTAAACTCCAGGCATGAGGCCCATTGTACTGATACATACTCACCCACTTCTCTCTATTTAAGCATTCTTATAAAATCATACAAAACCAGGAAACATTGTCAACTGCTCCTTGGACATCTCCACCTGTGTTATGGATTGAATTGTGTCCCCCTAAAATGTGTGTCAATTTGGTAGGTCAAGATTCTCAGTATTGTGCAGTTGTCCACCATTTTGTGATCTGATGTGATTATCTTATGTGTTATAAATCCTAAACTCTATGATGTTAATGAGGCAGGATTACAGGCAGTTATGTTAATGATGCAGGACTCAATCTACAGGATTAGGTTGTATCTTGAGTCAATCTCTTTTGATATATGAAAGAGAGAATCCAGCAGAGAAGACAGGGACCTCCTGCCACCAAGAACGAAGCACTGGGAGTGGAGCACATCCTTTGGACCTGGGGTCCCTGTGCTGAGAAGCTGCTAGACCAGGGGAAGACTGATGACAAGGACCTTCCCCTAGAACCAACAGAGAGAGAAAGCCTTCCCCAGGAGCCGGCACCCTGAATTCAGACTTCCAGCCTCCTAGACTGTGAGAGAACAAATTTGTTTGTTAAAACCATCCACTTGTGGTATTTCTGTTATAGCAGTACTAGATAACTAAGACAACCTGAGTATCCTGCCACATACTCATTATGTCCTCAAACTTATTTATGTCCAAAACAGCACACAACACCTCTCCCCACACACCTGTTCCTCTTCCTTATTCATTGTTATACCTGTGAGCAGCTGTTCTTAACCTGAGGTAGGTGAACTTCAGAGTTGGAAACCCCATGTAATTTCATGCAAACATTTAAATATATGGCGCATTTGCATGTTATATTTTATTCCCTTGAACATTCATCATGATTATGAAGGAGATGGTTTTCCCTATACAGTCGGTTTTTATATTACCTCATATTTCTTATTTATGGTACTTATCACAATTACAATCAAATAATTGTATAATTTTATTTTTAATGACTTTATTTTGCACTTGCCTATAAGCTCTGTAAGGGCAGTGGCTGTCTATCTTGCTCACTGCTTAGCAGTGTCACATGTATAGTAGGTGTTCAATAAATATCTGATGGATGAATGAATAGACAGATTAGTCAATTAATTAATAAAGAACTGTGATGCTTTCTCTTTCCCAGTGAGAACCAGCTTTTGATCATAGCAGTTAACTGTTATATTGGATATGATTCTTGGAAAGGGGTTGTTCCACATGCCTCTTTTTAAGGCAGGGTTTCTCAACCTCAGCACTATTGGCATTTGAACCAGATAATTCTTTGTTCCACCACCTGTCTGTTGGTTGTACTGTGGTGGCTTGAGTGTTGCTACAAAGCTGGAAGCTATGGAATCAGTATTCAAATACCAGTAGGGTCATCCATGGTGGATAGGTTTCAGCAGAGCTTCCATACTAAGACCAGGAAGAAAGGCCTGGCAATCTGCTTCTGGAAATTAGCCAGAATCAAAACCCTGTGAATCATATCAGAATACTGTCTGATGTAATGCCGGACGATGAGCCCTCCTCAATTGGAAGGTACTAGCTGCAACAAGGGACGCAACGATCATGAAGATGATGCAAGATCCCAGGCAACGTTTCGTTCTGTTGTACATGGGGTCACCATGAGTTGAAGTTCACCTGATGACAACTAACAACAATTCTTTGTTGTGGGGGCTGTCTTGTGCATTGTAGGACATTTAGCTGCAAACTTGGCCTCTACCCACTACACGTCAGTAGCAAGCAACCCCGCCTTAGTTGTAGCAACAAAAATGCCTTCAGACATTGCTAAATGTCTCCTGGGGGGCAATTTGCCCCCTAGTTAAGAACCACCACCTAAAGAAAGAGGAGAATTATAGGAGGCATTTCTGAATCAGGGGCAAGAGCCCTTTTGGCAAGATGAAGAAGATGAAAAGGAAACCGTGGCTGAATGCCTTAAAAGCTATGCATCTGAGGCAATCTTCCGTCTAGGCATCTTTTTGTAATTTGCTACAATAAATCTCTACTCTGAAAAATCCTTGGTTTCTATACTTTGGTGTTTTATTGTATTTCTTAGTTTCTTACTAAAAATAACTTTTGAAACGATTCCAACTTTATCTCAAACTAAGAGGAATTCTATTTTTTTTGTAATTGAGCACGACAGTTACTAGAGGCTGGGACAGATGGGAACCTAGAAAAGATCACAGAAGTGGGTCAGCTGGGGAGGTGGAGCCCTGCACACCTGGGTCACGCACACAGTGTGTTTAGCGGGAGCTTCAGATGACCCCTTCAAAAGGCAGCAAACCACATGGTGACTGGAGCTCCTGAGAGTCAAGTTCTTCAGAAAGTAGGTGCTAGCAATTGCTCAGTAATCTGTCTGCATTTTGTATTTTCTCAGTTCTGAGTTTTTCTAAATAAAACATCAGAGCAAAGGGGAGTCGAGAAGGAATAGTGGTTTCTGATAAAGTGGGAAAAGTATTTTTGGTTTAAAAATTAATTGCAGCTGTTTCTGCATCCTGGTTAAGCTCCAGAATTTGTTTCTGTAGGAATCCTGCTCATTTGTTGAGGAATATACAAGGAATGGAGCTTCACACTGAACACAAGCTAAACCTCAGTCTAATGAGAACACGCAATGTCTATTTTCTGTAAGAGACCTAATCCTACTCATGAGCTCTGAGCCCACTGGATGCTTGTAGGGTAGGTGGTGGGGATGGAGTGGGTGAGGGGAAGCATAATAACCTTTCTAATTAATGGCATATAATATATTTGACATTAAATACTCCGTGTTGGGTAAATATTCTATCAATTAAAAGTTAAACTCCTTATTACAGTTGAATTTATCTTCTTACTCCTTTTCCCCAGTATAGCATCTAGGTATAGAGAAAGGCTTGCATCTTGATGGCATTGGGGAAGTGGGCCTAGGGCTGGTCTGGTGCCTATCCTTATGCTGTCTCTACTGCAGGGCACCCAGTCCTGTCCTTGAGTGTGTGCTGGCTGGTGCCCACCGAGGTGGAGTTCGTCCTGTTTTCTTCTGAGCATCCTGATGTTGGTGGCTGCTGAAGTCTGCAACTGGGAAACTCATGATCTGTTCAGCTCCACTTCACCCATTGCTGGTTGCTGCACATTCACTGGAAGTCCCACCTTGCGTCACCTGCAACACATTGACATCTTCTGGGGAGTTCCTTGACCTGATCTCAGTTACTTTAGGAACCCCCCGAGGGCATTCTAGAACGTCTAGATTCCTCCCAGGAATCTAGGTGATACAAACAGTTAACAAGCTCAGCTGCTACCTAAAAAGTTGGAGGTTCGAGTCCACCCAGAGGCACTCAGAAGAAAGGCCTGACAATCTACTTCCGAAAAATCAGCCACTGAAAATCCCATGGAGCACAGTTCTACTCTGATGCACATAAGGTAGCCGTGAGTTGAAATTGACTTGACAGCAACTGGTAGATTCCTCACAAGCCCTACGCAGACTCTGAAGAGCCAAGAGCTCTTCCACAGGAATCTCTCTGGCCATCTCCTTCTCCTGCCCAACCCACTCCCATGAACCTGGCTACCATCCTGCACTACGGTCTCCATTGTTATTGTTAAGTGCAGTTGAGTTGATTTTCGACTCATAGTGACCCCATGTTTCAGAGTAGAGCTGCCCCATAGGATTTTCTAGGCTGCAATTTTTACAGAAGCAGATTTCCAAGATCTTTCTCCTGTGGAGCTGCTTGGTGAGTTCGAACCACCAATCTTTCAGTTAGCAGCTGAGCGTTTAACCATTGAGCTACAGGGCTCCTTGGCAGTCTCCCTGAAGGGTTCCAGTTCAGGAAAGGACAAAAGCCCCTTCGCTTTCTGCTCTCCTCTTACTTATTTGGTGCATGTTCAGGATTGAATTTTGTCCTCCAGAAATACCTGTCAACTTGGCTAGGCCATGATTCCCCATAGTGTGATTGTCCACCATTTTGTTATCTGATGTGATTTTCCTGTGTGTTGTAAATCCTACCTCTATGACATTAATGAGGCAGGATTAGAGACAGCTATGTTAGTGAGGCAGAACTCAATCAACAAGATTAGGTTGTGTCTTAAGTCAATGTCTTTTGAGATATAGAAGACAGAAGTGAGCAGAGAGACATGGGGAACCTCATACCACCAAGAAACAAAAGCTACAAGAGCAGCATGTCCTTTGGACCCAGGTTCCCTGCCCTGAGAAGCTGCTAATCTAGGAGTAGATTGATGATAAGGACCTTCCCCCAGAGCCAACAGAGAGAGAAAGCCTTTCCTTGGAGCTGACACCCTGAAATTTGGACTTCTGGCATACTAGACTGTGAGAGAATAAACTTCTGTTTGTTGAAGTCATCCACTTGTGTGGTATTTGTGTTATAGCAGCACTAGATAACTAAGACAGTGTACCTTTCTCCTCAGGACTTTGGAGACAAGTCACTCCCAGCCTCTTTCACTAACTGCTTATGATAACTTTGTCTCCCTTCTTTACATAATCCCCCAGGGTTAGGAAGTGGGCTTTCAACACTTCCCCCCCTCAACCTCCACTCCCTCTGTGGCAGAGACTTTTCTTGCCCTAAATTTCATCTCCCCAAAACAATACTTTCATTTTATCCCACTTGGTTCTGCTCTTGATACGTTAATGATAGCTCAAAGAATTTTGAAAATCATTCCCTCTCTAGACAAAAACTGTCTTTTGAGACCATTACTGTATTTAGCTTCAAACAGCTCTGGAAGTCAAAACTGGATATTGATTTTCCCTTCCTCTTTGCATTTCTACTGATATAACCTTAGTCCTCCCAAAGGCAAGCAGATGCTTCTGGCAGAATAGAGGAGAGGCCATGTATAAAAATTATAAAAGATAAAAGTAAAGGTTATATTAATTTTTAAAAGCACAAAAATCAATCCTTGTTATTTCCATTTCACACATTAATGGGCCTTTTAGATATGGAAGACAGGCTCAGTAAGGTGGAATGGGTGAGGTTGAGACAAGGATGCAAATGTTTTCAGCATGATAAAGTCAAAGTGCCTTCTGCTGAGGCAAGGAGATTTTTCTAATGTAAAATGACTACTGGCCTCATGGCTAAATGTAAAATCTGGAACTTGTGGAAGAGGAAATGGGAAAAGGACGACTGGAGAGTGAGGGCAATCCTTGAGCCTCTACAATGTGTCTGGAGAGCGGGGCTGAGGGAGAGGGACTATGACCAGTAGGGTACTCCCTGTGAGAGTGAAGGCTGAAGAAATGGGGGAGAAGATGTCCAATGTTTGGTTTCCTCTCCATTCACTCCCCAGTCCTTTCACCTTAGCTTGTCACCCTTGTGATAGCCCTACCTTGGAGAAGGAAGGTACAGCTATGGTCCTGGTTGAGGAAGAAGTAGACCAGAAAGAAATGGAGATTTGGGAATAAAATGCCCAGATGCCACTGAGAAGAATCTGAGAGTGGGAGTTGGGGTGAGACCTGACAGTTCATAGCTAGGACATGTATCTTCCCCAACAATACCCCAAATGTGGGAACCTCCAGGTTTATATGAAAGAGATTGAACTTTTTCATGTTAAACATGAGTGTAGTAGATTAAAAATGGCCTCAAATTCCTCAAATTCTCTCCACATGAAGAAGTGGTATTTATTTTCCATAATCTTGAATCTGGGCTAATCCTGTGACTTTGAACCAAGAGGATATAGCAGAAGTGATGCTGTACCAATTCTGGACCTAAGTCTTAAGAAAGCCGAGCAGAATCTGTTTTTGAGCTTTTCAGAGCCCTGTGGCACCATGTAGTTATGCTGCGAGAGATACCACATGGAGAGATAAGGTGGAGAGGGTGAAGTCCTGAGATGACATGGAGAAAGAGAGATGGCCACCTAAGCCAGCCTTCCTGCCATCCCTGCCAAGGTACCAGGCAAGTGAGCCACTGGATATTGCAGGCCTGGCCACAGTCTCATTGCACCTGCAGGAAAAAAAAACCCAAGCAAGACCAGCAAAAAGACCTCTCAGCTGAGCCCAGTCAACCCATAGAAGTACAAGATGGTGGCTGTTTTAAGCCAGTTTTGGGGTGGTGTTTATTTTGCAGCAATTGATAACTGGGGCAGTGGAATAGGGACCAGGTTATTTTGCTTAGATCACTGTGGCAGGGAAAGCAAGCAAGCCATGGAGTATCCTGCACCAGCTTTTACATGCCTTTACCCAGAAGTGACATGTGAAAATTCAATTCGCATTTTACTATCAAAACAAGCCACACAGCCATACCTAACTTCAAGGAAGTTATGTCCAAGAAGGGAAGGACATGGCAGGCATGAGTGATGTCTGCAGCAAGGGAGGCTAGATGTCTTAGTTCTCTAGTGCTGCTATAACAGAAATACCACAAACGGATGGCTTTAACAAAGAGAAATTTATTCTCCTACAGTCTAGGAGGCTAGAAGTCCAAATTCAGTGTGCCAGCTCCAGGGGAATGCTTTCTCTCTCTGTTGGCTCTGGGGGAAGGTCCTAGTCATCAGTTTTCCCCTGGACTAGGAGCTTCTCAGCACAGGGCCCCAGGTCCAAAGGACTCATGCACTATTCCCCTAGCTCTTGTTCCTTAGTGGTGTGAGATCCCCATGTCTCTCTGCTCGCTTCTCTCTTTAATATCTCAAAAGAGATTGATTTAAGATACAACCTAATCTCGTAGATTGAGTCTTTCCTCATTAACATAACTGCCTCTGATCCTGCCTCATTAACATCATAGAGGTAGGATTCACAACACATAGGAAAATCACATCAGATGACAAAATGGTGGACAATCAGGCAATACTGAGAATCATGGCCTAGCCAAGTTGACACATATTTTTGGCAGACACAATTTAATCCATGACGCTGGGGAAACAGAGCAGGTTTATAATGATTTGTTGAGCCCAATCTGAGCCCAGTTATGATTCATTGCCTAGGGATGTACAGATTACAGCACCAAACCAATCAGGATTCTGTTGTCAGGGTTGAAGATGGGAATAGATACAAGTTTGCCACAAATTGGTAGCGGGGTAGCTAACAGAGAGACAACAATGGTTGTCCCCTGTACCCTCAACTCCCAGTAACTTTGGCCTCATCCACCAAACTTCAGCCCTCTCAGCCCTCTCACTTTCAATCTATCTATTCGGAATTTGGGGTTCGGAGTAGTTTGGATGGGGAAACATGGGAGGAGAGGGGAGAAAAGGAAGAGGAAAGAAAAGAAATGGAGAAAAAGGTGGTAGCTGTGTGTTGAGGAGTGAAATTAAAGAGAGAGCTTGAGTGCTCTTGACTTCAATTTCAGCACTTTCAGAATCACTTAGAGAAAAATTAATGTTTGCACAAAAATGTCAGACAGAAAGTCAAAAAGGAAAGGGAACATCTGCAAGAGATGTGAAATGTGTGGCATTCTGGTTGCTGAGGTTGAAAGAGGAGAAGCAATGTTATTGTCAAGTGTGTTTTGGTGAAAACTTAGAGGAATGGGATGGAATATTCTAATCTCAGGCTCCTGTCTGCCTTTACTTGGTCTTCTGCACCCTCTCTTCACTCAGGACTCTAAAGCTTTGAACTGTTGGCAGGTGATCTCTTTGTTCTTTTCCCCCTTTTCTTCTTAAGTTCCCAACACAGTTCACAGATTCTTCCTTGTTGTTTAGAATTCAGTTCAAAATAGCAGCTCCTCCTGTCATTTCTATATTAAATGGAAGATAAAATTCCAGCAAAATGTTTAACCATTTTATAAAGATTTCTCACATACTGTCTTCATAAGAACTTTATCATCCTGATTTTATTTGCTAGGAAATCAAAGTTTATAAAGGTTAATTTGTTCAAGGTCACATCTGGAACTAGATCTGTTCACTTTTATGATCCCTGAAGCTAACTGCCATGATATCCTTGAAATAAATTTAAAGGATTTATTTGATGCATTGCTCTTAACTGAACCCAGGATATAGCAATTTTCTGGATAGCTTGGCCAGCGTTTGTTCTCTGATTCAGGAATACAACTTCTATTTCCTACTTCTGTTGGAACTGTCTTTAGTATCCTCCCACAAGTGTATCATTTTTGCTACATGCCTACTTTTATCCTTATCCAAATGTTCTCCATTATACTCCCACTCAACAGTGAAGTGTTTCCTCATATGTGGATATCTTCTTGACATCAATGTGTCTTCCCTCCATCCTAGCCTGTTTCTTTTGACGAGTTATGCCCATCTGTGGCCAAGTCCACTTATGATTCCATTCAAAAAGCTTGTGATACCTATAAGGTGTATTTCCCTCCTTGTATCAGTCCTCAAGTTCACCTACTTTTTACTTCTGATCTGGTGTCTCTCGGACATCAGCCCCTTTAAATAAGTCAGATTACCCACCAAGCCTGCCTTGGGCTTGAGTAAAACCTCAGTGAAATTCATCCTGACCTCTCTCTTATTGTCACATCAATTGTTCTTATATTTCCTGGTTCCTTTGGGCTCTGTACCTACCTCCTGTTTTCTGCCTAGCCCTGTCGGAGTTGCTCTCCCAATGCTATCTGTCTCTACACTAATGAATAGTTTATTGAAACATCTTGATGCTAATGAGAACTGCCATCTGTTATGGGCCCAACATGTGTCAGCCTCTGGACTAAGTACTTTATACATATTATTGCATTTACTCTTTATGAGAACCTTACTATTTTAGTTGTTATTCCTGACATTGTTCAAGAAAAAAAAACAAAGGCAGTATCAGGGCTATGGGATATCTTTTTTACTTTAATTAAAGCATCTATCTGGATAGCTCGCACTGTACTAGTCCTGTAGCTCTATTATTTTGTTTGCTCTTCACAATAATCCTGCAAGGTATCTAGGCATTCTTATTTCTACTTTTTCAGAAGAGGAAACTGAGGCTCAAGGTGATTAGATGGTTGAAACCTAAGTCTCCTGTCCAGCCACATGCTGCTCCTTGCTGGTCCCATTTCAGGACCTTTGACCTAGCTGTTCTGTCTGCCTGAACATTCTTACACCAATATTCACATGGTTCCTTCCTCACCGCTTCTATATATTTGCTCAAATGTCACCTTCTCAGTGAGGCCTTCCCTAACCATCCTATTAAAATTTAACTCCCACCCACTGTTCTCCCTCACTCCTTTCCTGCTTTACTTTTCTCCATAGCAGTTACCGCTGACATGGAGCAATTTTGTTTACTAGAATGCAAGCTCCGAGATGGCAAGGCTTTTTGTCAGTCAGATGGTCAATAAAATATTTTCACTGAATGAATGAATGAAAATCTGATTCCAAAGCCCATTCTCTTTTCTTCACAATATTCTCAGATCCTTTGTGCCCATCATAACTTTTTTTTCCTCTGGGTTGCTTTATAATGCTAGACCAAAAGAACCTGTTGTCACTGAGCCATTTCCGACTCATAATGACCCCACAGGATGAAGTAGAACTTACCCAAAGGGTGTCCAAGGCTGTTATCTTTTTTTTTATTTTAATTTTATTGTGTTTTAGGTGAAAGTTTACAGTGCAAATTAGTTTTTCACTCAGAAATTTATACCCAAATTGTTTTGTGACACTGGTTGCAATTCCTACAATGTGTCCGCACTCTCCCCCTTTCCCCTTCCACCCTGGGTTCTCTGTGTCCATGTGTCCAGTTTTCCTGTCCTTTCCTCCCTTTTTGTCTTTGTTTTTGGGCAAGTGTTGCCCATTTGGTCTCATATACTTGACTGAACTAAGAAGCATGTTCCTCACAGGTGGTGGTGTTTGTTTTATAGGCCCATCTAATCTTTGGCTGAAAAGTAGACTTTGGGAGTGGCTTCAGACCAAGGCTGTAATCTTTATGGAAGCAGACTGCCACATCTTTCTCCTGCAGAGATGCTGGTGGGATCAAACCACTGACCTTTTGGTTAACAGCCTGTCATGGATTGAATTATGCCCCCCAAAAAATGTGTGTATCAATTTGGCTGGGCCATGATTCCCGGTATTGTGTGATTTTCCCATGTGTGGTAAATCCTGCCTGTATGATGTTAATGAGGGAGGATGGGCAGCAGTTGTGTTAGTGAGGCAGGACTCGGTTTACAAGACTGGATTGTGTCCTGAGGCAATCTCTTGAGATACAAAAGACAGAAGTGAGCAGTGAGACAGGGGGACATCATACCACCAAGAAAGCAGTGCCGGGAGCAGAGCGTGTTCTTTGGACCGGGGTCCCTGTGCAGAGAAGCTCCTGGTCCGGGCAACACCAAAGAGAAGAAGGCCGACAGAGAGAAAAAGCCTTCCGCTGGAGCTGATGCCCTGAATTTGGACTTTTAGCCTACTTTGACTGTGAGGAAATAAACTTTCCATCGTTAAAACCATCCACTTGTGGTATTTCTGTTATAGCAGCACTAGATGACTAAAACACAGCCGGATAGTTAACCACTGTGCTATCAGGGCTCCTCTATAATGCTAAAAAACTTTTAAAAAATCAAGGTCTACATTCCTCATTACCTAGGAAAAACAAAAAAAAGCCAGCCTATCCTGAGCTTGAAGACTGTGCTAGCAGCAATTCTTGCCTTTATCAAAGAACTTTTTTTTTTTTTTTTTTTTTTACTGTGCTTTAAATGAAAGTTGACAGTTCAGGTTAGTTTCTCATGCAAAACTTTATACACACACTGCCATGTGACCTTAGTTGCACTACCCATACTTTGACAGCACACTCTTCCTTTCCACCTGGGATTTCCTGTGTCCATTCCACCAGCTCCTGTCCTTTTCTGCCTTCTCATCTCACCTCCAGACAGGAGCTGCCCATTTAGACTCATGTATCTTCTTGAGCTAAGAAGCACACTCTTCACGAGTATCATTTTATGTGTTACAGTCCAGTCTAATCTTTGTCTGAAGAGTTGGCTTCGGGAATGGTTTTTCAAAGAACATTTAATATGCATCTTCCTGTGTGTGATGCTCTGCTATGTAGTGTGCTGAAAAAAAATTAAACCAAAACGTTTGTTGCTAGCCCCTTCTTCTCCACCGATTGGCTGCCCACTGGGAGAGCCAGCACTGCTGCAAATGAACGAACAGCAAAACCTCTGCACATGCAGCACAGGCCTGGCTCATGGACAGCTCGGAACCAACATTTACTGGGCAGTCAGAGGGAAAAGTCATGGGAGTTTCATTAGCAGACAGAATCAGGTTGGGGAAGTCATCCAAAGAGAAATTTTCTATCCAAAATATTTCTCAAGGGAGCATTACTTAGAATCAGTTTAACTCATGCTAGTCAGCTGCCTTTAAACATTCATGGCTTGCTTTCTGGATACAAACATTTGACTGAAGGAAATTGAATAACCACAATATAGGAAAAATATCTTGTGTGCCATTCCCTGTCCTTGAGAAGAATCCATCCTTCCTCATGCCACGAAAATCTCCAAGAGCTGATGCTAATTGTATTTTAAACATCAATTTCCGAACGAGACATTAATCACTATAGTCTGCTAGTAATTGGGATAATCATCATCATTTAGCATTACTTTGACATGTTTTAAAAGCAAAGAATTAGAGTTTTTCTTCTTTTTTTTTACTGTTGTAGTTTAAATGAAGTTTACATTTCAAGTTAGTCTCCCATACAAAGTTTTATACATACATTGTTATGTGACCCTAATTGCTCACCCCATTCTGCAACAGCATACTCCTCCTTTCTGCCCCTGATTCCCCATGTCTATTAAACCAGCTCCTAACCCTCTCTGCATTCCCATCTCACCTCTGGACAGAAGCTGCCCCTTTGGGCTCTTGTATCTACTTGAGCTAAGAGGCACACTCTTCACAAGTATCACTTTATGTCCCACAGTCCAGTCCAATCTCTGTCTGAAGGGTTGGCCTCAGAAATTGTTTTAGTTCTGGGCTGATAAAGAATCCAGGGGCCATGCTTTCTGGGGTACCTCCAGTCTCAGTCAGACCAATAAGTCTGGTCTTTTTACTAGAATTTGAGTTCTGCACCCTATCTTTCTGCTGCTCCATCAGGGATTCTCTGTTGTGTTCCCTGTCAGTGTGGTCATTGGTGGTAGCCGGGCACCATCTAGTTCTTCTGGTCTCAGGCTGATGAAGTCTCTGGATTATGTGGCCCATTCTGTCTCTTGGGCTAATACTTTCCTTGTGTCTTTGGTGTTCTTCATTCTCCTTTACTCCAGGTGGTTGGCACCAATTGATGCATCTTAGATAGCCGCTTGCAAGCTTTTAAGACCCCAGATGCCACTCACCAAAGTAGGATGCAGAACATTTTCTTAATAAGCTTTGTTATGCCAATTGACCTAGATGTCCCCTGAAAGCATGGTCCCCAGACCCCTACCCCTCCTACTCTGTCTCTCAAAGTATTTGATTGTATTCAGGAAACTTCTTAGCTTTGGTTTAGTCTAGTTGTGACGACTTCCCCTGTAGTGCGTGCTGTCCTTCCCTTCGCCTAAGATGACTCTTATCTACTATCTAGTTAGTAAATAACCCTCACCCTCCCTCCCCACCCTCGTAACCATCAAATCATGTTTTCTTCTGTGTTTAAACCTTTTCTTGAGTTCTTATAATAGTGGTCTTATACAGTATTTGTCCTTCTGTGACTGACTAAATTCACTCAGCATAATAAGTTCCAGCTTCCACCATGTTATACGATGTTTCATGGCTTCATCGTTGTTCTTTATCGTTGTGTAGTATTCCATTGTGTGGCTATACCACAATTTGTTTATCCATTCATCCATTGATGGGCACCTAGGTTGTTTCCATCTTTTTGTTATTGTGAACAGCGCTGCAATGAACATGGGTGTGCATATATCTATTTGTGTGATGGCTCTTATTTCTCTAGGATATATTCCAGGGAGCGGGATAGCTGGATCTTATGATACTTCTATTTCTAGAATTAGAGATTTTTTAACTGCACCCATTCTGTTGACCACTTTTCTCTTTCATGCATATATATAATAAGACTGTATTATAGAAACATTAAAAATGTAAACATACTAAATTAACATGGACCCAGCTTGATTGCCAGCAACCAATTCCATCACCACCACCAGCATAGCTCTAGAACCCTTTAGCTCTACCCCAGTACCAAAAGGCCAACCATATGAAAAGTTAAATTATGTCAATGAACACTCTACACATATAATTCTAAAATTATACTAGGTTTTAAGCTCCTTTTGAGCAAAAATCATATTTTCCTCATTTTTCATCATCTATTTCAATGCTTGATAAATATATATCTTTCCTCCCCTAGTAGACAATAAAATTCATTAGGAAAGGGATTGCTTTTTTTATTTTAAGGAGTATACCCAGTATCTAATGTGTATTTGGCACAAAAGAGCATTCAATATTTTTTTTCTGAAAAATAAAAGAAAAAGAACATTGATTTGAATGAATACTCACCTATAAAATTTAAATTTAACTCACATTTGTGATTTTTCATTAAAATAACTATAAACAAAAGATTGTAGATTCAAATTCTCTATAAAAAGCTATTTAGAGGTCTAAAGATAAAATTCTGAACCAGCTCTGGAAGGCTTCGATTTTGAGCAAGTTATTCAAACATTCTGGGCTTTATTTGTCCTACTCCATCCTAATGAATCTTAGCAGAAAATGAGGGAATGGATTAGAAGAACGTCTCTATAGTCCCTTCCTTTTCCAAGTTCCCATGATTATTATTCATAGAACCCAAAAGTATGTAGGTGTATAAGCAGATGTCTGCCCATTAACTGGCTCATCCAAATGGCTTTACTTTTTAATATAATTTATTTTATTTTTTTGGTTGTTGTTGTTGAGAATATATACAGCAGAACATATGCCAGTTCAACAATTTCTACATGTCCAATTCAGTGACCTTGATTACATTCTTTGAGTTGTGCAACTATTCTCATCCTCCTTTCTGAGTTGTTCCTCCTCCATTAACATTAACTTACTGCCCCATAAGTTTCCTACCTAATCGTTCGAGTTGCTCTCGTCAATTTGATCCCGTATAAAAAGACTTTAAAAAAGCACAATGCTTAACAGCACAATTGGAAGAGCGTAGTCAATGTCACTGAACTGTGCATGTAGAAATTTTTGAAATGGTGTATCTTTGGCTATGTGCATTTTCACCAAAAAAAAAAAAAAAAAAGGTTGAGAAGTTAGAGGGTTGACATGTTGGGGGGTTGTTAACCAATTTCATAAAACAATATGTGTACTACTGTTTCATGAGAAACTATTTGTTCTGTAAGCCTTCACCTGAAGTACAATAGGGGAAAAAAAAAAAAGTTAGGCCTGAAAAAAAAAAAGCACAATGCTCAAGGTAAGCTTTCTTTACTAGTTAAGCTATTGTTTGTTTGTTTAATATTTTTTTTTTATTGTACTTTAGATGAAGGTTTACAGAACAAATAGTTTCTCATTAAACAGTCTGTACACATATTGTTTTATGACATTGGTTAACAACCCCATGACATGTCAATACTCTCTCAACCCTGGAGGACCTTTTTTTTTTGGTGAAAATATACATAGCCAAAGTTAACACCATTTCAAAAGTTTCTACATGTACAATTCAGTGACATAGATTATTACATTCTTCCAATTGTGCTGCTATTCTCACTATCCTTTTCCAAATTATTCCATCACCATTATCTTTAACTCACTGTCCCCTAGGCGTCCCATCAAACATTTTGAGTTGCTGTTGTCTATTTGATCTCACATAGATAATTCTTTTTTTTTTTGTACCTTAGATGAGGGTTTGCAGAACAATTAGTTTCTCATTAAACAGTTAGTACACATATTGCCTTATGATAATGGTTAACAACCCCACGACATGTCAACACTGTCCCCTCTCAACCTTGGGTTCCCTATCACCAGCTTTCTTGTCCCCTCCTTGCCTACTAGTTCTTCTCCCTGGACTGCTGTGCCTCATTAGTCCCATTTTGTTTTACGAGGCTGTCCAATCCCCGGCTGAATGGTGAACTTCAGGAGTGACTTCACCACTGACCTAAAAAGGTGTCTGGAGGCCATACTCTCAGGGTTTCTATTGTTTGGGTTTAAGAAGACTTCAGGGGATATTTTTAGTTTAAGGTTTAAAGATTATCTCAGGACAATAGTTTCAGGGGTTCATCCAGCCTCCGTGGATCCAGAAAATCTGAATTTCATTAGAATTGGAAATTCTTTTCTACATTTTCCCCCTTTTGATCAGGATTCTTCTATAGAATCTTTGATCAAAATGTACAATAATGGCAGGTAGGTACCATCCAGTTCTGGTCTCATGGCAAAGGTTCGTAATGGTTACCCAGTTTCTGTATTACTCCCTGTTGTGCTTTCTTACTTGGTCCTACTATTAGTCAAATAATTGCTTTAATAGCAACACATTTATAGTGCCTGTTCCTCTTTCAATATTTCATCTATTCATATATTTGCTTTATTTCATGACGAAATTATCTTTGAAGAATTTTGAAAGCTATTTTTATGTCTAAGAATTTTTAAAACTGCAAACTTACATCAAATTCAAGTATAATGGGTATTCCAGTTCCCACCTTAGGAGGTAATACTTACACAGCTCTTAGAACAGTTGCTGGCATATAGGTGTTCAATAAAACTATCATTTATATAGGAGTGCAGGTTGACACCCTATTTTGTAGATAACCACAAGCTGTTGTTGAGTTGACTCCAACTCGTGGTAACCCCTTGTGTGTCAGAGTAGAACTGTGCTCCAGTGGGTTTTCGGCAGCTGATTTTCTGAAAGTAGATTGCTGGGCCTTTCTTCCCAGGTGCCTCTGGGTGGAGTCGAACCTCCAACCTTTCGATTAGCATCCCAGTACTTTAACCATTTGCACTATCTAGGGACTCTATATAGATAAAGGAAATGCTTAATGTGAGAAAATGCTCAATAGCTGGAGATCAAATGGAAAAGAGGCATTTGCTAACACAATCTGGACTCCAGGACACTCTGTTGTGGAGCCAAATTAAAAATTAAAAACAGACAAACCAAACCCATTGCCATCGAGTTGATTCAGACTCATAGCAACCCTATTTTTTGGTAAGTTCAGAGTACCCCCAAACCAACCAACCCCATTGCCATTGAGTCCATTCTGACTCATAGCTACCCTATAGGACAGAGCAGAATTGCCCCATAGGGAGTAGCTGGCGGATTCCAGCTGGCTTTTGGTTAGCAGCCTAGCTCTTAACCACTGTACCACCAGTGCTCCAAGTTTAGAATACTCCCCTAATTCTAATCAAGGACCCTCCACAGAAATTATCACTCCATCATCTGCCTCACAGAATCATGAACAAAGTTGTCATTTCTTAAAAGCTTCGTGATATGCCAGAGAAATTTTATTGTATAATGATATAGTACAAAATGACTCAGAAACCTCTGTGGACAGGAATGGTTTTTAACGGATCGCTGTGCCTTTTGGGAAAACACATTTCTTAAATTTAAACTTGCAAATTAACACCCCATGACTGTAAAAAACTGTGTATACATCTTAATTAACCTGCAAAGACAGAGGCCTCAATCAGCATGCTAGTTCTTTCTTACACTACACGAGGACTGGCAGTAAAATCTGGTCAATAACATAAATTCCAATGAAACTAGAAATTACCAGTTTACATAAAGTTAGTACCAGCAAGAGCATATGTTTCCTGATTCCTCTGATTATGGGATTTGAGGGTTATAGGGGAGGAGAAACAAGGGAGGGAAATTGTACTGCCTTTACTCCCCATGGAGATTGTGACTCCAAGTACCCTATGTAGGTACATACCTTACAGGAAAGAAGAAAGACTCCTACATACCCTACAGGAAAGAGGAAAGAGGATTGTGTACTTAGAGACTCACTAAGGCATCAGACGCTGTGAAAGATTTTCTGCTCCTAGTTTCCCTATACTCCTGGTCTCCTAAATCTGGACTCTGAGAAAAGGAGTGGATTCATCCAGAAGAAATTCATTCCTAGCTTCTATTTCTAGATTTTAACAGTTACAGTCAAAATTTGATGAATTTATAGCTAACACAATTTGTCTTTCACTGAAAGCATAATACCCTAAAAGTGAATGTGCACAATTACTTGTTGGTCAGAACTAAGGCCAAATAAGGCTTTGAAAAATGATGTTTTCAAATAAAAATTTTACAAAAGAAATGATGACAAACTGTAAAAAATTTCAATTACAGCATAATACAAGGGCAAAATAAAGCAGTTATTGAGTGCTGTCCAGACAAGCGTTCAGACAACAGTGAGAGGGCTATCTATTCTTATTTCACCGCCTACTCAGAGAAAGATGTACCAATTTTCATGTCATAAATAAGTCATTGAAAGTGATTACATTCTCATTTTTTCTAGTGAAAAAGGAAATAAATTCAGCATAAAATATACATTATTGTACATGAGCAATGTGATTACTTTGAGAGCAAAAGACCTCTCACAACTTCATTATAAGGAAACCAATAACACCTCTTGCATAGTCAGTTATGACTTTGATCTGATGTGACCACTTGTACCCCAAGCACGTGTAACTCTTTCATCCAGTATCAATTACTGTTTTTTGCATAACAAGCCACCATAAACTTAGTAGCTTAAAACAACAACCGTTTACTAAGTTCAAAATTATCTGAATCAGCAGTTTGGGTTGGGCTCAGCTGAGCAGCTCTCATCTTGGCTGGGCTCACTCGTGGGTCTGTAGTCAGCTGTCTCGCCCACTCACTCACAGTTTATTCTCAATATAATATTCAGATGATACTTTTGAAACAGAAATCAGATCATGTCATTTCTCTGCCCAAAACCAAGCCTTCTCATCTCCACAAAAGTCAACATCTACAAGGCCTAAAAGGATCTGGCTACCCCTCCTCCTACTTCTCTGGCCTCTTCTCCTGCTCCTCCCTCCTTGCTAGCGTCCCCTCCCCCACCTTGCTTCACCCATAGGGGCTTCCCTGTTTTGTCCTCAGCACTCCAGGCACATATCACTGATGTGCAACCATTTGATGGTCCATCTTATTCACTCTGTAATAAATATGAAGCATCTTAATATGAAGCCTACTTCAGAACTTTTGTACTGTACTTAGGAATTTATTCTTCTCGGCCTGCTCTTGCCCTAGATGTTCACATGGTTTTCTCCCTCATTCTTCAATCCTTCTCTGTCATCTTTACTTTAAATTGCATGTGCACATGTGTATGCACACACACACTCCTTTTCTGCTTTACTTTTCTGTATCACTTACCAATTTCTAACTCCTCGTAAAATTTATTTATATTGTTTATTTTTTGTTTCTTGTCATGAAATTCCATGAAGGCAGGGATTTGTTTGATATATTCTTAGGTCTTAGGCCTGTGTCTGATACATAGCCCGTTGCCATTGAGTTGATTCCAACTCATAGTTACCCTGTAGGACAGAGTAGAACTGCCTCATAGAGTTCCTAAGGCTATAATCTTTACGGAAGCAGACTGCCACATCTTTCTCCTGTGGAGTGACTGGTGGGTTCGAACCACCAACCTTTCAGTGAGCAGCCGAGCGTTTAACCACTACGCCACCAGGGTTCCTTGTCTGATACATCAAAAAAAAAAACAAAACCCAAACCCGATGCCGTTGAGTTGATTCTGACTCAAAGTGACCCTAAAGAACAGTGTAGAACTGCCCCCACTGGGTTTTCAAGGCTGTAATCTTTACAGAAGCAGATTGCCACATCTTTCTTTCATAGAGAGGCTGTTGGGTCAGAATAGCCGACGTTTTGGTTAGCAGCACAGCGATTAACCACTGCACCACCAGGGCTCCTTGTTGTTGGGTTTAGTTTTCAAGTCCAGAACTGGCACCATTCTTCTCCAGTCTGAATATTGGCACAATCCACAAGCCATATTAAACTTATTTCAAAATGTCAAAATGGCAATATTCAGAGCATTCGAAGCTGTGCAAACTTTCTTACAGAATATATAAAAAAAATCAAAATATTATCATTGGTTATTATTCCCTCACTCCCTCATAGCATGTATCAAACTGAATCACGAGATTCCAACAAACATATTTCCATTTTTATATCTGTGAGGCCAAAGGATAGAAAAAGTTATTATCTGAAAGCAGCAACTTGATAGAAAGCCAAATCTCAAGTTTACACATCTATGAAAATTAAAGTCTCTCCTGACAAGATAGGTCAAGTATCACTGATGTGTGACCATTTGGTGGTCAGTCTTATTCACTCCCTAACAAATATGAAGCACCTCAAAAGTCAGTCTACAATAAATAGAAGCGTAGCTGACCGTTTATTTATATAGCTGACTTTGATTAAATATTACCTCTGCTATTCAATTCAGTTACTTCAGAAAGAACTCTATGACATTTGACCCTGAATAACACAATTTATCTCCAAGTTGTGAAGTCCTTCTGTATGGTTGTACAGATAATTCACTGCACTTAGGTAAACAGCTAAGGGGACAAGTGGAGCTGAAGGACTTTAGGTTTTGTTTATTTTTAATTCCACAAGATTGACTGTGAATATTAAGGATAAAACCTAGAAGACTCAGACCATAGGTAGCACATCATAAGCCACAGAACTGGAAAGAATATAATGTCACAGAAGAGGATAGAGGGCAACGATGAACCAGGCACCACAAATGCCTCAGAAATTGATAAGACCCTTCCATAAATTTAGATCACGTCTGGCAAGAAGGAAGAGGAGGAGAAACCCCGAATTCAGCAACTTATTTTTTAAAAAATAAATTTTTCAAAAATGACTGCATTACAATAATTTGGCAAGGTTATGTTCTCTACAATCTACGTAGTAGGAATTAGGACTTCAGATCCAAACTCAATTATTAGAAACATTTTTTTAAAAGTTGTATGTCTGCTCGCCTAGGACTATAAAATTTATACCTGGCACACTAGCATTTATCAAGCTTCTGTGGCATACCAGGCACTGTGCTAAGAGCCTTACACACATTATCTCACTTAGTCATTGCAGAGGACTAATGGCCAGAGAGGGTGGCTGGATATTTTCCATTTGCCTCTCCAGATCCATTGTCTACCCTATTCTCCTCTGTGCCAAGGGAGGCTGACTGATATGGACCACATCAGCTAGCTGCCTTGTTCTACTGTTTCTTATTAGGTTTGACCAGTGGGAGGTTGGTGGAGAGTGAGATCAGAGTATTTATTCCCCTAACTCCCTTCCTGTCAGATCACCATGGATTGTCTTCATTCCTCCACTGACAGTCTTAACTCCTCTCAGGCACACCTCTCCATATTGCTGCCCTCTCAGAGTTCCAGAACTGCTCCCTCCTGTTACCCTTTCAGGCACAGGGAGGATAAGGGCTCCCTGATATTGCTAGTCTAAAAGTGCTGCACTATTCCTTACTGGTTTCCATAAAGCCTGCCCATAGTTTTGTAAATAGTCCCTTTCCAGTTACTCAGTTGGAATGTACCATCGTTTTTCTGCTAGGACACGCACTGATACACACATAGTAGTTCCTAAGCAGAAACTGGGCAACCACTTCTCAGAGGGAATTTGCTCATCTTTGAGCTAAATTTTTCCTAATGCCTCTTCCAACTCTGAGAGTCTTTCTATGCTGCTACACCTATACTAATAAACATATTATGTTTTTATTAAATTTTATGTAAAACAATAACATTTTCCTATAAAAATTCTTTATGCCCTATTGAGTAAAATTATTTTGTCTACCCTCCCAAAAGCTATTATTTTGTGATTGCTACACTCAAATTTTCACTGGCCAGTTTTTTTCAGAAATGGACTGCCAGGTCCTTCTTCCTAGTCTGTCTTAGCCAGGAAGCTCTGCTGAAACCTGTCCACCAAGGGTGACCCTGCTGGTATTTTAAATACCGGTGGCAAAGCTTCCAGTATCACAGCAACATGCAAGCCAGCACAGGCAGAGGGTCAGGGAAAAAGAGGAAGACCCTCAAGGAGACAGATTGACACAGTGGTTGCAACAATGTGTGCAAACATAATAACTGTGAGGATGGCACAAGACTGGGCAGTGTTTCCTTCTCTTTTACATAGGATCGCTGTGAGTCTGAACGGACTGGACGGCACCAAACAACAACAATAAGGAATGGAGATAAAGGAATCCACAGTCCAGCGTTAGTGCTGGAAGGCAGGCATTGATTCAGAGTCCTCCTGTGACAGAGGCCCCAGCCCCTAGGGAGCCCACCGTGGTCCTTCTGCCTGGGATGGTGAGTTTTCTAATTAGAGATAGGATTCAGATCCGAGAATGCTGCTCCTCAGATGAGGAAGGATTTCTGTCCACAAGCCTAGCTAGTTGCAGGGCTCAAAGGTTTTCTTTAGAGGTGCACTTGATGCTTCTGAATGAAACAACATTTTCTTAGTGATTCCTGTACATTCATTTCCTCTGAAGGACTAAATCTGCAAACACCACAGTAAAATACAGTGAGAAAAAGTAATGAGGGAAAAAGTACAGTGCATCTCAAATGCTTTCCAGTCACTACCCCATCTTTTTTGTCTTAAAGACAGGATACTACCAAAATTGCTGTTGTAATTATTAGTAGCAAACCGCACACTTGTCCATATAATTCACAGAGCCTCTCATTTTTATACTCATGAGAATGTCTCTATCTCTCTTTCTCACACCACACGACTGTGAAAATAGACAGGGCAGGTATTATTTTTTATTTTGTTGTTTTTAAACAAAAAAAGTCTCTCAACACTTATTTCTTTCCATCCCAACACTCTGTTTGGTTTTTTAATTTTTTTATATTTTTTATGAGATTTCATAAATGTGACTCCTATTGATCTTAATAATAGCAATCTTGTTAATAATACCATATGTTCTATGTTCTATATTGGTTATTACATATTCATTTATTGACTATCTTCTGCAAACAGAGAGTTATAACAGGTGTTATGGGGAATACTAGAACAGCGCTGTCCATAGAACTTTCTGCTGTCCAATACTGTAGCCATTATCAACGTATATAAAATTGCTCTGTCATATAGCTAAAAAAGTTTCTAAATGCTTGCTCTCAATTTATTACTCATTTCCTTGTGGACTGGTAACAAATAATTCGTTGTTTGGCACCGACCCTGGAGCCACACTCTGAATAACGTTAACTTAGATGACAAGAAGTTTCGTCTATTCAGTGTGTATATATAGAAATTTATTATTTTAGACAATATTATTTTCCTGATCTTCAATTATTTACAGCTTTAAAATAAATCAAGTCATTTGAAGTTAATAATCTTTAAGGATATAAGATTTTGTTTAAAAAGCCTTCTTGATTTTTTAATTTTTTTCTCATTCTCTTACAAATATTAAAAAAGTCAGGTTTCCAAATGGACTGTTGATTTCAAATAAAAACATATTGGAGACCTACAAGGAACATCTAGAAGTATTGCTCTCTAATGCCCAATGTTTGATGTGTTTCTTGTCAAAAACCTTTTTTTTTTTTAAATTCTTGAACGAAAGCTTACAAGACAGATACAGCCCTATGCTTATATCATTATATTTTGTTGCCGTGAAAAAGAATGAGCTATCAGGAAATGACTGAGTTTTCACAAACATCAGGGCTTTATTGCTGCATTGGAGGAGACTGAAAAAAAAATCTAGCCGAAAGAGGTGAGAAAGTCAATATTTAACTCTACAAGGATTTGTAAAGGAGCAAAACTACAAATCAGTTTATTAAAAACCTGTGACCACAATTGGACTTAAAGTTTTATTAAAAAATTCCCTCATCTGAAATTCCCTTTATTCCCCCTATATTTCAGGACAGAAATCACAGCAGATGCCTACGGAAGCAAAAAAACAGGTGCAAATCATTTAGGAATAACAGCCTTGGAAACAACTGTGAAATTAAAGCTTGAAGGCTATTAACATTTACTCTCCCCTGATCGTCCTAAATTTTTGAAAACTTTGCATTCTATTTCCATCAAACATGTTTCGTGTTTTAACATTTCCATCAATTACACCAAGCAATCCAACATGACCTCTAGCTAAGAGAAAGGCTTTCATAAATCTTTACTTCTATACAACACAACAAGAAAGTGTAATGGTTGATCCTGGATTGGGAAAAAAAAAACAAAAAAAAAACCTAGGTAGAACATTATATGTTATGTGCCTTGAAATGTTTCTATTTTAAAGACTCAATCATTTGAAGTAAACAATATAAATAATTTTATTGTGGTATTAATAGTTGGAGCAAAAAATTAGAAACAATAATGTCTATTATGGGATACTGGTACATTAATAGCATTATATATTATGAATATTAAAAATACTATTGAATATTAAAAATAATATTTGAAGAGAACTTTTAATCATATGGTAAATGATTAATGTTACAATGGGTGAAAAGAACAGAATATAAAGTTTCTTATTTTTTTCAAAATCATCTCAAATGTGTTTTAAAAATATAACAATGGAGGAAATTTGAATATAGTCTATCTATTAGATAATTTTATTATATCAACATTATATTTCTTTGGTGTGATAGTGGTATTGTAGTTACATAGAAGAATGTTCTTGTTCTTAGAAAACACATGGTGAAGTATTTAGGGATGAAGTGTCATGATGTCCACAATGTACTTTCAAATGATTCAGCATTTTAAAAAGGCAGTAGATAGGTAGGTAGATAGGTAGATAGACAGACAGACAGATAGATAGATAGGTAGATAAACAGACAGTTGTTGTTTTATTGTCGTTAGGTGCCATTGAGTCAGTTCTGACCCATAGCGACACTATGTACAACAGAACAAGACACTGCCCAGCCCTGTGCCATCCTAGCAATCACTGCTATGCTTGAGCCCATTGTTGCAGTCACTGTGTCAATCCATCTCATTGAGGGTCTTCCTCTTTTTCGCTGACCCTCTACTTTACCAAGCATGATGTCCTCTTCTAGGGAGTGATCCCTCCTGATAACAGGTCCAAAGTATGTGAGACATAGACTCGCCATCCTTGCTTCTAAGGAGCATTCTGGTTGTACTTCTTCCAAGACAGATTTGTTTGTTCTTTTGGCAGTCCATGGTATATTCAATATTCTTCACCTACACCACAATTCATCAGTTCTTCAGTCTTCTTTATTCATTGTCCAGTTTCGACATGCATATGAGGCAATTGAAAACACTACGGCTTGGGTCAGGCGCACCTTAATTTTCAAGGTGACGTCTTTGCTTTTGAACACTTTAAAGAGGTCTTTTGCAGCAGATTTGCCCAATGCAATGCATCTTTTGATTTCTTGACTGCTGCTTCCATGGGTATTGATTGTGCATCCAAGTAAAATGAAATCCTTGACAACCTCAATATTTTCTCTGTTTATCATGATGTTGCTTATTGGTCCAGTTGTGAGGATTTTTGTTTTCTTTATGTTGAGGTATAATCCATACTGAAGGCTGTAGTCTTTGATCTTTATCAGTAAGTGCTCTAAGTCCTCTTCACTTTCAGCAAGCAAGGTTATGTCAACTGAATAACACAGGTTGTTAATAAGTCTTCCTCCAACCCTGATACCTTGTCCTTCTTCATATATATAGTCCAGCTTCTCGGATTATTTGCTCAGCATACAGATTGAATAGATATTGTGAAAAGATACAACCCTGAAGCATACCTTTTTAAACAACGCAGTATCCCCTCGTTCTATTCTTGATCTATGTACAGGTTCCTCATGAGCACAATTAAGTGTTCTGGAATTCTCATTCTTCGAAATGTTATCCATAACTTGTTATGATGCATACAGTCAAATGGCTTTGCATAGTCAATAAAACACAGGTAAACATCTTTCTGGTATTCTCTTCTTTCAGCCAGGATCAATCTGACATCAGCCAGGATCAATCTGACATCAGCAATGATAGCCCTGGTTCCACATCCCCTTCTGAATCCAGCTTGAATTTCTAGCAGTTCCCTGTTGATATACTGATGCAGCCACTTTTGAATGACCTTCAGCAACATTTTACTTGTGTATGATATTAATGATATTGTTCAATAATTTCCACACCGGTTAGATCACCTTTCTTGGGAATAGGCATAAATATGGATCTCTTCCAGTCAGTTAGTTGGCCAGGCAGCTATCTTCCAAATTTCTTGGCATAGACGAGTGAGTACTTCCAGTTATTTCAAACAAATGCAGTAGAATGTTGACAACTGGTGAATCTAAACAGGTATGTTTCTAACACTTGCAGGGCCTAGGGCAAAAGCACAGAGGCCCCTATACCTTGTGCCTAGTTATTTAAAGTTATAAAGCAAGCTAACAAAATAGTGAAATATGTTCTATCCTTTACTTTGACCAAAATATCTTCATAGTGACCAAGTTCAAATTTAGAATTCTCAAACTCCTACAAGTTTTATGCTAGAAAATGGCAGTACAAAGAAAGCCAGACCCTGGCATCCCATCTTGCAGCCCTCAGGTGTGGTCAACATGGCGGACTAGTTAGACACTTCCTATATCCCTCTTACAACAAAGACCTGGAAAAACAAGTGATTTGATTCTATTGGAACATCTGGCAGCCCTGAACAAGGCAAGATTAAGAAACCCATCTGAGTCATACCGGAGAGGAAGATCGTTTGGAAGAGGTGAGGAGCGCTAGAGCCACGACAGTGACACAGCAGAGACACAGCCGCACCGGGCCGCGGTGAAGCAGGCAAACAGCTGTGCTGTGCGCACGCTCGAGAAGCAGTTTCCACATCGAGAGAGACCCGGCAGCAGAGACTCTGCTTGGACACTCCGAACCAGTGAAGAGCAGCTCCCAAGAGGCTAGGATAAGTACATGCGCGCACCCTTTAGCGGTGAGTTAAAAAAAAGCCCATTTGGGAAAAACCTCTCTCCCTTCTACCTCCTATCTCTGCGCTCTGCGCCAGATTTGGGAGAAACCTCTCTTCCTTTTACCACCTGCTCCAGGTGTCCACTGGGCCAGAAATAGATCCCAAAAGGCACACTGGCCCATTCTCATGGACTTGGAGAGGGAACAAATAAACTGCTGGCTCCCCTAGGCCAGGAGCACAGGGTCGGCACAACTCCTTTGCTGGCCATAGAAATCAGGGGTCCGCAGATTCTGAGTGCCGTATACCCCTGTACAGACTTGTGGGGACCCATCCCAATGGCGTTGGCCCTCACTACCACAGTACAACAGGGCAAACATCTGAAGTTTAACTTTAACTGCTTCAGCTGTGAACGGGCAGATCTGTGATCCTCGAAACACCCCTGCCCTTCAAGTAGGCACTTTTATCGATCTGCAGCAGTGTCTTGAGGACTGCTGATAGCTCCTAAAGTGCCTAGTCACCTGCTACAGGAGTTCAGGAAGGAGTGGTGCCCTCCAGTCTTTGCAGCTAACATAGTGGGGCGCTGTTAGCCTGGCTGCAGGACTCACCTACCTATTCACCCTAGAGGATAGGGACACGCTTTTCTTTTAGACTCTCAGGGGCAGCTGCCTGGCTCAGCACGTGATCCCCTACCACAGCCAGAGTCCAGTGCCTGCACCAATCACCCATGCCTCTCTAGGACTGGGGGTGAGAGCCTGCATCACACACTTGGTGATCGACTGCCTGCACACCCAAGCTGACCCCATATAGGAAATTTTAACGAACTCCGGTGTGCACATACTTAGTTACAGAACCAACTACCTGGTGACAGGACATTAGAGATCAAAAGAAGTCAAAAATCAAACTAGTGCACATGAGCAGCCTATTTGGGCATATCAAAACAAAACAAAATAAGAAGCTAGGTTTCACTAAGCAAACACAAAATAAAATTATAATAAATTATTGATGGCTTGGAGACAACAGTCAATATCAAGTCACATAAAGAGGCAGTCCATGATGGCTTCAGCAAGCTCCCAAAATAAAGAATCAATAAATTCTCTGGAGGAAGAGAACTTCTTGGAATTACCAGAGACAGAATACAAAAGATTAATACACAGAACTCTCCTAGAAATAAGAAAGGAAATTCTACAGAATGCAGAAACAGCCAGGCAACATACAGACACAGTAGTAGCGGAACTTAAAAAAGTTATTCAAGAACATAATGCCAAATTTAATAGGCTGCAAGAATCCATAGAGAGACAGCAATCAGAAATCCAGAAGATTAACAATAAAATTTCAGAATTAGACAACTCAATAGAAAGTCATAGGAGCAGAATTGAGGCAGTAGAAGTTAGAATTAGTGACATTGAAGATAAAGCTCTTGACGGCAACTTATTTGAGGAAAAAATCAGATAAAAGAATTAAAAAAGAATGAAGAAACACTAACAGTCATGTGGGACTCTATCAAGAGAAATAACCTACGAGTGATTGGAGTACCAGAACGGGGGGTGGGGGGGGGGACAGAAAATACGGAGAAAATTATTGAAGATTTGTTGACAGAAAACTTCCCTGATACCATCTTGCAGCCCTTCTTTTCCCACTCCTAGGTCCATCCTGTGCCACAAGGGGTCTCATGCACATGTGGCCTCAGCTCCTGCATTCACACATAATCCACACCACAACTTCCCATTCCAGTCCTGTAAACAGCTATCTCTTGGCCACCTTTGGGCCTAGAAGTGTGCATAGTGGACATGGTCTGACCATTGGAGGTCAGACCCAAAGAAGATGAAGGTAGTAGGAATACCTGAAGCATGGAATAAAGGGGATGGGAGAATGAACTCCTGATGATCATTCCTCTTGGCTCAGAATACTCCCCATCCCTTGGGAAGGGAAAGGCTGAGGATGGGAGATGGGAAACAAAGGGATCCTTTAAAGTACAGGGCAGTATTTAATCCAGGTGAAGGAATATGGATTTTCAGTATATACTTATTCTTTCAACTTTTAACTTGGAGCATTTTGGCATATTTTTTCCATTCTCTTCCCTATATTTTTAAAAATATATTAGAGATAATTTTGGAAAAAAAAAACCTTTATATTCTGTTCTTTTCACTCATTGTAACATTAATCATTTACCATATGATTAAAAACTCTTTGCAAATATTATTTTTAATATTCATAAATCCAATCCTATTAATGTACCAGTATTCCCTAATACAGATTATTGTTTCTAATTTTTTACTCCAACTATTAATACCACAATGAAAATATTTGTATTGTTTACTTCAAATAATTGAGTCTTTAAAATGGAAACATTTCAAGACACTTGACATATAATGACAAAGTGCTTTCTAGAAATATTGTTCCCATATATGTGCTGTATGAGTCTCCATTTCAAAAAATGTATCATGGCAATCACTGTGGATAGGCCTGCTCAATATCCATTCCAACCACATCACAGCATGCTGGGTAGATACTTAACACTGGCTTTCAGAAATCCCTGGTTTATAGCTTTTGCTCATTTCTGTGGTGTAAATATTCCAACCATGGCTGATTTCAGGCTAGCAAAGTGACATCACTGAATACAGGATTGGGAAGAGATGCTAACAGCTGGCTTTTGAAAGCTGGTTAGAAGCTGGCTCCAGCATACCACTGAACCTCCCTCTCTGAGAATCCACATTTCTCACCATTACCAATTGAATTATGCCCCTCAAAAAGATATGTTGACATCCTAACCCCTGGTACCTCTGACCATGACCTTGTTTAGAAATAGGGTTTCTGAAGGTGTTATCAGTTAGCGGGAGTTCATACTATAGTAGAATGGGCCCTAACTCAATCTGAGTTACACTTTATAAAAGAGAAGAGACAGAGAAGGTGACATGCAGGAAAGATGTACACACACACCAGGAAATGCGTGGGGCTGTCAGGGAGCCCTGGCGGCCCAGTGGCTAAGAGCTTGGCTGCTAACTAAGAGGTCAGGAGTTTGAATCCACTAGCTGCTCCTTGGAAACCCTGAGGCAGTTCTACTCTGTCCTATAGGGTGGCTATAAGTTTGAATTGGCTCAACAGGAGAGATAAGAAAGGATCTTCCCCTAGAGCCTTCAGAGAATTCATAGCCCTGCTGACACCCTGAATTTGGACTACTAGTCTTCACAACTGAGAGACAATAATTTCTCTTTATATTTAAAAAACAAAACGAAACAACCCACTGCCGTCGCGTTGATTCCAAATCATAGAGACCCTATAGGACAGAACAGAACTGCCCTATAGGGTTTCCAAGGAGCAGCTGGTGGATTGGAACTGCTGACCTCTTGGTTAGCAGCTGAGCTTTTAACCACTGAGTCACCAGGGCTCCTCTGTTTTTATAGGCCACCGAATTTGTGATGTTTTGTTATGGCAACCCTAGGAGACAAATATTCTTCTCATGCATACCTCATGTGCAACCACCTGTTAGTGGAGGAAGCTCACATGCTGTATAATGATGAACAGGTTTCAGCAGAACTTCCAGACTAAGAAGAACTAGGAAGAAAGTCCTGGTGATCTACTTTCTAAAATCAGCCAATGGAAAACCTGTGGATCATAACTGATCCACAGCTGATCATGAGGACAGTGCAGGACTGGGAAACGTTCTGTTCCATCATTCATGGGTGATCACAGTTCAGGGGCCAACTCAATGGCAACAAAAAACAACATCTCCACGGGTGGATCAAAGTATGCACTTATACACCTCGGTCTTAAAGCAGAGGTCAAAGAAGGAATAATGGCATCAACCTCATACTATTCTGCCACCCTTGTTCTAGGGGCAGGATTCTCTTGTGATCCTTCTTCAGGATGCATGTGGTGGTAATAATCCTGTTAGTCCTAATTTCAGTTGCTAGTTCAAAGAGGAAAGTCCAGGAGTCAAGTTGGCCTCAAAGTCAGATAAATAAGCTGGATGCATACCCCAGCAGCCTAACTTGTAGCTGGGGCCAAGTCCTTCTGCCTATAGAGAGATGGGTGTAGGGCTCTGGACATCTGGGGAGAAGTAGAAATAGCTGAAATTAAGGAAAACAACAACAAAAAAGTATAGAATAGGGGATTTATGGCTTGAGAGAAATTGCCATGAAAAAGATCTGGGGGGTTTTGTTGGTAAAAAGTCCAATATGGACAAGTAAAAATTTTAAATATAACTGTAAACCAGATAACAAAACCCATTGCCGATGGGTCAATTCTGACTCATAGTGACTCATAGGACAGAGTAGAACTGCCCCATAGGGTCTTCAAGACTAATCTTTATGGAAGCAGATTGCCATATCTTTCTCCTGTGGTGCAGCTGGTGGGTTCAAACTGCCAGCCTTTCGGTTAGCAGCTGAGCACTTAACAACTAGGCCACCAGGGCTTCTAATTACAGTATAAGGATAGTAACACAAAATAAACTGTTAAAAAGTAAAGATGTCACCTTGACGACTAAGGTGCACCTGACTCAAGTCATAGTATTTTCAATCACCTCATATGCATGCAAAAGCTAGACAAGGAAGACCGAAGAATTGATGCCTTTGAATTATGGTGTTGTTGAAGAATATTGAATATACGACTGCCAGAAGAACAAACAAATCTGTCTTGGAAGAAGTACAGGATAGTGAGACTTTGTCTCATTTACTTTGGACATGTTATTAGGAGGAACCAGTCCTTGGAGAAGGACATTACATGTGGTAACATAGAGGGTGAGCAAAAAAGAAGACCCTCAATGAGATGGATCAACACAGTGGCTGCAACAATAGGCTCAAACATACTCAAAGTAATGATTGTTAGGATGGCATAGAACCAAGCAGTGTTTTGTTCTGTTGTACATGGGGTCACTATGAGTTGGAATCGACTTGACTTGATGGCGCCTAAAAACAACAAGAAGTTTTAAACAGAAACAAATTATCTTGGCTGGGATTCAGGGCTCCAGGGAGTCTTAAAGGAAAACTAAGACAAGACTTAAATACTCAGAAGATGTACAAGGAGAACATTCCTGGTGGAGGGAATGACAAGAGTAGGGAGTAGTGAGGTACCTCTGAAATGAACAGGGGAGCGGGAGTGATGCCTTTGCCCAGTTCGGGAAATGATCTTCTGGCTGTTACTTCCCTTTGTAACAGATAAGAAAATGACAGTAAACTATCCCCATTCTTGTACTGAGGAGTACTCGACTTTGTGGAAATTATTTCCCAGTGGTTTCTTTGCATTTTTTAAAATGATGAATTTCTTACCAAGGAGGTCCAAGCTGCTTTTTTTAGTTTAAACTCGGTGTTATTTTTATAGCTGAAACAGAGTGACTGTGTGTTCATTCATTAAAATTTCCAGAAAACCCTAAACCTTAATGGATTTATATTTCAGACCTTCTGACTTCATTTTTTTGGCATTGATTTTAGGTATTAACTGAATTTATAATCATGTTGAATGTCAGCAAAGTTGAGGAGCACTCAGTTTCTGTCAGGCTAAACATCTGTTGTAGGGGAAGAACATCATAAAGTTTAACAGAGCAAAAAGAAAGTTTTATTTGGCATATATTCAAAAGGGCAGAAGTGGGAAGCAGACAACCATGCTGCCACAGCCATGTCTGCCCAAGTCCAAAGAATATTACAGAATAGGCAAGAATGGGAAAACGGACAAGCATGCTGCCATAGGCATGTCTGCCCAAGTCCAAAGACCATTACAGAGTCATCAGTATATATTACCATTACAAATGCGCAAAACCATTGAAAGCTTCACCTTTTCACAGATTGGCTAGAAACTGTGATCCTACATTTTGGATCATCTTCCTTAACAATCATTGGTACAGATTTCAGTAACGAGAGTCAGGAGGGTCTTCATTGGTCCAACAAATTTCTATTCACTAAATGCTAACAGAAAAAGGTAAGAGTGGAAAGTCTTTTGTGTTCTGTTTGATTGGCTTTATGTAAAAGTTTCCCTAAAAGATATATTCCAAGATTATTTTAGCCATTGTCTTTATACCTCAGGGCCCAGTTGATGTGTCCCTGTGAGTCCATGTGAGCCCAGCTCCAGCTGGGTCACATTCTCTACACTCAAGGACAGGGAATAAATGATTCCAATATTATTTTCTAAATCATATCTTAACCTGAAGAACCAAACCAGTTGCCATCAAGTTAATTCTAACTCATGACAACCCCATTTGTGTTATAGTAGAACTGTGCTCCATAGAGTTTTCAATGGCTGATTTTTCAGAAGTAAATTACTCGGCCTTTCTTCTGAGGTGCCTCTGGGTGGACTCAAACAGCCAACCTTTTGGGTAGCAACCAAGCTTGTTAACTCTTTGTACCACCCAGGGACTCCCAACCTAGGGGAAGGGGGGATCAAAATGATGATTTTAAATTTAAATTCAAGGATGAGAGTTCATGAGAACATCTCTGAAAAGAGTGTCAAACCACCCAAAACCAGATTATCCTTAAGGAAATCTCACTGGAAGTGTTTTAGTTAGTGGAACTACCAAACCCATTGCCATCAAGTCGATTCCGACCCTATAGGACAGAGTAGAACTGCCCCATAGAGTTTCCAAGGAGTGGCTGGTAGATTCAAACTGCCAACCTTTTGGTTAGCAGCCGAGCTCTTGACCACTGTGCCACCAAGGCTCTGGTGGAAATACCACAGAGGTTAATTACCAGAATGTCTGCTCCTGTAAGCAAAGAGGTTGAAAAGTTGACTTCAGGTGATTTATCATTAATTGATGCACGCACAGATCTGCCAAATAATTCTTTAAGGACCAGGGAGACACATGGATGCAGAAGGCCTAAACGCCAATTCTCAAAATATTAGGGAAATACATTAATAGGACTAGTGAAGATGCTATTTATGTTCCTTAGAGGCAACATTGACCCATGGAAGCAGCAGTCAAGAAATCAAAAGATGCATTGCATTGGGCAAATCTGCTGCAAAAGACCTCTTTAAAGTGTTCAAAAGCAAAATTGTTACCTTGAAGACTAAGGTGCACCTGAACCAAACCATGGTATTTTCAATCACCTCATATGCATGCGAAAGCTGGGCAATGAATAAAGAAGACTGAAGAAGAACTGACTCCTTTGAATTGTGGTGTTGGCGAAAAATACTGAATATACTATGGACTCCCAAAAGAATGAACAAATCTGTCTTGGAAGAGGCACAACCAGAATGCTCCTTAGATGCAAGGATGGCGAGACTACGTCTTATATACTTTGAACATGTTGTCAGGAGGGATCAGTCCCTGGAGAACGACATCATGCTCGCTAAAGTACAGGGTAAGTGAAAAGAAGAAGACCCTCAAGGAGGTGGATTGACACAGTGGCTGCAACAATGGGCTCAAGCATAACAATGATTATAAGCATGGCGCAGTATTCGGCAGTGTTTCATTCTGTGATAGATAGGGTTGCTATGAGTCAGAACTGACTTGACGGCACCTAACAACAACAACAGGGGCAACATTAACTGATTCTTTTCTTCTGTTGCTGCAGCAAGGGCAAAAAAGAAATACCAGAGATGTTTGCTGTAAAGATACCACTGCCTTTGGCAAAACAATCAATTTACTGAATAAGCATTTACTAAACTTGGTGCTAAATTCTGGAGATACAAAGAGAATAAACCACAGTTCCTGCCCTCCAGCACCTTACAGACTAGAGCAGGAAGACAGTGACTTCAAAACAATGTTATAGGGACTGTAATGGAGGCATATATAAGGTGTGGATGGGGGCACAAAAAAGGAAGCAAGTTGGACAGGGTAGTGTTATGGATTGAACTTTGTCCCCCCAAAATATGTGTTGGAATCCTAAACCCTACTCCTATTGATGTAATCCTGTTTGGAAATTGGATTATTTCTTATGTTAATGAAGCCATATCAATGTAGGGTGTGTCTCAAATCACTTCTGATTTATAAGGAGCTGCACAGAAAGAGAAGCAAGCAAAAAGGGTGGGAGTAGAGGGATGGGGGAGGTAGATAGGTGGTACGAGAAGATCACTAAGGAACTGAGGAACTACCGGGCTGCAGAAACTGAGACAAAGATCTTCCTTCAGAGCCAACAGAGAGAGAGAGCTTTCCCCTAGAGCTGGTGTCCTGAATTTGGACTTCCGGCCTCCTAAACTGTGACAAAATAAATTTCTGTTCTTTAAGGCCTCCAACTTGTGGTATTCCTGTTACAGCAACACCAGGGAACTAAGACAGGTTGTAAGGGAAAGATTTATGGAAACGACTCTTGGACTGTGTCTGAGGATGAGCAGTTTGCCATATAAGCAGTGCTTTCTTGACAGAAAGAAGCACACTAAAGCATAAAGGCATACAACAGCTTTCATGTCAATTCAGTTATATAGCTCCCTTTGTAGCAGAACTTTATTTCAAGGTTTTTCCATTTAATTTGCTTTTCTTGATGTTATAGAAAAAGGGGTGGGGGCTGTACCTAATGGATAGCTAAGGCAACTATCACTCACCATAGTGGAATCTAAAGCTCCCATGATACCTTCTGAATCAATTCTGCCAGCCTAGTTTCCAGAAAGGAGCGCCTGGCAGAACCATAGGGATGAGATCATAGCCATTAGAATAATAGCATTTTAAAACTTCTGGACATTATCAAATAAAAGAAAACAGTCTTTTCTAAAGTCACATTGAGTCAACTTTTGATTATTCAGAGAAATAAGGATAAAAAAATTAGGATGCCCAGTCAGGAAAAATAGGAAAACTTAAAAACAGTTAAGTTAAAATGTTTTTATAATTCAGAGTAAAATGGAAGAATTGAAATAAGCATATCAGTTATTACACTGATTGTGAAGGAACTGAATTCACCTATTAAAAGTCAGAAACTGAGAGACTGAGTTTTAAAAATCACATCCTACTAGCATGCCGCTTATAAGAAACACTTGCAGCAAAATGACCAAAAAGGAAATAGGATAATAATTGAAATCAGTAAATTATCTCAAAACTCACGTTTATAATTTTAACTCTTTCCTCCATTAGACTTCTTGCTTCAATGAAGTTATGAAGTTATTGTTACCTCAATAATGAGGATTGGAGCCACCTGCCGCAATAGCCAATTCTGAGACGGGGTGAGGTGAGAAGCAAGTGGTTTATTATATATCCATATACAGGAGACAGGGGAATAGATTCCTCCAAAAAACCCGTCTCCCCCACTGGAGATCGGCTGAAGGCTTTTATAGGGACAGGATTTATGGATGTTAGAAGTTTGTGTTAGTTTCCCCTTGAGGTGGTCAATTCTCTAATTTCCTACTGGTATTCTTGGGGGTTATCTGGTGACATCCCTGGGGATTGTCTGGCGACTTCCTGGTTTTTCTTCTCACAAGATGGGTGCTTTTTTGGTTTTCATCCTTAGATTATTATCATTTGTTTTCTACTCTCCAAGGAGGAACATTGGTTAATGTTAAACCTTTTGTAGAGAATGGAGAAACAAGATCATGAGACAATGTGGCGGTTAGCAATGGGGAGTAAATAATAGTGAGCCAGGGCTGTGCAGCCTGTTCCAGAAAGATAACTCAAAACTGGGAGTGTACACCAAAAACGCAATATATTATTGTCTTAATCATCTAGTGCTGCTATAACAGAAATACCACAAGTGGATGGCTTTCACAAAGAGAAATTTATTTTCTCACAGTCTAGTAGGCTACAAGTCCAAATTCAGGGCATCAGCTCCAGGAGAAGGCTTTCTCTGTCTGTCTGCTTTGGAGGAAGGTCCTCATCATCATCAGTCTTCCCCCGGACTAGGAGCTTCTCTGCACAGGAACCTCAGGTCCAAACGATGTGCTCTGCTCCTGATGCTTCTTTCTTAGTGGTATCAGGTCCCTCATTCTCTGCTCACTTCCCTTTCATCTCTTGTAAGGTAGAAGGTGGTGCAGGTCACACCCTAGGGAAACTCCCCTCACACTGGATCAGGGATGTGACCTGTGTGAGGGTGGTGTTACAAGCCCACCCTAATCCTCTTTGACATAAAATTACAATCACAAAATGAAGGACAGCCACACAACACTGGGAATCCTGGCCTAGCCAAATTGATAAACACATTTTTGGGGGGACACAATTCAATCCATAACAATTATTATAAAAAAAAAAAAACTAGGACTGTCAACATATCACTGCCGTTGTGTGCTCCATCCTCTAAAGGGTTTTAATTCATTGTAGTCGGTGTGCCTACTGGGAGCTGAGCCCTGTGCTTGAAGTCATAAGATTACCTGACTTTCTATGTCCCTGTGTTATCGATCAACCCTGTGGTTGATGAAGTTACATGAAATAATCAAATAAACCTCTGATGCAATTATGATGAAATAAAATAAGTCCAGTACAAATTAACCTTCTTGTCTAAAATTTAGAGCTGGAAAGCTTGTGAACCTAGGACAATTTCATTCAACATCAGTGTTTATAATTCATAACCAAACACTGGATGATAGCCATTTTATAAAACACATAGTCTAAAAATCTCATAATTTAAAGTTACTGTAAACATTATCTAGTGGCAGAAGTCACAAATTGACCACGGGCCACATCAAGCATGCAGACATGTTCGGTGTGGCCCATAAATGGAATACAACAGCACGTTTAAAAACCAGGAGGTTTTACATAAAAGTAAGGATTCCTGGCTTCTCTTAAAAATACTAAAGTTTCACAACACAGGGCCCACATTCTTGCATGAAAGCTATCCACTGGTGCTCAGTAGTAGCTGTGCTGTTTAGAAGGAACATGCACTTTCCAATGGGCACAGACCCCACCACTCCCTTTCAAAATAAAAACAAAAAACATTGCCATCCAATCAATTCTGACTCATAGTGACCCTATAGGGCAGGCCCCCTAGGACAGAGTAGAATTGCCACTTAGGGTTTCCAAGGAGCAGCTGGTGAGTTTGAATTGCCAACCTTTTAGTTAGCAGTGGAAGCTCTTAACCACTGTGCCACAAGGGCCTCCCCATGCCCTATGTTGCTGTTGTTAGGTGCCCTCAAGTCGGTTCCGGCTCATAGTGACCCTACGTACTACAGAACGAAATACTACCCAATCTTGCGCCACACTCATAATCGTTGTTATGCTTGAGTCCATTGCTGCAGCCACTGCGTCAATCCACCTTCTTGAGGATCTTCCTCTTTTTTGCTGACCCTGTACTTTACCAAGCATGATGTCCTTCTCCAGGGACTGATCCCTCCTGTCTTAGTCATCTGGTGCTGCTATAACAGATATACCACAAGTGGATGGCTTTAACAAAGAGAAATTTATTTTCTCACAGTCTAGTAGGCTACAAGTCCAAATTCAGGGCGTCAGCTCCAGGGGAAGGCTTTCTCTCTCTGTCGGTTCTGGAGGAAGGTCTTCCTCGTCATCAGTCTTCCCCCGGACTAGGAGCTTCTCTGCGCCAGCACTGCTTTCTTGGTAGTATGAGGTCCCAACTCTCTGCTGCTTTGCTTCCCTTTTATCTCTTGTAAGATAAAAGGTGGTGCAGGCCACACCCCAGGGAAACTCCCTTTACATTGGATCAAGGATGTGACCTTAGTAAGACTGTTACAATCCCACCCTAATCCTCTTTAACATAGAATTACAATCACAAAATGGAGGACAACCACACAATACTGGGAATCATGGCCCAGCCAAATTGATACACACATTTTTGGGGGGACATAATTCAATCCATGACACCTCCTAACAACATGTTCAAAGCATGTAAGACGTAGTCTCGCCATCTTTGTTTCTAAGGAGCATTCTGGCTGTACTTCTTCCAAGATAGATGTGTTCATTCTTTTGGCAGTCCATTCAATATTCTTCACCAGCACCACAATTCAAAGGCATCAATTCTCTTCGGCCTTCCTTATTGTCCAGCTTTCCCATGCATATGCTGTGATTGAAAATACCATGGCTTGGGTCAGGCGCACCTTAGCCTTTGAGGTGACATCTTTGATTTTCAACACTTTAAAGAGGTCTTTTGCAGCAGATTTGCCCAATGCAATGCATCTTTTGATTTCTTGACTGCTGCTTCCATGGGTATTGATTTCCTTGACAACTTCGATCTTTTCTCCGTTTATCATAATGTTGCTTATTGGTCTAGTTGTGAGGATTTTTGTTTTATGTTGAGGTGTAATCCATACTAAAGACTGTGGTCTTTGATCTTCATCAGTAAGTGCTTCAAGTCCTCTTTACTTTCAGCAAGCAAGGTTGTCTCATCTGCATAACACAGATTGTTAATGAGTCTTCCTCCAATCCTGATGCCCCATTCTTCTTCATACAGTCCATATTACAGATTATTTGCTCAGCATACAGATTGAATAGGTACGGTGAAAGGATACAACCCTGATGCACACCTTTCCTGACTTGAAACCACGCAGTATTCCCCTGTTCTTCCTGAATAACTGCCTCTTGGTCTATGTACAGGTTCCTCATGAGCAAAATTAAGCGTTCTGGAATTCCCATTCTTCGTAATGTTGTCCACAATTCGTTATGAATCACACAGTCGAATTCCTTTGCATAGTCAATAAAACACAGGTAAATATCTTTCTGGTATTCTCTCCTTTCAGCCAGGATCGATCTGATATCAGCAATGATATCCCTGGTTCCACATCCTCTTCTGAATCCCGCCTGAATTTCTGGCAGCTCCCTAGTAATGTACTGCTGCAGCGACTTTTGAATGATCTTCAGTAAAATTTTACTTATGTGTGATATTAATGATATTGTTCAGTAATTTCCACTTTCGGTTGGATCACCTTTCTTGGGAATAGGCATAAATATGGATCTCTTCCAGTTGGTTGGCCAGGTAGCTGTCTTTCGAATTTCTTGACATAGACAAGTGAGCACCTCCAGCACTGCATCAGTTTGTTGAAACAACTCAATTGATATTCCATCACTTCCTGAAGCCTTGTTTTTCGCCAATGCCTTCAGTGCCTCTTGGACTTCTTCCTTCAGTACCATCGGTTCCTGATCATATGCTACCTCCTGAAACGGTTGAATGTTGACGCATTCTTTTTAGTATAATGACTCTGTGCATTCCTTCCATTTTCTTTTGATGTTTCCTGTGTCGTTTATATTTTCCCCATAGAATCCTTCACAGTACTACAAACTGACGGACTTGTGGGGGGCATGCCCTACAGTTTCTCCAGTATAGAGGCTGAATGCCAGCTGCAATTTACCATGGTTCTATAACTATTATAGTACTTGGAGTTAAGGGAGAAGTGAAGTACTTCTTAAACTGGCTTCTTCTCTCATCTGTGGTTTTTGCCTGGCCTCTGTAGGCATCTGAGTGTGGGACCCTTATGTAGTTGACACCTGCCCCCCCACCCTGCTCCCTGATGCTTGGATTCTCATGTATCATCCAATCTATGCTTAGTCACAGGGAGTTCACCCTCCATGAAGCAGCCAACTCCATCTTTAGTCAGCTCTGAACGTCAGAAAGTTCTTAATACTGAACTGAAATGTATCTCCCTACAGTTTCTACTGGTCCTCATGCTATCTATCCCTGGACCTATACATCATACAGAACACTAACAAATAATACATAATGCAATCAAGTTAGTAAAGCACTTGGCCCAGTGCCTAGTATGTAGTAGGTGCTCAGTAAAGGTTGGTTTCCTTCCCTGATCAATTTTTTCATTTTACAACTATTCAACAAACATTTGTTGAGTGCCTACTATGCACAAAGCACTGTACTGGAAGCTAAAAATAAAAAAATGAATAAAACACAGTCCCTGAATCCTAGAAACGTACAGTCTAGTAGGCAGAGACTGATAATTAGTGTGCATTTTGCTATGACTCTGTGATAGAGGTAGGTACAGAACTTCCAAAAATAATGTGAGAAATTCTACTAGATTTTTAAAAGCTTATATATTTATATTTTTGTGGGAAAGCAGGAGAGCCCAGGTGCGCAGTTTGAAAATGATTTCTATAGTAACTAAAGGTTGGCATGTAGTTTGGGAGCAGAATCACACTGCTCATAGTTCAGTGAGAATATACGAGAAATTTGGCTTTGTACTTGGGAATTAGGACCTAAAGAGTCTTGGTATCAGTTGGAATGTGCCTTCTCTGATACTTTCATTTTAAAACCTTGTCAGAAATGTGATAAATTCTGAGTTAGTAGTAAACATAGTGGACTCTAGGAACAAAGAATAAGGGCACCTGACCCATATTTATTTACAAATAGTATGAAAGACAGTTTCAAGGGTGGAGAGGCACTGGGGGCAAGGGATGTGAAGACACCTCCAACCGTGCCCAGGACTTGGGGTCTGGGGTGGATTAATTACTTTTGTCTGTGGCCTTTCTAGCCATAGTCTTATAAATCCCACCCAGGGGATTGTAGGATAGGGTAATTTTGGCCTACCAGTGGGATTACTTAAAAAAAGAGCCAATTCCAGAGCAGAGAGGATGAGCCCATTACCACCAAGGAAGGAGGGACCAGCAGGAGAGACCCAGCAGCAGGGACCTGGGAGCAGGAGAAAGTGAGTTGGGCTTCCCAGCCCACAGAGAGAGAAGGCTGAGTGCCTTTGGGCAGAGATTGAGGGCCATGGAGAGGCCTGCCTGTAAGAGCAGCTGGGAAGAGGCTATCCTGATGGAAGAACTGCATCTTGAGTGTTCCTGAGCCTGAATTATAACTGTTACTTCTCTAATAAACCCTACAATCGTGAGTGTGGTCTGAGTTCTGTGTGGCCATTGCAATGAATAATCTAACCCAGCAGAGAAGTAGAGAGTGCTGTGGGAAGGACAGCTGGTGTTAGAGTTGGTGAAGATGGTGGAGAGAGGGGGCATGTCTGACCTCTGCCTCATAAGAATCAGCCTTGGGCTTTTGATCTTGCTTCCCCTTCCCCCTTGTCGGGTTGGAGGAGGTCAGACACCTCCCCCAGGCTGTTTTTACAAGGTCTATAGTCAATTCTCAGCTTAGGGGTTTCCTCATTGCCCCTGTCTAGCCCTCTTTCCTGTCAGCAGGGGCTTGGAGAGTGAATTCTAAGTGTGTGGGATGAGAGTTCTTACTAGAGAACTCCCCTGCTCCACTTCGCTGAAGGGGAGGAGAGCACCTTTTGACCGTGACACAATTGCCTTGGTCAAAGAGCCTGGCAAAGGATCCAGGAGAACACAAGCACGTGGCCACTCTGAGGAGCAACCAGGTTTCTTGGAGTTGCCCAGGGAGACCCCAGGTCAGGTGCGACAGCCACAAGTCGCACCGAAGGCTGCTCCCCAGAGTGGCCACCTCAAGGCCACCGGTCCTGGAGGTGCTGGGCTGTTGAACCACACTGGTGCACAGATTGAATGACACCTTCTGTTGTCAGACATGGTGGCAGGGACGGCTCTTGTATCTCTGTACTCACTCAGTGTCTTCTGCATGGTGCATTTCCATCCTTGATATCTACACCATATAAGCAATTGATTATGCCCTGGAATTCAGAATTCAAGGTCACAAAATTGCCTAGTCCTAATTATTTTATTCTGCATCTTTTGTGTGTGTGTGTGTGGACAAAGTGTGCAAGTTTTGTATCTGGACCATTAAGAAAAACTTTTCTAGACCCTTTTATTCTTCAAATCGCCTTTTTTACTCAAAATTATGTTTTTGAGATCTACACGTTACATATACATTTAGTTTGTTCATTTTAATTGCTTTATGGTATTCCATCTTATGCCTACACCAGTTTGTTTATTGATTCCCATATTATGAAGCATTATTTTTAATAGCAAAGAACTGGAAATAAAAAGCATGTCTGCAAATAGCAAGACTGTTGAATAAGTAATGATATACCTACATAATAGAATATGTACAGCAATTATAAAGAATGAGATAAAGGCATTTGTTTGGAAGGACGCCCATGATAAATTGCTAAGTGTATAGAATATTCTTACTTTTGTTAAAAAATATTATATACATACATGAGTTCACATAAATATAGAAACAGGAAAAAAATATATTGAAAAGATGCCCAATAAACAAAATGTTAACACTAATCTACACAGAAATGGAACTGGATAGGGGGAAGAGGAAACTAAATTTTTACTCTATATGCTTCTATATTGTTTGATTTAGTATATTCACTTTTATAATTTAAAACAGCAGCAATAATAAAGCATTAAAGAAAAAAAAAGAAAGAAAATTGTTAGCACTTAATTTTTGCTTCATACTCTTCTTTCTAGATGATCTGGGTTAAAACCACATTTCGCAAACATCCCTCCCTTCCCATCTCCCTCATAGGTTCTCTCAAAGTCTCTATTCCTTTGCTAATTCCTTATACTAGTGCCAGAGAATAAACTGATTCACACTCAAGTGTTAATGATTGATGGCATTTTAACTGTTACTCTTTCTACAGACGTTTGAAATTTTCAAAGGGCTGTGAACAAGCTATAAACTATAATTTCATTCATTGGAATGCTTTCCTAATTTCAGACTAAGTGGGAATGACTGGGAGAGTGGCTTTAGGGAAAGACTCCGCTTGTAGACCCCACTCCTGGACACACTACTGATCCAACTATATGTAGCCCAGCCCCAGTCAGGGGTAAGCGTCCCTGCTCGGCTCCTAACAATTACAATTTCAGGAAGCCATCTTTCATTCCATATTGAAAAACTGAAAGAGGTTTTCTACAGTTACATCTTCCTGTGGGAACTGAATCATCCAAACAGATCCTAAGAGGAATATTTCATTTTCTAGACAGCGAAGGTGAGGAGAGGATTTTATTTCTCTTTTTCCCTCCTTGCTACATATAAAGTGACTGAATCTATAGAAAAATCAATGATCACTTACTTATCTTTTTTTAGGGAATGGCCTCCTAGATTTATCCTGTATGCATAGAACCGCTTGGCCCAGTCTCAAGAGCCTGAAGCAAATTTTTTATTAATAATGTTGGCAGTATCTCCTAAGCTGATGTTCCTCTCACTGGAGATGGCCTTGAAGCCCCATGTCCTGTTGCTGATAGTAACAGTATTTAAGGGCATGTACAGAAGCACCTAATGGAAGCATTAGTGGTTCAGTGGTAGAATTCTTATCTTCCATGCGGGAGATCTGCATTCAGTTCCAGCCAATGCGTCTCATGTGCAGCCACTACCCCTCTGTCATTGTAGGCGTGTGTGTTGCTATGATGCTGAACAGGTTTCAGCAGCGCTTCCAGATTAGGACAGACTAGGAAAAAAGGACTGACAATCTACTTTTGAAAATCAGCCAGTGAAAATCCTATGGATCACAACAGTTCCATCCGCAAACTATCACAGGGATGGTGCAGGACTCAGCAGCATTTTATTATATTGTTCATGGGGTCTCCATGAGTTGGGGCCAACTCCACGGTAGCTAACAACAACACAGAAGCACCACTCCCATTGTGTAAGAACTGCTCCTGGAAATGCTCCTGTTGACAAGTTGATATTTTTCAACAGTCCGGTTGAGGAAATTTTAGTTGTGGTAAAGGTGGGTGGAAGTGATTGCATCTATATTTCAGGATCATTTTAAACACTGGGAAGAAAGTGCAGCCTGCAAAGATGGCCCACTCCCACCTAATCCACTGAGACTCCCACCTGAGGTTCAGAAGGCACCTGGTGGACCGGAAGAGAATCTAGGTATTTACTTTGAACTCAGTGTTGCCTTTAACTAGCTCTCCAAGCTGGACTCTGCTGCTTTGTGTAGTTTCCCATAACATGAAACCATTTAACAAAAGAGAGAGAAGCAATAAGAGGGGAGGTTATTGTCCGACACTTCGCTGATTTCCTTTCCAGCAGTAGTTCTCAATTGGAGTAGATTTTACACCCCAGAGGGCATTTGGCAATGTCTGGAGACATTTTTGATTATTACAACTGGGGGAGGATAGAACAGTGCTACTAATAGGTAGAGGCCAAGGATACTGTTTAACACCCTACAATGCACAGGACAGGTGCCCACAACAAAACCAGCCCAACCTGTCAGTAGTGCTGAGGTTGGAAGTCCTGCTTTTATGTATTCTATTGCTGGCGTGTAACTCTTGGTGAAGTCTATGGGGGCACTAGAGATTTTCCAAATACTTCTTTGCTCTCCATTTCAGAAACCAATTTGGCCTGAGAGTCTCTGGAGTTCTATGACCCAAAAATTAAATTTAGAGTAAAATCTTTGACAAACACTGGATATGTCAGATTTAAACCAAAAAAACCCAAACCCGTTGCCATGGAGTGGATTCTGACTCATAATGACCCTATAGGACAGAGTAGAACTGCCCCATGGGTTTCCAAGGCTGTAATCTTTATGGAAGCAGATCGCCACACCTTTTTCCCGCAGAGCTGCTGATGGGTTCAAACCACCGACCTTTTGGTTAGCAGCTGAGTGCTTAACCACTGCCACCAGGACTCCTTATGTCAGATTTAGGGCATATAAATAAGACATTTCAAAGTCTGAATAAAAATATCCTTTCTTATTGCAGTATTTGACTAAACAAGACAGTGTTAAAACTGCTTTAAAGGGTATTTTTTGTCTCCTCAAGAAGTGATCTGTGGATCACCTGAATCAGAATCACCTGGTGTGCTTATCAAAATTACTTATTCCTATGCCTCACCATCTACCTACTACATTGAAATCTGAGGATTACACATTCCCCCCACCTTCACTCGAGTCAGCTCCCACCACACAGCAATGAGCAAACGCCTGTGCAGCTCTCAGAACAGTGCCTACCATCCAACAAATATTAATGATTAATATTATTTTATTTATGATCATTATTATCTTACCGTAAAACAACAATGAAACCATGGGAAGGAAGAGGAAATCAGAGAGCAAGAAAATAATATTTTCTTAAAATCTTAATATGATAGCTTTTTGATATATTTAATAAGTTAAAATATTCTAGAAGTTTTCCCCTAAATTCTGATTTCACGTTTATATTGTGTTTATGTTACCGCAATAACGCAGACTGGAGCCACCTGTCACAATAGCCAATTCTGAGACAGGGGTGAGGTGAGCAGCAAGAGTTTTATTATAGAGTGATATATAGGAGACAGAGGAGAATAGATTCCTCCAAAAAATCTGTCTCCCCAACCAGAGATTGGCCGAAGGCTTTTATAGGGACAAGATTATGGGTCTTAGAAGTTTGTGTTGAGTTAATCTTTTCTTGGGGGTTATCTGGCGATATCCTGGTTTTCAGACCTGCACACATACTCCATAATAAAGGTCACTTTTCAATAAGAAAGAACAACTCCACAAAACAGTTACTCTTATCTCACTCTCTGAATTAAAATCTTGACCTGATATACTTGTCTGTGTCTGTGTTTCTTTTAGAAAAGTCTAAACCTGAAATCTAATTACGTATCTGAATACCAGTCCTGATGTTATCCCAAGAAGCTTGTTCTTCCTCTATCGACAATGTGCCCTAGATTTATACTTATTCATGTTGCTTGAGCCATTTGATAAAATGCTCTGAATCAGTCTAGGGAGGAAGTTCTTCTGATATGTGGTCAGATCCAGACCTATCCTCAAGTCTCACTGGAAATTTACTGGTAATATGCAGAATCATTTGTTAATTGAAATCTATCACTGATTGGCCAATGATACTCTTTTGTCAAATATATTATGACAGTAGCCTGAAACACCACCCTCTATATAGTTAATACAAAATCCATTTTTTGGTATTGATGTGAATGAAGGCTTAATATCTTCCATGAATTACGAGTTAAAAAAAGAATTGTTTTAATTATAGTTCTTTACCTAGATACCAAGAAATTACCAGAAATTGTGTGGCTCAAGCCAAAAATTATTTGGTTTTTGAGATCTATTAAAAAAGCTGGTGTCTAAGCTGGTTCAATGGCCATGGGGAATCGGGCAGAAAGGAGGAGTGTGCTGTCGCAGAATGGGGTGAGCAATTGGGATCACATAACAATGTATGTATAAAATTTTGTATGGAAGTCTAACTTGAAATGTAAACTTCATTTAAACTGTAACAATTCAAAAAAATAAAGTATTTATACCTACAAAAAAAAAAAGCTGGTGTCTAACCTTAGGTTATATTTATTCATTTATTTATTCATTTATTCTTCTAACAAGTATTTATGGAGCATCTACTACATACCACTTCTAGATATTGGGGAAATAGCAGTGAACAATAATATTAATAGCTAATGCTTTTAAATAGTAATGCTTTTAATAGCTTGATAGCTATATGTCAAGTTTGCTGTATGTCATGTGAGTTAATTCATAACCCTCTAAGGTTGATATTATTACTAATCTCATTTTACAGATAAGGAAACTGAGGTACAGAGAGGAACAATAATCACTAAAGGTCACATAAGAAATAACGCTAGGATTTGAATTTAGAAAACTTGATGACACACTAGGTTTTTAACCCCTTGCAAAACCGACGCTTGCTAATACCCTGCCTTACCGAGGCCTTGAGGCCTTCCATGGTCTGATCCCAGACACCTCGTTGGTCTCATTTCTTGCCATGCTCAATCCACTCCATTCATACTGTTCTCCCTGCTGTTCCTCAAATATCTGTAATACACTCTGACCACAGGGCCTCTGAAACGACTGTCTCTTTCACCCCAAATATCCTCACGACTCCCTTCCTTGCTTGGTCCTGTATCTATTCAAATGTCAATTCAACAGAGCCATCCCTGACCTCCCTGTCCATAAATGAATTCCACTCTTGCTTCCCATCCCATCACCCTCTATTCCTTTGACCTGCATTATTTATCTTCATAGCACTTATTATATGTTACACTGTTACTGATTTATTTATTGTCTATCTTCCCCAACCAGAATGTAAGTTCCATAAAGGGAAGAAAATTTGGCTGTTTGTTCACTACTGTGTCACTGACTCCAGAAACCAATCTGGCACATAGTAAACACTCAATAAATATTTGCTCTATCAAAGAAGGGTGGAAAGAAGAGAGATTAATTAATGAATTAATCAAGATTATGATGCTGGTTGTACAATCAGTAAGTTATCTTCAGCCCTAATCACACCAAAATATGACTTTCATGGTTTTCTGACCTGTAACTCAAAATATTTCCTATATCATTTCCTGAAGTTGTTAAAGATTCAAACTCTAGCTTTCAGAATGTCTGGGGATGCTTAAAACTAAAGAACACGTATTAGCTGTTTGATTACCATTTCATTCACAAACCCTAGTGTTTATTAAGCATTTAACAGGATCCAGACACTAAGCTAAGCACTTCACAGGGTTTATCTCATTTTATTGCCACAACAGTGCTTTTTATATTTTAATAAAGAGGAAGTATTCAAAGTCTTTGCATATGTGAACACTGGGCTTAGGCAGCCCCAATTTAAATCCTGGAGCCACCACAGACTCCTGTATAGCCCTCCCTGTTCCTCACCTGTAAAGAGGATATGATATTAACCATGTAAAAATAATAGGGCATATGGATCTGGTCACAACAGCCGATTCGCGTCCGATCGTGGGGATGGTGCAGGGTGTCACCAAGAGTCTGGGCCAACTTCATGGTAACTAACGACAACCACTTATTAGGGGTGTTATGGGGATTAAATGAGATCTCACTTGTGAAGTGCTCGGAATAGAGTCTGGCACACAGAAAACAATCAAAAATCTTAGCTATTATTATCCTTTCAGATCAGGAAACCAAGGCTGAAAGCAATTAAGTAACTTGCCCAAGGTCAAGAAATGGAACTGGGATTTAAGCCTGGGACTGCTTAACTCTAACTTTTTTTTTTTTTTTTTTTGACTATACTATATTTTCTGCCTTTCTAAGTCTACCCCCTTGTTCAAAGTGCCTCCAGGGAAGAAAGTTCAGTGTAGGAAACTGTATCAACTTTCCTGACTATTATTCTTCTTTAAGATATTAGAGGCATGAGAGTTACCCAGGGAATTATTCTGCATATTAGGCTGGATGATGGGGACCTTGAGAGTCACAAAGATTGACAGGCCTGATCTCACAAAAGTTGATCACTATTTCATATGATGGATTGATTATCTCAATGGGATGGATTATTTAAATGTGAAAGGAACATTAATAGTGCTAGAAGAAAATGTAAGAGAATACCTTTATGACTTGGGGCTAGGTAAAGATTTCTTAGGACACAAAGAACACTAACCATAAATAAAACGATTAATTGAACTATATAAAATTATGGATTATTTTCACCGAAAGACACCAGTAAAAATGAAAATGGGAGCAAGCCACAAAGACAAGATACTTGCAATACTTACATACTACAAAACAAAAAATTCTTATCCAGAATATATAAAGAACCCTACAAAACAATAAGAAAAAGGCAGATGACCCAGTAGAAAAGTGGGCAAAAGATATAAACTGGTACTTCACAAAAGAGGTCATCAAAATGGCCCATAAACATGTTTGTTTTTCAAACTCACCAGGCATTTGGAATCTCAATTAACATCCAAGGATCAGAAAATCTCGAACCAATGTCACGAAACAATATATGTATTAATTGTTCAATGAAAAACTAATTTGCTCTATAAACCTTCATCTAAAGCACAATTTTAAAAAATTATTAAAAAGGAAGAAAATCTAGAAAAGTCAAGTACTGTGTTAATGCCATCAGAGTCAAGGGTAAATAAGACATGATTCGTGTCTATAGGAGCTTCCGCTGAAGTGTGTATTTCAGTAAATGTAAGGCATAATGAATAGAGACAGGGTGTAAAGCACATGGAGGAAACAGCTTAATTTTGAATCAGGGAAACAAGGAGACTTCAGAGGATGACATGACCTTGAGCTGTGCCCTGATGGATGAGAATGAGTGGGCTGATAAACATGGACCTCCCTACTTGAAGGGGCCTGTTGACCCTGGGAGGAGGAAGGCGGACAACAGGAAGGACAGTAGGAGCAATTCTCAGCAATTCTCCAAAGCAGCGCCTTTTCAATGACTGGGGAGATGTGGGACTATAAACATCAGGGGTCACTCTGCCAGTACTCAGAAAGGTGATGAAAAGGCAGTTACTCTTTCACTAATTTACTCCATCAATGACTGGAATAGACCCTGCCCTAGACTCTGTACTCTCCGCACCCCCCAGGCCCATCCCGCAGTAATTCCTAGCCAAGCCTTTGCTTACAGGCCACTGAAATAAAGATTCCTTTTGATGGTTTCACATTTTCTTCAGGTCACAACTGACCTGATATCAGTACAATCCATTTGGGTTTCTTTTTGTACATCTTTAGTGAAGTCACTTTTGTAAGTCCTCAGCCTTTAGCCTCTGGAAGCTTCAGAACAGGTACAGTATGTATTATTTCAGCCAATTCATCCTGGGTCTGAGACACAAACTGCTGCTCCCTTAAAAGGTTTCCATTGTCAGGCTTCACAGAAATAATAAAAATACTGTCAGCCGGTTGGCGAGAATTTCAAAGCAGCCCTTTTATTTCTGGCAGCGAGGGCTCCTGAGGTCAACCTCATCTGCTGTCAGTCATTCCAATTCAAGGCACAATAGCTTCAGCGTTCTTCTCCAGAAAACAGCAAAACCCCCCGGAGCCATTCGGTAAAGGGATTTTTAAAAAACATTACATGACTTTCCAGTGAAAATAAATAATTTCCAAGTGGGTCTTCAGTGGAATTGCAGGGATTCCCTCCTTAACACAGAACCAAGCACAGGTGTGTAACACTTGCTGAAATGTTTTGTCCAATTCATTTGAATTGTAAGGATTCGAGTAGACTACTTTTTTTTCTTCTTCTGGTATTTCCTTCTTTTTTTTCAGTAATTATAATTGGTCTATAAATAACAGCAGCAGCTGTCTTCCCTAAAATTTCCTTATTGTCCTATGGAGGGTGGTGGGAAGCAGAAGAGAACTACAATGAATTAATGAAGATTTAAATTGGATTATGAAGGAAAAAAGGAAACTGAAGAAGTTAAAGAAAGTGGCCTATGTTCTTCAACAAACTTTCAAAACAGGTTTAAAAACATCCCATGGAAAAATATTAGTGAGTGGCTGCAATACTAATAGTTGCATGACCATCAACTCAGCCTTCATTTTCAGCACTCACCTTACCCATGCATTCTTTTGATTTGTAGTTTTCAAATTGTGTTCCGTGAAGCCCTAGGGTTTTCCAGAGGTGCCTCTAGGGTAGGAGTATTGTACTGGGGCCATCAGTTGGACTCTAAACCCTCACCCTCCACTTTAAGCACCCCATCTGGGCTTGTGTCTGTTTTACATATTGGTGTTCTCTGTAAGATTTGCTGGGGAAAAAAACATGGTCAAGTCATTAGGAGAGAGGGAGAGTGCAAGTGAGTGTGAGACCAGGAGAGAGAGAGAAGAAATAGTTACCATAGATCATTTTCCTAAGCATCTTCTTAGAGTCTCTCAAATGAACCCCCAGCTCTCCAACTCACTGCACCTTAAAACCAGAGTATCATCCTTAGATCTGGACAAGCAGGGAACATGTCTAAGGCCCTGTGACTCAGGGGGTCCTGTGTTTTAGAGTGCCTTCCTAGAAATTTTCTAAGTTCCCTCTGATATCTGAGAGTGGCTGGGTACGACGGTATCATCTGTACAAGACACCCCTAGCCCACATGAGTCCCAGTCCCTGTTTCTCCTCTTCCAGTGCTCCCTGAAACTCTACCTGGCATTGGTGGTTGACTAGTTGCCTTGAGAAACTCTGGAAATTGTACCTATGGGGTTGTTCTGGGGCCCTGTGGCTGGTCCCCAGTTCCAGGAGAAAAGCCTGACAAGCAGATTATTCCTACTGTCTGGCCTGGTGTTTCTTTTGCAGGATTGTGTCAGGATGGGCTGCCAAAGTAGTGCTGACATGCTGATTTTGGGTTACTGACACAACAGACACAAGAAGAGCTTGAGGCTCTTTTCTACCGTAAGCTCACCACTTATCCTTGGGCTTGAGCTGCATGTGTGGGTCTGTGCATTGGCTCTTGTATGTCCATGCTCCAACTGTAGTGCCACCTCTGATCTCCAGCATCCAAGTGTAGTGGAAGTGGTAGCAGGAATCCTTTACCTCCAACCCATTGCCACTGGCATCCAGAGTGGTCACCCCACCCCTTCTGTAGGCTATGTATCACATGTCAGGGAGTACTGTAGGAATAACTGGGCCTGTCTTCTCTGAGGGCTTTTTTTAAATTTTTTTTATTGTACTTTAGATGAAGGTTTACAGAACAAATAGTTTCTCATTAAACAGTCAGTACACATATTGTTCTCTGACATTGGTTAAGAACCCCACAACATGTCAACACTCTCCCCTTTCGACCTTGAGGACTTTTTTTTGGAGGAAATATACATAGCCAAAGTTACACCATTACGAAAGTTGCTACCTGTACAATTCAGTGACATTGATTACATTCTTCCAGTTGTGCTGCTATTCTCACTATCCTTTTCCAAACTATTCCATCACCATTATCTTCAACTCACTGTCCCCTAGCCTTCCCATCAAACCTTTTGAGTTGCTGTTGTTAATTTGATCTCACATAGATAATTCTTTTTTTTTTTCTTCTTGGTACCTTAGATGAAGGTTTGTAGAACAAAGAGTTTCTCATTAAACAGTTAGTACACATATTGCCCTATGACAATGGTTAACAACCCCATGACATGTCAACGCTGTCTCTTCTCAACCTTGGGTTCCCTATCACCAGCTTTCCTGTCCCCTCCTACCTTCTAGTCCTTGTCCCTGGACTGCTGTGCCTCATTAGTCCTGTTTTATTTTATGATGCTGTCCAATCCCCAGCTGAACAGTGAACTTCAGGAGAGGTTTCATCACTGAGCTGGAAGGGTGTCCGGGGGTCATACTCTCAGGGTTTCTCCAGTCTGTCAGGCCAGTAAATCTGGTCTTTTTTGTGAGTTAGAATTCTGTTCTACATCCTTTTCCAGTTCTGTCCAGGACACTCTATTGTGACCCCGGTCAGAGCAGTCAGTGGTGGTAGCTGGGCACCTCTGAGGGCTTTTGAGATCATTGTTGCATAATGGCAATGGGCCTTCTGATCAATGTCCTCTCTTGCCTTTGACTGATATGGTGGCATCATGTTCTCCCAGGTTCATCTTAAACCCTGCTAGATGGTGGATGGACATTCTTTGTATAAATGGGACTGTACTCTTCCCACTAGGCTCATAGGCTCCTCTCCTATCCTCCCTGAAGATGGCGGTGTGGAACGCAGGCTGTACTCAACATATAAAGAGGTAATATACTAAGAATGCAGTCATTGTGGCCTAAAGAGTTTAAGACCTGACATAGTTAAAATATGTATTGTTTTACATTTATGCTATACAATTCTGAACAACAAATTTAACATGAGCAGATAATGAATTATTGCTCACATTTTCCTGCATGCCCTGGGTAAGACTTGCATTTGTGGTCATCATCAATGAAACACTGAAACAACCTCTGAGAAAGTCATTGGAAGCCAGTATTCACAGGCAGCATGACTGATGACGCCACAACATGAGTAATGATGTAACCAGCATGAAATAACTGGCATAGGGAACTGCAGGAGTAAGAAGATCTATATTGCTTCTATACAAATAGCTTCCGAAGAGTCATGGCACTGTTGAGTAATAAGTATATTGCTACCTTTTTCTTGCAGTGAAAGATATAAATTAGACAGCAACAGCATATTTAACAATAAACAACATAAAGATATAGTTCCTGGACCTGAAGAGAAACAGATGGGGCCTGGACACTATGAAACTTTTTTCATGCGTTAACTGGATTGTAAACAAATATAACTACCTACACTCTACCCATTATTCTATATATTTATCGGTAAATCATCTCCGACAGGCCCATAATTTTTTTTTTTTATTGTACTTCGGATGAAGGCTTACAGAACAAATAGTTTCTCATGAAACAGTAGTACACATGTTGTTTTGTGACATTAGTTAACAACCCCACAACATATCAATCCTCTAACTTCTCAACCTTTTTTTTTGATGAAAATACACATAGCCAATGATACACCATTTCAAAAATTTCTACATACACAGTTCAGTGAGATTGACTACACTCTTCCAATTGTGCTGTTATTCTCACTTAAGATGAAGGCTTACAGAACAAAATAGTTTCTCATTTAACAGTTACTACAAATGTTGCCCTATGACAATGGTTAACAATCTCACAATACATCAACAATATCCTTACTCAACCTTGGGTTCCCTATCACCAGCTTCCTTGTCCCCTTCTGCCTTCTGGCCCTTGTCACTGGACTCCTGTACCTCGTTAGTCTCATTTGGTTTTATGGGGCTGTTCACTCCCAGGCTGAACAGTGACCCTCGGAGGTAACTTCACCACTGAGCTAAAAGGGCATCTGGTGGCCATACTCTCGAGCTTTCTCCAGTCTCCTTTAGGCCAGTAAATCTGGTCTTTTTTTTTTGTGAGTTAGAATTATGCTCTACATCCTTCTCCAGCTCTGTCCAGAACCCTCTATTGTGATCGTGGTCAGAGCAGTCAGTGGTGGTAGACAGGCACCATCTAGCTGTACTGGACTCAGTCTGTTGGAGGCCTTGGGAGCTGTGGACACTTAGTTCTTCGGACTAATCTTTTCCTTGTATCCTGTTCTCTTCATTCTCCCTTGCTCCCAAAGGCATGAGACCAGTGGAGTATCTTAGATGGCCGCTCACAGGCTTTTAAGAACCCAGATACTACTCACCGAGGTAGAATGTAGAGCATTGTCTTTATAAGCTGTGTCATACCAATTGAGCTAGATGTTCCCCGAGACCATGGTCCCCACAGCCCTCTGCCCAGCAATTCAGTCCCTCAGGGAGTCTGGATGTGTCTATGGGAGTTCCATGATCTTTCCTTGTACAAGTTGTGCTAGTTTCCCCTGTATTGTGTACTGTCTCACCCTTCACCCAAGATACCACTTATCTATTGCCTATTTAGGATTTCCCCCCCGCCCCTCCCATCCCTGGTAACCAACAAAGATTGTTACATTTTGTGTGTGAACTTTTTCATGGGTTTTTACAATAGAGGTCTCATACAATATTTGTCCTTTTGTGATTGACTTATTTCACTCAGCATAATGTCCTCCAGTTTCATCCATGTTAAGAGATGCTTCACAGATTCATTGTTGTTCTTTCTCATTGCATAGTACTCCATTGTGTATGTACCATAGTTTGTTTATCCATTCATCTGTTGATGGGCATCTAGGTTGTTTCCATCTTTTTGCTATTGTGAACAATGCTGCCATGAACATAGGTGTGCATATGTCTGTTCGAGTGACGACTCTTATTTCTCTAGGATATATTCCTAGGAGTGGGATTGCTGGATTGAATGGTATGTCTATTTCTAGCTTTCTGAGGAAGTGCCATATCATTTTCCAAAATGGTTGTTTCATTTTGCATTCCCACCAGCAGTGCAAAAGTGTTCCGATCTCCCCACAGCCCCTCCCACATTTGTTATTTCCAGTGTTTTTGATTCATGCCGGTGTGAGATGGTATCTCACTGTGGTTTTAATTTGCATTTCTCTAATGCAGGCCCATAAATTTTATAATACATCTTTTAATCAAATTGTTTATGGAAGAGGCTGCATTGGACTGGCTCACTATTATTACTCCCCATTGCTAACTTCTGCATTTTCTCATGACCTTGTTTTTCCCTCCCGTTCCAGTCTCTATAAAAAGTTTAAGATTAACCGATGTTCCTCCTTGGAGGGTAGAAAACAAGTGATAATGATCTAGGAATTACAAACCGAACAAAGCACTCATCTTGGGACAAGAAAACCAGGATGTCACCAGATAACCCCCAAGAAAAGATTAACTCATCTGGGATATGACCACCTCAAGGGGGAACTAATACAGACTTCTAAGACCCATAATCTTGTCCCTATAAAAACCTTCAGCCAATCTCCAGTTGGGGAGACGGGTTTTTTGGAGAAATCTATTCCCCTCTGTCACCTATATATCACTCTATAATAAAACTCTTGCTGCTCACCTCACCCCTGCCTCAGAATTGTCTATCGCGGCAGGCAGCTCCAATCCGCGTTATTGCAGTAACATTTATATAGACAGGGCCGCCAAAAAATATTTGCCCAAGGCATCGTATACCCCAGGGACAGTTGTGTTAAGACCCTCAACATGTCTTGCCTGATCTTGTGTAATAAATTCCTAGTTGTTCTCTCTGCTTTTTAATCTCTCCACTTTCTAGTCCATCATCCAAACTGCCAAAGAGTGTTCTTTCTAAAATGCAAATCTGATCAAGTTTTTCCTGCTTACAACCTTCAACTGAAATTCCTTAGCTTGGCATTTAATTTCCTTCCTGATCTTACCCCTTCCTGTCTTTTTTAGCCTCATTGCCTGTAATACCCCAATAACTATTCTATGTTCCAACCATACAATTGGAAGTTTTCAAAATTCTCAGTGTCTTATACACTCTTCTTTCTCTTGCGATTTCCTAACATTGTCTTCCTAAAAGACTCCTAAATATCTGGTAAGACTCAATCAAATGTCCATCACTACCTCACTTATGCCTTCTTCCATTTCATCTCTCCCAGGCAGAACAAAAGCAAGTGGCCAGTGTAGCTGGAGAGAAGTGGGTAAAGGATCACAGGTGGAGTTGAGGTCAGATGGTATGGGATACAGATCAGAGGGCCACGGAAAGATGAGAAGCCATCAGATTAACCCCAATGAATCATGCATTCCAATATTCACAGCCTTGTGTAGTCCTTTCCCACTTTGAATCTATGACTTGCTTTAACCAGTAGAAGGAGGCATGGGCTCAAGAGGCATGGGTTAAGTGTTCAGGAGGCATGGCAGCTTCCGTTTTTGTGCTCTGGGAAGTCCTGAGCACAACGTAAGAAGTTCAGCTACCCTGCCATGTGAGGAGGTCATGTGGAAATGGAGAAGTCCTGAGACTACTGGTCAGAGCGAGACGCTCAGCCATTCCAGTAGCTCAGCTGAGCCCAGCTTCCAGCCGAATCTGCTAAGGAGCCAGACATGTGAATGAAACATCTTGGATATTCCAGCCTCATCCACTGGCATATGAGAGAGTCCTATGAAACATCCAGATGAGCTTCCGTCAACCCAGAGAATCATAAGAAATAATAAAAAGGTTGAACCAAGCCACTAAGTTAACTAACAATTAAGATAACAGAACCAGAGCTCAACAGGTGAGAATGGGTCTTGGTATCAAGCAGCTACCAGAGGATGTTGGTGAGGGATGTGCAGCAATTACTGTTAGCAAATCCCTATGGCTGGCATCATGAAGCAGGGCTCAAAGACTCAAGGGGCAGGCAGATTGCAACACAAGGCATCCAGCAAGATTATACACACACCTGTTGTTGACCTTCCCAAACTTTCCCACTGTCTATCACGCTCACCCCAATCAATCCACACACTTGATCAAGACAGATGAGGCACAAAACAAATTACAGTGTGACACCTATCAATAGCTGGGCCAGGCAGTAAGGCAAGGCAAAAAGGCTGAGGACTGAAAGCCAATACCTGATTAGATGTTGTAACAGAAATGGCTGAAGCTGATTACCAGTTAGTCTTTTGCTCTTTTGGTCAAGGGCACAGATTCTATCCCAGTTAATTTGGCTTTATTCCATGACCACAGACTAAACCTTTAACCCTATCCAGCTGTCCAAATTGGATGCCTGCCATTAGCCTAGGACAAGACATCATGTCCAACTCACAGCTTTTCCCTGAGAAAAGCTGTGTTGTGAGTGAGTCCATCTGTAACAGGGGCATAATTAGAAAAATAACTTCATTTTAAAATTGATCCAATCATTGTCATCCTCCCCACACCCCAGCCCCAATTTTTTTCTCTATTTGAATTCCTTATTTCTGTAATGGGACCTCCACTTTCCTCTCAGTGCCTCAAGTTTAGAATTTTAGCATCATTTTGAAGTCTCTCTCCTCTCCATCTTGTACATCCAACCTAAGCCTTGATATCACCTCTGCAATGTCTCCTAGCTCTTCCTCTCTTTTCTATTCCCACAGTTCTAGTTTAGATGTTTGTAACTCTTACTTGGATAGTTTCAAAAACCTACCAATTGGTATTTCAGCTTATAGTCTTTTTTCTCCAATCTAACTTTGACATTTCTACAAGAATAATCTTCCTAAAATATGTTATGATCATGTCATTTTCCAGCTCACAATCTCTAATACCTGCAACAGAGTTGCAAAAACAAATACCTTCAGGTGATTTAAGTGTGAGATGTAATTGGGCGTAAGACAGTAGGGAGCTGTGTAACCCTTCTGGCAAGAGGAGAATACAGATCCTGCTAATGTTATTTACATTTTATATTTTTTTTAGGAATACTGTTCTGACCAAACCACAAAACTTCACAAAATAAAGGCCAGACTCTTTGGACTAGCCTTCAAAGCTTTCCATGATCAGATTTCAGCCTACTTTTCCAGACCCAAAGCTTCCAATGTCACTGTGTAGTTCAAAGATAGTACGCATAAGGCACAGGTGCCACCACTCTTCCATCCCTATGAAATTGCCATGGATCATGTTCCTCTTTCCTATTGGGCTCAGATACAACTTTAGAACCCTCCTCAACACAACTCCAGAGAGCAGCTACCAGTCAGCATACCAGTTAAAACTTATTTGCCATTGTGCGCTAGCTTATGTCCGATCAATTCCAGCCCAGCCTGAATTCCTTAAGTTCACTGTACTGTGCTTATCAGGCAGAACTTCAGCATTTCTGAAAGAAAGAGCATGGTTTAGCTGCTTTTCTCTGGCCCGTTCTCTACCATTGGCTCCCTCACAGGCTGCTCTGCTCCAGGATCAATCCCACGAGACTAATCCTAATCCTGGTGGGTTGCTCTGGAGAAAGGCTTAGAATAGGGTCCCACTTTAGCTTTAGTACATTTCTTGGATCACCCTACATCTGCGGTGATGAATGCTGGCAACTGAACTCAGAGAGGTCCAGCCCTTACTGATGCCACTGTTACAGATAAACTCACTCACTGAGCAACTGGTCCACCATATTCAGTCCATCTGTGGGTCGTTTGTTAATGTTGTGTAGAAGGGCTGAAGCTCCCTAGAAGCATTACAGTCTAGGCTGCTAGTTGGTTTTGACTCAGTGGTGTGTGTGGCTTGTGGGAAATGTATATATGGTGATGCCACACAAGCAAAGTCCAAGATGGGAAGGCTTTGAAGAACTTCTTGCACTCTTTAACCATTGCTTGAATGACTCATGATCTACCTTCCCTTTTTCTTATTTAACTGGAGTATGCACATTCCAAAGAGCCCAGTTTTCTTCTTTATTTTTGGCAAGACTTTTGTACTTTCTTCTAAAGTAACTGATTTTATTCTTTATCCTAAAGGCAAAAGTAAGACGGATGCTAATAATAACACACAGACTAACTCAAAAACCCATGGCAGAGGAAGTGGTAGATACACCATTTATTTTACAACATATTTAATAAAGGCAACTTAGCTTCATTTATGATCCCCTTGGGAAGTCTTTAGCCTGGTACCTACTTTAGTGGATTTCACACCTGCTAAAAAAAAAAAAAAAAAGCCTGTTGCCATAAAGTCGATTCTAACTCATAGCAACTGTTTTGTTGTTGTTAGGTGCCATCGAGTCAGTTCCGACTCATAGCAACTCTATGTACAACAGAACATAACACTGTCTGGTTCTGCGTCATCCTCATAATTGTTCTTGTGCTTAAGTCCATTGTTGCAGCCACTGTGTCAATCCATCTTGTTGAGGGTCTTCCTCTTTCTTGGTGCTTATTTGCATCTTTACAAAAGGAGGAGGGAGGACATTGTTAGTCTGAGAATGCCCCTTAGAAGAGGCACGTGTTAAAGTTGGATTTTTATCTTTAATAAAGACAAAGACACTAAGATGTATGAGAAATAGTGAGACCATCTTTGTAACTGCATGGGCAGGCAGCGGGGCAGGATTTCAAGGGAGTGTGGCCCTAGAGAGCAGAGGTGCTGGGGTGGCTTCAAGAAAAGGCAGGACTTGAACTTGGGAGAATGAACTCTCAGAGCCACTTGTTGCCCCATCGAAAGCTTGCTTATCTTTGAGAATTCACTCTCCACGGGGCAATTCACTGCAGGGTCAGCCCAGGCCTGGACGGCTTTTCCTCTCGGTCTGGTCCTTGCCCTGGCTCCTGCCCTGGCTTGGGGACCTGCACTTTTCCTTGGGCCTGAGGTCCAGGTTGAGGGGCCCTGAAGCCTAGTGGTTCCCAGTGTGCACAGAGTTGCATTTTATGAAAAATCATGAAGAATTAAAAAACAAACAAAACATTTTTCTTTACTTAATTGATATGGTTGCTTTTTATGGAGAAGAAGTTTTATGGAAGAAAGATAGATGGCAGCCTACCACCCGTCCCCCACCACCTCCCCAACCGCCACAACTGTTTGATTGCGTGTAGGGTAACTCCAGATCAATGTTCTGCACCTCCCAGTAAGGAGTCATGCCTGTAACAGCCTCCCAGCTGAGGGTCCAAGGACTAACAGAAAAGTTGGTGATTCCTGGGAGAAAGATGCAGTAGTCGGCTTCAGTAAGGATTACAGCCTAGGAGACCCTATGGGGCAGTTGTACTCTGTCCTATAGGCTCGCTATGAGTTAGAATCCTAGAATCCATTCTATGGCGATGGGTTTTTCCCCTTATTACTGCAGGGATTTTAGTTGTGGTTCCTCCCTACCCCCATACTTAAAAATTTTTTAGGAAATAGCAATACTCAGAAAGACTTTGAAAAAAATCGCAAGGTATCTTGATGAATTAATTAGGAAAGGGCTGATAAACCATTTTAATTCTCCTGGAACCCAGATTTCTGGGTCCATGGAGTTGGGGTGACCGACCCAGGCCCTTTATCCTTGGGTGTTTTTTGAACCTTGAGCCTTGAAATTGGTTCCTGGGGATCATCTTTGAGTCAAACAATGGTCTAGATAAGCCAGTAAGACCGGTTTGCCTTGGGCATTTGCTCTTTTGAAGAATTCAGTTTCAGGAAACAGACACCAAGGGTCAGACTGGAAGCTATGCTTAGGGTAAATCGGTAATTATTTTAATTGTTCTTCAAGACTATGCTCTATGACCACAAATTTGTTTATCAGTTTTGTTCCAATACTTTTTTCCATGGCAATGCTGATAAAATTTGGTGTAAGAGTTTTGAGGTTCTCTCTTCTTCAGAACATTTTTGACTCTACTATAATGTTACCCTGATTTGCAAATCGTATATTAAACAAACTTAAATTAATTTCTATTATTGGCTTAATAAGATTCTTGTTTTAACAGGGCATAGAGAGAAAGCAGTAACCAATAATAGCAGATATAATCTCTTTCATGGCATCAATAATGAATCTCTTGATAACGTCCAGTTTTCTCAAAGCCACCTTTTATTTTCACCATCAATTATTTCTTGGCAAATATTTAAGTTTCTTATTCATTGCCTTATATAAAGTTACAGTACATCTCCTGTATTACGACTTGTCCTTTTTTTCCCTAAATGCTACTTTAAATGGCAGGCCAGGGTGTAGGGTGTTTCATGTTCTCTGAGTTACCGTGAGTAAATAAATCGTAAGTGTTTGACATCATTCATGAATTATTCATTTTTGCTCATGCTTTCTATAGAACACTATGCATCAAAATCAAATCCAAAGTACTGTAATCTTAGGTGGTTTTGAATCATGAAAATAGCTGGTTATTCAGCCTTGCAGAAAGATTTTTTTAAACCTAAGTCTATTAAAAAATTTTACCAGCTGGAAACACTAGCAATCTTCCCTACCCTTACCAGTGCTACTAACGTGATGGATCAGACCACAGAGAACATGAGGACATTACAGAAATTGAGTCCTATTGTTGTAGGGTGTATATTTCAATTTTTTTAGATTGAAAATGACTCTTGGCCATAACATGCATCCTTTTTTCAGTTTTTGAGCTCACAGCCCAATGCCATGGCTGTCTAATAGGATGTTTTTTCCTTTTTCACAAATAGAGCACAGGCTGCACCCAGCTTACTAAGTATTATGTTCCAAAGCTTCACATTTTCCTAAGAAATAACATGAGTGGTTCTGTCTCCAGGGAAGCCCACAGCCTATTAACCCCCAAGCTATTGGAAATATGGAATTAATGATAACGTAGAAAGTTACCACCAGATAGAAGCATACTTCTATGGAAGACTGTGCTCAAGATTTCAACTTGGGGTAGGAGGCCCAGATGGCCTTCCCTCCCTCCTCTGTGCCTGCCTTCCTCAACTCTATTGGTATGTAGGCCTCAGGCTATTCCTGCCAGGCCAGGGTTGGGGCCGGGAGGAGTGGGCAAATAACAAGGAGAGGGCCTGTTTATATGTGTGCATTTATGTGGAGGGATTGCTTCTTAATTCTAGGGGCCTATGAATTCAAAATTATGTTTCATGGGTGTGTGTGCATGCAAGCATATCACTCCCCATGCACCACTGTTAGGTAGTATTCCTCCAATGACATCTCCATCCCCTAATGAAAGGACTGCCTCTCGTTTACCTATTGCTGTTGAGTCGATTTCGACTCATAGGGACCCTACGGACTCATAGGACAGGGGAGAACTGTCACATAGGGTTTCCAAGACTGTAATCTTATGGAAGCAGACTGCTGCATCTTTCTCCTGCAGAGCAGCTGGTGGGTTCGAGCCACTAATCTCTCAGTTACGTGCTAAGCGCTTTAACCACTGCGCCACCAGGGTTCCTTGCTTCTCATTTACCAAACTAAAAAACCCATCGCTGTCAAGTCAATTCTGACTCATAGCAACCCTACTAGGTACCCTGTTTTAACATATAATTTCCAAGAAGAAATAAATTCTAGACAGTCCCACGTCAAAGGAATTCTATTTACCATAAGCCCTCATCTTGTCTTTTCTAGCCCAAGTGAGGACCCTAGACAAGCTTGCTCCTCCCATGCTTTCTCACATTCCCAAGATAGCTTGCTAATTTAGTCTCAGCCAATACATTGTCTCCCACACTGAACAAGATGTGCCACTGATATGGCAATTCCAATCGCCTCTGTGGAGGGATCAACTTCCTCACAGATGAGACAGAATTCAGTTGAGTCTATGAGGAAGGATCAAAATTAATAAGAAGAATTTATGTCAAAACCCAACTGACAGTCTCAGAAAAAAAGAATGAATTTTTTTGGGGAGGTAAAAGTTAATGTTAATTGAATGCTTACTATGTGCATTATATGATGTCTCATTTAATTCTTACAATAAACTCACAAGTATGTCCTATTATTATCCTCATTTTACGGACAGGAATTTGAGGCACAGAGAGGTTAAGTGATTTGCCCAAGGTCACACCACTAGAAACCGGCAGAACTAGAATCTGATCCTTTTGTACTGCCTTCCTTGGTGTGATCTGCACAGAACAAAGACGAGAAAGAAATAGTAACTGGCAATGAGTTATCCAATAAATATTTTTGATTGCATGAACATGCCAAAATGCTCACAGAGGTTATATGGGATTATGAGTAATTTTTATTTTATGTTTTTCTGAGTTCTCTAAATTTCTTTGGAATAAGTGAGTGGAAAAGTTATTTTTAAAGACCAAATTGATTCTTAAGTTACAGCAGCCTTTGGAAGCCATCCTGTCTTTCTCCTGTTGTGTTCCCTCAGAAAACCTAGCAAACATCTGTGACTACTGTGCTCCTCTAAAAAATCATTGATATGAGGCCAAATGGTCAACAAGTACCTTAAAGCAAAGATAAGATGGTAAGGGGGGCAGGACAGACACAAAAGGTCACACATTGTATGGGTAGTCTAGGAGCACTAGGATTTTTGTGGCAGTACTTGAGGGAACCCCCCCCCTTGCAAGCTGATGGTAGAAAGGGTGTGAGGGAGGGTACTGTACTAGCCAACCATATTTCAGTCAGAACAGCTCTATATTCCTGATTTATTTGTTGGGGTTGTAAGGGTAAACAGAAATGGAAAATAACCAGTTGCTGTCGAATGAATTCCAACTCATGGCGACCCCATGCGTGCCAGAGTACAACTGTGCTCCTTAGGGTTTTTAATGACTGTGACCTTTCAGAAGCACATTGCCAGGTCTTTCTTCCAAGCCACCTCTGGGTGGGTTGGGTCTCCTTAATAAAGATCAGAGATATCCTCATATTATCTCACGTCAGATTTTGCCACCACATCAGTTTTCCATAGACTGATGAGAACAGTTTTTGCTTCAGAGTTTTTTTGATTTTGGAATTGGAGGAGGAAATAATTTATATAGGGCCTAGCATCAGAATAGTTTTCTCATTATCAGTAGAAGCTTTAGAAATAAATCAAAACAGCAACAACAGCAACTTCAGAAACGTTAAACAACAAGCAAACACCCCAGCTGCCTTTGGATATGGTACTCCAACCTTATCTGGGATCCATGGAAGACATACCTGGTCTACTGGCCGTACTGACTTTAGACCGAGACAATGGAGCCTTGCCCAGGAGGCCCCTGGGTTTGGAGGATCTTCCTTGAATTTTTTTAAAATGTCCTCTGGTGACTGGGATCTGTTGGGGCTGGTAGTGCTGTCTGGGTGGGACGCGGTAGGCCTGAACTACACTCACAGCCATGGGACATCCTGGGGTACTATTGTTCAGTCTTAATGCCAGAAAGGCAGCTTGATGAGCAGATGTTTCTTTCATGGGATTGCATGAGACTGGACCACCAGAATGGTGCTGACGAGCTGATTTGAGATGGTTCAGACTATTTATATAGGCAGGGACCCTGCAAAAAAAATTTGCCCAGCCCTGCACATACTAGGGGAGGCCTATCCACTGGTTCCACTCTTCCATGATCATGTTATTCTCAAGAAAGAAGGAAGGCAGAGGAAAGTCTACCTATCTAGACTGTAAGGGAATTATCAAAATAAAAACCAAAACAACTCATAGCGACCCTATAGGACAGGGTTTCCGAGAGTGGCTGGTGGATTCGAGCCGGTGACCTTTTGGTTAACAGCTGAACTCTTAACCACTGCGCCACCAGGGCTCCAACTGAAATAAAGGGACCACATTTTGCAGAGGACATTGTAGAACTCAAGAAGTATATCTCACGTTTGTGGCAAAAACAATTGCAGAACTTTGCAGAGAAAATATCCAAGTTGTGGAGTACATCATAGATCAATCTTGGCAGAATGGGACTGATTCAGAGAGACATGAAAAACAAATTGCTAAATTTTCCAAGAAATGGAAACTTAAGGCCTCTGGTTAACTAAATAAAACTATGATTCTCAATGAGCAGGAACTGGGAAGAATAGAAGGAAGAAGAAAAGGGAGAAAAAACAGATAATCAGGGACTAATAAAGGACAAACTTTGGTAATATTTGGGGAAGACAAGTTGTCAGGAAGGACAAGAAGCTAGAATCTGGAACTTTGGTGGCTTTGTTATATGAAAAAGAACATCCGTGGGCAGGATACCCCTCCTGAGTGTGTCAGCAAGGACAGCATAGCTTACAGGAGTTCTGAAACTTCAGAGGCGGATGTCTTGTTGAAAATATAAATTCCAGGATCCCTACACCTTTGTTCTGATGCAGTAGTTGTACCTGGAGCCCAGGAATCTGCATTTTTCTAAATTTTATTTATTTTGTTGTTGTTGAGAATATACACATCAAAACATACACCAATTCAACAGTTTCTACATGTACAAATTTAGTAACACTGATTACATTCCTCGAGTTGTGCAACCATTCTCACCCTCCTCTTCTAAGTTGTTCTCCCTCATTAACAGGAATCTGCATTTTTAACAAGCTCTCCAGCTGATTTTGATACAGATGGTCCATGGACCACACTCTGAGAAACACAAGCATAAAATCAGGATGCTTTTTTTAACGATTAAAGGAAAAACATGTCACAAATGCAAACACAAGCACTTCCTTTGAGTTGCAAGGTTAAATTCCAGGACGCTGAAGAGTCCGCCTGTGGTTCCCACCCACACTCTCTGCCCATCCCTGCAACCTGAGGTCCTGACGCTCTCCTTTTATGGGCTTCGCAAGCTCACAAGCTGCTTGGATGGGAAAGAAGCCTGTTTCTGAACCTAAAGACCTATTTCTCTCAGGCAAACAATTCTTCTAGAACACTGTGTAATTGTTTTGTTCCAGGAAAAGGTAGGAAATATCTGAATGTGGTAGTCCGTTTTTGGATTCAGAAAGGCAGCACTAGCGTATAGAAGCAGCTCCATTTTTGCACATTCATTGCAACTTCTAAAAACATTTCAGAAATACTTTCACCAACCATGGTCTTGGGGGAACATCTAGCTCAACTGGCATAACATAGTTTATAAAGAAAATATTCTACATTCTACCTTGGTAAGTAGCGTCTGAGGTCTTAAAAGCCTGTGAGCAGCCATCTGAGATACTCCACTGGTCTTACCCCTTCAGGAGCAAGGGAGAATGAAGAAAACAAGATACAAGGGAAAGATTAGTCCAAAGGACTAATGGTCCACAACTACCATGGTCTCCACCAGACTGAGTCCAGTACAACTAGATGATGCCCAGCTACCACCATTGACTGCTGTGACAGGGATCACAACAGAGGGTCCCAGACAGAGCTGGAGAAAGATGTAGCACAAAATTCTAACTCATGAAAAAAGACCAGACTTACTGGCCTGACAGAGACTGGAGAAACCCCAAGAGTATGGCCCCCAGACACCCTTTTAGCTCAGTAACGAAGTCACTCCTGAGGTTCACCCTTCAGCCAAAGATTAGACAGCCCCATAAAACAAAAGAAGACTAAAGGCGCACACAGCCCAGGGACAAGGACTAGAAGGCAGGAGGGGACAAGAAAGCTGGTAATAGGGAACCCAAGGTAGAGAAGGGAAAGTGTTGATATGTTGTGGAGTTGGTAACCAATGTCATAAAACAGTATGCATACTGTTTAATGAGAAACTAGTTTGTTCTGTAAACCTTCATCTAAAGTACAATTTAAAAAAAAAAAACTTTCCCCAAGCAGTCAAAATACAATTATTTTTACCAACATTTGCATGTAATAAATTAAAATGATCATAAAAAGTCCAACAATAAGAAATTTTTGAAACGGTGTATCTTTGGCTATGTGTATTTTCACCAAAAAAAAAAAAAAAAAAAAAAAAGGTTGAGAATTTAGAGGGTTAATACGCTGTGGGGTTGTTAACCAATGTTGTAAAACAGCATGTGTACTACTGTTTCATGAGAAACTATATGTTCTGTAAGCCTTCACCTGAAGTACAATAAAATATTTAAATTAAAAAAAAAAAAGTCCCACAATAATTGGTTAAGAAAAGCTCCTGAACATAAAAACAGTTTCTTTTCAATCCTAAGGGGAGTGGGAGACATATAACCTGTCTAATCCAACTGGGGCTCAAAATGTTTGTAAAGATGAAGCCCATTTTCTTGTTTTTCAAAGTAATTTATTTGTGTACAATAAATTATACTTTAATTTTCAAGTTTTATATGCTCAAAGAAATGGATGGGTTTCAAGGTTATTTAAATTCAACAGATATTCCTGTGTCTCAGAACTTCAGCTGAAATCCAAAGCTGAGGACAGTAGCTTGTAAGTACTACAAGTGTTAAAGAGAGAGATGTGTATAACATCTACTCAGGATTTGTTCAGTGATCATGTGACCCCTAATCTATCTCCCATCTCCAGCTAGTCTAAGAGAAGGCAAGGGATTTGGTGGAGTAAAGGGGTTTTCTCTGAATTGTTGCAGGTTAGTAAAGTGGGCTCTGTAATGTTCCCTCTACCCCAAGCCAAGTGAAAAAAAGAAGTAGCCACAGAACACCTCAGAGCTGGGGGTATGATGTTTGCCACAGGGAAAATGGATAGCTCACCCATGTCCAGCTAGATAATCACTGAGGTACATCAGTTCTACTACCAGAGCAGGGAATCTACACGTGACCACAGAGTTTGGGGGAGTATGTGATGAAGGCAAAGGCTGACTAGATGTACCTCTGATGGCAGGGCAAAGAGAGCAATCTGATCTTCCAAGTTTTGGGGGTGGGGCAAACCTACACAATGTTTTCAAGGGGCTAAGTGGACACCAGGGAAAGAAGCTAGGCTCAAGAGAACGAGTTGAGTGATTATGTATACCAGAGAATAGAGTAGTGAGGAAGCTTGGGAGTGGGCTTAGGAGGTATCTTCCAAAAAACCCACAAAAGCTCCTCACAGGAAAAAGGAGCCAGCATTTGGACCTTTTTCATGAGAGTAAAGTCACTCAACAGCCAAGAGAGATGTTCAAACAGCACTAGCTAAGAAATAAAATTGTATTCCTTTTCCTATCATCCATCCTCCCCTCCACTCCTTGCCCTGAATGTGGAGCAGTTGAAAGCCTCCTGGGGGATAGGATAAGAAACAAACCACAGTTCCCTTCTGAATCCAGGGTTCTGAGAATTAGCATTAGCAAGTGAAAGGAAAGATGCTCTGAACTAGGTGAGAAATTGAAAGTTTGACATTAGATTGTTCTGGATTTTCTAAATCCTGAAAATCAGAGTGTTCCAATACCTGGGGGTGACAGGAAAAACAAAGAGATCTGTCTGAGATATTGTCCAGGCACAGGGAAGGGAGAACCAATAGAATGTTTGAAGGTAGTTGTAGAGGAAACAAATAAATAAAACAAACAAAACAAAAAATAGCCATTTCCTGACTGAATACTCCTGAGTCCTGCCCATTTATCAACTCAGTTACTCCTTTGTAATGTATACATTACAATGTCATTTCCAACTCGTGGCGACCCTATAGGACAGAGTAGAACTGCCCCATAGGGTTTCCAAGGAGCAGCTGGTGGATTCGAACTGCCAATCTTTTGGTTAGTAGCTGAGCTCTTAACCACTACGCCAGCAGGACTCCCATACTTCCACAGTGATTGGTAAACAGGCACTCCAACTCCCTGAGTGCCACCACTGCAGATGTGCTGGACCTTCCCCCAGGACCCCCTGGACCTCCTATAATCCAGAAACCAAAGGTTAGGGCCTGGTCCAGCAGGAGCATACAGGACCCAGATCTAGCCTGTTTGTATTGATTGATCCAGGCCTTGCCATACTGGTTGTTATGTTTTAATGTCATCCTGCAGAAGTGGTACTTTGGGAAAATTATTCTGATAGCAGTATACAAGGGGCTAGAGAAGGAAAGATCCCAGAGGAAGAAATTCAGCTACAATTCTGTTGCCATAATCAGGAGGTCAGGTGATAAGCACCTGGACTAGTGTGACAGAGGAGAGAGAATTAATCTGAGCATCCTGTCATCCCAGGAAGGAACAGTGCTCCTTCGGAGTGCATGTGCTAATGACTCAGCTCCTGAGAAGGAGGGCAGGTCACAATGCAGCCCTGCTCCCAGGGTACCAAGGATGGAACACGGCCAGCAGCAACATTAGCTTTATCACCAAGTCAGCAAACTTCCAAATCAGGCTCTTTAAATTTCCCTGATTAAGGCTAGCCTTGAACTAGCCTGGATTGATTTCGAGCCAAGAGGTGAGCCCTTGTAGGGCTAGAAGGGTGTACTAGCAAAGATCAACAATCACATAATATTAAGAAGGCAGAAGAAAAGGGACCATAAGAAGGAAGAGAGAAAAGCAGAAGAGAAAAAAGGAAAATCCAGAAAGTGTTACAGACATCTCATCATAAAAATGGGTGGGTAGTTATTAGCCAAATTACAGTAGAACTTAATGACATTGAAAACAGAGAAAAATGTTTTGGTTGGGAGTGACCTGAAGTGAGACTGTAGGGATTAACACAGGAATAGATGAAGAAAAAGCAAATGGTATGCACATTGGACTATTGAATTTCCAAATTTACCAGGACCAAAAACAATTAACCCATGAACTTGTTCATGTGTTACAAAGGCAAAATCCATGGTTTGGTTTAGTGACTACCATTCCACACAAATGAAAGCACAAGAGAACCCACACTGAGCTGTGGCTGTTGTTGTGTGCCTTTCAGTCGACTCTGACTCATGGCAACTCTACAGCAGAGTAGAACTACCCCACAGGGTTTCCTAGATTGTAATCTTTACAGGAGCGGATCACCAAGTATTTTCTCCCCTGGAGCGGCTACTAGGTTGGAACCATCAACCTTTTGGTTAGCCGCTGAGTACTTAACCATAGTGCTACCAAAGTTCCTTTTGAGCTGTGAATGGACTTTCTGATTTATAAATATGTTCTTCCTAATCACCTTTTTAAATTTAAAGTATTGACAGCTGGAGTGTGGGGGGGAGAATTCTTGATTTTATTTCAGATAACATTAAACATTGAATACTAGCAGAACTTCATCTGGAGGTTAAACGTTAACTCGTAGTTAAGGATTCTATGCAGAAACTGAGCAGAACTCTGAATACATCCCAGATATAGATCCTGGACTCTCTCTGAATGAGAGAGGCATTGGAAATGTCTGATCTAGTAAGCGTCATGGATTGAATTATGTCCCCCAAAAAATGTAGGTATCAATTCGGCTGGGCCATGATTCCCAGTATTGTGTGGTTGTCCTCCATTCTGTGATTGTAATTTTATGTTAAAGAGGATTAGAGTGGGACTGTATAACACCCTTACTAAGGTCACATCCCTGAGCCAATGTAAATGAAATTTCCCTAGGGTGTGGCCTGCATCACCTTTTATCTTACAAGAGATAAAAGGAAAGGGAAGCAAGCAGAGAATGGGGACCTCACACCACTAAGAAAAAAGTGCAGGGAGCAGAGTGCATCATTTGGACCCAGATTCCTGTGTGAAGAAGCTCCTAGTCCAGGGGAAGACTGATGACAAGGACCTTCCTCCAGAGCTGACAGAGAGAGAAAGAATTCCCCTGGAGTTGACACCCTGAATTTGGACTTTTAGCCTACTTTACTGTGAAGAAATAAACTTCTCTTTGTTAAAGTCATCCACTTGTGGTATTTCTGTTAAAGTAGAACTAGATGACTAGGACAGCAAGCAACCCATTACACTAGCTCTCATGCTGGGATTTCACCAACAGGGATAGAATTCCTAAGGGATTATTGTAGAATCATAGAAGTTTGAGTAATGAGAGACCTGAAGTCCTAGGTTACTTCTCCTTATTCCTGGAAGAATTCAGATCCAGTCTTACTAGTTCTCTCTCCACGACTCTTATCATAATTCTTGGGGGTTTAAATATCCCTGAAGATGATCCGTCTAGTGTCTTGACTTTTAAAGTTTTTTCACTTCCTCACCCCCCTCCACTCCTCAGCCACTCACCCCTTTAGTCATATACAAGTCTAGACTTTGTCAATGAGAATTGTACCTACTCCATAGTCTTATATTTAAACATTCAGTTCTCCAACCACTATCTTCTATATTTTCAAATCACTTTCTCTTTTACCCCAATTTCAGAAACTCTTTAATCTTATCAGGGCCTCTAATCTACTGATCCCCCGGCTCACTCCCCTTCTTACCTAAGCTAGATTATATGGTCTATTATAATAAAACCCTTTCCCGCTCACCTATTTATCTATCAAAACACCAACCCTGGTTAAATCTGACTCTTGGCCTACTCAAATGAGCACCTGAGAGGGCTGAATCTGCATGGTGATAAACACACACCCTTGATCACTGGTCTCATGAACCCTAACCTCAAGAGGGCCTTTAATGCTTCTCAGTAATCCTTCTATATTTCCTAGCCCAGTAGTACTCAAATTGTGGTCCTTGGACTAGTGGCATCAGTATCAAATGGCACCTTATTAGAAATACAAATTTTCAGGCCCCATTTCAGACCTACTGAACCAGAAATTCTGGTGGCAGGACCCATCAATTTCCCTTTTATCAAACTCTCCAATTTTTTTTAAAGCTTTCATTATTATAAATTTTTTAACAAAATGTAGATAGTAAAACTGGTATAGTTAACCTTATATACCCATATCTAGCTTTAGAATTTATTAACTTTTTGCCATATTTACCTCATCTTTCTTCATTTGAGAGGTTTTATTTTAAATCATCAGTTGTGCTATCTGCATTGTAAAACTCTTGGTTATTTCAAACTGCAGTAAATGTCTACTACACATGAAGTTCTTGCATTCATGAGGAAATCAGAGAATATGTGCTATGTTTCCCTTGTAAGTTGACAATGGATAGAGAGAAGGGAAGAGCCATAAGAAGTGGAATGCAATGTGGCTAGAGAATAGGACCAGGAAATTTGAGCAAGGAGTGACCATAGCAATGTAAGCACCTTGGAGTTTGCAAAAATCATGGGAAAGGCTCTGAACTCTCCACAATCTGTAGCATAGGGACTCAGCCATTTTTAGTTAGATATTAAATATAAGTGACTATATAAGACTATATAGGAGTCCTTGGGTGGTGTAAACAGTTAAGTACTTGACTACTAGCCAAAGGTCAGCAGTTGGAAACCACCCAGTGGCCCTCGGAAGACAGAACTTGTCTCAGTGGCAACGGTTGTCGGGGTGGCGCGGACAATAACCAATGCCACAACTCTTACAGGGAAGTGGGGCCAGGAGGGTGACTCTGAGGAGTGGAACCCAGCTTCAGTCCCAGGACTTTATTTTATAGTCAATACAGCAAGCAGTGAAGCAAATAACAGAACAATGGGCTTTGGGTGAATAACAATAAGTTTCAGGCAAGGGAGGAGGAATTCAGGTAAACAAGCCAATCAGTAACGGGTTTGGAAAAACAAGTCGTGACAAGTCTCAACATGTTGGGGTCAAGTCTCAACATGCTGTGCAACATAGAGGCCTTTATACATCCATATTTTAATGGCACATATCCCCACAAGAACTGTCAATCTACTTCTCAAAAGTCACAGCCTTGAAAACCCTATGGAGCAGTTCTACTCTGCACACAGGGGGTCACCATGAGTTGGAATTGACTCGAAGGCAGCTAACAACAACAATATATAAGACGAGAGAACTCAGGGACACCAAGATGACAGTCAGCATGTGCTTAATACACACACCAATAAAAAATAAATGAAGGAACACCTAATATAGTACTACCAGGTACAGTACCCGTTTTGGTATTTAAACACCAGAGGGTCATCTCAGACCAAAAGGAAAACAAAATAAATGGGACAGGCTAAATGATAGAGACAATAAAAAATCAGTGGTTGCCAAGGCCTCAGGGGGAGGGGGAGAGATGAACAGGAACAGCACAGGGCATATTTAGGGCAGTGAAAATATTCTGTATGAAACTGTAACAGTGGACACATGACATGCAGTCATCAAAACACACAGGACTATACAACACAAAGAGTGAACCCTAGTGTAAACTATGACCTTTAGTTAATAATAATGCATCAATATTGGTTCATGAATTGCAACAAATGTACCACACTAATGTAAGATGCTAGTAATAGAAACAGGTGTAGGAGGAAGATGAGGTATATGGGAACTCTCTATACTTTCTGCTGTATTTTTTTTGTAAACTTGTAAGTGCTCTAAAAAATAATGTCTACTTAAAAAATTAAAAATAAATGGGACACAACTGTATAACTCCTCTCAGTCTTCAGACTCTTAGTCTAGAATTTTATTTGGGGCTCCTTCTCCTGGGCCTGGGCTGAACCTTCACCTGGCTTTGCCTTTGCAATTACCTATGTGACTCTCAGCTTCTGTCTCCATCCATTACACAACTATGAAGGGGGAAGCCATCTGGGAGGCTGACCCCTGACCTTCTAAGGAGGTGTTTAATTTGCTTTATTTGGTTACTTTTTCTCCCAGGAAGGAGTGAAGAAATCCCCCATGAGCTCTGAGGAGTAATTCTATAAGAATCTGAATATTTATATTTCTTGACAAAATTCTGGCCTAACCATGAATGTGCAGCATGCTTCCTGAGCAAAAAATGTGGATGAAATATCCAAAAGTAAGTACAATTTGCCCAAAAGGCAGGTAGGGGCCAGACAACAGGGGTGCTGTTTTTCAAGTTTTTCTTCATGATTTTCAGGCTTTCCTGATTGGGGCCACAAATCCATATTCAGATGTTCTGCTCTGTCTGATCTTGACATCTGTAAACCAATTCCCTCCTCCTATAGAAACCCTAGTTTCTGAGATAGCACTCCATTAGCACATGCATCTCAAGGTGGGGTGCCAAGGGCTCATGACAGGGATCCTCAATGTGCCTGGCTAAACTGTCATAATTAAAATTAATGGAGGAAATTGATAATGCAGATGGATATTGTGTTGTCACAATGCCCATGAATTGGAGTTGGGATAGTATACAGAAATGGAAGAACATTTTTAGTTTGGCAGCAATTTATTGTGTCATATCTGGCAGGTAGTTTCCCAAATTCATTTTCTGAAATTGCACTTTTATTTAAGCCAGTCTGCAGATCCTGTGTAGAAGATCAAACTGTACAGATGGAATTCTTAGCAAAAACTCTGGAGAAAGGTCCACATATTCACTACCCAATGTTGAGAGCCCCACTTTCAGGACCAGCTGTGTAGGTCCTCCATTTCTCTTCTAAAGAGTGCTCCTTCTTTGGGTGTCTCCTGCCTCAGTATTTCTTATTTCCTGTCCATTTCCTCTGGTTGGTTAGTTGCCCCACCCCCACCCCAAAAATATGTGTTGGAATTCTAACCCCATCCCTGTGGATGTAATCCTGTCTGGAAATGAGGTTTTCTTTGTTATGTTAATGAGGCCATATCAATGTAGGGTGTGTCCTAAACCTAATCACTTCCGAGTTACCATGAAACCTGTGAGAGCTGGAACTTGCTGGGGCTGCCTTGTTCTTCTGAGTCTCCCAAGTTTCCCACCTTTGACAGGGTGCAATCTTACCATTTTTCTATTGCTCTCTATTAGTGGAAAATATTTGAGGTTTCCTTCTCTGACAGGTTCCCACCTTACACAGTTTCTCTCTTTCACAGGTTTTACTGTATAAGGAGCAGCGTAGAGACAGAGACAAGCAAGCACAAATGGAGGAAGATAGATGCCAAGGGACTGAGGAATATCAGAGCTATAGCAGCTGAGACAAGGGTCTTCCCCTAGAGCTGACAGACAGAGAGCCTTCCTCTATAGCTGGTGTCCCGAATTCCAACTTCTATTCTCCTAAACTGTGAGAAAATAAATTTCTGTTCTTTAAAGCCACCCACTTGTGGAAATTGTGTTACAACAGCACTAAGTAACTTAGATACCGTATTAAGTAATTTTCCTATTGAAACATGCCAGGCCTCCTAATCTCTGTAAATTCCACTCAATTTATTTGACAGTAATTGGAAATAGTTAAAATGCTAGTTGACCCTTTGTTACCCTGACCAGTGAACTACAAATCCCCTTTTGCTAAATTTTAATTGGGGTGGATTTTTTCCTATATCCTTTAATCAAGTATGTTAAAAATAAATTGAAGTTTTGAATCAGGGAATGTAACTCAAGTACTCAAAGTCAGGAGAATCACTCACATTAACTTTTTGGATAAAGAATATGCACAGAAATGCATGCCTCTTAATAACCCTGGTGGCACAGTAGTTAAGAGCAACAGCTTCTAACCAAAAGGTCGGCAGTTTGAATCCACCAAGTGCTTCTTGGAAACCGTATGGGGCAGTTCTACTCTGTCCTTTAAGGTCGCTATGAGTCAGAATCAACTCGACAGCAACGGGTTTGGTGTTTTTTTTTTAATAAATGCATACTATTCGATTACAAATTTCATAGGCTTTTTCTCGAGAAGAGGGAGGTCTTGATTTTTTTTTTTTTTTAAACAAGAAATGGTATTTAAAAATGAATCACATAGAACCCATTAAGCAATTTTGGTCGTTTCTTTTCCTCACGTTCTTAAGTTTTTCAACAGTAAATTCCTAGGCATCTTTAGGTATATAAGACATATGATTGGGAAGTAATACTTTACAATCATATAAGACGTATGATTGGCCATTCAATCATTCATTCATTAAATAAACATAGCTGTTGTATTACGTGCCAGACACTCTTAAGCACTGGACATATTTATAAAAGAGAAATAATTGCTTTCCTGGAGTTGCTCATGGTTGGGGTATGTTGTTAGCTGCTATTGAGTCAGTCCCTGACTCATGGCAACTCCATCCACAAGGGAATGAAACACTCCCAGGACACTTGTGATCCATAGGGTTTTCACTGGCTGATTTTCAGAAGTAGATCACCAAGCCTTTCTTCCTAGTCCACCTTAGTCTGGAATCTGTTCAGCATCATAGCAACATGCAAGCCTCCACTGACAGACGTGTGGTGGCTACACAGGAGGTGCATTGGCTGGGAATTGACCCCGGATATCCTGCATGAAAGCTGAGAACTCTACTACTGAACCACCAATGCCCACCATGGTTGGGGTATGTGAACTTGCCTTTAGAGGGTGAGCAAGTATAGGCAGTGAGGAGATGCCCCTGATTAGGAAGCCTCTCAGCACTTCTGCTACATCAGGTATCCACCTTGTGGTATCGAGCCTGACCTTCAGATCCAGCATCTGGGGGAGGATCCAGTAACCAAGGTGGATTTCTCATCTGATGGGAGCATGGTAAGTTTTCCAGCTTCTGGAGGTGGGAGTAGGAATGAACATAATACATGACATTTTAACTCAGAGTAGTTGGAACAAACAGAAGGAAAGTTAGGTAGCTCTTGACTAAAGAGGCATTCTAAAGCTGCAAATCCTTCTTGATTGTCGAGAGATTAATTAGGCCTACGCTTCCAGCATTTATTCTGCCTTTCTCCTGGTAAACCTGAGATTAATGTCTGATGGCTGGACAATATATTTATTGCTTAAGGTCATGTGACTTACTTAATCATTTTAATATGATACCTCGGGGTAACCAATCTGTTCTTTAACAGGACCAAGGCTATCCAGGCCTTGTTCTTTGCCTTTAGGAATCAGAGTACTGCAGTGAGTCTTAGGTAGCCCTGTGAGTGCTGGGGGTGGGAAGAGGGGAGCATAGCACAGCCTATCCCTGGAATGATCTGCCCCGAGCAAGGTCTTCATAGAACTTTATAGAACGTTCAAGGGAATTTCCATTCTTTGGACACCTTCTAGGTTCTAGAAATTTTTAATGTGTGTGTATGCTTATGCACGCACACACTATGACTCTAGCCGTCTGGTGAAACCTCTGGACTCCTTCTTAGAAGAATGTTTTTAAATGCATAAAATAAATTATGTAAGCTTGCAAAGGAAATAAATTATTTTAAAACAGAGTTACCAAAGTACTTTTTAGTGTGATACAGTGATTAAGTGCTTGGCTGCTAACCAAAATGTCAGCAGGTTGAATCCACCAGCCGCTTATGGGGCAGTTCTACTCTGTCCTACAGGGTCGCTGTGAGTCAGAATCGACTCCACGGCAATGGGTATAGTAATATATAGGCTTTTTTATTAACAACAAGACTCAGTGGCAGGATGAAACAATCATGGATAAAAATGACATTTTAAGAAATCTGGAACAACTGATGTGATTTAAACATAAATGCAAATTCTATTGGTGACAAAGTCTCTGGTGCTGCCAATACACTGTGCTGTGTTGCCTACATTCATAATTAAAAAGAAAACTACATTTCAGCCAGAGGTTAATGAAACAGAGATATAGAAACTTTCTCATCCAAGTCCCTGGATCCCTTATCTCCACGGAAGCTTTGAGATTGTTGTTGTTGTGTGCCCTGTAGATCTCAGAGGAAGAGCCAGTTTCAAGTTAAAGGATGGCTTGCTTCTTACAGCAACTTCAGTAGCTTTAGATTTGGAACAAACCTCACCAAAGACCTAAACCTATACAATCTCTTGACTCAGTTGTGATCCATGGAGTTAGACTGGTGGGATTTGTTAGATTCAAAGAGAGACTTTCTGCCTAGCGTACCCAGACAATTGATTTCAACGTATTTCCCAAATCGATTTCAATGTATTTCAAGGACAGTTGCATGTCCTTGAAATCATACAGGAACTGGGTTAAATCCATTAATTAATATATATTATCATTTCCTGTGAAGTTTTGTTTTATAAGTCTTCATGTATTTAGACCATAACCTCCACCACAACTGCTTACTATCTGCGTAACCACTGGTAAATTATAACCTTTGAGCTGTAATGCACGTCACAGCACAATTCCAAATACAAATGGTGGCATTTAGGTAGAACATGTCAGTTTTCCTCCTTCTTCTTTTATTCCTTCTCTTGAAGAGACAGTACTAGGTTATAACAAGTCTTCTGTCAATCTTCTTACCACCTCTCTCAAGCAAGAAGAGAGTCAACTCAGATGGACTTACGGATAGTTGTTGCTGTTAGTTGGTATTGAGTCATCTCTGACCTTATGTATTACAGAAAGAAATGTTGCTGATCCTGCACCAGGCAACATTTTGTTCTGTAATACGTAAGGTCTTCATAATCACTGGTATGTTTGAGTCCATTGTTGTGATTATTGTGTCATCCATCTCATTGAGGGTTTTCCTTGTTAGCCCTCTGCTTTACCAAACGTGATGTCCTTTTCTAGCAATTGATCTTTTCTGATGACATATCCAAAGGAAGGCCCACCATCCTCACTTCTAAGGAACATTCTGGTGGTATTTCTTCTAAGTCTGATTTATTCGTTTTTTTGGCAACCCACAGTATATTCAATATTCTTAGTCAATATTCATCAATTCTTCTTCTGTCCTCTTTTTTCACTATCCAACCTTCACTTGCATATGAGGTGATTGAAAAGACCATGGCTGGGTCAGGCGCACCTTAGTCATCAAAGTGACGTTTTTGTAAAGATACAGTCCATGGTATACTCATCTTTGCTTTTTAACACTTTCAAGAGGTCTTTTGCAGAGGATTTGCCCAATGCAAATCTTAAATAACCTCTATTGTTGTTGTTGTTAGATGATGTTGAGTTGGCTACAACTCAGAAACCCTATGTACAGCAGAATGAAGCACCACCTGGTCCTGCACCATCCTCACAATCATTGTTATGCTTGAGCCCATTGTTGCAGCCACTGTGTCAATCCATCTTGTTGAGGGTTTTCCTCTCTTTCGCAGACCCTCTGTTTTACCAAGCACGATGTCCTATTCCAGGGACTAGTCCTTCCTGATAACATGTCCAAAAACACGTGAGACGTAGTTTTGCCACACTTGGTTCTGTTTGTACTTCTTCCAAGGCAGATTTGCTCATTCTTTTGGCAGTCCATGGTATATTCAATATTCTTTGCCAACACCATAATTCAAAGGTATCAATTCTTCTTCAGTCTTCTTTATTCTTTGTCCACCTTTCATGTGCATATGAGGCAATTGAAAACACCATGGCTTGGGTCAGGTGCACCTTAGTCCTTAAAGTGACATCTTTGCTTGTTAACATTTTAAAGAGATCTTTTGCAGCAGATTTGTCCAATGCAATGCATCGTTTAATTTCTTGACTGTTGCTTCCATGGGCATTGATTGTGGATCCAAGTAAAATGAAATACTTGACAACTTCAATCTTTTCTCCGTTTATCATGATGTTGCTTATTGGTCCAGTTGTGAGGATTTTTGTTTTCTTTATGTTGAGGGGTAATCCATACTGAACGCTGTAGTCCTTGATCTTCATCAGTAAGTGCTTCAAGTCCTCTTCACTTTCAGCAAGGTTATGTCATCCGCATAACGCAGATTGTTAATGAGTCTTCCTTCAATCCTGATGCCCCGTTCTTCTTCATATAGTCCAGCTTCTTGCATTATTTGCTCAGCATGCAGACTGAATAACCTCTAGATATGTAAAATGTACTTCTAGGATTAGTTTAGCGGTTTCTCAAGAGGTAGGGGACTGTGAGGGCCCCTCTAGAGGAGATAGAGAAGTTTTAATTGTTCTCTCTTCTACTTTACTGTATAAATCTGTATGAAATTCTGTCCAGACATTGTAGTCAATTTCAGACTACCTTTGCATGCATGCAAATCTGTTAACATTTATCCAGTTATAAATTGTGTTCTCTCTCTTCTATATCTGTATGGAGGCACTCTTTGTTGCCAAGATTCTTTCATTTCCCCAATATGGGCCTGAAAACCATAAGCAACAGGACACAATGAGAAGGACCAGAAGAAATCATCTAAACCTTAGCAGAGCCTAACTAAGATAGAGGAAAGCATCAGCCCTACTCTAGCCAAGAAAAATTGTGAAATTCTTTGAAATAAGCAAAAAGGTTTGGGGGTGGCATCTCATCAGTGGACTGCTAGGCGCTGTCTAGAGCAGTGCTGACCAACAGAAATATACTGTGAATCACAAATGCGATCATGTGTATAATTTTGTATTTTCTAGTAGCCCATTAAAAAAAAAATAAGAAAAAAGAAACAGGTGACATTAATTTTAATAATAATTTTATTAAACCCAATACGTCCAAAATATTATCATTTCAACATATTACCATTTTTTTAAATTAGTAATGAGATATTTCACTTTTTTTTAATTCTAAATCTTCAAAATCCAACGTGTCCTTTATACTTATGAGCCAAAAAATCAGTTGCTGTTGAGTCGATGCCAACTCATGGTGAACCTATGTGTTGCAGAGTAGAATTATGCTCCATTTATACTCATGAAATATCTTAATCAGACTAGCCACATTCCAAGGGCTCAACAGCCACTTGTGGCTACTAAAGTGGACAGCACAGCCTACAGAGGACTCTTCAGGTGTTATCTGATTCTATAGCCCTTGACTATTTTGCAAATCTGTAGAAATAGAAGTTAACTTGTGGAAGGCTGATGATATGTAAATGATTTCTATCCATATGAATACAAATGAGTTTTGTCCAGTGAAGGTGTACCAATTCCCACCTTGTGGAACTGGCATCTATCTATCAGCAAATTATCTTTAGCGTTCCTGATTGCCTGTATGCATGTTTTTCCTTCGGATTCTCCTTTGAACCAGTTTGTACTTCTTACTGGTTTCCTCATTAAATAATGAGTGAAATAAAACATTTGACACATATTTATTTTATATTTATATGACAGTCATAGTTTTTTTTTTTCTTTTTTTAAATTACCCTTTAGCACCTGATTCCCCCCAAACTTAGGTCATCCCTGTAAGTGGGTTTGGCAAAGGGTGAGGGGATAACCCTGAGTTTCTGACTGAGGATGTAACTGGAAGAAACTGAATTGACTGAGCTGCTTGAAAGGGCAAGATAATGTTTACTGTCATTTTTGGACATAGGGGCTCTAGAGTTGAGTTTATTTCAGTATAGAGTTATAAAAAAATTGTATGTTTGCACAGCCAAATTTGAGGGCTGCTGCATTATTATTATTTTGAATCCTACATTTTTAACTTGTTCACTTATATACCAAAAAAAGAAAGGGAAAACAGATGTTGTGCTGGTCTTAGAGAAACAGGATGGAAAATTGAACACCATTAGAGTGTTTTCTCTCTCTCCACCTCTGTCTCCAGCACTTATCTCTTCACTTGTCTGCATATTAATTTCATTGTCCCAGACTGGCTTCTCCATTAATTGTGAACCAGCTGCTAGCATCTCTTACTCATATCCTTTTTGAGAGAAAACAAGAGCAGTGTTAGCATAAATCTTTTTTTTTTGAAAATGCCAGCATGAGAATAAGTATTATAACTCGGAAAGGAGGGTGGAATTTTTTATAGTGCTTTTTAGCAGGCAGGGTCAGCTGAAGTTCAACTAGCTTCAACAATATTTGCTCAAAGATGATTCTCAGAAAAGGGAGGAATTATTCTTTCTAATTAGCAGTCATTGTTCCGACAATTTAGATTTTATCAAGAGGACTGGGAGGCACAATTAGGGGCTAAGGTCACGTGCAAGCAGGGGTGGGAAGAACGGCTACAGTGGACAAAGACATTCACTGGCCACAGTGGAAAATTTTCAGTCCTTCAGTGTTTCTTACACCTTACAGTCCTAGGCTCATAGAGATCCTTTTCTCCACCTTCAGTTGGCTAAATTCTAGGGAAGGATTTTGATTGATCTGACTTGGAACATGTTCTTATCCCTGGACCACTTACTGTGGTCAAGGAGGCAAAGTCAAGAAAAAAGAGGCAGTTTCCAGTCAGACCCGAAGGCTAGAGGAGGGGGAAGAGCAGCTCCCAACAAGGAGAGGGGTACTTAAGATTTAGTTAAAGGGATATCATGGTGAGCAGGGCAACTCCCACCCCCATCTCCACTTGTGTCAATGAAACCCACCTTCTCCTTCAAGGTGAATGTCCCTAAGGGAACACTGTTGGAGGTCTATCCAGAGACCTTTCAGCCTTAGCAAGCACGGAGAGCAAACCCAGCTGAAGTGAAAGCCTTCTCCTGGAGCAGCCTCAGTGCCAACTGCTGAAAGGCTGGACCCAGCCCTAATGCTCAGATTTCTCCTTCTGAAAGCATTGGAACTTTCTAAATTATCACCATGGCTGTGTGTCTTAGTCATCTAGTGCTGCTATAACGGAAATACCACAAGTGAATGGTTTTAACAAAGAGAAGTTTATTTCCTCACAGTAAAGTAGGCTAAAAGTCCATATTCAGGGTGTCTGCTCCAGGGGAAGGCTTTCTCTCTCTGTCTGCCTTCTCATCAATGTTCCCCTGGACTAGGAGCTTCTCCGTGTAGGGACTCTGGGTCCAAAGGACATGCTCTGCTCCTGGCACTGCCTGCTTGGTGGTACGAGGTCCCCCTGTCTCTCTGCTCACTTCTCTCATTTATATCTCAAGAGACTGCCTCAGGATACAATCCAATCTTATAGACTGAGTCCTGCCTTACTAACACAACTGCCACCCATCCTCCCTCATTCACATCATAGAGGCAGGATTTACAACACATAGGAAAATCACACAATACCAGGAATCATGGCCCAGCCAAACTGATACACACATTTTTGGGGGGACATAATTTAATCCATGACACTGCGCAACAGAAAAGATAAACAGGGTTGGATTTAATAAACAGCCCAACATTGGCAGGCCTCCATGCCTCTTCATTGTTTTCTCTCTCTCCTTTTGGGCAGCAAAATTCCTTTCATGTGCTCAGTGCCCATTAACCCCTTCTTACCTATAAAAATAAGACAGATCTACCCTATGAACATATTAGGAAAAAAATTTAAGATTTAGGGAAAGGAAATATCTATCCTTATTATTTGCATTTTGCTACAAGAGCAAGGTGGTTATCTTAGAGTCAAAATCCTTGGAATTTGAATCCTAACTCCCCACTAAGCTGCTCTTGACCTTGGGCAAATACTTAACATTAATAACATCCACCTCAAAATTTAATGGGATTATGTATTTAAAGATCACACCATTATGTCTGGCATATATTATGAGTCAATAAATAATTCTTTTGTGATGTTGATGATGATGGTGATGATCATGAAGGTAACTGAAACCTACCCATTTTATGTTTGCACTCACCATTACTATTACTATTTTTAAAATAGAATTTCAGGAATGGAAAGGACCTCACAGATGATCTCAGCCAGATGATCAAGCAGTTGCCTCTCTAAAGAGGTAGCATATTATCTCAATCACTCCAGGATCAGGGTCACCCCTAGGACGGAGGGGGACAGGAGTGGGGGGTTCATGGGGTAAGTGAAGCCAAGAGAACTCTCATTTCAGGGTATTGGGTCCAGGATCTTGGCCTTTTAATGTGGGGGGGGGGGTGGGTGTTTATATGTAAGAGAGAAAGAGATGGTGTGTGTATAGGTGTGAATGCGAGTACATGTGTGTCAGAGACACTGTGTGTGTGTGTGCATGCATCCATGTGTGTCTGTGTGTCTGGATCTGTGTATGTTCATGGGATGTGATGATTAAACAGTATGTGATATAAGGAAATTATCAACATTGACACTGATTACAGATGCTGGCAAATTAGCAATGTAGAAAGGGGAAATGAAATTTTGGCTTAGCTCTGAAAAAGTAATACTAATTACTGTCATTTACATGAACCCCTCACCATTTATGCTTAATTATCATGCAGCACAATCATAATCATGTGCATTATTAAATATAGCCCATTTAACTTTCATGTAAGTTGTGTTGATTAGAATCATCAACTCTGCTCTAACTTACATGCTCTGCCCAGAATTCAGTTTGTGGCAGAGCATGTAAGAGCCATATTACTTAAAGTCCCTGTTACTTCTGGGGCTATCAAGGGGGACCTGACTCCTTGGAGTTGATAGTTACTCTAGTTTGAGAAAACAGTTCTCTCAACCGTATCCCAATGCGGGGGGAGACACAAAGGATCTAATGTCTTTCTCCCTCTTCTTCCCCACCAGAGGGTCTTCAGAGTGCCCAGAGAGCTTACCTCCCACAGCTGTGAGGACACACAGCTGAGAAGACACACACACACAATGACAGCAAAAGATGGCAACAGAGAGATACAGACACACAGACCAAGAGACAAGGGGAGAGATGGAAAGAGATGTAAGAGACTTCAAAAAAAGCAGAGAGAGGACTTAACAAAGTGAAAGCAATAAAAGATAATACCAGCTACATGTAATTAGAGGAACCTTGCTAGATAAGGAAAAATAATACAAGCTACTATTATTAAGGGCACTTGTTAAAGGTGCCAAGAATACCTCTCTTGGTGGCCAGTTATTGCAGCAGGTATGTGATGGGCCCTGTGAGCTACAGTTTCACCTCTGAAAGGGCAGCTGAAAAGGAATTCTTAGTTGAGGTTTACTCTACTTTCATTATAGTTACCCAATCTAACTTGCCAGGGAATAAGTTAGGGATAAAGTCAGGCTTTGCATTGTAAATAAGAAAACCAAACCAAACCAGTTGCCACGGAGTAGAGTCGATTCCGACTCATGGCGTCCCCGTGAGCTGCAGAGTAGAACTGTGCCCCCCTCTAAGCATTTTAAGAAATTTAAGAAAGTGAATGTCATGATAATTTGTATACTATACCTTTCTCAGGCTTTGATATTCTTCACGAAGTTCCCCAGGCTTGCTTAATTTGACTGGTGCTCTGAATATGAACTCTGGAGGAAAGGAAAAAGAAAACACTTTTTAACAGGCCTTTCTAGGAAGGAACTTCCTACTGCTCCCCGCACATTATAAACCACATGAAAAACTGCAGCCATCTTAATTTGAATATTCATTCATTTAGCAAATATTTATTAAAGGTTATAAACCAGGGACTGTTCTAAGCACTGGGAGAAGCCTGAACAAATAAAGTCCTTGCTCTCATGGAGCTTTACAATCTTGTGGAGGGAAACTGACAATAAACAAGTGTGTATGTATATTACACAACTGGTGGTACTAAGTGCAATGGAGGAAAATAAAATGTAGGGTGGAGGAAAAAGGTTATTTTGTATAGCGTGGTCTGGAAGAGCCTCATTGATAGAGTAACATGTCGAAACACCTCAAGGAAAAACTGTATCTAAAGCTATTAGCTCAATGTTAGCAGGTAACATCTTAAATGAGTTAAAGTTTTATTCATTAAAAAAAAAAAAAAAAAAAAAAAGGCAGAGAGAAGCAGAGACAGAGATGTAAATAGACAAAAATAGAAATAAAAAGTGGATTAGAGACAGACACAGAGAGCCAGTTCAGCGAGGACAGTGAATTTAGAGGCCTGGTTGTTTTTCTCTGGTACTTAGACCAAATGATTCCCAAAGTAGATCCAGCCAATTGTAGAGTCCATCATTGTCCTGAATGGTAGGAAGAAAATGAAGAAGGGGATGAAAACAGAATGGGAGATAAAGGGAAGAGGGAGACAAAGTTAACAGAAAGAGAGAGAAACAGGGAAACACAGACAGAGAGGGTCAGGGGAAGAGAAGGGGATCCTGAGCAGTGTTAGTGAGTCTGCTGGACCCTTGTTAAGTATGCACTTGATCAGAGGCTGTGGAGGACACCTTCATATCCTCTTTTTGTTAAATAAAATTTCCATGTTCTTAATAGGCTGCGTTGTTATTGTTGGTTGCTATTGGGTCAATTTCGACTCATGGCAATCCCATGTGTGCAGAAAAGAACTGCTTCATAGGGTTTTCAAGGCTGTGACCTTATCTACCAAGGTGCCTCTGAATGGGTTCAAACCACCAATCTTTAGGCTAGTGGTCTAGTACTTAACTGTTTTGGCCACCCAGGGACTCCTAAAGGGCTGTGTAGATATAATTTATTGGGCACTTACCACGTACCTGGAACCAGGCTAAGTGTTTTTACACATATTGACTCATTTAACCCTCCAAATGACTTTATCCAGTAGGTACTACTATTATGCCCATTTTACGGAAAAGATAACTGAGGCAATTATTTGTCCGAGTCACCCAAGTAGTAAGTGAAATCCTGAGTTCTCAACCACAACATATTTGTTTTCTTATCACCAGCAAAGCCTGTTATGTAATAATATAATAGCTAAGGGATCTATGACTTAAAAGTGTTCTTGCTTAACTACAACATATTTCAATTAATTTAATATACAATTAAATCAACATTCCCCAAATAAATAATTTTTATTTCAATCAAGACCTCACCACCTTGCCACCTCAGTAAGAGAAGCAGTGGCAGAACACTTACGCTGTGGTTAACAGTGAGAAATAGAAGCTTCGAAGGGTTTGGTTACTTTATGAATATCACACAGTGAGACAGGGCAGTTCAGACTCTAACTCCAATTTTCCACTCTATGGGTCCCGTTTGCTGCAGTGAGTTTGGGTTCTGTTGTTTTTCAGTTGACAGACTTTGTAGGGGTTGGAATTTGGTTCCTCAGTGACTCTAATTTCCCCTGTGGAAACTCATACAAAATCTCTTTATCAGCTTTCTAATCTGTTAATAAATTACGATAATTTTTAAGATCACTTGGTTATCAACCTCAGAGATTAATTGGATAATTAATTTTAGCTAAGTGCTTATGAAATATAAAGTGCTCCATAAGTCTTAAGGATTTATGCTCCAATGTTCTCATTAGGCCTAGAACAGAATTCTCTGCCGCTTTCCTTCATCTCTTCCTCCTCCTTTCTCTCTTTTAAATAAGAATAGATTTCACAAAAATTACTCAAAAAGAATCATAGGCCTAAATATAAAATGCAGTGCTCTAAAACTTCTAGAAGAAAATGTATGTGGCATAAGGTTTGGTGGTGAGTTTTTTTTTTTTTTTTTAATATATAACAATTTATTTTATATTTGTTGTTCTTGAGAATATACACAGCAGAACATACATCAATTAAACAATTTCTACACGTACAATTCAGTGACATTGATTGCATTCTTTGAGTTGTGCAACCATTCTCACCAGCCTTTTCTGAGTTGTTCCTCACCTATTAACATAAACTCATGCCCCCTAAGTTTCCTATCTAGTCTTTCGGTTACTGTCATCAATTTGGAGCCCTGGTGGCATAGTGGTTAAGATTTCGGCTGTGAACTAAAACTTCGAATCCACCAGCTGCTCCTTGGAAACCCTATAGGGCAGTTCTACTCTGTCCTACAGGGATAGCTATGAGTCAGAATCGACTCAATCACAATGGGTTTAACAGGTGTCATGGATTGAGTCGTGTCCCCCGAAAATATGTCAGCTTGGCTGGGTCATGATTCCCAGTGTTATATGATTGTGTAATCTGATGTGATTTCCTTATGTGTTGTAAACTCTATCACTATGATGAGGTTATATGTGATCTCCTTATGTGTTGTAAATTCTATTACTGTGATGAGGTTATTATACTGATGAGGTTACAAGCTCTTCCTCAACATGAAAGCTTTTTCCTAGTTTCCAATGCCATCAATTCATTACTTTAAAATTATTTCTATCATTTCAATAGGCCCTTGGGAGGAAGGGCAGGTCGACGTATATGCTGACTTCTTGACCTGGAAACCTGCTAGTTATTGTATTTACAATTTTGAGGAGCTCCAAGTTTGTGACTTGAGCTTGAAGTTAAGCTTGAGCTTGAGACTTGAAGAATAGACCAATAGAAGCAACTTTATAAGATCCCAAGAGTTACTGTTCAAATATGAATAAAGTCTCCGGATATAAAATGTAGAAAGAAAATTGATCACACCAGGTGGCAGTCATTCCACCGCACATTTCTTAGGTGCAATTCCAAGGCCCTTTATATAGGAAAAGTCCTGGATACTTGATTATTACATTCAAAAGCTGCCAATCTAAGTGAAGATAGAGGGTGTACATTTGTGGTATAGTTTTCCCCACTTGCAGGCTGGCTAAAACATACCTAGTGCTGACAAAGGAGAAGGGGAGAGATCACCCAGATAGGAGTGGGCAAGATCTTATGACCATGAGCCCCTAGAGGAGAAGACTCCACTTACCCATACATTGCCTATCCTCTGTCCAGCAAGAAAGATGCTCCTCTGTAAACTTGCACCCCCATCCAACCCATCTTGGTTGGAAAAAGCCTATGCACAAGCAGGACACCCCAGGAATGGAAAGTGAGGCCCGAAACTCTTGCAAGTGTGGTGGTGACATGAAAGGAATTCTCCTACCTGTCCAAGTTGGAACTCGACAAAATTAGGTCAGGATGTCCTATAGAAGAATAAGCTGTGACTCTATTACAAATGGAACACCACTTGTTACATACTTACTACGAGCCAGGTATTGTGCTCAGCACTCTATGTACATCATCTCATTTAATCCTCTCAACAGTCTATGAAATAATTATAGTTACTACACCATTGTACAGGTAAGTGATGTTAAGCAACTCTCCTAAGATCACTGAGCTGGCATTAGATTCTGACACTATCTTACATTAGATCCCCTCCTTTCTCTTGCATCATTGTTCTCTTGAAACATGAGTGCATCATCAATGCTGATTCCCACTAGATCACACAAACCCTCCTCAGAGAACATATTGGGAAGGCAGATGACTGTCATGGTCATTTTTACTTAACAGACTGAAACCCTGGGCATTAAACTGCAAATCCAAAGAAAGTGGCAAGAAAGAGAATTCAGCTTTCCTGGTTATTCAGCTGCCGGTCATCCATTAATTTTTCAGTAGGGATAATCCTTTGTGGGGAGCCCTGTGGCGCAGTGGTTAAGCGTTTGGCTGCTAACCAAAAGGATGACAGTTCGAATCCACCAGGCGCTCCTTGGAAACCCTATGTGGCAGTTCTACTCTGTCCTACAGAGTCGATGAGTCTGAATTGACTCAAGGGCAACGGGTGATCCTTTGTGGGGATGAGAGGGCCTCTTATGCCCATGGAGGCCCTGCCACCCCCAGGTCCTAGAAGATACTGGTGCAACTTAAGCCTGTGCTTCCTTTATATAGCTGTTGATTTTTGAACATATTGACAATTAAAACAAAAGCAAGAAGGTGACAGCATAGGTTAGTATGAACTTTGGAGTCATACAGCCTAGGTATGAATCTGACACAGCTGTTCACTAGCTAGCTGTGTGGCATTGGGAAAGTTACTTTACCTTGTTAAGCCTAGGTTTCCTGTAAAATAGATACATTAATATTTCATTCATAGGGCTTATTGCTTGCTTAAATGAGATGCTTGATAAATGCTTGCCACACAGATGCTCAACAAATGCTATCTATCGGTCTGTCTTTCTAGCTATCTATGTAGCTCTATCTTTTATCAATAATGATCATCCTTGTCATCATCATCATCAATATTGTTATTTTTCAAAATCAAGTACAGGTTTTGCTGATTGGTTTCCAATTTAATCACTCCTGAGAACACTGAAGTTCAATTCAGCAAGTGGTAGTACCTTCATGGCTCATACTCTGCCTAATTGCCATAATAAAGTCATTTAACACCATAAGCAACCTGCTTCAAACTTTGGATAATTATCTTCCTGATGTGATAAAACAGAAGAAACCCCAGCTCTGTAAATCAGGACTATGCTCCTTTGCCATGGCCTCACTGTGTAGGCGGCTGTCTACACAGTGTAGAACTTTTTAACCTGGTACCCCCATTCCTCCAGCCTTGCCTTGTTTTCCCCTCTCCACCCCAGCTCTATTCTGTGTCCTTCCTGGTAGTCCAGATCTCCTTCCACAGTCTCCTAAGAGTCTGTCCTCAAGAAGTTGCTGCACACCAGGAATTATTTCCAGATGCTGAATCCTGGGCATTCCCTATCTGGCCTGTCCTACTATCTGAGCTCCAAGGATTTGTTGAGAATTTATGATGCCCCAATTCCTGTAGAAAATCCATATACACTTACTCACATATTCAACAAGCTCATGTCCCCCAAAGTAGGCTGCTGGATAAAGAGTGATACAATAGAAAAAAAATTATGGATTTTATTCTTATTCAAATCTGGATTTGAATCCTGACTCTATCACTTATTACCAGGACTTTGAAAATTCTTTAACCTCTGTGAACTTGAGTTCCACCATGTGTAAAATGGGGATAAAATATCTCGTTTATAAGAGTTATGATTATTATTAGAAGTATACAAGAATGCATGGCTCCATAAATAATAGTTCCTTCTTTTTCTTCTTCCTGTACTGAGACTCGTCTATTTTTAACCATTACCTCTATGCAGATAATTCCTAAATTCAGTTCACATTTATTGTATAAAAATGACTGTTAGATCCTTTCGAGAAGCTGGTGGCCCCAAAAAGATATTTCCACATCCTAATCCCCAGAACCTGTGAATATTACCTTATATGACAAAAGGGTGAATATTACTCTATAAGGCAAAAGATGTGATTAAATTAAGGATTTTGAGAGGAAGCACTTATCCTGGATTATCTGGGTAGTACCTAACACCCAATGACAAATGTCCTTATAAGAGTGAAGCAGAGGGAGATTTGACAGATAGAGGGGGAGGCAATGTGATCTCAGAGGCAGAGATTGAAGCAATTGTCACAAGCCAATGAACACCCGGAACCACCAGAAGCTGGAAGAAGCAAGGAATGGGTTCTCCCCTAGAGCCTTTAGAGGAGACACAGCCCAGCAGACACCTTGATTTCAGGCTTCTGGCTTCCAGAACTGTGAGAGAATAAATTTCTGTTGTTTTAAGCCACCCAGTTTGTGGTAATTTGTCATAGCAGCCATAGGAACACTGACTAATTGGATATAGGGAATAGGTAACAGGCTCCTCAGAGCTGACAGTTTCTGCCTAGGGAGATTGGTGAAGGTGGTGCCCTTCACTAAGGCTGGAAACAAAAGAATAGCTTTAAGGAAGAAGTTGGTGAGTTCAGTTTTTGACATGCTGAGTGTTGGGAGAGACAGTCTTCCATGGGTCTCTTGAGCTCCTACACATCTTGCTGAGTATGCCAAGAATGCAAGGTCCAAACCACTTTTTACCAGGGACATTTTTCAGGCTGGTTTTTTGTAGCGAGCAACCTTGAAAGATTCCTTCTAGGACAAAGAGCAGGCTTGCATACTGCTTGTTATAAAAACAGGGGATTCCTCAAGCTCAGTGTCCCTTTCCTGTAATAAAATCCACTGCATGTGCAGGCATCCACCCCGGCCCTCCATGTCATCCCTGTAAGACTTAGGGTGCAAGGGTAACCAATGTCAACTTGCTGATACTCATGCTGCTTGCTGTGCCGTGAGTAATAAGGTCCTTTGTCTCTGACACAGGAATCTCATGTCTTCTGTCTGCATCCAAACAAACAGTATCAGGCTAACTTATTAGCTTGAAGGTAGGTGGCTTAGGCTGGGTCCTCTAGAGAAGCACATCAGTAAACAGTATAAATATATAGAGAGAGATTTTCATAGAGAGATTTTCATATTAAGGAAATGGCTCATGTGGTTGTAGAGGCTTATCAAGTTCCCTGTAGACTAAATTATGACATAGGCTAAATTATGACATAGGGCTGGAGAGTTGATATAGCGCTGAGGTAGGCAACTGAAGGTGTATTGCTGGCCTTGCCAGCTAAAGGCAAACTGCTTCTGATGGTCATTTGAAACAGGTATGGAGAAAAAGGCATTAGCCAGATCAATAGCTGCATATGAGGTTCCAGGAGATGTATTAATTTGCTCAAGCATTGAGTCTACATCTGGAACAGCAGCTGCAATTGGAGTCACCACCTGGTTATGTTTTCGATTATCCACTGTCATTCTCCAAGATCCATCTGTTTTTTGCACAGGCCAACTAGGTGAGTTGAATGGGGATGTGGTGGGAATCACCATCCCTGCATTCTTCAAGTCCTTGATGGTGGTAAAATCTCTGCAATCCCTCCAGGACTGTGGTATTGCTTTTAGTTTACTATTTTCCTATGTAGGGGCAGTTCCCATGGCTTCCACTTGGCTTTTCCTACCATAATAGCCCTTACTCCATTTGTCAGGGATCCAAAGTGGGGGCTCTGCCAGTGGCTGAGAATCTCTCTTCCAATTATGCATTCTGGAACTGGGGAAATCACTACAGAATTGGTTCGGGCACACACTGGACCTACTGTGAGGTGGACATGAGCTAAGACTTCATTAATAACCTGACCTCCATATGCCTCCACTCTGATGGGCCAGAGTGACATTTTGAGTCTCCTGGAATTAGTGTCAGTTCAGAGCCAGTATCCAGTAATTCTCAGAAAGTCTGATTATTTCCTTTTCCCCAATGAAAAGTTACTCTCATAAAAGGCTGTAGATCCCTTTGGGGAAGGCTGGGAGACACATAAACAGTATAATTTGTTGGCAGTGTATTGGAGTCCTTCCTCAAGAGGACCTGGCCTCCCGTTCAATCAACGGGTTGTCAGTCTGTAAACTCGCTCAAGTCTGGGAATTGATTGAGGGGCCATGAGTCTCTATTCTGGTGATTTGAGTTAGACTGTTGTTCATGTGACCTAGAATTCATCTGCTTGTACAGATCAAGCAAATATTTAGTAGATTTCCTATCTATTTCACTCTTAGGGACACCATGACTAAGTAGCCACCACCATAAATCCATTATGTGTCAGACTATTCTGATTACTGCTTTGACTCTGCTGTCCATTACAGTAACCACACCCACCTTGTGTTTGTCAACTGAGTGCCGCCACTTGGCCCCTACCACTGTGGGGTCCTATTGTCATTAGATGTCTTAATTCAGTTAGGGCCATACCCACTGTCAAATCTGACTTACATAAAATAGCAATCACAGCAGTCTTCAAGGATGCTGGGGCTCCCTTCACAAATTTGTTCCTCATAGTTGTGGTAAAAGGTGTGTCCTCTGGGCACTCCATGTGTGGGTCTGTGGGTCTAACCTGATAAATCCACTCTAGCATGCTAATTTCCCTAAGCCTTTGGATACCTTATTCTAGAGTATACCAAAGCAGGTCTGGTACTTCAACTTGATTTAGTGTAGGCCACTGCGTAATCCATGCTTCAGCAACCCAATCAAATGAACTATTAGATCCTTTCCAAACTTCTCAAGCTGAAACACTGAATGAAGAATCTGGGCTTAATGAGCCCATATCAGTAAACTCAGACTGATCTATCTTTATGTTCCTTGCACCATTATCTCACACCCTTAGTAGCCATTCCCACATATATTCCCCAGGTTTCTGTTTGTACGTTAGAAATGTCAAGCAGTTCTTTTGGAGTGTAGCATATTTCCTCCTGGGTTACACTTTGTACTTCACCTTCTGGGGTTCACTGGGACTTAAGTCTAGTTATAGTCTAGAAGCCAAAATTGGTGGGGAAATGTTTTGAGAACATTCAGCATTGTCTTGTAAAGCATCTGCCTCCAGCTATGTCCCAGTCAATGACTCAGACAAAGGCACTTTAGATGTAGCTGGGCTAATCTCATTAGATGGGAGTGGAGGGGCTAACGGTTCTGTTGGCAGGAGTGATTCAATGGAATTTAGGGGCTCAGTGTCTCCAGCTACCTGGTTATCTGCCCATATGTCCCCATCCCAGGTTTCAGGATCCCATTTCTTCCGAATTAATGCCCTCACTTTAACTCCAGACACTTCTGGTTGGCAATTGAGTTGGTGTTGTAATTCTGCCACTTTTACAATAAGACTCTGGGTTTGGTTTTTGGCAATATCAGCTGTTACTACAAGAAATAAGTCTTTTTTTTTTAATGTTCTTTTAATTTTTTTTTTTAATTGTATTTCAGGTGAAGGCTTACAGAACAAATAGTTCCTCATGAAACAGTAGTACACATATTGTTTTATGACATTGGTTAACAACCCCACAACATGTCAACCCTCTAACTTCTCAACCTTTTTTTTTTTTTGTGAAAATACACATAGCCAGAGATACACCATTTCAAAAATTTCTACATGCACAGTTCAGTGACATTGACTATGCTCTTCCAATTGTGCTGTTATTCTCACTTAAGATGCAGGCTTACAAAATAAAATAGTTTCTCATTTAACAGTTGCTACAAATGTTGCCCTATGACAATGGTTAACAATCTCACAACACAACAATATCCTTACCCAACCTTGGGTTCCCTATCACCACCCTCCTTGTCCCCTTCTGCCTTCCGGCCCTTCTCACTGGACTACTGTACCTCGTTAGTCTCATTTGGTTTCACTGGGCTGTCCACTCCCAGGCTGAACGGTGAACCTCTGAGATAATTTCACCACTGAGCTAAAAGTGTGTCTGAAGACCATACTCTCGAGGTTTCTCCAGTCTCCTTTAGGCCAGTAAATCTGGTCTTTTTTTTTTGTGAGTTATTATTATGTTCTACATCCTTCTCCAGCTCTGTCCAGAACCCTCTGTCGTGATCGTGGTCAGAGCAGTCAGTGGTGGTAGCCGGGCACCATCTAGCTGTACTGGACTCAGTCCGGTGGAGGCCTTGGGAGCTGTGGACAATTAGTCCTTTGGACTAATCTTTTCCTTGTATCCTGTTCTCTTCATTCTCCTTTGCTCCCGAAGGGATGAGACCAGTGGAGTATCTTAGATGGCCGCTCACAGGCTTTTAAGACCCCAGACACTACTCACCAAGGTAGAAAGTAGAGCATTGTCTTTATAAGCTGTGTCATGCCAATCGAGCTAGATGTTCCCCAAGACCATGGTCCCCACAGCCCTCTGTCCAGCAATTCAGTCCCTCAGGGAGTTTGGATGTGTCTATGGGGCTTCCATGACCTTTCCTTGTACAAGTTGTGCTAGTTTCCCCTGTATTGTGTACTGTCTCACCCTTCATCCAAGATACCACTTATCTATTGCCTATTTAGGATTTCCACACCCCCCACCACTCCCATCCCTGATAACCAACAAAGATTGTTACATTTTGTGTGTGAACTTTTTCATGGGTTTTTACAATACAGGTCTCATACAATATTTGTCCATTTGTGATTGACTTATTTCACTCAGCATAATGTCCTCCAGTTTCATCCATGTTGTGAGATGGTTCACAGATTCATTGTTGTTCTTTCTCGTTGCATAGTACTCCATTGTGTGTATGTACCATGGTTTGTTTATCCATTCATCTGTTGATGGGCATCTAGGTTGTTTCCATCGTTTTGCTATTGTGAACAACGCTGCCATGAACATAGGTGTGCATGTCTATTCGAGTGACGACTCTTATTTCTCTAGGATATATTCCTAGGAGTGGAATTGCTGGATCGAATGGTATGTCTATTTCTAGCTTTCTGAGGAAGCGCCATATCATTTTCCAAAATGGTTGTATCATTTTGCATTCCCACCAGCAATGCATAAGAGTTCCGATCTCCCTGCACCCGCTCCAACACTTGTTATTTCCAGTGTTTTTGATTCGTGCCAGTAATGCCAGAGTGACATGGTATCTCACTGTGGTTTTAATTTGCATTTCTTTAATGGCTAGTGATCGCGAGCATTTCCTCATGTGTCTGTTGGCCATTTGAATGTCTTCTTTGGTGAAGTGTCTGTTCATTTCCTTTGCCCATTTTTTAATAGGATTATTTGTCTTTTTGTTGTAGAGGTGTTGGATTTTCTTGTAGGTTATGGAGATTAGACCTTTGTCTGACTTGTACTGTCCAAAATTTTTTTCCCAGTCTGTAGGTTCTCTTTTGACTCTTTTGGTGAAGTCTTTTGAAGAGCATAGGTGTTTGATTGTTAGAAGATCCCAGTTATCTAGCTTACCTATTGGGGTTTGTGCATTGATGGTTATGGTTTGTATCCTGTTAATGCCATGTATTAAGGCCTGAAGTGTTGGTCCTATTTTTTCTTCTATGAACTTTATAGTTTTAGACTTTATATTCAGGTCTTTGATCCATTTTGAAGTAGTTTTTGTATACGGTGTAAGGTATGGGTCCTGTTTCATTTTTTTGCAGATGGATATCCAGTTTTGCCAGCACCATTTGTTAAAAAGACTGTCTTTTCCCCATTTGATGGACTTTGGGCCTTGTCGAAGATCAGGTGAGCATAGGTGGATGGATTTACATCTGGGTTCTCAATTCTGTTCCACTGGTCAATGTATCTGTCATTGTACCACTACCAGGCTGTTTTGATTACTGTAGCTGTATAGTAGGTTCTGAAGTCAGGTAGTGTGAGTCTTCCAACTTTATTCTTCTTCTTCAGTAGTGCTTTACTTATTCAGGGCTTCTTCCCTTTCCATATAAAGTTAATGATTAGTTTTTCCATCTCTTTGAAGAATGTTGTTGGTATTTGGATCGGGATTGCATTGTATTTGTAAATTGCTTGGGGTAGAATTGCCATTTTCACAACATTGAGTCTGCCTATCCATGAGCATGGTATGTTTTTCCATTTATGTAGATCCCTTTGGGTTTCATGCAGAAGTGTTTTGTAGTTTTCTTTGTGTAGGTCTTTTACATCCCTGGTCAGATTTATTCCTAAGTATTTTTATCTTTTTAGGGGCTATTGAAAATGGTATTGATTTCCTGATTTCCTTTTCATCATTCTCCTTATTGGTGTATAGGAATCCAACCGATTTTTGAAGGTTTATCTTGTATCCTGCTACTCTGCTGAATCTTTCTACTAGTTCCAGTAGATTTCTCATGGAGTCTTTAGGGTTTTCTATGTATAGTATCGTATCATCTGCAAATAGGGACAGTTTAACTTCTTCATTACCAATTTGGATGCCCCTTATTTCTTTTTCTTGCCTTATTGCTCTAGCTAGAACTTACAGCACAATGTTAAATAGGAGTGGTGATAAAGGGCATCCTTGTCTTGTTCCTGTTTTCAAGCGGAATGTTTTCAGCCTCTCTCCATTAAGAATGATGTTGGCCATTGGTTTTCCATAGATGCCCTTTATTATGTTGAGAAATTTCCCTTCTATACCTATTTTATTGAGAGTTTTTATCAGGAGTGGGTGTTGGACTTGGTCAAATGCCTTTCCTGTGTCAATTGAGAAGATCATGTGATTCTTTTCTTTCCTTTTATTTATGTGGTGAATTATGCTGATTGATTTTCTAATGTTGAACCATCCTTGTATACCTGGTATGAATCCTACTTGGTCGTGATGTATTATTTTTTTGATATGATGCTGAATTCTACTGGCTAGAATTTTGTTCAGAATTTTTGCGTCTATATTCGTGAGAGATATTGGTCTGTAATTTTCTTTTTTTGTGACATCTTTGCCTAGTTTTGGTATCAGTGTTATGCTGGCTTCATAGAATGAATTTGGAAGTGTTGCTTCCTCCTCTATGCTCTGAAATAGCTTGAGTAGAACTGGTACAAGCTCTTCTGTAAATGTTTTGTAGAATTCTCCAGTGAAGCCATCTGGCCCAGGGCTTTTTTTGGTTGGGAGTTTCTTTTATTACCTTTTCAATCTCTTCTCTTGTTATGGGTCTGTTCTGATTTTCAACATCACTTTGTTGTAGTTTGGGTAGGCTGTGTGTTTCTAGAAATTTATCCATTTCCTCTAGGTTTTCAAATTGGTTGGAGTATAGTTCTTCATAATATTCTGTTATAATCCTTTTTATTTCAGTTGGGTCTGTTGTAATGTCCCCCATTTCAATTTTTATTTGGATTATTTGTGTCCTCTCCTGTTTTTCTTTTGTCAGTCTGGCCAGAGGTTTGTCGATTTTGTCGATTCTTTCAGTGAACCAACTTTTGGTTTTGTTGATTCTTTCTATTGTTTTTCTGTTCTCTATTTCATTTATTTCTGCTCTGATCTTTACTATTTCCTTTCTTCCAGTGGTTGTGGGCTTTTTTTGCTGTTTTCTTTCTATTTGTTTGAGGTCTGTAGTTAATATTTTGATTTTGTCCCTTTCTTCTTTTTTGATATGTGCATCTATTGCTATAAATTGTCCTCTGAGGACTGCCTTTGCTGTGTCCCAAAGGTTTTGGTATGATGTGTTTTCATTCTCATTTGATTCTAGGGATTTTTTGATTCCATCTCTGGTTTCTTCTATTACCCAGTGATGTGTAAGCAGGGTATTATTCAGTTTCCATGAAGCTGATTTTTTTTTCCTTGCTCTTTCTATTGTTAATTACTACTTTGATGGCATTGTGTTCAGAGAAGATAGTTTGAATTATCTCAACGCTTTGGATCTTGTTGAGGGTTGCTCTGTGACCTAAGATGTGGTCTATTCTGGAGAACGTTCCATGTGCTTTGGAAAGGAATGTGTACTTTGCAGCAGTTGGATGGAGTGTTCTATATATGTCTATGAGGTCAAGTTGGCTGATTGTGCCCTTTAGGTCTTCTGTATCTTTGCTGAGTTTCTTCTTAGTTGTTCTGTCCTTTACTGAGAGTGGTGTGTTGAATTCTCCTACTATTATTGTGGAACTGTCAATTTCTCCTTTCAGTGTCGTTAGAGTTTGTTTTATGTATTTTGGAGCCCTGTTATTTGGTGCGTAGATGTTTATTATGGTTATGTCTTCATGATGGATCATCCCCTTAATGATTATATAGCATCCTTCTTTGTGTTTTATTGTAGATTTTGTTTTAAAGTCTATTTTATCTGAGATTAGATTTGCCACTCCTGCTCTTTTTTGGTAGTTGTTATCTTGATATATTTTTTTCCACCCTTTGACTTTTAATAAAGTCACATCTTTGTTTCTAAGGTGTCTCTTGTAAATAGCATATTGATGGATCCTGTCTTCTTATCCATTCTGTCACTCTCCGTCTCTTTATGGGTGCATTGAGTCCATTTACATTCAGTGTAATTATTGATAGATGTATTTTGCTGCCATTTTGTAGTTCTTGTTTTTGTGGTGCTGAAGTTTTCTTTGTTCTTCTTACTCTCTTGTGCTGAGTTACATTTGTTTGTGGATTTTTTTTCATTTCTTTTGTTTTTGCTGAGACTTTATGTTTTTCCTCTTTTTTTTGTAAGTTTGTTAACCTTCTTTGTGGTTACCATGAATTTTACCCTTATCTTTCTAAGTTTGAAGCAGTCTACCACTATTTGGTATCGCCTTGCCTTCCTCTCCATTAGAAGATTCTATACCTATGCCGTTTATTCCCTCTTTTATTGTTTTGATGTTGTCATTTACTGATTAACTGCTCTGATTCCCTGTTGTATTTCTTTTGGTTTTGGATAGTCCCCGAGAGTTCATTTCCTAGATTGGTATCTGGCTGGTACGATCCTGTGTCCTAGATCCTGCCTGTGAGCTGAAGTTGTTTGTCCTCAGATCGAAGAACTCCCTTTAATAATTCTTGTAAATTTGGTTTGACTTTTACATATTCCCTTAGTTTCTGTTTATCTGGAAATGACCTAATTTCACCATCAAATTTGAATGAGAGTTTTGCAGGATAATATTCTTGGCTGACAATTTTTTTCTTTCAAGATTTTATATATGTCATCCCATTGCCTTCTTGCCTGCATGGTTTCTGCCGAATAATCTGAGCTTAGTCTCATTGTTTCTCCTCTGTATGTGACTTCTTGTTTTTCACGAGCTGCTCTCAGGATTCTTTGTTTGTCTTTGGTTTTGGCAAGTGTGATTATGATATGCCTTAGTGATTTTCTTTTGGTGTCTCTCCTATATGGGGTTCATTGAGCTTCTTCGATGGCCAGCTTTTCATCTTTCATGATATTGGGGAAGTTTTCTGTCAGCAGTGCCTCAATGATCCTCTCTGTGTTTTCTGTTTTCTCCCCCTGTTCTGGAATTCCAATCACTCACAAATTTTTGCTTTTGATTATATCCCACATAACTCTCAGGGTCTCTTCATTTTTCTTTCTTCTTTTTTCTGAGTTTTCCTGAAACAGAGTTGTATCCAAGTGTTTGTCTTCAATTCCACTGGTCCTGTCTTCCACCATTTCAAATCTTCTTCTCAGCTCTTCTATGACACCGTCCATTTATGAAATCTTGTTGTTTATCTTTTAGATTTCTAATTGTTGTTTTTGTATAATTTCTAGTTGTGGATTTATTTTGGCATTTTGTTCCTGCATTATTTTCCTGAATTCTTCCAGTTGTTTGTCTGTATTTTCCATGAATTTGTCTATTTTTTCTTAATGGTTGTCAGCTTTTGGCCTCAGATCTTGGAGAATTCTGAGTATTAGAGATTTGAATTCCCTATCGGGTAGTTCTAGTGCATTTTCTTCCACTGGAGAGTCATCTGGTGTTTTATTTTGGATGCCTACTGGAACCATCCTGTCCTGTTTTTGTAAATGTTTTGATATTGTCTGCTGTCTTCGGGGCATTCAGTAGTTATTTTTCTCATTTATTGATTGTAGATTTGTTCCGTCCCTTTTTTTTTTTTTTTAAATTTGACTATGTCTGAGCAGGTGGACTGTGTGTTTTTTGTTGTTTGCTCATATGTGGGCACAATACTTTTCACCTCCTTATCCAATCGGCAGGGTCAGTCACTCAGATATGGTACGGCAGGGCAGGTCTAGCTGAAGTGGAGTTATTGGGACGGGTTGTTTGTGACACTACAGCCACCAGAGGGGGTCGGTAATCAGTGCAGAGCAGGTTCCAGTAGGCCATGCCTGTGATGCTTGGTGGTGTGATGTCAAGCGCACGGTGCAGGTAGGCAGGATGCAGCAGGGAGATTGTTATGTGTGGAGCTAAGATGGATATGGGAGAGAGGAGAGAGGAACAGGAGCCAAAAACATACAAACAAAAAAGAATGCTAGGGGAGCTTGCCGTTGGAGTGGAGAGATGAGAGACTATGAAACAGAGAAAAACAGAAAGGGGAAGAGGAAGAAAAGAATGAATAAATAAAAATCAGAAAGGTTAAAGAATAGCAAAGTTCCCAGGGATCCCATCGGTGCAGCTATGAGTTCTGGGGAAGTCACTCTCAGGTGTTGCAGTACAGCCTGGCTAGAAGGCGTAGAGGTATACAAAGCCAGGTATTCAGGGAACAGAAAGAGAAAGAAGATATAGAGAGACGAGAAACTGAGCAATGAAGAAAGACAAAAAGGAAAAAAGAGGGAAAAGAAAACAAAACAAATAAAAAATAAAAAAACAAGAAAGGCCCCCAAAAAAACAGAAAAAAAAAAACCCCAACAAATAAAGAAATGCCCTCAGGAATCCTTCTGCACGTCTGTGGAAGCCAAGGGGGAGGTCTCCTTGCCACGCAGCACCCCCTGGCCAGAAAGGGCTCCCAACTCAAGAAAAGGAAAAGAAAACAAACAAACAATTCAAAACAAATAAATGAGCAAAAGCCCCAGGATCCCACCAGCATGGCAGCCCAGACCAGGCAGCAGCTTCACACTCGAACAGAGCTCTACACCCCTCAGGAAGAAGCAAAGATGGCTCACGGAGCCAGGTATTTGAGCAAAAGGAGGGGAGGTGGCGAGAGGTAAGAAAGAAATCAATAGCAGCAGAAAACAAAGCAACAGTAGCAGCCAACAAATGGCACTCAGAGAGCCGGCCCATTTGGGTGTGTGGAATCCAAGCAGCCGGTGATTCCTGGTCAAGAGATTGTGGCCGCGGGAAGCAGAGGAGGCCGAGTCGGGGTGAAGAAGGGTGGGGGGTGGGAAAGCGTATATCGCAAATTACTGGTTGTTTTGTCTCCTGCTGGACGCTCCGTGAGGCTGCTTTCTCATACCCCCTATTTGCTGGTCTCCGATAGGAGTCCAAGATGGTGGATCGGTGCTGTGTTAGCTGGTAGGGGACCTCTGCATGAATCTCTCCTCGCTCTCCATTCTCTGTCAGTTTTCTCACTCCATTTGGTGCTTGGCTGAGTTCTTTATCTCTTCATTTGATGTTTTAGGGTTTCAGGATTGTTGTATTCTCTGTTTGGCTTAGTTTTTCAGATCTTTGCTGTGGAGGGACGGCGTGGTGCTTCTGCGTAGAGTGCCATTTTGCCAGAACCTTCACATAAGGCTTTGTTTTAAGGTGCAAGTGGCAACTTTGAGGTCATTAATGCAGCAATTGAGCTTTGACTCTGAAGCCCTGAGCTCATCTCTTTCTTTCACCAGTTTGTCTAGCGAAAGTAGGACAAACCAACCAGCTTCCTTATACTCCTCATTATTATGAAACTGTAGAAAGGTATCATCTTAGGCTGGGTTCTCTAGAGAAGCAAAACCAGTGAAGTGTATAAATATAGATAGAGAGAAATTCATATCAAGGAAATAGCTCATGCAATAGTAGAGGCTAGAAGGTCCCAACTCTGTGGATCAGAGTAGAGGCCTCTCCCAATCCATGCAGCTGCAGAAGCTGGTAAACCCAAGGTCACCAGGGCAGAGAGCAGGGCTCCCATTCACAGGCTGTGAAGGTTGATGGATTCCATGATTGACAGGTAAGCTGCTAGCTCAAATCCCAAGAGCCAGAGGTGAGACAACAAGAGGCAGCCACTGGGTCCAGAACAAGGCAAAAACCTTGGCAAGGAGAGCAAGCAGGAAGTAGATGGCAGAGGGCAGTGAGATGAAGGCTGAGGGGGTAGTGAGCTGCCACAGGCCCCGCTCCCTCCGGTACCACGCAGCAGATTCTATCATGGGGGTGATCACATATCACATATCAACAGGGTAATGATCACAGCATTATATAACTGCCAAAACACTGGGAATCATGGCCTAGCCAAGTTGACATACAATGTTAACCATCACAAGTATCATACATGCAATCCCCCAGAGCCTCATCTTTCACTAATACCTGATCTATTGGTGTTGATACTTTGTGTATTTGAATTGCCACCTCATGCCATGGATTAGCAGTGCCCTCTTTACTACTGGAGGCAGAGTCATCAACATCTTTAAGACTAACCAGACTTGAGAACCAATTTAGAAAATTCATCCTTACAATTTTGTTTCTTTAGAACCACTCTCAGTATCAAATATCTTAGGCTGGATTCTCTAGAGAAGCAAAACCAGTAAAGCATATAAATATATATATATATAAAGAAATTTATATCAAGGAAATGGCTCATGCGGTTGTAGAGACTGTAATGCCTGTTGTAGGGGAAAAACATCACAAAGTTTAGTAAAGTAAAAAGAAAGTTTTATTTGGCATATATTCAGAAAGACAAAAGTGGAAAACGGACAACCATGCTGTTAGAGCCATGTCTGCCTGAGTCCAAGGAAATATCACAGGACAAAAGTGGGAAAACGGACAAGCATGCTGCTAGAGCCATGTCTGTGCAAGACCAAAGAATATTACAGAATAGGCAAGAATGGGAAAATGGACAAGCATACAGCCACAGCCATGTCTGCCCAGGTCCAAGGAACCATTACAGAGCCATCAGTATACATTAACATTACAAATGGACAAAACCATTGAAAGCTTTACCTTTTCACAGATTGGCTGGAAATTGTGATCCTACATTTTGAATCGTCTTTCTTCACAATCACTGGAGCAGGTCTCAGGAGGGTCTTCATTGGTCCAACAAATTTCTATTCGCTAAATGCTAATAGAAAAAGATAAGAGTATAAAGTCTTTTGTGTTCTGTTTGATTTACTTTATGTGAAAGTTTCCCTAAAAGATATTTACCAAGATTATCTTAACTATTGTCTTTACACCTCAGGGCACAGTTGATGTGTCCTTGTGAGTCCTTGTGAGCCCAGCTCCAGCTGGGTCACATTCTCTATGCTCAAGGACAGGGAATAATAGGTCCAATATTATTTCCTAAATCACGTCCCAAATCCATGGGTCAGGATAGAGGCTTCTCTTGATTCACACAGCTGCAGTGGTTGGCGAACCCAAGATTGGTAGATTGGAAAACTGGGCTGTTGTTCACAGGCTATGAAGATCAATGAATTCCAAGATTAGCAGGCAAGACTGCAGGTAAGCTGCTAGCTCAAGTCCCAAGAACCGGAGGTCAGATGAACAGGAGCCAGCATAGGATCCAGAATGAGCAAAGGCCCCCAAACCCTGCCTGAATGTCTGCCCACACTTGATGCAGGCCACATGCCCAAGGAAACTCCCTTTTGACCAACTGGCTACTCACAGCAGATCCCATCATAGGGGTGATCACATATCAAATCTCAACTGGGAAGTGACCACAAAATCACACAACTGCCAAAACACTGAGAATCATGGCCCAGCCACAATCTTAAAAATCACACTACGGTAAAATTAAACCTCAAACCAGATACTGTGTTTGAGGTATGTGTGAGTAATCTCAGAAACACCCAGTAGGAAGTTGAACAAATGGGTTTGCAGCCCACTAGAGATATTTTGGCTAGAGATAACAGGTTTGGAAAGCATTAGCTGAGAAGTTAGAGTCCAAATCCTGAATTTGAATCATGTTACCCAGGCTAAGGAAAGAAATCTGAGGAAAACTGACATTTTATGGGGTGAGGGGAACCCAAAAAGTAGACAAAAAATGATGCAAATATTTTCCTACTTATTCAGCCTCAGTATCAGTCATTTTTTACCGTACTATTTTTGACTCATTTCCCTGCTTTCTTCCCCCACATCTGATCAGTTGACAATTCCAGCTAATCTTTGTCCCACACACATACCTTCTTTCCATTCCTAGTTGACATTCTAATTCAGACTCCACATCTATTGCGTAAATTCTTTGCAATAATCTTCTAAGTTGTCTCTTTGCTTTTTATTAATACCCATTACAATCCATCCTACACAGTGCTGCCAGATTAATTTCTTAAAATATCATCAGGGTTGAGTCACTCCCTATTGTTTCCATAATGCCACACTTAGGACATACATTAACTAGCACAACTAAAGAACTGGAGGAAGGGGGAAAAAGTTAAAAATGTCTAGATAACCAAAGGAATATAGTCAGTATTTACTAAGCACTTACTTAATAATGTGGTAGATATTGTGCTAGGCACTTCTCTTATCTTTATTAAATCTTCATCACAGTTGGATAAAGTAGGTACTATTATTACCATCTCACAGATAAGGAAATGAAGGCAGAGGAGGTATTTAGTATCTTGTCCAAAGTTACACAACCAGTAAATGACAGAGCCAGGATGGCAATATTGGTGTGTTTGACTTTAAAGACTGTGCTGTTTCTACTCCATCATGCCTAAAGTGGGAAACAAAACACAATCTGTAAAATGTCCCCATTTTGTTTTCACTATTTGGTTCATTTTATTTCTTCCGATCCACATATAAAATATCTTTTTTACTTCTCAAAAGGGCTAGAGTAAAATGTTGCAGAGTAGAAATGTATAAATGGGAACTGCTTTTATTTTTCACTAATCAACAAAATCTTCTCAAGCAGCACATTAGATAACTCTCCACACATCAATGCCCAAGATGTCACTTGTTAATGCTCATGTGGGAATTACTATCTGGGGATCCAATAAGAGTCCCAACCTAATTATTAAGACTAAGTATATAGCAAGTTAATGTAAATAGTAAGGCACAGAATACACATTAGAAGAGTTCAGTATGGGAGTAAAGTATATAAAGATGTGAAAGTTGTGGAGGAAACACAAATTCCCAAGAAGTTTAATAAAAATGTACTTTTGGAAAATGTATGATTAAATATACCACGGTGGCTCCCTGTTTAAAGAACATAGATATCCATTGTTGCAACACAGCTCTCCATACAGTGTGGCACAGACCATGTGGTGCATCATAACTAGAAACCCCTCTGGGTAGTTCATGAGCACACTCAATCAGTAACTAGGTATGTTAAATCTTGGCACAAGAACCCTGGATTGCACAGGGATTGGACTGGACTGTGGGTCGTAAAATGATACTTGTGAAGAGTGTGCCTCTTAGTCAAGCAGATACAAGAGACCAAAGGGGCAGCTTCTGTCCAGAGGTGAGATGGGAAGGCAGAGAGCGTTAGGAGCTGCTTGAATGGACATGGGGAATCAGGGGCAGAAAGGAGGAGTGTGCTGTCGCAGAATGGGGTGAGCAATTAGGGTCACATAACAATGTATATATAAAATTTTGTATGGGAGACTAACCTGAAATGTAAACTTCATTTAACTACAATAAAAAATAAAAAAATAAAAGAAATCCTTGATTGAATTATCAGGGAGATTCTCACCCAGATGTCTATTTATAATAAAATCTGGAATTGGCCATGGAGGGGATAAAGGAAGGCTTTTATTTTGTGCTAAATACAAATACCGAAAGAGTAGCTGTGAATGATGAAGACTATAAGAATTACATACTATTATATTTTACCATGTTGTATTGTTGTTAGGTGCCATCGAGTCAATCCTGACTCATAACAACCCTATGTACAACAGAACAAAACTCTGCCCAGTCCTGTGCCATTCTCACAATCGTTGCTGTGTTTGAGTCCATTGTTGCAGCCACTGTGTCAATCCATCGCACGGAAGGTCTTCCTCTTTTTTGCTGACCTTCTACTTTACCAAAGCTTGATATCCTTCTCCAGGGACTGGTCTCTCCTGGTAACATGTCCAAAGTACGTGAGACGAAGTCTTGCCATCCTTGCTTCTAAGGAACATTCTGGCTGTACTTCTTCCAAGAAAGATTGGTTCGTTCTTCTGGCAGTCCACAGTATATTCAATATTCTTCACTAACACCATAATGCAAAGGCATCAATTCTTCTTCCTTTTTTACTGCCCAGCTCTCACATGAAAACGAGGCAATTGAAAACATCATGGCTTGGGTCTGGTGCACCTTAGCCCTTAAAGTGACATCTTTGCTTTTTAATACTTTAAAGAGATCTTTTGTAACTGATTTGCCCAATGCAATGCGTCATTTTATATCTTACTACAGAGTTAACCTAAGCATAAGCAGGATTCAGTACATGGGGCTACAGGAAGACTTTCAGTTTAATATGGGGAAATAAAATTTCCCACTGAGAGCTACACTTTAAAATTAACAAATAATTGTTTAGGACAGAGACATGCTAAGTCATCTGTAGGACACAGAATGGCTTCTAGGTCTTTCTGTAGAATGGGATTTTGCAGTGATTTGGCATTTTAAGAAAAAGCTGTGTCCATCTGGGTTTACAAAGCATGGGAAACACACAAAATAAGGTCCCTGAGGCAAATGTTGGTTGCTGCATCCAACTACTGTTCAGAAGGGAGCCCTGGCCAGACTTTCAATTAAATCTAGTCCCATTCATTCACTGAACTTTTATTGAGTTCCTACTATGCCAGGGACTATCCTACACACTGGAGATACAAAAGTGAGTAGTCTAAGTCATCATGGAGTTTACATTATGTTGGGTAAGACAGTCAATAAACATACATACACACACTATAACATCAGATTTGTGCTTCATAGAAAGCTCAACAAGGTAGGAAGACAGAGTGAAGAGGTCTTGGGAGTGTGGAATTAGATTGGGCGATCAAGGAAAGCATCTCTGAAGAGGAGATATTGGAAGTTAGGAAGTGAGCCACATGAAGATCAAATGGGAAGAGAGTTATAAACAGAATAACAAGTGGAACTCCCAGAGGCTGAAATGAATTTGAGTGTTCAAGGAACAGCAAGTAAGCCAGTTTGGTAAATGTTAATGCTGTTTGCCAAATGTTCTGGTTCTCTTTTCCTCCAGGTATAAGGTCGGATTTTACTACCTGGTTCTTCTGTTGTTGGGTAAGACCATGTGACTAGTTTTGGACAGCGAGCCATGAGCAGAAATGACATGCACCATTTAGAGACAGAGAATTTAATTGCTGATGTAAGATCCTCTAGAGCTGTTTTTCCCCTCCGACATAATGCTCCAGGTAGTGGCTGCTCGATCAGTCTGGATCTATGATCAGTCTGGATCTGGGATTAAGGAATACAACAATGTGGGAACACAGCCCTCAGCTGATCGCTAATAGATATGTAACATGAGCAAGAAATACATTTTTATTGTTTTAAGCCTCTAACATTTGGAGTTGTTACCTGAGTATAACAAAACCTATTCTGATACAGTGTAACTGGTACAGAGTAAACTAAAGGGAGTGGTAGGAGATGAAACCTAAAGGATAGGCAGCAGCCAGATCATGCAGCCTTGTAGATCCTAAGTCTGGATTTTACTGTGTGTAAAATAAAAAACTTTTGGAGGACTTTGAGCAAGGGAATGGCACATAATCTTAAAAACAATCACTTAGTTATGTAGGGGAAAGTCCTGGTTCAGAGCAAAAACATACTGGAATATTTAGGGGTAAAGTATAATAATGTCTACAGCTAATTTTCAAATGATTCAGTAAAATGTGTGTATGTGTATGCAGAAAGGTGATAAAATGTTAATTGGTGAATCTAGATGAAGTATATGGAAGTGTTCATTGTACTCTCAACTTTTCTGTGGATTTAAATTTTTTTAAATAAAAAGTTGGGGAAAAATCACTAGAGATCTATGAGGTGAGACAGAAGCAAGGAAGACCATTAGGAGGCTGCTGCAGATGAGATGAAGTGGTTTGGGTGAGTGTGTCAGTGGAGTCAGTGGTGAGAAAAAGGTGGGTTTAGAATCTATTTTGTAGGTGGAACCAGCAGGATTTGCTGACAGACTGGCTGTGGGATGTGAACGAAAGTGAGGAGTCAATAGTGTTGGTTAGGTTTTTGTCCTGAGCAAGTGGGGGATTGGTGATGTCATTAACTGAGATAGGATAGCAGGAGGAAGGACGGATTTAGAGGATGGGAAATCATGATTCTACTTTGGACATGATAAAGGGTGTATTGCCTATTAGCATTCAAGTGGAGACTGAACTGGCAGTTGGATAAATGAGTCAGTTCAGAAAATGGTAGAAGCTGAAAACATAAAATCAGGAATTCTCAGCATCTAGATGGCATCCAAAGCCGTGGGCTGAACAGATCGCCTAGTGAGGAAGTATAGGTGGAGAAGAGGGCCAGGACTAAACCTTGGGGAACTGGAGCATGAACAGACTGGGAAGAGAATCCTGCAGTTTACCTGGTTTCTCCCATTCTGATTCCATGCTTTCTCAGCAATCATCTGATTATTACTTGACTTCTCACATAGGTCTACCCACAAGAAAAGGATGTTATTAGTCATACGGACTTTGAATATTCTAGTTCTTGGGACAGTTCTCATTGTAAATAAATTGATCAAACTCACAAGCTGGGTTAGTATGAGTCAGCTGCTGAAATAGAGCCACTCTCAGCCTGCTGACAAAATTTGATGGTTAGTCTGCCTAAGGGTAGTCAGACCTGGGACTGTGGAAATCCCCTGAAGAAACTACGCTGCTTGCCTGAATTCTTAGCTCACATCTCTTTGGAAACTGCCAAAGGAGAATGTTCTCACATTTCCAGAACCAGTGGGAATATTCTCTTTTGGTTGTATCCCCCCACCTTTTAATTGTCAAAGTTCTGTTGATTCACCTCTGTGTCTCTTACACAGCTTTTTTCATTGCTGATCTTGTATTTCCTGAAGCCAAGTTTTGCATTACTTTATTACTATTTGGGGAACATTCTCTATGTGTCTGCTCTAGATTTTTAAATTTTTATTTTTGAATATACAATATTCAAATTGTTCAAAGATCAAAATGATAGAAAGTATACAGTGAGAAATCTCCTTCAACCACCTCATCCACCTTTTCCTCTCCATACTAGCCCCCCCTTTTAGTTTGTGTATCCGTGGAGTTTAGCTTGTTACGAACCTTTTGCAAACAAAGCTGCAATGAATAACCTTGTATATACATGTCATTTTCTATGTTTGCTTTAAGTACTGAACTATATTAACTGTGCTATTCATTTTCTTTTTAAATCCTTCCAATAAGCTCTGCAAAATCCCTGATACAAAGAACACCCTGGAGCATCTGTTTGCTAGGCACTACACCATACGACCTCGACTAAGTGTTGGGTCCTAGCTTGGTGAGCTGCTTTTCTCTGCTGTGAAGACAGGAAAGGCAAATATTCTACTTCTTTTGTGAGGAGACGAGTAATTTCTGATAAATATTCATGCTCAAATTGTATCACTCTCACTTTTAAAGTCTGACATGGACACCAAGGCACTTCTTATGTAACATGACTAACTTCCCTGGCTGAAATAGTTCAAGGATGTTAAAAATTCAACTATTTAATGTTTATTACTGTTTTAGGAACCAAACAAAAATGGCTTGTGCTGATCCAATGAGAAAAAATAAGGAGGTTCATAAAGGTTATTTGGGGAAGAAGCGTTTGTGCCATACAGACTGGTATGCAATTTCAGAAAACTTAGCTGAGAAGTTAATGCATGTTTGTCCTCTTTTTCCCTTATATGGCATAGCAAATTGTATTTTCCAAGGATAGCTGCCTCAATATATCCCATCCCACATGTTCTTCTTACATGATATTGACACTTCCTATCAAGTGGGAGAGCCTGGGTTCCCTACCTTTGAATCTTGGCAGACCTTTGTAACTGCCTTAACCAGTAGAATACAGTGGAAGTTGTCCAGCTGAGCCTAGACAATCCCCAGAAGCATGACAGGTAATGAAATGTTTCAAATCTACTAAATCTTGGGGTGCTTCACTGTGTAGGAATAGAAAACAAGAACATGGTCTTGACTTCTAATTGTATTTTATATTTTCCTTGGTCTTGATTCTTTGATTTTTATTAAGATTTTACCACAATTTTGTCTGTTCTTACTGCAGGTCACCTCAAATCCTTTGTGGGAGATGGCATCATAACTGCAATGTAATTACATTTTTAAGGTGCTCTGCTATCTAACATAGTGATGTAAACTTCCCAATGTTATTCTGTAAATGATAAGAATGACCCATAAAAGCTTTATCACAGTATTAGAGAGATCTTTTTTTAAATAACTACTTTGTGTAGAACTGTTCTACATTTTCTGCTCCTTGTCCCCAAAATATATCATTAGTCCATGAAAATTTGATAGAAATAATCATGACTGAATGACTAATCACTGAACAAACAGTTCGGCAACAGACATTTATTGGATACCTATTGTGAACCAGATATTGGACCAGGTGCTAAACATGCAAAGATTCAGTTCCATCTTACAAACAGGCTCCTGGACTAATGACCATTTATGGCTATTAAATGCCTACTATATGCAAGGCACTGGGTGTGTCTGAAAAAGTCTTTGAATGCTTTTGATGATGGAGGAGTATTTAATAAAACTACAACAACAAAATTTAAAAAAATACTATTTCAAAGCAGGTTCATTCTTCTATGAATCCAATATAAGAAATAGAACTAATTCTCTCCATGGTCACAGAAATGAAATATTGTGTTTTATAGCATCAACTTAAAAAAAAACCTAGAATTATACTTAATGTGAAAGATGTGATGCTGCAGGATAGGATGTCAGTTTTTAAATATATTATTATACAAACAAAAAGAACCACAAAACAGAACCACCAAACCTGCTGTCGTAGAAACAATTCCAACTCATGATCACCCCATGTGTCAGAGTAGAACTGTTCCATAGGGTTTTCCTGGCTATAATCTTTACGGAAGCAGATAGCCAGGCCTTTCTTCTGTAGCGCTGCCGGGTGGGTTCAAATTGCCAACCTTTAGGTTAGTAGTCCAGTGCAAACTGTGTGTGGTAAATACATTATTAGTCACCACTTACTCAATTTTAACTGTAATTAAAATTTTTTCATCAATTTTCCAAAATTCAATCCTCCCAACTCAAGTAACTATCACGTATCTATTAACCTTTGAGAAAGGTGTATAAGGACAAGAACCATGTCTGTTTTGTTCAGCACTGTATATTCAGCATCTGGCATAGTATCTGGCACACAGTAAGCACTCAATAAGAATTAGTTCAATTAGTAAATTGGAAATACGTCTTTAGAGGAATGGATTAAAGATAACGCTGTTTTATTCAACAAGCACTTTTGAATATTTGGTATAAATATAGCACTGTTTCAGGTGTTACCAGAGAACGTAAAAGTAGGATACACTGTCCTTACCCATAGCTACATGCACGGTATTATCTGCATTTATAAACTTGTAAAATACATACATTTGTAAGTTCATGTTAGAAATAATAAATAGTTCTCAAATTATCTGTTACTACTGAACTCTTAGCTGTGTACCAAAAACAAGTACTTCAATTATCTTTACAAACTTTTAACAGCCAGAAGATGAAAGCACGGATTTCATATCCTTTCTGGTATTAAATTTTACGTATAGAACTAAGTTCACAAAGCATAAAATCGTATTTCTGGTAACATATATTCAATGGTTTAAGTATAGGGAAAATCTATCCAGGTGTTTCCACATGAAATATAAATAAACCCGGGGCCACATAAAAGTAAAAACTAATTTAACTTATATGCTTCTTGAGAAAAATTGAGACTTTTTACTCACTGCTTTAGAAATTACTAAGAGGGAAAAGAAATTATTTTAAATGAAGCAGATAATATGTTTTATATTATAAACAATTAAAATAGGAGGGCATTTTAAGACCTCACCCACATTTGAGAGAAAAGATTCTGCATTAAATACAGAAAGGTGGAGAGATGAAGAGTGAAAAAAGAAACAGATAAGTAGAAAGGAAGAGCTATAAAGAAACACTCTCCAAAACACAGGGGCATATAAGAGAGGAGAAAAAGATACGCTTAGCCAGAATTGGCTTCCCCTATTCAGTGGCCTTAGTATACCTCCAAAGACTTAAGTTTTAAGTTACGCTGTTTTCCTAAGCAGGCTGAATTGACTTGAAAATTTGGTTTAAAAAAAAAAACTTTCAATTTTATAGTTCATCTTCTGAATCTTGATCATAAACTTTCCGAGGCTGTCTCCTGATATTGATTACTAAATCAATGGTTAAAATTTTTGCCAAACACTGAAGAACTGAATTTAGTAATTGGTATTTACCAGCTACTGATTCCAAGCCTGTTTGAGTGCTTAACATGGGTTGATTGGTTTGCAGTGCATGCAGAGTTCTTATGTATATCTGTGGAAAGCTGTAATTTCCTTTCTTAGACTTATAAAGAATTTTAGGAATCCCTAGAAGTGCATTAGCTATTATCATACTAACTACGGTTTCCTCTGATTGTTGGCATTTTCTGGCATACTTGAGAAGATAGTAATGTAACAAAATCTCAAAATTACCACCCACTGGCAAAACACAACCTGCTGGTATAGATGAAGAACAGTAACTCTCCAGTGACTTACAGCTTACTGGTAATGTGTTCCCTTTGCCAACACTTTTTGTGACCTGTACGTTTTCATAAGACATTTCTATTTTAGTGTTTTCTGTTGTTGAATTAGCAGTGAACCTACTCTCAATTAATGGTTCATGGTCATCAATTATGCTGGTTTTGTTCTGAGATAAACATTTCAGTGTGTCATCTGTTTGGTGTGTATCTGCTGGTGTCAGTTTTGATGCTGAACACGGAACATATGTTTCTAATTCTACACCTGGAATCTCCAAATTCCAATATACTATTAAATGTGTTTGAACAGTTACCAGTTTGTCTTTGTTCTTTACAACTGTGCCCTGATATGACCTTTGTATTGAGTCATTACCAATTTCTTGTAACAGATCACTTTCTCTACTATTCTTGTAAATAAGAGGACTTGATGTATAACTTTGGTCATTGGCTCCTGTCATGTAACTTAGATCAAGGTCTTTAAGTAACTGCCAGAGCATTTTAAAAGCTCCATGTAAAGCATCTGCATGTTGTTCAACAAGACCCTGCACAGGTCCACAAAGAACTATACAGTGTGGTATAAATGAACATGTGCTAATCAAGCCAAGATGAACATACCTTTTGGATTTAAGGATAAGGGGCTTACAAAATTTCAACAAGGCAGTGTTAGAGACTTCATGCTGTGAACAGGTCTGTGGTAGTACAAAAGGAGAAAGACCAGTGATTCTCTGAATGAGAGACACTTCTGATGATGACAAACACTCCACCACTGATATGCCATTTAGTTCTGCATAGTAAATAACTAAATCTGGTTGCTTCACACAAGATAGGAGCAACTTTACATTCTGACCTTGTAAATATTTCATTATGGTTTTTGTCCTTTCCATAATCCAAAACTGAGATGCCTGAAACTGTGCTTCTGAATTTAGAACAAACTCTGATCCAGAAGATGAAAAAAGAGGCTGAATGGTTTCTGTTACTACCACTACTCTTATGTCACCATCTGCTGGGCAGTACACAGAAAAGTCTCTGTGAAGCACAAGTCCGGCTACAAGCCTGGAATCTGAAACAGGAAGGCCAATGACACCCACATTCAACTCCGCAAAATAGTCATCCACTAATTCAAATACTTCTTCAATCCTACTTTTATAAGCCATACACTTGAAAAGGTAGTCACACATCAACAGTGAAATAAATTTGTGATTATTTTTTCCCACTCTTCCACAGAAGTATGCTTCTAAGAGCAACTCTGTAGAGCTCCTACACAATGTTTTCTCTTGAGTGGATGAAGAAAAGATGGACAAAAAGTGTCTACTCAAGCACTGGTCCATAAAGTAGTCTAATACTTGTTCCTGAAACGTTAGAAGAGCTTGAGAAATAAATTTCCACTGACAACAATTTTTCCAATGCCTTCCATGGGTTTGAATATTTTCAGAAACCAAAGAATCCTTTTCTTTGTCTGTGGCAGCATCAAGTCCTCTGAGCAAATGGGAAAGAAGGATAATAAATGTTTTAGCACCATCTCCTGAATTTTTGAGATGACTGGAAACACATGCCACCACCATCCTGCACAAAAAGAAATTAAACAATTCAGATTTTCCAAAGGCTGGCTTCTCCCATCTGAACCAAGCTGAAACCATGTTTTCACAGAATATACGTCTTTGGTTTTTCCTTTCTCAAGTTACACCTTGTTCTACTCCATAATTCTAGGGTGGGGTCACGCGGAGAGTATAGGAATGAGAAGTGTTCTTGGGAGTTGGTAAGGTTTGGGGCCAGGGAGTGTTTCCCTGGGTAGCGCTCTAACCCCAAGCGCGTACTGGTCTGAACCAGCATCAGTTTTTCCAGGAGCATGGCTTCCAGATGGGACAAAATGTTCCAGGTGCTGGCCTGGGGAGCCCGGCTATGGGTTGTATAGCATGGGGGGCGTGTACCTGGCTATGGGATGCTCTAAGTGTAGCGCCTCCAAAAGGCGGCCTCCGTCCCTGCTGAGCAGCACCTCGCCAGTGGGCTTCGTACACAGAACTTGCCGCCCTTCGGGCCCCACGCAGTTGCTTACGATGCTTTCCAGCACCTCTGCAACCTGCAACGCAGCCTTCAAACACCCCACCGCAGCCATAGCCCTTCGGGTCTCCGTCACTTGGAGCCGCTAACCTGCCGAACGCAACGCCAACACTGCGGGCGGGGGGAGGGGCCGGAAGCGGAAAGGGCGGGAACGACGCCGGAAGCTGGGGCAGCAAGGCTTTTTGGTTGGGTGAGCGGGCTGTCCCTCCTCTCCTTCGTCTCTGCGGAAAAGCTCCACTGGCTCTGCCAGTCGGAGGTATCAGCCCAGTAGCCCTCGAAGGTAGAAGAAGGCGGGGACTTCCTAGCAGCAGACCTTAAGCGAAACGGTAAGCCCTCCCCGGGCTCTCTAGGTGGACTAGTTCCTTCTCTTGGCTTCAGCTTCCCCCGAATCCCTGCCATCTTGCGAGAAACTTCCTTCCGAAGTCAGCACAATAGCCTGTGTGAGAAAAGGAACGGACACCACGCGTGGAATCGGTCCGTTCCCTTCCCTCCAACAAAGTTGCTCCTTGTTTTGTAGCAAAACCTCTGCCTTGGGTTCACGAAAACTCTGTCCATACCTCATCAGTCGCTTTCACACCTAATAAAAAAGCAGGATGCAGGACGGAGAACGGTTATGAGCTTCAAGCTTTGTGCCTTCCGCAGTGGTCTTGTCACATTTCCTAGGCTCAGGTATTACTATGAAACCCCAGCTATCACCATTTACTTTTTCTTTAGCAGTGGTAATAAATGTGAAGACTTAAGTCTTTTAGCTACATTGGTGATGAGTGGTAAGCTGTAATAAGATAGCGTCCTAAGATTATTGGGTACATTTCAAAGGCAGAAAGAATATACTGTTTCATATACTGAAGTGTAGACACACCCTTAAGGATGAAGTGGTTAAGAACATGGGCTTTGGCTTTTCTCTGCCATTTACTTATCTTTGACATTCAGGAAGTAATCTCCTTGGTTCCCACTTTTCTCCATGAGAAAACAGACATAAAAGAAAAATCTTTTGAGGATGAGAATGTTTATAAAGCACTTTACATAGTGCTTAGCATATAGTAAGCACTCAAATACTTCTAGCATACCCACCAAATTATTCTGGCAAGTCTACTCTCCTGGTTTACCATCCCAAGAAAAGGGGACATTTTGTAAGGTGAAGATTAGATTAGCGTAACAGCAGAACACCTATTCGAGATACAGCATGTGATCAATATTAGCAAGAAAATGATTTATCTTGTACATATTGCATTGAGGTTGAACAACCTTTTTTCCTTTTCCCTTAATCCTATGCACAAAACAGGAGAAAACTTAGGCCCTTCCTTTGTCTTCCCCTCCAATTAATAAGACTGAACCAACTATGAGCCAGAAGCAATGGGACTGCAAGGGGAGAGCAAGAATGGAGTGGGGAGGAAGGCAGTGGAAAAGGGAGGGAAACCAGAGAGGAATGACTTCTTGGAACTCTTCTGAGTGGACTCAGAATGGTTTGGTTTTGGATAGAACAAATGGTTAACACGCTTAGCCACTAACCAAACGGTTGGAAGTTCAAGTCTGCCCAGAGGTGCCTCAGAAGAAAGGTCTGGTGGTCTACTTTGAAAAATCAGCCATTGAAAATCCTATGGAACAGAGTTCTATTCTGACACACATGGTAGCCATGAGTAGGAGTCGACTCAATGGCAAATGGTTTACTGGTATCCATCGCAAAAAGGTAACATTACTTTGAGCAGTAGAGTATTACTAACATTTGAAAGTAAAGTGCCAAGATCAGAGTTCTTTAAGAATACAGCGGAAAGAGCATGGACACTGGTGTCAGACATGGACTGACAAGTTCAAATTTTCACTTTCAAATTCACAAGCACAATATCACTTTTACTGTGTGGCTTTTAGAGTCATTTAACTTATCTTAGCCTGGCGATTTGCTTCCCTGAAATAAAGATTACATCCAAGAAAATCTATCAAGCTCTACTCTGTCACATGGGGTTGTTATGAGTCAAAATTGACTTTACAGCACCCAACAAGCCTATAAAAATCCAGCTGTCTTCCACTTATCTTAAAATCTAACTTCCATTTAAGGTGGTTAGAAGAATTCAAGAAGAATGAATATATAGCACCAAGTAAAGCATATAGCAGGGATTCTGTTAAATCCATTCCAAGCCCCTCACCATTCTTTGCAACTATTCCAAACTGAATACTAAAATTAGCACTACATAATTTAGTCACCATATTTATATTCAACCATCTTTTTGATCACAGTTTGCTGTTTTTTTAAATTTTATTCAGAATGCCTACTTGTAGAAGTCAGCATAATTATACAGATCATTAAAAAAAAATTCTTTTGTCTCTGCAAACATAATAGGTTAGGAATAAAAGATTAGAAATGTAATACATTACAAAACAGTAACCTATGACTACTGTACATTTACTATGCACCTTAAGGTAAAGAATGACAGTGTGCTATACTTACACTGTAGATAACATATTTTTATTCTATTATCATACAAAACTGACCAGTGGTAGTGCTTAAATTTATAAATAGCCACTAAGCAGGAGGTTTAATTTAGATATACAGTTAGCATGCTAAAAAAATGAAAAAAAAAAAAAAAATTCAATTTAACTTCTGTGGCTCATCAGTTCAAATGTTCCATGGCATTTTTCTTTAAGTGAAGAAGTTTAATGTTGTAAAACTAAAACATTTTACATGATACATGCAGAAGGATAAAATTTTCTAAATATTTTAGAAAGTAAATTCACATTCATTTTGTCGTGGGTTTCTTGTGGCTCTTCTAAATATGTTAATCACATTAACAAGACACTGGTCCTATACAATTTTAACAATCGATCTTCAATTAAAAACTAACAAAAACAGTATGTTAAGACTAACAAAAAGTAAATTAAATATGTTAAATTCACACTATAAGTAGAACAGAATGAAACCAAATTACATAATAGTGGCAGGTCATACATTTTAAAGAATCTCTTTTCCACTTAGTCAAATAAGATAGAAATTGAAATGAAAACTTCATGATTTCGGTACGATTTTCCCCCACTGGTTCAAAATGAAAATTTGGTATAATTTAGTACTTTATTTCTGTACATTTAACATAATTCAAAAAATCTGCAGTGTCATGTGGCTTATCAATAATGCCATCATCACTATATGCCAAACAAAAAAATATATTCGTTGCTCACTCACTAGGAATGCTAAACACTGGAAAAACGGAATTTTAAACATTTGTTTTCTTAAATACTTACGATATTCTTCAAAAAGTTAAAAATGACTCCCACAAAATTTTGTGTATATGGCACAAGATGACACCCAGAACAGTGTGAATTCCGTAAAAAAGGCACTGTTTACAATACTCAGATAATCTGACAAGTCTATTTCAATGATGTCTGAGAGTAGAGAATATATTTGAAATAGGTAAACAGACAAACCCTTATAAAAGTACAGCATTATTATTTGCTTTATAAAAGGAAATAAAATGACACAAATAAATGACCTTTTAATGACAATTAAGCCTATCAACACTTTGAATCATGCTGAAGTACTGTAACACAAAGATGACAAAAAAGATTTTCTTAAAGGCACAAAAGTATGAATACTACATGAAGGTTGTTTTCACAAGGCCAACTTTTCAATGGAATGAAGTTGCCAATATTGAGTTGTGACAAAGATTACACTGTACCTTTATAAGTGATACAAATATAGTGACATGAAATATAAGAAAAATATCTATTGCTGAAACTTACTTAACATTTCCCATGCCCTATATATTTACTTTCCCTACATGTAGTTACATCTTACTAAATGGTGGATAACTGAAGGCATAGTACATTTAACAGCTAGAAAAGAAATGCGCACATCAATAATTTTCATGTGAGAAAATAAAATTTCTTGATCTAATGAAAAAAACTGGTTATAAGGTCTTAAATCCTAGAAACCATCATGAGGCTGTCAGACAACTGGGAACTAAATCACAATTTTTATGAATCCATGTGTAAAAGATTAAACTCAGGTAAAAAAATATTCAAAGTTAACTACATATTATGGCTAAATAAAAAGTTATTTGTTTTAAAGGATTCATACCCTAAGCCTAGTGTAAGTATTGATCTACAACTAAGCCACCAATTCCTGAGTTTTGTGTTCAGTACACAGAAAGGAACTCATACAGCTAAAAGCATAAGAGGACTATCAGATTAGGTATGTGCTTTTAGTGTATAAGAAACAGTCATGAATAACTGTCTTAGTTATCTAGTGCTGCTATGACAGAAATACCACAAGTGGATGGCTTTAACAAACAGAAATTTATTTTCTCACAGTTTAGGAGGCTAGAATTCAGGGTGCCAGCTCTAGGGGAAGGCTTTCTTTCTGTCGGCTCTGGAGGAAGGTCCTTGTCTTTTCTGAGCTTCTGCTCCTGGGCAGTCTTTATGTGGCTTGGCGTATCTCTTCCTCCATCTCTGCTTCGCTGGCTTGTTTAATCTCTTTTATAGTTTACAAAAGAGATAGACTCAAGGTATACCCTACACTAATCCTACTTCATTAACAAAACAAATAACAAAACAAATCCCCAAATGGGATTATAACCACAGGCATAGAGGTTAGGACTTACAACACATATGTTTTGGGGACACAATTCATAACAGTAACCTGGCTCTTTCTCATGAAATAGTTTTTGACTCCTTGGGTAAGAACCATAACATCTGCCCTAAAAAAAAAAATTTAAAGAAAAGAACTACTTTTCCAGTCTTAGAAGATACCTATACAAAATAAAATACTACGTGGACCAAATGAAAATAACACACACATGGATAAGACCAAAATCCCAAGGTGGATCACCAACAAAATCTTTTTTTCAGGATTTAATGATGATTTTTGTGATCAGCCAATCTAGTTATATATAATATAGACACATTAATACTAATTTAAACCATAAAAAAGATGTAATTGTTCAATATTTACAAAATACCATATATCGACAAATATGCAGTTGAGCATTACATTGGTAACAGAATGTGAGTACAAAAATTTTATTGACAAAAATATGAAATGCAACCAAAAAAACCACCTGTTTTAGTGTAGTCATGAAAATACTGGATATAGGTACATCTTACTTATGCTTTAATCAACTTAAAAAATACTTTTACATATACACCTGGAATATGTATTGTTCTGCCAACAATACACAGGAAATGGCTCTTCATAGAAACATAAGGGTCACATAAATTACTTAAGATTGCTATAGTGGTTAGAGAAAAAAAAAAGGCTCTATCATTTTCAATTTTCATAATTTAGCAATTATCCCCTGGTTTTATATTTAGCATGGTATAACCAATTGACTATAATTTTTCCTAGTTTCTCACAGTCTCTTCTTTGTCAAAGGCAAAAGTGGCCGGAACAATTATTCTCTATCTGACCTTCATTTTCATTAATAACCAATTCAAAATGTGTACTTTCAGGATTATAAGATATAGCTTACATTCCTAAACCTAACTACACTTGCAAAAATTGCTTCTGAGGATTATAAAAACTTATGGAAAAAACACAAAGTCAAAATAGTCAACTGAAATTAAAAAAAAAAAGTCTGCCTGAGCCTGAACAAAGGATCAGGAAAAACTGACTGCAGTTTTGCCACAGAATAAAGTTACTAAGAACAGAGGGGGATAATAAAGAATTAAACTTCATTACCTGATGTTCTTACATGCTCAACTTACTGCGCATTTTAAAGAAAACCAATTATAATGTACACATACATTATACCACATAGAGTAACTGTCTTTTCTTGTTGCCTTTCTCTTTTTGGCTTTTAAAGTAAAATATTGGTTATAATTTTTCTACTCTATTTACTGACACACTAAGATCTAAATGAAAGCAAAAATAAGCTGCTCATAATGAGAAAGCATGAATTATCAGCATTTTGTATGCCCTACTCTAAAATTTGGCTTATGTTATGGGCCAGATGACTTAAGAAAACAAAAATAAGAAAAAAGAACAGCAATTTACTTTGACCATTTACACTTTTTTTTAGCAAGTGCTTAAGGTGGTATCATATAAGTATGATAAAGATATAATCAATCAATCCAAGTAGCTGCATATCAGTTTTTATATTGATATACACATATGAACATATATATCTATAAATATTAAATTAAATTCTAGGGATTCAAAAAAATCTTATGTAAACTTTTTCAAAAACATTTTGCCATCTGTCTTTCTCAATATATCAATTTCAGCCATTCACACTTTTTTTCTCACTGCTTCTAGACAATTTAGCTAGGTGCTTTGAAAATGATTTTTTTTTTAACAGTACAGTGTACTGAATTATTTGTCTATTACTCCATCATTTCCTATTCTGCAATTCTTTATTGATAAAAGGTTTTATGCCTGTTTTATGAAGAAAACAGATTACATATATTTATGAGAAGACTGATAGTATCTTTCTTATGAACAATGTTAATGATATATCTCAGAACATAACTACAGAATGCAAAGACTACTGCCAGATAAGAGTACATAAGAGACACTGTATATACGTGTGGATTTATTATATTCACATGTAGACACACTCACAAAAGCTAGGAATGTTCTGGCATTTAACACATAGCTCATTTTAATAACCAAATAGGATAGCTTTTGTTTCAGGTTAAGGATAAAGGTATGAAAGGTTAACACCTCTACATTTATCTCTAAGGTTTTTTGTTTTAGAAATAGTGTGTTGTTTTAATAAAGACCAAACCAACTTGAACATTGGTCCCAGGCCAAATCCGATCATTCCAGTTCATTGATTCAATTGTAAAGAACTTCTACTTAAACATGAAGTTTATTATGACTTGAAGCAAAATCAGGAGGAAAATGATGAAGTAGTCTTTTTGCTGCAGAAAATAATCCGTGGCAGGTGTGCTTGAAGCTAAATGATTTCGAAGAGCCATAACATTTCTACAAAAATAAGCAATAAATGTTATAATGATTTGTCAAAAATGTTACCACAGAATTCACAATTTGCTATTATATGGTCAAAGAGCATTTAATTACATTAATTAGTCCAATCTTTTACTACAACCTGAACAGAGAGCTGATTATCCTGTGGGAAGCCATTATTAGGTCTTGTCTAAATCTATAGTCCATTCTGCATCAAACATATTACTGAATGATTTGCATCAAACACAGTTATTAAAGGATGATGATGAAGAAACATATCCCCTTTTCTATTATAACGGTGGTCTTAAAACAACAAAGATTTTGCTTCTTAGTTGGTCCACCAAAATTTTATGTTTATTTTAGAGATATAGGGGTGGAGGTGGAGAAAAATCCTAAATTCCTCAGGAAGAATTAACACCACAGATTTTATGACATCCCTAACTTGAAAAAGGTGTGACAGGTATATCACATGCTAACAGGAAGTAAAATGTTACTTTAGTCGTAAAGTGAGCTTAGATTACCTTGTGCCATCCTAAATGCTTTTGGCACAATTGTTCCTCATTATTTGCAGATTTTGTGTTTGCAAATTCACCTACGCTAAAATTTATTTGTAACTCCAAAATTAATACTTGTAGCGCTCCTTGGTTATTCACGAACATGCTGTAGGGGCAAATACAAATTAGAAATAAAGGGAAAAAAGAGAGAGAGAGGCTTAATTCCTCCCTCCTTCTCTTTTTTAGAGCCTTTACTTTAGAAAACTGGTAATTGTAAACTCTTTCTCTGCTCTTTGAAATGTATGACAATCTTTACAGGCTAAATAAGCCTCCTGCCAATTTTATAACCCAGGAATGTTTCTTCAAGGACCTGGATGCCGTCTCTTTGAAATTTAATCAATCAAGGAAGATCCTCTCTCTCACTTCCTGAGAGGACAGGATTCTAACTTGCCTCCAAGTTGCAAACCTACCTCCACTCATAAAGATATGAGAAATTAGCAAACACAAGTGGCTATCCCAATTAGCAGGTGAATTTAGGATGAACAAATGGTGCTGTTAAGTTCTCTTCCTTGAGGACTAGTTATGCTTTATCTTGAGAACATGTATGAAATGGATTGCATCTGCTTGGCTATATAAAAGGATAAAACCCCTTTATGTCTTTGCAATCTCTCTTTAGCAGATTGCCTGTGATGCAAATCACATTCTGGCTTAATGTTTATTCAACAGTAAAGCTGTTTTTTCTTCTACATTTGTGGAGAGTTTGTCTCAGTTGGCAGATTTTGTTTTTAATTATGCTTCCCCAACAATGCACACAGCAGTGAAAAGTTTGAGTTGCCTGACCTTCCCAGCTGAGGCTGAACAAGGTGACCTCTGCTGCTTGTTTCAGCTCTCAGTTTTCAGTCTATTTAGTGTCATGTCTTTTGCATTTTCTGTTGGTGATTTTGTTGTTTAAAATGGCCCTCAAGCACAGTGTTGAAGTGCTTTCTAGTGTTCCTAAGTGCAAGAAAGCTGTGATGTGCCTTATGGGGAAAATATGTGTGCTAGATAAGCTTTGCTCAGGCATGTGCTATGGTGCTATCAGCCATGAGTTCAATGTTAATGAATTAATAATATATATATTAAATACGGTGTCTTTAAACAGAAACAAACATACAACAAAGTTATGTACTGATCAGTTGATGAAAATATTGTGACCAGAGGACTGCAGGAACCTAACCCTGTATTTCTCCTAGGAGCAATGGTTCACTTTCACTAACTCAGTGTTTGTTGTGACTTTATAGAACTACCACAAATAATGAAAATTAATTATAATTAAATTAGAAAACATTTCTTGAGCACTTACTATATATAAGGACTGAGGATACCAAGATGCACAAGACGTGATTTCTGCTGTAAAGGAGCACATAGTCCAATGGGGTGGATAGACACATACAATAACAACTCTAACAGTGTAGTCAGTTCTCAAAAGGAGTACTTACAGGGAGCTATGCAAATCAAGTTGAGGAATTAGCTAACTCTACAGGGCATGGGTGAGTGATTGGATATGTTACAAAAAGGGCCACATTTTCTGTTAAATTTTGAAGGATAAGCAGGGATTTTCTTGATGGGCAAGGTGGGAGGAAGGGCATTCTAGGAAGCAGATTCAATGTAGGCAAAGGTCCAGAGATGAGAGAGAGTACAGTACATTCTGGGAGAAATAAGGAGTTTCATAGGACTAGGGGCATGGAGTAGGTGCAGGGGTTGGCAGAAGATGAGAAAATAACAACTAAAATGTAAGCCATAAGGTCTCCAGGGGCAGAGGAAAAAAAAATCTCCCTGAACATCTAGCAGTGAATGCTGAATATAAAAAAGCAAGTGGGCTAATATCAAAAGAAAAATTAACAACTGATACAGCAATGGGAGGCAGGGAATCTGAACTCAACTAACATTAGCAAGGCAGCAGGATTAGGACCCCTTCTCCCCTAAGGAACCTCCCCAAGTGTGAAGAATTGCTTGATCATGGGGAGGTGTGTGTAAGGAGTGGTCTGGGACTGCAAGGGGAGCACTCCGCAGTCTCAAGGAAGTAGCTATTTACCCATTGTTATAGAAATACTGCAATGTTTCAACAACTGGAGCATTTCAGTTAAGTATTAGTCACACACAAAGGGGTTCTTGTTAACTAATTTTCTCAGAAACAACCCCACACCCACATCCAGTTCAGCTACATTCTTAAAATTATTGTTGTTGCTGTCAAAGTCAGTTCCGACTCATAGTGACCCTATGTACAACAGAACAAAAATAAGAAAGCAATAAGACAGACAATCCAATTCTACCTTCACATATGCCACTGCCCAATAAATCAGGGTTAAAAAAAAAATAAAGCTCTTCCAATATGCTAGTGTTAGAGGAATTTTATGATTCAGTCATCAAGTGATAGAGGCTAAGGTTCTATTTTAGCTTAGCAATGTTATAAAAACATCAAGTTTGCATATGATTTCCTATGTAACAGGATTCTTAACTACTATACTACCATGTCAGTATATATTACCTTTTAATTTCTTCCTGTGTTTGTTTTATGGATTCGATGGAACTTTGAATGTCTCCCAGTTCTATCCCTTTCTTTCTTCTTGTACTTTGTTTCAGTGATTGAGCTAAGGAGACATTTAGAGTGAAAATAATTAATCATAAACACAATTTACATAACAATCTGATTCCTGTGTTATAAAAATTTTCCTGGGTATTATTTTCATAAATTAGAAATTAGCACAATAAGACAAATACTCTGAATTTTTAAAGTTTCAAATATATCATTTTAAAACTAAAACACTACAAATATATGTAGAACACCACAAATTAAACTTTGTTTGACAACAGTGTTATTCTTTTACTAATTAAATAGATAAAAATAATTCACTTAAAAATATATATTAGCTTAGGGAAGGTGTTGCTCTTTCTTTTCCCTTGCCCACTTGCGTACACCTGAAGAAGTTAGCTTTTTGAAACTTCTCTTCAGTTTTTTATTGTTAATGTTATGTCTATTCCCCTAGTCATTTAATTTTTAAGACTTATAGTCGATTTTGATACTTTCTGTAATAATTTTTATTGCCAACCAGCAAGAGGTACTGATTTTTTCTCACATTCACTCCTTCCTTCTATTTCTGTTCAGATTTTACTTAACCTAAGTCTCAGCTTCCTAATTTATAAAATAGGGATAATAATACCCAAATTCCACATGGTTCTTGTAAAATGTGTTTAACACATAATCTGGCATAATAAATGTCAGCTCATACATTATATGTAATATAGTGAAGTAGATAAGAGTGTGGATTTAAGAGACCACTCCCAACCCAAGCCTAGCATGCTGTAATCCACTGTTGTTAGGGGCCGATGAGGAGGTTCTGACTCACAGCTACTCTACTCTATGTGCAAAAGAACGAAACACTGCCCGGTCCTGCATCATCCTAACAATCGTTGCTATGTTTGAGCCCATCACTGCAGCCACTGTATCAATCCATCTCATTGCAGGTCTTCCTCTTTTTCGCTGACCCTCTACGTTACCAAGCATGGTGTCCTTCTCCAAGGACTGGTCCCTCCAGATAGCATGTCCAAAGTATGTGAGACGAAGTCTCACCATCCTCCCTCCTCAGGAGCATTCGGGATTGTGGCTGTATTTCTTCCAAGAAAGATTTGTTTGTTCTTCTGGAAGTCCATGCTATATTTAATATTCTTTGCCAATACCATAATTCAAATTCATCAACTCTTCTTCAGTCTTCCTTATTCACTGTCCAGGTTTCACATGCTATGAGGCAACTGAAAACACCACGGCTTGGGTCAGGGACACCTTAGTCCTCAAAGTGACATCTTTGCTTTTTTTTTTTTTTTTAACAGTTTAAAGAAGTCTTTTGCAGCAGAAAGGTCCAATGCAATATGCTGTTTGATTTCTTAACTGCTGCTTCCATGGGCATTGATTGTGAATCCAAGTAAAATGAAATCCTTGACAACTTCAGTATTTTCTCTGTTTCTTGTGATGCTGCTTATTAGTCCAGCTATGAGGATTTTTCTTTTATGTTGAGGTGTAATCCATACTGAAGGCTGTAGACTTTGATCTTCATCAGTAAGTGCTTCGAGTCCTCTTCAGTTTCAGCAAGCGAGGTTGTGTCATCTGCATATCTCAAGTTAGCTTTCCTCCAAACCTGATGCCACATTCTTCTTTATACAGGCCAGCTTCTAAGACTATTTGCTTAGCATACAGATTGAATAAGTATGGTGAAAGGTTACAACCCTGATGCACACCTTCCCTGATTTTAAACCACACAGTAGTCCTTTGTTCTGTTCAAACAACTGCCTCCTGGTCTATGTATAGATTCCTCATGAGCATGATTAAATGTTCTGGAATTCCCATTCTTTGCAATGTTACCCATAATTTTTATGATCCACACAGTCAAATGCCTTTGCATAGTCAATAAAACACAGGTAAACATCTTTCTGGTATTCTCTGCTTTCAGCCAAGATCCACCTGACATCAGTAATGGTATCTCTCATTCCATGTTCTCTTCTGAATCCGGCTTGAATTTCTGGCAGTTCCCTATCAATGTACTGCTGCAATTGTTTTTTAATGATCTTCAGCAAAATTTTACTTACGTGTGATATTGATGATATTGTTCAATACTTCCTGTATTTGGATGGATCACCTTTCTTTGAGATGGGCACAAATAGGGATCTTTTCCAGTTGGTTTGCCAGGTAGCTGTTTTCCAAGTTTCTTGGCATAGATGAGTGAGCACTTCCAGCAGTGCCATCTGATTGTTGAAACATCTCAACTGGTATTCTATAAATTCCTGGAGCCTTGTTTTTTGCCAATGCCTTCAGTGCAGCTTGGACTTCTTCCTTCAGTATCATTGGTTCTTGATCATATGCTGTCTCCTGAAATGCTGAATGTCGACCAATTCTTTTTGGTATAGTGACTCTGTGTATTCCTTCCATCTTCTTTTGATGCCTCCTGCATCATTTAATATTTTGCCCATAGAATCCTTCAATATTGTAACTTGAGGCTTGAATTTTTTCTTCAGTTCTTTCAGCTTGAGAAATGTCTAGTGTTCTTCCCCTTTGATTTTCTAACTCCAGGTCTTTGCACATGTCATTATAATACTTTACTTTTCCTTCTGAAGCCACCCTCTAAAATCCTCTGCTCAGCTCTTTTACTTCATTATTTCTTCCATTCGCTTTAGCTACTCTATGTGCAAAAGCAAGTTTCAGAGTCTTTTCTGACATCCATTTTGGTCTTTTCTTTCTTTCTTGTCTCTTTAATGACATTTTTGCTTTCTTCATGTATAGTGTCCTTGGTGTCATTCCACAACTCGTCTGGTCTTCAGCCATTAAGTGTTCAATGCGTCAAGTCTACTCTTGAGATGGTCTCCAAATTCAGGTGGGATATACTCAAGGTCATACTTTGGCTCTTGTGGACTTGTTTTAATTTTCTTCAGCTTCAACTTGAAGTTGCATATAAGCAATTCATGGTGTGTTCTGCAGGTGGCCACTGGTCCCTGACCACCACTCATCTGACAGTTTGTTGTACTGTAATCCATGAGAAATCCTAATAATTTATCAAGGTTCCTCCAAGAACCTTCTCTGACCACCTCAAACTAAATTAAGCTCTCTCTCCTTTACCATTTATCATCTATAAATTAGCTGGCATTTATCATTTATTCACCTCTAGTGTTACCTGTGTACATAAAAATGGAGCTCCTCAGCTTAGTGTAAGCTTAGTAGGGACTACTGTTTAAAGTTCTTTTATATTCTCATAATGTTGAAGACATTACCTTAATCTTTTCTGATTATCAATGTGGTTCAAGACAGTTTACACAGTATCTGACTTGAACAAGAATGGCACATTAATTAATCTAGTAGTCCATAATGTTGATAGTTATATTTTTACTTGTCTGTGACTTCTGAACACTACAGTATTTCACTCTGGCAATCAATAACTTTTCTGAACTGAGCTTAAAGCTCAAAAACGCTTTCTGAATTAATCTAGGGAACCATCAACAATTTTTCAGAAGCTAACGAGGTGAAAAGACTAGTATTACAGTGTGGTTCTTGATTTGCATGTCTCCCCTTTTTTCATTTCCCATGTCTTTACCTTGTGGCTTGGTCTCAAAACTTATCTATAATCTAAAATAGCTTTTGCATCTACCTTTTCCCCCACCAAAACTCTTAAATATCTTCTTGAGTTATATTTCATATATTAAACATAGTGTAGTAATATTTTTTTAAAAAATTAGACTTTTATAATGAACAGTGTACAATAAATATTTTTACTTTCACTTCCAGATGAGTCCTGGATATCAGGTTCTGGGGAGGAATAGCCTTTCACCACTTTCTTCTGTTGCCTGGTTGGCTTATGTTTCATTTTTGGGACACTAACCTGAAAAAAACATTTCCACATTATGTGAGTTTGCACTATATTTTATAAAGACAACTGTCAAAACTGTTCATGGGCAATATATTCAGAAATAAAAACAAAAATGAAACAGCCTACTTAAAACTTAACATATATGATGTGATACACATATGCAATCAAATTATTTTATTTAATTTTATTAGGAAACATTAATTTGGCACAAACAGCAAAAATATAAAAAAGGTACACACTCCTGACTCCAGTCTTTCCCCACTAAATAGGCAACCACTGCTATTATTCTGTATGTCTTGTTCAGCAATATTTTTTACGCATACCCAAGCAAGTATGAACATATATCCCCCCTCACTTTTCTAACTGCAGTAGGTAGTACCTCCTGTCAAATGTTAAATAATAATGTTTTCTGATCATCCTTTTCTTGTTCCCAACTTCAGGGTTTCCCATCAAATTATTTACTTACTTTTAATAATATCTGGATAAAGCAGAAAACATCTTATATGGAAGTGATACTATTATTTTTAAGAGTATTATTTAAACTTATTGAAAGCTTTGAAATACATGCACAAGATTCAAAAGTATATCAAACCATGAACTCCATATTTTGCTTAGAATGAGAGACTTTAGACTCTATCCATATAGCTTTGCAGTTCTGGTAATCAGTCCTAAATTTAAAAACCTAAACGCAAAAGAAGAGACTAGAATAAGAATAGGAAGACGTGTATGCTTCGAAAACTGGGAACTGGTGGTCATTTAAGTCTTTAACCCTATTCTTTCTTACCTGTTTACTGTTACAAACAGGAATTATTCCCCAATTACTTACTCTTTGAAATTATTTTGAAAAATCTCACTCATGTGCTTGAAAATAAAATAAAATTTCTACAATATACAACAAGCAGGGAGGATCTGGATTTAGCCTACATTGTGCCCTTCTACTCGTTAAATGGCACATAGGTAGAATCAGATACAAGATCAATTCCCTGAGTAGGCTACACCAGGCATGAAGCTATGCCTTCCCAATATTTTTTGGAAACTTTTTGAGGTGGGAACGTCTTATATCCCAAAATAATTAAGAAAAGAAAATGAAACTATCTCATAATCAGGTTTCAAACTACCAAGTATACTTGTGACTCAGAATCAGGTATAATAAATTAGAATTATGGCAATGATAGTACAGTATGGTACAGTGGTTAAGACTGCAGCTCTGCAGCCAGAATACCTGGGTTTGAATCCTTCTCTACCACTTACTAATCTTGGGCAAGTTACTTAACAAGTCTGGCCTTTGGTTCCTAGATTTGCAAAAGGTACATAATAATAACTGATCCTCATAGGGCTAGTGAGAAGATTAAAATAATTAATAGATTTAAAGCATTCAGAACAGTGCTCTGTATTTGCTATATAACTGTTAACCATTATCATTGCTACTACTACTACATTTCATAGTATAAATAACTAATAGAGCTAAGGAAAATTTCTTACCCATCTGTTTAGCATCTTGGACAGAATCTTAGCTCATAACCTACTACTAAGCAGCCCATGGAACACAGGAGACTCTCAACAGAGTCTGCTGAATAAATGACCAAAATAAGTGAAGGGTATTAATCTAATAAGTAGAATTATTAAGAATTTTCATTTCTAAGTTCAGAAAATGAATTTAAACATTCTGGTTATTTTCCCTTTCCTACAAGCTTCATTCTTGGTAACAAACAAAAACAGAAAACAAATTAGACATCTGAGGACCTAGGAAAATTAGAAAAAAAATAGTACCATAAATATTCAAATCCTAGAGAGATAAAATTTTGTAACATTTAGAATTCAAATATCCATTCTCAGGTAAGCTATATATTACTCTATAGAGAAGGTTCAAATTGGAGATTGATAAAAACTGGCGAGAAGATTATTTAAGATGACAAAGGGAGTCAGCAATACAACTAGGGATATACAAAGATTTATCGTGATCGATAAAGTCTTCCTAAATGCAGATGACTTGTGTATGTCTATTATGCTATAATTGTTAAAGGAAGAAACAAATGTTAAATGTTTGTTGCCAAAGATTCTGAGGATTTAACAAATTTATATGCCTAATGGATGTAATCACTTCTTTTTTTATTACATACCATTGGAGTACGATGTCTCACTTTGGTCTGGATAACACCATCTTTTTCAAACTGTATCATATCATTAAGTGGGTCCCATGGTCGGGTACTACATAAATAAAAAGAATACTATTAGTTTAATGACTAATAAAATAACTCAAAACCTTTCTATTTTATATTAGATTTTCATCAGTAGTTATAAACATAGTTCTAAGATTAAGATTTGCCCATATTTAATCTGCTGATCCTCAGCTTATTTTACAGGCTAGCTAGTATCATGGACTCAAGTTTATCATGAATGGAACATCAAGGTTAAAATCTCACACTAATATACACAGCTGAATAAAAAAAAAAAATCCTAACAATGATAATTCTTGAAGTGTAAGTAGCAAACTATGCCAATATATTGTAATAAAAATTCTTTAATTACTTACTCCGCAAACTTGTAATGCCATTCTCCTGTGAGTGGATCAAGTTCAAATAATTTGCAGGCCCACTCTTCATTTTTTGTTTTCCGATCTCTGGCTGCTTGTCTTTGAGCTTCTTCTAAAACATACTTCTCTTGAGTAGCTTCAGTTTGATCTTTGGCATTTATGGCTTTAGTTACCCGCTGCCAGAGTCTAAGACATGTACAAGCATAGTATTAAAAAAAGCATGTGTTTTGTTATACACTTAACATAATCAAAAAAATTTTTAAGGAAAGCAACAGAGAATCAAATCTCTATAGAACAGGCTTGCATCTCTTGGGAGAAAATGATGCTTACATGGGTTTCTGGCTTTAGCAAAGGTTATACTCAGGTGCTTAGAATGAGCTAAGAATTTTAAAAAAACCAAAAACCTGGTGCCTTGTATACAGAAGTATCCACTCTTAAGTGGGGACTAATCTTTTTTCTTGGTAAGAAAAATATATTATAAAGGTTCTTTAGCATATGCCAGTGAATGCTGCTAAACCAAAACGACAGAAATGTAATGAAGGTAGGGCTCAAGAATCTACATTTTTAACAAGCCCCCCCCATATGACTCCTATATGTATGTTACGGTTTAAGACCCAATGACCTTATGAAGATTCATTAGTGTAATGCAGTGCTTCTGAACCCTAGATGCACAAATTAGCAGGGAACTTTCCAAATTAGAATTCATGTATTGGTATTTTTAAAATTTTTTTTAATACTTTCCAGATGATTTTAATGTGCAGCTAGCCCTGAGAGCCAATGATTTAACAGAAAAGACCACTGAGGTGAAATGACTTCCCTTACTTTAGTTTTTCCTTCAGTCAAGAAAAAGTTACACACACACACACACACACACACACACACACACACACACACACACACACACACACACACACACACACACACACACACACACACACACACACACACACACACACACACACACACACACACACACACACACACACACACACACACACACACACACACGTAATACATGACTGGAGCTCTGGTGGCATAATGGTTAAAAGCTTGGCGGTTTGAATCCACCAGCTGCTCCTTGGAAACCCTATGGGGCGTTCTACCCTGCCATACAGGGTTGCTACAGCTCAGAATCAACTCGATGGCAACGAAGTTTTTTTTTGATATTGTACATACACACACCTATATCCACCCATCTGAAGACAGCATGTTGAGACTGAAGGAACAAAAGCTTTGGAATCAGACAGGCTTAGGGTGAATCCTGAATTTGCCACTTTGCAGCTAGTGAACTCAAAGTAACTTAACATGTCTGAGTCTTGTTTTCCTCATCTTTAAAATATGCTAAATTGTTTTACATATCTAGGCAAAGCTTAGCTCTGGATGGAAAGCATTACGTAGCTAGGGCTGAAGTAGACTTTTTAGAACTGGTGCATACATATTCTTCCACCTTTGACAACCTCAATTTTGACTGGAGAGGGGACTGAATCCCCATGAGTGAGAATGGTACTCATGTGGGAGGATGTAGCCAGGACTAACCTGCATAATGTAAAGCACCTAGCATAGTGTCTTTTACACAGACACATCCTTCTCCTAACACAGATACAGTAAGGATAAAACGGTAATGTGTATACAATATTTTCAGTTCAAAAGTATAAATGTTTCATCTAGCCAGAATTTCATGACTTTAAGAAGAGAAACTATGGCCTTAATTATTACTCAGCTAATGTTAAGTCCTTTAGAAGCCAGCACATCCAGTGGCATAATTTTTGTGTTTTACAGAATGGAATAAAAATGAGGTTCAGTACCACTCCCTTCACCTAGAATTCTACATGCACAAACCACGTTAGAAAACAGATGCCAGGTAGAAACCAAAAGTCATTAATAAGTCTTATAATTTTGCACAAACAAATAAAAAGTTTATTTATTTGTTTTTTATTTTATAAACAGGTCCTGGAACAGATGAGAAGAGAAACGAAACACAGGGAAGTTTTATTTTGATCTGCAGAAAAGCAGGATGATTTGTATTATATTTGACATTCATGCATACCAAAATTAAATACCATCACACCCTACAAACAGTACAGTATTTTGCTGGATTTAAATGTAACTAATGGAGAAAAGTAACCACTGTATTAAGGAATTAAAAAATACTCTTTGATCTTCACACAGTTACCTGAAAAAAATAGTATACTTACTTCTCTGATTCAAAATCTTCCTGCTCTTCAAATTTTACAGTGTGTCTTATTAATCTCCATTGCTTAATGTCAGGTGTTGGATTCCAGAAAACCTCCGAATTATCAGTCTTCTTGTCAATAAAAACTTCACTATCCTATATGTAAAGAAATTAAAAAATAACATAAAGAATTCTCTTTATTTAGAAGGGGATTATATAGTATAGTATAATAATACTTTCTTACAGCTACTTAATTACTTGGAATTAATCATTTCTTTAAAACAAACATAACTTGTACTTTTCCAAAAGCCCCAAATTTCTTGTCATTTTTATAAAAATATTCAATAAGATTTCGCATATAATACAACTCAACTTTTAAAAAAATTTGCCTGAATACACCAAAAGTTCCTAAGATTTCACAAGTTTTACTTAAATTTCAAATAATTATACGCAAAGCCTCAGTAGCCATCCTTTATCAAAGTGGAGCATAGTATTTGCTACAGACAGAATGAGATGCTGTTTACTATCTATGTACTTAATTTATGGATAGAACAACTTTAAAGAGACATTCTTAACATTAAAAATTTGAGCACAATCTTAGAAATTTCATTTAAAAAAAGTGGCTTTATCTTCTCCCCAAATGACATTCACATATAAGTCAGTTACCAAAAAATTTCAGAGATCATATCTGGCCTCTTAACTGAGTCCCTAGATCTAGCTTCATTTTCTCATTTCCTCATTATTATCATGCGGTAAATAGCATATACTCAGTGTTCACAATGAGGGTTCATTGAAATAGAACCATAATACTTTTTATTTATTTAAGCTGCTCTTAACAAAATTACATATTAAATTTAGGTCAGCAGAGAAGTCAATCAAAGCCATTGCTCTCATATACCACTATTCCTTTTCCATGTTTCTCAAAAGAAAATACAATTCTATGTGGAACTATGCCTCTTTGTTCTGAATAAGAGGCAGTATAGTGCCTTGGGTAAGACTTCAGGCCCTGAAGCTAGGGTGCTTGGGCTGGAATTCTGGGTTCACCACTTACTTTGAACAAATTTTTTAAAGTTTCTGTGCCTTACTTTCCTCCTCTGTAAAATGGGGATAATAAAAGTATTCACCTCATAGGGTTGTATTAAATGAGTTAATATAAGTCGTTTTTAAACAGTACAATACATAATGAGTGATATGTGTCAGCTGTTTTGTTTTAGAGTTTCAAAAAGAAAAAAATATTATATAAAACTAAATATTTTAAAATAACTTCAAGACCAAAATATCTGTTATTAAGCTGAAGCTTATGTGGAATAGTGATGCTTTTAGCAATGGAGTAAGCGTGCCTTTAATTTTAAAATGTGATTTTTATTATTTTTTTCACAGAATAAAATTAGTTTTGAAAAGCTAGTATATAAAAATACTTACCCAATGACCTTCCAATGTAGCTAGGACTTCTTTTCCCAATTTAAGTTTCCCTGATATTTGATTAACACAATCACTACTACCTAGAAATGGCTTTCAGAAAAGAAAATGTTGAAGAAATATTTTAATTTTAACTTATATTTACATACAATGTAGACCAAAAAGAAAGTAATTTTACAGTTATACTGCTCTTGCATTACGTATAGTGCTCAAATTGTGATATACTGATTCAAATTTTGCCAAAAATGTTAAATAAGAGGAAATTTGAATTTGTTGCTATGGAAAAACAGACAACAACAGACTAAGGTCCAAATAAATAAGCATAGTGAGAAAGATCACAACGATATAACTGGCTCAGGCCCTGTGTCTTCTCAAGTTGTGCGCTCTCTCCTGACTCTCAAGACTGTGCCCTATCAATGTGGCAATATATTAAGCAGTAACGGTTCAGTAAACCTAAGGGATTTAACTGATCTGTTGAAAGAGTAACCTTCCTTCAAACCAAAACAAAGTAAAATGATACCCAGCCAAAGGAAAAAAAAAGAGAACAAAAAACCTCCAAAATATAAAATTAGAAGGAATATACTTGGAGTTACTATGTTACCTTACTGGTGTCTCTCCTTAGAGACGAAATGTTGATGCTTCAATCTAACCCTTAAAGGTATTCTAAATTGCTTAACCACCTCTTTAGTCATGATTCTCAAACATCCTTATCACCATACAAGCTAAGATTAAAAAAAATACTTACTCATCAAATACTTATATGAGATTCTTTTTGTTAGAACAAAGTTGTTGATCAGCTGGTATCAACACAGAAGCAATTCAGTAATAAATACTGAACAGTTCATAGACATATTTACCTAAACATAATGTGCTGTTTCACACCAACAATTAACACTATGAAGAGATCTCAAATTTCCCTTTTTCACTCTGAGACAGACAGTATTTTCCAAAGATAACTTCAAGAATATCCCCGCCTGCAGTCCATGTGCTATTTATTACTCAGTGAGACCTTGCCACTCTCCCACTGAGAAGTGAGGTTTATATCCTTTTGCCTTGAATCTGGGTGGGCTATGACTCTTCAACTAACAGAGGATGGTAGAAGTGATATAATGTGACCTCTAAGGACAGGTCATAAAAGATGTTTGATGCTCCTTCCACCTTGCTCACTAGAATACTTGCACTTGGAGTCCTGAGATACCATGTAAAAAACCAGGCTATCTTGAGGCTGCTATGCTATGAGGAAGCCAAGCTACATGTAAAGGCCATATACATAGGTGCTCAGATCAACAGTCCTGGTCTTTGAGTAATCCCAGCCCAGACACCAGACATGTAAGTGATGAATCTTCAAATGATTAAAACGAAAAAACCAGATTGATTGCTGACCAGTCGATTCCGACTCACAGCAACCCTACAGAGCAGAGTAGAACTGCACCTTAGGGTTTCCAAGGAGCAGCTAGTGGATTCGAACTGCTGATCTTTTAGTTAGCAGCCGAGTTTTTAATCACTGAGCCAACGGGGCTCTCTTCAAAAGATGCTGTTGTTGTTAAGTGTTCTTGAGAAAGTTCCAACTCATAGTGACCCTATGTACAACAGAAGGAAACACTGCCCGGTCCTGCATCATTCTCATAATCGTTGCTATGCTTGAGCCCATTGTTGCAGCCACTGTGTCAATCCATCTGACTAGGGGTCTTCCTCTTTCTTGCTGACCCTCCACTCTACCAAGCATGATGTCCTCCAGGAACTGGTCATTCCTGATAACATGTCCAAAGTACGTGAGACGAAGTCTCGTCATCCTCGCTTCCAATGAGTACTCTGTCTGTACTTCTAAGACAGATTTGTTTGTTCTTCTTGCATTCCATGGTATATTCAATACTCTTCGCCAACACCATAATTCAAAGGCGTCAATTCTTCTTCGGTCTTCCTTATTCACTGTCCAGCTTTCACATGCACACGAGGTAACTGAAAACACCATGGCTTGGGTCAGGCGAACTTAGTCCTCAAAGTGACATCTTTGCTGTTGAACACTTTCAAGGTCTTTTGCAGCAGATTCGCCCAATGCAATGTGTCTTTTGATTTCTTGACTGCTGCTTCCATTGATTGTGGATCCAAGTAAAATGAAATCCTTCAATCTTTTCTCCTTTTATAACGATGATACTTATTGGTCCAGTTGTAAGGATTTTTGTTTTCTTTATGTTGAGTGTAACCCACACTGAAGGCTGTGGTCTTTGATTTTTATCAGTTAGTGCTTCAAGTCCTCTTCACTTTCAGCAAGGAAGGCATCTGCATAACACAGGCTGTTAACGAGTCTTCCTCCAAACCTGATGCCCCATTCTTCTTCATATAGTCCAGCTTCTTGGATTATTTGCTCAGCATACAGATTGAATAGGTATTGTGAAAGGATAAAACCCTGACACATACCTTTCCTGACTTTAAACCACGCATTAGCAACCTTATTCTGTTTGAATGACTGCCTCTTCATCTATATACAGGTTCCTCATGAGCACAATTAAGTGTTCTGGAATTCCCATTCTTCACAATGTTATACATAATTTGTTATGATCTACACAGTCCAATGCCTTTGCATAGTCAATAAAACACAAGTAAACATCTTTCCAGTATTCTTTGCTTTCAGCCAGGATCCATCTGACATCAGCAATTGATATCTTTCATTCCACATCCTCTTCTGAACCCAGCTTGAATTTCTGGCTGTTCCCTGTCAATATACTGCTGCAACCGCTTTTGAATGATCTTCAGCAAAATTTTACTTGTGTGTGATATTAATGATACTGTTCGATAATTTCTGCACTCTGTTGGATCACTTTTCTTTGGAATAGGTACAAATATGGATCTCCTCCAGTCAGTTGGCCAGGTAGCTGTCTTCCAAATTTCTTGGCATAGATGAGTGAGTACTTCCAGTGCTGCATCCATTTGTTGAAACAGCTTAATTGGTATTCTGTCAATTCCTGGAGGCTTGTTTTCCACCAATGCTTTCAGTGCAGCTTGGACCTCTTCCTTCAGTACCATCAGTACAAGAGATACCAGCCCCCAAATGTGGAGTCTCTCCCAGCCTTAAAGTCTTCCTTACTTAGGCCCCAGGTATTATGCAGCAGAGACATCTTCAAACTTCTGATGCAGAGAACCCGTGAGGATCGTAACATGGTGGTTTTTAAGCCTCCAAGTTTTAGAGTAATTTGTTATGTGGAAACAGTAACTAATAAAACTTCAGTGTGCACATCTCAAACTCAGTTGATTCATGATTTTTGGTATTTTGTAAAGCAATGCTTTAATTTACTGAGAAATTTCTATCCAAGCACTTCTTAAAACTCATATCCTATATAATTTTAACAACTAAAATTCAAAGCAAAAATAATAACTTTGTGTTGATTTGAATTCTAAGGCTGCTGTCTTATTAGGCTATACCAAGATATTCACCCAACTGTGACTCTATTCTTTATATCCCTGACCTTATATGAATTCTGTGTTCCTATTTAGTCCTTAATCAGGAACTAAATAGTGCTCTTCGTTCAATATTTATAGTATACCAAACCCACTGCCATCAAGTCTATTCCGACTCGTAGTGACCCTATAGGACTAAGTGGAACTGCCCCATATGGTTTCCAAGGCTGTAAATCTTTATGGAAGCAGACTGCCACATCTTTCTCCTGCAGAGTGGCTGCTGGTTTGAACCACCAACCTTTCAGTAGTGCCTTAACCACTGCACCACCAGGGTTCCTCATTTGTAGCATAGCTCCCCTTTAATCAGGTGACACCCCCATCAGTCTCTACCAACCTTTAGTTTGAATTCAAGTACTGCACTGTATCCAGTTTTTTGACATGTAATATTGACTGTTCCCCCAAGTTCCAGTGTCATTGTACCATAAAGAATTCCTAAAGGAGGGGGGAAATAAAGACAAAGGCTGAAGAGAGAGGTACACTAGCTAATAAAGCAAACTTTGTAATCTAATCCCCTTCTAGAGGTTTATAACTCAAGGGCATTCTGTCCTACCCAATAAAAATTGATAATATAGACATAAAGTTGGTTCTGTAGGATGCAGCGGATATAAGTCAAACAAACAGCTCCCAAGATAGATTTTGTTGTTAAATGTTGGAGAAATTCTGGTTTTAACAAAGTTAAACAGGTGTTGTACCCTTGCCCATTGTTGGATTAAGGCAACCTTCAATATGCAAATGAACATTAATTTCCAAGATAGGAACAAAAGTATGCAGTGTTTCCCAAACTTATTTGGCTACAGAACTCTCCATTTGTAAAATACTTTGTGGGACTAGTGATTTAGGGAACACACCTTGGAAAAATGCAGATAAAGCCACAAGGGTGGAGAAACTGATAAAAATATTTCCAACTCTCATTCACAAAGGGCCATAATCTCTCCTTTTTCTTTTCATGCAATAAAAATGTTGCTATGAAACCATCTTTCCCTATTGCTAGTTGGATATACCATGGGTGTCTACATTGCAAATCCATTTATTTATTTCAAATGATATAAAATTAAAAAACATATATTCTTATCAATTCGATTCACAATTTCAGATATTTTACTTCATGGCTATTTCAAGAACTACACATGAAGCTCTAAGAATTATGTAGCCTGAAGCTGTAAGTTGGCCACTCTTATAGGATCCAGTAGTATGTAGGTAATTGGTACAGTGAATGGGAGTCAGAAAGCCTAGAGTTTAGTCTCAGCCTTCTTACCAACTAGCTGAGTTGGTCTTGGGTAAGAGTCTTAACACTCCCTGTTTTCTCATCTGTGAAATGTGGCCATACTATATAGTTTCTATGTTTTTATGAATTACATCCTGAAATAAATTACAGGATTATAACCCAAAAAGTTATTTTCAAGAAATTAGATGGAAAGAGGGAACTGATAATGACCAAGCTGAGTGTTTAAGTTGATGCAGTACAATCTAGCTGTTACAAGTACAGACTGCAAAGGCTGACCTGAGTTCAGATCTTGACTCCACTACATTTTAGCTGCGTGATGTTGGGCAAATTAGTTAACCTCTCTGTGCCTCATTTTCCTCATCTGTAAAATAGGGACAATAATATTGCCTATTTTATAGGGCTGCTGGAACTATTAAGTAAGTTTATAGATATGAAGTATATACAATAGTTGGGTACCTGCCCTGTAGTAAATGACAGTATTTAATACTCTTATCTGTATTCCAAATAATGGGGGAAAAAGCATCATTCATTAACTTTTAAGAAACTGTCAACCGATGATAAGAAAGAAAATTTAAAAGGCTTGGAAAACAAAAAGCAGTAAATTAAAATTTAAAAAGGATGGTACCAGAAGATGAAAATCAGTTTTCAGCCAAAACCAAATCTGTTGCTGTCGGGTCGATTCCAACTCATAGCAACCACGTAGGACAGAGTAGAATTGCCCCACAAGGTTTCCAAGGAGTGGCTGGTAGATTCAAACTGCCAACCTTTTGGTTAGCAGCCAGCTGAACCTTTAACCACTGTTCCACCAGGGGGACTGTGAAATAATGGGCAGTTTCAGTGAATTTCAAACCCTACACATTAAGCAAATGAAAAGAAATTCTAACACTGTAAATCAGTCTCTTCAGACTAAAATATATATCACAAAAATTCTATTATGGGTGAACTAATTCAACAAAGAAAAATTCAGCAGATGATAGCAATAATCTTCAACTGCTTATAAACTAAGGATACTTTCAAACAAAATATAAGGCTAAATCCATCAATCTCAAAGCATAGCAATATATGACTATATAAAGTATACTTAAAAAGGCTTAAGAAACATCTAACTCAAATATGGAAAATATTTACCTTTACAATGGGCATATGGCATTGTCATTACATAATCTTCACCTCTATTCAAGAAAGTCAACCGTGCTTCTCCCTCTAATATTGCAGATAATGAGTTTCCTGAAATGAGTATTACTTATTAATTTTCACAAAACAAATTCAACCAGTTCAAAACAAAACAAAATATATACACAGGACACCTACCAGACATTTTTGGAAGTCTTGGTGGTGCAGTGGTTAAGAGTTACTGCTGCTAATCAAAAGGTCAGCAGTTCAAATCCACCAGCCGCTTCTTGGAAACCGTATGGGTCAGTTCTACTCTGCTCTACAGGGTCGCTATGAATCGGAATCGACTCAACAGCACACACCACCACCAGACATTTACAGTAGAATGTCTTAAAAATGTCTCAATGTGCCCAAACACATAAACATTATCATATATTTAAACCATATCTCATTCGTATTCCTATTCTTACAAAACAAGTACTTTTAAAGTTACAGTTATACGCTTATTTTATTTTATATGAAGAGCTTAAGAAAAATCTTAAACAAGTAGAGCACCCAATAAAACAGATTGTTTTAACTATACAGCTTAATTTGCCCATTTTGAATAAAAACAGTATTTCTTATCTGTAACTTACACTGTTTAGTTAAGTCCTAAGCCTTACTTATTTTTGAAATAATACAATTGAAAAAAAAATGCATACCTCCCCAAAATGCAATCAATAATAAAATTTCATAGTAATTTTCTTCTAGTTTTTTCCCCATATGTATTTTTCTCTCCCCCATCACCAGTTTTATTGAAGTATAATTTATACACAATAAAAGTGACCCATTTTAAGTGTGCAGTTTGATAGTTTTGCAATTGTATACAGTTGTATAACCACCACCAAAATCAAGATATAGAACTTTCCATCACCCCAAAAGTTGCCCTGTGCTAGTCTGCTATTAATTCTTTCCTTCAGGCCCAGGAAACCACTGGTCTGGTTTCTATCTGGTTTTGTGGAACTTCTGGTTTACAGTAAGTATATGTTTAACTTCAGAAAACAGCTTGGCAGTTTCTAATAAAGTTGTTACATAATTTTCTATTCCTACTAGTAATACCTGAGCATTCCAATTACTCCACATCCTCATGAACATTTAGCATTGTTAGTTTTTGACATTTTAGCCATTATAATAGATGTATAACGATGTTTCATTGTGGTTTTAATTTACATTTGCGTAATGAATAATGACACTGAGTATCTTTTCATGTGCTCTTTTGCAATCCATATAGCTTCTTTGTTGAAGTATGAAGAATTTCTTCAAAAAAGCCTGCTGAAATTTTGATTGGGATTGCACTGAATCTACAGATCAATTTGGGGAAATTTGTTATGTTAACAAAATTGAATACTCCACTACACGAACATGGTATATCTCTTCTTATATTTAGGTCTTCTTAAATTTTCCTCAGAAATATTTTGTAGTTTTCAGTGTACAGGTCTTAACTATCTTTCATTAAATTTATTCCTAAGTATTTTATTTTTTGATACAATTGTTTTTTAAATTTCATTTTGCAAGTGTTCGTTTCTAGTTTATATATGTAGAAATAGAATTGAGTTTTGTATTCTGATCTTGTATCCAGTGACCTCACAAATTCACTTAATAGCTCTAGTAGCTTTTTTGTATGTTCTAGAAGATTTTCTATATACAAGTATCATGTAAATAGATGGTTTAACTTCTTCCTATCCAATCTGAATGCTTTTTATTTCTTTAATTTGCCTTATTGCATTGGCTACCACCATACTGCATAGCAGTAGTGAAAGTAAACATCTTGCCTTGTTTCTGATCTTGTTGTTCTTGTTGCTGTTAGGTGCTGTCAAGTCACTTCCAACTCATAGCAACCCTGTGCACAATAGAACGAAACACTGCCTGGTCCTGTACCATCCTCACAATCGTTATGCTTGAGCTTATTCTTGCAGCCACTGTGTCAGTCCATGTTGTTGAGGGTCTTCCTCTTTTTCACTAATCCTCTACTTTATCAAGCATAATATCCTTCTCCAGGGACTGATCTCTCCTGATAACATGTCCAAAGTATGTGAGACATAGTCTCACCATCCTTGCTTCTAAGGAACATTCTGGCTGTATTTCTTCCAAGACAGATTTGTTTGTTCTTTTGGCAGTCCATGGTATATTCAAAATTCTTCGCCAACACCACTATTCAAAGGCGTCAATTCTTCTTCAGTCTTCTTTATCTATCACTCAACTTTCATACTGGTGAGGAACTCACCAGTGAATACAACCAGGCCTGGAGTATATTTGTAGGAAGACTTTTTAATTGCTAGTTCAATTTCCTTAATTTTATATTTCTTTTTGGGTCAGTTTTGGTAATTTGCATCTTTCAAGAAATTTGTTCATTTCTTCTAAATTGTCAAATTTATTGACATAAAATTGTCCCTAATATTCCCTTATTACTCTTTTAATGTCTGTAGGATCAGCAGTGATGTCCCATCATTTATTCTCAATATTGGTAATTTGCATCCCTTTTTCTTGATCAGTCTAACTAGACATTAATTTCATTGATCATTTCAAAGGATCAACTCTAGCATTCTCTGATTTTCTGTACTGTCTGTCCACTTTCTACATCAATTTTTGCTTTATTTCCTTCTATTTTGACTTTAATTAGCTCCTTTTTCTAATTTACAAAGGTGAAAAGTTAGATCATCAACTTAGATTTTTCTTCTTTTCTAAATTAACATTTACGGTTATGAATTTTCCCTCTAAGCACAGCTTTAGTTGCCTCTCCCAAATCTTGACATGCTGTGTTTTCATTATCACTTGGCTTAAGTTATTTTCTAATTTTTCTTGTGATTTCTTCTTTGCCTTTGGATTATTTAAAAGTATATTCCTTAATTTCCAAATGTTTAGAGCTTTCCTAGATATTTTATTTATTTCTAATTCTACTTCATTATAGTTGCAGAACATTTTCTGTATGGTTTCAATATTTTAAAATTTATTGAGACGTGTTGTATGGCCATGCATATGATCTATCCTGGGAAAATACCACATATACTTGAAGAATCATGCATACTGTGTAACTGTTGACTGTAGTGTTTTAAAATATAAATTAGGTTAAGGTGGTTGATAGTGTTCTTCAGATCGTCTGTCTTTGCTGATACAGTAAAAACTGAAAGCTGAAACCTGCGTAAGGTGGAAACCTGTCATAGAAGGAAAACTCAAATATTTTCCACTAAAATGGGCGACAGAAAAGTGGTAAGACTGCATCCTGTAAAAGGTGGAAAACTTGCAAGACGCAGAAAAACAAGGTAGTCCTGTTGAGTTCTGGCTCTCAAAGGTTTCACTGTATTTTGTCTGGATGTCCTATCATTTGCTAAGGAAGGGTTTTAATCTCCAACTACAATGGTAGAATTATCTATTTCTTCCCTTAATTCTGTTATTCTTTGCTTCATGTATTTTGAAGCTCTGTGATTAAGTGCAAACACATTTATTATTATGCATAAATTTGTCTTTTACTCTATCTGGGAAATTTTTGGCCTTAATTTTTAACTACTTTTTTGGCTCCATTTTCTGGGGCCTCCTGGGGCTCCAATTATACACATTAGATCACATGATATTATGTCACAGATTCTTAAGGCTCTGTTCATTTTTTAAAATTATTTTTCTCTTGTGTGTTCCACATCAGATAATTTGTTTATCTAGTTTCAAATTTACTTACTCTTTCCTCTGAAATCTCCATTCTGTTGCAAAGTTCTATAAATTTTTAATTTCAAATATTGTATTTTTCAGTTCATCAATTTCCATCTGATATTTCTTAACATTTCTATTATTCTGCTAAGCTATCCTATCGTTTCTTTTATTGTAACCATATCTTCTTTTACTTCATTGAGAGTACTTACAACAGCCGCTTTCAAATCCTTGTGGCTACTTCCAACACTAGGTATCTTGGGGGTTGGTCCCAATTGATTTTCTTTTCCCTCGAGAATATGTTCCATTTTCTTGGGTCTTTGTAAGCTGGGTAATTTAATGTTAAGTTGTGGTGATTCTAGCTACTATTACGTTTCTCCAAGGAGGGCTGTTCTTTTTGTTCAACGAGGCAATTATTTGGTTGAGCTTAAATTACAAAATATATTTTTTGGGGTGGCAGCTCTGTTCTAGGGTCATCCAGAGATGGACAAATAGAATCTTTGGCTCTTTCCCTTCTGAGATTCCTGCTGCCTTGCCAGTGTGGCCACAGTTTCCCCAAATTTAGTCTTTTGGTCCCCCAGGCCAGAGAGACTGCAGTGTTTTCACCAGTGTACCATATTAATTGCACCTGGCCCTGGGCTACAAGTTGGGAAAATGGGACACACTTTGTATAATTCCTCTCCTATGAGTGTGGATTTCTCACCAGAATGTGTCTACAATTGTACTCTCATCAGTGCCTTCATGTAATTGCTTTTTGTATTAAGTCCAGATGTACAGAGAGGAGGACTGGTCTAGTAGGACATTATTCTGGCATTAGTGTCCATATATACTTCTAACACAGGGAAACTACATAAGTCTTTTGAATTCCACTTTAAACATTTATCAGTATATCATAAAATCATTTCTTTTTATTCATAAGCATAATATATTTTAAAATAACTGTATTTTCCCTTATTTGAAAGGGCATGTTTGTATCTTTTCTTCCTATATATATATGTATAAATTTTTAAAAGCACAGTTGAGACTCAACTACATAGACTATTTGAATTCTGCTTTTCACTCAATATTATAATCATAAGCCATTTCAAATTTTAGTGTGCATCAGAATCACCTGAGGAAATTGTAAAAATGCATATTCCCAAGCCTAGTAATTTTGATTTAGTAAGTCAGGAGTGGAGTTCAGGATTTCAAAATGTTAACTAATACTCTAAGTGATTCTGAAACTGATGGCTCATGGATATCACATGAAAAAGATGAGTTCTTCCAAATAATAAATTTTTCAACCCATAGAGAAATGGTTAAGTTATAATCTTACTTCATACACGCTATATACATAAAAATAAATCCCAGAAAAATTAAACAGCAATGGAAATAAAAAGTATGAGAATATGTAAGTGAATTACTATATAAACTAAAGTGAGAAAGAGTTTCTAACCATGACTCCAAAAGCAAAAACCATAAAAAGAAAAATTTATAGTTAACTACATCAAAATGTCAAGAAATAGATTCTTTAAAGGAATATACTTTGCCCAGATGTATTCAATATAAATTTAATTTAAACTCAAGCAAATGAACTAATTCTAAGAACAATAATAAACTATCAAAACTGACCTAACACGAAGTCTCTATATAAGCAAACCCATAACCAAAAAAGAAACGAGGAAGTTATCAAAAAAGTGCTCCTGCAAAAGCTGAATTTAGCCAATTCTTTCAAATTATAAAGGAACAGATGGCTCTGACAAACATAAATTACACTATAACATAGAAAAACAAGGCCAACTGCTCAAGTTGTTAAGACTCAATACAAAATGTCTTAAACAAGAGAAGAAAACACACTCATAAAAGCCATTTACATTATAGCCTGGGAGGGAATAAACCAAATGAGAAATGTACATAACCTTGAGAAGAAAACAAGCAATCACTCTCCAAAACAAACAAAAAGCAAAAACAAAGCAAAACAAACATCAAGGGAAATAAAGGGCATCTTGGAGAAATGTTCCTGAATCAAAAACTATTGTTAGATTTCCCTGTCACAGACTTGTCTATGGTCTACGCCAGCCCCCTAGGGTAATCAAAACTTGGATTTCTGTTTATATATTTTATTTTTCCTATTTTACAACAATTGGTTTTTCCCCCTAAGGTTTAAAATTCCTTAGCTGAAATTTAATTATTTTTCTCCATTTAAAATTTTTAAAAATTGTCATTGTTTTCATTGTATTGAAGTTTCCTACTGTAACCACATTTGTCTATTTTCCCTTGTACTTACAAAAGTTTTTATTGTATGGTTTGGTCCAAAGTTAAATGCCATTACTGACTGACCATGGAGGTATTCTAACTGTATCTGGATTCTTTCTCTCTCTATTCAAAGACTAAAATAGAAAGATTGACCCCTGAGGCTCAGTGAGACGGAAGAAAAAAACTTGGTACATTGAAAGGAAAAAGAAAGCTATTATGCACTAAAAGGGTGATGTCTGTGATGCACCTACACATATTTGATGAAATATGAAACAGACATATCTCTATGAATGGATAAAAAGCAGTATAAGAGAAAAGGCCATTATACAAGTAAATATAGTACTTAAAATGAAATATAAATTCCCTTCTGAAAACAGCCTGAGACACTGTCTAAGTAAAAACTCACCAGAAACTACTACCTCTCAGAAAAGGGTATGGGTTGGAACAGGTAGAAACTCACCATAGAACTTGGACTTAGCCAGGATACTGCCACTAAGGCAAAATCCATCCTTTCGGTTACTAACATAAAAGGCAGATATTGGTGGATGATGGGATACCTGTCAAACATAGGGGGGAAAAATATATATATAAAATAAACATATTATCAAAACTTCAATTCTTAAACGTATACTCTAATAATGGGTTAATAAGTAATGTATGGTTAAGTAGCAAAATTAAACATTAATGGCTGTGGTAAACAGCCTCCAAGATAACCCCCAAGGAATTCCACTGTTGAGTACCATTGCATCAAGGTTGGTTTGTGTTGTACAGAAGTGATGGTACATCACATCTGATATTAGGTTATAAAAGATATGGTGGCTTCCATCTTAGTGTCTGTCTCCTTCAGATCATGAGCTCTGGGAAACCAGCTTCATATTGTGAACAACCCTAAAAAGAGGCCCTTGTGCTGAGGAACTCAGTCCTTTTTTTAACAGCCAGGTGAATAAGTTTTGAAGTGAATCTTCCAGCCCAGTGACACTTTCAGATGACTGCAAAGCTGGCTGACATCCTGACACAACTCCAGTAGAGACACTAAGTCAGAATCACTCAGCTAAGCAGCTCCCAGATTCCTGAAGCTCACTGTATGAGATAATGAATATTTGTGTTTTAAGCTAGTCAGTTTTGGCAATAATTTATTACTCGGCAATGGATAATGAATACAGCGGTTAATCTTCATATGGATTACTGAACAGGCTGCAGGAAACTAACAAAAGCATTGAAAAACATGTTATTTTAATAATCTACTATCTCCAAATATTTATACCTAATGTTTTCTGAAATGGAGACAAAATTAAAATCAAACTCTTCTCAAGCTTTTTAATTTTGTGAAGAATTATTACGAACTAAAACACAAGGTAGTATAATCATTACTTTTTAAAACATTAATATAGATGAGTGGTTTCAACCTGAGTGTATCAAAATCTCTAACAGAAGGGAAAGATTTTTCAAATGACACACAGTATCCTCATCCTCCTTACACTCAAGGTAAGGATTATTAAGGAACCATTGTTATTGAGATAGAATGTCGTTATTTCTTGGGTTTCTGTGAATGGGAGAAAGATTGAGAATCATAAATATACATGTACATAAGTTTAAACAAAAAAAATTAAAAACTAAGAAATATTTTCTGACTGCCTACTATGTGCACAACAAAAAGAGAGGTGGAGGATGTGGCATGTCTTCTAGGAGCTACCAATTCCATCCAGGAAATAGATATAAAAATACAAGTGTTAAAAGAAAATAATAGCTTAATGGATAATCAAAAAAAGATAATGCACAAGTTTGAGATGGTACAGATCACTGGGAGCTGCACTCATTTGGATCATGAAGAATGAGCAGGTCAGGGTTTATTCAGATGAAGAATAGCTGAGAATAAATACTTGGGTGGGAAACTAAATTTAAAAACAATTAGCTAGGAGTGGAAGTCTCAGAAGGGCATGCAACTTGAGATAAAACTTGGAAAGTTACGGAGGACTTCAAATGCCCGACAAACAGGTTTAACCTTGATTTAGGAACTGGGGAACCACTAGAGAATTTTGAATATGATCAAAAAGGTGTTTTAGAAATACGAGTTTGGGAAAACGAGAAAAAAGGCAGGAAAAATATAGCTTTATTTATTGTGAAGAGATTCCATGACTACAATAGTAATACTTATGAATATAGTATTTGGTAGTGCTCAGTACTAAAAGGTTAAATGCTTACCAAATATTCACTAATAAATATGGTTAATCAAGAGTGAGTTTACTGAGTTAATGTTATCTATAAAAATATCCCAATAATTTCCAAATCAGTTTTGTTACGGCAACATGCATTTCTAATACCTGTTCAGCAATATAAAAAGTTTTGCTGTTTGTTCTGGGATGAATCCATAAACACCGGAAAGTCTCACCAAGTATAGGATTATATGGTTTCTTCAATCCCTAGTAAAAAACATACAAGTTTCAAATTACAAATATGAAGAATCAAAATAGGCCAACTCTTCAGACAGGGATTGGACTGGACTGTGGGACATAAAGTGATACTTGTGAAGAATATGCCTCTTAGACAAGTACATACAAGAGACCAAAGGGGCGGCTTCTGTCCAGAGGTGAGATGGGAAGGCAGAGAGAGTTAGGAGCTGGCTGAATGTTCATAGGCAATCAGGGTCGGAGGGGAGGAGTGTGCTGTCGCAGAATGGGGTGAACAGTTGGGGTCTCATAACAATGTATGTAGAAAAAAAAAAAATTCTGTATGGGAGACTAACTTGAAACATAAACTTCATTTAATTACAACAATAAAAAAAATTAACAAAAGACTCAAAATAATTTAAACCAGCCAAAATGAGTTGAACTATGTCATGTGGGAAGCAGTGACATGAAACAGAATTAAATGATTTCAACCATAATGCAAATCTAAAATGATCAAATAGTTTGCAATTTTGCTAACTCAAAGATGTCCATTAATGCAATTATTAATAAATATCTAAAGATAACAAAAAATAAGGAACTTTTACAAAGCTGCTGCTGTTATGTTGTTAGGTGCCATTGAGGAGATTCTGACTCATAGGTACCCTATGTACAAAAGAACGAAACATTGCCCAGTCCTGTGTCATCCTCACAATCGTTGCTATACTTGAACCCATTGCTGTAACCACTGCGTCAATCCATCTCATTGAGGGTCTTCCTCTAAAGCATGATGTCCTTCTCCAGGGACTAGTCTCTCCTGATAACATGTACATGAGACAAAGTCTCACCACTCTCGCTTCCAAGGAGCATTCTGGTTGCACTTCTTCCAAGACAGATGTGTTCGTTCCTCTGGCATTCCATGGTATATTCAATATTCTTCGCCAACACCACAATTCAAAGGCATCAATTGTTCTTCAGTCGTCCATATTCACTGTCCAGCTTTCGCATGCATATGAGGCAACTGAAAATAGCATAGCTTGGGTCAGGCGCCAGTGACATCTTCCCTTTTTAACACTCTAAAGAGGTCTTTTGTAGTAGATGTGCCCAACGCAATATGTCATTTGATTTCTTGACTGCTGCCTCCATGAACGTTGATTGTGGATCCAAGTAAAATGAAATCCTTGACAACTTCAATGTTTTACATATTTTGGGAGAAAATATACAAAGCTAAAGAAAGTAAAATGAGAATATTACCTTTGGCTTTTTATAGAATCCTGACAAATACCATTTCACTACTTTCTTCAAACGGAAATAAGGATTTTCTTCAAGAGCAGCCCTAAAAAAAAAAATGGTAAACATAAAATATTACAAAATCTATCACAAATTCTCCTTTATATTTATCAAGCCAACAACTAGTATGAGATATATTTGGAAAGCATTAGTTCATATTTAAGAGATGACAAAAAATAAAAAACATGTAAATCAATTTCCAAGAATCATTTTTCATAATCTAGTTTTTTTCTCCCCATTTTTCATATTGTTTGACACACCATCCAGGTCTTTACTAAAGTAGTTTTTGAAACTCTCCAAACTGAGGTTTCTCAACTGGGGTTCTGCAGAACCCTAGATGTTGCTAGGGCTTCCATGAGAAAATGTGATTGGGGGCAAAAAAACAACTCACATAGATTTTGAAATTTATGTACTGCGTGATGCACAGCACTTGCAATGATGGACAGTGGCCAAGCAGCCTCATTTACAATTTTGTTAGAGGTCTTCAGCCCCATATGTCAGTGAAGAACCACGTTCACTTGGTTATAAGTCCATTCTCAGATGTTGATGCTAGTTAGAGGCTGATGATAAGTGTGCTGTATTAGATGGAGGGGAGGACAGCAGACTGATGTCAGTCTCTCCCTTGCAAATTACCTCCCTCACCAAGTATACGATTATATAGTTTCTTAGTCCCTAGTAAAAAACACAGAAGTGTCAAATTACAAATATGGATGATTTAAAATTATTTTAATCAATCAAATCTTCAATCACCCATACATGCTGCCAACTGATTTTCCTGAATGAACAAACTCTACAAGTATAACATAATGAGAGTGTAATTTTCATCTTACAAGAGAAATTTTCAGGAGTCATGACTTAGCTGCCCCTTCTGCCATTTTGCTGTTGTTGTAAATTTTATAAAATATTGTGCATGTTAGAAGTAATTCTATTATGAAGTTTTCTTTTCTTTGCAGTTTAGTTGTTACTATGTCCTTATTTATAAAAAAGTTTTGTATTTCATAAGCATGTCTGATGGCCTGACGTGGTGACTTTTGAGGAAGAAGTGTGAGATGGAAGAGGCTAGGCCTAAGTCTACCAACAACTGTGACAATCTAAGGGATGCTGACTTTCCCAAATTGATAGGCTGTGCTTTCTGAAGTAACAACCCTCTGCTTGCTCTCTTCCTATCTTAGTTTAAATTCTCTTCCTATGCAATTTTATTTTAAATTTTATACCACATAGTTCAAAAAAGAGTATACCATGTCTTGGTATCACCCCATCTCTCCATACTGTTCCTACAGTTAACTTTTTCTGTTGTTGTTGATAGCTTCTCACTCTTTTTAAAACAGTTTCCATTAAACATAAGCAAGCAAGTACGTAGTCTTACCTCCTTTTCTTTTAAAAAAAAAAAAAAGGCAGCATACTATACACTATCACATATGTAATCCTGGAGGTCCCTTCATTTCAGCTGGTAGAGCTTTTCCTCATGTGGATGGAGTACCATACTCTATTAACCAGTCTACTACAGCCAGACATTTGAGTGATACCCAATTCTTTATTATTAAGAAACATGCTGCAACAATTTTACATGTATGTCATTTTGTATATGGATAGTTATAGCTGTAGAAGTGATTCTCAGAAGAGAAGCTACTGGATCAAAGAATGAATGTACCTATGGTTTTGGTAAACACTGCCAGGTCTCCTTCAAAGAAAGCCTTGTGCTATTCTGTATCTCTCATCAGCAATGAATGAGAGTGCCTGATGCCTGAACGCCTCTTTAGCAGTGTCTGTTGCTAGAAAAGTGCAACTTTCAACTTGGGAAAATGGACATCTCTCAAGATCTTATTCCAATTCAGAGGAACCTATTTCATATTCTGCAAGAAATAAATTTCTAGACAGACAAAAGAAAGAAGAGCTGAAGAAGATATAAGGCCAAGCTGGAGTATAAAAGTTTTAGGACTGCTTGTCAATGTGATGAATGAACAAATTTATCCTACTGTAGCTTGGATCTACACTTTTCTTATTTTGAGTGAGGTTTACATTTATCAATTGTCCTTTGACTTAGCTTATGATTTTTCTTTTTTTCTTTTTGCAATGTTCATTAATGCAACCAAGAGACAGAAGCTGAATACAGAAGTTGATGTAGATTCTAAAAAGTCAGGTCACACTACCAGAAATTCGTATTTTAGAAAACATGGTGCCTTGAAATACCACTGCCATTGGAATGGGGCAGCAGGTGAGACTTGAAAAGTTATTATCTTTTACTGTTTCTCCAAGAAACTGTTGGGACAGAGGTAGACAGCTCCTCCTCCAACTCCTTCATGCTTACGTCTGTTAGAATTAGGTCTCGGATTAGCTGGTGGGAAGAAAAGTGAAGATGAGAGTGGGCAAAGCAGAGTTATGCCAAGAGTCAGCAACCAGGGGACACTCTGGTTGTGTAAGCTGCACGTGGTCCAAGCATGCAGAGATGGTAAGTATAAAAAGAAGCACAAGCCCCAGGATGGAATTTGAATGATGGCTTGGGCAGAGAAGAACAAATAATGCCAATTACCTCTTCCCATGTTAGGTCAGTGAACGGGTTGGGGGAGACTGAAAGCAGTGTTGTTCATGATGGGTACAGTTCCTATCTTCCTCAAACTTGTGATCACTCAAGCCAATTTCATAAATGGAAACATTACAGTGAAGTATTAAGTATGCTTCATATTCCTTTTAATTAAAGAAGTGGTAGAGAAGAGGGAGCACATATCATTAGCGCCTTATTTTTGCAAGGCATAATCATTGAAAATGGCACTGCAGAGAATCTCTGAAGCCAAAAAGTTACCTCTTGTTTTAAGAAATAAGAATCTACTTACTCAGACAGGAAATCTGCATGATAGTAGTAATCTGAAAGTTTATCCAGGAAAGAACGAGGCTCCAGAATAAATGTAGGCAGAACCACCCTTGACAGGTCCATGCCAGGACGGACTTGTTTCAACAATGTCCAGATAAGACTTTTGTTTTCTTCAGACACAGTTTCTGTTTGAGAAGCCTCACCTGCCTTTAGAAAATAACAAAAAATAATGAAATATTTATTTTAGACACAAAAATATGTAGATAAGACAACTAATGTTTAAAATATGTATTTTCCACAGGACTATTCCAAGCATTCTTAAAGTACAGAAATAACCCATTAACTAGTAAATTCTATAGCTATAAAATTTAAGTAAAAAGGATAGTGCAAGAGACAAAGTAAATAATATGTATAAAAGATCCATTATAAAAAACATTAGGCTCTATTAGTTTATACTAACGTCTATAGACTAATAATAAGAAGAAAGTTGAAAACTCATGTTTCCTAGCAATTTACTTTGCACCTGGTTATGATATGAAGAGATATCCTATTTCAATAGTGAACCTGAATAAAATGTAAACTTTATATTTAACAGAATATACTGGCATGTGTGCAAGTACGTATGTTAAGCTGTTTATAAATTCTAATATATTTTAAATGTATGCAACTTTTAAAATAAAATGGGTAGCACAAAAATATTGTCTTTCAGGAAAATAAGTAATTTCATCTGAAAATTCTCCAAAACTAGAAAATCAAAATCTCTGAAAAGAATAGATTTTTACCTCTCCCAGTTCTTCATGGCTCTGTTCAGAGTAGGTAGTCTCTTTTAAAGGCTCAACAGGCTCAGGTTCAATGTATGAGTCATCCTGCCTTTCTGATGTATCTGTGTCACTTTCTTCACTTTTCCCCATCGCTTCGTTGTCAGACTCATCATGCTCCTGATCATTTTCTTTATCAGATTTATCAGAATACATATCTTGGTCCTTAAAATGCTGTCGTTCAATTTCGTTATCATTTAATCTTAGGGGAAAGAAATCAGGATAGATAGAGGAGGTTAAAGATATTTAATTCATAAATAAGAATGAAGCTAACTAACTTCTTTGAGAAGTTACTACATGAGTAGTAAATGGAGGCAAAGAGAAGTTAAATAAAAACCTGGGGAAATGTTAAAAAAATGACACTCTGAGCCCTGTTTCTCTACCATTGGGGCTAAGATTTTCCAACAGCAAAATTTCAGACTATCTCCTGCTAGATTTTTCTTTTAATTAGTTTCACAAACATCATTGCTTGAATCAGTCTCATTGTCACTTCTGGTCTGAAGAAAAAATTCAAGTCAAGATCACCAGATTCTCAAGTGAACTCAAATGAATTGTGACTTTCCACCTACAAAGGTCTCCAAAGTCACTCAAAATAAGTTCAAGAATAATATGGGAAAATGTAAAAGACAAAGAATTCTAGCATAGAACTGAAGTCAATTCTATTCAATAACTGACTGATAAGCTAAATCTTGGGGCAAAAATTCAGGGAGAACTGAAACTGGAAATTAAAGAAATGGACTGGTAGCCTAAAACTGACAAGGCCTGCTATATTCAGACTCTTTAAATTACTTAAAGTGATTAGGGTAAATAATTTTTACAAAACGGGGGCAAAAAAACTCCCAAACAAAAACCCCACTTCCAGAATCAAATATTTTTTAGAAATTTCTTATTTGAGAAAGTATCTGTGGGTTTCATCTAGCATAAAAATCTTATAGAGATGAACATTAAAATACTTTACAAATGAATAAAGGCTGCTATTACATAACTGACATTTTAACAATGTTGAGATAGGTAATATGGCAGAGATGTCCTATTTGGTTCTTGTTTTCCAAAATCTTCATTTGTTTGGGTTTTAACTGGGGAATTTTTAATAGAAATTCATTTTTTTTTTAATACTTAATGTTACAATCATATATATTTAAAAAATAGTCTAAAACTGCTGCTGTTTCCTTCCCATCCGTTGCTGTTAGCTGTTGTCGAGTGTGTTGACCCTACGCACAACAGAATGAAAGGCGGCCTGGTACTGTGCCATCCCAGTGATCAGGTTTTCATGGGCTAATTTTTAGAAGTAGACTGCTACGCTTTTCTTCCTAGTCCATTCTAGTCTGTAAGCTCCACTAAAACCTGTTCAGCATCATAACACAGAAGCCTCCACTACCAGACGAGTGGTGCTGTGCATGAGGTTTAGTGGTTGGGAATCGAGCTCGGGTTTCCCGCATGAAAAGTAACAACTCCACTGAACCCCCAAAGCCTCCTTCCTTACCATCTAGTGTCTCCTCAACCTCTCACTGTCTGGTTTTCACACTCTTCAGTCCACTGAACCTGGACCCTTAAAAGGTCACCAATGATGGCTTAGTTGCCAAATCCAATGGCCTTGTCGAAGCTTTACCTCCTGTGACTTCTCTGTATCACGGGACTTTGATGATAATTATTTTCCTCGAAATTGTCTCTGTGCTTGGGTTCCAAGTTCTTAGGGCTCAATGATTCCTCTGACTTCCTCCCGTCCTTTAGAGAGCTTCATCTTCCTCAGCCTTTTCTCTCCTTTGGCAAACTATCTAATTTCAAGGTTTCATCATCATTTCTATGTGATGATTTCCAAATCCATGCATTCAGCACTAAGATTCAGACCCCTGTTTCTAAATGCTTGGCTGACATCACCTGTATGTTCTGGGGCTACCTTATCATGAACATGTACAATCTTTAACAAATTATCATATTACCTCCCAAACACACTCCTTTGTTCTATTGTACCATCATCTTCCCAGTCACTCAGGGTTAAAATTTGAGAATCACCTTTAACTTCAACCACACCCTGTTCCTTATATCCAAGTCCACTGTAAGTCTCTGGAGGGAAGGGTCTCTCTCTCATCTCTGTATCATCAGCTCCCAGCTCATTTTCTGTCACATAACTGAATGAACATATTGATTCTACTTTCGTAAAATCTCTTATTATATCAATATCCTCCTCTCATGTCTTACAGTCACCACACCATTTTAGACCCTCATTAGCAGTCACCTGGGACTATCAGAATAGTCTTCCTTTGGATCTTATTACTCTTCAAACAATGTTATAGATTAATCTTCCTCATTACATCACTTTCCACTATCCATATAGAATAAAGTACTAACTCCTTAGCACTGCATTAAAGATTCCTGTGACCTGGTCCAAACCTACCTTTCCATCATTATTTTCTACAACTGCCCTTATTCTACCCTTGTGTTCTTATGATTGGCACTTAAGCCAAAATGAATTATTCTTTACTGTGCATATCTATGGAGCCCTGGTGGCATAATGGTTAAGAGCTCAGCTGCTAACCAAAAGGTCAGCACTTTGAATCCACCAGCCACTCCTTGGAAACTCTATGAGGCAGTTCTACTCTGTCCTACAGGATCACTGTGAGTTGGAATTGACTTGATGGCAATGGGTTTGGTTTTCTGTGCATATCTACTACCCCTCATGTTCCCAGGTTTTCTCTAATTTTTATGGCATGCTATTTCTTTTTCCTGCAATATCCTCTTCAGATATCCAAAACCAAAACAAAACAAAAGCAAACAAAAAAACCATCCTCCAAGGGTCAGGTCAAATGCCAACCTTCACACTAAGCTTTCCCTGATTTCATAGCCAGATATTATGTTTTCCTCCTCCAAATTCTCCTGATTCTATACTTTGTTATTGTTGTTAGGTGCCATCGAGTCGACTTTAACTCATAGCAACCTATGTACAACAGAACAAAAGGATGCCCGGTCCTACGCTATCTTCATAATCATTGCTATGTTTGAGTCTGTTGTTGGAGCCACTATGTCAATTCATCTCATTGAGAGTCTCCCTCTTTTTTGCGGACCCTTTACTTTTACCATCCTATACTTACATTAAAGCATTTCTCTTTTGGTTTTTTTTTTTTTTTTGTTCTTATCTTCCCACTCTATTTACATTTGCCTGTCTCTTTACAGGTTTCAAAGAAAACAAAAACACCTCCAAGATTACATAGCTAATAAATGGTGGCATGAGATTCAAATTTAGGATTCATAACTGATTCCTCTCCCTATTTGCAAAGCACCTGATAGTGTCTGATAAAGAAAAGAGTCTCAAAAAATTTAATGAATAAATATACAAAGCAGGTAAATTTTTAAAAAATCCCAAGATAAGAACATTTAAAGATTACCTGGTGTTCAAGAAAATCAATAAACTTTTTACAGCTGAAGAGTTTCAATGTCTAATAATAGGAAAAATCTTAGGAAGAGGCCTCAACAAATGTCAGTTCCTATACCCACTATCCCCTTTACCTCCCCTCATCCCAGTTCCATCCTATTCAGACTCCAGGTACTTGGGACTATCTCCAGATAGGTATGTAAAGAAACGATGTAAAAGGTCAGGAAATAGAGGTTTCTAAAGAGATTATAAAATAATAAGAGTCAAGAAAAGGAAAGAAGAAAAAGGTTCAGCTCAGGTTACATGGAGGACAGTAGCAGTGCAGCCTTCAGAAGAGTAACTTCAGTGCTGATGGGAATAAGTGGCTTGCAGAGTAGAAGTTGAGGGCTGGGAGAGGGGAGGAATGGGAGAAGTCTAATGCTTTTCTTAGCAAGGAACAAAAGAGATCTGAACCTCAACAAAGCATTTGTACTGCTGCCCAGTTTTTCTGGAGTAATATTTTTTTTAGTATTAACCACAGAGGATGCTTTAGGGGATAAAATCACAAACTGGATACAGTCCCAACTCTCTAAACACTCAGAATATAACAGGAGAATTCCACAAATACTAGTGCCATTGAAAAAAAAAAAAAGTGCTATAGAATAGCAACAGAAGGACAGATTACATTTCATTATTATGAGGCAGAAAGGCTTCCCACATGATATAATATTTGAGATCTATCTTGAAGAATACATAGGATTATGACAGAAGAAAAGAACAATGAGGAGCAGAATCCATTTTAAATGGAGGAAACACTATACACAAAGGCACGGTGGATAGCAAGCATGGGTGTATCTGGGAAAGAACAAGTAACTCATATTGGATGGAATCAAGTAAATAAATTTCTACACCTATAATAGCAACTAAATAAATTTTAAACCAGGCTTTAGGCCTATCATGGGAAGAAGACAGATAGTTTCAATACCAGATACACTGCTAAATTCAAGGCCTGCCAACTAACCTAGTAAATGACATGGTCTCTGAAATAATTACCAAATTAGTGTCAATATCTACTTACTGGAAGTTGTCACCACTGTGGAGATTGTTAGCACGTAATAAGCCATACAAAGTCACATGTGTGCTCTCTGAGGAAATGCTAAGGTCATGTTCTTTTCCTTCTCTGATCATTGTACGCTTAAGAAGACTAGAACATTTCAAAGCCAACTCCAAAGCATCCATCCAGCACCTGCCTAGAAAACACAGATTTGTAAGCAGTATGATTCAAGAAACTATAATATCTAGTATTCCTCTTAATTTAGCACTATTAACTTTAAACATATTACTCATTTTTTTGAGAAACATGTACTGGAAACTTATTTTGAACATTAAAAATCTTTAATGTCTTCTACATAGGTGTTTATTTTGTTGTAGTTTAAGTGAAAGTTTACATTTCAAGTTAGTCTCTCATACAAAAATTTATACATACACTTGTTATGCGACCCCAATTGTTCTCCCTATACTGTGACAGCACACTCCTTCTTTCCACCTCTGATTTCCCATGTCCATTCAACCAGCGCCTAACCCTCTCAGCCTTCTCATCTCACCTCTGGACAGAAGCTGCCCGTTTAGTCTCATGGATCTACTTGAGCTAAGAAGCACACTCTTCACAAGTATCATTCTATGTCCCACAGTCCAGTCCAATCTTTGTCTGAAGAGTTGGCGTCAGGAATTGTTTTAGTTCTGGGTTGACAGAGAGTCTGGGGGCCATGCCTTCTGGAATTCCTCCAGTCTCAGTCAGATCGTCGAGTCTGGTCTTTTTACTCAAATTTGAGTTCTGCACCCTACCTTTCACCTGCTCCATCAGGGACTCTCTGTTGTATTCCCTGTCAGGGCAGTCATTCATGGTAGCCGCCCAGCATCTAGTTCTGGTCTCAGGCTGACGAAGTCTCTAGTTTATGTGGCCCTTTCTGTCTTTTGGACTAATGCTTTCCTTTTGTCTTTGGTGTTCTTCATTCTCCTTTACTCCAGGTGGTTGGGACCAACTGACGCATCTTAGATGGCCGCTTGCTAGCTTTTCGCTTGCTAGCTTTTAAGACCCCAGACGCCACTCACCAAAATAGGATGAAAAACATTTTCTTAATAGACTTCGTCATGCCAGTTGACCTAGATGTTCCCTGAAAACATGGTACCCAGACCCTCGTCCCTGCTACTCTGTCCCTTGAATTGTTTGATTGTATTCAGGAGACTTCTTAGCTTTGGTGTAGTCCCATTGTGCTGACTTCCCCTGCAGTGTGCGCTGTCCTTCCCTTCACCTAAGATCATTCTTGTCTACCATGTAGTTAGTGAATAATTCTCCTCCTCCCTCCCCACCCTTGTAACCAACAAAGAATGTCTTCTTCTATGTTTAAACCTTTTCTTGAGTTCTTATAATAGTGGTCTTATAAATATTTGTCCTTCTGTGACTGATTAAATTCACTCAGCATAATACCCTCCAAATTCCTCCACTACATAGCTGTTTACTTTAAATCTCATATAGAAACAGTGTCTAAAATTCTTTCTTGAAATGATTAATGGGTGTAAGAAGAAGCCAAAGAGCTCATTTTCTCCTATAGTATAACAGATTTAAGGTAAACTTGCTAGAATTTCTTAATGCAATCTTCCAGTTTTAATAATGCTTGTTAGATATTATTAAGATATTAGATACTGATAAATGAATAGTATATAGCATGCACCAGAAAGTACAACCTAACCTAAAATAAATGTATTTTATTTTTAAAACCTTAGAACATTAATATGTAGCATAATTTGAAGGTAGAAAAAAAGTACATAAAGCATACTAAAAGGAGTATGTTTCTACTATAAATAAACTATCTGGAATAACATTTCATTGTTTATAGGAGAACTGTCTCCAGGTTTAACATCCACTCTATTATATGTATGAAAATTTTTAATGTTAGGGAAATCCCTGTACAATACTGTCATTAACTTCCATAGGAGTTAAAAGAAACATTAATAATTTTTTTGAGTTAAAAATTAGAACTGCATTAGCAGGAAAAATGTTAGTAGCTTTTAAAATTCACACATATTTATTTCAAGATCTGCCGGAAATATCAGCCAAGTAAAACATTTTCATACCAGAAGCTCATGTCTATGATATTTTAATGTTGAAAAGAATCATCTGGGAAAAATACACTTCTGGAGGTTATAACATTCCCTAGGCTAAACTAGTCTAAACTATGAAACACTTAAAGTGGGGAAGAAATTCATTATTATTAAGGTTTTGAAGTTACCTTGTTTTTAGATAAATAAGTTTTGCTGTTCCTATATTTGCCTCAGGAATCAAGTATTAAGTTACTATATGTAGAATAAAAGCATTTGCACTTGAATGTCTTCTTATGTGAAACAACAACAATAAAACAACAACCAAAAACGGCATATATGCCTCATAAATGTTAATATTTAATAATAAAATATAAGTACTATTAAATGTATCTCTAAAATGATAAAATTTAAATGAGTTACCAAAAAGGACATTAACCAAGTCAAAAGCTGTTAGTATAAGAAGAAAACTCTAAGCTGCTAACTCCTACCATTCAATTATACAAATACTGGTGTTCCAAGGAATTTATGATTAGAATGCTTCTGCTACAAATGCCATACTAAAAACAAATTCTCCAAAGGATAATATAAAGTGGTACATAAAAAAAAAACCTTAAAAATGAGGAACAAAATCCAATCCATCAAAAACTGTATTTACCATCTGACTCTGAAGTAGCTCGGATGATCAAGTAGCTGCTAGGTAAGGGCTGAGTTATGGATCCAACTGCTTCACCTTTTGGACCCTTAATAATAAAATAAACAAAACAAGTGGTGTACAGTATTATAAGATCTCAACTTGATATTATTCATTACTTAGAATAATCTAAATTAGGCATGGATTATAATTTAAAAACAAGCAAATAAAGATCTAAGAGGGTTTCACTAATTTTATCCTTCTTGAAAAAGCAAATATTAAGTATTCAGGAGTTTTCCTCTTCTAACAAATATATCTCCCTAACAGAAAACTGAACAAGTAATCATTATCAGTTACATATTATTTCTACAAATTACTCATATATCAACAAGAGGCTAAACTTTACCATACTAGAACAAATTTTAATTTAACAGAGAATTTCCAACCGTGGTGGCACAGTGGTTAAGAGTTTGGCTGCTAACCAAAAGGTTGGCAGTTCAAATCCACCAGCTGCTCCTTGGAAATGCTTTGGGGCAGTTCTACTCTGTCCTGTAGGGTTGCTGTGTGTTGGAATCAACTCGATGGCAACGGGTTTGGTTTTTAATACTACTGCTGTTGTTGTCAGATGCCACTGAGTCGGTTCCGACTCACAGCAACCCTATGTACAACAGAATGAAGCACTGCCTGGTTCTGCGCCATCCTCGCAAACATCATTATGCTTGAGCCTACTGTTGCAGCCACTGTGTCAATCCATCTCATTGAGGGTCTTCCTCTTTTTTGTTGACCCTTTACTTTACCAAGCATGATGTCCTCCTCCAGGGACTGAACCCTCCTGATAACGTGTGCAAATATGTGAGACGTAATCTCGCCATCCTTGCTTCTAAGGAGCATTCTAGTTGTAGTCTTCTAAGACAGATTTGTCCGTTCTTTTGGCAGTCCATAGTATATTCAATATTGTTTGCCAACACCACAATTCAAAGGCATCGATTTCTTCTTCAGTATTCCTTATTCATCCTCCAGCTTTCTCATGCATATGAGGCGACTGAAAACACCATGGCTTGGGTCAGGTGCACCTTAGTCGTCAAGGTGACATCTTTGCTTTTGAACACTTTAAAGAGGTCTTTTGCAGCAGATCTGCCCAGTGCAATGCATCTTTTGATTTCTTGACTGCTGCTTCCATGGGTGTTGACTGTGCATCCAAGTAAAATGAAATCCTTGATAACATCAATCTTTTCCCCATTTATCATGATGTTGCTTATTGGTCCAGTTGTGAGGATTTTTGTTTTCTTTATGTTGAGGTGTAATCCATACTGAAGGCTGTGGTCTTTGATCTTCATCAGTAAGTGCTTCAAGTCCTTTTCACTTTCAGCAAGCAAGGTTATGTCATCTGCATAAAGCAGGTTGTTAATGAGTCTTCCTCCAATCCTGATGCCCCACATTCAGCTTTTCGGATTACTTGCTCAGCATACAGATGGAGTAAGTATGGTGAAAGGATACAACTCTGACATGCATCTTTCCTGACTTTAAACTACGCAGAAGCCGCATGTTCCGTTCGAATGACTACCTCTTGATCCATATACAGGTTCCTCATGAGCACATTTAAGTGTTCTGGAATTACCATCCTTTACAATGTTATCCATAATTTATTATGATCCACATAGTCAAATGCCTTTGCATAGTCAATAAAACACAGGTAAACAACTTTCTGGCACTCTCTGCTTTCAGCCAGGATCCATCTGACATCAGCAACGATATCCCTGGTTCCACATCCTCTTCTGAATCTGGCTTGAATTTCTGGCGGTTCCCTGTGGATATACTGCTCCAGCCGCCTTTGAATGATCTTCAGCAAAATTTTATTTGCGTGTGATATTAATGATACTGTTCGGTAATTTCCGCATTTGGTCGGATCACCTTTCTTGGGAATAGGCATAAATACGGATTTCTTCCAGTTGGTTGGCCAGGTAGCTGTCTTCCAAATTTCTTGGCATAGACAAGCACTTCCAGAACTGCATCCATTTGTTGAAACATCTCAATTGGTATTCCATCAATTCCTGGAGCCTTGTTTTTCGCCAATGCTGTCAGTGCAGCTTGGACTTCTTCCTTTAGTATCACTGGTTCTTGATCATATGCTACCTCCTGAAACGGCTGAATGTCGACCAATTCTTTTTGGTACAGTGACTCTGTGTATTCCTTCCATCTTCTTGTAATATTTTCCCCATAGAATTCTTCAATATTACAACTCGAGGGTTGAATTTTTTCTTCAGTTCTTCTAGCTTGAGAAATGGTGAGTGTGTTCTTCCCTTTTGGTTTTCTATCTCCAGGTCTTTGCATGTCATTATAATACTTTGTCTTCTCAAGCCGCCTGTCTGGTCTTCGGTCATTAGTGTTCAGTGCTACTAGAGAATAAATTCTAAATTTCTAGAAGCCTAAAGAAAACAGCTAGAAATACAGTTATAATTTACAAGAAAATGAAAAACGAAGTTTGACTAGTTTTAGGGAAAAAATAAATCTTACCCCATTTTATAACCAATGATATACTTGTTTTTAAAAGACCAATTATAAAGGCTGATTTTATTTTTCCAGGAACAGGAAAGGAAGAGAGGTTCTATTGTTATTGACTAGGGCTATTTGTTTTAGAAGTATACAACACCAAGAAGTCTACAGTAATTATCACCAAGGCCAAATTTAGGTGGACATTGCCATTAGCTGCAAAGAAAATCTGAGGACTGAATTTACTGTAGAATTTTGATTTTAAAAAAGGCATAATTTTTTAAAAGTATTTTCGAAAGAGTTTTTAAGGTTATCATACCAAATAACAAAATGGATTTTAAGAAACATAAACATTAGGAAAATCAGAATGAAGAAGTAGGAAAAAGATCAACATGCCTTTCACTGATCTGTAATATCCCTGGGTATTTTTAACTAGCTTTATAATTTATGGCCCAGTTCCTAGAACTAGTATAGAATCAGTCCTGGAGTCAGACTTCCTGGTTTCCATCCTTGCTCCCTGCTAGAAAAATTACTTAAGTGACCTCTTTAAGCCTGAATCTCCTTATTTGTATAATGGAGAAAAATAGTATTCTCCTTATAGGTATGAAAGTTAAATAAAAGATTCCATGTAAAGTGCTGAAAATATTATCTGACACATAAAGAACCCATAAACATAATTATTTCTTAATTTCATATAACGACTTTCAAAATGTTTACACAATGTCTTAAGTAGGTTTTGCTAGCAACGAATATTCTGACAGTCATATAATTGTATAAATTCCACATCCTTCTTCCTCAATAGCAGCCCTGCTGACGCAGTGGTTAAGAGCTTGGCTGCTAACCAAAAGGTCAGCAGTTCGAATCCACTGGCTGCTTCTTGGAAATCCTATGGGGCAGTTCTACTCTGTCCTATAGAGTCGCTATGAGTCAGAATTGACTTGACAGTGACAGGCTTGGTGTTTTCCCCCAGTATTTGGAATTAAATAAATTTGATACTTTAAAATACCTCTTAATCATTTAAAATTCATTATAATGCTCATAATTTCTAACAGCAGTATAAAGAATATATATTATACATAAAAGGTTTGAAAGTCATTTTTTTTCACTTGAGAATCACAGGATATCTAACTATCAGAAGTGCTATGGGTTCAACTCTTTCCTTTGTGGAAAGTAACTAAACCCAGAATGGGACTCGTTCTACAATCCTAAACGTATTCTTGCTATGACTCCAGACTACAGAAACAAAGGTAAAAATCCTAGGTCTTTTTCTATGTGTGTGTAAAAGGTCTTATTACACAAGGTGGGGCTGGGGGGAAGCTGAAGTTGCTTTTAGTTAGTCCTAATCTCTGTTAATCTTTGTTAAAAAGCAAGAATGTCACTTGAGGACTAAGGTGCACCTGAACCAAGCCATGGTATTTTCAATTACCTCTTCGGCATGCGAAAGCTGGACCATGAATAAGGAAGACTGAAGAATTGATGCCTTTGAATTATGGTGTTGGCGAAGACTACTGAATATACTATGGACTGGCAGAACAAACAAATCTGTCTTGGAAAAGTACAGTCAGAATGTTCCTTAGAAGCAAGGATGGCAACACTTCATCTCACGTACTTTAGATATGTTATCAGGAAGGACCAGCCCCTGGAGAATGACATCATGCTTGGTAAAGTAAAGGGTCAGTGAAAAAGAGGAAGACCCTAAACGAGATGGACTGACACAGTGGCTGCAACGATGGGCTCAAACATAGCAAAGATCATGAGGATGGTGCAGGACTGGGCAGTGTTTTGTTCTGTTCTACATAGTGACTCAACAGCACCTAACAACAACAAATCTCGGTTAACAGGAGCCCTAGCGGCACAATGGTTAAACGTTTGGCTGCAAACCAAAAGCAGTTTGAACCCACCAGCAGCTCCGCAGGAGAAAAGACCTGACAATCTGCTCCTGTAAAGATTACAGCATAGGAAACCCTATGGGACAGTTCTACTCTGTGCTATAGGGTCACTGTGAGTCAGAATCAACTCAATGGGAAACTACACAACAATCTCAGGTGGTTTTCCTTAGAGGAGGAATTCTAAACCTTTATTCAAGTGTAACTGACCTTAAAAACTAAAGCAATTATTATTTTGTAAAAACTTAAACTAGACTCTTGTATTTAGTTAGCATTTATTCAGTTAGCATTAGTATATGCTACTCTTTGTACAATTTCTTGGTAATCAATCAAACAGGGAGTTTCTATTTTCCTGTTTACACCTCTGCTTTTATAACACATAAGTCACCACAATAATGATTTTTAGTCATAAAAACAGTAGAGCTCCATTTTTAAAGAAAACTTCTCTTACAGTAAATGAAACCACTTCCGCTTACAAAGGCTCTGTACCACACATTTACATATACTATAAGAAAACAAATGGCAGTTTCTATTCTAGGAGATCTTACGATTTTGATAAAGAGAAAACATTAACAGTAAGCATGATATTATGTTACAAAGCAAAGTTAGTAATTACAAATTCAAGAAAACATAGTACAAACTGAACCCCCAGGGTCAAAAGAGATAATAAATATAAATTTGGGAAATATTTCTGGAGAAATTTTTAAAGTTAGATCTCAAGGGTAAACAAAGCCTTTTGGGGAACATTTCATTGTAGGTAGAGGCAGAAAGGGAAAAAACGTGCTTGAAACAGCAACAAATTTAGAAGTCCTGGCAGAGGGTGGTAATTATTAGATTACAATTATTCTGAGATCAGTTTTATCTCAGACCTATTCGTAGCTTGTCATTCTTACCTTTTACCTTTATAACAAGTGCTTGTAACTTACCTTCACTGCCCAAATAGATTGTTCCAAAGGATGAAAAAGTTTGAAACAAAAGCCATCCTTTTTTGATGGACGCTCAATGATTTCACAGGCATTCAGGAGGACTGTTCCTACCCACTGACCATTTTTTTGGGTTTTATAGATCAGTAGCACCCCGGGTTTCAACACACACCACAACTTGGTCCAGCTCTTCAGAGTACCACGGATCTACAGAAAAGTAAGTTTATTTAAGAGGTAAAGGTTTGTTTTTCTCTTTCTGTTCCACAGATATAAGCCAAATCATGGCAAAATGGAAGTTTTACTTTAAAATTTTCATAAAATGTACACTTTGGATTCAATAGCTATTTTTAAATAGCTACTAAATGGCAAACACAGCAAATGAAGGTGAATATGTCATGGCTCCTGCCTCTGAGGAACTTAAACTCTAGTAGTAGACTTGGGTGAACAGTTTGAAAATAATATAGTAAGTAGAATGGTTTTCCTAACCTCCCTGACTAGGTTAGGAACCATTAAAATATACTACCCTAGTACCAATATTGTCTTCCTCATAGCAGTTACCACAGGTCTAATTTTATTAGTGAGAGTATATGATTATTCTGCGTTTTAAATTTTCTTCCCCTCACCACTGCATAAACAATGCTGAAGACACTACTTGGCACCCATCAGACATTCCCTGAACGGTAAAAGAGGAAAAAATTTCCTCCTAGCCGCTAAAATTACCTTCTTTAGATTACTTTATTCTTAGTTATTACAAACTATGCCATATAAATTTCTTGGGGGAAATTTTAAAACACAAGTTACATGAATCTCTCTCTCTCCTCTCTCATAAAATGTTACTAATCCTAGGATTTAATGTTATACCAATAAGGTGTCTATAACTACTTTTTCCTATAAATTTCTGTTTCTGTAATCCATTAAAATTATTTCTATGCAAGTCACTGAATTCACAATAGTGAAAAGGATGTTAATATAATATTTAGATTAAAATATAAGAATTATCCTCACTTTTGTAAAACATCTGTTTTCTCAATGCATTAAGATGTACTGTGAAATAAATATAGGGCCTCTGTCTTAGTCATCTAGAAATACCACAAGTGGATGGCTTTAACAAAGAGAAGTTTATTTCCTTACAGTAAAGTAGGCTAAAAGTCCATATTCAGGGTGTCAGCTCCAGGGGTAGGCTTTCTCTCTCATTCGGCCTTCTCATCAATGCTCCCCTGGACTAAGAGCTTCGCCCCACAGGGATCCCGAGTCCAAAGGACCCACTCTGCTGCTGGCACTGCTTTCTTGGTGGTATGAAGTCCCCCAGTCTCTCTGCTCACTTCTCTCTTTTATATCTCAAGAGATTGCCTCAGGACACAATCCAATCTTGTAGACTGAGTTCTGCCTCTGTAACACAACTGCCGCCCATCCTCCCTCATTAACATCATAGAGGCAGGATTTACAACATAGGAAAATCACACAATACCGGGAATCACGGCTCAGCCAAATAGATACACACATTTTTGGGGGGGGCATAATTCAATCCATGACAGCCTCCTCACCCCAAAAGTAGGCATACTATAGTAATGCTTAAGAAAAAATTAGAAAAAGGGAGTTTGGAGCCAGGCATGAAGAGAACATGTTTCAGGAAGAGTTATGTAAGTGTGTAAATGACAGAAAGACAAGTGAAAAGGAAGAGTGTAACCTTATTTGAGGTAACATTCTGGATTTTGGGGATGTGACAGTAGAAAACATGGAGGGTAAATTATCACAATGAGGGTAATAAAGTTTAGGAAGTCAGCCAGGGGGTGTGCTGGAGAATTACTAGGGAAGTGGGCAGAGCGGGGGAGGGTAGCTTGGAGAAATTCAACGTTAAAAGACAAGAGTGGGTGTAGCTCTGAAAAATCCAAGTGGGATGTGGAGCCACAAGAAAGTTGGAAGGTGTTTCCAGTACAAGATTGAAAAAGAGTCTAGTATTACTTGAATGGCCAGGGAAACTATTCTTAATGAGAGAACGTCTATGACAGATCTCCTAAGGGTTATTGGGTTGCAGCTCTTGCCAACTCATGGGGAAAAGTGGCAAGCTTTCCTGGCTGGGGTGATTCTTAGATGAATGTCAGATGCTAAAATTTCCTGGGAGTCAGTTTTTACAAGATCACTCTTAAAGTTAGCATTAAGTTGAAAGATTCCTACCAGTTATTCTTCAGAGAAGAATGAGAAAGAGAATAGAGTGACTGTGACAAGAGAAAAAGAAAAATAATAATAGGTGGGAATAACCAGAGATCAAAAGAATAGGGAGGGCATGGAGAGAGCAATATGTAACTGACAATAAACGCTTTTCAAATGAGAACTTTTATAGTAACTTTGTCTCATCTCTTCTTAATAATATACTAAAAGTCTACAATAATACTAAAGGATAATTTCAATAGAAAGCAAGTTTTTTTTACAGTTATTGTATTAGACAATATAATGCTACATATATGGAACTTTTTAAAACAACTGCTATACATACTTGGTGTTACTGTCAAGTGAAACAACATTAAGGTTCCTCCTCCCCATTAAGATTGTAACACAGAACCTCTGGGATACAATTAATAGTTTCTTTGCTAGTGCAAAACAATCATCTTAGGAGTTGTTTTTTGTCTTGTGGGTTTTAGGTACACTCTGGGCTTTAAAATTCCAGTAGGTAAACATCCAACAATTTGAATTCAAGATTCAATACAAACTGACCTTCAACCAATCAGCCATAACAATAACAGAAGGGTCTGTGATTGTACTGAGTAACTCCTTTGTGGCTCTTTTCTTTTCTTCTCGGTAATTTTTCTTTTGCACCTATTTTTATAGAAATAATAGAAAAACATAAAAAACTCAACAGAAATGGGCTTTTCTGCCCCAATTTTTCAGGTCTATAGAATGTAGAGTACAAAATTCTCAACTTTTTTAGAATTCTAGCATCTTAGAATGAAAGTTTTTTTTTTTTTTAAGACTGAGAGAAATTTTTAGAGAACCAAGGTTAAATTATAATTTTTCTGATTACCAGTCCAGTTCTCTGTATCTTTTTAAAAGAATTTTATCTCTTTTTAATTATACAACATATGAATACAGTACTTAGGGCAAAAATTTTAAACTACACAAATAAAGCTAAATACTGGCTTTATTATACCCCTTTCTAGTCCAATCCCTAAAAGCTAAAAAAAAGCTAGCTAATCCCTAGAATTGACCACTGTGAACCATTTTGAAACCATCATCGAGATCGCTTCTATATATAAACATGTATACAACCTATATAAATACATAGCTTTTTGGTTTTTTTTTTTAAAACATATGAAAAATGTTTGGCCATTCAATATTCTTTGGAGAGTTTTGCATGTCTGCCTCATTCTTTTAGCTCCTGTAGAGAATTTCTAGTGTGAATAAAATAATAACAGATAATACTGAGTGCATACTGTGTACCAGTCATTGTTTTAAGCACTTTATAAGTATTTATCTCATTTAATCCTCACAATAACCTTGTGAATTAGAACTATTATTTTCTTATTTTACAGATGAGTAACGTGTCTAGGATTACACAGCTAGTAAGTTGTAGAGGAAGGATTTCAACAGAGGCAGACTGGCTCCAAATTCCATAATCCTAACCATCATGCTATACTGCTTCTACAGTTTTTCTTAATGCATTCTCTTCTTGATGGAAATCTACTTTGTTACCAGTTTTTCCATATTACAAACAATGCTGCAATTGTTCGCATTTGCAGTTTTGCTCTCTTTCCTGATACTTACATAAGATATAAATAACATAATGGAATTAATTCATTCAAAATGTTATCAGAGTTTTATTTTCATAAGTTAGTTCTGAGAAAATCTGGGACAGCAGCAGATTAATGTAGTCTTTTTTTTTTTTTTAATTGTACTTCAGGTGAAGGCTTACAGAACAAATAGTTTCTCATGAACAGTAGTACTCATGAAACAGTAGTACACATACTGTTTTATGACACTGGTTAACAACCCCACAACATGTCAACCCTCTAACTTCTCAACCTTTTTTTTTTTTTTGGTGAAAATACACATAGCCAAAGATACACCATTTCAAAAATTTCTACATGCACAGTTCAGTGACATTGACTATGCTCTTCCAATTGTGCTGTTATGCTCACTTAAGATGAAGGCTTACAGAACAAAATAGTTTCTCATTTAACAGTTACTACAAATGTTGCCCTATGACAATGGTTAACAATCTCACAACACATCAACAATATCCCTACTCAACCTTGGGTTCCCTATCACCAGCTTCCTTGTCCCTTTCTGCCTTCTGGCCCTTGTCACTGGACTACTGTACCTCGTTAGTCTCATAATGTAGTCTTATTACTTTGTTGTGGTTGTGATTTGGGTGGGGGAAGAGTGGTGATAACTTACCAGTGATACGTTCTTTTCTAAACTTTAACATACAATCTTCCACCACAAAAGTTGCATTTAATGGTAAAGAGACTACATAAGCATAACAACAAAATTTTAATAATCTACAGCCAGAAAACTTTACACTTTTGGTCTTCAGTAATATGCATATCTAGATTAACAACAGAATTAACATGGGATTGCAAATACAATTGCATACCAGGCCCAGGCATGGAACGCAAAATGATAAAACAGGCTAGACTGGGACCAGAGCCAATTAGAAAGCATGTGTTCCTTAAGCTCCACGTTCTGTGATCATTTAAAAAAAAGTAGGCCCAGCATAACATATTTCTTAAGTTGAAAGTCTGGATTTTTTTAATTGTTGGCTCAAAATTTGTAAATATCATGCAGGCCAAACAAAACATTATCTGCGGGCTAAAACCAGCCCGTGACCTAGCAGTTAGCAAACTAATTTTCATGGGCCCCAGAACGTCCCATCAGGTATCCCACAACACAGAGATATACCAGACTCCAGGATGGGTGTGCAGAGGTGTCAAGTCCTTAGCCCCTGCAGTAGTGGCCAGGTGAGGCCTGAAGTAGCCCTGGGATCATCACCAAACAGCCTTACTAGTTGGCCCAGTGTACTATATAAATGTTCACATTTTCCATGTGTGCCTGTCAGTCTATCTCTCTGGATTTTTTTTTTCTTTCTTTCTTTCTTTTGGGAAAGTTATAGGTTCTTAAGACTGTTAGCCTGCTTTCAAAAACACATGCAAAGTACCATGTCAGTTACTGTCTAAAAATAATTGTGGAAACTAACCTTAAGAGATTCTTTTTTTGTGAGCTTGCTTGAAGCTGAACTGTCTTTCTCCGAGCCATTATAAAGTTTAGATTCAGACTGAAATCACATAGAAATGAACAGAAGAGAAATAATAATTACCTATTCTACACGTGGCATATAAAGGTTAATGTCAAAACTGTTTGTGACACTCTTCCCGTTTAATGCTGTGATTTATGCAAATGTAAATTTTTGAATACCATTTTTTTCTATAAAGTATTTGTGTTTAAAAAGTAATACATCCACTCGTCACTCTTCAACATGGTTAGGTTCCAAAGACCAGGTTGCTATGCAAAAACTGGCATTACACAAAAATGGAGTTAAAAGGCAGAGTCCACCCCTGCGCCCCCGCACTCTTCGCTCAAGCAGGCTTTTAAGCCCTAGTGTAAGGCTGCGTTCTGCTTGAGAGAGGCCTGCAACTGGACTAATGGGCTGAGCTACAGGCCTCTAGACAGCTGTCCCGGGGCCCTGCCACGACACCCGCAGCGTCCTGTACACCTTCAGCCAGTCATTCAAACTGTCCTCATCTGGGAGACATTGCTGAGTGTGGTCGCTGAGTAAGCGACCTGAGATGCTGCAGAGCCTGCACAGTGTCTTGGCATTGTTACTGCCAGATGGACATCATTAATGCTCCAAACAGTCGGGCAGTAGATTTTTTACTATTGTGGTAAATGCGAAATGTCAGATGAGACAGTTGGTAAGCGAGGAGTAGTTGTATATGTTAAGCCCACATGCACACACACACACAAAACTACATAATAAAATTACAATATGACATTAAACAAGATCATTTGTAAATTTTTGCATTCTCTTTTCCAGAAAAATTTCAAGGAACATATACAATTATTTAGTTACTTTTAGGACAAAAGGAGGTAGAGCAATGTGATTTTGTAACAGTTGAAATAGTCTAAATAAAAAACTAAACTATGTAAATTCTAGCAAGTTACTGCACACATTGTCCTGCTGCTACTCCTTCCTGAACGTGAAGAAATACATTCTTTGAAACTAGTATTAAACCACTTTAATTTGTACAGTTTTTAAAAACCAATATTCCTAGCATCTACTTCTTCTTAGCTATCTAATGCCCCTAAATGGTTACTAATGCTTTAAACTGTTTTAAGACTTTCAGTTTATACTTCATATTTTTATTTGATCTTTATAAGAACCTTGAGAAATGGGTATAACAAATGCCTTTATCTTCATTTGAGATTATGAAAGGGTGACTCAGAGAGCTTGATTTTCCAAACTATCAAAAACATCAGAGACTGGGTCTCCTAGTCCAGTTTTTTTTAATAAATAATATTTTATTGAGTTTTAGGTGAAAGTTTACATAGCAAATCAGGTTCTCCTTCAACAATTTTTAAACAAATTATTCTGTGCCATTGGTTACAATGTTTTACAATGTGTTAGCATTCTCATCATTTCTATTCTGTTTGTTCTGTTTCCATTGATCTAGCTTCCCTTCCCCTCCTTGCCTTCTCAGCTGTGTTTCTGGGTAACTGTTGTCTGTTTGGTCTCATATAGTTAATTGTTTAAGGGAGCATATTACTGACAGGTGACATTGTTTATTTATAAGCCAATCTATTATTTGGCTGAAAGGTGACCTGCAGAAATAGCTTCAATTCCAAGTTCAAAAGGTATCTTAGGGCAACTGTCTCGGGGGTTCCTCTAGTCTCTATCGGTCCAGTAGGCCTGGCCTCTTTTAGGAATTTGAGTTTTGTTCTCCATTTTTCTCCCATTCTATCCAGGACCTTCTACTGTGTCCCTGGTCAGAATGGTTGGTAGTGGTAGCTGGGCATCTAGTTCTGGTCTAAGGTTAGAAGAAGCTGTGGTTGTGTGGGTAGTCCCATGGACTAGTTTCTTCTTTCAGCCTTTGATTTCCTTCATTCTCTTTTGCTCCATACAAGTAGAGACCAATAGCTGTATCTTAGATGGCCTCTCGCAAGCTTTTAAGACCCTAGATGCTACTTATCCAATGCTCTTTTAAGAAGATCACATTCTCTCACCAGAGTAGAAAAGCACAAATCTAAAAGTTGTTTCTATAAACCTTGGAACAATTAAACTGTACATATTCCTTCAAAGTCCTATTATTTACATTTTTGTCTATTGTTAGAAATGGGAGAAGATTATTTATAGTTCTTAGCAACATCCGTAATGCCAAGAAAGTATTAGTGGCTGTTTGATCCAAATGGTGGCTTTTAAATGTTGAATGGCCAGATCTGCATAATATCACTAGATATGATTAAGGATAAAAAACCTTTGGGTACAAACTCCCTCAGTCAACTTTAAGATCCATAAGGGCATGCCCCATGTTAATTTACCAATGATATCCACTGGGGAAAATAAAGTACGCCATAAATACCTACTGAATTAATAAAATAAAAATGAGACTGGTATTTGTAGCTTATTTCATTGCTCTTAAAAATGAATCTGCCACTTGGTACCAAATTTGGGTTATTATGGTGATGGTAATATCTGGCAGAAAGACAAATGAACTGCAAACGATGTTCAATATAGAAGGTAGAGGTTAACCTAGTAAAACCTTTGTTAAAGTTACTCCTTTTAGAACTAGAAACATCACACTGCTTGCTCCCATGATGACAGCAAATACTGTGATAGCAAAACAGTTTCACAAAATTTCTCGAGCCACACAGGTCTCTATCTTCTCCTTGACCCTGGTAACCCAAAAATGCCACAACCACTGTAAGAGGAATATAAATGTTCAAAATTATCAGGAGATTCTATTTCCCACAGCTTAATAAGAAAATGTGTATTGCAGTTTACGTCTTAGATACTATTATATGAAGATACTAACAGTATTAGCTTAAAAATTAATGAAAATTAATGGTTGTTTACTTTTTACCAAGTAATATGTTAAACAGCTTATGTGAACTACCTCCTTTAATCTTGTGAGTTAGTAGGAGTATCTTGCTTTTAGAAATGAGAAAACTAAGACTGATGGATAAATAACTTCTCAAAGTCACACAGCCAGTAAGTAGATAAGCTGAGATTGGTACCTAGTCTGTCTAGTTCTCAGCCATTTCACTATACTGACTACTCATCTTTTAAAGCTGTTCATACAGCATCTCAGTCGGATTCAAATTTAAGGCTTATCTTAATGAGCAAGAAAAAAATTCGTTTCCCCTATGTCTTAGTTATCTAGCGCTGCTCTAACAGAAATACCACAAATGGATGCCTTTAACAAAGAGAAATTTATTCTCTCATGGTCTAGTAGGCTACAAGTCCAAATTCAAGGCATCAGCTACAGGGGAAGGTTTTGTCTCTGTCGGCTCTGGAGGAAGGTCCTTGTCATCAGTCTTCCCTTGGTCTGGGAGCAGCTCAGCACAGGAACCTCAAGTCCAGAGGATGTGCTCTACTCCCAGCACTGCTTTCTTGGTGGTGTGAGTTCCCCCATGTGTCTCTGCTCACTTCTCTCTTTTATATCTCAAAAGAGATTAGCTTAAAACAGCTACCTAATCTTGTAGACCTCATCAATATAACTGCTGCTAATCCACTTTATTACATCATAGAGATAGCAGCAGTTACAACACATAAGGAAATCACATCAGATGATAAAATGGTAGACAATCATACAATACTGGGAATCATGACCTAGCCAAGTTGACAGATATTTTGGGGGGACACAATTCAATCCATGATACCCTACAACTCCGAAAGACAAGATCCGTTTTGGTGATTCCTAAAAGATTCCAGTATGTTAAGGGATCAGCAGACCAGAAGGGTGTCACAGGAGCTTGATAAATCAAAGCACACATATCTCAAGGCATCCTTGCCTATTGCACAGTCTAGTTCTAAATAAAAAAGAACAAACCAGTGACTGAGTTCTACAATCTTTTAAGAACATTACTACCTAAGCTGTCTGAATAAATAGTTTACTTTTAAATATCAAAATACTATAAACCATTTTTGTTGGCAATATTTTACTAAGTTTCACTGTCTTTATAAACCCTACTGACCACTCTCTTAATGAAGACCACAGAGTTTAGTGTCCAGGACTGCTTGCCTCTTCATTAAATGGCCTTAGAATGCTCAGCATGTTATATTTTTACTTCTTTCTTTCTCCCCCCACCCCCGCACCCCACCCAAAACCTCAAATGTTGTTCCCTACTGGCTGTGTGACTTTGGGAAGTTAAAATCTGTCAGTCTAATTTGTAAAACAAAGATGCTGTTAGCAACTCATACAGTTGCTTTATGACTTAAATGAGGTAATGCACTATATAAAGTGTTTAACATAGTACTTGGCATATATTGTGTTTTAGGTTTATAAATACACTCCAGATTGTAGACACTGTCAAAAATCTAATCGTTAGGTAAATGGAGCATTAACTATGAGAATACTTGTGACTTGCTTTGAAAACTATATATAGATATGTAAAATAATAACAATAAGGTCACTACAGTCATTGTGACTATATATTTTGGTTTGGAATTTTTTTAAATATCCAGGTAAATAGATTTTTACAGGAAGTGATTAGATGACTTAGAAAACCTCAGGCAAGGAGATTGATGGCTAGACAATCAAGTCAAGAAACTTGGGCTCTATGCTTGTGAGAGGTTTCCTTTTATCCAATACACATATTATTTAATGCTGGTGATTCCTTTTGTTGAGATGGACAATAAAAAGTTCATTTAAAAGTGTCACTTGGTCTTATTAATAACAAGAAGATGGGATAATCTGGTTAACTGACTTTTCCAATTCACTCATTCATACAGTGAAAATGGTTAGGAAGGAATTCATGAGAATAAGGGACTGTCTTTATTTAAAAAAAATGTTTTGAGGGTGAGGTGGTGTATTCCACTGTGTTTACTGGACTCAATTATGCATTTTAAGAAATAACACTAAGCCACAAATCCTAAGATCAAAATGACAACATTGAAACTTTTTGCAGCAGGTTCATAAAAGTATAAAGTTAAAATTATTTGATAGTCTCAGTTATGTAGATTAATCATAGAAGGAATGACAAAATTTCGTTCTCCAAATTTACTTAGGTAAGAATAAAAATGTTCAGAATTCCATGAGAATGAGGTTTAATGGCAAATGCATGAGTTTTAGAATTGTGAAAAACAACAGAGTGGGTAATGTGTTAACATATTTAGAAACAAACTAGTGATTATGGATCTTTTAAATTGACAGAATAAACCTAGATTAAATCTAAGTTAAGAGAGAATCAGTAAGTTTCAGCTCTTGAAAAATAACAAGAGTATAATTTTACTTATACAAATAGCTACTAATGCTAAGAGTCCACCTTATTCACTGTAATTCTTTATTTAAAGGAAGAAAATTAATTCTTAATGTCAAGCACTTTCTGCATCAAAATTTGAGAGGTAGATCTTATTCCTGTTACACAGATAAGACAACTGAAGCTATCTGAATTCTAGCTCTAGTACTAATTATTCTGATCCCTAAAAAAGTTACCTAATTTCTCTAAGCTTCACTTTGTTCCCTTATAAAATAGGACTAACAATACTTGTCTTCTAGTATTGTTACGAAAGTTAAAATGACAAATAATAAGCTCTCAATACAAAGGAACTGTTAACACCATTGTAATTAGTAACTGAGAAGTCATGGTAATAGATGAGAGTCAAGACTCAAACTTGGCTCTTTTGACTCTAAAGCTGCACTGTTCACTAGAACTTTCTGAATGACAAAAATGTTCTATTATCTGAGCTGTCCAATATGGCAGCCACTAGTCATATGTGGCTACTGAGCACTTGAAATGTGGGTAGTGTGACCAAGGAACTAAACTTCTAATTTTATTAATTTAAATGTAAAGAGCCACGTGTGCCTAGGGGCAACCGTACTGGACAGTGCAGCTCTAAAGCCATGTTTTCTTTTTTCATTATTGCGCACTGCTTCATTAAGGTATGCAAAGTTTCTTTTCAGCCTCCCTTCCCCCCATGGCTGTTTTTAAAGGCTACCTAGAGGTGTCTGTGGTATGTAGGTCTTTGGGTTAAGTGTTTAGGCTTCTGAGTAGGAAGACCATTATGCCATATATTCACCAATTCTAATATTAATTGTTTGAACATAGGTTGTTTTTATCCTATAAATTTCATTTTATTTCTAGCCAGGGTAGACCCAAGATAAATTTAATTTTCTTCAATAACACTTTATGTAAAATGATCAAGGTACTTGATCACTGCATATATACGTGTGCGTATACACACACACACACACACACACACACACATATATACATATACACTTGATCAGTGTATACATGTTAAGTGTATATATGTTATACAAAAAACAAAGTACTACTAAGCCTCCTCCTAGGTACTTTTCACATACGTAGATGGACCTTTATGCAATGAATACTTGAAAAGTTAAATGTCAATAAAATTTGTGTAAAATTATACATATAAACATACTGTGGAATCCTCAACCACTCCCAGGAACTGGAGCAAAAAATGTAAGCCTGCAAGAATAATATCTACAGCTGGTATTAGCTAGAGACTTTACCAGCTTAAGAAGTCGGTCTTCTTACAGACACTGAAGTTTGATTCTACAAGCATAAGTCTCCTCCTGCTACTAAATATGACCAGAAATAGCAGTCAAAAGTCAAATCCTTTACAAAACTATAGAAAGTTTAGTAAATTATAAACTCATAGGGAAACAAGTGCATCAAAAAGTGTTTTTCAAATTTGAATACGTACTCATAAAGAAAAAGCTCTCTCAGACCTAAGAATATGTTCAAGTATCCCAGTTGAGAAATGCTGATTGAGGAAACCATGTCTCAGTCTAAGAAAATATCTTTTAATTGCAGGCTTTCACTGCAAGAGCTCTCTGGCCTTTAACTGATAAAATATATATATTTTCACTGTCATCTGGGTAAACTCAAAATATTTCAGTTTTTAAAAAAACCATGAACCCTGAGAATACCTCTGAATGGAACATTCAAACGCTAGTTTGAGAAGTACTATTGTAGCAGACATACCATAAACAATATAATTCTGGAAAGAACACTGGTTACCAACACTCTATTTCCAAGTAATCAACAGTATTTAAATCAGTCACAGTGGAACTTTACTTTTATCATACAAACTACATGGTTTAGATAAATATAAAAATATCCAATAAAAATCTGATAGATTCTAAGCGTTAGTTCTCTCATCTTAAATACTGGAAAAGTGCAATAATAATATATTATTATTATGTGCTTACCTTGCTCTTTGACATAGAAAGTGAAGATTCATCTTTATTTTGAGAAACATCTTCCTTTCCTCTTTCAAAACCTTTAAAAAAAAATGGTCATTGTATCAGCATTACTACTTTTAAACATATATATGCCTTAATGCTGAAAAACAAATTCATGTAAGTCATATAATTTTAAATAAACATAATATTTGATGAACACCAGTGCAGAATGCCTAGACTGTACATACAGCTTTAAACTATTATAAACCCCTAGAGGTTATCTCTAGTATAAATACTTCTTTAGAATTAATTAAGGCCTAGAGAGGCAATAAGGAGCCCTAGTGATGCAACAGTTAAGCACCTGGCTGCTAACCAAAGGGTTGGTGGTTCAAACCCACACAGCAGATCTGCAGAAGAAAGACTTGGCAGACTGCTTCTGTAAAGATTACAGCCAAGAAAATCCTATGGAGTAGTTCTACCCTGTCACATGAGGTCACTATGAGTCAGAACTGACTCAATGGCATCCAACAAGAGTATAGAGGCAATGAAATCTTCTCCTGACTTAGAACAAACTGTCTCTTTTCTGTGCTCCCAAAGCATAGAGTTTTTATTCTAATGAACTGGTTTCTTACGGTTTCAAACAAATAATAGAAAAAACTCACCATACTTTTCATGCCTCTTACCAAACTGAAAATACAAGTCCAGAACTGGTAGCAAAATAACATTGGGGGAATAAATCTGGATTGAGACACAGATATTCTTAAAAACCTAATAACATGTTCAAATACGCTCAGTATTTCTCAAGCTGAAAGAACTGAAGAGAAAATTCAAGCCTCGAGTTGCAGTATTGAGGATACCACAGGGAAAATACTAAACGAAGCAGGAAGCATCAAAAGTAGATGGAATGAATACACAGAGTCACTGTAGCAAAAAGAATTAGTCAATGTTCAACCATTTCAGGAGGAAGCATATGATCAGGAACTGATGGTACAGAAGGAAGAAGTCCAAACTTCCTTGAAGGCACTGGCGAAAAACAAGGCTCCAGGAATTGACGGAATACCAACTGAGATGTTTCAACAAACAGATGCAGTGCTGGAAGTGCTCACTCATCTATGCCAGGAAATTTGGAAGACAGCTACCTGGCCAACCAACTGGAAGAGATCCATATTTATGCCTATTCCCGAGACAGGTGATCCAACCGAATGCAGAAATTATCAAACAGTATCATTAATTTCACACGCAAGTAAAATTTTGCTGAAGATCATTCAAAAACAGTTGCAGCAGTACATCAACAGGGAACTGCCAGAAATTCAAGCCAGGTTCAGAAGAGGATGAGGAGCAAGGGATATTACTGCTGATGCCAGATGGATCCTGGCTGAAAGCAGAGAATACCAGAAAGATGTTTACCTGTGTTTTATTGACTATGCAAAGGCATTCAACTGTGTTGATCATAACAAATTATGGATAACATTGTAAAGGATGGGAATTCCAGAACACTTAATTGTGCTCATGAGGAACCTGTACATAGATCAAGAGGCAGTCGTTTGGACAGAACAAAGGGATACTGCATGGTTTAAAGTCAGGAAAGGTGTGCATCAGGGTTGCATCCTTTCACCATACTTTTCAATCTGTATGCTGAGCAAATAATCCAAGAAATGGGACTATATGAAGAAGAACGCAGCATCAGGATTGGAGGAAGAATTACTAACAACCTGCTTCATGCAGATGATACAACCTTGCTCGCTGTAAGTGAAGAGGACTTGAAGCACTTACTGATGAAGATCAAAGACCACAGCCTTCAGTATGGATTACACTTCAACATAGAGAAAACAAAAATCCTCACAACTGGACCAATAAGCAACATCATGATAAACGGAGAAAAGACTGACGTTGTCAAGGATTTCATTTCACTTGGATCCCCAATCAACACCCATGGAAGCAGCAGTCAAGAAATCAAAAGACACACTGCATTGGCAACTCTGCTGCAAAAGACCTCTTTAAAGTGTTAAACAGTGAAAATGTCACTTTGAAGCCTAAGGTGCACCTGACCCAAGCCATGGTGTTGTCAATCGTCTCATATGCATGAGAAAGCTGAACAGTGAATAAGGAAGACAGAAGGAGAGCTGACATTGGAATAAGTAATTCTCAATGACTAGTATAAATTACTTCAATGATCTGCTAAACATATGTGCAAGAGAACAAAGATTTTCTAAAAATATATATTTTGAATGAAAAAAGATGTTATCTTTTTATTTCACAGGAACAGACTTTTGCTTCAATTCCTCTACTGAGTTCCTGGTTGCAGTTAAATATAGACTAATCCATTTATCAGATGAAGAAAAACATCTAATTCACTGTGTCTGGACTCACATACTATTTTAAAAATAAAACAATGAATTAAAACAAAAGCAGAAAGCATAAACTGGAATAGATTTTTTAATGTCTTGTAGAAAGTTCTAAGTGTTGGAAAAGGACACTTGTAACCTCATTTTTACATTATCTGTCAAACTCAATAATGAATCCCATTTTTAAAGATTCTCTACACCTAAAACTTAAAAATCAAGTAATTATTTAAAAAAGAAAGCACCGAGGACTTCCAAGTAATTTAAAATTAAAAAGGAATAAAGCAAAATGCTCCCTAAAACATCCAAGTCTGATCAAACACTTTAAGTTACAGCTAAGGGCAAAAAAGTAGAATAGATAAAAATTGGTTTCCTCAAAATGTGCAAAATAATCTTTGTCTGAAAAAGTCAGTCACAAAACTACATTTATGAGAAGCCAAAAGGGCTCTATCAAAATACTTCAAAGGCTTTTATTAATTTCTACTATGTATGAAGATTCCAAATTACTTAAAAATTATCATATTTTTAAAAACTATATAAATTATATTTATACACAAAATCATGGGAACTACAACACATTATTGGCCATTATAAATAATGCAGGGTAGTTTCAGATCATGACTTTTCACCAAGTTTGCTTGGTAATGATTTTGGGTAATAATTTCTCTTCCAAACCATCCTCCCCACTAAAACAAATAAAAACCAGTTGCCATGAAGTCTATTCTGACTCATATCAACCCAATGTGTTTCAGAGTAGAACTATATTCCACAAGATTTTCAACAGCTGTGACCTTTTGGAAGTAGATCACCCCACCCTTTTTCCGAGGTGTGTATGGGTGGGCCTTTTGGTTAATAGCCAAGTGCTTGAGTGCACCATCTATGGACATCAAATTATTACGCTATTTACATATAAACATGTTGAAAGTCTTTTGTCAAAGCTAGTTTTCAATATGCTAGGCAAACAGAACACAAAAAGCACTAACCAAAGAAAAAAATTAAATTTTTTGATAATTGATAAAAATCAACTTTGTTTAATAAGGAACTTCTATTCATTTAAAAGACATTGTGAAGGGAATAACAAACAAAGCCACAGAATGAAAGAAGATACTTCAAAATGTATATACACTCACTCCTCACTTATCAACATGGTTAGGTTCTAAACACCAGGCTGTTATATGAAAATGGGTGATACGCGAAAATGAAGGATTTTTTTTTCTGTTTTCAGACCATCTGTTTGTCTGATTTGTTTTTTTAATTTAGAAAATATGGCCATAAAAGTAATAACAGCTAAGATTTACTGATGTGCTCATCACTGTGACAAGTCTAATTATGAATTAATCCTCTGCAGAAAAGGAGGCTTAGAAGAGACAAAGCTGGCTAAGGCTGGGCTGTGTGACTGGAGGGCCCAAGGCTTGAATCACTTCACCTTCATCAGGTGCTAGGTCAGACCTTACCTCACAGATCCACCTCCAGGGATCCACTCCCATCCCTGCAAGCCCTGTGTTCATGATCCAGGAGTGTGCTCTGCCCTCTGGGCCTGGCGAGTGATGGAGGTTTGGGGCTTCCTGGGAGGGTGCTGGGAGCCTGACCTAGCACTCCATCTCACCAAGGCAGAGGCTTCAGGCCCATTTCAGCTCACTTTGGGATGTCATTAAACTTGCATGCATTTCTTCCAAACATCCTCTCTGTTGCCTCTTTCTTTCCTCCCTTTCCACCCCACAGCAGTTTTGAGCTGCAAGGCCTCAGGCTGCATAGGAGCTGGAAACTCAGATCAGGTGCCTGCTGGCTTGATGGTGCCTACTAGTCCACCCGGAGGCTGTGGCCATGGAGGAGGCTGGCTGCACGACAGCTGGACGCAGCGGCCCTGCCGGCAGGAGGGAGCGGAAGGCATGGGTTAGTAGGGCCCAGCTTCCTGAAGGTCACCTAGAGACCCTCCTTGAGGGAGGAGACGATCCCACAGCTGTTGCTGCAAGGCCTGCCATGCTCATTAATGAGAAAAATAGTCGGATAATAGATTTTTTACTATTGTCATAAATGCGAACTGTCGGATGACTAGATAGTTGTAAGTGAGGAGTAGGTGTGTAACAAAGGACTCATAGGTAGAAAATATACAGACGTTCTACAGATCAGTAAGGAAAAGACACAATTTTTTTAAACGGGCAAATGAATTAACAGGCACATGACAAAAAACACATCCAAATAACTAGTTAAGTACATAAAAAGATGGTTAACCTCGTTGTCATAGTGACATCATTAGTCATACTGCGGTGAGTGGTATAGAAATAGAGTTTTTAAATGTTACTGAAGTTAAGCTGTATCAATTTAAACTAGGTTGTTATAAATTTAAGATGTTAAATGTAATTCTCATGGTGACTGCAAAGAAAATAACTAAAAAATATTCACAAAAGGGAAAAAGGGAATCAAAATGGTTCACTACAAAAACTCAACTAAACATATATGATGGTAATATTGGAGGAAATGAGGGACAAAAAGGGTATAAGACACACAAGATCAAGCAGAAATAAATGAAATATCAGAAAAACAGTAGAGAGAATCAATGCAAAAGAATGAAATTAGACCCATACCTCACACCATATACGAAAACTAACTCAAAATGGATCAAAGACTGAAAGGTACAACCTAAAACCATAAAACTCTTAGAAGAAAAGACAGAGGTAATGCTTCCAGACTTGGTATTTAACAATGGATTCTTAGCTATGACACTGAAAGCACAAGTAACAAAAGGCAAAATAGATAAATGGAATCTCATCAAAATAAAAAACTTCTGTAAATCAAAAGACTTTATTAACTAAGTGAAGAGATAACCTACAGACAGGGAGAAAACAAAGGGTTTAATATCCAGAATATATAAAGAACTCCTACAACTCAACAACAAAAAGACAAACAACCCAATAAAAGAATAGGAAATGGACTTGAATAAACATTTCTCCAAAGAAGATAAACAAATGGCCAATAAGCACATGAAAATATGCTCAATGTCATTAAACAAACAAAAACCCATCCTCAAGTCAGTTCCGACTCACAGTGACCCTACAGGACAGAGAAGAACTGCTCTATAGGGTTTCCAAGAACAGCTAGTGGATTCAAACTGCCATGCTTTCGGTTAGCAGCCGAGCTCCTAATCACTGCACCACCAGGGCTTCTGACATAGTACAGAACATAAAAGTCTTAGTGCACTTTTCAAACAGGTCAATTTATGTTAAGGTTTTTAAAAACAGCTACTAAAAATCTAAATCATAAGAGACGCAAGTCACAGTTTTTCATGTCTGACATCACTAGATATAGAAAAGCTCTTTCCATTGATGTTTATGTTGTATACTTTTTCCATCCCTTTATTTTCATATTTTCTGTATCTTTCTATTTTTATATATCTTTTGTAAACAGCACATTATTGGCTATTTTAAAAAATCTAACCTTTAGATCATTTCCACTTAATGTAATTCCTGATTTATCTAGGTTTACCTATCATATCGAGCTTTTTATTTGTTCCTCCTACACTTTCTTTTTTTCTCCTTTCTTGTCTTCTTTTCATTATAAACTAGTAGAGATAAAATAAGTTAATCACTCTATTCGTTTAGTGGTTACTGTAGAAATTACAATATGTATCTTTAGCTCCTCAAAATTTAAAATTAATTATTATCTTTACCCTCCTCCTTGGTAATACAAACATCTTGGAAGAATTTATTGTTTACTTCCTTATATACTATTACTGTCATATATTTCAAAGCTCTCATTTTTTTTTTTTAAACCCTGAAACACGCTATTTTTGTTGGTTTTAGAATCAATGTACATTAAATTTGCCCAGATATTATTTTATTTCTTCTTGAAACTTAAGACTTTCCATCTGAAATTGCTTTTTCCTTTTGCCTGAAGTACACCTGTTAGAATTTCCAGTAATGAGGTCTGCTGGTAGCAATCGTCTCAGTTATTTGTCTGAAATATCTTTATTTTGTTTTCACTCTTGGGATTTTTTTTTTTTTAAGAGGCACAGAATTTTAGATTGGTAATTATTTACTTTTAGCAAATTAAAAAAAAATTCATTCTCTTTTGGCTTTCACAGTTCAGTTAAGAAGTAAAGTAGAAGTCAGCTTAACTATTACTCTTGTGAAGGAAATCTGCTTTTTCTTTCCTCTGTTTCTGGTGTTCTGTAGTTTCACTATAATATACAGGTGTGAGTGTCTTTTTACTTATTTTGCGGGGATTCACCGAACTTCTTGAAAATCTATGGATTGGTGTCTTTGATTAGTTCTAGAAAAAGTATTTGTTTTTGTAGAATTATCTCCACTTCTTTTATGACCTCTCACCCCACCAAAAAATACATGATAGATCTGTTCCCTTTATTTTCCATGTCTCAGCCTCTCTTCTGTATTGTTCATCTTTATATCTCTCCCTGAGGCATCCTGGATAATACCTTGACCTATCTTCCTCTTCACTAATTCTATCTTCATCTATATGTCCAATCTGCTACTAACATGTCTACTGGATTTTTAATTTTGGTTATTGTGTTTTGTTTCATTTCTAAAGTTATTCATCAAGTCTGCTATCTGCTGGGCTACTTTTTATAATTTCCTGTTCAGAAAGCTTCCTGTTTTCCAAGTTGGTCTTTGTTTTTCTTTAATTAAGTAAACACAGCTTTAAAAAAAAAAAAAGTCTATATCTGATGATTCTAATATCTAAAAAGCTTGGTGGGTCTTTTTTCTGTTGTCTGTTGTTTCCGCTAGTTCTTATTCATCATGCCATATCGTCTTATATGCCTGCTTATCACTGACCTTGAAAAATTATTTGTAATAATAATTTGAGGCCTAGAATAAAAATGCCTTTTGCCAGAGAGGATCTGTGGTTTTCACTACTTTCTTAATGGTCTTTTTCCAAACAATTTTGTCTCTACCATTAAGGTATAAAAGTAGTAAGAGTATCCTTTGAGTGTTTTATTGAAGTCAAATCCCTTCCAACTAGCCAATAAGTAGCTAAGTCAGGATTTGAAACCAGGCAGTCTAGCTTTGTTCTCATTCTCTAACACACATTCAGGCTGACTTCGACATTTTCTTTGGACAGACTTGTAACAGTAACAAATACTCAGAATAATAAATACTTAGAATGATAGATGGTAAATCTATCATCTAAGAGATAATGATTAAATCATCTAATTAAATATTTATAGTGTACCTACTATGTGTCAAGCATTGAATTAGATGTTAGGAATAAAAACACAAGTAGACATTGTTCCCTACCATAAAAAAGTTCTATTGTCTAATAGGAAGTCAAGTATGCAAACAAAAATTATGATACAGTAAGATAGCTGCTTATATAGAAGGCAGTGGAGTAGTCCGATTACCTGAGTTTAAACAATGGCACTACCATTTACTAGCTGTTTGACCTCAGGCAAGCTACTTAACTCCCAGTGGTTCAGTTTCTGTTAGGAAAAATGCCCGAGAGTGACAAAGTATTGAAGTTTCAAGCAAAAGAATGCTATCGTATTCTCCTCATAAGAGAACATATTAATGCTTTTTAGAAATGCTTTCACCATCAAAACAAATTTTTTTAAAAAAAAGAATTTACTAATTATAGCTCAGCTAACCAAAAAAGGAAGGGGGACTGATAATTTAGACGAAAAACAAAACAAAACAAAACAACCTATGCACTAAAACTCACAGAGTTTATCTATAGAAGATTTCTTTGCTCAAAGTTTATTTACTCCTACTTTTAGGTACTGTTCTAGAGATTGGTACAATGAGCATATCTAGAAGTAACAGCTCAGAATAAGGGAAGAAATAAGCAGACATGAACTAAAAACAAAAGAACACATCTGTACTATGGTGTCACTCACTAGTAGAACATGGGGCGGGGAAGTGGGGAGGAGGATCTCTGTATAATTCAACATCAAGAAAAAGGCTATACCAATATGTTTTGCAGGCAGAAGTAACCCCTCCCCCAAAAAAAAAATTCCTAAGGAAAATTAAAATGAAAAAGGTTTGTGCTCAAGATGGTAAGAAAAGTTCTCTCTAAAAATCACTAATGCAGAACCTCTCCTCCAATGATTTCTTTATCAAAGCAAATACATCTTAAAAAAACTGTATGTATTTTAAAACTTTTAACTTAAAAAATACATAACAAAAAGCCATTTATCTGAAGTACTTAATTCTATTTTACTTCTTAGCTGATAAATGAAACAGATACTTTGAGAGCTTTTTACTACTGCTAGTTGTAATATAACAATTGGTTGTATTAAAGGCAATGGAATATAGACTTTCTATGAATATGACTTTCTCTATTTTAAGAACTAGAAAACAAAGCAAACCATCTACTTTTCCATGAAAACAAATCCCTACAGGATTATCTTCAATATATTCTTTGACAAGATACATTGACAATTTTGCTTTCAATTACAAAATAAGTATCAAAGTTTTAAAAATTGAAGTTTTCTATTGTTTATCAAGGTCACATGATTATTTTTACTATTAAACAGACTGATGGGATGAAGGTCAGCAAACAGCATGTCTAGCAAGCTTCCCGGCTTAAAAAAACAAATCAACCAGGCAACAGAGACAAATACAGAAATGGAACTACTGCTAAGTCTCATGGTAAAAGAAAATAGACTATTCAACAACATAAAAAAAATTCAACATTGTATTTTCAAAGCCACTTCTGAGCAAAGACAAATACAAAAATTTATACTATTTGAGAATATAAGAAAGAACAATAGTAACTATGCTACACGAAGAAGACTAAATATGGATTACGAATGCTGTTTAAAGCTTATGCTACTTATGAAAATTCAGGCCTAAGATTTTTAATTCATTTTGTAAACACTGCTAAAAAAAAATCTAATTAGTGAATTTATAATAATTTATTTAATTTGCCCAAGTGAATACTTTCTATGAGGTGTTTCAGTATCTCAAAAAACTGTAAATACACCTACTGGCATGAATATTCACAAAAAACACAGAATAAGGGTTAATATGAAAATTGGAAATATAATTCAAATTTAACAAAATGTAACTATCAGGAAAAGATATAAAGGTTAAACCAACCATTAGTTTCAATCAATATTTCTGTGCCTGAGTATTAAATAATTTTTTTTATTTTAAAAGAAAAATATAACCTTAAGAGAGTATATATAATTATGCAGCAGTTTAAAATTTTAAAAGGAAAAGATAAAGGATTATTTATATTTAAATATATATGTCCAAATATCTGCTAAAATGAATGATTTTCAAACAACAAAAGATCAATTTATGTCTACATCTCACTGACCAATATTTAATGCCTAAATCATAGCTGTCAAACGCCTGATTTCGTAGAATAAACACAACCCTAAAAATACCATATTTTCCTAGCAAAAATTTTGTTTGCATACATACATATTTAACAAGAAAAAAGATAGTTGAAAAAATCATACTTAGACAAAAAACTTCAATTTAGTCAGAACTTGAGATATTAAAGTTTACACTAAATATCAATTTAATGTAGTTACTATTCTGCAGAAAATGGTCAGATATCAGTATTATATATCTGGTATTCATTTGCAAAATCCTCTGTTTATTTACAGAATTTTGCATTTACTCAAATCTAGAAAAGGTTTTCATTTTATCTAAGGATCATAATACTTATTTTATAATTAAAGCAAAAATTCATGCCATAAGCACTCAACATTCCTACTTTACTGTATGGTTAGTTCTCAAGTTTTAGCTTAAGAGATGGTAAGAGAAAATATGGAAAAGCTAAATCATATAGCAGCACTTACTGAGACCTAACCTTTCATATAGAATGTTTTTTATTGTTGTTTTAAGGAAAACAATTTTAAGATGTTAAAATGCCTGATTTATTCTAATGAAAAGTCTGCAAGAAATTAGGACAAGCATGCAAGATTAAACAAACAAACCTGGCAATGAAGGAGAAAGTTCATTGTATCCTCCAAATGAAGCATTCCGGACAAGCTTTCGGCCATCAATTCGTGGAGGAAAAAAAAAAGGCGAAACCACAGTACAAGAAGAAAATCTACGTTGTTGTGAGCTCTCTTCTTTCATGGCTTAGAAGATCTATTTAATGTATATGTTTACCCAGAAGGCTAATTAGACTAGTATAGCAATGACAGGCTTTTTTTCCTCTCACATTCAAATGTAGCAAAACCCACCAGCACAAACAAAGGACACACACATTTAACAGCAAAGGAAAAGGATCAGAGACTGTCAAATCAGCAATAAACAGAGAAAGGGACTGAAAGAAGAAGCATTAAGCCATGATGCTGATTTCTTTATAATGAACTGATGAAACAGAACACTATTCCCTTTTACAAACCAGTAATGCCTTGCGGTAAATTGCTGCTTTAGGGAAACAAAGCAAGATCAATACTTAGAGATTCAGGAATGGAGTAATAACATCAGTTTCTCTTCTTTTCTCAAAAACACAAGCCTTTTATCACATCCATTTCTTTTCACACATCCACCACAATTCTCACCTCTTCGAACACTTTCCTTTTGAGATTCTGCTTACTTCGAAAATGAATATAAACATAATACTGTTGATCTTCCCTGAAGTGTCTAGATTTATATCTAATCTACTGCTTGCCTCAGCCAAGATTAAGAATTCATAAGGAAAGATATTCTTTCAAGTACAATTTTGATGAACTCCAACAGCTAAAGCAGAGAATAAACATTTAAGTTTTACCCCTAGCAGGGCTATATGAGTCATTCAGACTGTGTTAATGCAAACCTACCAACACAAGATTAAAATGACACCATAATAATGCTGTATGTTCCAACACATGTTCCCTTGAAACAGATATGGGCTGCTACAGTTCTTCTTCATTATACTTAAACTTCCAAAATATACAATCTACCAACGTTTTTTTTCCATTTAAAAGTCCCATTAAAAAACAACTTTATTATCACAGAGACAAATGGAAACACCTTTCTTTACTGCGGTTAAAACTTAGTGACCGGTATGATCTCACATCATTAAATCTAACAGGAAAGTAACTTTAAATGTACCTATAGCCAAAAGTGATAACACTATTTCATATCTTCACACCTAATCTTAAAATTTCAAAGAATTCTCTCCTAATTATATTCAAATCCATTTACCATACTCTATCTTACTTCAAGCTAAAAAGCTCTAGTCAATTACTGTTTATATATAATAGACCGAGTTTTCTGATCACAACTCTTAGTTTCAACGTGGTAATAGGTGGACAACACACAGCTGGACAACAAATTCAATTACAACTTATTCAGTGGTTCATTTTTATAGGTAACTTACCATAAGCTCTAAGTTTCCTCCCTCACTATGCATACATCTCAAGACTTGTTCTCCATCATACACAACAGTCTCTCATATAATCTAGGACTGTGTCTCTTTACTGAAAATGACACTTAAAAACGAACAGCTCAACTTCCTGTACATAACACATTCTTTCTTGGGCAAAGGCATTTCAAAGCCAAATAGCAGTAAAATAAATAAGTTTACAGTTAACCCTCCCTCCCATTGCCTTCTAATGATTCCAACTCATAGCGACCCTACAGAGCAGGGTAGAACTGCCCTATAGGGTTTCCAAGGCTGTAAATCTTTACGGCAGCAGACTGCCACATCTTTCTCCCATGGAGTGGCTGGTGGGTTCGAACACTGACCTTTCGGTTAGCAGCTGACAGCTTAACCACTACTCCACCAGGGCTTCCTAAGTTTATGGTTAATACCCATAATTGTAATAGGTTTTGTTTTGTTTTTGATTTTCTATGTGTCATAAAATATAAATTACCATTAATTACAGACAATAGGAGTCCTTGGGTGGTGCAACAAGTTAATGTGCTCAGCTGCTAACCACAACGTTGGAGGTTAGAGTCCACTGAGGCCACTTGGAAGAAAGGCCTGGCAATCTACTTAGAAAAAATCAGCCATTGAAAACTCTGTGGAACACTGTTCTACTCTGACATACGTGGGATCATCATGAGTCAGTAACTGGTAATAGACAACAGAGAAATAATTATGATTAATTTATGCAAATGATGTTTGTCTTTCAAAGCATAAAGAATACAACATCACACAGGCTAAGCAAGATTTTAAATAAATAAACGGCTTGGGTTCAAATCCCAGTTCTGCTCTAGCTGGATGAACATGAGCAGTTTACTTAATTTCTCTAGGTTTCTGTTTCATCATCTATAAATTACTAAAAATAGTACCTATATCATGGGATTGCTGAGGATCAAATCAGATAATATATGTAAAATACCTAGCAAGGTTCCAGGTTAAAATGGCAGGATGACGACAACGTCTTAATTTGTTCCCTCCTAAAACTCCACTAAAATTAGAGGAAAGGGACTTTTTTTAAAGACATAAGCCCACATGTGTAGGAAGACTAGGAAAAGATACATCAGCAACATTAATATGGACACTGGAAAGCATGCTATGAACAAGTAATCAGTGTCCTGCAGAGCCTAGAAAGCCACATCACTAACCACCATAGGTAAAAACGAAAAATCAACCCTATTTACACCAAGGAATCTTCAAAAGGCACAGAACTGAGAGAACATCACACTCCTCTTGATCAGGAGTCAGATTAGTTATAAATATCACAATAATACTAGAAGAAAGATAAAAATATAAGCAGGGAAAATAACTTCTAACCTACAACTTCGTTTTGTTGTTGTTAGTTGCTGTCGAGTTGATTCTGACTCATGGAGACCCTGCGTGTGCTAGAGCTGCTCCATAGGGTTTTCAAGGCTGTGAATTTTCGGAAGTAGATTGCCAGGCCTGTCTCCCGAGGAGGCTCTGGGTGGGTTCGAGCCACCTACCTTTCAGCTAGTAGTTGAGCACTTAACCACCTGTGCCATCCAGAAACTTCACGTCTAGCCAAACTATCAGTTACATATGAGGGTGAATTAAAGATATTTTTGGACATGCAAAGTCTCAAAAATTTACCTTCTATGCACTGTTTTTAAAGAAATTACTAGAGGAGCCCTTCTCAACTCTGGTTCCGCAACAGAATTACAACCAATGACTTAAGGCATCCATTGTTTATAATAAATTAACTTCATCTCCTATGCATTTATAATGGTTTTAATTATGCACCTTAACTATGCACCTCTCATCCTTGGGAGCATTGAGAAAATAGTCACTTAAATAATTTTTCTATAGGCCTTAATTCCCTCACAGGAGTCCAGTTCGGAAACGCTACGCTAGAATATATACTCTACCAAAAAGTCACAGTAAATCAAGAATACCTGGGGTACAGCAAACACGACACACAATGCAAGAGTTGTCAATATCAAAAAGTTTCCTGCCACTGCACCTTCTTCTTTTTAACCAAAGGACAAAATGGTTGGGTTAGCTTTGCCCAAATTGTTTTCTGACCTTAGCTTGTCTTGACCATTTGCTGATGAAGTTTCTTCTCTCTCTCTTTTTTTCTTTTATATTTTATTGTACTTCAGGTGAAGGCTTACAGAACAAATAGTTTCTCATGAAACAGTAGTACACATGTTGTTTTATGACATTGGTTAACAACCCCACAACATATTAACCCTCTAAATTCTCAATCTTTTTTTTTAAATTTTTTTTATTGTACTTCAGGTGAAGGCTTACAGAACAAATAGTTTCTCATGAAACAGTAGTACACATGTTGTTTTATGACATTGGTTAACAACCCCACAACATATCAACCTTCTAACTTCTCAACCTTTTTTTTTTTTGGTGAAAATACACATAGCCAAAGATACACCGTTTCAAAAATTTCTACATACACAGTTCAGTGACACTGACTACGCTCTTCCAGTTGTGCTGTTATGCTCACTTAAGATGAAGGCTTACAGAAGAAGATAGTTTCTCATTTAACAGTTACTACAAATGTTGCCCCGTGACAATGGTTAACAATCTCACAACACATCAACAATATCCTCACTCAACCTTGTGTTCCCTATCACCAGCTTCCTTGTCCCCTTCTGCCTTCTGGCCCTTGTCACTGGACTCCTGTACCTCGTTAGTCTCATTTGGTTTTACGGGGCTGTCCACTCCCAGGCTGAACAGTGAACCTCGGAGGTAACTTCACCACTGAGCTAAAAGGGTGTCTGGGGGCCATAATCTCGAGGTTTCTCCAGTCTCCTTTAGGCCAGTAAATCTGGTCTTTTTTTTTTTTTTTGTGAGTTAGAATTATGCTCTACATCCTTCTCCAGCTCTGTCCAGAACCCTCTGTTGTGATCCTGGTCAGAGCAGTCAGTGGTGGTAGTCGGGCACCATCTAGCTGTACTGGACTCAGTCCGGTGGAGGCCTTGGGAGCTGTGGACAATTAGTCCTTTGGACTAATCTTTTCCTTGTATCTTGTTCTCTTCATTCTCCCTTGCTCCCGAAGGGATGAGACCAGTGGAGTATCTTAGATGGCCGCTCACAGGCTTTTAAGACCCCAGACACTACTCACCAAGGTAGAATGTTGAGCATTGTCTTTATAAGCTGTGTCATGTCAATTGAGCTAGATGTTCCCCAAGACCATGGTCCCCACAGCCCTCTGCCCAGCAACTCAGTCCCTCAGGGAGTTTGGATGTGTCTATGGGGCTTCCATGACCTTTCCTTGTACAGGTTGTGCTAGTTTCCCCTGTACTGTCTACTGTCTCACCCTTCACCCAAGATACCATTTATCTATTGCCTATTTAGTATTTCCCCCCCAACCCCTCCCATCCCTGGTAACCAACAAAGATTGTTACATTTTGCGTGTGAACTTTTTCATGGGTTTTTACAATAGAGGTCTCTTACAATATTTGTCCTTTTGTGATTGACTTATTTCACTCAGCATAATGTCCTCCAGTTTCATCCATGTTATGAGATGCTTCACAGATTCATTGTTGTTCTTTCTTGTTGCATAATACTTCATTGTGTGTATGTATGTACCATAGTTTGTTTATCCATTCATCTGTTGATGGGCACCTATGTTGTTTCCATCTTTTTGCTATTGTGAACAATGCTGCCATGAACATAGGTGTGCATATGTCTATTCAAGTGACAACTCTTATTTCTCTAGGATAGATTCCTAGGAGTGGGATTGCTGGATCGAATAGTATGTCTATTTCTAGCTTTCTGAGGAAGTGCCGTATCATTTTCCAAAATGGTTGTATCATTTTGCATTCCCACCAGCAGTGCATAAGAGTTCCCATCTCCCCGCAGCCCCTTCAACATTTGTTATTTCCAGTGTTTTTGATTCGTGCCAGTAATGCCGGGGTGAGATGGTATCTCATTGTGGTTTTAATTTGCATTTCTCTAATGGCTAGCGATCCCGAGCATTTCCTCATGTGTCTGTTGGCCATTTGAATGTCTTCTTTGGTGTCTTCTCTGTCTTTGATGCCCCATATCTGGATCAGCTGAGGATAGTTCCAACCCACTAAAGCATCCTACTTTCTACCTACTCGAAGTAGGCCATGGGGAACTGAAAAGCAGAAAATACTTCCCTGACCATATTCTTTGTTTTTTACTGTGCTTTAGGTGAAAGTTTACAGAGTAAATTTAGTTTCTCATTAAACAATACACATACTGTTTTGTGACACTGGTTGTCAACCCTCCGATGTGTCAACACTCTCCCCTTTTTGACCTTGGGTTCCCCATTTCCATTCATCCAGCTTTACTGTCCCCATCTGACTTCTTGTCTTTGCCCCCGTGCAAATATGCCCATTTAGTCTCGTATACATGGTTGAACTACGTGCGTTATTGTTTGTTTTATATGCCTGTCTAATCTTTGGCTGAAGGGTGAACCTCAGGAGTGACTTCAGTACTGAGTTAAAAGGGTGTCCAGGGGCCATACTCTTGGGGTTTCTCCAGCCTCTGTCAGACCAGTAAGTCTAGTCTTTTTTTGTGAGTCTGAATTTTGTTCTACATTTTTCTCCAGCTCTGTCTGGGACCCTCTATTATGATCCCTGTCAGAGCATTCGGTGGTGGTAACCAGGCACCATCTAGTTGTGCTGGACTCAGTGTGGTGGAGGCTGTGGTAGTTGTTGGTCCATTAGTCCTTTGGACTAATCTTTCCCTTGTGTCTTTGGTTTTCTTCACTCATTCTCCCTTGCTTCAGATAGGGTGGGACCAGTGGAGTATCTTAGATGGCCGCCCACAAGCTTTTAAGACCCCAGACACTACTCATCAAAATAGAATGTAGAACATATTCTTTATAAACTATGTTATGTCACTTGAGCTAGATGTACCCTGAGACCATGGTCCCCAGCCCTCAGCCCAGCAACTCAGTCCTCTGGGAGTCTAGATATGTCTATGAAACTTCGATGACTTTGCCTTGGTCAAGTTGTGCTGACTTCCCCAGTATTGTGTACTGTCTTATCCTTTACCAAAGTTATCCCTTATCTACTGTCTAGTTAATGTGTTTCCCTCTCCACCTCTCTCCTCCCTTGTAACCATCAAAGATGGTTTCCTTCTGTGTGTAAACCTTCTCATGAGTTTTATAACAGTAGTCTCATACAGTATCTGTCCTTCTGTGATTGACTTAGTGCCATACAATTTTCCAAAATGGTCATACCATTTTGTATTCCTACCAGCAGTGCATAAGAATTCCAATCTCCTCTCAGCCTCTCCAACATTTGTTATTTTCTGTTTTTTTGACTCGTGTCAGTAATGGTATCTCATTGTGGTTTTGATCTGCATTTCTCTAATGGCTAATGATCGCAAGCATTTCCTCATGTGCCCTGACCATATTCTTGCCAGCGTCCAGATCACAAGTTACGGTGAACTCTGTTTCCCAGGACTCATTCATAATCTTGCCCAGAAGAGACTTCCTAGAAGAGACTCTTGTTAAACTCTCAAAGAAACAAACCAAATTATAACCCAGAGACTCTGTTAAGTTTATCTTCTCCTGGGACACTGTTAAGTAGTGACAGTGTTACCCTTTCCTTACCCAACTACGTTTGTGCTTGCTACTCAGTCTTTCAAAATAAACCACCAATTGTTTACCTATATATACATGATAGAAGCCCTGGTAGCTCAGTGATTAAGAGCTCGGCTGCTAACCTAAAGGTTGGCAGTTCGAATCCACCAGCCACTCCTTGGAAATCTTATGGGGCAGTTCTACTCTGTCCTATAAGGTCGCTATGAGTAGGAAATCAACTCGACAGCCAACTTTTTTTTTTTTTAAATACATGATGGTAACAATATTAAGAGCAAGAAAATTCACACAAAGATCAAGATAGTGGTTACTTTGGACAAACAGTATCATGGGGACAGGAATGGGATTAGGAGAGACATATGAGGACTTCTAAGTCCCAGCAATAGTCTCTTCTAAATCTGGGGGATTGGGTACATAAATATTGGTTTTATTATTATTCTATGAGTTGCAACCACCACCCGTCTGTCAGTTTGTTATACAATCATGGCTTGCGTGTTGCTGTGATACTGGAGCTATACCACCAGTATTTCAAATAGCAGAAGGATCACCCATGGTGGACAGGTTTCAGCAAAGCATCCAGACTAAGACTAGAAAGAAAAGCCTGGTGATCTTCTAAAAATTAGCCAATGAAAACCTTATGGATCACAACAGAACGCTTGCTTTGGACACATCACCAGGAGGGATCCACTGCTGGAAGAGGACATCATGTTTGGTGAAGCAGAGGGCCAGTGAGGACAAGGGAGACCCTTGGTGAGATGGATCTACACAACAGCCACAACAATGGACTTGAATGTGCCGGCTATTGTGAGGATGACCCAGGACTGGGCAACGTGTTTTATTCTGTTGTACATAAGGTCACCAGGAGTTGGCCTTGACTCAAGGGCAGCTATTTATCTATCAACTGAAAATGTTTTATATATTCTTTGACATGCATGAAACATTTCATAGTACACACACGTACACAAACACATACACACAGACCCATGCACACACATTTTCTTTCCAAACAAATTCTTAGAATTGTTGCCTGATACATGGAAAACACTCAACAAACGTAAGTTATTATTATGTCCAGGTTCTCAATTCCATAGTTCAGAGAAGCAAGGCAGAAAATAACAACTAAATATTACTAAATAATATGATATAATTAGCAGGATTTATTTTCCCTTCTCTATTAGCCAGCTGCTACCACTTTATTCTTTCTTCACACTCACCTAAATAATCCTAACTCATACGAGCTGTCTGTACGCTTTCTCCCCTGAGATGTCATGATGACTGGTGCTTACTTATCTAGAAATTCATACAATAACTCTATCTTTTTCATTTCATCTGGATGGTGGTGAAATAAATGTGGTTTAGCCAAAGAGGTACCCATATTTAAAAAACTTCATAAAAAGACCACAATGAAGAGAAAAAAAAAAAGGAAAACAAATTTGGAAAACTCAAAAAGCATTACTTCACTAGAATTAGTGGAAACAACACTAGGAGTTAAAACATTTCTGGGTCCTAGTTCTGCGCTGATTGTTATCTAACACCTGCCTTAATCCATACATCACAGAATTGTGAGGATAAAATTTTATATATATATATGTAAATGTTTGATCAATATAAATTATTTTATAAATGTAAAGTAGCAACTAAGTTACATTTTCGAGTCAATAATCTATTCCAAAGAAAACGATTACATTACAAAGGTCTCAAGACAGGCTATAACAAACTGATAGACATTAATTTCATAAGGAAAATACTCTTTTCTTTAGTAATGAGTAAATACCACATTTTAAACAAAAACTCATTTTTAAAGGCAACTGCTATTTTAAAACCAAATCTAGATTTATTGTTCTAAAAACCAAAGATCTATTTTTAAAACATTTTAAATATCCTTTGTGACTTCAGTTTAATTTCAGAATTATTTATATTCACTCCTGATTTTGTATTAATTGTAAAGTCAGGCTAAGGACCCATCAAACTATATTCAAAGCCTGATTTACCTCTTTTGAAGACCTACCACGTAGTTACATATGGCTCTATCATGTTGGCTAGATTCAGCTATTGCAAAGTTTATAGCAAAGCTCAACACTCTTAAAATATATCTGGGTTAATTTCTGCATCTACTATTTCTCCCATTTTATATTACATTATCTATGAATAAAAACAAGTGAAAATTACAAGAATGTTTCAAGATCATCATAATAGTTCTGAATGTCATCTGAGACATTCATGCTGAAAACAGATTTTGACCTGTAGATAAACACACTTATTTTAAACTATTTTTGAAAATAAAAGTCACAATCCATTGGTAAGTTGAAAATCAATTTCATGGTTCACAAATAGCAAATTTTTAAAATGAAACTGAATAGGTCTGGATAGGAAATATCAGAGTGCATCATACTCATAAAAAGAGCAAAGATTGTTTAATGGATCATTCGTTTTAGGCTGTTTTTAATGTAACTGTATATATTAAACTTTCGGTAGTGATGTCAAAAGTATTTCTTACTGTAGAACCAAGTCAAGATTGGAAAGCACTGGAGTAAACAATACACTTCTTTTGAAATTCTCTAATATTGAAAACAACTAATTATACAATTTTATTACCACTTTGCCACAGAACAGACTGACTATTATCTCTGCTTCAATGGCTCTTTCCATATTGAAATGGTAGACATTTGGAGCAGAGATAAAAATCACAAAAGGCCACTAATAAAAAGATTCTCTAAACACTTCTGCTATATGCCTGGAGAAAATGCCCAACCATAATTTCTCTTTTTATAGAACCAAAAGGTTACAGTTGGAGAAAGCATCTCAGTACAATATTAGAACTTTAATGAGTTCTATGGACAAATTCCAGGTCACCTCTGTTTACGAAACGGATGGCAATCATCTAACATAGCTGAGATTTTTTAAATAATCTAATACAGTAGTTAGAAAACTCATCTAAATTCTATACAATTCCATATGCAGACTCATGATAAAATACACTGGTGAAAATTCAAGGCTTTAAGAGATGTTTAAAATCCTTTTAAGTAGCAGAGTTAGAGAAAGAAAAAATGCCAAAAACAAAAATTAACCGACAAGAATTTAAGAAAGTATTATGTCCAAACATGTACAGAACCACTACCTTATAATGAATTTAACATCTGAAGATGGTACTGTACAAATCTGGCAGCAACAAAAACAAGTTCTCTCATAGAACATGAAATTCAAATAATATAGTTCACCCACTGGAGCAGCTCAGACTTAGTAAACAAGTCTATTAATAACCTTTCAAAGGACATACAAACTGAAGTAAGAGATAATGACTTTTGCCTTAAAATAGAAAACAATAATAAGGCTCTCATCAATTTCCATCCTCCAATAGGCCAAGATGGAGCCTTGGTGGTGCAGTGGTTAAGGGCTATGGCTGCTAAACAAAAGGTCTGCAGTTCAAATCCACTAGCCGCTCCTTGGAAACCCTATGGGGCAGTTCTACTCTGTCCTACAGGATCGCTATGAGTCAGAATCAACTCAACAGCAATGGGTTAATAGGCCAAGACAGTTTCTTAGCTGTAGTTAGTAAAATCTCATTGATGATTGTCTTAGTTATCTAGTGCTGCTATAACAGAAATACCACAAGTCGATGGCTTTAACAAAGAGAAATTTCTTCTCTCAGAGTCTAGGAGGCTAACGTCCGAATTCAGGGTACCAGCTCCAGGGGAAGGCTTTCTCGCTCTGGGGCAAGGTCCTTGTCATCAATCTTCCCCCGAACTAGGAGTTCCTTAGCACAGGGAACCCGGGTTCAAAGGACGCACTATGCTCCTGGTGCTTCTTTCTTGGTGGTATGAGGCCCCAAGTCTCTCTCCTCACTTTTCTCTTTTATATCCTACCTAATCTTGTAGATTGAGCCCTGTCTCATTAATGTAACTGCCTCTAATTCTGCCTCATTAACATCATAGAGGTAGGATTTATAACACATAGGAAAATTGCATCGGGTGACAAAATGGTGGACAATCACACAATACTGGGAATCATGGCTTAGCTAAGTTGACACACATTTTTGAGGGATGCAATTCAATCCATGACAATGATTATATGACTTGAAAATTATACAAAGCCATCTCATTATATCACACATTTCCTCAGAAAATAACTGGAGATTCTCCATTAAATGTTTTCAACATGAAAGCACATTAAAATGTAGACAGAAATGAAAAGGATGGCTTAAAATAATTTTAAGACTAGATAGCACTCTTGCCTATATACCCATATTCACTGCAAGAAGTGTAAGACGGTATTTTCTTCTGGATGAAAACTTCTTTATAATTATATACATATATTGTAAGGAATCCTGGTGGTCAGTGGTTAATGCACTCGGCTAACTGAAACGTCAGCGGTTTGAACCCACCAGCAGCTCCGCAGGAAAAAGATGTGGCAGTCTGCTTCCATAAAGATTACAGCCTTGGAAACCCTATGGGGGAGTTCTACTCTGGTCTATAGGGTCGCTATGAGTCGGAGTCAACTAGACAACAATAGGTAATGTACATTCTGCAATCATTCATTCAACAAAAATTTAATGACACTTACTATGTTTTATGAACTATGTTAGACACTGAGAAGAGAGCTATGAACTGGCTTCTGCTCTTACTGAGGTCTCAATATATGTGTCTGTGCGCACATACATGCATGCACGAGTACATGTGCATTAACGGTTCGCTGTTTGAAAATCAGAGTCATTCCTGAGAAATAAATGTTAAGTGAGGTGCTTAAGTTTCTAAGACTGTCCACAAAAATCTACTTAACTGCAAATGTACTAAACTAACAGTTCCTGTGAATTTAACCATCACAATACCACCTCAAATTTATACGGTAATATATTTTCAAAAGTGTTTTCACATGTTATCAATAGATTCAAAGAACAGTATGACATATAAAAGGAGTAGTATCCTAGTTTTATTGGTAAGGTAATCAGGCTTTGAGAGACATATACTCAAGGTCACAGAGTAAATGAGCAATAGAGCCAATAATAAGAATCCAGTTCTTGGGGCAGTATTTACTTTCTCCTCTCCTCCTCACTCTCCTTTCCCTAAGCCTGTCAACATAGATGCCAGCATCAACCAGTTTTGTGGTAAGGTGAGACTCTAAGACCATAAACAAGATGACCCCAGGCCAGTAGGGTCTTCAGTGAGAAAGGAGAAAACGAGGGACATCTCAACAACAGTGAAGAAGAATGGGATGCATATAAGACCTAGGTCAGCCAAAATCAAAACCAAACCCACTGCCGTCGAGTCGATTCTGACTCGTGGTAACCCTACAGGACAGAGTAGAACTTCCCCACAGGGTTTCCAAGGCTGTAAATCTTTATGGAAGCAGATTGCCACATCCTTCTTCCAGGGAACAGCTGGTGAGTTTGAACCACTGACCTTACCCGCCAATCTTCCGGTTAGCAGCCAAGTGCTTTAATCACTGTGCCACAAGGGTTCCATAGGTCACCCAACTAGGTTCTTTTTGATATATAAGGGCAATTTGTAAATTAGGGACTCAACTCAAAACTAGAAACATCTATGTTTCAAAAGTTCTACCACTAGAAATTTGCCCAAATATCATATTAGAAGAAAACTATTATTCTTTCCAGGTACTGTTCTTCTATATAACTAAATTCTCAAAACATAAAAGATAAAGAAAATCCTGTTTCCCACTGTATGCATTTGTAACAGACTGAACTGTATTCCCTAAAAAGGTATGCTGAAATTCTAACCCTGGTAACTCTGAATGTGACCTTGTCTGGAAATATGGGCTTTGAAAATGTTACCAGTTAACATGGGGTCATATCAGAGCAGGGTGGGTCCTAATCCCATTTGAGTAATATAATAAGGAGAATAGACAGACAGACAGAGGAAGGATGACCATGTGACAACAGATGTAGAGCTGGCCACAAGCCAAAGAACAGATGGATTGCTGGGAGTCACCAGAAGCTAGAAGAGAGGCATGGAACAGTTTCTCTCTCAGACCCTTAAGAAGGAATCAACATGGCTGACACTCTGATTTAGACTTCTAGCCTCTAGAACTGTAAGACAATACATTTCTGTTCTTTTAAAGCCACTTACTTTGTGGTATAATGCACAATTTAAACATCATAGTGCTCCGGAAGTATCTAGAGTTTACAAGCCCCTCTCCACAAGCATGGGTTACTGATCTCTCCATTTCCTCTTCTAGCTGATGTTCACTGGTGCCACTCCCAATGCTCACATCTTTTCACTTACGCACCAAAAACTCTATCCAACTTTAGGAGCTTTGCAGCTGGACATAAATTAAGTTACAGGCTGCTACACTCTAGAAATTCCCTAATGATGAGCCTAACAAGATTCTGAAGAAGCTACTTTGGTTCCATGGTTATAACCACACAGCCAACTAACTTCATGGTCATTATTACAACCAAAATACAATGATTTTCTTATCTTTATCGTACACCCACAACTCCTTACCTGGGTAAATGACATAAACCTGTATTTCTTAGATTTTGAATTCTGTAGACCAGTAAAATTCCCACCACCACCACCAAAAATTGTGGTACTGCCATAAGAGTTATTATCTTTTTATTTTTAAAGATAAGCCATTAATATTTAAAAAGAACCTATAAATCACAATCTCTATCAATTCATAAAGAGACATTAAATACTATATAGCAAGAAGACTATAATCTCAAAGGACAGTCTTTGAATTGAAAATATTTAACCTAATGAAAACTCAAAATAGTATGATTATTTTTCTAGCCTAGTTATATAACTATGAAAACCTCACAAAGAGCAGTACTAGTCCATACACTATATCACACCAAAGAGAAAAAACATTTTAAATATGATATGCACAAGAGTGTATATAATACATTCATTTTAAACAATATTAATAAAAATGAAAACCTACATACTTAGCACCAACTTAAGAAAGCAAACATAACAAGTACTTTTGAAGGTTCTCATGCACCCCTCTCTGATTGCACATTCCTCCCTCCCAACCAGAGTTAACCATTATCCTAAATTCTGTTTTACTCATTTCATTATTTCATCATATATCTATCCCTATCAATTACATCTATGGAAAGAAACAATAGAGAAGCTGGCTGGCTGGATGGTATCCTATTCTTCCCTTATTAATATGTGAGTCCCATGTGACCTTCTGCTAAAAGAAGGCAATCTTCCTAAATAGAGGAACCCTATGGAGATGCTCGATATCATCAGTCAAGACAAAGCCAGAGGCCAACCATAGAAAAGACCATTAATTGCTCATGTGCAGGTTAAAGGTGAAGCTGAAGAGAAACAAAGCAAGTCTACAAAGGCCAAAGCACAACACTGAATACATCCCATCTGAATTTAAAGCCCAACTTAAAAACAGATTTGATGCACTGAAGCTAATGACCAAAAACCAGATGAATTGTGGGATCATATCAAGAACAGTATACATGAAGAAAGTGAAAGGTCATTAAAAAGACATGAAAAAAGGAAAAGACCAAAATGGATGTCAGAAGAACTCTGAAACTTGCTTGGAAATGCAGAGTAGCTAAAGGGAATAGACAAAGTGATGAAGTAAAAGAGGTGAACGTAAGATTTCAAATGGTAGCTCAAGAAGACAAGGCAAAGTATTATGAAATGTGCAAAGACCTGGAGTTAGAAAACCAAGAGGGAAGAAGAGGAATGGCACTTCTCAAGTTGAAAGATTTGAAGAGAAAATTCAGGCCTCGAGTTGCATTACTGAAACATTCTATGGGTGAAAAACTGAATGATGCAGTAAGCATCAAAGAAGATGGAAGGAATACAGAGTCACTGCAACAAAAAGAACTGGTCCACATTCAACCATTCTGGAAGGTACCATATAATCAAGAACCACCGGTACTGAAGGAAGAAGTTCAAGCTGCACTGAAGGCATTGGCAAAAAACAAGTCTCCAGAAACTGATGGAATACCAATTGAGATGTTTCAACAAATGGATGCAATGCTGGAAGTGCTTACTCGTCTATGTCAAGAAATCTGGAAGACGGCTACCTGGCCAACTGACTGGAAGACATCCATATTCGTGCCCACCCAAAAAAAAGCGATCAAACAGAACATGGAAACTGTCCAACAATATCATTAATATTACATGCCAGCAAAATTCTGCTGAAGATAATTTAAAAACAACTGCAACCATATATTGACAAGGACCTGTCAATAGTTCAAGCTGGGTTCAGAAGAGGACATGGAACGAGAGATCTCACTGCTGTTGTCAGATGGATCTTTGCTGAAAGCAGAGAATACTAGAGAAATGATTACCTATGTTTTATCAACTACTTGAAGGCATTCAACCATGTGGATCATTAACAAATTATGGAGAACACTGCAAAGAATAGGAATTTCAGAACACAGAATTGAGCTCATGTGGAACCTATACATGGGTCAAGAGGCAGTTGTTTGAACAGGACAAGGGGATACTGGATGGTTTAAAATTGAAAAAGGTATGTGGCAGGGTTGTATCGTTTCACCTTACTTATTCAATCCATATGCTGAACAAATAATCTAAGAAGCCAGATTATATGAAGAAAAACTATATGAACAGAGGTCCCCAATACAAATTTCTATTTCAAATGAGTCATAGGCTTTTTCTCCTTTCTTTTGTTAAAGCCCAAGCTTTAGACTATCAGGAATCAGTAGCTGGTGGTACGGACAAATGATGATTCCAGAGTTCATCATCTCTATGGATTCCCACTTTCTCAATAATTCTGCTCCTCCTGCTGTTTCCCTTACTTTTCTGACAGCTCGGTGACACTTGAAAAATAAATTTTAAAATATTTCATCCGGCGTTTTGATGTTACTAGGAAAAGTTTTCTGTGAACATCTACTTTACCATGTTACTAGAACTGAAAGTTCACTTACATTTTTCATGTTTCTTCATAACGTTTCCCTAATTCTTTCTCCTAAGTTTCCCAATTAAAAATCAAACTCATCCGGGCAGGGGTTGAGAATATCACCTTTAGTTTGCTTCTTGCTTTCCAGCACAGAACTATGTACCAAGTAGGTTAAATAAAGGCTAGCTTGTTAGAGGAGACTCTTGGAAAATCCTGCACTCCCCAGGGGATATCTGGCTGTCACGACTAATCCTTTCTTCACCTGGAAAGACAGAAGTTTACTAAACTTTCAGTGTTACATCCTTAAATTAAACCCATATATGTTCAAAGTTACAAGAATCAAAGGAAATGGAAACAGCAAATGTTCTATGAAATTACTGTTTATCTTCTTTCAGAAATTATGTAAATGTCACTTGGTAAATTATACTGATATTATTCTGTCATATATTTATTAAATAATACAGGAAGCACACCTCTCCATGCCACAAATAAGAAAACTGAATTTTGATGTCATCACTATCGATCATTCAGGTCACAAGCAGTCACTTGGTCATAACAGTAGATGAAACTCCTGCTAAGAAGGAGATCTCAACCACTCAGACTTTAAAACAAGGTGTGGGGAATCCCAAGAGGAGAGAGCTGACTACCGATTGCAGGTAATATTTGATTACTCTTTTATGTTATTGTAACTTATATATATATATATATATAGAGAGAGAGAGGACATTTTTGGGGAAAAAAATTTCTTTTAGTGTTCTGAATGTTCATATTACTGCTTTGTTAAAGAAGCAATTAACAGGGCCTGGCAAGGATAAGACGGAGTCCTCTCATCTTTGATAAAGATGCCTAAAACAAAGCTGAATTATTAGTTCATTCTCATTTTTAATAAATGCTTTCAAAGTATTTTAGTTCCCCATACAGGAACACAGGGACAGTTGCACAGATAACTAGATGTCTCAAAAGAGATATTTAGAAAAATACTTTATTCTAATTTTTAACTTGTAAATATTATATTCTCTTTCATTATTCAAAAAGTACTTTCATAGCTCTGCAAAGCAACTACCAAAACACATGAATTTTAAAACAGAAAACAACCGTGCCTTATAGAAATATTAAAACATTGTGGATTCAAAAATGCAGAAGAAAATTAGCAGTCTTCAATTTATACTATTTCTAAAGAAACAACTTATGACTGTAAAGCAAAACACAGCATTTAGAAAAAAAAAAATTAAAGATAATGAGGATGGAGACAACTACAGTTCTCTCTCAGGCAAAGTATGGTCACACATAATTGTCATGAAATGACACATATACACAAGAATACATCTGTTTATGTGTATGGACCCATATGTGTTCAAACTGACCCCAGAAATGTCTTACCAAGAAAGGAGGAGTTGCTTAGGTTCATGGACAAAACTGATTTCTATCTCTCCTTTTGTTTGCGAACCACTTTAATGAAGGCACTTCTCTGTGTTTTTCACCTGAGGTTATACCAGCAATGTCTAACATTGTCACCCTGGGGAATCTGTTATACCTTCACACCAGTAAACTCTGTGTTAGAGAACATCCTCCTTCACTCTGAAGTCTTCTATTAAGCTGTGGATATAGATCCAATCATATCATTTTTAATGCTGCTAGAGCATTCCAAGTAAAGCAACTATAGGTTTGAGAATTTACTAAGAGATAGGAGAAACACGACACTAAGAATGGACATTTTCATTCAAACCTAGATATTCTGAGCATGGTCTAAATTAATTTTCACCAAACTGGTTATTAAGCAGGTGAAACTATTAGTTTTAAAAGTTTTTAAATTATAAAAATTTAAAAATTAGTTTCAAACTGACATTTTAGTTTCCACAAAAGCAACATTTTATATTGTCTCACAAAGCACTACAAACTGAAAGATGCTTTTTAAAAAATAAAAGCACGCAAAATAACTTTTTACAAAGAATAAAAGGGCAGCTACAAGATAAGCTATAGTATCTCATAAAGCTTTGATAATAATCTCAAACAAGATCCAGAGGGAACAGAGTATCCACCCATGAGGTGAGCTATAATTTTGTCTCTTAGGCTCCACGGGCATTGTCCTTATATAAAAGTAGAGGGGAAAAGGAAGACAATAAGCCTAATTAATCCACGTCTTTCTTTCTTGATAAACAACTGAAATACATTAAGCCCAAAAAAGTTGGCATAAAACAAATACCATCCTATTTAAAAAATTAATCATACTTAAGTCAAAACTATTTTCAAGTAAATTGATGCTCAGCCTTTGATAAGAAAAAAAATTTGGCAAATACACAAATTTTGGAATAATCTGATTCATCATCATAACTTAAACATATAACAAATAAAAGAATATCTTGATGTCTGTGGGCTTTACTGAAAATGAGTCTTTCCAACTCCTCCAAAAGAGAGAGAGAGACAGAGACAGAAAGAGAGAGAAATCCTAAAACCATACAAGGAAACCACACTGCAAAAAACAAACTTAATTGTTTTTAAGGGATGACCTATATTAAGTCAGTATAAATCAATATGCATGAAGGAGCTAATGTCAGAAAACAGAAATGAAAATCTCTGCCATTCTAAAACACTGGTAAAACATAAATTTCTAATACCATAGCAAGTATAAAAACAAAGAGAAAGGGCACTGTAGTTCCTTCCAGTATAGTACATATTAAAAAACAAAAAACACCTCTTGCAGTCAAGTCGATTCCAACTCACAGCAACCCTATAGGACAGAGTAGAACTACCCCATAGGGTTTCCAAGGAGTGGCTGGTGGATTTGAACTGTCAACCATTTGGTTAGCAGTGAATGCTTAACCACTGAGCCACCAGGGCTCCCCCATATAGTACAGAACTTAAGAATATGGACGTTGAAATCAGACAGTCCTGAGTTTGAAGCCTGCCTCTGCCACTTACTAGTTTTATAAACTTCAACAAATTTCTAATATTTCTAATCCTCAGTTTTCTCACTTATGAAATAAGACATAATAATTGTGTCTGTATCTTGTAAGGTTCTTTCAAGAGTTAAATATTAATTTCACACATGCAACATTGAGCACAATGCCCACCAACCTAAGTGCTCAAAAAAGGACTGCTATTAGTATGAGTCCAACAAATATCACCAAAATAAATTTTCATGGTCATCCACTCTCTTACAGCATTCTCTCTTTAGAGAACAGACAAGAACAATATTACATGAGGTTCATGTTAGAGAACAGGTTTCTAGCACATTACAGTCACCCACCAAACTGCATTTATTTATTCAAAAATGAGATTATGAGCTTCACAGGGCAAGGATTAGTATGTAACAGACAACAAAGATAATAAAGACTTATTAAACACATAAGCACAACCACTATATTCAGTTGCTGTTATGTGCCGTCGAGTCGGTTCTGACTCATAGCAAACGTGTGCACAACAGAACAAAACACTACCCAGTCCTGCACCATCCTCACAATCGTTGCTATGTTTGAGCCCATTGTTGCAGCCACTGTGTCAATCCATCTTGTTGAGGGTCTTCCTCTTTTTTGCTGACTCTCTACTTTACCAAGCATGATGTCCTTCTCCAGGCACTAGTCCTCCTGATAACATGTTCAGAGTATGTGAGATGAAGTCTCACCATCCTCGCTTCCAAGGAGCACTACAGCTGTAATTCTTCAAAGACAGACTTGTTCATTCTTCCAGCAGTCCATAGTATATTCAGTATTCTTCGCCAACACCATAATTCAAACGCATTAATTTTTCTTCGGTCTTCGTTATTCATTGTCCAGCTTTCATGTGCACATGAGGCGACTGAAAGTATCATGGCTCGGATTAGGCACACCTTAGTACTCAAAGTGACATCTTTGGTTTTCAACTCTTTAAAGAGTTCTCTCGCCGCACATTTGCCCAATGCGGTATGTCATTTGATTTCTTGACTGCTGCTTCCATGGGTGCTGACTGTGGAGCCAAGTAAAATGAAATCCTTGACAACTTCAATATTGTCTCCATTTTATCATGAATGTTGCTTACTGGTCTATTTGTGAGGATTTTTGTTTTCTTTATGTTGAGGTGTAATCAATACCGAAGGCTGCAGTTTTTGATCTTTATTGGTAAGTGCTTCGAGTCTTTGCTTTCAGCAAGCAAGGCTGTGTCACCTGCGTATCGCAGGTTATTAATGTGTCTTGCACCAATTCTGATGCCAAATTCTTCTTCATATAGTCCAGCTTCTTGGATTATTTGCTCAGTATATGGACTGAATAAATATGGTGAAAGGATACAACCCTGACACATACCTTTCCTGATTTTAAACTATGCAGTATCCCGTTGCCCTGTTCAAACGACTGCCACTTGGGTCTATGTACAGGTTCCACATGAGCACAATTAAGTGTTCTGGAATTCCCACTCTTCACAATGTCATCCATAATTTGTTATGATCCACACAGCCGAATGCCTGTGCATAGTCAATAAAACACAGGTAAACATCTTTCTAGGCACTATGAAAACCTGTTGCCCCCCAGTCAGTTGTGACTCATAGAGACCCTATAGGACAGAGCAGAAATGCCCTATAAGGTTTCCAAGGCAGTTATCTTTATGGGAGCAGAGTGCCACATCTTTCTCCTGTGGAGCAGCTGGTGGGTTCAAACTGCCAACCTTTCTGTTAGCAGCCGAGCACTTAATCACTGCACCACCAGGACTCCTCAGGCACTATACTAGCTATAAAAAAAAAAGGCAGTTGCTGTTGAGTCAGTTCTGACTCATGCCAACCCCATGTGTGTCAGAGTAGAACTGAGCTACACAGGGTTTTCAATGGTTGTGACTTTTTTGAATTAGACCGTCAATTCTTTCTTCTGAGGACTCTGGGTAGATTCAAACTGCCAACCTGTTGGTTAGTAGTCAAGTACTTAACTGTCTGCACCACCAGGAACTCCATACTAGGCATGGGGGATATATAAAAAAAAAAGACATAAATCCTGCCCTTTAAGTACTTGATGGTAAAGAAATTTGCTCTCTACAACTTTCTTCCTTTTATACTACACACTTATTCCCATTTATCAGTTAAATATTCATGTGTTGGAGATACCTTGCCTCTGCCCCCACAGCCTCTAAGCTGCCTACTGATACTGACATTTCCTCCTATAGATCCTGTTCCCTCTTCACCCAAAGCAATTCACCAAACTCATTCATTAAACTTCCACTCCCTTGCCAGCATCCCAAACACCATTCTGCCAATATCTTTTTGTTGCACAACATACTTAGGAAAGTCTAACCTTGCAGAAGAAAATCCACACTAGTACAGATTGATACCAACCTCAACTGAAGCCTAAACATCACATGGTAATCCTAGTATTGTGGTTCCTCCACTTCCTAGATGTATTCTTGGTTCAGACAAGTTATGAAGTTTTTCCATCTAAGGTCAATCCCCCTACCTTCATACTGGATCCCATCCCTGCTACCTTCTCTGAGCACTTGCCCTATTAATTCCCTTTTTTCTCTCATATTTTGTATTTCTCTCTACTGCCTTTGTCCCATCAATATATGAACATGCTCAATTTTTTCTTATCTTAAAGCAAACAAATCTCTTTACCCCATGTCTTTCTTCAGTTACTATTAACTTTCCTCCGGCAGTACAAGAGATTTCTTTTTATATATGGCCTTTCTAGCCCTGGGTTTGCAGTTTTGCCAAGATGATTTGCTAGGCCAACCTTGCAAAGAGATTAGACAGTTTACTAGGCAAATAAGGTGTGTAAAACACTTGTGGGGATTGGTTGATTACTATGCAAATTATGTGACTGTGGTCTACCAAGGGGATAGGTCAGTTAGTGGTCTTCGCAAGAGGAATATGCTTATAAAAGGACCTTTCTCCCTCTCTTCCTTTCTCCCTTCTTCTATGTAACCTCCCTACATTGATGGTTTGGGCTTCATCACAGCATGGTGGTGTCAGGGTAGTCAAACTTTTTATATGATGGCTGGTTTCCTCCAGAATACAAAAACAGAAGGTGTTAGGCCTTCCTAATGCCTTGGCCAAAGTCCCAGAAAGCCAGTTCCATAGTATTTTATTGGTAAAAGCAGTCACACGGCCAGCCATGTAGGATTGAGATACTGTTGTGACCACTTTTGGAAACACAATCAATCACATATATAATCCTTAAAATAAAGTCTAAAATTTATCACCATGGCAAAGGCCCTCTAGGATTCAGTTCTCGCCTATCTCTCAACTCTTCTCCAATAGCTTTCAATGCTTCAGTAATATTTTCAGTTTTCTCAAAGTACCAATTCAGGACTTATGTACATACTGTTCTCCCTTTGCTTGAAAAATAGCCTTCCCACCAACTCCATGCCTGGCCAACATCTATTTATCCTTCAGGACTACAGGATGTTACAAAGGCATTTTAAGATTAATAAAGGTAGGTCACCTTAAAAGTACTTCCTAATATAGCAAGTTTATGATTCTAGTTATAACTCTATAGAAGAATTATTTACTTTGGTTGATAATTATTAATAAAGTCTCTTAGGATTAACAATGAAACAAGAAAATGTTAAGATCCTTGACTAGCCTAATGGTATTAGCTTTAAAAAATCACATAGTCAACTGGTAATTCCTTAGATACATGTAAACAATCCTCTCCAAAATTGAACTTTTATTCCCTAATTCTCACTAAAATCTGTCACATTATTCACTCAAGAAGTTTTTATATATTTTGTTTCAAGAAAACATTTAATGTTTTTCCTCCAACTTTAAAAATTTTAAAAAACCCTTGTCATTGAGTCAAGATGTTTAATACATTCTGGCATGTATTTGTCATAAATAACTCTGGCTATGAGAACACAGTATTTAGAAAATATTTCCAAGTCTAGATATCTTTAGAACCTTTGACCATAACTGAACTCAAAGAAGTAGTTTATTTCATTCATCCAGAGGCTAAATAATAATTTTGTTTTTGTTGGTGTCCAATATATAACTCCCTATTTAGAAATGTCAATAGGGATTCTTTCACTTACAAAGTATGTAATTTAAGGCATGTAACTCTCTTTGGAGAACTTCTTGTTGGAAAGACCATACATGCATATTATAACAACATTACAAATTAGCATCTTATGACATCACAGAAGCAGTCACACAAGAATGGTGAGAATTGGAATAAAGATATCACCTAAGAAAGTCTTACAAATGAAACGAAATTTGAACTACATTTTTAAGAATGAAAAGTACTTGGATAAGCAAAGGGAAGAGAGGAGGAGGACCAGAACAAATAAAGGCATAGGTTCGCTGGAGAACCTTGAAGATGTCTAGGTGGATTCATCATGACAGGAAATACAAGGTAAAATTAGAAGGGTAGAGTAAAATCAGACAAAGACTTGACTGCCAGAGTATGGATTCTGGAATTTATGCTTTCAGCTGTTGGTTTCCACTTACTAGTCCAAACGTTGCTACATCAGATACACTTGGAGGTTACTGAGCCTCACCCTAGAGATTCTGAAGGTTGGGGCAGAATCTGTGTCTAAGCAGAGCTCCCAGGTGATTCTCAGGCACAGCCAGGCTTAGGGAGCCACTGCTCTAGGCAACCGTAAGCTACTGCTTGTTTTGAGAATGAGACATAAATGTAGGACTCCAGATGGTTTTTCAATCACAACCTTGAATAATAAAAAGTGATATTTTTATTTACAATTGCCATTTCCCATTTCCTTCAGAGACCTACTTCATAAGATCCCTGGATTCCCTGGCCATGTATATCTATAAGAACCCCCAATTTCATCATTACTTAACATGTAACAATTATTTGTTTGGTTTTGATAAGAAAGATGAGCCTGGGATACTAGAGGTCAAGGTCCTAATAGCAACTAGGAGGCAGTGGTATTATATACTGTAGATGTGAAATGATGAGCACCTGGCCTAAAATGCCTATAGCAAGAATGAAAATGAAGAAGAGTGATCAGAACTTTGACACTGTAAAACTTCTAGAAGAAATCACAGAAAATGTTCTATTCAGTCTTGAGAGTACACAAAGAGTTCTTTAATAGGGAAAAAAAAGTTTAATCGTAAGAAGACAAAATGATAAATTGGGCTTCATCAAAATTAAAAACTGCTCTTTGAAAGAAACCACTAGAAAAGGATGATACTGGAATATCATCAATAATATTATCAATAACGAGAAGACAAACCACCAAATTTTTTAAATGGCCAAAAAACCTGAACTGACACCTCACAAAAGAAGATATACGAATGGCCAATGAGCATATGAAAAGATGCTCAACATCATTAGTAATCAGGGAAATGCAAATTAAAGGTACAATGCAAATACCACTACATTTTAATAATTATGATAGATCCAAAATATAAATTCTCCCTCCTCCTCCTCCAAGAAACATTAAAAACCGCAACTTCTTACCCTGGCTATGAGGACTTGCTGGACTAAGAGATGGCTGATGCAAATCTTTGGTTGGCGTTGGATAGGCTTCTTTCCCTTGGCGCTGACTCATCTTTCCTGGTGTCAAAAGTTGAGATTCGTCACTGTTCACTGCCACAGCTTAAGTGAAGAAGGGAAACAGAATTAGTACTAAAATCAAAGATTTAAATAACTGCACAGTTAATACTATGGAACAGGATTATGACTGAAATGGACTCAGTGGTTATATTCATCTCACCAATTCACTATTCACTATTTTAATAAATTTGCACAATTTTTTTCTTTTAATTTTGGTTTGCTATCAGTCCAAGAATTGACAGGCATGTGTGAGTCAAATATACAAATGGTAAGCATTATAAAAATGGAAATACATAACCAACTGATGAAAAAAAGTACTGAGGTTTATTATGTACCTTTCATTGTACTATTAAACTCTTTTTATTTGCCAATAGAGCATTAAGCAAAAAATAGTCATTTCACAGAAGATACAAATAGTCAATAAATATATGAAAAGATACTCAACCTCACCAGTAATCAGAAAAATACAAACTAGGAGCAGTATAAAATATTTTACACTCATGAGAATGCCTACTCTAATTTCTAATTTTCATGGAAAGTAGGACAATTCCTGTTTTAGAGACGAGAAAACTTGAGGTTCAGTGATTGTCTTCCATAAGACTAAGTAGCCAGTAAGTAACTGAGGCAAGATTCTAACTCAGGACCATCTGGTTCCAAAGTCTGGTCTTTTAAAAAGCTTGCTGCCCAAATAATCAATTTCAATGGTGTTTGAAGGTTGCTTTTCACTCATCTGGCCAAGCTACTAATAGAGGAGAGCAATGCCCAGTTCCAGAGAGGACAGAAAACAGAAAAACACTCAGTGAAGTAATGCGACAAACTGTGAGCAAGTTCACAGTGCCCTAGGATCTCCACATTCTTTCATTTCATGTCTCTGTGGTACTTTGTTTACAAAAACGTTAGTATTCTCTTAAGAGAGAATGATTCAGCCTTCACTCTTGGTTTAAGTTTTCAACTTCAACAACCAGAACCTTACATTCGCATTTTTATCACTACATGTTTTAAATCAAATTGTTTGGATATGTTTTCTATTGCACTAAAGTTTTCAAAATTATATTTAAGCACATTAAATTTCAAAGTAAAACTTCAGAACTACTTTCACTTATGATCTGAGTAAAGATATATTAAAAAAATATTTTCCCATCAAGTTAAAAAAAGAAATCTAGAGGATTCTGGGAAGATGGTAGCAACATCTCAAAACTTATGGGATGCAGCTAAAGCAGGGCTCAAAAGGAAATTCATAGCAGTAAACACCTACATTAAAAAAGACGAAAGATCTAAAATCTAGAATCTAACTGCACAACTTGAGGAACTTGAAAAAAAGAGCAAACCAAGCCCAGAGCTACCAGAAGAAGGGAAATAACAAAGATCAGAGCAGTGATAAATGAAATAGAGAAGAGAAAAACAGCAGAGGGAATCAATGAAACTAAAAGTTGTATGTTTTCAAAAGATCAATAGAATCCACAAACCATTATCTAGGTTTACAAAGACAAAAAAAGAAAGAAGATGCAACTATCTAAAATCAGAAATGAAAGTGGGGATATTACAACAGACCTTACAGAATAAAAAAGGATTGTAAGAGAATGCTATGAACAATTGTACACCAACAAATCAGATCATTTTGATGAAACAGACAAATTCCTAGAAACACATAAATTTCCTACAATGACTCAATAAAAAACAGAACATCTCAACAAATCCATACAAAAGCAAAGAGATTAAACCAGTAATCAAAATACCTCCCAAAGAATTTATTAGTGCTTAGCAAGAGTGGGTGGAGGGAGGAGAAAAGGGACTTACTGCTTAGGGGACACTGAGCTTCTGTTAAGGATGATGGGAAAATTTTGAAATGGATTATGGTAATGGTTGAACAACATGATAAACATAATTTAATATCACTGCATTGTACATGTTAAGAATGCTGAAAAGGCAAATGATTTGTTACATATATATTCACAACAATACAAAAGAAAGAAAAAAAAGACCTCCCATAAAAGAAAAGCCTTGGACCGGCTGGCTTCACTGGGGAATCCTACTAAACATTTACAGAAGTAATACCAGTCTTTCTTAAATGACTCCAAAAGTTAGAAGAGGAGGGAACACTTTCTAACTGATTCTATGAGGCTAGCACTATCCTGATACCAAAGCCAGACAAAGACATTACAGGAAAGGAAAACTACAGACCAATATCCCTTGTAAATACATATGTAAAAATCCTCAACAAAATACTAGGAAACCAAATCCAAAAACATATTAAAATGATGATACACCATGGTCAAGTGGGATTTATCTCAGGAATGCAAAGGTGGTTCAACATTAGAAAATCAATCAATGTAATACACCACATTAATAGAACAAAAGAAAAGAACCACAAGATCATCTCAATTGACTCAGAAAAGGCATTTGGCAAAACTCAAACATCCTTTCATGATGAAAACACTCAACAAGCTAGAAATAAAAGGGGAATTCCTCAATCTGATAAAGGCTTTTATGAAAACCCACAGCTAACACCATACTCAGTGGAGAAAGAGTGAGAGCTTTCCCCTTAAAGATCAGGAACAAGACAACGATGATACCCGCTCTCACCACTGCTATACAATGTTGTACTGGAAGTCCTAGCCAGAACAATTAACCCAGAAAAAGAAATAAAAGGTATCCAAATTGGGAAGGAAGAAGTAAAATTACCCCTTTTCACTGATAACATAATACCATATATAGAAAATCCAGAGAATCCACAAGAAAGCTATTAGAGACAATAAATGAATTTAGAAAGTGGCAGGATACAAGGTCAACACACAAAAATCAATTGGGTTTCTATATATCAGCAATAAGAACTCTGAAAAAAAAATTAAATTAACGATTCCATTTGTAACAGCATCTAAAAGAATAAAATACCTAAGAATAAATTTAACCAGAGAAGTGAAAGATTTGTACACTGAAAACTATAAAGCACAGCTGAAATTAAGGAAGATCTAAATAAATAAATGTACGTTTCATGTGCATGGTTTGAAAGACTTAATATTGTAAAGATGTCAATACTACCCAAAGCGACCTATAAATTCAATGCAATCTCCATCAAAATTCAAACAATTTTCTTTGCAGAAATGGAAAAGCCAATCCTCAAATTTATATGGAACTGCAAAAAGCTTCGAATAGCCAAACTACAGACAGTCCCTGGGTTACAAGCATCTGACTTACGTACAACCCGCACTTACAAACTAACCCCAAAAAGCCTATTATAGTAAAAACTCGAGGCACATTCAATGGTTCGTAATGACAAACGTGTGCTACTTTGCAATGTGCATCAAAATATTATTATTACTGTATTATGTTAAAGATGATCTAGTTTATCTGGAAGTGTTTCTTTAACATTTTGTATGCATAGAAAGGTACCCTACATAGTATATACCAAGACAAACACTTGACTAACAGATGTTCGATACAAACCATACCTAACTCTTCTGACTTAGGTACAAATTCGACTTAAAGCCAAACTTAAGAACGGAACCGGTTCGTATTCCAGGGTCTGCCTGTAATCTTGAAGGGGGAAGGAAAAAAAAGACAAAGTAGGAGGGGAGGGCTCATACTTTCCAATCTCAAAGCATACTATAAAGCTTCAGTAATCAAAACAGTCTGGTACTGGTATAATGATAGACATAATGACCAATGCAAAAGAAGTGAGAATTCAGAAACAAACCCATATATCTATGTTCAATTGATTTTTTTTTTTCATTTTTCATTTCTGCTTTTTCTCTATTATTATTTTTTCTATTGTACTTTAGATGAAGGTTTAGAGAACAAATAATTTCTCATTAAACAATTAGTACACATTGTTTTATGACAATGGTTAACAACCCCACGACACGTCAACACTGTCCTTACTCAACCTTGGGTTCCCTATCACCAGCTTTCTTGACCCTTCCTGCCTTCTAGTCCTTGTCCCTGGACTGTTGTGCCCCACTAGTCTCATTTTGTTTTATGGGGCTGTCTAATCTTCGGCTGAATGGTGAACCTCGGGAGTGACTTCATTACTGAGCTAAAAGGGTGTCCAGTGACCATACTTTCAGGGTTTCTCCAGTCTCTGTCAGGCCAGTAAGTCTGGTCTTTTTCTGTGATTTATAATTTTGTTCTACATTTTTCTCCACCTCTGTCCAGGACCCTCTGTTGTGATCCCGGTCACAGCAGTCAGTGGTAGTAGCCAGGCACCATCTAGTTGTACTGGACTCAGTCTGGTGGAGGCCATGGTAGTTGTTGTCCATTAGTCCTCTGGACTAATCTTTTCTTTGCATCTTGCTCCCGAAGGGTGAAACCAGTGGAGTATCTTAGATGGTTGCTCACAGGCTTTTAAGACCCCAGACACTACTCACCAAGGTAGAAAGTAAACATTTTCTTTATAAACTGTGTTATGCCAATTGAGCTAGATGTTCCCGAAGACCATGGTCCCCAGAGCCCTCTGCCTAGCAATTCAGTCCCTCAGGAAGTTTGGATGTGTCTATGGAGCTTCCACGACCTTTCCTTAAACAAGCTGTGCTGGCTTCCCCAGTATTGCGTATTGTCTTACCCTTCACCAAAGTTATCACTTACCTATTGTCAATTTAGTATTTCCCCCTCCCATCCCTTGTAACTAACAAAGATTGTTTCTTTTTCTGTGTAAACTTTTTCATGAGTTTTTACAGTAGAAGTCTCATACAATATTTGTCCTTTTGTGATTGATTTATTTCACTCAGCATAATGTCCTCCAGTTTCATCACGGTTAGCTGATTTTTGACAAGGTTGCCAAGTCCATTCAGTGGAGAAAGAACAGTCCCTTGATGCAAAAAAATAAAGCCAGACCTATACCTTATACCATTTATGAAAATCAACTCAAAATAGATCATGGACCTAAGTGTAAGAACTAAAACCATAAAACTCTACTTTTGCTCATCAATGGACTTTTATCAACCGAGTAAAGAGACAAACCTACAGTTGGGGAAATTTTGGTGGGGGGGAACTATACATCTGATAAGGGTTCAATAATCCAGAATGCAAAAAGAACTCTTACAACTTAACAACAAAAAGACAAATAACCCAACTGAAAAATGTGCAAAGAACTGGAATAGAACTTTCACCAAAGAAGAAATACAAATGGTCAATAAGCACATAAAATGATGTTCGATCTCATCAGTCATTAAAACCCATTGCTGTCAAGTCAATTCCAACTGATAATGACACTACAGGACAGAGTATAATTGCCCCATAGGGTTTCCAAGGCTGAAGTCTTTATGGAAGCTGACTATTACATCTTTCTCCCGTGAAGCAACTGGTAGATTCCAACAACCACATTTCAGTCAGCTGTGCGCTTGACAACTGCGCCATAAGAGTGCCTTTCATTAGCCATTAGGGAAATGCAAATCAAAACCACAATGAGATGTCACTTCACCACCATTAAGAACGCTATGATAAAAAACGTTTGTGAAAATTAAAGAAATTAGAACCCTCATCCACTGCAAGTGGAACTGTAAAATGCTATAGCCACTATGGAAAACAATTTGGAAGTTCCTCAAAAAGTTAAACATAGAATAAACATACGTTTCAGCAATTCCATTCCTAGGTATGCACCCAAAAGAATGGAAGGCAGAAAAACAAACAGATCTATTTTTACCCCAATTTTCACTGTAGCACTATTCACAATAGCCAAGGATGGAAACAATCTAAATGTCCATCAACAGATGAACGGATAAAGAAAATGCAGTACACACATACAATGAAATATTACCATGCCATAAAAAGAAATGAAGTCCTGATAAATGTTACAAATTGGATGAAGCTTGAAAACATTATGCTGAATGAAATTAGTCACAAAAGAACAAATATTGTATGATCCACTTATATGAAGTGCCTACAATAGGCAAATGTACAGAGATCAAAGCTTATTAGTGGTTACAATAGATGGGAGGAAGGGGAAACAGAGAGTCAGTGCATAGGGGACACTGGAGTTTCTGTTAAGGGTGAGGAAAAAAATCTGGAAATGGACAGAGGTAATGGTTGCAAAATATGATGAACATAATTAATGTTACTGAATCGTACATGTAAAAACTGTTGAGATGTCAAATATTTTGTTTTATATATATATGCGTATAGAAACACACAACACAATAAGAAAAATCTATAGGTTGATGAGCATATATTTTATCTCCAGCCATAATGTTGTTGTTGTTAGATACATTAGAGTCGGCTCAGATTTACAGAGACCCTATGTACAAAAGAACGAAACACTGCCTGGTCACACGCTATCCTCACAATCATTGCTACATTGGAGCCCATTGTTGCAGCCACTGTGTCAATTCATCTCATCAAGGGTCTTCCTTTTTTCACTGACCCTCTACTTTACTAAGCATGATGTCCTTTACCAGGGACTGGTCTCTTCTGATAACATGTCCAAAGTAAGTGAGACGAAGTCTTGCCATCCTCAGTTCCAAGGAGCACTCTGGCTGTTAATTCTTCGAAGACACACTTGTTCATTCTTCTGGCAGTCCATGGTATATTCAATATTCTTTGCCAACAGCATAATTCAAAGGCATTAATTCTTGTTTGGTCTTCCTTATTCATTGTCCAGCTTTCGCGTGCACATGAGGTGACTGAAAACATCATGGCTTGGGTCAGGCGCACGTTAGTAGTCAAAGTGACATCTTTGGCTTTCAACACTTTAAAGAGTTCTCTTGCACCAGATTTGTCCAATGCAATACATTGTTTGATTTCCTGGCTGCTGCTTCCATGGGCACATGGGCAAAACAAAATCCCTGACAATGTCAATCTTCTCTCCATTCATCATGATGTTGCTTACTGGTTCAGTTGTGAGGATTTTTGTTTTCTTTATGTTGAGGTGTAATCCATATTGAAGGCTGTGGTCTTTTATCTTCACCAGTAAATGCTTCAAGTCCTCTTCACTTTCAGCAAGCAAGGTTGTGTCATCTGCATATCACAAGTTGTTAATGAGTCTTACACCAATCCTGATGCCACATTCTTCTTCATCTAGACCAGCTTCTGGAATTATCTGCTCAGCATACAGATTAAATAAGTATGATGATAGGGTACACCTTTCCTGATTTTAAACAACGCAGTATCCCCCTGCTCTGTTTGAACGACTGCCTCTTGGTCTATGTACATGTTCTGCATGAGCACAATTAATTGTTCTGGAATTCATATTCTTCAAAACATTATCCATAATTTGTTATGATCCACACAGTCGAATGCCTTTGCATAATCAAAAAAACACAGGTAAACATCTTTCTGGTATTCTCTGCTTTCAGCCAGGATTTATCTGACATCAGCAATGACATCCCTCGTTCCATGTCTTCTTCCGAATTTGGCTTGAATTTCTGCCAGCTCACAACACTGATGAATCTGGAGGACACTATGTGAGTGAAATAAGTCGATCACACAAGGGCAAATTTTGTACGAGACCACTACTGTAAAAATTCATGAAAAGGTTTACACACACACAAAAAAATGATCTTTGATGCCTACGAGGGAAGAGAGGGATGGGGGTGGAAAAACACTAGAAAATAGGTAAGTGGTAACTTTGGTGAAGGGTAAGACAGTACACAATATTGGGGAAGCCAGCATAATTTGTTCAGGGTAAGGTCATGGATGCTCCATGGACAAATCCAAACTCCCTGAGGGATTGAATTATTGGGCTGAGGGTTGTGGGGACGATGGTCTCAGGGAACATCTAGCTCAACTGGCATAACACAGTTTATAAGGAAAATGTTCTACATTCTACTGTGGTGAGTAGCATCTGGGGTCTTAAAAGCCTATGAGCGTCCATCTAAGATACTCCACTGGTCTCACTCCTTCAGGAGCAAGGGCAAATGAAGAAAATTAAAGACAAAAGGGAAAGATTAGTCCAAAGGACTAATAGGCCACAACTAGCATGGCCTCTACCAGACTGCGTCCAGCACAACTAGATGGTGCCCGGCTACCACTAACTGTTCTGACTGTGATCACAGTAGAGGGTCCCGGACAGAGCTAGAGAAAAATGTAGAACAAAATTCTAACTCACAAAAAAAGAACAGACTTACTGGCCTGACAGAGACTGGAGAGACCCCAAGAGTACTGCCCCCGGACACCCTTTTAGCTCAGTAATGAAGTCACTCCTGAGGTTCACCTTTTAGCCAAGGATTAGACAGATCCATAGGACAAAAGGAGACTAAAGGGGCACACCAGCCCAGGGGCGAGGACTATAAGGCAGGAGGCGACAGGAAAGCTGGTAATAGGGAACCCAAGGTAGAGAAGGGAGAATAGTGACATGTCATGGGGTTTTTAACCAATGTCATAAAACCATATATGTACTAACTATTTAATGAGAAGCTAGTTTGTTCTGTAAACCTTCATCTAAAGTACAATTAGAAAAAAAAAAACTTAAGAAAAAAAGTAAAAAGTTAGGCAAGATATATACGAAACTATAAGCAAAAACAAATTTAAAAAATCAAGGTAACAAAATCTTACATAAGGCAAAGACGATGTTTTTATTGATATTTGTGACTACCATGAGTATTTATCAAATAGCAGTATGAAAATATCTAAATTACTCTTAAATGTATAATAAACATATTTAAGACACTCTAAAACAAGAAAATATCATGGATTGAGTCAGGCACACCTTAACCCTCAAAATGACATCTTTGGTTTTTAACACCTTAAACAGGTCTTTTGCAGATTTGCTCAATGCAATGCGTCTTTTGATTTCTTGACTGCTGCTTCCATGGGTGTCGACTGTGTATACAAGTAAGATGAAATCCTTGACAACTTCTAATATTTTCTCTGTTGATCATTTTGGCTTATTGGTCCACTTGTGAGGATTTTGTTTTATGTTGAGGTGTAATCCATACTGAAGGCTGCGGTCTTTGATTTTCATCAGTAAGAGCTTCAAGTCTTCTTCACTTTTGGCAAGCAAAGTGTGTCACCTGCATATTACAGGTTGTTAATGAGTCTTCCTCCAGTCCTGATGCCACATTCTTCTTCATCTAGTCCAGCTTCTCAGCTTATTTGCTCAGCATACAGACTGAAGAAGTATACTGAAAGGATACAACCCTGACACACAGCTGTCCTGATTTTAAACCACACAATAGCCCCTTGTTCTGTTCGAATGACTGCTTCTTGGTCCGTGTACAGGTTCCTCATAAAAACAATCAAGTGTTCTGGAATTCCTATTCTTCGCAATGTTATCCAAAATTTGTTACAATCTGCATAGCTGAATGCCTTTGCATAGTCAATAAAACACAAGTAAACATCTTTCTGGAATTCTCTGCTTTTAGTCAAGATTCATCTGACATCAGCACTGATATCCCTGGTTCCACATCCTCTTCTGAATCCAGCCTGAATTTCTCTGGCAGTTCCCTGTCGATATACTGCTACAACAGTTTTTAAATTATCTTCAGCAAAATTTTACTTGTGTGTGATATTACTGATATTGTTCGATAATTTCTGCATTGTGTTAGATCAACTTTCTTTGGAATGGGCACAAATATGGATCTCTTCCAGTTGGTTGGCCAGGTAGCTGTCTTCCAAATTTCTTAGCATAGATGAGTGGGCACTTCCATTGTTGCACTGGTTTGTTGAAACATCTCAATTGGTATTCTGTCAATTCCTGTAGCCTTGTTTTTTCCAGTGCCTTCAGCACAGCTTGGACTTCTTCCTTCAATACCATCAGTTCTTGATCATATGCTTCCTCTTAAAATACCTGAATGCTGACCAATACTTTTTGTCCAGTGACTCTGCATATTCCTTCCATCTTCCTTTTGATGCTTCCTGCGACATTCATTATTTTGCTCCTAAAAACAGAAAGCCAAACCCGTTGCTACTGACTCGATTTCGACTCATAGTGACCCTGTAGGGCAGAGCAGAAGTGCCCCACAGGGTTTCCAAGGAGTGGCTGGTGGATTCCAAATGCTGACATTTTGGTTAGTAGCTGAGCTCTTAACCACTACACAACCAGGGTTCCAAATCGAGGCTTGAATTTTTTCTTCAGTTCTTTCAGCTTAAGAAATGCCACGCATATTCTTTCCCTTTCGTTTCCATTATACTTACAGTAAAATCCATGGCCTAAAGATTCAACAGGGTGTAGCCCCTGCTTATCTTTCCAACCTCATTCTCTACCACTCTTCTCCTCACTTGGTTCCAGCCACAATGGCCTTGTTAGTCAGCCATAATGGTCTTCTTTGTACCTCTCAATACATACCATCTTGCCCCAGTTCCAAGGTCTTTATATCTCTAGTTTCTTCTACCTGGAATACTCTTACTCCAGATCTTCACATTGTGACCCCTCTCATCATTTGTTATCTGTGCTCAATCAAATGTTACCTCTTCGGAAAAGACTTGTCATGGACTGAATTGTGTCCACCAAAAAAATGTGTGTATCAATTTGGCTAGGCCATGATTCCCAGTGTTGTGTGGTTGTCCTCTATTTTGTGACTGTAATTTTACATTAAAGAGGATTAGGGTGGGATTGTAACACCACCCTTATGCAGGTCATATCCCTGATCCAATGTAAAGGATGTTTCCCTGGGGCGTCGCCTGCACCACCTTTTATCTCTCAAGAGATAAAAGGAAAGGGAAGCAAGCAGAGAGTTGGGGACCTCATACTACCAAGAAAGAAACACCAGGAGCACAGCACATCCTTTGGACCCAAGGTTCCTGCGAAGAGGAGTTCCTAGTCCAGGGGAAGACTGATGACGACGAGGACTTTTCTCCAGAGCCAACACACAGAGAAAGCCTTCCCCTGAATCTGGACTTCTAGCCTACTAGACTGTGAGAAAATAAATTTCTCTTTGCAAAAGCCATCCACTTGTGGTATTTCTGTTAGAGCAGCACTAGATGACTAAGACAAGACCTTAAGTGTATTTTGATTAAATTCTTAATTTTAATATAATACAGTTCATCAATTCTTTTTTAAAAAGTTTGTGCCCAACCCTCCAGTTATACTGTATCCCCTTACCCTATATAATTTTCATTGTAGCTTTTATCACTATGTGAAATTATATCATATATTTGTTTACTGTCTGTCTTCTTCCACTAGACTGTCAATTCCATGTGAGAAAGGACTTTTATCTGCCTTATTCTCCAATAACTCCTCAAATGCTGGTACAGTTCCTAGCACACTGAAAGTATTCAACAAATTTTGCTGAATAAATAAATCAACAAATTTTATATTTTATGAAAATTCAATTTAGTAAAGTATGCTGGCTCCTCTAACAAATTCAGGATTCATTGTAAACAAAGTATTTTATTTCTAAATATAATTATTGAAATTAAAAATGTATGATGCTGTTGCAGAGAGAAGCAAATTGACCTACAGAACACAGAGTTCAGAAACAAACCTATGCATGTGTAGATCTTGACATACGATGGCAATTAATGCAAGGAAAGACTATTCAATTAATGGTAATGGGACAACTGATTATCCATATTGGAAAAACAGATCCATATTTCATACCTCACACAAAGAACAGCTCTATGAGGATTAAAGACATAAATGTAAAAAAGCAGAAGCAAATATAAAACAGTATCTTTATAAACTTGGTAAAGAAATGATTCTTTTAAAAAGTCAAAACAAAGTGCTAACCAAAACAGAACTGATTAAATTCTACTATGTTAAAATTTCCCACATGTCTGTCAGTTGTTGTACTGTGGGGGCTTGCATGTTGCTGTGATGCTGGAAGCTATGCCACTGGTATTCAAACACCAGCAGGGTCACCCATGGCAGACAGGATCCAGCTTAGCTTCCAGACTAAGACAGACTAGGAAGAAGGTCTTAGCGGTCTGCTTCTGAAAAGAATTAGTTAGTGAAAACCTTACGAATAGCAATGCAACACTGCCTGATATAGTGCCAGAAGACGAGCCCCTCAGGTGGAAGGCACTCAAAGGATGACTGGGAATAGCTGCCTCCTCAAACTAGAGTTGACTTTAATGATGTGGATGGAGTCCAGCTTTCGGGACCTTCATCTACTGATGTGGCAAGAATCAAAATGAGAAGAAACAGCTGCAAACATCCATTAATAATCGGAACACAGAATGTACAAAGTATGAATCTAGGAAGATCGTAAACTGTCAAAAAATGAAATGGAACGCATAAACATTGATAACCTAGGCATCAGTGAGCTGAAATGCACTGGTATTGGCCATTCTGAATTGGGCAATTATACAGTCTACGATACCAAGAATGACAGCTTGAAGAGGAATAGCATTGCATTCATCATCAAAAAGAACATTTCAAGCTCTACCCTGAAGTACAATGCTGTCAGTGATAGGATAATATCCACGTGCCTACAGGGAAGACCAGTAAATACCACTATTATTCAAATTTAAGCACTAACCACTAAGGCCAAAGATGAAGAAATTAAAGATTTTTACCAACTTCTGCAGTCTGAAATTGATCAAACATGCAATCAGGATGCATTGATAATTACTGGTGATTGGAATGAGAAAGTTGGAAACGAAGAAGAATCAGTAGTCGGACAATATGGCCTTAATGATAAAAATGATGCTGGAGATCACACAATAGAATTTTGCAAGACTAATGACTTCTTCATTGCAAATATCTTTTTTTTCAACAACATAAATGGCAACTATGCACATGGATCTGGTCAGATGGAATACACAAGAATCAAATCGACTACATTTGTGGAAAGAGATGATGGAAAAGCTCAATATCATCAGTCAGAACAAGGCCAGGGGCTGACTGCGGAAAAGACCATCAATTGCTCACAGAAAAGTTCAAGCTGAAAGTGAAGAAAATTGGAACAAGTCCATGAGAGTGAAAGTACGACTTTGAGTATACCCCACCTAAATTTAGAGACCATCTCAAGAATAGATTTGATGCTTTGAACACTAATGACCGAAGACCAGAGAGTTGTGGAATGACATCAAGGACATCATGCATGAAAAAAACCAAGAGGTCACTAAAAAGACAAGACAGAAAGGAAAAACCAAAATAGATGTCAGAAGAGACTCAAACTTGCTCTTAAACGTTGACTAGCTAAAGCAAAAGGAAGAAATGATGAAGTAAAAAAAGAGTCCAACAGAAGATTTCAAAGGGTGGCTCGAGAAGACAAAGTAAAGTATCATAATGACATCTGCAAAGACCTGGAGATAGAAAACCAAAAGAGAAAAACATGCTCGACATTTCTCAAGCTGAAAGAACTGAAGAAAAAATTCAAGCCTAGAGTTGCGAAATTGAAGGATTCTACGGAGAAAGTATTAAACGATCCAGGAAGCATCAAAAGAAGATGGAAAGAATACACAGAGTCACTATCCCAAAAAGAAGTGGTTGACATTCAACCATTTCAGGAGGTAGCATATGATCAGGAACTGACGGTACTGAAGGAAGAAGTCCAAGCTGCACTGAATGCACCGGTGAAAAACAAGGCTCCAGGAACTGATGGAATACCAAGTGAGACGTTTCAACAAACGGATGCTGCACTGGAGGTGCTCACTCATCTATGCCAAGAAATGTGGAAGGCAGCTACCTGGCCAACCAATTACAAGAGATCAGTATTTACGCCTATCCTCAAGAAAAGTGATCCAACCGAATGTGGAAATTATCGAACAATATCATTAATATCACATGCAAGTAAAATTTTGCCGAAGATCACTGAAAAGCGGCTGCAGTAGTATACCGACAGGGAACTGCCAGAAATTCAAGCCAGATTCAGAAGAGTACGTGGAACTAGGGATTGCTGATGTCAGATGGATCCTGGCTGAAAGCAGAGAATATCAGAAAGATGTTTACCTGTGTTTTATTGACTATGCAAAGGCATCTGACTGTGTGGGTCATAACAAATTATGGTTAACATTGCGAAGAATGGGAATTCCAAAACACTTAATTGTGCTCATGAGGAACCTGTACACAGATCAAGCAGTAGTCATTCGAACAGAAAAGGGGATACTGCATGGTTTAAAGTCAGGAAAGGTGTGTGTCAGGGTTGTATCCTTTCACCATACCTATTCAGTCTGTATGCTGAGCAAATAATCTGAGAAATTGGACTGTACGAAGAAGAACTGGGCATCAGGATTGGAGGAAGACGCATTAACAACCTGCTTTATGCAGATGACACAACCTTGCTTGTTGAAAGTGAAGAGGACTTGAAGCACTTACTGATGAAGATCAAAGACTATACAGTCTTCAGTATGGATTACACCTCAACATAAAGAAAACAAAAATTCTCACAACTGAACCAATAAGCAACATCATGATAAATAGAGAAAAGACTGAAGTTGTCAAGGATTTCATTTTACTTGGATCCACAATCAACACTTATGGAAGCATCAGTCAAGAAATCAAAAGATGCACTGCACTGGGAAATGTGCTGTAAAAGACCTCTTTAAAGTATTGAAAAACAAAGATGTCACCTTGAAGACTAAGGTGTGCCTGGTATTTTCAATGGCATCATACACACATGAAAGCTGGACAATAAATAAGGAAGACCGGAGAAGAACTGACACCTTTGAATTGTGGTATTGGAGACAAATACTGAATATACCATGGACTGTCAAAAGAACAAACAAATCTGTCTTGGAAGAAGCACGACCAGAATGCTCCTTAGAAGTGAGGATGGCAAGACTACGTCTCACGTACTTTGGACATGCTACCAGGAGGGATCAGTCCCTAGAGAAGGACATCATGCTTGGTAAAGTAGAGGGTCAGCAAAAAAGAGGAAGACTCTCAATTAGGTGGACTGACACAGTGGCTGCAACAATGGGCTTAAGCATAACAGTGATTGTGAGGATGGCGCAGGACCAGGGAGTGTTTAGTTCTATTGTACACAGGGGTCATTATGAGTCTGAACTGATTCAACATCCACTAACAACAACAATTTGTTAAAATAAAGTATTCATTTCCTCAAAAGATACGATAAAGAACCTGAAAAGAAAGGCAAAAACAGGAGAAAATATTGGGAACACATACAATTAACAAAGGGGTGGTATCCAGAATACATTTTTTAAAAACTCCGATAAACCCATTAGAAAAGGACTTTATATTCTATAACTACTGTTCTTTACTTTCTGAATTCAACAACACAATAGAAAAATGGAAAGAAGACTTGAACAGTGATTTCACAGAAAAAGATATGCAAATGGCCATGTGAAGAGATAGTCATTCTCCTTAGTAAGCAGGTAAATACAAATCAAGATTACAATGGAATAAATATTTTACACTTAGCAGAACTGACAAAAATTAAAATATCTGATAATACCAGGTACTGATAAGGACAGTATAATGAAATATCTTTAAGCACTGTTGATGGAGTGTAAATTGATATAAGCACTTTGGAAAACAATTCAGAACTATTTTTACGAAATTGAATTTCAGCAGATTCTACGGTCCAAGAATTCCACTCTTAGATTTACGCCTCAGAAAACTCTTACGTGTGCGTCCAGGAGACAAGAATAAGAATGTTCATAGCAATATTGCTGATGATAGCAAAAACCAAACTAAATATTCATCAACTGACAAAAAAGGTTAATAAACTGTGGTGTATGGACACAACGGAACTGTATACAACACTGAAAAAGAATGATATATAGCTATACCCAAATATGGCTGAATCTTGGATATAAAATGTTAAGTACAAAAAGCAAGTCCTAGAAGACTGTATTCCTTCTTTCCTGTCTTTTTAATGTCCTTTTACTTTCTTCATGTATGATGTCCTCCACAACTCTTCTGGTCTTTGGTCATTAGTGTTCAATGTGTCATATCTATTGCTGACATAGTCTCTAAGTTCAAGTGAGATGTATTCAAGGTCATACAATGGCTCTCGTGGACTTGCTCTGATTTTCTTCAGTTTCAACTTTAACTTGCACAGGAGCAAATTGATGGTCTGTTCCAGTCAACCCTTGGCTTTGTCTTTACTGATAAAATTAAGCTTCTCCATCTTCTCTTTTCACAGATGTAGCTGATTTGATTGTTGTGTAGTCCACCCAGTGAGGTACACGTGTATACTCGCCATTTGTGTTGTTGAAAAAAAGTATTTCTGAAGAATAAGTCATTGGTCTTACAGAATGCTATCATGCATCGTTCCTATCACCAAGACTGTATTTCCCAACTACTGTTCCTTCTTGTTTCCAACTTTTGCACTCCAATCACCAGTCATTACCAATGCATCTTGACTGCATGTTTGATCAACCTCAGACTGTAGCAGTTCATAAAAATCTTCAATTTTTTCACCTTTGGCATTCGTGGTTGGTGTGTAAATTTGAATAATAGTCATATTAACTGGTCTTCCTTGTAGGCATATAGACATTAACCTATCATTGACGGTGTTGTATTTCAGGATAGATCCTGAAACGTTCTTTTTAATGATGAATACAATGCCATTCCTCTTCAATCTGTCGTTTCGAGCATAACAGACCATAGGTTGTCAGATTCAAAATGGCCAATACAAGTCCATTTCACTTCACTAATGCTTAGAATATTCATTTTCAAGTGCTCTATTTCATTGTTGATAACTTACAATTTTCCTTACTTCATACTTCGTACACTCCACATTCTGATGCTTACTGGATCAATAAGCAACATAATGATAAGTGGAGAAAATGCTGAAGTTGTCAAGGATTTCATTTAACTTGGATCACAATCAACGCCACAGAAGCAGCAATCAAGAAATCAAATGATGTACTCCATTGGGCAAATCTGCTGCAAAAGACCTCTTTAAAGCGTTAAAAACAAAGATGTCGCTTTGAGGACTAAGGTGTGCCTGACCCAAGCCATGCTATTTTCAGTTGCCTCGGATGCATGTGGAAGTTGGATAATGAATAAGGAAGACTGAATAAGAATTGATGCCTTTGAATTATGGTGTTGTCAAAGAATACTGAATATACCATGGACTGCCAGAAGAATGAACAAATCTGTCTTGGAAGAAGTACAACCATAATGCTTCTTACAAATACGGACTTTGTCTCACTTTGGACATGTTATCAGGAGGGACCACTCCCTGGTGAAGGACATCATGCTTGGTAAGGTAGAAGGTCAGTGAAAAAGAGGAAGATCCTAGAATAGATGGACTGACACAGTGGCTACAACAATAGACTCAACCATAGCAACAACTGTGAGGATGGCACAGGACGTGGCAGTGTTTTCGTTCTGTTGTACACAGGGTCGCTATGAGCCAGAACTGACTCAACAGCACCTAACAACAACACGTTCTAATCACTAATGAATGTTTGCAGTTGTTCCTTCCCATTTTGAGTAATGCCACATCATTAAGGTCGACTCTGAAGCAGCTCTCCCCCAGTCGCATTTTGAGTGCTTTCCAACCTGGGGGACTCATCTTCCAGCACTATATGTGACAATGTTGTTATCCATAAAGTTTTTATTGGCTAATTTTCAGAAAGAGATCAGGCCTTTCTTCTCAGTCTGTCTTAGTCTGGAAGCTCTGCTGAAACCTGTCCACCTTGGGTGACCCTGCTGGTATTTGAAATAATGGTGGCATAGCTTCCAGCAGCATAGCAACACGTAAGCCAAACTAACGAACGGGTGTCTGAAAATTGCTTTTAACTGCAGAGTAGCTAAAGCATCCAGAAAAAATGATGAAGTAAAAAAGCTGAACAGAAGATTTCAAAGGGCAGCTTGAGAAGACAAGGTAAAGTATTACAATAAAATGTGCAAAGAACTGGAGTCAGAAAACCAAAAGGGAAGAACACAATTGACATTTCTCAAGCTGTAAGAACTGAAGAAGAAATTCAAGACTTGAATTGTAATACTGAAGGATTCTATAAGCAAAAAATTGAATGACACAGAAAGCATCAAAAGAAGATGGAAGGAATACAGAGTCACTGTATCAAAAAGAATTGGTCAACGTTCAACCATTTTAGGAGGTACTATATGATTAGGAACCACTGATACTGGAGGAAGTTCAAGCTGCACTGAAGGTATTTACAAAACACAAGGCTCCAGAATTTGAAGGAACACCAATGGAGATGCTTCAACAAACGGATGCAACACTGGAAGGGTTTACATGTGTATGTCAAGAAATTTGGAAGACAGCTTCCTGGCCTATCAACTGAAAGAGATCCATATATGTGCCTACTCCAAAGAAACTGATCAACAAAATGCAGAAATTATCAACCAATATCACTTACTAGCAAAACTTGCTGAAAATAGTTCAAAAACAGCTGTAGCTGTACACTGACAGAGAACTGACAGGTCAAGCTGGATTCAGAAAAGGACATGGAATGAGGGATATCATTGCTGATTTTAGGTGGATCTTGGCCGAAAACACAGAATACCAGAAATATGATTACCTGTGTTTTATCAACTATGCAAAGGCATTTGACTTTATAGATCATAACAAATTATGGATAACATTATGAAGAATGGAATTCCAGAACACTTAATTGTGCTCATGAGGAACTTGTACATGGATCAAGAAGCAGTAGTTCCAACAATACAAGGGGATACTGTGTAGTTTAAAATTGGAAAAGGTATGAAGTAGGGTTGCATCCTTTTACCTTACTTATTCAATCTGTACGCTGAACAAATAATGTAAGAAGCTGGGCTGTATGAAGAGCACAGCATCAGGACTCGAGGAAGACTCATTAACAACCTGCAGTATGCAGATGAACACAATCTTGCTTGCAGAAAGTAAAGGTGACTTGAAGCACTTACTGATGAGGGTCAAAGACTATAGACTTCAGTATGGATTAAACCTGAGCATAAAGAAAACAAATATCCTCACAACTGGTCTGATAAACAATGTCATAATAAATGGCAAAGAAATTGACGTTGTCAATGATTATGTTCTACTTGGATCAACAATCAAAGCCCATGGAAGCAGCAGTCAAGAAATCAAGCAATGTATTCAATGCATTGGGAAAACCTACTGCAAAAATCTCTTTAAAGTGTTATAAAGCAAAGATGTCATTTTGATGACTAAGGTGCAACTGACCCAAACCATGGTCTTTTCTATGACCTCATATGCATGCCAGACAATGAAAAAGAAAGACCTAAGGAGAATTGATGCATATGAATTTGTAGTGCTGGCAAAGAATACTGAATATACCGTGGACTGTCAGAAGAACAAGCAATTCCATTCTGGAGAAAGTATAGCCAGAATGCGCCTTAGAAGCAAGGATGATAAGACTGCGTCCTGCTTAGTTTGGATATGTCATCAGGAAAGGCTTATCACTAGAAAAGGACATCATGCTTGGTAAAGTAGAAAGTCAGCAAAAATGAGGGAAACCCCCTTGAAATGGACTGACACAACAGCTGCAACAACGGGCTCAAACATACCAACAATTGTGAAGATGGCGCAAGACCAGGCAATGTTTCTTCTGTTATACGTATAAGGTCGCCATCAGTCAGAGTCGACTCAATGGCAATTAACAACAACAGAAGATTACATATGTAGCATGATACCATTCTTAAAAAAATTAAACAAACAAAACTTAGTAATATACATGTGATTAACAAAATGACCTTTTTTTTGAAAAGAAAAGTATGGTAAACAAAAAATACAAACTAGTCATCACTTCTGGGGGGCAGGCACAGAAATAGAAGAGGGATGAAGCACAAAGATGGATGTGAGGTATTTTTAGGTTATAGTTCTTAAATTAGGTAGTAGGTTCAACAGGTATCCACTGTATAATTATGCTTTATAGTTTACATATACCACACAAATTCTTTCAGCTAATAAAGGTTAATTTAAAATACATTGAGAAGAACCACTAATACGATTAAAAGTATACTTTAGTATTCATTCATATGTATGTCTTAGATAACTTCGCTATATAAAAAAAATAAAATAAAGAACTGCAAGTTTGGCTCTTCTGACACTATTCTAACCATTTTTCACTGAAATATTACTGTTTATGATTCTGATAACCTTGAAGTGAGAGAGTACATAGAAACAGCAATGTATATAGAGTGCATCTCTTAGAAAAAAATGAGAAAGCCCATGTTCCTATGTATGTTTTCTTTCATCCCATTCATAAATGTTAACAACTATACAGACAAAAGAAGCTCTGCATAATATAAAAATCACTATGATGTCCTAGATCATTTGCACAATAGTTGACTATCTAAGTGTAAACGTGAGAAGGGCAGTGGCTTTGTTTTTGTCTGTATCCTCTGGCATGTAACAGACAGTCAACAAATACTTGCTAAATGATTCTACTGATATTTATTGAATGAATCACTGCATGATCTCAGTGTAGTTTCTGACACTATAATCAATATATACTACACCTAACTACACAAAGTTTTCAGACTCACTTATTTTAAAACAGCATTACAATGCCCTCTGCTGGTTTCTACACTGTTGTGGAAGCAAAATAACCTACTTGCTATTCATATTGCTTTATTAATCTGTAGTAGAAATCACACTGGAATAATTAATATAATTATTATACCAGTTGTACATTCTAAGAAGAATATGAGTCTATAACTACCATTCTTTACTTTCCAAGTCCAATTCATCACTAGCAAAGTTAACAAATTTTATAAGCTTCAAACTCTGCTGTTCCCCTTAATCAAAGTGGAAGCTATAAAATGAAATGAAGTAATTTTTTAAAGTTATATACAATCTCTACATAAATCCTCTCTCTCTTTATAGATGGTATACCTCATTCTTAAATGCTCGAAGAATTTAAACACCTCAGGATATATTATGCAGTTTTTTACTCAATAGTACAGATCCTAGTGAAGTACTACAGAATTACTTTTCATTTTAAAGGATACGTGGTCTCAATTAATTATACAGCTCAGCCTTTTAAAACTTAGTATTAAAACAGAGTACAACAGAAACTGATCTCTAATACATGTTGCATATTTTTATTTATATATTCTTAAGATATATAACCATAATACATTTCTTCTATTCCAAGTAAAAATTAAAAACTTCTCCATTTATAAAATACAGTTCCTAGAATAGAACCATTTCAGTTCATATTCAAAATGTAACTCTATTTATAAAGCTCAACAGTGCCGTTCAGTTCACCTGAGTCAACATCTAAATATAAAAGGTTACTGAAGAATCCACTGAAAACATCTACCAAGTATCACTTGTAAGGCTGAACCACAAAACATAATAATATTCTGTGGCTGTTATACCTTCTTCCATTTTTCAAATTTCTACTATTCTAATAGTACTTGTTATATAATAAATAACATATTTAAAATATTATGAATTGTATTAAGAATGGAAAAAAGGACTTTCAGTATATTACTTTAACTCATCTCTCTTTTTAAAAAAATTTTACATGTACATTGTAACCAGTATTAGGGACAAATAGCAACCGATCTAGACAAAAGAACTTTACAACTATAAGAAACCTTGGGTGTTATCTTTCCCAATCTGCTTCTTAGGCCAATGACAAAAATGAGCCACAGAGTGGTGAGCCAACATGTATGGTCAGATAACTACTTAGGGATAAATACTTAAAATTCCTAAATCAATATAATTTCCTACCTTGCTGTTCAATAAACTTAAAATCTTTGTCTGATTTATGAAGCAGTAAAAATTTTAATTATTTAGTTAGACCTGAATTCAGCAAACTGCTATTCATTCTCATAAATGAGATAAAAATAACCAATTCTAACTCCTTAGATATTTACTAGTTTTGGGCTCTTCATCTATAAAATGAAGGCTCTATTAGATAAACTCCTTGGAAAGCCTAAGGGGTAGTTCTACTCTGTCCTATAGGGTCACTATGAGAAGCGACTCGATGGCAACGGATTTTAAAGTTCCTTTCACTTCAGTTATTCTGAAATTTTTAATACAAAAGTTGTCCCCATCAAAATGTTTTGAAACTATCTGTTCATCCCTGGGTGGTGCAATCGGTTAAGTGCTTGGCTGCTAACAAGGAGGTTAGTGGGTCAAGTTCACCTGGGGGCACCTCGGAAGAAAGGCCTGACAATCTATTTCTAAAAAAAATTATCTATGGTAACCTCATAGACCATGGTTCTACTTTGACACACATGGGGTTGCATTCAGTCAGAACTGACTTGACAGCAACTGGTTTGGTTTTTGGTTCATGGGTCTAACTCCCTACCTAGACTAGAGATTCTTAGGGGTAGGGCCCATGTTTTAAGCATCATGTATCCCCAAAAGCTAAAACAGTATCGGGTCCACCCTCCGAGAAAAAAAGTTTTCAGTAAAATTGGTTGAGGTAGATTGGATATAACTTTATTTCCTAAATCACTAAGATAAAATGTTTCATTTACAAACTTCCTAAAGTATAAATTTTTTTCTTAACCAGACTATTATAAAAAATTCTGATAAAATAAAACAATATTCCTCATTTCCATATGGCAGTGAATTCCTTGTACTAACTCTAGCCTGAAAGTAGTTTGATGTACACCTTGTGATGACTGTAGAAAAGAATATTATACAGAATAAGTCCTAGGTTATTAATTAGATAACTGGCTAAGTAAATAATTTATCTTTAGATAAGATGTAAATACGCAAATGCTGTCTATCAAGATCAGGTGGGCACTAAATGACCATTTACATTCTTTACTTTGGATTTTCAATGCCTGGAAAGAAAAGCAGAAGACACAATAAATCAGAACAAAAATATCATTTTCCTTACATAAATACACATCAAAATGTTATCATGGTCCCAGACATGTCATTCCAACTTTAGCTACTTACTTGATGGCCCAAGGACATCTTTGCTATCACCCAGAAGCTGTTAATGCAGGGTAATTGAGCAGCAAACAAATACAGTCCAAACCAGGAAGAAGCAAAATGCACCAGGACGGAAGCAGTAGTGAAACAAAAGGACAAGGAAAACAGCGTTAGTTTATAAGCAGGAAGCACAAGCACATTAATCCTAATAACCATAATTTATAAGAAATGTCCTTCCTCTCCCCCACCAAAAAAGATCCTGGATTAAGCATTATCAAATACTTCTTTTAATTTTGGAAAATGAAGGGGGGAAAAGAAGAATGGAATTGCCCAAGTATTTTGTTTTCAAAGTTAAACCCATTGCCATCGAGTCAATTTTGACGCATAGCAACCCTATAAGACAGAGTAGAACTGCCCGAGTTTCCAAGGCTGTAAATCTTTATGGAAAGAGACTGCCACATCTTTATCCCGTACAGCAGACGGTGGGTTTGAACCACCGACCTCTCGGTTAGCAGCTGAATGCTTTTGACCACTCCATTACCAGTTTGAAATTTACTGAAGTAAATAAAATTATTTTTAATTATAATTTAAAGAGTTACGAGTTGTGAAAATTATTTAGAGACATAAAGAACAGCCAAGGTTTATTCATTCCTTAAATTTAAGTGGTTTATAAATATGTAACAGCCCATGCACTATTAAACATTAGTTTCACATGCCATGAAAGCATTTAACATTACATAGACATTTAGTCTGTTTCTTTTATGACAGGAAAGGAATTAACATTTATTGAAGATGTATTAGATGCCAAGCACTGTGTGAACAGTTTCTACAAAGGAATCAACAAACAGGGCAAACTTGTTCTCCAAGGGCAAAAAAGGAAAATTGATTAGAAAGATAAATTTTTTTAAGTCGGACAAAATTTTCTTAAGACTCACTGAATATCAAGCACATTATCTGGATCTACTGGTATTTAAAGAATTGGGTCTTTTGACTTCTCAATGAAAAGCCTGCCAACAACTGAAAGAAACAGGAAAAAGACTACTGGCCTTTTGTCTACTATTTTAACATACGTTACTCTAAATGTTGCCTATGAACAAGTTTTTTTGGTCTCCTTTGGTAGGAACAGAGTCCTCAACTCTCCTTTGTTTTCAAATGCCAAGTACAAAATTAAAGTAACAACAACAACAAATTCCCAATGATTATATTAGTGCTTGTCTTATATAAAGAAAGTGAAAAACTCTTAAATGGCTGGTTTTTGTTTTGTTTTGTTTTTTAAAAAGGGGGTAAAAATTTTTTTAAGTCACAGAACAGTTGTCAGCTTTAAGCTTCTGTATCCTTGGAAAAAATCTTGGACCTGCTACATCCCTAAAATGATGGCTGATTCATAATGCTTCAGATTATGTTCTAATGTCTTTAAAGGCATTTGCTATATTCCTTTTTCGTTGGTTGTTCCATTTAAGATTATTCTTCTATAAACTGATTTGTTTCACATATGAACTTTAAAAAAAATACAGCTTTGGTGACAATTAACTAATTGTGCTCAAGACCTTATTACTGATAGCCATGTTATCACAACTAGCAAGCTTGTGAGAACAGAGTAAAGTAATTGAGGCAGGCAGTCTCTAACATGGGGTCACCATTAAGTTGGAGGCAACTAACAACAGTCCCTAACACTGCTCCCAATGACCCCGCTTCCTATTATTCATGCCTCAATGTAATCACCTCTGTTTCAGCATGAGTTGGACTTACTGAATCACCTATAAGGAACAGAACATGGCAGAAGTGATAGGATATTTCTGAAACTACAGTTGTTGTTGTTAGGTGCTATCGAGTCAGTTCCAAGTCACAGCGACATGATTACAACAGAACTAAACACTGCCTGGGCTGGTCCTGTGCCATTCTCACAATCATTACTATGTTTGAGTCCATTGTTGCAGCCATTGTTTGTCAATCCTTCTCATTGAGTGTCTGCCTTTTTTTCAATGACCCTCTACTTTACCAGTCATGGTGTCCTTCTCCAGCAACTGGTCCCTCCTAAAAATATGTCCCAAGTACGTGAGACAAAGTCTTGTCATTCTTGCTTCTAAGGAGCATTCTGGCTGTACTTCTTCCAAGACAGATTTGTTCATTCTTCTGCTGGACCAAATCCAAACTCATTGCCATCGAGTCAATTCCGATTCATAGCGACCTCACAGGACAGAGTAGAACTGCCCCATAGGGTTTCCAAGGAGCAGCTGGTGGATTCTAACTGCTGAACTTTCGGTTAGCAGCCAAGCTCTTAACCACTATGGCAGTCCGCGGTATATACAGTATTCTTCACCAACACTGTAATTCAAATGCATCAACTTTACTTTGGTCTTCCTTGTTACCCAGCCTTCACATGCATATGAGACAACTGAAACTACCACGGCTTGGGTCAGGTGCACTTTAGTCCACAAAATGACATCTTTACTTCTTAACACTTTAAAGAGGTCTTTTGTGGCAGATGTGTCCAATGCAATACAATGTTTGATTTCTTAATGCTGTTAAATGTCCAAGTAAAATGAAATCCCTGACAACTTCAATCTTTTCTCTTTTTATCATGATATTGCTTATTGGCCCAGTTGTGTGGATTTTTGTTTTCTTTATGTTGAGGTATAACCCCTACTGAAGGCTATAGTCTTTGATCTTCATCAGTAAGTGCTTCAAGTCCTCTTCACTTTCAGCAAGCAAGGTTATGTCATCTGCATATTGCAGGTTGTTAATGAGACTTCCTCCAATCCTGATGCCATGTTCTTCTTCACACAGGTCCAGCTTCTCAAATTACTTGCTCAGCATACAGACGGAATTAAGTATAATGAAAGGATACAACCCTGACGCACACCTTTCCTGATTTTAAACCACACAGTATCCCTTGTTATGTTCAAACAACTGCCTCTTGGTCTATGTACAGGTTCCGTATGAGCACCATTAAGTGTTCTGGAATTCCTAGTCCTCGCAATGTTATTCATAATGTGTTATGATCCACATAGTCAAATGCCTTGTAAAGAGTGCGACGTCCATCTTAGGTGCAGTCTCTTGCTCTCTCTTGGACAGCTCACTCAGGGGGAAAGTCAGCTGCCACATCATGAGGCAGCCCTACAGAAAGGATCCACCAAACCTTGAGGAACTGAGGCCTGCCAACAATCATATAAGTGAGTTTGGAAGCAGATCTCCTGTCTACCCCCACCAACCACCCATCAGGTTAAGCTTTCAGACGAGATTGTAGAAGTACCCTCATACTCCAACAGCCTGACTATGAGCACATGTAATCTTGAGCCAGAGACACCTAGCTAAACTGCTTTCAGATTCGTGACCAAGTGTGAGATAATAAATCATGCTGTTTCAACATACTAAATTTTGGATAACTTGTTATGCAGCAATAAATAACTACTACAGTACTGGAAAACTAAAAGAACTTAGGAAGCTAGCAGAGACAATCATGGCAAACTTGACAAATTTTTCATAGACATCTTCTAAAAACAGCATTCTTGTATTGATATAAATAATTACTAGTTTCTCTAGATTTACCAGTAACTTCCTAAAGAAAAGCAATGGTTCTAATCATCTATATAAACACTTGGGAGTATTTCATTTCATAAGGGCAGTAAAATACGAAGGTTGCTGAGTGAGTCTTCTATTTGAAGTAAAAGATTAAGCTCTTCTTTGTTTTACAGTTATATTCTCAAGTTTTGTTAATTAACAGCACTATGTCAACTGCTGTACAGCTGCAATTCTTGCCTATTTACTCTCAGAAAATAATTCTTAGCATATACAGCAACTCCTGAATATTTGTTTCAAAAACCTTCGATGACACTTACTTTCAACATTATATCCTCAAGCAGGTCTGTGTCATATAAATCCAATTCTACTGGATTAATCTTAAATATTTTTTTCCAGATTGAGGGACTGAAGAATCATCATAATAAACACTGTCTATTCCTACCATCCACTCAACAAATCTTTACCGAGTAACTACTATAGTCAGGTATCATTTTAGGCACTAAGGGATACAGCAGTGAACTAAACAGACAAAAATCCTGCACTCATTGTGCTTATGTTCTAGTGGGGGAGATAAATAAAAACATAATAAACAAGTAAAAATTCACATTGCATAAACGTTAAGGAAAAGAGTGAGCAGAGAATGACGACATATAAAATGTTAAGAAAGAGAGAGTTAAAATTTTAGATACAGTGGCCTAAGAAGGCTTCACTAGTGAGCTGACTGAATAAAATAAGGAAATTTACCACAAGGATATATAAAGGTAAAGTATTCCAGACAGAGAGAAGAGCAAGTATAGAGTAGAGGCTTGAGATGGGAGCAAATATGGATTGTTCAGTAAAGAATAAGAAGGCCAGTGTAGCTGGGTGAGCAAGTAGAAGAGTACTAGGAGATGAGGTCAAAGAGGTAAATGGGTACCAGATCATGTTGGACCTTGTAGGACCTAGTCAGGACTTTGGTTTTACTCTGAAAGAAATGGGGAGCCACTGGAGGGTTTTGAGAAAAGGAATAATGTGATCTGATTGTATTTTAACAGGATCACTCTGGTTCATAATGTTGAGAATAGACTAGAAGGACAAGGGTAGGATCAGGAGACCAGTTAGGAGGTTACCACAATAATCCAAGGGAAAGATGAACTTGGACCAAGTTGGTAGCAGTGAAGGTAATGTAAAGTTGCCAAATTCTAAGGTATTTTGAAAGTAGAGTCAACAAAATTTCCAAATAGACAAAGAGGGGGCAAAAGAGAAAGAGAGGAGTCAAGATGATGTCAAGTGCTGGGGTCTGAGCACCTGGAGGGATGGTACTGCCATAATCTGAGATGGAAAACACAGCAAGAGAAGTCAGTTTTCTGGGAGAACATAAAGAGTTCAGTTTGGGACAAGTTAAACTTGAAATGCCTGTTAGACATCCAAGTGGAGATATCAAGTAGGCAACTGGATATACAAACCTATAGTTCAGAGTAATGATCAGGCTGGTAAGAGATAGCATAAGCTATGATATATATGAGTGTATGGGTGTACAACCTCAATGGCTTAATCACAGGAAACTGAAAAATGCCACAGGATAAAAGAACAGGCACCAGAAAAACATGTGTTAAAATGGAACAGACCTAAGAAACACTCCTAAGCAAAGCTGAAAAACAAGCATGGCTTCAGAAACCTTCCCCAGAAGATTGTGAATAAAAAGGTGTTAAACTGGGACGGAATGCATGTAAAATCATTCTCCCAGAGTTGTTTGCAAGTGATGCTAATAGGGAATAGGATGTAAACAGTTGAAGATTAGATACCAATTTTACCAAGTAACTTAATATCACTAAAGTCTACCACACATGGCTAAGTTGCACACTATTAACTACTTATTCTTACTGCTTTTTAAGCCTGGATCTAATTTATACACTATCTCTGTATAAGATGTGGATAAAGATAACGTGAAATTACTGATATGGAAAACTCTACATAAGTATCCTGTAAGATATTAAAAAGAATAAAAAGCTAGCCATCTTCTTCACTTTTACTGAAAAACCAAAATATTGCTAGAATCTTATAGAATTCAAGAACTCAGCTTTTTCAGAAAAAGGCCACTAGAACATGAAGAAACACTTCAAGTAACTCATCATATTTCCCATTATCCCTTAGATAGACTATGTCCATACAGTCATCTTAACAATTTCTCTGTTACATGAACAAACACTCTATTTTGGCAGAAGGTATGGGATTGAAATGATAAGAGTAATATAACACACCTGAAATTTTTCTTTCATTTATTGTTAACTAGTACACAGAAGAAGACGTGAAATAAGGGTATCTTTGCTGATGTCAGATGGATCTTGGCTGAAAGCAGAGAATACCAGAAAAATGTTTGCCTGTGTTTTATTGACTATGCAAAGACATTCAAGCTTGTATGGATCATAACAAATTATGGATAATATGTCAAAGAATGGGAATTCCAGAACACTTCTTTGTGTTCATGTGGAACCTGTACATAGACCAAGAGGCAGCCGTTTGAACAGAACAAGGAAATATTGCATGTTTTAAAATCAAGAAAGGTGTGCATCAGGGTTGTATCCTTTCATCATTATTTATTCAATTGGTTTGCTAAGCAAATAATCCAAGAAGCTGGACTATATGAAGAAGCATTCTGCATCAGGATTGGAGGAAAACTAATTAACTAACCTGGGATATGCAGATGACACAAACTTGCTTGCCGAAAGTGAAGGGACTTGAAGCACTTACTGATGAACATCAAAGACTATAGCCTTCAGTATGGATTACACCTCAACATAAAGAAAACAAAAATCCTTACAACTGGACCAATAAGCAACAATAATAAATGGAGAAAAGATTGAAGTTTCAAGGATTTCATTTTACTCGGATCCACAATCAAGGCCCATGGAAGCAGCAGTCGAGAAATCAAATGACACACTGCATTGGGCAAACCTGCTGCAAAAGATCTCATCAAAGTGTTAAAAAGTAAAGATGCCACTTTGAGGACTAAGGTGTGCCTGACCCAAACCATCGTATTTTCAATTGCCTCATATGCATGGGAAGCTAGACAATGAATAAGGGAGACCAAAGAAGAACTGATGCCTTTGAATCATGGTGCTGGTGAAGAATATCGAATATACCACAGACTGCCAGAAGAAAAAACAAGTCTGTCTTGGAAGAAGTACAGCCAGAGTGCTCTTTGGAAGCAAAGATGACGAGACTTTGTTTCACGTACTTTGGACATGTTATCAAGAGATGCCAGTCCCTGGTGAAGGACATCATGCTTGTAAAATGTCAGCAAAAAAGAGGAAGATCCTCAGTGAGATGCATTGGCACAGTGGCTACAACAATGAGCTCAAACATAGCAATGATTGTGAAGATGGAGTAGGACCAGGCAGTGTTTCATTCTGTTGTACATAGGGTTGCTATGAGTTAGAAATGACTTGACGGCACCTAACAACAATAACAGTACACAACCAAAAAACTTTAATTAAAAGCATCAAATATATATAGCCATTATCTAAATCTCTACTAATTTTAGTCTATAAATCTTAGAAAAAGAACGCTATGCAACAAATATGATTTTACTGTAACAGACTTCTAAATATTTGCCATTCTATCCATAAATAGTATAAAATATGCAATTTTTAAGAAATGTAAAGGAAAAGGGAGAAGTTTATAAACACACTCTACATCCTAGAATAACCCTCAGAAAAAATAACCCACAGAAAAAAATCCCATGAGATCTGTAGTCTTGATTCCATTGCCTTTAATATAGCACCTCCCTCTTAATACACACATTGACTTAACTTAAGCCATCTAATGAGTTTAAGCCAAAACATAAAAGCTTATCAAGCATTGATGCAGCAGGTGGCAACTGGTTCTCTATAAAAGTTGATCAAGTTGTTTTCACAGAGGCAACTCTGTTGCAGCTGGCTCCGGGAAACCACAAAGAGGATGAAGAATTATACAAAATGTATCAAGAGTGCTCTATTTAGTGTTATCTTTGGCTCTCAGAGTAAGAAACGTCAGTGAGGGATATAATGCAGCTGAGATCTGTTTGCTCTTTCTACATTTAGTTGAATTTTTCATATTCCTGCAGTCCTCTGCAAAAAAACACATTTGCACATTTTATCCCTGAGTTTTGTAAAAGAGATTTTTAAGGAAATATTTTTATGGGAGCTAGAGCTTATCACCATCAGACAGAGAAAATGATCTAGCCTGCCAGGAGGTTGTTTAAAAATAACCAAATCACATTTTTGATTTGACAATTCCACTTTTAGGAATGTATACTAGGGTGATAATCCAAAATGTTCAAAAAGAGGTGTCTTTAGATATTAATCACAACACCATGTACAGTAAACCAAAATGCTCAAAAGGGTATTAAATAAATAAACAATAACAATGCACCCCCACACAATACTACAGTCATTATTTTTTTTATTGACAGAAAAACATCCATTATATACCAGCTTTTAAAAGTAGGTTGTAATAAAAGAGCTCGTATAACATGACCCCAGTTATATAAGATTTCATATGTAAGCCATACACATACAAACTTAGGAAAGATACCACCAAAATACTAGTAGTGGTTACTTTTAAGAGGTAGAATTTTACTTCTCATTTTATTATCTTTTTCTGTATTGTCCTATTTTTATAATAAAAAATATTAAGTCTATTTACATTTTGGAAAAAATGAAATCATAATTTTAAAAATTCACCTTTTCAATCACATTAGCTACATCTTATAATCACAAATACAGTGAGAAATATGTTTTAAGAATCATCAAAAAATACAAAAATGTTAACATTTTACTCACTGTCTCTTGAACTTCAGCAACTTCTGAACATGGCAAGATCTTAAAAAAAAAACAAATTTCTCAGGAGTGATTTAATCTCATATACTTGAACATCAATCTAGAGTGCACCCACAGTTCATCAAATAAAGTCACTGGTGCAATAATATTTTTCTTTTCAGTAGGGGGGAAAAGGTACAATAGTACTTCTACACTGGAAGCCAAATCCTTTGGGAAAAAAAAAAAAAAACAGCTCTGAGGCTTCGGAAAATTACAGTCTATCTGACAATCACTGGCATGTTCTGGGGCCTTTTCCCAGTTCTTATCTTCCCTTCAGATCACTACAAGTGGCATGAACGGTTAAGCACTCAGCTGCTAACCAAAAGGTTGGCAGTTTTAATTCATCTAGAGGTTCCTCAGAAGAAAGGCCTGGTGATCTGCTTCTGAAAGGTCACAGCCATGAAAACCCTATGGAGTACAGTTCTACTCTGCAATACACGAGGTCATTATGAGTCGAAATCAACTTGATGGCAACTCGTTTTCAATCAGTTTATCTTCTCTCCATGTATTTAATTCCATCAGTCCTCTCATCATGCAAGCCCTCACCTTCCTTGGTTTCTAAAATACTGCACTGCTCTGGCTCTCTTCCTTCTTTCTTGCCTCTACTTTGTCCTCCCCTTCAATAAGTGACTGGCCAAAACCAGTGCTGTGCCCTCAACCATTCTGTTCTTTTTCTACCTCCTCTTTTCCTGCAGATTCCAGTCATACTCAAGGCTCATTCATTACCTTTACTCAGGTAACTTTCAAGTTTCCTTCTTTAGACCTAACCTAGCCCCAAAACAATTCAACACTTTTACCTGTATGTTCTGACATTATTGCAAATTAATTACTGGTTCTAAAATTTTGTTAAGAGAGGAAGAGCTCTAAGCCTATATTAGAAAGCATTATTAGAAATAGAGATCACTAGCTTTCCTGAGAAACCATCTTCCACACTGATTTTTTGAATTCTTTCAACAGTACCATTTTCTTTCAATCACTAAGTCCTAAACGCTAAGTCTTCTAACACCTCTCCCTTTTCCCTAACATCTTATCAGTAATTAAGTTCTGATGATTTTGACCTCTGCAATCTCTATCTCACATTCAGTCTTTTCTTTCAATTCCCATTAATACCACCTAGGTCAAATCCACATCATCTCATTTCTCAACTTCTGCATATCCCTTTCAAAAGATGTCCCTGAATTCAGTCTCTCCCCACTCATTCATTTACTATGCTAGGTTCGTAATTAAAAAGAAATGATAGAGGCATGGTCCCTACCACTAAGAAGATCACTATATATATTGAAGACAGTACATATTGTATAGTAGTTTATTTGACACTGAGAAAAGTTATCTCCAGTCTACACAAATATTACTCACTCTTCAAGCTATTCCCTCATCAGCATGTCACTTAACTTCCCTGAGCTTTATTTTTCTCCTCTGTGAATACGTAATTATTAAATCTTACAACTTTCCAGGACTGTTGTGAGGTTTAATAACAGTGTATATGAATATACTTTATAGATGATTATTTTAAAGCAGTATAGAAGAAGAGGCAGAATTACTTAGTAGTACAACAAATGACAAAGACTAAGAAAGGACTAGGAAGGGAGTGATTAATTTACCAAGCTAAATTTAATTTCCTAAACTATCACTATGGCTATATTACTTTTCTACTCAAAAATATTTGATAGCATCCCATTCTTTAGAAAATAAGCCCTGTCTTAGTCATTTAGTGCTGCTCCAACAGAAATACCACAAGTGGATGGCTTTAACAAAGAGAAGTTTATTTCTTCACAGTCCAATAGGCTACAAGTCCAAATTCAGGGTGTCAGCCCCAGGGGAATGCTTTCTCTGTCAGCCCTGCAGGAAGGTCCATGTCATCAATCTTCCCTTGGTCTGGGAGCTTCTCTGCACAGCAACCTCAGGTCCAAAGGACGTGCTCTGCTCCCGGCGCTGCTTTCTTGGTGGTATGAGGTTCCCATGTGTCTCTGCTCGCTTCTCTCTTTTATATCTCAAAAGAGATTGCATTAAGACACTAATCTTGTCAACCTTATCAGTATAACCTCATCCCAGTGACAGAATTTATAACACATAAGGAGATCACATATAATCTCATCATAGTGATAGAATTTACAACACATAAGGAAATCACATCAGATAGCACAATCATACAGTACTGGGAATCATGACCCAGCCAAGCTGACAGATATTTTTGGGGGACACAACTCAATCCATGACAAGCCCCAAGTCCAAATATTTGAAATCGTCTACAATTTGACTATAACCCATTTTCACACACTCAATTATTCATTCCACAGAAGTGTTATGATCTCCTTGAAATAGTCCCAACACTCCAAAACTCTACTTAATTCCCTAGTCTAGTAAAACTGATTTCTCAGACTGATCTGTAATTTTCTCCCTACTTTCTTTTTGCCTCCCCGTTCAGCAGCTCTAAAGTCCCCTGACCTTAAAGGCTCAGCTCAAATTACCAATTGTGCTACCCAAATTCAAGCAGAAGTTATCTTTTGCCCAACTCGGACTTTCTAACATCAAGGTTTTTTTTTGATGATGCATAATTAGTTATCTCGTAACATTGTATCTATTTATATTACAAATAGATCTAAAAATTCAATCATTATTTAACCTTTCCCTGACATTATAATGGTCTAGTGCAGTGCGGCTGAACAGAACTTTCTGCAATGACGGAAATATTCTGTATCTATGCTGTCCAATAGGGTAGCTAGCAACCAGATGGGCTACTGTGTTCTTGAAATGTAGCTAGTGAAATTTAGGAATTGAAGTTTTAATTTAATTAATTTAATCTAAATTAATTACATGTGGCTAGCGGTGATCCTATTGGAGAGCTCAGGTCTAGCACAATCTTACCTTCTCCCAACTAAAGCTAACCAGCCATTCTATAGCATTTGCTCCTGTTGATCACCCTTCCTCTCAAAACTTTCTCTCCTTCCTTAGCTTCCAAGCTATGCTCTCTTCTTCCTCCTCCCTTCTCTCTATTTGGCTCCCTTGCCCTGGTGCCCCATCAGGATAGCTATTCCCCAAGGCTGCATCCTAGAATCTATTATGTCCCCATGCAACATGATTTCCCTAGATGAGTCCATTAACTTGATTTTTAAATGGGATCTATTCACTGACAAGAGGAATCTTGGCAGCACAGTGGTTAAAGCACTCAGCAGCCAACCAAAACATCAGAGGTTCGAACCCACCAGTTGCTCCACAGAAGAAAGATGTGACAGTCTGCTTCCGTAAAGATTTACAGCCTTGCTAGCATTAATCCAAAAAACACAAAATAATAAATGCTGGAGAGGTTGTGGAGCGACTGGAACAATTATACATTGTTGGTGGGAATGTAAAATAGAACAACCACTTTGGAAATTAATTTGGTGCTTCCTTAAAAAGCTAGAAATAGAAGTACCATACAATCCAGCAATCCTGCTCCTTGGAATATATCCTAGAGAAATAAGAGCCGTCACACGAATAGATATACGCACACCCATGTTCACTGCAGCACTGTTCACGATAGCAAAAAGATGGAAACAACCTAGGTGCCCATCAACGGATGAATGGATAAACAAATTATGGTATATCCACACAACAGAATACTACCCAATGATAAAGAACAACAATGAAGCCGTGAAACATCTTATAACATGGAGGAATCTGGAGATCATTAAGCTGAGTGAATTTAGTCAGTCACAGGAGGACAAACAATGTATAAGACCACTATTATAAGAACTCAAGAAAAGGTTTAAACACAGAAGAAAACATTCTTTGATGGTTACAAGGGTGGGGAGGGAGGGTGAGGGTTATTCACTAACTAGATAGTAGACAAGAATTATCTTAGGTGAAGGGAAGGACAGCACACACTACAGGGGGAAGTCACCACAACTGGACTAAACCGAAGCTAAGAAGTTTCCTGAATACAATCAAACAATTCAAGGGACAGAGTAGCAGGGGTGGGGGTTTGGGGATCATGCTTTCAGGGAACATCTAGATCAACTGGCTTAACAAAGCTTATTAAGAAAATGTTCTACATCCTACTTTGGTGAGTGGTGTGTGGGGTCTTAAAAGCTTGCAAGCAGCCATCTAAGATGCATCAATTGGTGCCAACCACCTGGAGTAAAGGAGAATGAAGAACACCAAAGACACAAGGAAAGTATTAGCCCAAGAGATAGAAAGGGCAACATAAACTAGAGACTTCATCAGCCTGAGACCTAGATGGTGTGAACTAGATGGTGTGTGGCTACCACCAATGACCACCCTGACAGGGAAAACAACAGAGAGTCCCTGATACAGCAGAAGAAAGGTGGGCTGCAGAACTCAAACTCCAGTAAAAAGACCAGACTTAATAGTCTGAGACTGGAGGAACCCTGGAAAGCATGGCCCCCAGATTCTCTATCAGCCCAGAACTAAAACAATTTCCGAGGCCAACTCTTCAGACAAATGTTGGACTGGACTGTGAGACGTAAAACGATACTTGTGAAGAGTGTGCTTCTTAGCTCAAGTAGATACATGAGACTAAATGGGCAGCTTCTGTCCAGAAGTGAGATGAGAAGGTAGAGAGGGTTAGGAGCTGATGAAATGGACATGGGAAATCAGGGGAGGAAAGCAAGAGTGTGCTGTCACAGTACAGGGAGAGCAATTAGGGTCACATAACAATGTATATGTAAATTTTTGTATAAGAGACTAACTTGAAATGTAAACTTTCACTTAAACTACAACAAGAAACAACAACAAAGAAAAGATTTACAGCCTTGGAAACCCTATGGGGCAGTTCTACTCTGTCCTATAGGGTCACTGTAAGTCAGAATCGACAGCAGTGCGTTTGGTTTGATTTATTCACTGACAAACTCCTTGAATTAGTTTCCCCACCTTAACTTCTCCTGAGTTCCAGCCCCTAAAGCCACCTCAATCATCTTCCTGATGAACTTGTGTCTCTTATCTTATATAAAATATCGCCATCTTTGGTAAGGGCTTTCCTGACCTCCTACACCAGGCACAACAAAGGGATGGCTCCATCTCTGTTGTCACTGTATCCTGTTATTATCAGGCCATTGGCAGGACTGCATGAAGAGCCCACAGGGCTCCATGGGATCCCAGACACACTTCCCCTGCACCTGTGTCTTCCTGATTGAGGTGGAAAGACCCCTCACTCACTCTTTCCCCCTCCTACACTTACAGTCTAACCACCAGCCTGCCTAACAGACATGTGGCCTCTGCACTTAGTTCCGCGTCTCCCTAGAAAACCTCCTTTATGACTCTGCTCAAATATCACTTCAGCAAAAGAAGACCTCCAGGATAATTCCAGAAAACAGCAATGCCCCATCCCCTATTCTGTTACTGTCTATCCCTCTTCCTGTTAGCTGCTGTGGAAGCCGGCCCCTGATTCATGGCGACCTCATACACAATGGAATGAAATGCTGCCTGGTCCTACAGCATCGCCATGATCAGTTGTGAATCAGGCCACTGTGATTCACAGGGCTTTCACTGGCTGATTTTTGGAAGAACATTGCTAGGTCTTTCTTCCTAATCCATCTTACTCTGGAAGCTCCAATGAAACCTGTTCAGTATCATAGCAACTACCACTGAAGGTGGTGGCTACTCATGAGGGACACTGGCTGGGAATTGAACCCAGGTCTCCCACACGGAAGGCAAGAATTCTACCACTGAACCACCCTCTGTGGGCTCTGTGGGCTTACCCTCTATCCCTCTTACCCTGCTTTATTTTTCATCATGGCAATCATCACTTAACACAGTATATGTTTACGGGGTTTTTTTGTTTTTCTTTCTCCACTCAAATGTTAGATCCTTTGGAGGAGTAAGTCTGTTCTGTTCACTGCAATATCCCTTAAGACTACAACAGAGCTTGGCACGCTGTGTGCACTCAACAAATATTTATTGATTGAATGAATAAATAAATGAATGAATAAAAAAAAAACCTCAGCCATTTTCTATAACCCTAATGTAGTTGTCCCTCGGTATCCGCAAGAGATTGGTTCCAGGACTCCAGTGAAACCAAAATCCACGGACGCTCAAGTCCCTTACAAAAAATGGTGCAATATTTGCATATAACCTACGCACATCCTCCAGTAAACTTTAAATCGTCTCTAAACTACTTCTAATACCAAATACAATGTAAATGTTATGTAAATAATTGTTAACGTTCACACTTAACAATGCTTTCTCAGTTTTTGCAAGCACTTTATCACGAACCAGAGAGATCATTTTTGCCACTGTAGGGGAAGTACTAACACTTCCATGAATGTCAGCTTCTTTTTGCTTTATTGTGCGAATACTCGGTTCGTTCTTATCGACCTTACGGCCCACCTTGGCAAGTGACATGTCACAAGATCTAAGATCTTTATTTTCTCGTCAAGAGGCAGCACTTTACACTCCCAGTTAGCCTTTAAGAGATTGCTTTAATCACTTTATTGCTTTTTAGGGGTCACTTTTTCACAGAAACAAAGAGTACCCACAAGTAGGGAGCAAACGAGACTGAGATCTGTGAAATGGTGGGAGGCTACAGCAGGGTATGCCTACCCAGCACTTAATTCTCAAGGATTCAGCATAGTGCTCAACACACAGCAAATTCAAGTTCTGCTTTTTTTTCTTCTCCAAATATTTTCAATCCACGGTTGGTTGAATCCACAGATGCGGAACGTGCAGCTATGGAAGGCCAACTGTACCTAGCAGAGCTTCTTATACATAGTTTAATGAGTGCCTCTGTTTATAAATGAATTAATTTAAGTTCTCTTATGGCAAAAACCAACACACGTCTGTCAGTTTCTCATGCTGGGGTGGTTTGCATGTTGCTGTTATACTGGAAACTCTGCCAACCAAATTTCAAATACCAGCAGGGTCACCAATAGGGCACAGGTTTCAGCTGAGCTACCAGACTAAGATAGACTATAAAGAAGGACCTGGTAGTCTACTTCTGAAAAAACTGGCAAGTGAAAACCTTACGAATACCAGCAGAACACTGCCTGATATAGTGCCAGAAGAAGGGCCCCTCAGTTGGAAGGCACTCAAAATACAAATGGCGAAGAGCTGCCTCCTCAAAGTAGGCTTGACTTTAATGACGTGGATGGAGTCAAGCTTTTGGGACCTTTATTTGCTGATGTGACACCACTCCAAACAAGAAGAAACTACTGCAAAAATGCATTATAAATCAGAACATGGAATGTATGAGGTATAAATCAAGAACAATTGGAAGTCGTCAAAAATAAAATGGAACACATAAACATCAATATCCTAGGCATTAGTGAGCTGAAATGGACTGGCATTGACCATTCTGAATCAGACAATCATATGGTCTACTATGCCGGGAATGACAAATTGAAGAGGAATGGTATTGCATTCATCATAAAAAAGAACATCAGGATCTATCCTGAAGTACAACATTGTCAGTGATAGGATAATATCCATACGTCTACAAGGAAGATGAGTTAATACGACTATTATTCAAATTTATGCACCAACCACTAAGGCCAAAGACGAAGAAACTGAAGATTTTTACCAACTTTTGCAGTCTGAAATTGATCAAACATGTAATCAAGATACACTGATTAATTACTAGTGACTAGAATTCAAGAGTTGAAACAAAGAAGGATTGGTAGTTGGAAAATATGGTCTTGGTGATGGAAATGACACCGGAGATCACATGATAGAATTCTACAAGACCAACAACTTCTTCATTGCAAATATCTTTTTTTAACAACATAAACCATGACTATACATGTGGACTTCGCCAGATGGAATACACAAGAACTAAATCGACTACATCTGTGGAAAGAGATGATGGAAAAGCTGAATATCATCAGTCAGAACAAGGCCAGGGGCTGACTGGTACAGACCATCAACTGTTCATACACCAGTTCAAGTTGAAGTTGAAGAAAATTGGAACAAGTCCACGAGAGCCAAAGTACGACCTTGAGCATATCCCACCTGAATTAAGAGACCATCTTAAGAATAGATTTTACACATTGAACACTAATGACCAAAGGCCAGACAAGTTGTAGAATGACATCAAGGACATCATACATGAAGAAAGCAAAAGGTCATTAAAAAGACATTAAAGAAAGAAAAGACCAAAATGGATGTCAGAAGAGACTCTGAAACCTGCTCTTGAGCGTCAAATAGCTAAAGTGAAAGGAAGAAATGATAAAGTAAAAGAGCTGAAGAGAAGATTTCAAAGGGCGGCTCAAGAAGACAAACTAAAGTATTATAAAGAAATGTGCAAAGACCTGGAGATAGAAAACCAAAAGGGAAGAACACTCTCAGCACTTCTCAAGCTGAAAGAACTGAAGAAAAATTCAAGCCTCGAGTTGCAATATTGACGGATTTTATGGGCAAAATATCAAACAACACAGGAAGCATCAAAATAAGATGGAAGGAATACACAGAGTCACTGTACTGAAAAGAACTGGTCAACATTCAACCATTTCAGAGGTAGCATATGGTCAAGAACCCATGGTACTGAAGGAAGACGTCCAAGCTGCACTGAAACATTGGCGAAAAACAAGGCTCTGTGAATAGTCAAAATACCAGTTGAGATGTTTCAATAAACGGATGCAGCACTGGAAATGCTGACTCATCTATGACAAGAAATTTGGAAGACAGCTACCTGGTCAACCTATTAGAAGAAATCCATATTTGTTTCCATTCCAAAGAAAGGAGATCCAACAGAATGCGGAAATTATCGAACAATATCATTAATATCACACACAAGTAAAATTTTGCTTAAGATCATTCAAAAGTGGTTGCAGCAGTACATCAAACTGCAGGAAATACAAGTTGGATTCAGAAGAGGATATGGAACAAGGGATGTCATTGCTGATGTCAGAAAGATCATGGCTGAAAGCAGACAATACTGGAAAAATGTTTACTTGTATTTTATTGACTATGCAAAGTCATTCGACCTTGTGGATCAGAACAAATTATGGATAACATTTTGAAGAATGGGAATCCCAGAACCTTAACTGTGTTCATGACAAACCTGTACTTAGACTAAGAGGCAGTCAAACAGAACAAGGGAATACTGCATAGTTTAAAGTCAGGAAAGGCGTGCGTCAGGTTTGTATCCTTTCACCATACTTACTCAATCTGTATGCTGAGCAAATAATCCAAAAAGCTGGACTACATGAAGAACACAGCATCAGGACTGGAGGAAGACTCATTAACAACCTGAGATATGCAAGATGACAAAACATTGCTTGCTGAAAGTGAAGAGGACTTGAAGCACTTACTGCTGAAAATCAAAGACCACAGACTTCAGTATGGATTACACCTCAACATAAAACAAAAATCCTCACAACTGGATGAATAAGCAACATCATGATAAACAGAGAAAAGACTGAAGTTGTCAAGGATTTCATTTCACTTGGATCCACAATCAACACCCATGGAAGCAGCAGTCAAGAAATCAAACGATGCACATTGGGCAAATCTGCTGTAAAAGATCTCTTTAAAGTGTTAAAAACCAAAGATGCCACTTTAAAGACAAGGTTCGCATGACCCAAGCCATGGTGTTGTCAGTTGCTTCATGTGCATGTGAAAGCTGGACAATGACTACAGAAGACAGAAGAAGAACCGATGCCTTTGAAATATGGTGTTGACGAAGAATACTGAATACACTATGGACTGTAAGAAGGAACAAACAAATCTGTCCTGGAAAAAATACAGCCAGAATACTCCTTAGAAGTGAGGATGGTGAGACTTTGTCTCACTTACTTTGGACGTGTTATCGGATATGGACTGACACAGTGGCTGCAGGAATGCGTTCAAGTATAACAACTGTTGTGATGATGGCGCAGGACCGGGCAGTGTTTCATCCTGTTGTACATAGTGTCACTATGAGTCAGAATCAACTCGACGGCACCTAACAACAGCATGGCAAAAAACAAATCTTGTTCATTTATCTTTGTATTTCTCACAACTTAACATACTGTCATGCCTAATATAGATACACAAAGAGCTCATATGCACCAGAATCATCAAATCTGAGTTCTAAGCCTAATTCTATCAATAGTCCTTTGGTGACCTAAAACAAATACCATAAACTTAGTTTTCTTATCGGCTCATGAGATCCATTACAATCATAAAGTTCTGTTATTATTACTAGTGATCCAACACAGAAAATTACCTCAACTCTAAGAACATTTTCACAGTATAGTATAGCATAGTATAATATAGTATCGTATCGTATCATATCCTACATTCATTTTTTTCTCCACTATTAGTCTTTGGTCATTATAGGCTCAAATTCCATTTCTAGAAATTCCCTATCCTTTTTCTTAAATAATTCTGTCATTCATATATAACTGCTACAGATTCACCATTGGTCTTTAGTAACGGAGCATGAGTTATATTTTGAATCAGACAAATTGAAGAGGAATGGCATCGCATTCATTGTCAAAAAGAACATTTCAAGGTCTATTGTGAAGTACGACACTGGCAGTGATAGGATAATATCCATACGCCTACAAAGAAGACCACTTAATACGATTATTACTCAAATTTACACACCAACCACTAATGCCAAAGATGAAGAAATCGAAGATTCTTACCAAGTTCTGCAGGCTGAAATTGATCAAACATGCAATCAAGAGATGTGTCGATAATTACTGGTTGATTGGAATGTGAAAGTTGGAAACAAAGAAGGATCAGTAGCCGGAAAATTTGAAGACTGTCTCAAGAACAGATTTGATGCATTGAACATTAATGACTGAAGACCAGATGAGTTGTGGGATGACATCAAGGGCAACATAAATGAAGAAAGAAGGTCATTAAAAAGACACGAAAGAGAGAAAAGACCAAAATGGATGTCAACAGAGACTTTGAAACTTGCTCTTGAACAGAGTCTAAGTCAAAATTCAGGGGACCAGCTCTTGGGGAAGGCTTTCTCTGTCTGCTGGAGGCTGAGGGGTCCAAAAGGGAAATGGTGTAGAAAACTATGACGGATTATAACAATTTCTGGAGGAAAATGTGATGAGGTACTTCCTCAATACATTCTTTATTTACTTTTTTATTCTCGTCTTTTGAAGCTAGGATAGTTTTTGACTACAGAGACTGGCAAAGCAAAATAAAAGGAAGGCCTTGCAGTGAAATGGGAAAAGTGCCAGGATAAGGCAACAGACTCAATCCTACCAATAATTGTGGGTAAGTAACTTTACCATTCCAGTACTAAGGTCCCTTGATTACAAAGCTAGAAGGCTGAATCATATAGTAATACTTAAAGACTCTTTCAAATAACAGTGCTCAATAAATGCATCAGATACTAAACTAAATGTTTTCATATACTTACGTACTTACATACTTACAATAACCCCACAACATTCCAATTTCAAGATGACAAAACTGAAGCTGAAAGAAGTAAGCTGGTCAAGGTCATATTCCTAATAATGGCAGAATCGGGGTTCAAATGTAGGTCTCTATGACCTTAAAAAGACTACCTTTTCTACAATACCATGCTGTTTATCTTCTAGCTGTGAGATTCCAAGTCCAATCCCAACCCTGCCACAGTGATTTACTCTGGGGACAAACCATATCCACCAAGGTAAGTGTCTTAGTCATCTAGTGTTGCTATAACAGAAATACCACAAGTGGATGGCTTTAACAAACAGAAGTTTATCCTCTCACAGTTTAGGAGGCTAGAAGTCCGAATTCAGGGCACCAGCTCTAGGGGAAGGCTTTCTCTCTCTGTCAACTCTGGGTGAAGGGTCTCATCATCAACCTTCCCCAGGTCTAAGAGCTTCTTAGCCCAGGATCTCCAGGTCGAAAAGACTCGCTCTGTCCCTGGTGCTTCTTTCTTGGTGATATGAGGTCCCTCTCACTCTGCTTGCTTCTCTCTCCTACCTCTTATAAAATAAAAAGGATGCAGGCCATATCCCAGGGAAACCCCCCTTTCACTGGATCAGGGTTGTGACCTGAGTAAGGGTGTTGCATCCCACCCTAATCCTCTTTAACACAACCTAATCTTGCCTCATTAATCCCAGAGATTAGGATTTACAACACATAGGAAAATTATATCAATCACAAAATGGAGGACAACTACACAATACTGGGAATCATGCATGACCTAACCAAGGTGACATATATTTTTGCGGGACCCAATTCAATCCATGACAGTAAGGTTGACTATGTTTTCAGATTCAAAACTAAACAAAGGTAAGTTAAGCGAATACTAAATAACTTCAGCACCACTAAATAAGACAAAACAACTATGCTTTCCAAATATTAATTATTCTGTCTACAAATTCTGGAAACCCAATTTCAATGCATTCAGACAGTACTCAGATAATTACTTACCTACAATCCTCTCCAGGAACAATTCTTGGTAATTCCTGGTTACACTGATGGTAATTCTATGACTCCCCATGCACCCTTCCCATCTACTCACCCACATACACACGTACAAAGTAAAAGTCACTTCACCATTCAATTACAATTCAATTATTCAGGTTTGGTTCTTTTGAATATTCAATTAGTTGAGAAAATATTGATATAATTACTTTGGTGCATGAAAAAAAAACGTTAACAACTTTGAAGGGACTGACATTTTATCCTACTTGCTAACAAGTTAGCCTGTCATGATTTCATGGATGCTGGCAGAAGAAAATGACATTCCTGGTGAGAGAAAAAGGACTTTATTTCTCATGGCATAGCAGGCAGCTGGAGCTTCATGTTCTTGCTAGTTCCCCATGCCCCTCAAGATCTCTGAGAGCGACACAGGTAGATCTAGAAGGATGCTACACACAGTGGATTTGCATCACAAGTGAGGAACCGTTCCCAAACTTAGGAAACCTCAATCTTTTTATAACGGGCTGCAAGCAAATCTTCTCATTTGTTTCAGAAACTGAAACTGAAATACACACAGTGGATTTGCATCACAAGTGAGGAACCGTTCCCAAACTTAGGAAACCTCAATCTTTTTATAACGGGCTGCAAGCAAATCTTCTCATTTGTTTCAGAAACTGTTTATTGTACAATTCGCCCTCCTTTTATATATATTTTGAACTTTCCATAATAAAAAAAATAGAAAAAAAAATTTGTCAACAGGCCATACAGGCATTACCAGACATAAACTGCATTTCTCATCCTTTCCTACTTCAGAGAAAAGGACTTCTTTACAAGGCTAATACCTATGCTTTTGATTTCATTCTCTCCAAACTTCTCTGGGATTATGTGCTCCAATATAATTTTTTGTCAGAGTTAGGTTTGAAGGAAACACCCCACAGCCCAAAATTAAATTAAAATTTAATATTTCATTAAAAATAATGAAAGTCGCCCCTAAAAAGATAAAATACTTAGGAATAAATCTGACCAGGGATGCAAAAGACCTATACAAAGAAAACTACAAAACACTACTGCAAGAAACCCAAAGGGATCTACATAAATGGAAAAACATACCATGCTCATGGATAGGCAGACTCAACATTGTGAAAATGACAATTCTACCCAAAGCAATTTACAAATACAATGCAATCCCGATCCAAATACCAACAACATTCTTCAAAGAGATGGAAAAACTAATCATTAATTTTACATGGAAAGGGAAGAAGCCCCAAATAAGTAAAGCACTACTGAAAAAGAAAAATAAAGTTGGAGGACTCACACTACCTGACTTCAGAACCTACTATACAGCTACAGTAGTCAAAACAGCCTGCTACTGGTAGAACAACAGATACATTGACCAAGGGAACAGAATTGAGAACTCAGATGTAAATGCATCCACCTATGGTCACCTGATCTTCGACAAAGGCCCAAAGTCCATCAAATGGGGAAAAGACAGTCTTTTTAACAAATGATGCTGGCAAAACTGGATATCCATCTGCAAAAAAGAGAAACAGGACCCATACGTCACACCGTATACAAAAACTACTTCAAAATGGATCAAAGACCTGAATATGAAGTCTAAAACTATAAAGTTCACAGAAGAAAAAATAGGACCAACACTTCAGGCCTTAATACATGGCATTAACAGGATACAAACCATAATCATCAACGCACAAACCCCAACAGATAAGCTAGATAACTGGGAGCTTATAAAAATCAAACACCTATGCTCTTCAAAAGACTTCACCAAAAGAGTCAAAAGAGAACCTACAGACTGGGAAAAAATTTTTGGACAGTACAAGTCAGACAAAGGTCTAATCTCCATAATCTATAAGAAAATCCAACACCTCTACAACAAAAAGACAAATAATCCTATTAAAAAATGGGCAAAGGAAATGAACAGACACTTCACCAAAGAAGACATTCAAATGGCCAACAAACACATGGGGAAATGCTCGTGATCACTAGCCATTAGAGAAATGCAAATTAAAACCACAATAAGATACCATCTCACCCTGGCATTATTGGCACGAATCAAAAACACTGGAAATAACAAATGTTGGAGGGGCTGCGGGGAGATCAGAACACTTATGCACTGCTGGTGGGAATGCAAAATGATACAACCATTTTGGAAAATGATATGGCGCTTCTTCAGAAAGCTAGAAATAGACGTACCATTCGATCCAGCAATCCCACTCCTAGGAATATATCCTAGAGAAATAAGAGTCGTCACTCGAACAGACATATACACACCTATGTTCATGGCAGCATCGTTCACTATAGCAAAACGATGGAAACAACCTAGATGCCCGTCAACAGATGAATGGATAAACAAACTATAGTACATACACACAATAGAGTACTATGCCACAAGAAAGAACAACAATGAATCTGTGAAGCATCTCATAACATGGATGAAACTGGAGGACATTATGCTGAGTGAAATAAGTCAATCACAAAAGGACAAATATTGTATGAATTGTAAAAACCCATGAAAAAGTTCACACACAAAAAGTAACAATCTTTACTGGTTACCAGGGATGGGAGGGGTGGGGGGGTAATACTATATAGGCAATAGATAAGTGGTATCTTGGGTGAAGGGTGAGACAGTACACAGTACAGGGGAAACTAGTATAACTTGTACAAGGAAAGGTCATGGAAGCCCCATAGACACATCCAAACTCCCTGAGGGACTGAATTGCTGGGCAGAGGGCTGTGGGAACCATGGTCTCGAGGAACATCTAGCTCAACTGGCATGACACAGCTTATAAAGACAATGCTCAACCTTCTACCTTGGTGAGTAGTGTCTGGGGTCTTAAAAGCCTGTGAGCGGCCATCTAAGATACTCCACTGGTCTCATCCCTTCGGGAGCAAGGGAGAATGAAGAGAACAGGATACAAGGAAAAGATTAGTCTGAAAGACTAATTGTCCACAGCTACCAAGGCTTCCACCGGACTGAGTCCAGTACAGCTAGATGGTGCCCGGCTACCACCACTGACTGCTCTGACCAGGATCACAACAGAGGGTTCTGGACAGAGCTGGAGAAGGATGTACAGCATAATCCTAACTCACAAAAAAAAAAGACCAGTTTACTGGCCTAAAGGAGACTGGAGAAACCTCGAGAGTATGGAGACTGGAGAAACCTCAAAAGTATGGCGCCCAGACACCCTTTTAGCTCAGTGGTGAAATTACCTCCGAGGTTCACTGTTCAGCCTGGGAGTGGACAGCCCCAAAACCAAATGAGACTAAAGAGGTACAGGAGTCCAGTGACAAGGGCCAGAAGGCAGAAGGGGACAAGGAAGCTGGTGACAGGGAACCCAAGGTTGAGTAAGGATATTGTTGATGTGTTGTGAGCTTGTTAACCATTGTCATAGGGCAGCATTTGTAGTAACTGTTAAATGAGAAACTATTTTGTTCCGGAAGCCTTCGTCTTATGTGAGATTAACAGTACAATTGGAAGAGCATAGTCAATGTCACTGAACTGTGCATGTAGAAATTTTTGAAACGGTGTATCTTTGGCTATGTGTATTTTCACCAAAAAAAAAGGTTGAGAAGTTAGAGGGTTGATAGGTTGTGGGGTTGTTAACCACTGTCATAAAACAACATGTGTACTACTGTTTCATGAGAAACTATTTGTTCTGTAAGCCTTCACCTGAATGAAGTACAATAAATAATAATAATAATAATAATGAAAGTCATAAGTAAAAATGCCAAGAAACTATACAAAGTTTTAAAATTTCAAGTGAATGAATAAAAAAAGTTCACTTTTCCAAACCTTAACTACAGTACTTATTGTACTCTATAATATTAAAATTATCTAAGGCCAGGAGCTACTTGGGAGGACAATCCACTGCCGTGGAATCTATCCTAGCTCACAGTGACCCCATAGGGTTTCCAAGGCTGTCAATCTCTACAGAAGCAGATTGCCCATCTTTCTCCCACGGATATTCAGTTTGAACCCCCGATATTTCAGTTAGCAGTTGATCACTTTAACCACTGCATCACCAGGGCTCCTCACTTAGGAGCAAGCACTATCTTATTCCTCTTGTAGCTCCAATGATATAGTGAAGATTCAACAAGTGTTTCTTATCCGAGTAAGAACTCTTAATAAAATAATCACAATATAATCATAGTATCTTTCAAAAATTATATTAATTCCTTAATACCGTAAAATAACTAGTAAGTATTCAGTTTCCCGTTCTCATTTTTTTACTGTACTTTATGTGAAGGTGTATAGAACAAATAGTTTCTCATTAAACAGTCAGTACACATATTGTTTTATGACATTGGTAAACAACCCCACAACATGTCAACACTTTCCCCTCTCCACCTTGGAGGACCTTTTTTTTTTTTTTTGGTGAAAATATACATATCCAAAGAGACACCATTTCAGAAATTCTTACATGTACAATTTAGTGACATACATTACATTCCTCCACTTGTACTGCTATTCTCATTATCCTTTTCCAAATTATTCCATCACCACTGTCTTCAACTCACTGCCCCTTAGGCTTCCCATCAAACCTTTTGAGTTACTGTTGTCAATTTGATCTCACATAGATAGATGAAGGTTTACACAACAAATAGTTTCTTATTAAACAGTATACCTATTGCCTTATAACAATGGTTAACAACCCCACGACATGTCAACAATGTCCCTTCTCAAGCGAGGGTTCCCTATCACCAGCATTCTTGTCCCCTCCTGCCTTCTAGTCCTTGTCCCTGGACCGCTGTGCCTCATTAGTTCTTCTTCGTTTTATGGGACCATCCAATCCCCAGCTGAACAATGAATCTAGGGAGTGACTTCACTTCTGAGCTAAAAGGGTGTCTGGGGGCCATACTCTAGGAGTTTCTCCACTCTGCCAGGCCAGTAAATCTGGTCTTTTTTGTGAGTTAGAATTTTGTTCTACATCCTTCTATAGCTCTGTCCGGGACTCTCTATTGTGATCCCAGTCAGAACAGTCAGTGGTAGTAGCCAGGCACCATCTAGCTGTACTGGACTCAGTCTGGTGAAGGCGTTGGTAGGTGTGGTCCATTAGTCCTTTGGATTAATCTTTTCCTTGTATCCTGTATATTCTTTCCCCTTGCTACTGAAGGGGTGAGATCAGTGGAGTATCTTAGATGGCTGCTCACAGGCTTTTAAGAGCCCATATGCTACTCACCAAGGTAGAAGGTAGAACATTGTCTTTATAAACTGTGTTATGCCAATTGAGCTAGATGTTCCCTGAGATCATGGTCCCCACAGCCCTTCGCCCATCAATTCAGTCCCATAGGGAGTTTCAGTGTGTCTATGGAGGTTCCATGACCCTTCCTTCTACAAGTTGTCCTGGCTTCCCCAAAACTGTGTACTGTCTTACCCTGCACCAAAGTTACCACTTACCTATTGTCTATTTAGTTCCCCCCACCCCTCATCCTTCATAACCAACAAAGATTGTTTCTTTTTGTGTGTAAAGTTTACATGAGTTTTTATAGTAGAAGTCTCATACAATATTTGTCCTTTTGTGATCGACTTATTTCACTCAGCATAATTTTCTCCAATTTCATTCATGTTATGAGATGCTTCACAGTTCATCACTGTTCTTTATCGTTGCATAATACTGCATAATACTCCACTGAGTTATGTACAATACTTTGTTTATCCATTCATTTGTTGATGGGCATCTAGGTTGTTTCCATAGTTCTGATACTGTGAACAGTGCTGCAATGAATATGGGTGTGCATCTGTCTGTTCGTGTGATGGCTCTTATTTCTCTAGGATATATTCCTAGGAGTGAGATTGCTGGATCGTATGGTATTTCTATTTATAGCTTTCTAAGGAAGTGCCATATCATTTTCCAAAATGGTTGTATCATTTTGCATTCCCACCATAAGAGTTCTGATCTCCCCACAGCCTCTCCAACATTTGTTATTTCCAGTGTTTTTGAATCATGCCAGTAATGCCGAGGTGAGATGTTATGTCTTTGTGGTTTTCACTGCATTTCTCTAATGGCTAGTGATCGCAAGCATTTTTTCATTTGTCTCTTGGCCACTTGAAAGTCTTGTTTGGTGAAGTCTCTGCTCCTTTTTCCATTTTTTAATTGGATTATTTGTCTTTTTGTTGTAGAGTTATTGGATTTTACTGCAGATTTTAGAGATCAGACCTTTGACTTGTACTGTCCAAAAATTTCTTCCGTCTTTAGGTTCTCTTTTTACTCTTTTGGTGAAGTCTTTTGATGAGCATAAGTGTTTAATTTTTAGAAGAGGCCAGTAGTCTAGCTTATCTTCTGAGGTTTGTATGTTGCTGGATATGGTCTGTATCCTGTAAATGCCGTGCATCAGGGACTCTAGCATTGATCCTATTTTTTCTTCTAGGAACTTTATAGTTTTTGGCTTTATATTCAGGGCTTTGATGCATTTTCAATTAGTTTTTGTATATGGTGTGAGGTATGGGTCCTGGTTCATTTTTTTGCAGATGTATATCCAGTTTTGCCAGCACCATTTGTTAAAAAGACTGTCTGTTCCCCATTTGATGGACTTTGGGCCCTTGTCAAAGATCAGGTGACCGCAGGCAGATGGATTTACAACTGGGTTCTCAATTCTGTTCCATTGGTCTATGTATCTATCGTTGTACCAATACCAGGCTGTTTTGACTACTGTAGCTGTACAGTAGGTTCTGAAGTCAGGTAGTGTGACTCCTCTGCTTTATTCCTCTTCTTCAATAGAGCTTTACTTATCTGGGGTTTCTTCCCTTTCCATATAAAGTTAATGATTAGTTTTTCCATCTCTAAAGAATGTTGTTGGTACTTGGATTACGATTGCACTGTATTTGTAAATTGCTTTGGGTAGAACTGTCATTTTCACAATGTTGAGTCTACCTATCTATGAGCATGGTATGTTTTTCCATTTATGTAGATCCCTTTGGGTTTCTTGCAGTAGTGTTTTGTAGTTTTCTTTGTACAGGTCTTTTACATCCCTGGTTAGATTTATTCCTAAGTATTTTATTTTTTTTAGGGGTTATCATACATGGTATTGTTTTCCTGATTTCCTTTAAATTGTTCTCTTTATTACTGTATAGGAATCCAACTAATTTTTATATGTTTCTCTTGTATACTGCTACTCTGCTGAATCTATTAGTTCCAGTAGTTTTCTCGTGGAGTCTTTTGGGTTTTCTATGCATAGTATCTTATTATCTGCAAACGGGCAGTTTAATTCCTTCATTACCAATTTGGATACCCTTTATTTCTATTTCTTGCCTTACTGCTCTAGCTAGGACTTTCAGCACAATGTTTAACCGGAGTGGAGATAAAGGGCATCCTTGTCTTATTCCTGTCCTCAAGGGGAATATTTTCAGCCTCTCTCCATTAAGAATGATGTTCGCCGTTGGTTTTGCATAGATGTCCTTTATTACGTTGAGAAATTTCCCTTCTATACCTATTTTTATTGAGAGTTTTTTTCAGGAATGGGTGTTGGACTTTGTCGAATGCCTTTTCTGTGTCAACTGAGATGATCACGTGATTCTTTTCTTTCATTTATGTGGTGGATTACGTTGATTGATTTTCTAATGTTGAACCATCCTTGCATAACTGGTATGAATCCTACTTGGTCATGGTGTATTATTTTTTTGATATGATGCTGAATTCTATTGGCTTGAATTTTGTAGAGAATTTTTGCATGTATATTCATGAGATATACTGGTCTGTGATTTTCTTTTTTTTTTGGCATCTTTGCTTGGTTTTGGTGTTGGGGTTATGCTGGCTTCATAAAATGAATTTGGAAGTATCCTTTCTTTTCTATGTTCTGAAATAGTTTGAGTAGTACTTGTATAAGCTCTTCTCTGAATGTTTGGTAGAATTCTCCAGTGAAACCATCTGGGCCAGGGCTTTTTATTGGGAGGGTTTTTTTTAATTACCTTCTCAATCTCTTCTCTTGTTTTGGGTCTATTCAGATTTTCAACATCACTTTGCGGTCGTTTGGGTAGGTAGTGTGTTTCTAGAAATTCATCCATTTCCTCTAGGTTTTTAAATTTGCTGGAGTATAGTTTTTCATAATACTCTGTTATGATTCTTTTCATTTCAGTTGGGTCTGTTGTAATGTCCCCCATTTCATTTCTTATTTGGGTTATTTGCATTCTCTCCTGTTTTTCTTTTGTCAGTCTCACCAGGGGTTTGTCGATTTTGTTGATCCTTTCAAAGAACCAGCTTTTAGTTTTGTTGATTCTTTCCATTGTTTTTCTATTCTTTATTTCACTTATCTCTGCTCTGATCTTTATAATTTCCTTTCTTCTGGTGGTTTTGGGCTTTTTTTTTTTTCCCCAGTTCTCTATTTGAATTCTGTAGTTAATGTTTTAATTTTCTCCTGTTCTTTTTTGATGTGTACATCTATTGCTATAAATTGTCCTCTGATGACTGCCTTTACTGTGTCCCAAAGCTTTTGGTATGATGTGTTTTCATTCTCGTTTGATTCTAAGAGTTTTTTGGTTCCATCTCTGACTTCTTCTATTACCCAATGGTTTGTAAGCAGGGTGTTATTCAGTTTCCATGTAATTGATTTTTTTTCCTTGCTCTGTTGTTAATTTATACCTTGATGGCATTATGGTCAGAGAAGATACTTTGTAATATCTCAACGTTTTGAATATTGTTGAGGATTACTCTATGGCCTAAGACGTGGTCTATTCTGGAGAACATTCCATGTGCACTGGAAAAGAACGTGTACTTTGCCGCTGTTGGGTGTAGTGTTCTACACATGTCTACGAGGTCACGTTGCTGATTGTGCCCTTTAGGTCTTCTGTATCTTCGTTGAGTTTCTTTCTAGGTGTTCTGTCCTTTACTGAGAGTGGTGTGTTGAAGTCTTCTACTATTATTGTAGAACTGTCAATTTCTCTTTATAGTGCTGTTAGAGTTTATGTATTTTGGAGCCCTGTCATTGGGTGCGTAGATGTTTATTATGGTTTTGTCTTTGTGATAGATCGTCCCCTTAATCATTATATAGTGTCCTTCTTTGTCTTTTATGGTGGACTTTGTTTTAACATCTATTTTATCTGAAATTAGTACTGCTACTCCCGGTCTTTTTTAGGAGTTGTTTGCTTGATATATTTTTTTCCATCCTTTGATTTTTAATAAATTTATGTCTTTGTTTCTAAGGTGTGTCTCTTGTAGACAGCATACTGATGGATCCTGTTGTTTTATCCATTCTGTCACTCTCTGTCTCTTTATAGGTTCATTTAGGCCATTTACATTCAGTGTAATTACTGATAGGTGTGAGTTTCTTTCTGTCATTTTGTAGTTTTTTTTTTTTTTCATGTGCTGATGTTTTCTTTGTTCTTCTTACTCTCCTGTGCTGAATTCCTTTTGTTTGTGGATTGTTTTTTCATTTCTTTTGTTTTTGTAGGTTTTGTTTTCACTGAGACTTTACGTTTTTCTTCTTTATTTTGATGGGTACGTTTGTTAACTTTCTTTGTGGTTACCTTGAAATTTACCCTTATCTTCCTAGGTTTGAACCAGTCTATTATTACTTGGTATCGCTTTGCCTTCCTCTCCATTAGAAGGTTCTATACTACATCGTTTATTCCTTTTATTGTTCTGATGTTGTTGTTATTTACAGATTAACCTCTCTGGTTCCCTGCTGTAATTCTTTTGGTTTTGGATAGTCCTTAAGCATTCATTTCCTAGGTTGGTATCTGGCTACTACAATCCTGTGTCCTAGATTCAGCCTGTGGTCTGATGTTGTTTGTTCTCAGATCGAAGGACTCCCTTCAATAAGTCTTGTAACTCTGGTTTGGTTTTTACACAGTCCCTTAATTTCTGTTTAGCTGAAAATGACCTAATTTCACCATCATATTTGAATGAGAGTTTTGCAGGATGTATTATTCTTGACTGGCAATTTTTTTCTTTCAAGGTTTTATATGTCATCCCATTGCCTTCTTGCCTGCATGGTTTCTGCCGAATAATCTGAGCTTAGTCTTACTGTTTCTTCTCTGTACTTGACCTTCTTTTTCATGAACTGCCCTCAGGATTCTTTGTTTGTCTTTGGTTTTAGCTAGTGTGATTATGATATGCCTTGGTGATTTTCTTTTGACGTCTCTCCTATATGGGGTTCATTTGAACTTCTTGGATGGTCAGCTTTTCATCTTTCATGATATTGGGAAAGTTTTCTGTCAGCAATTCTTCAACGATCCTCTCTATGTTTTCCGTTTTCTCCCCCTGTTCTGGAACTCCGATCACGCGCAGATTTTTGCTTTTGATTGTATCCCACGTAATTCTCAAGGTTTCTTCATTTTTCTTCGTCCTTTTTTCTGGTTTTTCCTCAGAGTTGTATCCAAGTTTCTGTCTTCAATTTCAGCAATCCTATCTTCCATCATTTCAAACCTGCTCTTCAGCCCTTCTATGACACTGTCCATTTCTGAAATCTTGTTGTCTATCTTTTTGGATTTCTAATTGCTGTTTTTCTATGTTTTCTAGTTGTGGATTTATTTTAGCATTTTGTTCCTGTATTATTTTCTTGAATTCTTCCATTTTTTGTCTGTATTTTCCATGAATTTGTCTGCCTTTTCCATGAATTTGTCTATTGTTTCCTCATTTTTGTCTGTGTTTTGCTTCAGCTCTTGGATAGTTCTGAATACTACAGATCTGAATCCCCTATCAGGTACTTCCAGTGCCTTTTCTTCTACTGGAAAGCCATCTGGTGTCTTATTTTGGACACCTACTGGAACCATCCTGTCCTATTTTGTATATGTTTTGAGATTTTCTGCTGTCTTCAGGGCATTCAGTAGTTATTTTCCTCGTTTATTGATTGTAGATTTGTTTCGTCCTGTTTTGTTTCATTTGGTTATGTCTGCGCAGGTGGGCTGTGCATTCTTTGTTGTTTGCTTGTCTGTGGGCACAATACTCTTCACCTCCTTCTCAAACAGGCAGGGTCAGTCACTCAGGTATGGTACAGTAGGGCAGGTCCAGCTGAAGGGAAGTTGCTGGGATGGGTTGTTTGTGGCACCTACTGGGGCTGACAGGTCAGGCCAGGAATCAGTGCAGGGCAGGTTCCGGTAGGCCATGCCTGTGCTGCTTGGGAGTTTGATGTTCAGCGCACAGTGCAGGTAGGCAGGAAGGAGGAGGGAGATTGTGATGTGTGGAACTAAGATTGGTATGGGAAAGAAGAGAGAGAGGAGAGAGGAACAGGAGCCCAAAACATACACACGAACAAAGAAGAGTGCTAAGGGAGCTTGCTATTGGAGTGGAGAGATGACAGACTGAGAAATGGAGAGAAACAAAAATGGAAAAAGGAAAAAGGGTAAAAGATAAAAATGAATAAATCGACAAACTGGAAATGAAGAAAGACAAAAAGGGAAAAACGGAGAGAAGAAAAGAAAACAAAGAACCAAAACAAAAAAAAACAGAAACACTAAACCAACAACAAAAAAAAAAGAAAACAAAAAAAGAAATGCCCCCAGGGATGTCACTGTGTGTCTGCACAGAGTAAGGGAGTATCTCCCAAGCTGCGTGGCACTGCCCGGCCACAAGGGGCTCCCAAGCTCAGAAAGGAAAAACAAAACAATCAAACAAACAAATCCAAACAGAGCAAACAAACAAAAAAAAAGCCCTGGGGGTTCCATCAGCATAGCAGCACTGAGCAGGAAGCAGTTCCACAGTTGATTGGCACCTTGAAGCCCCCCAGGAAGAAGAAAAGATGGCCACAGAGTTAGGTATTTAAGAGAAAGGAGGGAGAGGTGGTGAGAGGTAAAGAAGAAATCTAAGGAAGTGGAAAAAAGTAACACCAGCAGCCAACAAATGGCACTCAAGGAGCCGACCAGTGCGGATGGGTGGAATCCAAGCAATACCAGGGTGAAGCCAGTCCTTCCTGGCCAAGAGATCGTGGCTGCGGGAAGCACAGCAGGCCGAGTGGGGGGTGAAGAAGGGTGGGGGTTGGGAAAGTGTATATCGCTGGCTACCAGTTGCTCTGTCTCCTGCTGGAAGCTCTGTGAAGCTGCTTTCTCGTACCTTTGGTTCGCCAATCTCCAATAGGAGTCCAAGATGGTGTACCCATGCTGTGGTAGCTGACAGGGGACCTCTGCATGTATCTCTGCTTGCTCTCTGTTCTCAGTCAGTTTCTTATTCCGTTAGGTGCTTGGCTGAGTTCTTTATCACTTCATTTGATGCTTAAGGTTTCAGGAGTGACATGTGACTGTTTGACTTAGTTTTTCAGATCTTTGCTGTGAAGGGACGGCGTGGTGCTTCTGACTATAGCACCATGATGCCCAGACGTCCCATCCTCATTTTTTAGAACAGTTAATTTTTCCATTCAGGATCCAAATAAGATTCCCACATTGCATTTGGTTGTTATGTCTCTTAAATCTCTTTTAATCTCTAAATCCCCACCACCACCATATACGCTGACTAATCCCAAATCTTCATCTTTAACTTAGACCAAGTTCCAGATCAGTACGTCCATTTTCTTTTGTACATATCCACATGGATACAGGTATCTCAAACTCAGCATGTTCAAAATTCAACTCATCTTTTCCCCCAACCTGTTCCTACATTTTATCCCTTAACAAATGATAGTTCCTACCTGATCACGTAAGACAGAAACTAGGAAGTCACTCTAAACTTCTCCCTAATCCTTTTTCTCCCCATTACATTCTCCTCTCCACCTGAATACCAAGTCCTAAAGATTCCACATACTCCAAAACTTTATCTATCCTTTCTCACGTCCACTTTTATTATCACCTGTCATCTGAATCTCTGCCTCTAGTCTTATTTCTTAGCAATTTATCTCCAATACTGCTACATACAGAGTGTTCTAAAATATATTATGTGATTAGATTCCTTTGAAACGCTCTTTCAATGATTTTGCACTTGGTAGGCTCCCTATCGTTCCTAGTTGCCAGGTAGTCAATTCAACTAATGGCGATTCCATGTGTGCAGAGTAGAACTGCTCCATAGAGTTTTCAAGACTGTGACCTTCTGGAAGCAGATCGCTGGGCCTGTCTTCCGAGGTGCTTCCCGGTGGGTTCAAACGCCAACCTTGTTATAAATTTTTTGTTTTTATTGTTGTGCTTTAAGCGAAAGCTTACTATTCAAGTTAGTTTCTCATACAAAAATTTATACATACATTGTTATGTGACCCTAACTGCTCTCCCTATACTCCTCCTTTCCACCCGATTTCCTATGTCCATTCAACTAGCTCCTGACCCTCTCTGCCTTCTCATCTCACCTCTGGACAGGAGCTGCCCATTTAGTCTCATGAATCTATTTGAGCTAAGAAGCACACTCTTCACGAGTATCATTTTTTGTCCCAAAGTCCAGTCTAATCTTTGTCTGAAGAGTTGGCCTCAGGAATGGTTTTAGTTTTGGGCTGACAGAGAGTCAGGGGCCTTGTCTTCCGGGGTCTCTCCAGTCTTAATCAAACCATTAAGTCTGGTCTTTTTACTAGAATTTGAGTTTGAGTTCTGCACCCCTCTTTTCTCCTGTTCTGTCAGGGACTCTCTGTTGTGTTCCCTGTCAGGGCAGTCTTTCCTGGTAGCCAGGCACCACTTAAGTCTTGCAGTCTCAGGCTGATGAAGTCTCTGGTTTGTGTGTCAAATGCCAACCTTTCAGCTAGCTGTCGAGCGCTTAACCATTTGCACCACCCAGGGACTCCCAGACTCCCTATAGTCTACCAAAATTAGAGAGAGGGGAAAAAAAAAGGCAATATCTTTAAGATTCTCCATAATTGGTTAATCTTATGTCACGAATCCCTCCTGAACCGACTCAACAGCACTTAATATGCATCCCTCCACACCCTCATCAATCCTACACTTTACAAACATGGAAAACTGCAAATTACTTTCACTTCTTCAAACATAATATGATATTGCACAACTTGCTTACATTAACTTTCACAGCTCTTACTGCCTACAATACCATTCTCTCCTTCATTAGGCAGGCAAATACCTAAGTTTCTTTCAACACCCAAGTCAAGCATTACCTCTGAGAAAATTTTCCTGACATTATCTTCCCCCTCCTCCTCTAAAGGAACTGACCGCTAGCTCTTTTTTGGTCCCTTCTGCACAAGATGTAATTATCTACAACATATTATTGCACCTACTATTAACTGTTAACTGCATGAATGCCTAGAAACCTATGGAAAGAACATACAATTCAATATGCAAATGCCTGACTCCACTGTTTACTCGGAGAACTCTGGAGAAGCTACTTAACATCCCTGAATATATTTCTGCATCTGTAAAATGAGGATATCTTAACATTGTTGTGTGGATTCAACATGTTTAATATGTGAAAAAGTACTCTGTAAACTACAGTTTGTCTTTAGCATCTTCCTAAAACCATACACCCAACCAATCACCAGGACCTGCTGGGTTTTTATCTCTAATTCCTTTCACATATTTTCTATTCTGGTACTACTACCCTAATACAGGTTTTAATTGCTTTTTACCTGGATTACAGACAGCATGCTAACTTGTTCCCTGAGCTAACAGCTTCTATTTCAATGGTTCTTAGTCTTAGCCACACACTGAAATCACCTGGGGAACTTAAAAAATACTGATGCCTGTGTCTTTCGCTCAGAGATTCTGATTTAATTGAGCAGAAGTGAAGCCTGAGCATGGGGACTTTAACAAGCACCCCAGATGACTCTAATATTTGGTCTGTTGCCTCTCTAATATTCCACAATTCTGTCAAATTAACCTTCTTAAACCACAACTCTAAAAAGGTTGCTTCCCTGCTCAAAAAAATTCAGTGGTTTGACACTACCTTAAAAACAAACATCCCAAACTCTAGAAGTAATTTCAAGGCCCTGTATAATCTGATTTTAACATATGTGAGATACAATACAGGATAAGGAAAAAAACTTGGCCTCTGGAGCCAAAAGGCATCCCATCTCTGCCACTTACTGATTGTGTGACCCGGAGCAATTTATCTCTGTGTCCTTGTTTATAAAGGGAGTAACAGCAGGGTTGCTGTGAAAGTTAAACGAGTTCATTTGTAAACCACTTGGAACAGCTCCTGGTACAAAGTAGAAATTCAATAAATGTTAGCTGTTATACATTTCCTTTAGCTTTATTTTCTACTAATTCCCCTAATGCAGCACGCAGTATTGCCCGTGAGGCCTAAAACCTGCTCTGAACACAATGCAATCTGTCATGAACCTAGGAAGGTAGTATGTACGTACAACGTGCTCAATGAAGGTTAGGTTGGTTTGTTGAACTCAATAAATGTCTGACCAAAATTAAATTTTATGTGCGTGTATATACTCATATATACCTGTGTGCATACAAATTCATATACATACGTATATGTACTGTATATATAAATACGTATACATATATAAATTCATTCTCTTTCCCAAACTCCACTGCTAAAGCAGTCACAAGTTAATGAAAACCTACTAAGGTGATATGAGGTCTGGAAAGAAATCCGTTCATTGCTCTACTATCACTAGAAAGTTGGACAGGGGGAGATTTGTTGGGCTTTCAATCAAATTTTATCTTCACATATCCCCAACCTGCTAAAATTATAATCCTTCACATATCTTTCTGAGGTTTCATGGGGCTCACAGTTAACAAAGAAATTTATTTTAAGAGTCTTAATGTACACAATTTTAATTCAGAGTTAAATGTAGAGCTGTGGGTGTCTTAGCTTTAATTATATCCTGCTTACACAAAGCACCTGCATGTCTTAAAACTTAGGAGAAACAGAAAGTGATAAAGCTTATGAAAACTCTTCAATCCATACAATGAGTGATTACATTATTTATGAATATTGAAAGAATAAATCTTTAAAGCCACTTTTCCTCTTAAGACTATTTGAGCAAAACAAATAGCTTTCTCTATTATCATATTAAATATTCGCACTGTCTACACTGGAAAATGGCATAATCAATTTACTTGGGTGGTCTCTTTATAGTTTTACTTTTGATTTTTAAGCTGTGGGCATGTCACAACTGCCACAGATCTTAATATGAATAAATTGTCCAACAGTCCTGCCATTCTTTTGAATCCTTGACCACTTTCAGCCACCACCAACCACTCCATAGGCAAAGCACATAAACCTAATGAGAAAGTAACCCATTGCTTCTGCAAATGGGAACTGAGTTATCAGTGAAATAACACCTTCTCTGGACCCATTCCTAAAGATGGATGGGTGGGGAACAATCTTAGAGCTGAAAGAGAGTGGAATACAGATGGAGGAAAGGCTGCGGGGCAAGTGATGGGAGCTATCTTTCTGTGCCCTTTTCTCTCTGTAGTATTGCCCTGGACAGATCATTGCCTATCCTGTCTTTACAAGCAGGGTAGAATGTGCCAACCAGAGGCATTAAATACAGTCCTAAATACTTGTTTTTAAACTCTGCATGCATCCAGCTGTAGTACGCACATAACAGGTGCAAACAAAGAAGCTGACCACTACCTTCCACTGCCCATTTCACCAAATGAGCTTAGTGATCACAACTAAGGAGGCAGCTTGGGGAAAATAACTGTGCCCAGAGCAGAAATGCAGAAAAGTTCCCTAAGAAACAGATTACATATATGAGTGTAAGGAGCAGATGAGAAATGGTGAAGCAAAGATTTTAACAAAAAAGATTCTCTAACCCTAGGCACAAGTTCCCCGATGTTCTTAGTTACTGTCGAGTCAACTCCGTCTCATGATGACCCCATGTGTGCAGAAGAACCGCTCCACAGAGTTTTCAAGGTTGTGATCTTTTGGAAGCAGATCACCAGGCCTGTCTCCCAAGGCACCTTTGGGCAGGTTCTAAGTGCCAAATTTTCCGGCTAGTAGTCGAGCACTCAATCAACTGTGCCACCCAGGGACTCCACATGTTCCCTAAATTCACCAAAAGGGTCAAAAGCTAGTCCCTGGGCTCCTACCCTTCTACCTAGGACATTATCAGGCACGGCAGATAATAGTCCCATGACAAAATGAGCTCACAAACAAAAAATAATTACATATCCTTAGGAGCCTAAGTGCTGTGAAAGACAACAAAATGAACAGTCTTGGCCAAAGGAGAGAAAATTAACAGATCCAAACTTATCAAAAACTTACAGTAAGCATAATAAATACGTTTAAAAAGATACAGAAAGGCATTTTGGAAACTTTGAAACTTTCCATAACAAGTTCAAAAAAGATAACTTTTGTTAACATTCTTGAATGTGTGTTTAATATAAATTGTTACAGTAGAACTATAGGGAAGATAGAGCTATTTCAATATGAGGGAATAAATACATAGTGATAAATTGGTCACTAAAGTTTTTAGTTATTTTATTACTTTGCACAGGGAGATCTTTGCAACCTAGAGAATTTACTACTTAGGACCTCAGTCTAGCTGACAGCTCCTCAGGTGAGATGCCTCATCAGATCACAGACTTCGAGTTATCCAGCATTACAACTTATTTCCACTAGACTGGGCTGCTCCAGAGATTAGTACAATGGCTGTGGTAAGCAGAATAATGTCCCCCAAAATGTCTATGGAGCCCTGGTGGCACAGCAGTTCAGAGCTCAACTGCTAACCAAAAGGTCAGGAGTTCAAATCCACCACCCACTCCCTAGAAACTGTATAGGACAGTTCTACTCTGTCCTTTAGGGTTGCTATGAGTCGGAATCAACTTGAAGGCAATGGGTTTTTGGTTTGGAAGATGTCTACATCCTAATCCCTGGAACATTACATAGTAAAGAGGGCTTTGCAGATGTGATTAAATTAAGTATCTTGAGATGAGGAGATTATCCTAGATTTTCCAAGAGGGTCCTTATAATCACAGGGGGCCTTATAAGAGGGAGGCAAAAAGGTCAAAGTGAGTAGTAGATATGGCAACTGAAGCAAGAAACTGGTACAATCCGATCCAGTCATCTAGTGCTGCTGTAACAGAAGTGTCACAAGTGGATGGCTTCAACAAACAAAAGTTTATTCTCTCACAGTCAAGTAAGCTAGAAGTCCAAATTTAGGGCTTCAGCTCCAGGGGAAGGCTTTCTCTGTTGGCTCTGGAGGAAGGTCCTTTTCATCAATCTTCCCCTAGACTAGGAGCTTCTCTGCGTAGGAACCTCGGGTCCAAAGTATGTGCTCTGCTCCTGGTGCTGCTTTCTTGGTAGTATGAGGTCTCCACTCTCTGCTTGATTCTCTTTTCTTTTATCTCTTGTAAAATAAAAGGTGGTATAGGCCACACCCCAGGGAAACTCCCTTTACACTGGATCAGGGATGTGACCTACGTTAAGGGTGTTACATCCCACCCTAATCCTCTTTAACATAATCTAATCTTGCCTCATTAACCACAGGCAGAGATTAGGATTTACAACACATAGGAAAATTACATTAATCACAAAATGGAGGACAATCACACAATACTGAGAATCATGGCCTAACCAAGTTGACACATACTTTGGGGGATTCACAATTCAATCCATGACAGGGGCTATGATCCAAGGAATGCAGGTGACCTCTAGAAGCTGATAAAGGCAAGGAAATGGATTCTACCCTCAGACCTTTCAGAAGGAACACAACCCTGCTGATATCATCATTTTAGAATTCTGACCTTTAGAACTGTTATGATTAGTGTTGTTTCAAACTGTTAGACTTGTGGTAATTTGTTATCAAAGCAAAAAAGAAACTAGTACAATGACCAGTGTTGAAATTTAACAGAGAAGCTCAAGTATAATGGTTTGAGTTGCCTTTTGAGACACGGAGTTACTCTAACTACATGTGTTCAAGCCAAGGCTGAATGACCAGCTGTCAGGGGATACTGCAGACAAAATTCTTACATTAAACAGAAGTTTACATTAAATGATCTCTAAGTTTCCCACAAAGACTAAGGGGGAAAAGTAGCCACAAGACTCAGAAGTTTGCAAAAGGCTCTGTTTGCAGCATAGTCTTTAAACTGAAAATAAATAAACAAACAGTATTTAAGCAGTAGGCAGATGAACACTCAGCAGGAGGTTCTCAATGGAAATTCAAATATTAGATGAGAAAATGTACCAGACTTGGTGGCACTCAAACTTTGACTGAGGTCCACTTACTATAGGTAAGACAAGAGACTTCAAAACCATCCTTCTCCATCTATTCCCACTTTCCATGGGAAAAAGAACTTGATGAAAATAAAGAAATGCCACTGTACAAGAATACTTTGGGATGATTATGTATATATCTGCTTTAGTAATAGGCATATGAATAATCTATAATTGAAACTGTATGCATGGATGTCTTAAAGGCCACTTACCGGGAAACCATAGACCAAAAATACTGTTGTTACAAATATGCTATCATTAACACACAACACACTAATATCAGTAATGATAACGATGAACCTAAACTAATAGTATTTATAAAAAGAGAACAAAAATAACACTATTAAAAAAGATGACTCACTCAAACCAATAATGTCACCAAAAATTGGGGCAATTCCAATAATTTGCACATGCATACAGCTCTACAATATTGTCAAATGCCAATCTTCCTAGAATACTGATTTAAAGCTCTCAGTAAACTCTAATAACTCACCAATTTTAAGTTGGTGAACATCAAATCTCAGTAATCATGAATAACTCACTTAGTAAATATGTAAAAGATAAAAGCTTCTGGAATTTGGATCATCTCCAGGCCTGTCAGGACACTCACTGACTATATTTTGAGAATTATCTTTGATTCAAAGTACCCATTTTGAATTAAAATCTTAACAAAGATATCCTCAATTAAGAGCCCCTTATCATATTACATTTAAAATCTAGGTATCTACAATGATTCATACATACTTTTAAAACTTTTACTGTCTCTTGAAAAGTCATTTATATAACCAACTTTTAATACGATAAAAGATTTTGTTCTCTAATAAACCTTATGAAGCAGTTTCCTCTGGTAACTGAAATAATACTTCAAATGATGTAATTATTGTCTTTCCTTAAGGTAAGGAATATTATAATTTTATTTTTACCGAAAAGCACACAGCTGACTCTCTTTATTCGAGGTAGTAATGTTTGGTAAAGAGAGAACACTGAATTAGCAAATACTGAATCATTGCTCTAGGGGAAATAAAGGGTTAGTAATGTTCCTTCTAGCCTCCAGTCAAAACATTTTCTCAATGTTTTATGTGTGTTTCTGTTTAAAGACATCTAATTAATGTATACTGTTGATTCATTAATAACACTGAACTCACAGCCATCAGGTTTATAACTCATGCCTGGATGAAACGTATCTAAACACATATATTTCCTCCTTAAGGCACATCACATCCTTCTTGAGCTTAGGAACTAGACAGCACTTCAACACTACGCTTGGAGGCATATTAAACAGAAAAATCACCAACAAATGGCACAAAAATGCAAAAAACACATGGTACTAAACAGACAGCAAAAAGGACAGACACCTGGTTGCAGTATGAGAGCTAAAACAAGAAGTCAGAGCATTGGCCTCAGCTGGGACCATGGGGTGACTCAAACCTTTCTCCACTCTGCACATTGTTTGTGAAGCATAATTAAAACCAAAATCTCCTGCCAACCTGGACAAACTCTTCACAAAAGTAGAAAAAATAAATAAAACAGTTTTATTACTGAGTTAGGATTAAGCCAAAATGTGATGCGCATCATGGGCAATCTGCTAAAGAGAATGTAAAGAAAGGAAGTTTATCCTTTTATACAGCCAGGCATATGCAACTCATTTCATACATGGTCTCAAGATAAATGATAACTAGTTCTCAAATAAGAGGACTTGACAGCACAACTGTCATACATAGTTGATCCTATATTCACCTGGTAATTGGGATACCCACCTGTATTTGCTAACCGTCTTATCCTAAGAAAAAATAAATTTCTGATATATTTGTACTGGAGATAGGTTTGCAACTTGAAGCCAAGTGCCCGCTGAGGTCAGGCTCCTACCTCTCAGGAGACCAGAGAAATAGGACTGCTATCTTCCCTTATTGATTACATTTCAAAGGGAGGCTTCCAAGTCCTTGAGGAATCATTCCTGGGTTGTGAAACTGGCTACAGGCTTATTTAGCCTTTAAAAAGACTTATACTCATTTCAAAGAGGTAGAGAAGAACTTACAAGTTTTCTGAAGCAAAGGTTCCTTAATAAAAAGGAGGATGGGGAGTCTCTTCCCCTTTTTTCAACAGGGAGAATTAAGCCTCTTTTCTTTTCTTTCTTCTAATTTTTATTTGCCCTTAGAGCATATTCACAAATGACCGCAAAAGTGCTGCCAAGTATTGATTTTGGATTACAAATAAATTTTAGCCAGTAGGCAAATTTGCAAATACAAAATCTGCAAATAATGAGGATAGACTGTATTACTCTTTGATCTGAATTCTGGACATATATTAAATGTACACTTATGTCCCACAGTATACTAATGCTACATATAGTTAGGCAGATCCAATCAATATCTTTTCAGTACTGACGACCTAAGACAAACGACACTTCCACAAAAACAGAAGTAGAATAATGAATGAGCCATGAATTAGAAAATAATCTCATATGGAAGAAGAAAATTAAATGAATGGACACTAAAGTCAGAGTTAGTCTAAGTTTTCACAACGTCACACCAAGACTAGGGTAATAGCCTCTTAAATATTTATCTCTCACGCCTCCAAATCATTTTATAACCTGCTCTCAGATTCATCCTACCACCTACTTCAAAATATTCAATGACATGCTATAAACTACAGAAGCAAGTCCAATATCCCTGGTCTGGCATTCCTGGGTCTCTACCTAGCACATCAATCACTATTCCTGTAAACACCACTCCCGCCACACACACCTGCCTCACCCAATTTTTTACTCATTTTACCCTGAATAAACCTTGAGCAATTAATTCTCCAGTAAACCTTGCTTCCTGCTACTCTATCTTCCTAGAACTAATTTTCAATCCTATGATCTCTACTTACCTGTGCTATTGAAAGTTTATGTTCTCTTAAAGCTGCTCCAACTACCAAGTAAATGCTGCTCTTTCTGTATCTATCCATCCCTCTATCCAGTCTTCCCAAATAAATGTAATTCAGACAGAATACAGAGTATATCTCTAGCCATCCCCTCACCTTTACACAAATGAAGCATTCCAAAAAATTGTATATCATGCAATCAGATTAAAAAAACAACCCTACAACCCCTCACTATGACACACAGCTTTATATTTTCAGAAAACTTTCTGGTTTCAATGTGTCGTAACAGCCTTATCAAGATGAGTATTCTTGCCTATATATTTTTTATTGAAGTAAAATATTTGCCTTTATGTTGTAAGTAGAAAAACTGAGATCCAGAGAAAATATAGAGCCAAAGTTACTGAGCCGACTAGGTTTTTTCAGTGTTTTTTATTGCTTCCCCTGTCTTCTAATTATATATCTTTTTGGAGAGAATGCTTAATATTAATAATTAACAGTAACAATAGCAGCTTTTATGTATTGGATGCTTATAATGTGCATAGCATTGTAATAGGTACGTTATAAATATATTGTCTCAATTAATACTCAGAACAACTCTAGAAGGTAGACATTACTATTATCCAGAAGTTCAGTAATTACCTAAAGTCATAAAACTAAGTGACAGAGCTCAGATTTTAACATGTGGCCAAATGACTACAGAGCCCATGTTCTTATCTACTTCTCTCAGATCTAAATAGTAACTAGTACAGGCCACTCAGTTCAAAGGTGATATTTCATAAACAGTTAAAAAAAGGAACCCAAAATTAGTTTCACATACAGAATATTTCAGTAGTTCACACTGAAATTATTCTCTCTAAAATGAGCTATAATGTTTAACAGAAGAAACTTAATGAACAGCAAAAAAAAAAAAAAAAAAGACTTTATTATTTAAATAAGTTTGATCTAGTTTCTCAGTATTAACAGAATTTAAAATAAAAAGTAATTTAAATTTTATTACACAGCCTTACTATTCTGGAATAGTATTTAATAGGAAATACCTAGATATGTGGAAACCCTGGTGGTCTAGTGGTTAAGACCTATGGTTGCTAACCAAAAGGTCGGTAGTTCAAATCCACCACGTGCTCCTTGGAAACCCTCTGGGGCAGTTCTACTCTGTCCTATAAAAAGGTAAGATAAATTTTAAACAATTCTATTCAGAAAGATAAGCATCTCACCAATACCTTAGCGGCAAAGTATTCAGAGACAGACAAAACTCAGTTCCACAGCTGAGAGCTGTGAGGCATTAGAGATACAATTAACTTTCCGATTTCTCTATCTATAAAAATAAATAAATATCTGCCTTTAATGACTCTTAAGAGGACTAGTTTGACAAAGCATACACTAGAAAATAGCAGCTGTTATTAACGGCATTTTTATTATCAGTAGGAGATTAAAAAAAAAATTTCATCTAAAAAATCCTCCTTAAGGCAATCCACTAACTTTAAACAAGAAAATTCTATGGTAAAGATCATGTTCTAAAAACAAGGCTTTAAAATCTTAACTTTAAAAAAAAAATTATAGTGAAAATAAAATAACCTACCATCAGGTTTCCATTTATAATCACTGTGAGTGTAACTTTTTTTGTAAACTAAGTTATTCCCACGCCCATCTTATTCTCTATTAACAAGTTATCATTTTAAAGTTTAACTTTGTTTTTTTACCATTTAAGAAACCAAAACAAGTACGAGCCAGAAAGTCAAAAACAGTTGAGACCAAGTTAATACAAATCAGCAGAATTACATTTTGCTATCAATCATTAGACTGCTCTTACATTTGAGCCTAAACAAGGAAATTCACTAAATTAATACAATCACCTCAAGATAACATAAGGAGCCCTGGTGGTGCAATGGTTAAGTGCTTGGTTATTAACCGAAAGGTCAGCGGTTCAAATCCACCAGTGGCTCCACAGGAGAAAAGACCTGGTGATCTGCTCCCATAAAGATTATAGCCTAGGAAACCCTATGGGGCAATTCTACTCCATCCTATAGGGTCACTATGAGTCGGAATTGACTTGACAGCACACAACAACAACAAGATAATATGACTCTCCACTCCATAGCAATATAAAAGACAGAAAAGTTGGCCTCCATTCTATTCCAAGAAGAAAAATCTGTTGAAGAATCTACCACCTAACAAATCACAGAGCTGCCAGCTGCCTACATTTTATACAAGGGCACCCTCACTTTATATAATGAAAAAATTCCTAATCTATAAATCAACATTTAATGGAATCACTCAAAATATAACGAGAACTGAAAATGAAAATATTCTGGAGCACAATTTTTTTGTACAGTAACAGATCACCTAATCTATCCTAATCTACACTTTTTTAATTTCTTGGATAAGGTATACTTTACTGCTATCCCTGCTTATTTACCTTAATTTCAGAAAACAATTAAACCACAATCATAGGGCAGCAATGTTTATTAAGTTTTTATATTTTTATGGAAAGAATATATGTGGCAACTACTCTTAATTCTTAATTACTTTAACTGTTTCATTCCCTCCAATTGCTTAAAGCCACATACGATTTGAGATTTGGAGCTGTTACATTTCCTCAACTATTATCACTCTCCTGATGTCACTGAAGACAGAGAAAGTTTTTTGGGTAAAAAATAAACACAAACTATTATGTAGGTCTTATACTACATGGCTGGGAGGGTGGGGGAAGAGAGCCATGAGAAAAGGACAGAAATATCAGAAAAGTGACTGGGTTGTGCTCCAACATACTTTTTGTAATCTTCATAACATCAGAGGAGTTAAAGTATTACTTTTGAATACTTTTTAAAGGTTGTTTTAAATACATTCTAAAAATAAAACCATAGCGAATATAAAACTTTACAGCTGTAGATGATAGTATCTTATTATGCTCTACTGGAACCACTCACCAAAGTTCGGTCAGGTTCTCCACCATCTGCCAAACCTGCCTCCATAGTGAAAGAAGATAGGTTTATGCTTCTCTTTCCACTAATGTGTAGCCATCCTGTAAATCTGGAAATCCTAGAAGAAGAAAATTACATGTATTAGGACTGATTGTGAACACAGAGAAATAGCGTACTAAATATAGTACCAAAATAAAAACAAAAACAAACCCATTGCCGTTAAGTCGATTCTGACGCATAGCAACCATATATGAAAAGTAGAACGGTCCCATAGGGTTTCCAAGGTTGTAAATCATCACAGAAGCAGACTGCCACATCCTTCTCCCGTGGAGTAGCTGGCAGGTTCCAACTGCTGACTTTCTGGTTAGTAGCCAAGTGCTTAACTACTGTGCCACCAGGGTCCCTCATTAAATATATTAGGAGGGAGAAATCATTTTAGACTGAGGTTACTGGAAAACCAAATAATGGAGAAAACAGATTTTGACATAGGCCTTGAAGAATGATAAAGCCTTAAGGAAAATTAAAGAAGAAATATTCCAACTGAAGAGGAATAGCAAGATTAAAGACGAGACTGTTCAATGTTTTAAAAGATACTCAAATCTGCCATATTTATAATTAATGAAATAAAATTAGACTTTTTTCATTAGTATATTGGCAAAGACTAAAAAATGTGCGATTATCAAACATCTGCACCAATGTGGGAAAACAGGTACTCTCATACACTTTTGTGATGGGAATGTAAGTCAGGACAAGCTTTTTGGAAGACAACTAAAAACACAGAGGCTTTCATTCAGCAATTTCACGGCTAGGAATTATCTGGCAGACATACTAATACAAATACACAAAGCTATATGAATAAACACATCCACCACAGTAATACATATAATGGAAAAAAACTGGACACAACCTTAATGTCAATCATTAAACCCAAAAAAACCAAACCAGCTCCCATCGAGTTGATTCTAACTCATGGTGACCCCATGGGTTTCACAGTAGAACTGCACACCATAGGGTTTTCAATGTTGTGACCTTTCGGAATTAGATCACCAGGCATTTCTTTCATGGCACCTCTGGGTGGATCTGAATCGTCAACCTTTCAGTTAGTAGCTGAGCACTTAAGCGTGTGCACCACTCAGAGATTAAGGGCTTGCTTAAATTATAGTACAAACATATAATGGAATATCATGTAGCAATTATTTAAAATGAGGTAGATCTCTATATACTAAACTGAATAAAAATCCAAACCCAAGCCAAAGCCGTGGCTGTCGAGTCGATTCCAACTCACAGCAACCCTATACAACAGAGAAGAACTGCCCCATAGGATTTCCAAGGAGTGGCTGGTGGATTTGAACTACCAACCTTTTGGCTAGCAGCCGAGATCTAAACCAATGTGCCACCACCGCTCCCTAAACTGAGTAGCAGACCATAAACTTGGGAGTTGGCATAGTGATGGCATTTAAAGACACAGGACTGGATCATATCACCAAGGGAGTAGGTGTCCAACAAGAGATTTCAGAACTTCTCAGGCTTATGTAACTCGTCTGAACAGAGCTGTTCTCTCTCTACTCAAAACTTGATGGTTGATATTTGCAGGGAAAGTAGTAAGAGCGTATTTCATCCCATCTTCAGTCTGTTCATTAAATTTAAAAATGAAAAGGCCATTAGTAGTGTTAAAATACCTGCCTCAATATTTTGCTATTTCCTTGGTTTTTCCGTAAAATAATTTCTCTTCTAGTTCCTGTAAACTATATGTTACATGCAGAAGACATCAATAGAAAACACAAATTCAGCAACATTGACAACAAGATGGTTGGTAAACAAAAAAATAGCTCAGCTAGCTCAATCATTTAACACATGTTTACTGAATGCCTCCCAAACAAACGGAATTCAGTACAATAAAAGAGATCTAAGTGTAAATAAATTACTATCGGAAGAGGCTGCATAGACCCGGCTCACTATTATTTACTCCCCATTGCTAACCACCACATTGTCTCATGATCTTGTCTTTCCCTCTGGTTCCAGAGTCTACAAAAGGTTTAACATTAACCAATGCTCCTCCTTGAAGGGTGGAAAACAAGCAATAATGATCTAAGGATGAAAAACCAAACAAAGCACCCATCTTGTGACAAGAAAACCAGGATGTCGCCAGATAACTCCCAAGAATACCAGTAAAAGATTAACTCATCTGAGACATGATTACCTCAAGGGGGAACTCACACAAACTTCTGAGACCCATAATCCTGCCTCTATAAAAGGCTTCAGCTGATCCCTAGTGGGAAAGATGGGTTTTTCTGAGGAATCTATTCCCCTCTGTCTCCTGTGTATCGATACATAATAAACCTCTTGCTGCTCACCTCACCCGTCTCAGAATTGGATATTGGGGCAGGCAGCTCCAGTCTGCGTTATTGCAGTAATAAATCTGGTGGCCCATACAGGGCAGGGCCTGGGGCTGATTGACAGCTCTCCCAACAAGCGGCCATGAGAGGTTTCATTTGCCTCTGGGGAGACCATCGGCCAGACCTGGGTCTGTCACAGTGCTGCTGGTTCCCAATCGCGCCAAAAGAGGTGGGTGAAAGAAACCCAAGACCTGCACAGGAGGGATCCCAAGGTGAGTCCGCAACCCCTCTCCCTGTTGCGCTCAGGGTCAGGGCAGATAGGGCAGGCCCGAGGCTTCTGGAGCGGGACCTGAGCCATTGGTTTCTAGGGTGAGAGATGCCCTAGATGACCGTCCTCGTGAGTACGCTTGCAAGTAGGGACTCCTGGTGACTCTAGAGTCCTGGTCCTGGGTGTGTGAAAACTCGTAAGTGTGTCTGGGAGGTTGAGATCCTCTAAGGTCACCTCTGTCAGCAGGCAGAGCTGTCTGAGAGGTTGAAGGGGTCGAGATCACCTCCGTCAGCTTGTGGGATTTGTTTACTGTAGTTTTATGTCTGTCCTGTCCATTTGTTTACTGCGGTTCTGTGTCTGTCCTATCCATTGTCTGTATGTAACTAGTATTATACCATCTACTTGGGCGTCCTGATTTGGCCGTTAAGAGAAAGCTTCAGGAAGAAAAAAACCAAAAGCTTCAACCTTATCGCTTAACATCTTTGATAAATGAGCCTGGATTTCCCCCCCACTACTGATTCACTTGTTTGGGGTTCATATTTAAAAACACTATAAACTGAGTATACCAGAAGTAACTTAGAATTTCAGTGGCCACTTTGGGAAAATGAGCTTTCATTCGTGTTGTCCGTTTTTTCCTTTAGGGAACTTCGCTCAATGCTCAGGTTTTGTCAAGAGGTCTAATATTCCTCCTTCTGAGGCTCCGGCAAGTTAGTAAGTTTTATCTAGAACCTGTTTTTTCCACTGAATTGAGTCTATCTTACTAAAAAATTGCTATGTATACTTTAAGAAACTAGGATCCACATATCCTTTTTGTGTGGTATTGTTTGGTTAGTTTATGTGGTCTTTCTGTCTCCTTTTGTCCTGAAAAAGCTTTGGTATTTACTGGGTAGATAGCCTTTCAAAATGCCTCCATCAGCTTAAATACATGTAAATGTCTTAGCTCAAGGGAAGCTTTTGAAAGACCCTTTTCAGCTAGGTGGAGACTCTTTTAAGACAAAAGATAAGAAAAACTGCTGCTTTGCTATAGTTATCAGAAATTGAGTGGATCCTGATAAGAGAACTGTAAACAAGTTCTCTCTATTATAGGGGAACTCTAATAAGTCAAACAACAGAAATCACAATAAGATACACCTAAAATGGCCTGGAAAAATGTTTCCAGCAGTAATCAGAGGCTTAAAGTTATATCCATATCAATGAATTGGTCAATTAAACAGAGACTTTGTGATTTTCAAAGCCAGTTAATAAAATCGTTAAGGGCTAAAAATTAGGTTGGAAAAAATATGAGAAATAGTAAAAAGTTGAATAAAAACTTCGAATGTTTAAACGGACTTTCTTTCAACAACAGTTATGTTTTATGGTATACAGGCTTAAAATAATTCCCAGTACATTTTAGATAACTTACTGATGTTAAATTAAGTTAATAGGTATTTGTTATAATTTAAGCTTATATACTTTGGCTTTTTATGCCACAAGAGAAAGGATAGACATTTGTTATAATTTAAGCTTATATACTTTGGCTTTTATGCCACAAGAGAAAGGATACACAGACATATATATATATATAAATATATATATATGTAAGCCTGCTAATGACTGTTCATTTTTGCCATTTAAAGGGATGCACTATAAGAGGTATGCAACAAAGACAACGTTTAAGAGGTTTATTGAAAAAGAAATTTATTTGGTATGGTCAAGTTTTATCTGACTAAAGTTTAACCATTTAATTTATGAGATTTTTAGGAGTTTTAATGTCAAGTAGCATATAAAACGAAGAATTGGGTTTCTTGCTGTTAAAATAACAGAATTTTCTTTGATTCCTGAGTTAAAAGGTTAATTTATTCTTTGCATAATCTGCCTTGAAGACAAAGGTTTGGCCTCTCATTAGAATAAGATTCCTGAGTCTGAATACTAAGCCGCATGGTTTTTAGAAAAGAAAGGTAAGGGTTTTACTTTAAGATCTTTGGTTAAATAACTTAAGTATTGTTTCACAGTGACCTATAACATTATCATTTCTTTATTGCTAACTTGGTTATAACTTTATCTTTCTGAATCTAGGATCATCAAAGCCAGTGGTTTGATGGGGGAATTCACATCGTTTACCTATGAAGCTTTTTTATTACAATTCAGAACTCTTATGCAAAAGCTGATGAGTTCACAGACTGCGGGTGATCCAGAATCACGGAACAGAAATTAACTACATAAGACTGAGTAAACTAAAAGAAACTGGGTTTTATGAGAGAATATTGCTGATGTTTTAAGGTCCTACTTTCTAGATATAAGAAATCATTTTCCTTTCTCCTAAAGTATCTAACTAATGGGTTTAGATATTATAACTCTTGAATTAAAAGTTCTGTTGGTAAGCTTAGCAAAGTTGTAACTATCATAACCAAAGAAGTGTCTGAAATTGAGCTATGATTTTACAAAATAGAATAGTATCAGCCTTTCCTGTTAATCTCTCAAGAAACAGTTTGTGCCTAAATAGATAAATGTTGCTGTATTTATATTAATACTCAATCTGAGGTTTTGCAAAATATAGTTGCTGTTGAGGCACATGAAAAGCAGTTACTGATGCTGCTTATGCATAAACAAACACCTATTACAGGGGTAGGCCCATCTATCCCAGCCAAATCTCCTCTAGGCTGCATTCTAACAAACTGGAGGAGGTATAGCTATGAGCCTATGACAAGAAAGAAAATGATATGCTTATGTAACAATGTATGGCCCCAATACTAGCTGCGGGACCAGAAACATTGTCTCCAAAATGGGTCTTTGGCTTACGGCAGGATTTTTCAGCTTGACTTGTTTTGTAGGAAAAATGGAACAAAGTTCCTTATATCCAAGCTTTCATGTATATCTATCAAACTTTAAATCCCTCTAACCAGGTTCTTTCCCAGGAAAAGCTGAAGGCAAAAGTGCTTCCTGAATCCTCACTGGAGGGTCCCCACTTAGAAGGAATAGCCCCGATAACTGCTTCGGCTCCCCCCCCCCCCCCCCCGGAAAGTGCGGTAGAAGCCGACAAGTCAGGTTGAAGAATGACAACAGAATCCACCACAGAAAGGGCTGAGCCTACTTCTAGTCCGGCCAGCTTGAAAGAAACTGACGAAGGAAGGGAATCGGGAAGTAAGAGTCCGACTTCATTGGGTATGGTATCCCTACCACCACACACACAGGTGAGGGTACTGTTTTCAGTGAGCATATTGCCAGGGCTCGGGCAGGGCAATTTCCTCTCAGAAAAATTTCAACCAAAGGAGGAACAATGTTACCGTTCTCTACCTCTGACTTGTATAATTAAAAGAATCACAGTCCTCCTTATCGGAGTAACCCAAATAGGATGGCAGAATTGTTCTTTCCATTTTCTACAGATCCCACCTGAAAATACATGCGCCTTGCAGGCAACACTGCTGCAAGAAGAAATAGTGATACTTAGTGGCATTCCTTTCCATATTCAACAAAAGGTGAATCCAGAGGTCTGGGCATAAGGTTTTCATGAGCCAAGTCAGCCGCAACGGTTAAAATTACTTTAAAACCTAGAGCACCTATTATAAACCAGAGGCAATATCCCCTCCACAAGGAAGCTGTGGAAGGGATCGCACCATTGTTGCATCGATACATAAAAACTGGACTTTTAAAATTTCGCCAGTTTCCGTTCAACACCCCTATCTTAGCGGTGTTAAAACTGGAGACAAGAGAATATCGATCTGTTCAAGACCTAAGAAAAATCAACCAAATAGGAGAGGACATTCATCCGATTGTGCCAAACCCATATACCCTCTTGGTTACTATACCCAAACAGTGTGCTTGGTTTTCAGTACTGGGCTTGAAAGATGCCTTCTTTTGTATTCCTCTACACTCTGAGCCTCAGCCTCAGCCTCTATTTGCCACTGAATGGACTGATACTTAGACAGGCAATTGCTGTGCAGGTACTAACTCAAACCCTGGGACCAGCCAGGCGACTGGTGGCCTACTTTTCAAAACAGCTGGACAACATGGCCTGGGGATGGCCCCCCGTCTTCAAGCTGTGGCTGCAACATGTGACCTGTTACTGAAAGCCGAGAAATTCACCCTTGGACCAAAGATAACGGTAAACACACCACATACGGTTTTGCCTCTTTTGGAACAAAAGGGGGGGTTTTGGCTCATGGCAGGACAGATGGGAAAATATCAGGCAATCTTGTTAGACAACTCAAACATGGTTCTGAAGGCTGTCTCCTCCCTCAACCCTGCCACATCGCTGCCTATTTCGGAAGATGCCCCTATACACTACTGCCTAGAGATAACTGAAGAAGTTTATTCTAGCAGACCAGATCTCTCAAATGTTCCCTTGACGGACCCAGAGATAGAAATGTATACAGATGGCAGTAGCTTTCTACATGAAGGATGCCACGAGGAAGGATATGTGGTGGTGACACGGACTGAGGTCTTAGAGGCAGCTCCACTTCCTGCCGGCACTTCGGCTCAAAAGGCTGAATTCAGTCCTCAGGCGGGCCCTGTGACTAGGAGTAGGAAGACGCACAACTATGTATACTGATAATAAATATGCCCATCTGGTCCTTCACTCACACGGTGCCTTGTAGAAAGAAAGGGGACTTCTGACATCTACCAACAAAGAAATAAAACATGTACCAGAAATCCTAGAACTCTTGAAGGCAATCAATGATCCCCTTCAGGTGGCAGTGGTATAATGCCCCAGACACCTGGAAATTTTAAATATCTGCTGGTTTTTGCGGACATATACTCAGGGTGGATGGAGGCTTTCCTTTGTCAAACCAAACGAGCCCAAGAAGTGACCAAGGCATTACTCGAAATCATACCCCGTTTTGATCTTCCAAACTCAGTACAGAGTGACAACAGGAGAGATTTTATGGCAACAGTCACACAAGAAGTCAATAAAGTTTTAGATATAAATTGGAAGTTACACTCAGCCTGGAGACCACAATTGACTGGAAAGACCAAAAAGATGAACCATATTCTGAAAAAGGCCTTGGCGAAACTTTGCCAGGAGACAAGCTCCACTTAGATACAAGTTCTCCCCATTGCCCTGCCCAGAATCTGGGTAGCCCCTCAAAGCAGGCTCAAGTTGAGCCCTTACGAATTAATATATGGGAGACTATTCCTGGAAAAGTTGACTTTTCCCCATCTCGGTGATGACCGAGGTAGAGAAAAGAGACTAAGTTTGTTCTCTGAGAGCTGTCATAAACACTGTTAATCAGTATGCTTCTTCTCGTTTGTCTTTTCCTTCTGACACTCCCCTCCACAGATTCCAACCCAGAGATCAGAGATCAGGTCCTGCTGAAAACTTGGAAGATCAACCGGCCTCTCAGCAGGAGGGACCTTTTGAAGTTCTCCTGACCACCCACTCTCTGAAATTAACAAGAGTAGCCGCGTGGGTGCATCACTCCAGAGTAAAAGCAGCCCCACCAGAAGAAGAGAAAGAAGTAGAAAACAAAGAGCCATGATACTCTTGTACTCCAGTTCAGGGCCTGAAGTACAAGTTCAAGAAGCTTACAGTACAATAATTCTGACCTTATTTCCCTCCTTCTATTTTTTCAGGAGACGTGGACAGAAAAAGTGCCGGTGATCCTACAGGCAAAGGGGACACTGACCCTGCAAGCTGGGGACACTCTGACCCTCCCATGTGTAGTCTCAACTCTAACTCTAGTAGGTCCAGTTAAGTGGGCCATAGAAGAGCCCGAAAGAGGAACGAACCTTAAGAGTAGTGATTATTCTAGTTTGTTTTTTTGTTCCCTGTTTTATGAGAATATTAACAAAAGAACTACAAATACTCCTAAGGCTAGAAAAATTTTTACCCTGCTAAGTCGGGATGCCCCTTTTTCAAGCTCTGAGGACAAATGTCACCTAATTCACCAAGATGCAGCCAATTCCCACTCTAACTCACCCCCCACCTATTGCCCCTAGTCGATACCAGGAGGTTTCTCACCCCAGAGACACTCCTAACAAGCAGGAAGTAGCCAGAAAAGAAGTGACGCCCTGTTTCCCAAGACTGAGAAACTTTCAATAAAAGGGAGGATTGGAAGAGGCTGCATAGGCCTAGCTCACTATTATTTACTCCCCATTGCTAACCGCCACATTGTCTCATGATCTTGTCTTTCCCTCTGGTTCCAGTGTCTACAAAAGGTTTAAGATTAACTGATGTTCCTCCTTGAAGGGTGAAAAATAAGTAATAATAATCTAAGAATGAAAAACCAAATGAAGTACCCATCTTGTGACAAGAAAATCCGGATGTCGCCAGATAACCCCCAAGAATACCAGAAGAAGATTAACTCATCTGAGACATGATCACCTCAAGGGGGAACTAACACAAACTTCTAAGACCCATAATCCTATCCCTATAAAAACCCTCAGCCGATCGCCAGTGGGTGAGATGGGCTTTTTGGAGGAATCTACTCCCTTCTGTCTCCTATATATCGGTATATAATAAACTACTTGCTGCTCACCTCACCCTCAGACTTGTCTATTGCAGCAGGTGGCTCCAATCCACGTTATTACAGTAACACAAGTACTATACAAGCATTTGAACAAAGTGCTGCGGGATCTCAGAGAAGTCCAACTATGCCTACTAGACAGCATGGCGGTCTGCTGCCAAATGATTAACATTTTAAAATACAGAAATGGAAACCAAACAAGAAATACCAAAATACAATGCAAGTCTCATATTATATCTCTATTCTCTAGCCTTTTGAGAAATCATTCATAAAAAAGCACAGGATAATTACATCTACCTTACACAGTTAAACAGAAGAGAAATGACCAGTGAATGACTTACATATTTATTACTCATCCATCCTATTGGAGCCCTGGTGGCACAATGGCTAAGAGCTCAGCAGTTTGAATCTACCAGCCGCTCCTTGGAAACCCTATGGGGCAGTTCTACTCTGTCCTATATGGTCTCTTGAGTTGGAATCAACTCAATGGTAACGGCATTTTTTGTTTTGTTTTGTTTTTTGTATCCCTATTGGAAACGTGTAGAAATTTAGTTATGAAATCACACAAGGATTTGTCTAGGTGTGGATCATCCTGATTAATCCTGTTGGTTCTCAAGGAATTTTTTTCAGTCTTAACACATCTTTCTCTAGTTTAAAGAAGTTTTTGTCTGCTTTTTTTGTTATTTCTTCCTTCCCATTCTCAGTTCTTTCCTGATAAAATTTTTATTAAGCAAATGTTTGACCTTCATGTTTATTTCAATCTGGTATTTTCCATTTATCTATATTTTTGTATCACATCTTGAAGGATTTTATCAACTTTATTTCCCAGATCCCTTTAGCTGATTTTTGTCCTCAGCCCATCCACTGATTTTTTTTGTTAATGTTTTGAATTTCAAAAAAAATGACACTTTCTTATTCCCTGATTACTCATTACACTCCGTTATCATTTCAAGGTTGCAGTAATCTTTTGAATCTAAGGATACTAGTTAGACTTTCTTTAACAGTGCTCTTCTCTGTTTCCTCTGAAGTCATTTTTGTTCCTTCATCTTGATCCTTGTCTTTTGCGTTGCTGGTTTTCTTCAACCGTCTGGTGATACCTGGTTGTCATTCATGAATGAATACTTTGTTAGTGTAGAATGCTTATAGTATTCCCACCAGGTCTATCCCCAGCATGACAGTTAGTATCCTTCTACTTCTGTATCTCAATGATAAAGACTGTCAGATTATTAAGATACAAATAATTTCTCCTTATTCATCTTGTATTTTTTAATGGGTATGATGAATATCGAGGCTTAAATATGAACCAATGCCTTTAACTGAAAGCACTAGATACAGAGAGTTTTAGTCAGTCATGTATGATTCAGTAATGTTCTCCCATATTCCACAATACATGAACTAAGCAGGCAACATTATCAGATTTTCTTTTTCTTTTATAAAAGGGAGGTCGATTTTGTAGTACATCTGTGTAGTTCAGGGGTCCACAAACATATCTTGTAAAGAGTCATACAGTAAACAGGCTTTTTACGTTAGGCTTTGAGGGCCATAGCGTCCTATAACTACTTAACTCTGCTCTTGCAGTGTGAAAGTCATAGACAAAACGTAAATGAATGAGACTGAAAAACTATTTACAAAAACAGGTGTAGTGCATAGTTTAATGACCCCTGATGGCTTTCCAGTGTTAATGTCACATGTGTAAGTAGAACACTTGTAGGCATGCTAGATGAGTTTTTTTCTGGTAACACCAAGATGCATCGCTATACTTCCCCCCTTTGTTTAGCTCCATTTATACTTGCTTCTGAACCCAAAAGTAGCTTATTTCTTTACTCAGAATATGTCTCACTACTAACTTTCTCTCTTTTTTGAAACAGCAAGTTTCCTTCAGTTTTTGATCAGAGCTCCTTCTGAATTCTTCTCTATGAGTTTTTTGTTTTATTTTGGTTTTGGTTTTTGCCTTTTTTCTTCTGTCCTAGAACCACCGTTTTACTAACTTCTTGTTCCTCATAAAATCTGGCCACCTTACGCAAGGACTTAGCTACATAAGAACACTTTTAGTGTACCTTTGTGACTCTGGCTTCAAGAACACTTAAGACAAAAGCTTATTTTGATTCCCTAGGGGGAAAAAAAAAGAGAGACTCATATAACATTTCCTCCAAATAACTTGCACAAACGGTAGTATGTAGGATTGGACATTTTTATATTTAAAAAAATTAACAATAAGGAACACATGAATTTATATGGATTCTTTTTGCTGAGCTGAAGTACAATATGACTAATATAACAGAATGAGGAAGCAAGTGTTGTAAACATATTTTAGTTTTTATAAAAATGGATGTATTTCTAGTGGCTGGCATGTGATAAGCTCCCAATAAATGTTTATAAGCCAATGAATGGCATGTAGATATTTTTCAAACAAATTATTTTTTTAAACTAGTATTTGGTTTTGCAGTAAAATTATAAGATGATACTTGGCTTAGTTATAATTATATTTTAATAATATTTATAAATTATAAATAGTTCTCAAAAGCTTTATGTAAAAAATGAATAATGAAACCACACATGATAAGGGAATTCAGTATGTAAAGCAGAGGTCACAAAATGGTAGGCAATTGGCTGTGATTTGGTCCTTTTTCTTAATGAATAATTTAAAAGTGAAAAATTGTACATAAAAAATGTGGATTTAGGTTTATCTTGAAATATGGAAGATCTGGTAACACTGGGCAATGACTGATCAGAAGTTTGAATCCACATCTCATGCAGTGTTTGCATGTGTGCTTTCACTGTTTCACTCATTTTTGCTATGTGCCTAGGTCCTGGAAGTACTTGAGTTCTGACTCCTAATTTAAAGTTACCTGCACAGAATCTTTTTTAAAACGAAGAAACTGTCAATACTATGTACAACTGCTTTGATTAGAGCAATTTATAAGTTCCCACTTTGAACTTCTCCTCTATCAGGCACCACATTTTCTGTATCTAAGTTTTCTACCTATGCCTTTAATCCAGTTACTTCTAGCATTTGACGATGGCAATAGCCTTTACTCCTGTATCAAAAAATGTGTTCCATAAGTCCTTTCATTGTCCATAATATTCAAATCTCCCTTATTTTTAATAAGACTTATTTCAGTCCAACTTCCTTACATCTGCCCGGTCTCTTTCACCTCCACTGACAGATTTCTTAAGAGTGTTTATGATTCGTTTCCTCTATTACTTTCCATTGCCTTCATGCCTACATGTTATATTGCTTCTACACCTAGATTAATCTAAAGTACGGATCTGATCATGTCGGAAACCTTCAGCTGTTATCATTTACAAAGTTAACTCTAAATCTTGCCTTGGTATTTTAGGGTAACAATTATTTTTCTTATGCTATTCTTTCTCAGCTTTATTTTTTTGTTTTTCCTTTCACAGACTATTTGTCTCAGTCAAACTGAGTTACTTGCTACTCTCCATATATACCAGTGCTTCCGTATTTCCATGTCTTTGCCTATATTCTTCCTTCTAGAGTGTACTTCCCTTACATAACCAAGTCTAACCCACCCAGTGAAGCCCAGTTCCTATACTGCCTTCTTTATAAAGCCTTCCTTGATTTCCCTTAACCAGATGTACTGGTATTATCTTGATTCCTGAACTTTTAAAGTTGATGTATAACTTAACATTATTTTATTTATGTTCCTATCTTCCCTATACAAGTTTTTGTTTGTTTTGCTTTGCTTTTAAGCTTATGGATTTCAAGTTACTCATTTTATACTTTCCCCAATATCTTTATAAGCTTCTTGCCCTGTATGACTGGAGCCCATCAACTTTAAAGCACAAATCCTCATTTAAACACTGTGTATTTTGAGATTAAGGAATTTCTTAAAAGGATGGATGCCAGAAAAAGCCTCCACTTTTCACTGATTATCATAAAAACTGATTACCCAGGGGCCAAAACAGCCTGGAGTTATGTTTTATTTAGTCCTCACAAAGTATGGCAAAGTTATTATGCTGATGTTTGGGTTTACTAAAATACAAACAGTTCACTAACATAGCAAACTATGGCCCACAATCTAAAAAAAAATTAAGAGTCGTAAAAGAGAATAAGGAGGGAGAGGAAGAAAAGAATATGTTGACAGAGACCACATTTGGCCCACAATGCCTGAAATACTTACTATGTGGTCCATGACAGAAAAAGTTTGTCAATCTTGGAGTATGCATTTATTTTAAACCATAGCCATTTTTGCTGGAATGCTTTTTAAAATATATTATACTTTTATGTAATAGAAGATACTAAGTCTCCAATAAACATTTATTGAGCTGGTAGAACATGCCGTGTATAAATTAGATCTAAACTAGGAACTGGGAGGAAAAACAGGGGAAAGTTAAAATCACTGTCTTCAATAAACTACTTGGCCTATTTCTTTATAACTCAGGATCATCAGTATTAACATCCTTTGTTTATTTAGTGTTTAGTGGTATAGAGGTGTTAAGGGCTTTGAAGTATGTATAGATATTGCCTTTTCCATTGAATGGCAAGTGATATTAACTACAGAGAAAATATGTTTGGAATATCTCACTATTTCTTGAAGGCAAGTAGAAGCTGATGATTCTCTACGAAACAGACTTTTGTACACTGTGGCATAAACAGAGTTACCCGATGTTTTTTTTTATATAATCCTTATATTTAAAACATAAGCAAGAATTTGGATTTTTTCATTATGAAAACAGTAGATGCACACTGTAAACAACAACAACAAAAAAAATCAGACTACAAAAAAATCATCTAGAAGGAAATAGAAATCATGTAAAATTCTACCACCTAGGAAAAAAACTTGTATTACTGAAAAATCTATAACAATATTACATCTAAGATATTTTTAGATATGCAACAAGTTATTAAGGTTACTACCTACGGACCCCATATAAAAAATTACTCTAAACAACAGTCCAGAAAAATGAATAAAAATAACATGGAATGCAAGACAGTGGCAGCTGAGTATGACTGAAAAAAATAAAAAGAGATTAGAAATTATGAGTCTCCTTCAACTGAAAAAGTTCAAATAACTTATGATTACATTTCCTTTTCTATGGGTCCACATAACTTAGTTCTACCGTGAATAACAATCATATTGTACATCCTCACGAAAATGTAAGTTCCAAAATTGCAAAGATTTTTGTCTGTCTTGTCCACCAATATATCCCAGTGCCCAGAATAATATGTGGCATAGTATATGCACGCAATAAATACATTGATAGCTTCAACAATATTTATTTTACTCAATAAACCTCGCTTGATAAATAATAAAAAAGACAAATAATTAAAAAATATAGTATGTCAGACAGTAATCCATGCTGAGAAGAAAAAGTTTGGCAGGGAGGAGTCATATGACATGTTACAGAAGTAGCAAGGATTTTAGATAGATTGTCTGGAAAGGCCTTTAGACCCCACTGAGATGACAATGAGTGAAGATCTGAGTAACACGGCGGGTGGGGGAATCCACCAAAAGATCTAGGAGAGACTCTCCCGTGTAGAAGAGGAAAGAGCAAGCACAAAGGCAGGATCATGCAGTGTATTTGCAGAATATTAAGGAGACTACTGTGGCAAGTGGAAAAACGAAGTATAGTGGGCAATGAGACCAGAAAGCATCAAATCACATAGAGCTTCTTAGGACAGGACTCACTTTTACTATGAATGAGATGAGAGCTATTGTTGAAGGATTGTTAGGGCAAAGAAGTAACAGGATTTGATTTATGCAGGATCACCCTGGCTGCTGACTGAAAATAGATTATAAATTAGCCATAACCAGCAAGAGCTTTGGTGCTGCCTACAGTGGTTAAGCACTTGGCTGCTAACCAAAAGGTCAGCAGTTCGAACCCACCAGGCGCTCCGACCAACAAAGATGTGGCAGTCTGCATCCATAAAGATTTACAGCCTTGGAAACCCTATCGGACAGTTCTACTCTGTCCTATAGGGTCACTATAAGTCAAAATCGACTCGACAGCAACAGGTTTGGTTTTTTATTGCCATAACTCAGGCAAAAGAAAATCGTGGCTTACGCCAGATTAGCAGCAGGAGACGTGGTAAATAGCGTCAAATTCTTTATACACTTTGACAACAGAGATAACAGGATTTGTTGATGAACCAGACGTAAGGTATGGATAAAAAAGAGGAGACAGGAACTTTACAGGGCTTTTGCCTTGAACAACTGGAAGAATAAAGTTGCCATCAACAGAAACAGACTACACTGTGGGAGGACTTGAGGAAAGGAGGGATGATTATCACAAGATTCCTTTGGACATGTTTACTTTGAGATACCAATTAGACATATGAGTGGAGACATCAAGAACACAGTTGGACACAGGTATGAGATTCAGGGGGAGAGGTCAGGCTAGAAAAATAAACTGGGAATCAGCACACAGACAGAATTTAAAACTATAAGATTGGATGAGATTGCCTCGGGAATCTGTGCAGACAGAAAAGACACCCAAGTAAAATCCTGGCCTACTCCAATATTAAAAGGTCAATATTTATAAAATGAATGAATCAGTGAATCCTGATGTTTGTTTTCAATTTTATTTAAGTAGAATTTATATAATTACTCTATGTAGACAGAAGTACTCTATATAAAAAGCAAAGAAGACATACACACATGGTAAAAATCTGAACATGACTAACTAAAAAAAGGAGTAGGAAGAGAAAAGGAAAGATAAAATTAAGGACACCACCACCACCAGTCACCATCAAGTCGATTCCAACTCGTGGTGACCCCATGCGTGTCAAAGTAGAACAGTGCTACATGCAGTTTTTAATGGCTGATTTTTTGGAAGCAGATCACCAGGACTTTCTTCCAAGCTACCTCTGAGTGGACTCTGCCCTCCAACCTCTTGGTTAGCAACTAAGCAAGTTAAGCATTTATACCATGAGGGACTCCTAAAATTAAAGATAACAAACAATAAAAAACCATTGCCATCGATTCGATTCCAACTCATAGCAACCCTATAGGACAGAGTAAATTGCTGTGTAGGGTTTACCAGGCTGTAAATGTTTACAGAAGCAGACTGTCACATCTTTCTCCCACAGACCAGCTGGTGGGTTCGAACCTTTGGTTAGCATGCAAGCACTTAACCACTACACCACCAGGGCTCCTCTAAAATTAAAGATAACCCATTGTCATCAAGTTGATTCTGACTCATAGCGATCTATAGGACAGGGTAGAACTGCCTGTTTCCAAGGAGCAGCAGAGCTCTTAACCACTGTGCCATGAGGGCTCAAAAATTAAACATAAGTGCCCTAAATTCCTTATCTTGGATAACAGGGAATGAAGAGACACTGTTAGTATGTCAAGAAACAAGCTTTCAGTATTTCCTTTAAAGCAAAGGACTAGAACTAAAAATGTATAACAAAAAAATCCTGGAGGGAAGGGATAGTTAGAGGCTTAAAGTATAAACATACTAATTTCCCCCATCTTTCAGTGATTAAAATAAGAAGATACTTAAATGATAATAAATCCTAATTTAAATGTAATTACTAGTTGAATTCAAAATTTAAAGAAGACTATGTTCCCTCTTTTGTTCCTTTTGTTATTAGTACTCTAGTCATTGTTTGGGAAACTGGTGCCTCACTGACTACATCTAAAGTAGGAACTAAATTTTGAGAGAAAGTAATTTTTATAAAAATTCTCTATTTTGGATGTTATTTCAGTCACGGAGAAACAAAAGGAAGTGACACTTACTAAGCAAGACTAACTGCTTGAACACATATCGTTTAACCATAACAACTTTGTTGTCGTTGTTAGGTGCCGTCGAGTCAGTTTTGACTCTAGCAACCCTATGTACAACAGAACAAAACACTGCCCAGTCGTGCGCCATCCTTACAATTGTTGCTATTCTTGAGCCCATTGTTTCAGCACTGTGTCAGTCCACCTCGCTGAGGGTCTTCCTCTTTTTCACTGACCCTCTACTTTACCAAGCATGATGTCCTTCTCCAGGGACTGATCCCTCCCGATAACACGTCCAAAGTACGTGAGACATAGACTCACCATCCTTGCTTCTAAGGAACATTCTGGTTGTACTTCTTCCAAGGCAGATTTGTTCGTTCTTTTGGCAATCCGTGTTATTCAATATTCTTTGCCAATGCCACAATTCAAAGGTATCAATTCTTCTGAGATCTTCCTAATTCATCATCCAGTTTCACATGCATTATGAGGTGACTGAAAACACCATGGCCTGGGTCAGGTGCACCTTAGTCTTCAAGGTGGCATCTTTGCTTTTCAACACTTTAAAGAAGTCTTTTGCAGCAGATTTGCCCAATGCAATGCATCTTTTGATTTCCTCACCACTGCTTCCATGGGTATTGATTGTGGATCCAAGTAAAATGAAATCCCTGACAACTTCAATCTTTTTGCTGTTTATCATGATGTTGCTTATCGGTCCAGTTGTGAGGATTTTTGTTTTCTTTATTTTGAGATGTAATCCATAACAACCTTATGATGCTGTAATGAGTGATGGGTGCCTCCTATACTTCTGTAGACAGCAACAAGTTATGTCTGGTTAGTTTGTGGCTTCCTATCTCACAGGATCCCCCCGAAAAGTTTTTGTTTTGTTAAACACATATATAAACAAAAATTCTCAAAAGCAAGAATGCTTATCACTGAACACACCATACTTTTAAAGAATAGTATTATCTTCCTATCACTGGAAACTCAGATTAAATTTAGTAATCTTAATCTCACTCACTGCCGATGTAAGCAAAAAAAAAATTAGACTGCATATAAGAACTGGCATTAGCTAGTCTGAACTCATTCACAGTACTGGTTTAATATGACATTAATCCTAAAACAAAGTCTAATGTAATAAGAAATTATAGAAATGTGACAGTTCCCAAACAGCAAGCTAGCATCAACAACCTATTTATAACTACTTTGAAAGGAAAACAAACAAAAACTAAGCGAACTACTTGATTACAAACGTCTATCTAAGTATCTTTTATCAAAATTACTGCAAAGTAGCGTAGTACATATGCTTCCCTACAGCATAATAATTGCATTTTTGGTTCGTATGAATTATGTTCCAGAGCCCTGGTGGTGCAGTGGTTTAGAGCTTGCCTGCTAACCAAAAAGTCCACAGTTCGAATCCACCAGCAACTCCCTGGAAACCCTATGGGCAGTTCTACTGTGTCCTATAGGGTCACTATGAGTCAGAATCGACTCAATGGCAAAGGGTTTGTTTTGGTTTGGTATAAACTATGTTAAGACCTCCTCCACTACAATAATAATGATGGTGATGATGATGGAGACAGGAAGGCAGGCAAAAACTGGACACAATATAGTTGGATCATGGATTTGTTTGGTTTTTTCCCCATTCTACCTGATAAGGAAGGACTTCTGACATTTTGTTATTTGTTTTCTGTATGTCTTATACCTTTTTTGTCCCTCATTTCCTTCTTCTATTTTCAGTTGCTTTTTTTTTCTAATGAACCATTTTCATTCCCTTCTCATTTCCTTTTCTGTATATTTTTTAGATACTTTCTTCGAGGTTATCATGTTGCATGTAACAAAATGGCATAAGTATTTCCTTATAAACAAATACTTTAAAAATAAATGGATGAAACCTTCCAATCAAAAGGCAGAGATTGGCAGAATGGAAAAAATAAAATAAAATCATGATCCGACTACATGCTGTCTATAAGAGACTCACTTTATATCCAAAGACACAAACAGGCTGAAAGTAAAAGGATGGAAGTGATATTCCATGCAAATAGTAATCAAAAGAGACTTTAAGTCGGACAAAATAGACTTCAAGTTAAAAACTATCATAAGAGACAGACAGTATAACCTGATAAAAGGGTCTATTCATCAAAAAGATACAATTATAAACATTTCCACCCAGCAACAGAGCTCCAAAATATATGAAGCAAATATTGACAGAATTAAACAGAGAAATAGTTCTACAATAATAGTTGAAGATCTCGGGGGACATCTAGGTCAACTGGCATAATACAGTTCATAAAGAAAATGCTCTACATCCTACTTTTCGTGAGTAGCGGCTAGGGTCTTAAAAGCTTGTGAGCAGCCATCTAAGATACATCTACTGGTCCCACCCCATCCAGAGCAAAGGGTAATTAAGAAAACCAAAGACACAAGGAAAATATTAGCTGAAAGGACAAAAGAACCACATGAACCACAGCCTCCACTGACCCAAGCCCAGAAGAACTAGACAGTGCCCAGCTATGCGGTGTGATTAATTACTTTTGTGTGTGGTCTTTCAAGTCATGGTCTTGTAACTCCCACCCAGGTGGTTGTGTATAATAGGGTAATTGTGGCCTAACAAGGGGATTGGTCAGTTTTGTCTCAAAAGAGAGCTAATTCCAGAGCAGAGAGGAGAAGCCACCACCAAGGAAGGAGAGACCAGCAGAAGGAGACCGCATGGTGGGCTTCCTGGCCCACAGAGAGAGAAAGATGAGTGCCTTTGGGCAGAGAACAAGGGCCAGAGAGAGGACTGCCTGCAAGCATGGCTGGGAAGAAGCTATCCTGATGAAAGAACTGTATCTTGAGTGTTTCTGAGCCTGAACTGTAACTGTTACTCCCCTAATAAACCCTATAATTGTGAGTATGGTCTGTGAGTTCTGTCTGGCCATTGCAATGAACTACTGAACCCAACAGAGTGCTGTGGGAGGGACAGCTGGTGTCAGAATTGGTAAAGACAGCAGAGAGAGGCAGTATTTGTCTGATCCCCTCCAACTTCCCCACCACACCCCCCTAAGAAGAATCAGCCTTAGGCTGCTGATCTTGATTCTCCTTCCCTTTCATGAAGTTTGAGGTCAGACTCTGCCTTCAAGCCATTTTTACAGACTACCACCACAGACTGCTCTGACAGGGATCACAACAGAGAGTTCCAGACAGAGCGTGAGAAAAATGTAGAACAAAATTCAAATTCACAAAAAAAAAAAAACACTTGATTTACTGGTCTGACAGAGACTGGAGGAACCCCCAAGACTATGGTCCCCAGACACCCTGCTAACTCAGAACTGAAGCCGCTCCTGAAGCCCACTTTTCAGACAAAGATTAGACAGGCCCACAAAGAAAACAATAACACATGTGAGGAACACACTTCTTAGCCCAATCAAATATATGAGCCCAAATGGGCAACTCCTGCCCAAAGGTAACACCAGAAGGCAGGAAGGGAGAGGAAAACTGGACGAATGGACACAAGGAAACTGAGGTGGAAGGGGAAGTGTGCTGTCCCATGGCGGGTTGCAACCAATGTCACAAAACAATTTGTGTATAAATTTTTGAATGAGAAACTAACTTGTGCTGTAAACTTTTACCTAAAGCACAATAAAATTATTTTTAAAAAATCAGGGGAACCAGAAAAAAAAACAGTTGAAGACTTCAATACACCACTTTCAGTAATGGATAGACTACATAGAAGATCAATAAGAAAACACAAGACTTGAACAACATCATAAACAAGCTAGACATATATATTCAAGCTCCTTGGGTGCTACTGTATTGCACGCACAAACACACAGTTTCTTTAGTAATTTTTCATCTATAGGTTTTTCTTTAAAGAAGAAAATTGCTGCGTGGCACAATTAACTGTTCAATTATCTAAACACAGCAGTTAACAAAACAGCTAGATGTGGAGGCTTCCAGTGCAGCAAGGGGTCCTTTGGAAGGGAAGCCCAAAAAGAGGATCAGTACACTGACTTCCTGGGACGGCAAAGGATGAGGACAGAATACGCATTTCCTACTAAGACACAAGACCGGTAAAAAAAATTTAAAAGAAAAGGGAGCTAAGAAAACAGAAATGAGGCAAGGGTACCTCTTAATCATTGAAATCCCTAACTAATTTGCCAAAAACATATGGGAAGAAAATTTCCTTCCACTATTTTTCACAGCTATCGTGCTCTGGGACTGTCAGATATCACAGCCCCTTAAAGTCACCTAATGCACAATCCCTCTGGATTCTCATAACTACAGTTACAACAACCTGAAGAAACTCACAGATGACTTTTCTTCCAAGTTTATTGGAAGTCTCAATGTGAATCAAAGATACACAATCTCTCTCCATCTGATGTCAGTCTGAGTCATTCTGCTGTCTTTTAACTGCGCACAGAGCCTATCAACAATCTAGCTCTGCCTGGTCACACTTACCTAATACTTCTTAGAAAACACTCTGAAAAGCAGCACGCAGGGCCACAGCAGAGATGCTAATATACATTTTATCTCTAAAAATGAAAAGAACCCTCAAAACACAACACACACCCATAAACCTGCCTCAATGAAGTTACAACTCCCTATGAACCAGGAAATGTACTTCTCTACACTAATTTGTGGTCTCTTGACCACAGACCCACATAAATCTCAAACCAGCTCAGTTTTGGTCCTTAAGGTAAAACCATGAACACAGATTAAAGATGTACCATGTGAGGAAGGAAGCTATGGGGAAAAGATTAAAAAGAAAAAAATTTTTTGTTTCTGTATGTCATGGATTGAATTGTGTACCCCAAAAATGTGTGTATCAATTTGGCTGGGCCATGATTCCCGGTATTGTGTGATTTTCCTGTATGCTGTAAATCCTGCCTCAATGATGCTAATGAGGTAGTATGGGTGGCAGGTGTGTGAGGCAGGACTCAATCTACAAGATTGGATTGTATCCTGAGGCAATCTTTTGAGATATAAAAAAGAGAGAAGTGAGCAGAAAGACAAGGGGACCTCATACCATCAGGAAAGCAGTGCCGGGAACGGAGCGTGTCCTTTGGACCCGGGGTCCCTGCACGGTGAAGCTCCTAGTCCTGGGGAACACTGATGAGAGAGAAAGCCTTGCCCTGGAGCTGAGGTCCTGAATTTGGACTTTTAGCCTACCTGACTGTGAAGAAATAAATTTCTCTTTGTTAAAGCCATCCACTTGTGGTATTTCTGTTATACCAGCACTAGATGACTAAGACATTGCAGTTCATCTCTTAAGAATGTTCCCTCCCAAGGACTGAAACAGGATTACAAGAACTCAACTGAGGAGCCAATGTACAGATTATTTTTTTCTCTAACAAATTTAAAGCAATGTACAACAGTCACAGACACTTATCTCATAAGAAAAACACAACCATACTTATTAAACTTAAGGTGAGGTGGGTAGGGAAGAGGGAGGAAAGCACATTTCAGAAATGAGTTCTCAAACTAAAGCTCAGAACTGGTATCCAAAAGAAATGACTCAGACAGCACCTTTCCAAATGAGGAAGCTTTTCCACTCCTGGGCTACGCAGGAAAGAAGGTGGTAGCCACAGCACTGCTCCCTCAAACTCCTTTCCAGTCCCATTTTCCATTTCCAGTCTTGTTTATCAGACGTCATTTCTCAGGAATCAGAAATTATCACTATCACCTATAAGTTATTAATAGAGCTGGAAGTTATATCATTAAGCGAAGAAGAGGAATATTAGGAGTAGCTGCTTACATTGCAAGAAAGGAAGACGGATTACAAAAAAAAATCCATGGGAAGAAATTCTACTCCTCTCCCTAAGTAGTTCTTCATAAATTAATCATTATTTCTAAACTTAAATTGGACAGAAGAAATGAAGAGTTGATTTATCTTTCATTTTCCCCTTTACCTTCAATCTTTCCCTGTTCAAACCACAAGCAAAAACTCCAGCATCATAAAAGCTATTGATTTACCCTGTTAATTTGATTCTTTGTTTATTCTCTTGGGTTCTAAAAAAATCAGTTCTTTTTTCAGTCCAACAATTACTGTGCTTGATACTAACAGGTAAAAGGAAAGGAGGGAAGAAAACAAATTTAAAACTAAGCTTGGAATGCAGGCTTGAGCTCACACTGAGCATGTCCCTTCACAGTACAAGTACTAATGTAATAACTATGACTATTATTCAAATTTACACAGCAACCACTAAGGCCAATGATGAAGACATTGAAGATTTTACCTACTTCTGCAGTCTTAAATGGATCAAACATGCAATCAGGATGCACTGATAATTATTGGTGATTGGAATGTGAAAGTTGGAAACAAAGAATAAGGATCAGTAGTTGGAAAACATGGCGTTGGTGATAGAAACAATGCTGGAAATCCCATGACAATTTTGCAAGACCAACAACTTCTTCACTGCAAATATTTTTTTTAAACAACATAAATGGTGACTATATATATGGACCTCAAAGATGGACTACACAGGAATCAAACTGACTACAAGTGTGGAAAGAGACAATAGAGAAGCTCATTATCATTAGCCAAAATAAGGCCAGGGCCAACTGCAGAACAGACCACCAATTGCTCAATGCAAGTTGAAGCTGAAGCAAATTTAAACAAGTCCACAAGAACAGAAGCATGACCCTGAATATATCCCACCTGAATTTAGATATCATCTCAAGAACGGATTTGACACATTGAACATTAATGACCAAAGACCAGACGAGTTGTGGGGTGACATAAAGGACATCATACATGAAGAAAGCAAAAGGTCATTAAAAAGATATTAAGGAAAGGAAAGATCAAATGGATGTCAGAAGAGACTCTGAAACTTGCTCTTGAACGTAGAGTAGCTAAAGTGAATGGAAGAAATGACAAAGTAGAAGAGCTGAACAGAAGATTTCAAAGGGTGGCTCCAGAAGACAAAAAAGTATTACAAAGAAATGTGCAAGACTTGGAGTTGGAAAAACACCCTCAACATTTCTTAAGCTGAAAGAGCTGAGGAAAAAATTCAAGTCTCGAGTTGCGATACTGAAGGATTTTATGGGCAAAATATTGAACAACACAGGAAACATCAAAAGAAGATGGAAGGAATACACAGAGTCACTGTACCAAAAAGAATCGGTCGATGTTCAACCATTTCAGAAGGTAGCATATGGTCAAGAACCGATGGTAATGAAGGAAGAGGTCCAAGCTGCACTGAAGGCACTGGCGAGAAACAAAGCTCCAGGAACTGACAGAATACCAACTGAGATGTTTCAACAAACAGATGCAACAATGGACATGCTCACTCGTCTACACCAAGAAATTTGGAAGCCAGCTACCTGGTCAGCTGACTGGAAGAGATACATATTTATGCCCATTCCAAAGAAAGATGACCCAGCAGAATGCGGAAATTATCAAACAAAATCATTAATATCACACGCAAGTAAAATTTGGCTGAAGATAATTCAAAAACAGTTGCAGCAGTAATGCCAAAAATTCAAGCTGAATTCAGAAGAGGACGTGGAATGAGGGAAATCACTGTTGATGTCCGATGGATCTTGGCTGAAAGGAGAGAAGGTCAGAAAGATGTTTAACCGTGTTTTATAAAGTCATTCATTTGTGTGGATCATAACAAATTACGGAAAACATTTCGAAGAATGGGAATTCCAGAACACTTAATTGTGCTCATGAGGAACCTGTACACAGACCAAGAAGCAGTCATTTGAACAGAACAAGGGGATACTGCATGGTTTAAAATCAAGGAAAAGCGTGCGTTAGGGTTATATCCTTTCACCATACTTATTCAATCTGTATGCTAAACAAATAATGTGAGAAGCTGGACTATATAAAGAAGAATGTAGCATCAGGATTGAAGGAGGACCTTAATGAACCACCTGTAATATGCATATAACACAATCTTGCTTGATGAAAGTGAAGAGGACTTGATGCACTTAGTGATGAAAATCAAAGACAACAGCCTTTAGTATGGAATACACCTCAACATAAAGAAAACAAAAATCCTTACAACTGGACTAATAAGCAACATCGTAACAAACGGAGAAAACATCAAGGGTTTCATTTTACTTGGATCCATAATCAACGCCCATGGAAGAAGCAGTCAAGAAATTCACCTCATATGCATGCAAAAGCTGGACAATGAGTAAGGAAGACCAAAGAAGAATTCATGCCTTTGAATTAATGGTGTTGGTGAAGAATAACGAATATACCACGGATTGCCATAAGAACAAACAAGTCTGTCTTGGAAGAAGTACAACCAGAATACTCATTACAAGCAAGGATGGCAAGACTACTTCTCACATACTTTGGGCATGTTATCAGGAGGGACCAGTCCCTGGAGAAGGACATCATGCTTGTTAAAGTAGAGGGTCAGCAAAAAAGAGGAAGACCCTTGATGAGATGGACTAACAACAACAACAGACCTATACAGAACACTCCACCCAACAAAAGCAACATACAGATTCTTCTCAAGTGCATATGGAACATTCTCCAGAATACAGCATATGTCAGGCCACAAAACAAGTCTCAATAAAGTTTAAACAGCTGAAATCATAAAAGGTATCTTCTCTAAACACAACTGAATGAAACAAGAAATCAATAACAAAAGGAAAACTGGAAAATTCACAAATGTATGAAAATTAACGCACTATTAATTAACCACTGGATCAAAAAAAGAAATCACAAGAGAACTTAGAAAATACTTAGAGACAAATGAATATGAAAACATAATATACCAAAATTTTTGGGTGTCAGCAAAGACACCAAAAAGCATATACAAAAATATTCATAGCAACGTTATTTATAATAGCCAAAGTCTGGAGGAAGAGATGTTCGTCAACCAAAAAACAGAATAATCAGTTGTGGTAAATTCATACAATGGAATACTATATAGCAAAAGAAGAAGACTACAATGACATAGATGACTCTCATTAACAAAATATTAAGTAAAGTCTGACACAGAGTATACATAGCATATGATCCTATTCATCTATGGTTAAAAAAAAAACAAGCCAAACTAATCTAGCACAGAAATCTAGATAATATGTATCTTTAATGAGGCTGGATGGCATAATTAATTGAGATGAGATGCAAGGGGGCCTCTGAAGCCTATCAATGTTCCATTTCTTGACCTGGACAGTGCTCACACAAAGGTTGGCTCTGTAATAATACACCTCCAACATTTTGGAGCCGTGGTGGCGTAGTGGTTAAGAGCTTGGCTGCTAATCACAAAGGCTGCATATCTGAATCCACCAGCCACTCCTTGGAAACCCAATAGGGAAGTTCTACTCTGTCCTATAGGGTCACTATAATTCAGAATTGACTCAACTGCAATGACCTTGGTTTTTTGCTTTTGGGGGGCTTTTGGTTAGCAGTAGAGCCCTTTAACCACTGCACCACCAGGGCTCCTTTTTAAATCTTGCTTACACTCACTAAATCAGCACTTAGCCCAGTATGAATGATAATATTCTTAACTGTTTTTAACACACACCTTGGGTTTTCACAGCAGCCAAAACTCAATTCCTAATTATGCAAACATGTTGCGGCTGTAAAGCAGTGTAAATAACAAGATTAATGTTTCTGCCTACCAAAAGAAGTGTATTAAAAAGTGATCTGAATTTTTCCTACTTAAAAATACCGAAATTAGGGATCAGATTCAAGACATATCAACTTGCCTTAAAAATGACAAATCTGTCTGGTTCTGTTTTAAAACACAGAGAAATCAATCGTGGTGCCATTGTGATCCCTTTCCATGATGTACTAGTTATTAACACTAAGCCATTTAAACTTGAAGATCTCTTGTCTCATGTGTAAATGACCATACCCTTCCTGCTAATAAATATTTCAAGTACACTGGACAATAACTTTGCTGCTTCTACAGGACTACCCATGAATTAAGTAATTCTAGAACTCCTAAGATTTTAAAGACGAAAAAGGTACTTAAATAAAATCTAAATATAATACCTGAAAAAGCTGTAGTATGGTTAAGGTAAATGGACAAGGTCCTAAGCCAACAGTATTTCTAATACTAAAACAGTAGGTTCCTATCTTAAGTTTCCAGTAAAAAAAAAAAAATTTTGTCATATCTACTGTGTCAATTTGTATTATCTGCTCGAAAATCAACCATAAACTTATTCTTACATTTTCCTAGGGAAAAAAAATTTCAAGGAGAATAAGAGTTTACTGTTTTAGCCTTCCTACTAAATTTCTAAAGTATCCCCTCTTCTCCCACACCAAAGCTGATGAAAGAACAAGGGAAGAATACATAAAGAATATAAGGAGTCCTAGTGGTGCAGTGCTTAAATGCTTGACTGCTAACCAAAAGGCTGGCAGTTCAAACCCACCAGCCACTCCATGGGAGAAAGATGTGGCAGTCTGCTTCTGTAAAGATTACAGCCTTGAAAACCCTATGGGGCAGTTCTACTCTGTCCTACAGGGTCATCATGAGTTGGAATCAACTTGATGGCAATGGGTTTTTGGTCTGAACACAGAGAAATATAGTGGCTATCCTGAAAATCGAAGGAATATTTAGGGTGCTTAAACAACACACATTTTATAAAAAGCTGATTTCCCATCTCTACCTCTAAGAAAAAAAAAAATACATTGAAATAGCATATTTTAAAGGCCAACAGATAAAGGTTATATACTTCATTCAACTCAAAAACAGAGGAACAGTTATAAATATGGCAAATATTCTCAATAAAAATGACTCCATTAATAAAATGTCATGAAGACTACATAGCAATATGGAACAGATATTATAATATTAATGTTCTTAAAACACAAAATATAATACTTGGGTACTATGGTACCACTGAAAGTATATATGCAAATAACAAAAGACTAACAGAAAACAGAAAAAATTAGTATTTAAGGTGAATAAATCCTTCAGTGTTGCTAACTGTTCTAATGATAAAACCAGAGACAAATAAGTTATGGAAGAATGAAAATGTCTGTAAATACCAAACCTTGGCCCTACGTTAGAAACTGGCTATGCAAGCAATATGACCAAAAAAAACCAAACCCTGGCCGTTGAGTCGATTTCGACTCATAGCAACCCTACAGGACAGAGAACTGCCCCACAGCGTTTCCAAGGAGCAGCTGGTGGAATCGAACTGCCGACCTTTGTTTAGCAGCGAAGCTCTTAACTACTGCGCCACCAATATACAGGAGTTAAACTGAAAAGAACAACACATTAAATGACACCATGAGAACAGAAATGTAAAACTCCAGAATTTGGGAAACTACAAAACAACCAGACTTCTTAAACAAATAAACTGCCAGAAAATCAAAACAAAACAAAAAAAAATAGTGGAAGCCTATGGATTAAAAGATTCTTGAGAGGCATACTAACCACTGCAGTGTACAGACCTTATTTGGATCCTAATACAAACAAATTACCAAAAAAAAAAAGTCTCAATCAGAATTATTTGAACGCAAGCTGGCTATCTGATGTTACTAAGAAGTTCTTCTTGGTATTTTATGGGCGTAACAATTTTTTTTAAAAGGTTTGTATCTTGAAAAAAGAAAAAAATACAAAGAAACACAATCTGGCAGGTTTTTCTGGAAAAGGGAAAAAAAGGAATAAGCATTTACTATTGTTTTTAACAACATAATTAATGAACACTATTTAATCAATTTGATTCCTGTGTATCCCATCTGGTGAGGTCCACATGTCTAAGTCGTCATTTATGTTGTTTAAAAAGGTACCTGCAATGAAGAAGTCGTTGGTCTTACAAAGTTCTACCATGCGCTCTCCAACAACATTTCTATCACCAAGGCCATATTTTCCAACTACCAACCCCTTTGTTTCCAACTCTCGCATTCCAATTGCTAGTAATTATCAATGCATCTTGATTGCATGTTTGATCCACATAAGACTGCAGAAGTTGGTAAAAAATCTTCCATTTCTTCATCTTTGGGCTGAGTGGTTGGTGTGTAAATTTGAGTAACAGTCACATTAACTGATCTTCCTTGTAGGTCTATGGATATCCTATCTCTGACAGTGTTGTACTTCAGTACAGATCTTGAAATGTTCTTTTTGATGATCAATGCGATGCCATTCCTCTTCAATTTGTCACTGCTGGCATAGTAGATCATATGACTGTCTAATTCAAAATGGCCAATATCAGTTCATTTTAGCTCACTAATGCCTAGGATATCGATGTTTATGCATTCCATTTCTTTTTCGATGATTTCCAATCTTCCTAGATTCACACTTCGTACATTCCACGTTTCAATTATTAATGGATTTTTGCAGCTGTTTCTTCTCATTTTGAGTTGTGCCACAACAGTAAATGAAAGCTTAACTCCATCCACATCATTAAGGTCAACTCTACTTTGAGGGGGCAGCTCTTCCCCAGTTTTATTTTGAGTGCCTTCCAACCGAAGGGGCTCATCTTCTGGCACTATATCAGACAATGTTCTGCTGCTACTCATAAGGTTTTCACTGGCTAATTTATTTCACAAGTAGACCACCAGGTCCTTCTTCCTAGTCTGTATTAGTCTGGAAGCTCAGCTGAAACCTGTCCACCATGGGTGACCCAGCTGGAATTTGAACACCGGTGGCATAGCTTCCAGCTCACAGGAACATGCAAGCCCTCACAGTTCGACAAACCGACAGACACAACTGGACTAACAAGCAACATCGTGATAAATGGAGAAAATATTGAAGTTGTGAAGGATTTCATTTTACTTGGATCCACAATCAATGCCCACGGAAGCAGCAGTCAAGAAATCAAACGATGCACTGCACTGGGCAAATCTGCTGCAAAAGATCTGTTTAAAGTGTTAAAAAGCAAATACGTCACTTTAAGAACTATGTGTGCCGACCCAAGCCATAGTGTTTTCAACCGCCTCATATGTATGTGAAAGCTGTACAATGAATAAGGAAGACCAAAGAAAAATTGATGCCTTTGAATTATGGTGCTGGTGAAGAATACCGAATATACCAGGGACTGTCAGAAGAATGAACAAATCTGTCTTGGAAGAAGTATAGCCAGCAGGCTCATTAGAAGCAAGGATGGCGAGACTTCATTTCACATCCTTTGGACATGTTATCAGGAGGGACCAGTCCCTGGAGAAGGACATCATGCTTGGTAAAGTCAAGGATCAGTGAAAAAGAGGAAGACCCTCAACAAGATGGATTGACACAGTGGCTACAACTAGGGGCTCAAGCATAACAACGATTGTTTAAGGATGGCGCAGGACAGGGCAGTGTTTCGTACTGTCATACGTGGGGTAGGTATGAGTCGGATCTGACCTGACAGCACCTAACGAGAACAACAATTACTTAACAATTTAAAATGTTCGAAAACTGAAATTAAGGTTAATTATTGGTATATTAAGGTTTAAGCACTTGGTGGCTCGAACTCACCCAGTGAGTGGCTCCACAGGAGAAAGACCTAGCAATTTGCTCCCATAAAGATTACAGCCTACAAAATCTCATGAGATAGTTCTACTTTGTCACATGGGATCGCTGTGTTGAAAACTGACTCAATGGCACCTAACAACAACAACAACTGGTACATTACACAGAGTATAAATAATTTTATTGGGAGAACAATATAAATTATGCACAAATGGTCACACTGTAAATAGATATGCACTAATCTAAAAATTGAAGAGTTGATTTATTTCTACTTTAAAATGTCTACTCTAAAACTGGTAAAAAATAATTTAGGGCCTTGATAAAATTAATTGCAAAGTAAATAAGACTGAAATATTTTAACTGAAATTACAGGAGGTTGAAAATAGAGTATTTCTCAGCACATGAAGAAATTACTTATCTTTGCGGGAACATAAGAAATAACACACAAAAAAAAGACCAAATGTAGTAACATTTTAAATATTTGTAAAAATAAAACTTACAAAGGAAAAATAAACTACCAGGTTAATAACTGTATCATATAAAGAATTCATTCAAGCATATAAGATATTAAGGCTTCATTCATTCATTCACTGAACTAATACTGTTTAACACCTACTATGTACTAGCCATTGTTCTAAGAGCCTGAGAAGAATGAATCAGAATAGTAATTATCTGGTATATTATACTAGAGGGGGGATTACTGACCAGCAGGGGACATGAGAGAGCCTACTAGGGTACAAGAAATGTTCTATAGCTTGACCTGAGTGGTGGTTACTCAAGTGTATACATACATAAAAATGTGTTGAACCATACACTTAAGATTTGTGTATTTATGTTGTACATCAATTTTTTTTTTTTTAACTCATTCATGTTGCCATCCACCATTACTAACTGTTCTTGTTTATGCTACAGTGAAACCTGTGATAGCCATCTGGACGGGGACTGCCTTGTTTTTCTGGGTCTCACAAGTCTTCCACATTTGATAGAATGTAGTCACCACTTTTCTATCACTGTCTGTTTAGTGGGAAATATCTGAGTTTTCCTTCTCTGACAGGTTTCTGCCTTACTCAAATTCCAGCTTTTGCAGGTTTTACTTTACTTCAATACAAATTCAAGGAACCCTGAAAGAAATTACTGGCCTAGCTGAAGAGGCACATGTCTCATTGTGATGACTGATGTTTTAAATAACTCAGAGGAGAAAATACATGTATGCATTAAAAAGAATATTTCCATTAATAGGCAATTAATTACACTGTTGAATTCTATTTATCAACATATAACAAAAAAGTATTTACTGAACATTTTCTAATGTTTATTTCTCCATCAGCCACATAACTATGCTACCAGATATAAATATTTTTCTTTGTATCAGTGTTTGTCATGGTCACTGGTCTATCAGCTTCAAAATTTTTGCCAATGTACTACTAGATACAGTTGTTTACTTAGCTTTTTTACTCATTTTAACTTTAATTAGCCTTATCTAATAAAGTCCATGAATTTTCTGGTTTAAGCCACAAATTCCATTTTTTCTAATACACACTATAATATATATATAAAAAAAAAATCTCTTGGTCGTTGAGTCAATTCCAATAGAGGTGGGACTTCAATCGAGGTTTACTGACAGCAAGTCTAACATTCTTTACATATATCTTATCATACTGCATCAGGACAGGGAGAGTGAATGCCTCAAGAGCTGATATGGTGATGAAACAGTGTATGGAAGGGACTCCCAATACTTTGTACAGTGGTGTGAGGTGACTTTAGCTGGTATACAGATGAACATTTTTAATTTTTAAAGTTATACATTATACTTATGATATAAGGGTACTAGGAAAAATAAACATTAGAAAATGGAGAAATAAACATTAGAAAAAAGTTAAGTAAATACTTTTATGTTATATATTGATCAACAGAATCCAGCAATTTATTATACTTATAAGTATAATATATAACTAAATATATAGCTTTAAGGTCTTATGGAGCCCTGGTGGTACAGTGATTAAGAGCCACAGCTGCTAAACAAAAGGTCAGCAGTCTGAATCCACCAGCCGCTCCTTGGAAACCCTAGGGGGCAGTTTTACTCTGTCCTATAGGGTTGCTATGAGTCAGAATCGACTTGACAATGAGTCTGGCTTTTTGTTTGTTTCAGTTATCTCATCCACACCAAGTCCCAAGGGAATGATGAGGATGAGCCCAGATCATACTTGCAGAACAGGAGAAGAACTCTTGAGTTTAGGGAATCCAGATTTTTTTTTTTTTTTAATAATAGGCAGTAAGCAAGGCTGTGTCTGCTCAGGAGAAAGACAATACCTCTGTCTTCCAAGGCTATTCACTACGCAAACATCCTTGAAAAGATACTCCAGGAAAAAAGGGCAGTCAGTGCTTTACTTGCAAGATATACATTAATACAGGAGACTGACAGAGGACAGTCTTCCAACAATCTGTTCATAACCTTTTCTAGTTCACTACTACCTAATACAACACTCTGTAATACTTCACCTTGTACTAGAAGATCAGGTAATCAGTGGTTCCATAAGCCATTCCTAAGAGACTTCCTTTTGCAAATGGCTACTGGGAGTTGCGACTGAATTTTTCTATCTGCTTTTAAACAGTTTGAGAAATCAATTTAAATATAAATCACACCTTGTCAAGTCCAGTCTTAATTACTTAATGCTTTCTGCATTAAAGTTAACCATCACCCAAAAAGTTTCAAGAATTATTAAACGAATTGAGTGACTGCAGTAGAAAGGGTACATCCTCCTAAAATAATAGGTATCAAATTTTTATGCAAATAATAATGCGCACCTTCTACGTTTGTCAACTGTGCCCACTGTGAGCTATTTTCATAAGCATGCTATGCTAACTTTTTTTTTTACAGCAACATGTAAAAAAAAAACTGGCATAGCAGCACTCATGAAAATACCTCACAGGGGAGGGAAGACGCAGTTGGTAAACAAAAGTGGAAGGCATGTGTTATTTGTGTAAAAATTGAGTACTTGCCACATCAACCCAGAAAGCCCTAAAAGAGAAGGAAGTATAGCAGAATCACCTCCTATACAGCATGCTATTCTTTAAGCCACCTCAGCAAAGGCCCCTTGTTTGCCTACAAAAGTTCAGCAACTTTATACTTCCCCACATTTTCTCATCTCCCCAACTCTCTCAAGCTATACCACAATTCTATGTCTGAGCCACAAAGGACGCCACAGTCTAAGAGAGGGGTAGTATAATCTACCTCTCTAAAAAAGCAGTACAAAGTTATTATACCACTACTTCATTTCATTGTACCTTACTTTTTTTCTACTAAGCCAGAGCTAAAATATCATGGTGAAATTCAAATTTGAGAAACTTTTTTTAAGGATTCTAAGTTCTTTCCTACTGCACTATGGATTTCTGCCTAGGGACAAAAAAATTTTTAAGCATTTACAAACTATAATCAAAAACTGAACCAGAATATTAAGGTCCATACTATAAGGCACACAAGATAATGCTGAAGCTTCAGCAAACGGCATTCAAACATTTAAAACTGGAATTCCTGCTAATTCTCTTCTTTTAGGAGTCTGTTAACATCTCCTTCCAAAAACAAATTAAGTTAATAAGTGAATATGTGAAAACTTAATAAAAGCTTAGAAGGTATATCAAATTAAGAAAACCAGCTGAAACTGTCTGATACCCTAAGACATGAAATAACTTAATGTTTTTATTTATTTTAGAACAGCAATGCCTCTCTAGCTCTGGATCACCCACCTATCTAGTACCGCATAAAAGAGGGGATTTTTTTTTTTTCTTATTTAAGCCTCTGTTTATTTGGCTGTTAAAAAAGCAGATCTATGTCTGAACTGATACATCACACAAGGCCTCTCTGTGGAACAGAGTTGAAGGAGCTGGTAGGGGAAGAAAGTTTCACACCACAAAGTCCAAGGTAAGAACAGGCTAAAGGTCAGTATGGCTAAAGCACAGTAAATAATGAAGAGAACTGCCCAAGATGAAGATGTAGAGACAGGCAAGTAAAAAGTCTGGATTTTATTCACAGTGCAAGAGGAAGCCAATGAAGGATCTGCGCGGCTGGGACATGATCAAATTTATATTCTAAGATACATTACTAATTGCTTTAAATGCATTACCTCAGTAATCATCATAACAACACTATATATGGTAAGTAATGTCATATTAGCCCCATTTTCAAGATGACAACACTGAGGCTCAGAAAAGTGAAATAACTTGCTGCTTGCTCATTCTGCACCAGCCACTCCAGCCTCAATGTATTCCTTTTAACGTGTCAAGCAAATTTCCACAGGGTATTTGAATCTGCTGTTCTTTGACTAAAACACTCTTCCTCAGAGCTCACTCCCTCATTTCTTCCAGGTCTCTCTGCTGAAACCACCTTATCAAGATTTTCTCTGACCATATAAGCTATAACTGCAAAACAGGGACCTACCTTGCCCAACTCCCTATTCTTTTTACCCACTTTCTTCTTCATAGCACTTACCACCTGACACATTACAGAATTTTTATTGTTTGTAACCTCAAGTAGAATTTCAGCTCCCTGAAAAAAAGGAGTTTGTTTTGTTGATGAAGATATTCACAACAACTAGAACAGTGCCAGGTACACAATGCACCAAAACCAAACCTGCTGCTATCAAGTCAATTCCAACTCATAGTGACCCCAAACAATACAGCAGAACTGCTCCACAGTTTCCAAGGAGCGGCTGGTGGATTCGAACTGCCGACATTTTGGTTAGCAGCTGTATCTCGCTGTAGCTCGTAACCACTGCGCCACCAGGGCTCCAGGTACATGGTTAGAAAACCATATTTGTATGTAGTTTCTAAACAAGAGTAACAGGCTTTCTTTTTCTTATAATCATCACCATGATCCTTAACACTGAGGTTCTTATACTTTTTAAAATCACATTATCATCTTTTATCACTTAATTATCATAATAAAGCCACTCAAAGAAACTGAGCTACTTAAGCAATACCATTCTCCTTTTTCTTAGCTAGCTTCCAAACAGGTCAACAATCTTGATTTGACTTTCAATAATTGTTATTGGTTACAAAGTGCTTCCTCCATCTTTCAAGTGAGGTCCAAATAAGGTTATAAAAACTAATTCTTAAAGAGCAATTATTTGTACTTTTCAGCAGGCAGGTTCTTGGCAAACCTACATGGATTCAAGAAATGGAGAGGGAGGATAGAGAATAATATTTACTAAGACCCGAAAGAAAACAAACAAACCCATTTCCGACAAGTCAATTCTGACTCACTGTAGCCCTACAGGACAGAGCAGAACTGCCCACAGGCTTTCCAAGGAGCAGTTGGTGGATTTGAACTGCTGACCTTTTGGTTAGCAGCCAAGCTCTTAACCACTGCGCCACCAGGGCTCCTTACTAAGACAAGGCATGTCAAATTGAATCAATATGGAAAGACTATTGTGCATACAGACGTAGAACACTTGGAAGCCTTCCATACTGGGTGAAAATAGCATAACTGAGTGTGAACAGATCATCTAGTGACACTTAAAATCTAACCCAGTAACCCTGACGGTAGAGTAATCGTTTAAGCCAAAAGACTACTGGGCACTAAAACTACTAACCAAAAGATAGCATGAAGACTGACAAATATATTCCTTAAAATTTTTCTTTTCTAAACAGACATCTTTGTTTTGTTTTGGACTGTTCTGAGGCACTATAGTGGCTAAAAAAAGAAAAAAAAATCTGAGCTCACTAAATTGAAGTAGTATTCTCATTTCTTTAATATTCACCCCAATAAAACCAGGTGGTATCATAAAAAGAAGTGTACTTAATATATTCCAGAAAATACTATACTGGTGAAAAAGTCACTATAAATTACCTATTAGGAGAAACTATTTGAAGTTGCTAAAAATCAGTCAACTTAGACTTTTTTCATTCTGTATTTATTAAAAATGATCTCCTTGCTAAAGAGAAAAGACCAGAAGAACTAGATGGTGCTCGCTACCACTACCGACTGTTCTGACCAGGAACTCAATGGATAATCCTGGATAGCTTGAGAGAAAAATGTAAAAGAAAACTTAAATTCCTAAAAACAGGCCAGACTTGCTGGACCAGTAGAGTCTACCTGAACCCCTGAGACCAGTGCCCTGAGATACTCTTTAAACTTGGAACTCAAACCACTCCCAGAGGTCACCTTTCAGCCAAATGACAGATTGGCTTATAAAATATATATCACCCGTGAGTTACTGTGTGCCTCAAAACAATCATCTAGATGAAACCAAATCATAAATATTTACCTTAAAACAAAGACAAGAAGGCAAGAGGGGACAGGGTAGCTAGATTAATGAAAACAGAACAACCAAAATGGAAATAATGAGAATGCTGATACATTGTGTAAAAGTGGCACGGGGGCAATGTCTGACCTCTTCCAACCCCACATGGGGGGGAAGGAGAACCAAGATCAACAGCACAAGCCTGACTCCCATGAGGTGAAGGCCAGACAAGCCTCCTCTCTCCGCCATCTTTACTAATTCTGACACCAACGGTCCCTCACACAGCACTCTCTACTTCTCTGCTGGGTTTGACAATTTATTGCAATGGCCACAAAGAACTCACTGACCATATTCACAATTATGGGGTTTATTAGGGAAGTAAGTTACAATTCACACTCAGGAACACTCAGGATACAGTTCTTCCATCAGGATAGCCTCTTTCCAGCCATGCTCGCAGACACGCCTCTCTGTGGCCCTCAGTCTCTGTCCAAAGGCACTCAGCTTTCTCTCTCCGCGGGCCAGGAAGCCCACCACACCATCTCCTGCTGCTGAGTCTGTCCTGCTGGTGTCTCCTCCCTTGGTGGTGGTGGGCTCTTCCTCTCTGCTCTGGAATAGGCTCTCTTTTAAGGCAAAACTGACCAATCTCCTTGGTAGGCCACAATTACGCTATCACGCAGTTACCGTCAGAGTTACAAGACCATGGCTAGAAAGGTCACATACAAAAATAATCAATTGCACCACGTATTGTGAAGAATGTAACCAATGTCACTGAACAATGTAGACAGAAATTGTTAAATGAGAAGCTAATTTCCTGTGCAAACTATCACCAAAAGCACAATGAAATATTAATTTAAAAAAGACCTCCCTTCATCACACAGTAATAAATCCAGAACATTTTATAAAATATGTACTGTTCAGGTGCTGAACTGAAACATCCATTGATGTGAGAATAAAAACTGTCTCCCTAACCAGTACCTTTATACTAAAGCTACCCAAGATGAATCAAAGGGATAAAGTGCACCCTATCTATATCCAATAAATAAAGAACAATGTACATATTTCTGACAACTTTTCATGCTAACCTATGGAAAAAAAAATCTGAGGAACAGTATAGGCTCAACAAAATAATGTTTTGAGATTGCTAAAATAAGTAAATTATAGAGGGCGGAATGTGTTAAAACAGATATTCAAATTTTCCAGATACCCTCAATTCCTCAAGATTTATTAATTCTCCTCTTAACAGTATGTGATCCTCTATTTGATTCCAGAATCTTAAGCATCACTGGAACTTTATCATACTAATATACTTAAATATACAGTACAATAGGTTTATTATTTTAAAAGGCTGCAGTTTAAACAGTAAAATAAAAATAGAATAATAGAAATATAACAAGAGTTCAACATATCTCCCATTACAACATTCTTTTCCCGTTCCTTCACAAGTTATTACTTAGTTTTTTAAAAAAATCAGAAAACTAAAACCCCTTATTTTTCCTTAGAGTTTGTTTTTACCTTTAAAATTCTCAATTCACTATCAAATTCACCAACAGAGAGGAGAAAAATCTTTTAGTCATCCTCTAGTCACTAAACCCATAAGTCTGACGAATTAAAATCCTATAACTCATATTACCCGACAGTAAAATAGGGTGCAAATACTGTATTTGTTGAATTGAGTGCTTTAAAAGATACATTTAATTTTTTTTATTACAATTCATTAGATTAAAAAAAAATCAAATGCATTGCTGTTGAGTCGATTCCGATTCATAATGACCCCACCTAACAAAGTAGAGCTGTCCTAAAGGGAAGGAGCGGCTGGCAGATTTGAACTGCTGACCTTTTGGTTAGCGGCCGAGTTTTTAACCACTGTGCCACCAGAGCTCCTTCATTAGATTAACAATGACAAATTCCTTCATTAGTGATGTCATCATTTATCCAATCTCAAGGGCTAGGGAATTCTGCGTTGATAATATTAAATAAATCCTTCTTTAATACCCTTTTCCCTTGATTTCTAAGACACATGATCTTCTAGTTTTTTCTTCCTATCCTACTTCTCTGGTCAGTACTTCACAGTAACCCCGCTCTCGCCTGCTCTACTCAATGATGTTGTTTTCCCATCTCTCTTCTGCCTTCTCCTCATTCTAGACATCCCTGGTTTTAATTGCTATTGTAGATTGATTATTCCCAATCGTATCTCTAGCCACATACATCCAACCGCCTACTGAGCAGCTCTACTTTGAAGTACCTTTGGAACCTACTACTCAACTTGTCCAAAATGAAACTCTCATCTTCTTTACACTCAAATGTGCTTCTTCATCTGTATTCTCCATACCCTACTTTTAACTTCCTAGATTCTTACCACCTATCCTACTACTACTACCTTGGTTCTGGCTCCCATCATGTATAACTTGGATTCCCATTGCCATCAAGTCTATTTCGATTCATATTGACACCATTGGGTTTCCAAGGCTGTAAACCTCTACAGAAGCAGACTGCCACATCTTTCTCCCACGGAGCTGCTGGTGGTTTTAACAGCTGATTTTTCAGTTGGCAGTCAATCACTTTAACCACTGTGCCACCAGGGCTCCTATAACTTGGATTAGTGTGCCTTCCATGATTTCAGATTTGCACCACCAATATTACTTCTATAATACGAATCTGATCATGTCATTTCCCTTCTCAAATTCTTTCAAAGAATTCTCATCACCTTAGTTATTCCATAAACCCTTCGTGATATGGCCCGTGTGCAGCCATTCTGCTTTCTGTGTCGCAGCCATGCTGAACTACTTGAGGCCTTCTCTTACCTCCACAATTCTGTTTCTATGCTACTATCTATGCCATAAAGACCTTCCCCTATTCTTTACTGTCCTAATGCCTACTTCTTACTCAACACTTTGTTCAAGTATTCCCTCTTCTGGGAAAAAAAGATGATCCCTCCAGGTTGGGCCAGATGCTCCTTCACTCTGTTTCTGTATTTACCTCTATACTAATGCTTGTCACAAATCACAAATTCTGTTTCCTCCATTATATTTTTAGCTTTTCTCCTCCATTAAACTTTTTTGCAGCAATCCTGTAAATTCCATAGACAAAAAAGTATGCTAGCTCTTACTTATTTTTGAAACCTCAGCATCTCGCATAGTACCTGACACACAGCACTGAAAAATTCACTAAATGAATAAAAGAAACGAAGAAAAAAATTCTTAAAAGTAATTAAGCGTAGATAATTTAAATCTTCTATTCAATTAAGAGTATGAACAAAAGACAGAGGAAAAGCAACTAGAGTATAAAGCAGACCAGTTGTCATGGACATTTAATAAATGCTACATTATGATCGCAGCAAATCTACAAAGGCTGAAAAGATTGGGTTTAGCCAAGAAATAGTTAATCTTATGTTATAAGAGTAAAGAAATGCTATATCAACCCAGAAACTATAGCAGCAGTGGATGGATTTTTGTTTGTTTGTTTAACCTGTCCAGATCCATTTGCCCTTCTTCTGATAGCAAGCACCTTAATCTTCCTTTGAAGAAAGCATTCTTCCTTCAATGTATGCAATCTTGGTACCCTTCCCTCTCCTAGCAAAGAGTGGGCAAAAAACCCAAGCCAAGCCAATTAGTCCCTGTCTGTCTCACTCTAAGAAATGTGAACTGTGAGCAGAGTGGTTACATAAATGGAAAAACAATTACAGAAGATCTATCTATCCTAATGGAGATTTCATAAACACTGTCCATCATTTCCTGCTCTCTAGACCCCTGGAGCTGCTTAAGTGCCTGTTCTTTTTAAAACTCAGTTCTTCAGCTTTTACTTCAAGAGTGTGAGCTTATCATCCCAGTAAATTATTTATGTCAGCCAAAACTTCCTATTGCTTGAACCAAAGAACCCTAAATGAATATACTCTTTCAGTCATTTATAACCAAAATAGGCTAATTTGGAATAAGGAAACAAAATATAAGTTAATTTCAATATATTTTAAATGAATTTACATAAGCAAAATCAATGTTAGATCTAGAATATAAAATACCATATATGTTATCTTAAAAAAAAAAGACAATAGCAATTCACCTCTGTATTTTAGCTAGGTGTTTTAACTCCATTAAATAAGATCTATCATATTAACATACAAGATCAGGTTTTTATTAGAATCATAAAGAGAAGAAACTGCATTTAATCAGAAATGTGATCTCTACCTCAATTTGTTTGGATCCTACTATTCAAGGTGCTTCCTCTGGAGCTCCTGCTTTATTTCTTCTCAACTACTATCAAATGAAGGATTTGTGGTCAAGTGCATGATTAGTTCTAAGAGGAGAGACATATCTAAAAATATCTATTTGAGCAGGTGACTGACATTTCCATTTGTCTGCCTGATCTCATAAACTACTGCAATCTTTTTGAAGTAAATATAGTAGCAGACAAAGCGAGTAATGACCAATCCTACTAAGGCACTTGACCACCATCAGCCTTTATCAATAGCTTAAAAAAGGGAAACACAGGTGTTCAGAGAGAGACTCCACTTCTACCTGTTGCTCAAATTCCAAATTATGTCCAGTGCAAATCTCAGAAACATCTGTCAAAGGAGAAATTTGAGTTCAGTAGGAAGAAAAAATATACATGTATCTCTACTATAGCATAGGACTTATTATTCACCAGAACAAGTTAATTAAAATGCATAACCAAAATCCATCAACATTTCTACATGTGAGAAATGAGGACAAGAGATTGCAAAATAAACAGAAGATAAAATTCCTATCTAGGAAAATACACAGTTGATTGGAAGGACCAAAAATACACATGAATTAAACATGAATAAATAACTGAATGTCTTACATTTACCTTTTCCCACATTATTTTTACACTAAATTAAGGTAGTTTAAGAAAAGAAGAAAAATGAAAGCATCTGGCTGCTGTTTTGTAACGAACAATGGTATTCATCAATCTGAAGCTTTTTTACTTTCATTTACATGGTATTCAAAAACTAAATTAAATGCAATCTGTATCTAACATTTTTTCTTACTTCAACATGTTCCTAAGAAGCACACACTACAGTTTTGGCGACTAACATATAGAGTTCCTCAAATGTTTATACGAAGGATTGCTTAAGGCAAAGCTAGGATGCTTCTGTTAAAGAAAAATAGGAGAGGGAAAAAAGAAACCTATGATTTTAAAATAACTGAAAAATGTTAGAATTTCCTCTCAAATTTCAGAACAGTATTTAAACACCTGACTATCGGTACACACTTTTAGCCCCAATTTGTTGACATTCTCAAAAATCAAACAGTATACCATTGGAACCTAGAGCTGTTTACTACTAATGATAGCAAAGGGAGAATACCAAAGGAAGAACTCTGAGTGATACCTAATTCCTTCTGGCCAGCTGAAAGTACTTAGCTTCTTCCTTACTACAAACAATATCTATCCTGGAAAATACCAAGCACAAAACCCCTGTTGATGGCAACAACTTTGAAGGCAGAAATCAACAAAAACAGAACAAACAAAAATCAACAACACACATACACACACAAGCAATGAAGGCAACAGATTAAATTATACAAAGATTTTATTTCTACTTTCAAAATGATATTGAGTTGGAGGATTTACACTGCCTCTAAGACTTATTATTAAAAACAGTCAAGAGATTGTGTTATTGGTATACAGCACAGATATCAATGGAACAGAACATGGAGTCCAGAAATGGATGCACACATACACGTCAACTGATTTTCAAAATGGTGAAAGGAAATCCAATGGAAAAATTAAAATACTTTCAATAAGGTTAATAATACTATAAAACTTCTAGAATGAAACATGAGAGAAAATCTTTGCAACCTTGTGGTGGGCAAAAATTTTTTAGGAGACAAAAAACCATGAACCATGAAAGAAAAAATTGGTAAAATAGACTTTTATCACAATTAAAAACTGCTCTTCAGAAGACAAGCATTAAGAAAATGAAAAGGCAAGCCACAGAGTGAGAGAAAATACACATAATACAAGAAAAATAACAAGGATCCAGATCATACAAAGAACTCTTAAAAGTGAATAAGAAGACAACATAATTTTTAAATGAAAAAAGATTTAAACACTTTACAAAAATAGATACAAATGACCAATAAACCCATGAAAAGATGCTCAACATCACTGGTCATCAAAGAAACGCAAATCAAAAACCACAACGAGACATTACTGCACAAACATTAAAACAGCTAAACTTTTAAATAACTGACAATGTAAGTGTTGCCGAGTATGTGACGCAACTGGAACTTGCAAAGATTGCTGGTGGAAATGCAAATGGTATAGCCACTCTTAGGTATTTATCCAAGAGAAATAGAAGTATGGCCACCAAAAGATCTGTACACAGATTTTCATAGCAGCTTTATCTGTAATAGCCAAACCGGGAAACAAATCACATGTCCACCAACAGGTAAAATGCATAAATGAATTGTAGTATATTCACTTATACAATGCAGTACTAAACCAAAAACCAAATCCATTGCCGCGTGTTGATTCCGACTCATAGTGACCCTATAGGACAGGGTAGAACCACCCCAGAGGGCTTCGAAGGAGCGGCTGGTGGATTCGAACTGCCGGCCTTTTGGTTAGCAGCCAAGCTCTTAACCACTGCGTGACCAGGAATACTATCCAGTAAAAAACAATTTCAAAAACAGCTGCACAGAAACAGCTAGACAAGACTACATACTCTTTTAATATGAAACTGAAGAACAGAAAAAAACAATCTACAGTGACAGAATCCACATCAGTGGTTGCCTGGGGGAAAGGGGAAAAGGAGGAGAGATTAAGTGCAAAGGAACACAAGGGAATTTGGGTGGAGTAATATAAATGTTCTATATACTGATCGTGGTGGTAGTTACATGGGTGTATAATTTTCCAAAATGCATCAAACTAAACCCTTAAAATGGGTGCATTTTCTTCTATGTAAATTATATCTGAATAAAGTTGTTTTTTTTTTTTCTAGTTAAGTGCTATTGATGGGTGGAGTGGGAGAGAACAGGGAAAGAAAGAATACAGAAATAGAAAAAGCCAGAATGATATTGTAGAAAGCAATGTTTTTAAAATCAAAAACCAGTTCAAATTCAGCACAGCTAAAACAAGTGTAACTGAGAAAATTTATTTAGTTTCATCTGTAAAATGGGAATAACTCACAGGATAGCTATGACAATTATATGAGATCTTTCATCTTAACACTATTTTTGGTATGTCACAGAAACATAACTCACATTAGTTGAATCTGTATCCATCCATGTTAAGTATTAAAGTAAAAACAAGAAAAGTGACAGTTACACGGAGTAAATCATGAAAGAATTTCTGGACTAAATAATTTTAGATGCCAGTTTTAAAAGAAGGAAAGGAAATGGATGGAAAGGAAGGGGGATACTGCAGGTGGAGGGAATGGTAATGTGAAGAACAGAGGCAGAAAGAAGCAAGTCAAGTAGGAGATGGCAAAATTCATCTGCCTGTGGCAGCAAATCCATATAAGGGAGTAACAAAAAAAACAGGATAATCTTCCCATCCGACGCAAATATTCATTCAAATTTTACAGCAGGATCCAGAATAATTTCATCCAGTTGATGCTATGATACAAGCTAAATACATTCAATTAGTTAAAAAAGAAAAAGTTCTGTATTTCTGCTGAGAAAATTCGAATACTTACAATCAGCTTCACTCTCTTAGAGGTTAGCCATAGTTCTTCCCCCAAAGAAAAAATTATTAAAATATATTATAGCTAAGCAACATATGGACTTGCTGTGCAGCTGTCATTGTGCTCCTGAAATTATGAAAGCCTTTACATTTTTCCAGAATCTGAATTCTGTAAGTGATTATTATTTTGGAAAACAAGATATAAAAACCTCCCCAGAGAACTATTCAGCTAACACAAGAATTGTCTCATGACCTACTACTTAAAAGGTACCACAATGCTGGAGTTAAATAACTCTGCTAAAATTATATTTCAAAAGACCTAATGTGAAGCAATTCACTAGATGGCAACAGGTTTGGTTTTTATTGGAATGTAACCAGAGGAGCCCTCGTGGTACAATGGTTAAGTGCTCCGCTGCTACCTGAAAGGTCTGTGATTTGAACCCCACAGCTGCTCCGCAGGACAACGATGTGGCAGTCTGCTTCTGTAAAGGTTTACAGCCTTGGAAACCATATGGGGCAGTTCTACTCTGTCTTATAGGGTTGCTATGAGTTGGAATCGACTCTATGGCAACAGGTTTGGTTTTAATGTGACCAAGATCAGGATTCTTCGGCATTTATAATTTTGAAGTGTTTTTTTTTTTACATTTATACATTTGTAAGTGTTTAATAAAAGAATACAGTTAGCATTCTTATGGTGTTCAAACTAACTTAAATCTTTATTAAGATTTTACACATGTAGCAGAGTAATTCCCTTCTATATTTTACATATAGAAAAGTGTTCTTTTCAATGTTTCTTTCTGGGAAGAGACAGTCAAGATAGCTAGTAATAGCCTGAGCTAATTTAGTTCCCAGAATGAGAGAATGTACATTTACAATGAGAGAAAAAGAATGAGATGCACAATGAGATGAAATATTAAAGGGCAATAATACTGACCTTTAAACAGAGCAGAAGCAACGGAACTACGCTGAGGACAACAAAGCTATAGGATCAAATTAACGCAAGTCTCCTTATTGGGAAAAGATGTCTGTCATGTAGTGACATTCAGCTAACTAACAAGGTGTTATCTGCTCCATCAACATCAGAGTAATACCAGGTAGAGGCCTTGGCTCAGGATGGAGTATGAAGATGCTAAAGAATGACCTTATGTCCATACTCTTGCTTTCTTGGGGCCATATGTTATCTATCAATGCAGTAGCTGAAATATTTATGAACATATAAAACATAATTGGATGTGTTATATTGCTCAGAATCTTGAATAATTTTTTCCTTTAAAATTTTCTTTTCATGATACAAAAGCAGAGTGTGGGGGCAATATCTGACCTCCTCTAACTTCAAAACGGAGAAGGAGAATCAAGATCAACAACCCAATGCTGATTCCTATGAGGCGGAGGCCAGACATGCCTTCTCTCTCTGCCATCTTTACCAATTCCAACACTAACCGTCCCTCCCAGAGCATTCTCTACTTCTCTGCTGGATTCAGTAAAACACTGCAATGACCACACAGAACTCACAGACGATATTCACGACTATGGGGTTTATCAGGGAAGTAACAGGCTACAATTCAGGCTCAGAAACACTCAGGATACAGTTCTTCCATCGGGACAGCCTCTTCCCAGCCATGCTCGCAGGTACACCTCTCTTGCCCTAAGCCTCTGCCCTGTTCAGGCAAGTGTTACAAAACTCATATAGCCCCTGCCAGTAAGTGCCCAGAGGCATCCCACTCTGCCAGTAAGCCCTGGCCCAAACACACTCAGCTTTTTGTCTCCGTGGGCCAGGAAGCCCAATGCACAGTCTCCACCCAGTCTCTCCAGCTGGTCTCTCCTATCACCATTTCTCTGCCACCACTTCTAGTCGTCTTCAGGGGTATAGCTCGCTGTCTCCTGGGTTCAGGAGCCTCTCAGCACAGGGATCCTGGGTCCAAAGGATGCTCTCCCCGCTCCTGGCTGTTCTTCCTCAGTGTTGGTGGGATTCTCTCTCTGCTCTAGAATTGGCTCTATTTTCAAAGCAAAACTGATCAATGCTCTCCGTGGGCCGACAATTACCCTATCTGCATAGTCCCGTCCAATCAGTTGGACAGGAGCTACAAGACCATGGCTAGAAAAGCCACACAAAAGCAATCCACTACACTGCACATGATGATAGTATTTTACATTATAAAATACTTTTCAAAGTATTTACTATACATTCACTTAAGAAAAAAGGTAGTTCCTATTCTAAAAAACAAATTAAAAAGAAGTTCTTAATAATAAGATTAGCAATAAGCTATCTGGTTAAGATCTACCACAAAACTGTATTGTGTTTGTTTAAAGGAAATTTTAAGAGGCTGATACTACTAAATATTGTTTAATAAAATAGGGATTGTAAAATTTTTTTAAGCAAACACCTTCAAGAATGATTAAGGGAGGACTGGCAACATGAGATACGAGTCCCTTTAAGCACAGTCAAAAGGCTTTATCACTGTAGATAAACCTATTTTGTTTGGAGGTACGAAATTTGCCTGTGGGGCATTTGCATTACTCAGACTAGAGCTCTGTGGAAGAGGTTCAAAATCAAAGGGCTAAGAAGGTGCCTTATAAGAAGCCCCATGAGCTATTAGATAAGTGAAGGGAAAAAAGGATCCTGAATCCCTTCTATAGGATGTGAAGCATATTTTGAGATATCCGCCTTAGAACCCATGATACTCAACGGCCATGTATAGAAAAAATATATACACACATGAATAAAAATTTAAGAAAAGAGATTAAGCAAAAAGTCAAAAATGGCAAAGAAGTTAAAAAATATATAAAGATGACAAGAAAATATTAGAAAAGTAAAAGCTAAAAATTAGGAATAAGAAAAAGAGTGAATAAAATGTCAATGGAAAAGAACCCTATGACCAATCAAAAACAGATGTAAACAACTAAAACAAAGATAAAAGATTAAAAGGATATAAAAATGAAAAACCAAAAGGAAATACAATCAGCAACTTAAGACACTGAAAGCACAAAAACAAATCACTTTTAATCAAATACCAACATAATAATACAGCAATTATAATTCTAAAGTAGAACACCTTCCCCCAAAGAGTCTTCAAGCTAAAGCCACTTTGCCTTCCCAAGTTTTTCATGAAAACTTAAGAGGACAATCGCAGAGTGGAAAGCCAAGGAGCAGACAGCCTGGCTCCTGGCCTCATACCAATAGCTGTAATGGTTTGAATTATGTCCCCCAAAAAATGTGTGTATCAATTTGGCTAGGCCATGATTCCTGGTACTGTGTGATTTTCCTGTTATGTTGTAAACCTGCCTCTATGATGTGAATGAGGGAGGATGGGTGGCAGTTGTGTTAGTAAGGCAGGACTGGATCTAAAAGACTGGACTGTGTCCTGAGGCAATCTCTTGAGATGTAAAAGACAGAAGTGAGCAGTGAGACAGGGGGACCTCATACCATCAAGAAAGCAGTGCCGGGAGCAAGCAGAGCGCATCCTTTGGACCGGGGTCCCTGCGCAGAGAAGCTCCTACTCCAGGGGGAACACCAAAGAGAAGAAGGCCAACAGAGAGAAAAAGCCTTCCCCTGGAGTTGATGACCTGAATTTGGACTTTTAGCCTACTTTGACTGTGAGGAAATAAACCTCTCTTCGTTATAACCATCCACTTGTGGTATTTCTGTTACAGCAGCACTAGATGACTAAGACAGCTCCTATCCCCAGTGCCCTAGCTTTTCTAAGACACGTATGTGAGAAGATGACACAATTCCTTAAAGAATGCTGAGCAGGCCATAAGTCCCATTTATCTTATCTCCCATTAGCAGTCAATGGGTACTACCAAATATAGACCTGCCCACATCCCACATCCCAAAAAATGTGGTCTAAATTTTCAGTCAAAAAACTTGATCAACTTCAAGGAAGCTTCCTTTCTTCGAGATCACTGCTATCTCAAAAGCAAAAGGTATGCCTACTGAGTACACTAGAAAATGACAGGAATCTTTTTGAATCTTGTATCTAACACCCCTCCTCCCCACACCATTGTATTTTTTAACTTGGCAAGAACTTATCTCTGTAAGTGTTCACAGGTGGGTTGAGATAAACACTTTCCATATAAAATTCAAGGAAACGTCAGCCCTTCGAAATTCTAAGTATTCCTAAGATAAGAGCACTTTAGAGGTAAGAGGAAATCTTCCACTGAACTTCACCATTCCTAAATTTTACAGATGAAGGGTTATATGTGACTTGCCCAAGATCATGGAGTGTAAGGAGGCCAGAACCCAGTCTAATGTTCTATGTATTTTGGAGCCCTGTCCTTGGGTGCGTAAATATTTATTATAGTTATGTCCTCCTGGTGTGCTGACCCTTTAATCATTATATAGTGTCCTTCCTTATCCTTTGTGGTAGATTTACTTTCAAGTCTATTTTGTCAGAGACTAATATTGCCACTCCTGCTTTTTTCAGTGTTGTTTGCTTGATATATATTTTTCCATCCTTTTTTAGTTTGTTTGTTTAAGTCTAAGGTGTGTCTCTTGTAGGCAGCATATAGACGGATCGTGTATTTTTACCCAATCTGCCACTCTCTCTCTATTGGTGCATTTAGTCCATTTACATTCAGCGTAATTACTGATAGGTATGATTTTAGCGCTGTCATTTTGATGTCTTTTTTTGTGTGTTGAGAGTTTCTTTGTTCCACTTAATTTTCCGTGCTGAGTCATTTTTCTTTATGTATTTTCATCTTTTTCATTGTTGTTGATTTTGTATTTGCTAAATCTTTATGTTTTTCTTCTTTTCTATTGTGACTTGTAGGATTGTTAGTTTCCTTTGTGGTTACCTTAATATTTACCCCTACTTTTCTAAGTTTAAACCAGCCCTTTATTTCTTTATATTGCCTTGACTTCCTCTCCATATGAAAAATCTATGTCTACATTTTTCAGTCCCTCTTTTTTGTTTTAATGCTGTGATCTTTTACATATTGACATCTCTGTTTCCCTGTTTTCAGTGTTTTAGCATTGATTTATTTTTGTGACTTCCCTATCTGGGTTGATATCTGGTTGCTCTGTCCTGTGTTCTAGTCTTAGCTTGTTATATCACATTATTGATTTTCTAACCAGAGGACTCCCTTTAGTATTTCTTGTAATTTTGGTTTGGTTTTTGCAAATTCCCTAAACTTCTGTTTATCTAGAGAAATGCCCTAATTTCGCCACCATATCTGAGAGACAGTTTTGCTGGATACGTAATTCTTAGCTGGCAATTTTTTTCCTTCAAGACTATATATGTCATCTCATTGCCTTCTTGCCTGCATGGTTTCTGCTGAGTAGTCCAAGCTTATTCTTATTAACTCTCCTTTGTAGATGACTTTTCGTTTACCCCTAGCTGCTCTTAAAATTCTCTATCTTTGGTTTTGGCAAGTTTAATTATATGTCTTGGTGACTTTCTTTTGGGATCTACCTTATGTGGGGTTCAATGAGCATCTTGGATAGATATATTGTCATCTTTCATGATATCAGGGAAGTTTTCTGCCAACAAATCTTCAACAATTCTCTCTGTATTTTCTGTTATCCCCCCGTTCTGGTACTCCAAATCACTCATAGGTTATTCCTCTTGATAGAGTTTCACATAATTCTTAGGGTGTCTTCATTTTTTTAAATCCTTTTATCTGATTTTTCCTCAAATAAGTTGGTGTCAAGTGCTTTATCTTCAGTCTCACTAATTCTGACTTCCATCGCCTCAATTCTGCTCCTATGACTTTCTATTGAGTTGTCTAATTCTGACATTTTACTGTTAATCTTCTGGATTTCTGATTGCTGTCTCTTTATGGATTCTTGTAGCCTGTTAAATTTGTCATTACGCTTTTCTCTAATCTTTTTAAGCTCCTCTATTGCATGTTCTGCATTTTGCATAATTTCCTTCCTGATGTCTTGAAGAGTTCTGTATATTAATCTTTTGTATTCTGCCTCCGGTAATTCCAAAAAACTTTCCTCCTCCGGAAAATTTCCTCATTCTTTATTTTGGGAGCTTGCTGAAGCCATCATAGTCTGCCTCTTTATGTGATTTGATATTGACTGTTTCCGAGCCAGCAATAAGTTATTATATTTATTTATGTTTGCTTACTGTGTCCTAACTTCTTGTTTTGTTTTGATGTGCCCAAATAGGCTGCTTGCATGAACTAGCCTGATCCCTGGTGCCCCTGAAGCTCCAACGTCCTGCCACCAGGTGGCCAGAACTGCCACTAAGTATGTGAGACCAGGAGTCCGCCCATTCCTCCTGTAAGGATTCAGCTCAGGTGTCCAGGTAGTCAGCCACCAAGTGTGTGGTGTAGGCTCTCACCTACAGTCCTAAACAGGTACGGGTGATTGGTGTAGGCATGGGCATCTGGCTGCAGCAGGAGGACACACTCTGAGCAAGGCAGTGGGCTGATGGACACTCCCGAGTGTCCAGGAGGAAAGCGTGTCCCTGTTCCCTCGAGCGCATAGGTGAGTGGGTTTTACAACCAGACTATGAGCACCCAATGCTGTTGGCTGTAAGGACTGGGGGGCATCTCTTATTCTTGGGTTCCTATCACAGGTGGCTAGGTGGCATGGTTGGAGCCACCAGTCCTCAGGTCCCTAATGTGGGTAGGTGAAGACCCTGCATAATGGGCAGAGCAGTGTCAAATCTCATGAACCTGCCACTTCACAGCTGAAACCGCCGAAGTTAGACTTCAGGTATATACCCTGCTGTACCGTGGTAATGAGGGCCTATGCTGTTGAAATGGGCCCACACAAGTCTATGCAGAGGGAAAGGCACCCAAAATCCGTGGATCCCTTACGCCTATGCCTAGGCAAAGTCGTTGTGCCTACCCTGAGTTCCTGGCTTAGGGGAGCCGGCAGATTATTTTTTCCCATTTGTTAATCTGTTCATTCTCCAAGGCCGGGATAATGGCTTGGGGCGCATGACGGGTCCTACTTGCAGCCCAGGGGACTCGGCAATCGATGAAGCCAGTCCCAGACCCAGTGCAGAGCAGGGAGCAGGGAGGTAAATGAGAAAGAGGTTTTTCCCTAAGGGGGGTGTTTTTGATCCACGTGGTAGGCCAGACACAAGTACTTATCTTTTGCTGATCGAGGGCACTGATCTGAGCTGAAGGGCTCCAGCTCCTGCCGGCTCAGGTCTGGGAACTGCTCGCTGCTTCCGAACCATCTCTCCTCCCCCTGCCACTCAGTCCGATTCTTCAACTTTGCCTTTGATGTTTAGGGCTCCCAGACTGTTATATATAATCGATTCACTTGTTTTTTCGGGTCTTTGTTATAAGAGGGACCAACAGAAGCATCTGACTACTCCACTATCTTGGCCCCGCCTCCCCAGTCTAATGTCCTAAGAACAAAATATAAAGTCAACAAGAGGAATTATTAGGAATCAGCCTTTTACACTTAAGATATATTGATTACTAGAAAAACTGCAGAACAGTATTATAATCATAGTTAAGTTTTTAAAAAATTATACATACAAGTACATATGTGTAGAGGAATATATAGAAGCATGATAGCAAATTGCTAACAAGTGGGCTATTTTGGACATAAAGTGGGGTCAGATAGCAATGGAAAAATGTGTTTCTGAATTTTACAGTAAGCACATGTTGATGTACTAACCATATTTTTTATTTTAAAAATACTTAGACAAGTAAACATGTATCTCCCTCAAGGGGGAAAAAGTGTATCCCATAATGGCTTAAGTCTCAGTCTCTCTAAATTTCCCTCCGCCCTTCTCTTTCTCCCTTCCTCCCCTCTCTGATAAACACACCCCTGTAAAGATACTGCTTTGTATTTGGTGTTGGCCCTGAAATTATTTTAATTTGTCTTCAGATTAAATGTGGTCTTCCCTTAAGAACAGCACAATCTTAACATGTTAGAAAGTGATTTAAAAAACTGAATTATAAAATGCACTTAAAGCTATCTTCCTTTAAATACATTAGTGATAGAAAGTATTGTTATAATGAATAAAAGTATTTGAAATTTAAAAATTATTTAGATGTAAATATATACTGCTAAAGTGATTTTAATGCTTAAAAATGGAGCATTCTTGATACGCTAACCACCATGCCTTAAGTTTAACTATTATTTTATTATGGCATTCCTTGCATAATATCTCTTAAAAGTAAAGTTCAGTCTTCTGTATAAATTATGAATTTCTGAATCAACAATGGGTCCAAACAATGAGATTTTATTATATAGTTCTCAAGAGAATCTTATCCTGGTTAGCTGCCCCTCAAGATGATTGTTTACTTTTATTTCCCATAATTTAGAGAATATTAAATATCTGTCCAAAGAGGAAGGGGTGTCTTAATGAGTAAATTATGTTATCTCTACTTCTTCTCTCTCCATTTCCTTCGCAACCTGCTGAAATCTGGTGCTCAGCCCTGTAATGCCACTGCAGCTGCTCGTGCAAAAGTCATTAACTGCCAAGTTTAATGCTTATTTTGCCACTTCCTTCTTCAAAGAGACTCCTGGCCTTCCAGTCCTTCTGTTTCTCTAACCAGTCCTTTTTGATTCTTTCACTAGTCCCCCTTCTTGCATCCAAGACTTTGACACTGAAGTCACTTTAGTGTCAATAAAGCGGCAAACTGCCTCACAGTTTACTTCTAGCAGAGTCTTCTCCCTTCCACTCACTCTCAACTACCACCTACATGCAGTTACGCTGTTGCCATCAAGTGGATTCTGATTCGTAGTGATCCTATAGGACAGAGTAGAACTGCCCCCATAAGGTTTTCAAGGCTATAATCTTCACATAAGCAGACTGCCACGTTTCTCCCTTGAAGGGGCTGGTGGGTTCGAACCGCCGACCTTTCAGTTAGCAGCCAAGCATTTAACCACTGTACCACCAGGCCTCATCCTATCCATATACCAGCCTAGAACTTCCTTCTGCATTCAAAAACTATGTAACTAATGGCCTACTGCAGAGGTACAAAAACTTTACTATGTATCAGAATCACCCAGAGAGCTTGAGCAACACAAATTTCTGAGCTCTATCCCTAGAGTTTCCGATTCAGTAGGTCTGGTATGAGGCTCAAGAATCTGCATTTCTAACAAGCTCCCAAGTGACTTTGAGAAGCACTGTCCTACTCCCCTTGGATGAGCCACACGTCCTTGAATTCAACATGGCATAACTGGTCTCCCAGCATCTACCCACATCGCCCTCACCAAACCATTTTCACACAGTATCCACTATCCACAGTATTTAGGTCAGTATCTAAACCTGATCCTTCCACTCTTTTGTTTAAAATTCTTTAACAGTTTCCAAGGGCCCTTAAGACAAAAATCAAATTCTTTATCATGGTCTATAAGGCCTCACACGATCCAGCCCCACCTGCTTCACCACGCTATCACTCTCCTCATTTGTTTCAACACCAGCCACAGTAGCCTTCTTTCAGTTCCTGGCAAAAGTCAAGTTCCTTGTCCATCCAGTATCTTCAAACAAGATGTTCTGCCAGAAATATTCTTCTTTGTTCCCCCAACCCCAGTCACCTTCTTTGCCACCCACCCACCCCTCGGGCCCAGCAGGTCAGAAACTTCTTATGTTACTCTGTATTTCTTCCTCTTAACCCTTGCCACAATGGTGATTATATAGTGAATTGTGCAATTAGTAGTTTACTGTCTGTTCCTCACCCCTTCCATACACAAAAACTAAATGAGGTCAGGGAGCATATCTATCTAGTTCCTACTGTATTTTCAGCACCTTGTTTAGTTACTTGCACTCAAATATCTGTAGAATTAATGAATGGTCTTGTAACAAATTATTTTGGAACCTCAAAGGGAAAAGTTTTGTTAAAGGTGCTAGAGACATCTTACAGTATTTTTAAATACTTATAAATGAGAAAGCTTCATTAAATTCCACCATCTGGGAGTTTAAATAAAAAAATATAATACCTTCAAATGATAAAACTTTCATATCACAAGTTCCTCTGCCACAAGATAGATATATTGTTTATTACCTGTACCAATAAAGTACAGCACTGATATCTAAAATCCACTCAGTCATTCAGAAGTCTATGATACAAAGTAATTTTTATCTTATTTTTTACCTGCAGCCAAAGAAAATTTAATTAGCTGTAAGCCTGCATCAGAGAGTTCGTTCAGGCTTTGCAACTGAAGCAATTTTAGTTTATGATAGGAAATGGGATGGGGCAGCCTCCTAGAATTAAACCTAACTATAGATAATCACAAATTACATAATAAATATTAATATAACCAAGAATGAAATTATTATGTAAACACTAGTGTATAAAGCCTCATCCCTTTTAAAATGTAAAGAATATCTACCATCTATAATTTAGTTACCATCTCTTTTTCCTAAAGTGCAGCTAAATCAGCACAGCATTGGCCTAAGTGGGCAACACAGAACAGGTGTAACTATCTTATGATGTAACTTTAACTGATACAGTAAAATTTACATCCAAATAAAGATCATCTCTATTCAAAGTAGTCAGTTTTAATACTATTCCAGGTTGCCACTGCACAAAACAATTTTGGAACTCCTTTTTTCTAACCATCTTCTTAGCTATCTTATGACACAAGAACAGGTTTCATTCTTTTGGTCACTGTTTATTTTTAACCAAAAATAGCATTCTCCATTTTGATCCCTAATTTTATGTATAAGTCTTGATTATGAATGACTTTCTGCTTTTTCTAAATACCAAATTCATTCTCATAAAATGTAATTTGCCTCATAGGATATAGTTAAAAGAATGAGGTTGATGGCACTAAAGAAATTCCAAAAGAATTGCTAGAAGTGTTTTTTAAACAAGAGTGACATTGCTGTGGTTGATGCTGTTGCTGTTAGGTACCATCAAGTTAGTTCTGACTCACAGTGACCCTACGTACAACAGAACAAACGAAATACTGCCTGGTCCCGCGCCATCCTCACAATCGTTGCTATGTTTGCAGCCACTGGGTCAATCCAGGTCATTAACAGTCTTCCTCTTTCTCGATGACCGTCTGCTTTACCAAGCATGATGTCTTTCTCCAGGGACTGGCCCCTCCTGATAGCATGTCCAAAGTAAGTGAGACAAAGTCTCACTACCCTTGTTTCTAAAAAGCATTCTGGCTGTACTTCTTCCAAGACAGATTTGTTCGTTCTTTGGCAGTCCGTGGTCATTCAATACTCCCGCCAACACCATAATTCAAAATCATCAATTCCTCTTTGGTCTTCTTTATTCATTGTCCAGCTTTTGCATGCATATGAGGCAACTGAAAATACCATGGCTTGGGTCAGCAACACTTTAGTCCTCAAAGTGACATCTTTGCTTTTTAACATTTTAAAGAGGTCTTCTGCAGCAGATTTGCCCACTGTGATACCTCGTTTGATTTCTTGACCACTGCTTCCATGGGCATTGATTGTGGATCCAAGTAAAGTGAAATCCTAGACAACTTCAATCTTTTCTCCATTTATCATGATGTTGCTTATTGGTCCAGTTTTGAGGATTTTCGTTTTATGTTGACGTGTAATCCCATACTGAAGGCATAGTCTTTGATCAGTAACGGCAGTAACAACGGAGTGACATTAGTGAAATTAAATAACTTTGAACATATCAATCATCTCTTAAACACATAAGATCTAGTATTATTTATTTTAAAACTGGTCACATTAATACTTTGGGCACAACTAACAGACAGGCCTGATCCCTGACTTCTGATTTTCTCAAGTGATAAATGCTATAATGCAAGGCTTCCAACAGACTGGTTCAGGTTTGAACCCCTGCTGAGAATTTGCATGTCTAACAAGCTCCCAGGCGATGCTCATGCTGCTGGTTAGGGACCAATTCTGAGAACCAGTAGTATAGCAGTGGTTCTCAAAATTTATTATACAGAAGAATCACCTGGGATCTTGTTAAACTATAGATTGATTCAGTATGTCTAGGATAGAAATACAAATTCTTAGCAGCGGTTTGAACTGGACCAAACCAGTTCAAAGCCCTGCTATAACGCAAAAGCACATTTACTATAGACTACAGATTAACAAACAGAACAAATTTTAAGAACAAATAAATCTGACGGTCTAATACAACAACACTGCTGGGGGAGGCAGTATAGTATACTAAAACGAACATGGCTGTAGAATTAGAAAGACCAAGATTCAACTTCTTGCTTGATCCCTTAGTAGGTACATGACTAAGAATGTTATTCAAACATGGAGTCTGTAAAACAGGAATGATTCCTGCTATAAATGGGAATAATACTGTTATGGATTGAATTGAGTCCCCTAAAAATATGTTATAAATCCTAACCCCTATATCTGTGGTTATAATCCCATTTGGGAATGCGTCTTCTTTGTTATGTTAATGAGGCAGTATTAGTGTAGGGTGTGTCTTAAATCAATCTCTTTTAAGACAAAAAAGAGCAGATTAAGGAAGCAAGGAAGCAAGCAAGCACAGCAGGTAAGAAACACCACATGATCCTCCAGGAACCCAGGAATAGAAGCTAAAAAGAGACAAGAACCTTTCTCCAAAGTGGACAGAGAGACAGACTTTCCCTAGAGCCGGCACCCTGATTCTGGACTTCTAAACCTGAGAGAAAATAAATTTCTGTTTGTTAAAGTCACCCACTTCTGGTATTTCTGTTATAGCAGCACTAGATAACTAAGACAAATACCATCTATTTCAGAGTTCTAATAAGGATTATATTAGATAATACATTACCTGATTATAATTCTAGATCCTAATATCTTAAAAACTCCTCAAAAGAACCTAAGACATTATCTGTTCCATACTCTCCATTTTACTAAGACCCAGGGAGACCAAGTGGTTTGCCAAGGTCATGCAGTTACTTAGCAGGAAAGACAATACTTCTGGCAGGTGTCTTATTTTCCCAGTGCATCTGTTTACTAAATCAGCTGGTGTTTGTAATGTTAGGTTGCATGGGTCTGTGACAGAGGTCTCAAAGAACATCTCTGAGAAAATAATGCCTCAAGTCCCCTTAAGGAAAGTGCTTGCAAATATGAAACTGGTAAACATATGCTAATAATGTAGTCCTGTATATTAAATGTCTCCCTTGGATTTTAAGTCTTTGTTTCTTTCAAGTTAGATATTTTAAATTACAACTAAAAATACTAATTCTGCACAAATTCACTGTTTTCTTGAAAGGTTATCTTCTAAGAAAAATATGAAAATTGTTTTGACTCAAGGTATTAGAAAAAATGAATGTTTCTTATTTACTAAGATTAAGTATAGCATCTGAGTATAATAAACCAAAAGAGTTACCCAGTTTCCTACAAGTAAAAATTGAGACCCATACTTAAGCTGAGGGCTCCTTATTAAGGATCAAAGCTTGAAATGTGAGATCTAAGGTTAATTCAGGACAGTCTCAAAAAAATTTATTACTGTTTTTCTTATTCAATTAAAAAACCAATACCTTCATATTTTGATATAGACTAAAAATGACTTTCTGTGTTGGCATGAATGAATGCCTAACTCTGGCCTAGATGCTCCCAGGTTTTGAATTCCAAGTATACATTTCCACAACCAAAATACTCATCTTCTCTAATTTATCATGTTAGTAACCAAGACACTTAATTACACTTATACATGCCTATTCAAATAGGATACTGTGAGAACCAACTTGACTTTTAACATCTGAGTTAAGAATAACGACCAAAAATGATAAACTATAGAGTTAACTCTTATGTTGGGAGCCCGTCCCTTAAAGAAAACTCTAATCAATGTCATAACAATGAAAAACTTCTTACTGAATATAAAAGAAAAGGAAAAAATGTGTGAATTTAATTAAAATCATAAGTTGCTCTATAGACAAATGTATCACTGATTAATTTCAGTTTATGAGTTTGAACAGGCTAATTACTGCTACTGTGAATTATGAACAAACCCCCAAAAGATAACCAAATAAACAAGATTTACTAGTTAAAATGCTAAACATGTTAAGCAATCAACCTCTTACGTGAATCTCTGTTCTTACAGAGGAGTTTTTCCTCAGTAATAACAGGGTTTGCGCATGTGTTTTAACCATAAATTCAAGTCACCTAGGTAGCTCAACCAGTTAAGTGCTTGACTACCAGCTGAAAGGTTGGCAGCTCGAACCCACCCAAGAAAGGCCTGGTGATCTACTTCCAAATGGTCATAGTCTTGAAAACACTATGGGGCACAGTTGTACTCTGACACACACGGGGTTCCATAAGTCAGAACCGACTCAATGGCAACTAACAACAATCATAAATTTTTGGGAACATAAGGACATAATATCCATAACTTCCCAAGTAATCAAGCCTTTGAAAATTCTCAAACTATTACCTATATAATGCTGAAGATTCTGTTTTAAATTTTCAGGAATATCAAGAAAAAGGACAACAAAATTATAAACATAATAGAAGCAATAAAGGGTACTATACAAAGCCAGTTAAGAAGGAAATTAATCATGACATTCAACCAAACACCAAACTCACTGCCGCTGAGTCAATTTCAACACATAGCGCCCCTACAGGACAGGGTAGAACTGTCCCATAGGGTTTCCAAGGCTGTAAATCTTTACAGAAGCAGATTGCCACATCTTTCTCCCACAAAACAACTGGTGGGTTCGAACTGTCGACCTTTCAGTTAGTAGCAGAGTACTTTAACCACTGCACCACCAGGGCTCCTTAATCATGACATCAGATTTCTGAAACGGTAATATATGCAAAATGTAAAGCAGGAGATATATAATCGCCATCTAATTCCAATCTATGGATCCTAAGAGTTCACAGAATATAGAAAAAAATTCATAAACAAAACAATCAGTAAATACACGTCAAATACGTTAGGGAATATTTACAACTTGGACGTCCTCTGCATTAGACAAATAAATCGCTTAAGAGCCAATTTATTTTCTAGACTACTTAAATTTCAAAGAAGTACTGACTATATAGTTCTATGATACGTTATATAATCAGGCCAAACCTGAGGGTGTAAGTCCTCCAAGTCACAACTCTTCTGACAGGATTTCAAAGTTCCCAACAGTCAAAACCACAGCTACAGAAAAAAGAACTACAAAGTCTCATTAAAGAAGAATTAACAAGATTAAATAAAAAATGTGGCAGTATCACAGAAGAAAAGGTAAAGAAATGGATAAATTCATACTTTATTTGCCCAGGATAATTAATTTATGGTACTTTTCAAAGCTCAATCAATTCAGGATCTGAAGTTTCAGGAAACGAGGCTGGGAAATGAAAAACAGAGTAAGTTAAAGAAAAGTTTAACACAATACTACAAGGAACACTGGGAAACTTATCAGTATAAATGAAAGGAAAAAATGAACATTAAGGACTTCAATGAACTAGCTGGACAATCTAAGTATAATACTTATAGTACCAAAGATGATAAGATAGAAGAGAAAGAAAAATAATAGAAAAAAATAGTAATAACTACTGAACCAAGATAGCTATCACACTTAAGGCAGAAAAGTATATGAAAAAGAATGACAGCCATCTCACTTGTCTGGATACAGTAAAGACAAAATAAATAGACTTCCACATAATCAAAAGAGCACAAAGCACATGCACTTAAAGCTGAAACGCCATTCTCCAGAGCAAAGTCACTATTTTATGCACAATGTTAACTGGTCTCACTCAGTTTCTAAGCAGAAATCAGAACTGGCAAGCGAATCACAATGACATCTGAGAGTTGGGGTAGCAGACAACAAAAGAAGAAACAGAAAAACTAAGAAGCAAACAAGAATTCAAAAAGAACAGACGTTTCAGCAACAACCAGCACAAAGATACACTAACCTGCACAAACCAATTTTGAAGGAATATCATTGTACTAAAACACAGTATCATAATTTCTATGGCTAAACCTGCATTAACAAAGAGTTCACTAGATTCTGTATCTTCTGATAATGAAGCTAGAGAAAGACTTCCAATAAAAGATAATAGACTAGACTTAAATTCCCCTCCAGTTTCTCCAGATAATCCACTGAAATAAAAACAATTCATACAGAGAGAAAAAAAACCGTAAGAGCAAAGAAATTAAAACGGAAGATGGGTGTAGAGAAGAAATTCAACAAATTTCTGAGACTGAAGTAGACATAAACTGATCAATATAACAAGCAGAGAAAGCCACAGCCTTTAAGGGTTGTGCAGATGGGATGGGAACCCACAGAAGCATGACTGTAAAGTAAACTCGTACAGCAGAGGGTGAGAATGCAGTGTGAGGCTAAAAATAAGACAATTAAATATTACTTGGCTGACCGTATAAGGACAACTACATCTTCCATTCTCCACCCCAAAACCAAAACCAAACCAAACCCATTGCCGCTGAGTCAATTCCGTCTCATAGCGACCCTATACGACAAAGTAGAACTGCCCCACAGTTTTCCAAGGAGGGCCAGATGGATTCAAACTGCTGACCTTTTGGTTAGCAGCTGTAGCACTTAACCACTCTGCCACAGGGTTTCCTCCCCACCCCCCAAGCAGAGCCTAAATAACTGACATTTACCCCCAGGCAAAAAGACAGTCATCCTTTCTCTAAAGAAAAGTGAATGACTGTCTGGGAGAAAGTTAAGTGGGGATGCCAGCCAAAAGTAAACCCCTCTCTTATGGCATACAAAGTGCTCATGGCCTGGCAGCTAGCTCCCCTACCTCTTACCCTAAAACAAAGCCTATGGCAAGAGATAAGTGGTATCTTGGATGAAGGGTGAGACACTACACAATACAGGCGAAAGTAGCACAACTTGTACAAGGAAAAGTCATGGAAGCTCCATAGACACATGCAAACCCCCTGAGGGACTGAACTGCTGGGTGGAGGGCTGTGGGGACCATGGTCTCGAGGAACATCTAGCTCAATTGGCATAACATAGTTTATAAAGACAATGTTCTACATTCTACCTTGGTGAGTAGCATCTGGGGTCTTAAAAGCCTGTGAGCAGCCATCTAATATACTCCACTGGTCTCATCCCTTCAGGAGCAAGGGAGAATGAAGAGAACAAGAGACAAGGAAAAGATTAGTCTGAAGGACTAATGGACCACAACTACCAAGGCCTCCACCAGGCTGAGTCCAGTACAGCTAGATGGTGCCCGGCTACCACCACTGACTGCTCTGACCAGGATCACAACAGAGTGTTCTGGACAGAGCTGGAGAAGTATGTAGAAGAAAATTCTAACTCACAAAAAAAAAGACCAGATTTACTGGCCTAAAGGAGACTGGAGAAACCCTGAGAGTATGGCCCCCAGACACCCTTTTAGCTCAGTGGTGAAGTCATTTCTGAGGTTCACCGTTCAGCTGGGGAGTGGACAGCCCCATAAAACCAAATGGGACTAATGAGGTACAGCAGTCCAGAGACAAGGGCCAGAAGGCAGAAGGGGACAGGAAAGCTGGTGATAGGGAATCCAAGGTTGAGTAAGGATAGTGTTGATGTGTTGTGAGGTTGTTAACCATTGTCATAGGGCAATATGTGTACTCACTGTTAAATGAGAAACTATTTTGTTCTGTAAGCCTTCATCTAAAGTGAGAATAGCAGCACAACTGGAAGAGCGTAGTTGATGTCACTGAACTGTGCATGTAGAAATTGCTGAAATGGTCTATCTTTGGCTATGTATATTTTCACCAAAAAAAAAAAAAAAAGGTCGAGAAGGGAGAGGGTTGACACGTTGTGGGGTTGTTAACCAATGTCATAAAACAATATGTGTACTACTGTTTCATGAGAAACTATTTGTTCTGTAAGCCTTCACCTGAAGTACAATTTAAAAAAAAACAAAAACAAACAAAAAAAACAAAAAACAAAGCCTACAGTAGACAGGCCCCAGCCTGTACTGCCCCTAAAAATGAACTAACAGCACTCCAAGGAAGGGTCGGCAGGGGGGCGGGGAGCCCTAGACCAGTAATACTGTTCTTCTTTCTTAAACATGAATGGACAACCAAATATCACCAAGCATGAAATGATTACAAAAACATAAAAACCAACCAGAGAAGAAAGTGAGATAATTGAGGAAATGAAAAAATTATTTTTGAAATCTACTTCACAACATCCTGAGACTCAAGAAGACATTAACGTAAAATAAGAAAAGAATGGTAGGGGGAGAAAAGAAAGAACTAGAAAATTCTTACAGTATCCCAAAAAAAAGTAAGCAAAAAGACAAGAAAATTTAAAGAAATCCTCCAAACACAGAACAAAGAGAATCACATAATATGAAAGTAAAGATGAGACAAAGAGGGTCAATCCAAGAGAGAAAACATGTACCTACTGAAGAGCAAACAGGCAAACAAGAAAACGGAGGAAATTATCAAAGGCATAATAGAAAAGAATTTCCTAAAGCTGAGGAAGAAATCTGACTGGAAAGGCCAACTGAGTGCCTAGAATAACCAAAACAAAACAACCTATATACCTAATTATGGCTTTGTAGCACAAAGATAAAACAGATTCTAAAAGCTTCCTCACATGGGAGAAAAATATTACCTGAAAAGGATGGTGAATTAGATTGACATATTAGTTCTAATCAGCATCCTCAGACGCTAAAAGACAATGGAGCAATGCTTTCAGAGTTCTAAAGAATTATTTTTAACCTACAACACTGCACTCAGCCAAACTATCAAATATGAGAGTAGAATAAAGAATTTTTATACACAGCAGAATTCAGAAAGTTTGCTTCTCATACACAATTTTTTAGTAAGTTACTTGAGGATGTACTACTCCAGGAAAAAGATCAATTAAATCAAGAAAAAAAGGAAGACATGAGATCTGTGATAGAATGGATCCAATCAAAGAATGAAGTGAAAGGGAGTTTCAGGAAGAGACCTAAAAGGTAACCAGTCCAAACTGAGGTAGGATTATGCTGTCAAGTCAATTCCAACTCATAGCGACCTTATAGGACAGAGTAGAACTGCCCCATAGTTGCTTCCTAGGCCATAATCTTTACAGGAGCAGATCGCCAGGTCTTTTCTCCAGCAGAGCTGCTGAGCAGTTTCGACCTGCTGACTCTTCTGTTAGCAGCCAAGCGCTTAACCGTTGCACTTCCAGGGATCCTAGGTAGGATTACGGAGGACTTCAAATAAACAGGGAACATAATACAGTAGGTGGTATGCTGGAGAGTTGGGGGGGGGGGGTGGAAAGAGAGACTATGATAAAGGCAGATAGTACAAGAAAAGGGGGTAATTAAACACACCAAGAAAAACAGTCACATTCAATTTTTTTTTTTTTTTTTAAATTTAATGGCTAGATTTTGAGCAATGAAAAAAATAAAATAAATCCACTGGATACTGATGTTACCAACATTTTTCCTGGCATGGCCCAGGGGCTGCTTGTTAAGGATCTACAGAAAAGGAATCATGATCTGAGCACATACATGGCCCAGCATTAAATAATACTTACATAGTCATAATATCAACACTATTTATTGGTTTTCATTATTTAGAGACAACCTATGGACATGACAGCCGAAGTTCCACACGAAAAAACGCATTTTATCTAGGCAATGAGAAGTGTAGCTACCAGTTTAGAGGCAGACGAATGGAAATTTTAGATAAAGTCTATAAAGTGTGGATAAAAATGCAAGAGAAAGTAGAGTGTTTTAAACACAACAGAGCTTTCTTTGTTGCAAATATATACAGAAACTTCCCCCATAAACCCCTACTAATTCCTCAATCTTGTGGAAAATGAGGGGAAAAAGATTCTTTAATTAAAGATAATAGTTATTTTGTTTTTCAGTTTAAAATAATTTCTTTCAGGTTAACTCAGTCTTTAATGCAATAGTTCTCTACCAGGGATGATTTTGTCCCCCAGAGGACATTTGGCAATGTCCTGGTGGAGCAGTGGTTAAGAGCTAAGGCTGCTACCCATAAGGTCTGCAGTTCGAATCCACCAGCCACTCCTTGAAACCCTATGGGGCAGTTCTACTCTGTTCTACAGGGTCACTGTGAGTCTGAATCAACTAGACGGCAATGAGTTTTTTAAGACATTTTGGTTGTCCACAATTATGGGAGATCCTACTGGCATCTAATGGGTAGAGGCCAAGGATGCTGCTAAGCATCCTACAAGAAGCAGGACAGCCTTTCACAATAAAGAATTATCCAGGCCAAAATGTCACTAGTGCTAAGGGAACTCTTCAGACTTTTACAGTTTCTCTCTGGTCCTCATTCTTATGATGGTGTCTGGGCCTAGGGGAAAGCTTTCCTGGGCATATGGTGTGTTATGACTGGTCTGAATGCAGATCCATGGACCACGCTCTGAGATTTGACTGTCAGCCCTCATAAAAGTCTTAATGGCATATGCTGGTGAGAATGTTGGAACAGTATCCTGTACCTCATAAACTGGCCCCACCTTAAGCTCCTACTGGTATGGATATTCTTGGGTCCTCAACTACCTACTCTAACCAGTCTATGGCTTACACTGCTTTTTAGTTAAGACAACACTAAGTTCATAACAAATACACCCCAAATTTTCAGTAGCTTTATACAATGTTTCACATTAAATCAACAATCTACTGTGGCAGTTCCTGTTTGGTGCACAGTTTTCTTCCACATGGTAATTTAGGGACTCTAGATCCTTCCAATTTTATGGCTCAACCAACCTGCCTCTGCATCCAGCCCTTGGACTGGAAAAGAAAAGATGGAGAAAGAACACCACTTTTCTACCACCAACCCAAAAGTGAGAACACATCATTTCCACTCACATTCCACTGGTGAAAACGAGTCATGCACTCCACCTAGATGAGGGGAAGGGAAAATTAAGGGTATTGGAAGGAACAAATGAGAAACATGTTCCTGGCTGAACAACCAATTCCCAATGATAATTATACTGTACGTTAAAGAGTGAATTGTGCTCCCAAAAAAAGATACGTTTAAGTCCTAATCCTTAGTAACCTGTGAATGTGACCTTGTTTAGAAGTAGGATCTTTGAAGATGTTATCAGTTAACCTGAGTTCAGACTGGAGTAAGGTGGGTCCTAATCCCATTTGAGTACTGTTTTTATAAAAGAGGAAAATACAGTTAGTTCCCAACTTACAACAGGGTTCTGTTCCAATGACTCTGCCCTAAGTCAGTTCTGACTTAAGTTGAGTGCCTCTTTTTTTTTTTAAGTTTTCATTATTATTGTCTCTTAATATCAGTATCTTTATAAATCCAGCAGTTTTGAACAGTAAGTCACAAAACTAAACATCTGTGAGTGAACACCTGAGAATGATAACATCAGCAAATTACACATTGCAACGTATTACTAACGATAAGATGTAAAAAAAAAAAAAAAAGACAGTCCTAAGTGCAGTTTGTCACAACTCAAATACATCATAACTTGAGGACTACCTATAGACACAGAGAGACAGGCCTAGAAAGGACACCATGTGACCCTGCAGCTGCAAGCCAAGGAACGCCTGGAGCTACCAGAAGCTGGAAAATAAGCATGGAACAATAGATTCTCCCTCAAAGCCTCAGAAGGAATCAACATGGCCGACACCCTGATCTTGAACTCTCAGCCTTCAGAACTGTGAGACAATACACTGCTGTTGTTATAAACCACCCAGTTTGTGGTATTTTCTTACAGCAGCCCTATGAAACAAATACACTATGCAAGAGGGCACACAAACTTTGGTGGGCACTGAGCTTAATCTGCCACAGCTGCCCTCCCTACAACATCTACTACAGGGTCCCTCTCCTCACGATAACAGCCTCATGACAGCCTTGCTGGCTTTCACTTCACTACCTGCTATTTCCTTCACTAGAATAGGTGAGAGCTTCCAGATCTCTTTCATATCATGTAACAACCAAGGGAAACTCACACAGTGCTATCTCTGGCCCTTTCTGCGGCCACTCCATGTTGGCATAGGACCAGGTACAGGGCAAAAACTAGTGAGTGGCTGCACAGGTTCTGAACCTAAGCAGACTGGCTCCAGAGCCTGTGCTATTCTGCCTCTCTAGATTTCTGAAATAAGAGGCAATAAGAGTGTCCTTCCATTATTATGAATTAATATTTGTAAAGCACCCACATCTTGCAAAACAGCCTAGGAACTATTACAAATTCAACATGATACACAGCATTGTTTTTCTTTACTTCTGGATTGCTATCTTAAGTTACAGTCACAAAAACAGGCAAAATTATACAGTAAACAAAGCTAGTTTTCAGAAGTCCCTCACCCTACTCCGCAATATAACAATGTACCTGGTATCCTCATCTCCAGGGCTTCTCACCAAATTACTCCCACTCAGTAATAGTGTTACTTAGACTGAACTACTCTCTCCCCAGATCTACCATACTGACACCCCATCAAAAGTACCTACAGGAATTCCATAATTTCCAGAGGAAACTGAGCCTTGTTTATAAGAAACTATCTAATTTGATAAACTACTCCTAATATGTGGGCAGCCAAATAACAAGTTATTTTAATGGTGGAAATCTCAATCGGTTAGATAGATTTCACCCCTAAAATATCACCACACCAAAACCAACCGTACCAATTCTGAGCAAAAGTCTTTTTCTTTAAATTTTTTTTTTCAATTATAACAACTCAACTGTAAGTACTGTATCTCTTATGTTCTTATATTTCTAGTGTAGCCTGGAATTCCCCAGTGAGAAAATGGCGACTGAATGGACAATAAAATAATTATTTACTCCAAGTATTTTTAAGATTTAAAAATAGGATGTCAGTCAAATACAACTAAAATGGAAAAAGGAAATCAAGGCTGTATTTCATCTTATTACAAAGTGCATCTTTATCAAATTACACAGCCAAAACACATTCAGAAAGATAATTAAAAGAAAACAAAAAAGCTGCCGTCAAGTCAATTCCGACTCATGATGACCCCATGTGTTTCAGAGTACAACTATGCTTCATAGGGTTTACATGGCTGTGACCTCTTGGAAGCAGATTACCTCTCGGAAGCCTTTCTTCTGAAGCACCTCTGGGTGGTTCAAACTGCCAAACTTTCAGTTAGTAGCTGAGCACTTAACTTTTTGCACCACCAGGGACAAATAATTAAGGTCAAGACTTATTATAAGGGACAACTACAAATACATTATACAACAAAGTACAATGTGGCGTTTAAAAGGGCAGGCTCTGAAGGCAAAGGTCAAGTTAGATCTCAAGTTCAAATCCTGGCTCTACCACTTACTTCTTAACCTCTCCAGGCCTGTTTTCTCACTTGTATAAAAAAAGGACAAGAAACTTGCTTGATTTTTAGGGTCACACAATGGGGAAAAAAAAAAAAAGACCCACTGTCGTCAAGTCGATTCTGACTCATAGTGAACCTATAGGACAGAGCAGAACTGCCCCCATAGGATTTCAAGCAGATTACCACACCCTTTTCCCAGGGAACAGCTTGTTGGTTTGAACAATGGACCTTTCTGTTAGCAACGAAGCACTTCACCACCACACCACCAGGGCTCCTTTTTTAGGGTCACGGTGATGATTAAATGTGATAACATGTGTCAAGTGCTTCTAAAGCAGTACCTGGCACACAGTAAATAGTCAGTGCATATTTGCCATTATTATTATTATGACCAACCATTCCTACTAAGACATCTTCAAGAGCTATAATAAAACAACCCTAAATTGAAAAGCTTCTCCTTTTTATCTGAAAGGAGTCTTCTTCCTTTAAAACCAATTTCCTCTTTTTTTCACTGCTTTGTGAATATGAAAGATGGTGGGTAATCGTCTTCTTTATAATAAGACTCTTCTTAGTCTTTTTATAATAAAATTCTCCACCAAATATGATACAATGGAAAGACTGCTACATGGATCATAAACACTATGAAGAGTACATACAGTATATTGAAATGTTGAGATTCACAAAAGAAGAAACGGCTACTGGAGCAAAAAGCTTATATAAGAAATGATACAGAAGTCTATTAGCCTGCTCAAAATATAATGGATTCTAAAATAAAACACAGCAGGTACAGATCCTTCATGATTGCAATCATCACATCACTAAAACCCTACCAGTATAGAAGATATTTTTGACAATTTTTTTTTCTGTATAGCAGGAAAACCCATTTATTCCAATAAATGTGATGGCAAGAGTAATTCCTTCAAAAACAAATTCTGTGGAGCGGAAAAGCCCAAAGGCTTTGATTTTCAGCCACACATATCCCTTACTTAAAGCTTTAAAACTTTGAGGCATTTAGTATTCTTTGTGGTCTGTAACAATAAAAGCAATTAAAAAGTAATACAATTAAGCTTTCTTTCTACCAGAAAATATTAAATTTTCCCGAAAGAAAATCACCTCATACGCATGCGAAAGCTGGACAATGAATAAAGAAGACCAAAGAAGAACTGATGCCTTTGAATTATGGTGTAGGCAAAGAATATTGACTATACCATGGACTGCCAAAAGAACGAACCAATCTGTCTTGGAAGTACAGCCAGAATGCTCCTTAGAAGCAAGGATGGGGAGACTATGTCTCACATACTTTGGACATGTTCTCAGGAGAGACCAGTCCCTGGAGAAGGACATCATGCTTGGTAAAGCAGAGCGTCAGCAAAAAAGAGGAAGACTCTCAACAAGATGGACTGACACAGTGGCTGCAACAATGGGCTCAAGCATAACAAGGACTGTGACGATGGTGCAGGACCAGGCAGTGTTTCGTTCAGCTGTACATATGGTCACTATGAATCAGAACCAACTCCACAGCACCTAAGAACAACAAAACTCTGATACTGATAAATTTAAAGTTAATATTATGGGTCACCCCAACAGTCAAGTAGAGATCAGAGTTCATAACAAAGGAATTAAAATATTCTTTAAAGAGCCAGAGACAAAGAAATATTTTAAATAATTTAATATTTGCTGAAGTTCTCCTATGTGTTAAGACACTGAGGAGGGTACTTTCATACATATTAAGTAATTTAATTCTCCCAACAACCATGTAGGGTAGGAATTATTACCCTCATTTTACAAGTCAGAAAACTAAAGTCAGTGATTTGCCCAAAGGCATGTTGCTTGTATAAGATGCAGAGTCAGAATTCCAATTTGAATTTTCTGAGCCCCAGTTCAATGTTCTTTGCTTCCAATGCACCACTGCCATTTTCAAAACCAAAGTACTCTATAAATAATTGGCTCTTACAAAGTGTGCCAATTATTTTATCTGGGAAGAGGCAACGGTTGTGAAGGGAGAAGAAAAATTCATCATGTTAGACAAAAAGACTCGCTGTGCTTAACCCAACATGACTTAACCAGTCCAACTTAAATGCTTTGGTTCACGCTGCCTAGTCCCTTAGAACACCACTTATCTTCAGATACACAGACTTCAGTTAGACATAACTCAATAATCACCTCCTCCAAGAAAGTTTCCAGATTGAATGACTTGCTCCCCACCTCCCAAGCTAACATTCTTGCTTTTTATCACCTCACTGCTTGTATTTAGGAGCCCTGGTGGCACAATGGTTAAGAACTTGGCTGCTAATCAAAAGATCTGCAGTTCAAGCCCACCAGCGGCTCCTTAAAATCCTATGGGGCTTGTATTTAGTTTGGACTACAGTATCACATACTTCTTTATTCTCCAGTCATATATCTGGAATTACATTTTTTCGTTCAATAAATACTAAATATTTGAGGGTTCAATGATAAACAAAATAGATAAGGTCCTTACTGTCATGGAGAATTTAACACTGTCCAGAAATTTGTTAACAAAAGTAAAAATAACAAGAGTATAAAAATCTGATGTTGCAAGACAAAGATTCCTTTCCTACAAGGTCTCTGAAGTTCTCTTCCTTCCAAACTTGGTTAACACTTATCAGGGAGAAAAATCCCTTTTATTATGCTGCACAGATGACACCTTCAACTTTGTGTGTGTGTGTGTGTGTGTGTGCGTGTGTGCGTGTGTGCCTGTGTGCCTGTGTGCCTGTGTGCCTGTGTGCATTGGGGTAGGAACAAAGGAGGAAGGATTTATCTAAAATCTCTCAGGGATGGTTTCCCAAATACTGCCATGAAATCTGCACACAACCTTAGCCTAGACATCTACTTCTGTGTCCCATCCACAAGGGAACTATATCTCATCCCAAACAAGTGCCTCCGTTCATCTCCTTGGACCAGCCAACTTCTTCAAAAGAAGTATATTTCTCAGAGGCTTCTTTATTCAATCTATATTTATATCTTATTCACAGGTCTTATTCATAAGAGTAAGGCAGAACCTATGTCTACTACTTTAGAATCGTCCAATGCTCCAGGATCACTTCTTTGAATGTTTTCAACTTTGGGTATTACAATATATTAAAATATAATGCTTCAGGCCTCCTAAATTGTTGACCTCCATGCTGTTCTCCACAACCGCTCACTAATATTTGTGTTATATGTAAGACCAAATGTGTTGTAGAGTCTTCAGCTTGAGGCAAAAAGAAAAATTACATATATACATACAAAATACTTCAGATATTGCCATTAGGATAAAAATTTTCCAAAATAATATTAGAAAACTACATCTAAGTATCAATTCTTTATTTTGTCCTTTATGTCTCAATTCAAGTAATCTGCTCTTGAAAGATTATACATAAACCAGAGCAAATTTAAACGAACTAAGAAGCACTCACTAAAGACATACTGTACTTCACTCTTTGAAAAGATCCTTTTGCAATGAAGATTTTGTAAATTCATAATTTCATCAATTTTTCTTAAAGCAAACTAAAACATAATTTCATTACACAGAATTATTTATTTATCTCCAAAGTATATTTTAAGGTTCTCAATTCAAAAATGAACTAAGAAATTAAATATCAAATTTATAAGTGCTGTAAATGTGTCATAAGAAATATACTGATTGCCTCTAAAATGCAATAACATTCTAACTAAAAAATGCAGCATCTTTCCACAGATCAGAGATACAATAAATATTATGATTCAATGAAAGAAAGAAACCATGACCATTTTTAATTAAACAGGCATTTCTAAGCACCTGTGTACAATGCACTGTGGTTCAAACTGTTGACATGGAATTTGACCTCAACAACTTAATCTCTATAATCAAAGACCTAAAAGGCAGTTCTTACGTTTCCTCTATTCTCTTTCCCAGTACCCTAAACAGGCATATCAGGCATTTAGTATATAATTGCTATCAAAAAATAGGTAATAAATATTTGAAAATAGTTGTACTTCTAAATTAAGAACATTTTAAACTGCATGGGCTTACACCTCCTTCCCCGATCTGTTTTATAAAACAAGCAGGATCTTAATAATTTCACTGCAAAACAGGTTCTAGCAAGCAGAGAAACTGATTTAGTCTCTCAGCAATATCAAGTTTATATTAAACCCGATGAGATGGAGAAAACCTCACAAGCAATTTTTCCGCGTTCCTCCACAATTTATGTTGTTCCTGGAATCCTGATAAAGGAAAAAATCTATTTTTAAATGAGTACCTGAAAAGTTCTAAAGTGGCACTAATTTGAGGCTAGTCAGGTAATAAAAATTAATAAATCCTCCCTACTGAGGACATTCTCATGCCATTTAGAAGTTATTTAAGTCTTCCAGCAGCAGAAAGGCAAAACTCCATTAATTTATTTATTAAAAGCAAATACGCTTGTATCATCAGTTAAATAAGTTTTTCCCATCTGCTTAAATTTGAGCCCAAGTTACCTATTATTTCGGATGGCATTTAGATAAAATGAAATTAAGTAATATCCAGCAACACAGATCTCTCTATAAATAAGAGTGTTAAATGACTTTCGTGAATGGAAAATCTACATATACTGTTGCTTTGCCTCAGTCGGTCTTGAGCGGGTGGCTCAATGAACCAAAAGCATGCTCCATGTGTAGCTCCTTGGAATATGATCCCACTCTTGAGGTGCTCAGAAAAAAACATTAAATTTAAAAGTACCGCAAAGGCTTCGCCCTTCCTCTTACGTTACGAGAACTGAGGTTTAGAGGAACAACACGGTGACACTCGGCTCTGCAAGGCGAGTGCGGTCTGCGGTGCAGGGCACAGCCTGCTGTGGGGCTGTCACAGGAAAACCGGAGCCTCGCCTTAACCGCACCAAGAAACAAAGCGCCGGTTCTCCCGGGCGTAGGGGCTTCCGGCGAGACCCTGCCGTCCGCTCTTTCAAACTTCTAGAAGAGGCAGACACGCCGCAGTCAAAATGTACGAAACTCACCTTGCCCTGCTCCCCTGCCGTGGCTTTGTAAGGCTGCAAAAGCACCTCCTGTGGGCCTTAACACTCCACCCCCGCCAGCCTTTAGAAACCCCCCAACCCAAAAGGGGACAAAGGAGCCAAAAAGGAACTCTCCAGCGCGGGTTGTCCCGGAGACATCGGCGGCCCGAGCTCAGAACGTGGGGAGGACGCCTCGCCCCTGACTCAGGAACCGGCGCGACACTCACCGGTGCGGAGCCCCCGGGGAGGAGGGGCGCAGGGGTCCGGTTCTTCTGGGCCCGGAACGGCGCCGGGGCCGAGGCCCTGCACGCGTCCGACTGGACCCCAACTTCTCTCGGCCGCAGTCGCCGGCGACAGCTGGAACGCGAGTCGAGACTGAAGGCGCTGTCTAGCCGCCGCGGAGGCGCTGCCACCTCGGCCCGCGATGTGGGCGGGAACTCTGACCCTGTGGTACACAAGCCAGGGCGGGCCCCCTCCTTCCCTCAGTCAGCCTGCTATCGGCGGCGGCTCCCGCCGCGGCCAAAGCTAACACTGCAGCCGCCCGGGCTGCCGCTACCACCGCCACCTGGCTGGTAGTGCGTCGCGGCCTAATGTTGTCATCGGCAGCGTCGCGGCCCCTCTGGACACCCTGAGGCGCCACGCTCCTTCACAATCTAGCGCCCTCCCCTTCCCGGCCCCGCCCCCCGACTCGCGGGCTCCGGCCACACCCCCTTCCCGTCACGTGACGACGGGCGGAGGCTGTTGCAGAGTCACCACCTCAGCGGGGCTGTCGAGAGCTGCGCGGGAGCAACTGTTAGCATCTCGCCCTACTGTAGTGTTTTCGCCTCCGAACCGCCTCCGCACACCCAAGGGCGGCCTCAGGCGGCGAGCCCAGCGCCAGCGGCCCCGCGCCTGCTGACCTGCTAAGACTAGGCCCTCTCGACCGGTCGTCCCGCGCCCTTCCTAACCTAAGGAGACTACACAGTAACTCTCTGGTCAGGGATCAGTCAGGACCCCACTCCCACTCTGAGCCCTGAATGTGAGACTCGCCTCCCCATCTTCTACTTGTTTAAAGCTTTAGCCAAGCAAAGAAGAAAAGAAGGTATCGTGTGTCTAATGTCTGGCTTGAAAAGCATTCAGTAACTACTTGTTCCCATTTCTAGTAACACGTTAATTGTGGCATTTAACTTACTGTTCTCTTCATTAGAAGGTTTTATTTTTGAGGAAAGGATGGTGCATTTCAATCATGCTGGGATGAAAATAGCCTAACAAACTTATTTTTGTTCCTAGTCATGTTCAGGAATCCTTGGTGCCAGTTTTACAGTAATTAAGTTTTACAGTGTGTTAGGTTGGTGACAACTTAAATAGGTACCCAAGAATTTGACATTCCTTCCATTTTTTTAAATAAACCCTAATTCTTTGGTTTATCGAGTATCTCAACTTTCGGACTTAACCCGTTCGCCGGCCTTTTTGATCATGATTCCAGCAACCCCCCCACCCCCACCCCCAGCCCTATTGATGAGAGGAAAAACAGTAGAATGCAAGTCACCAAAAGAAAACAGGTAACAAATACAGAAATAAGTAGAGGAGCAGAAAGATCATGATAAAGCCCTGCTATAGCAATGAAGGCAAATGAGACAGCTTTCTGTAATAACCAAACTCAGTTTGCAGATCATTTTCCCTTCTTGCCCAGATCTAAGGTTATTTTCTTAAGCAAGTCTTATCTCTCAACATTTTCTTGACAAGAAGTCAGAAGACATTCTGATCAGCTGGGTGCTTTGAGATGAATAACCAATAGAGTTTGGCCTATGTAATCCTTAATACATTTTATAGGAATTATCATCTTTAAGACCAACTGTCACAGATTGAATTGTGTCCCCCAAAAAATGTGATGTCCTTATGTGTTGTGAACTCTACCACTATGATGAGATTATATGTGATTTCCTCATGTGTTGTAAATTCTATCACTGTGATGAGGTTATACTGATGAGGTTGACAAGATCAGTGTCTTAACCCAATCTCTTTTGAGATATAAAAGAAGCGAGCAGAGACACATGGTAACCTCATACCACCAAGAAAGCAGTGCTGGGAGCAGAACCGTCCTTTGGACCTGAGGTTCCTGCACAGAGAAGCTCCCAGACCAAAGGAAGACTGATGACATGGACTTTCCTCCAGAGCTGTTGGAGAAAGTGTTCCCCTGAAGCTGATGCCTTGAATTTGGACTTGTAGCCTACTGGACTGTGAGAGAATAAATTTCTCTTTGTAAAGTCATCCACTGGTGGTATTTCTGTTGGAGCAGCACTAAATGAATGAGACACCCACCATTATTTTATATTCCCCAAGAAAGAAAAGAAACACTGTCAAACTATGTCATGCCAGTGATTAAGACACTTCCTGAATTCAGAGATACTAAAATGTGAAAAACAATGAGTCTTAAGATCTGAGATATGGTAGTCAACTGGTGTTCTAATAAGGACAAGAGTCTATCAGTTTCTCTTCTGAAGTCTGAGGGATTGTACCTGTAGTTCAGACAAACATGAGGGAAGTTTATTTTTCGAATGGCAATATTTCAGCAAAGCTACTTGGAATCAGCTCAACGGCAACTGCAACAACTGCAGTAACTTCGGAGTTGTCAACACTTTGAAATCTGTCTCGCATTTTCTAGAGTAGTGCTTTTCAGACTGTGACTCAAAAATCAAGTTTTAATAAGATGGAATAGAATATCTAGTAAGGACAATAATTGCTTTGCAAAACTTGTTTCAGTTCAGTGGGGGGAGGAGCAGGAATGTTTGTGTCCTATGTTATGATTTAGAATGTATTTCTTACTGTGAGTTGCAATCAAACAGATTTGCAAAAGAGTGTTCCAGAGTATAGATGACATGCAAAATATACCATCTGGGCTCTGTTTCCCTCTTGCTTCTCCTTTACTTTGGGAACTGAGACTAAAGATAAGAAAAAGGAGGCCGCTTGCCTTGACTAATCGTCTCCTTCAGCTTCTTATATTGACTGTTGAAAATATGTTGGAGTGGAAATCACGTTCTGGAATCAAAGGAAGCCTACATTATAGAGTTGACTAATCAGATGTGTAACTAGATGAATTACTCTCTGCATTTCAAGTTCTGAAAAAACTAGGGAGTTGGACTAGATGTTCTTTAAGGAATGGTACTCAACCTTTTTTCCAATGGATGACGTTCGTATTTGAAACAAATAGCCGTGGTTTATCTAGGATAATTCAGATTCTCGACAGACTAGCTATAATTCCTTTCAACCTCACTCAAAAAAAAAAAAAAAAAAAAAGTGAAAACATTATAGAAAAACAAATGTAAGTATATCTTTAACAATATTTCTGTACTTTATTGCTAATAAGTTACTTGTCATTAATAACTAATTTTGACATACCTCACAACTGCTCGCAACGTAATTATGTATCAGTACACTAAAGATGAAAAATCTCTGCTCTTGGGGTCTTTTTTAATATTCTATGATTCCAGGAAATGATTAGTCATTCAGTTTCTAATGTAATCACAACAGAAATAGAAACTGTAATATGTGATCCTGCATTATAACTGAGGAATATCTGATAACTCCAATTTGCTAATTTAAATGATACCCTGCAAGTTTGCTACTCATAAAATGATCTGAATAATAATATTTTAAAATAAAAGTTTTTATTATAACTATCCAATTTTAACTCCAATAAGAATTAATCTCTTTTACCTGTTGTTTAATTAATTATACAGTTCCAAGATGAGAAATTCTTTTTTGCAAATCAGTTTAAGCAGTAACAGGCATGATAATCTTTCCCACAGAATTCATTTCAACCTTGACCTAGAATAAAAGAGCTGTGGTTTGAGATTTCTTTTTCCTGTAGGGTATCTATTTAGCCAAGTATTGCTAATCAGGATTATAGACTAAAGACCTCATTTTCTGAAAGAATATTGAGGTTGAAAGCAACTTCAACCATAAACAGAGTTGTCTTAGTCATCTAGTGCTGCTACAACAGAAATACCACAAGTGGATGGTTTTAATGAAGAGACGTTTATTTCTTCACAGTCAAAGTAGGCTAAAAGTCCAAATTCAGGGCGTCAGCTCCAGGGGAAGTCTCTCTCTCAGTCGGGCTACTCATCAGTGTTCCCCTAGACTAGGAGCTTCTCGGCACAGGGACCCCTGTCCAAAGGACGCGCTCTGCTCCTGGCACTGCTTTCTTGATGGTATGAGGTCCCCCTGTCTCACTGCTCACTTCTGTCTTTTATATCTCAAGAGAGATTGCCTCAGGACACAATCCAGTCTTGTAGGTCAGGTCCTGGCTTACTAACACAACTGCCACCCATCCTCCCTCATTAACATCATAGAGGCAGGTTTACAACACACAGGAAAATCACACAGTACCAGGAATCATGGCCTAGCTAAACTGATACACACGTTTTTGGGGGGACATAATTCAATCCATGACAAAAGTATTCCACACAAGTTTCAAGACTGTGCGAGATTGTATTATTCTTCACAAATATTTACTCCCCTACTACCACCACTGCCAGGGGGATTTGCTCATGGAACTTGCTGTAGCTAATGGTTTGTGAGCCAGAAGCTTTAAACTTGAGTGCAAGATTCAGGTCAGTCTTGCTCTTGTGCTGCCAGTGTTGAGAAGGGCATGCCCCAGACAGGAGGTGCTCCTTCGTCTGGGTCTCAGAGTAAGAAGATACATGGAGCGGACCAGAAATTTACCTGCACCCGGAAGCAGCACTGCAGCAACTGATCTGCAGCCACTGACATGAAAGAAGAGTGAAACATAAATATTTGTTGTAAATCACTGAATTTTTTTAGGTTGTTATACAGCATAATCTAGCGAATAAAGTGAGTTTGAGCCAACAAACTAGTGGTTGAAAGACCAAATGCACTATAGAATAAGAATACTTAAATTTCTATTTAGTAAAATAATAGATGTCTACAAACTAGTCAACCAAATATTTGATAAACAGGGCACAATCAGCCAACTTGACCTCATAGACGTATATAGAACACTCAATCCAACTGCTGCAAGGTACACATTTCTTTTCCAATGCGCATGGAACATTCTCCGGAATAGATCACATCCTAGGCAACAGAGCAATCCTCAACAAGATCCAAAACGTTGAGATAATACCAAGTATCTTCTCTGACCACAATACCATCAAGGAAGAAATTAACAACAGAAAAAGCAAGGAAAAAAAAATCAATTATGTGGAAACTGAATAACACCCTGCTTACAAACCACTGGGTAATAGAAGAAATCAGAGATGGGATAAAAAGATTCCTAGAATCAAACAAGAATGAAAACACATCATACCAAAACCTTTGGGACACAGCAAAGGCAGTCCTCAGAGGACAACTGATAGCAATAGATGCACACATCAAAAAAGAAGAAAGGGACAAAAATCAAAACATTAACTACACAACTCAAACAAATAGAGAACAGCAGAAAAAGCCCACAGCCACCAGAAGAAAGGAAATAGTAAAGATCAGAGCAGAAATAAATGAAATAGAGAATAGAAAAACAATAGAAAGAATCAACAAAACCAAAAGTTGGTTCTTTGAAAGGCTCAACAAAATCGACAAACCACTGGCCACAGAAAAACAGGAGAGTATGCAAATAACCAAAATAAGAAATGAAATGGGGGACATTACAACAGACCCAACTGAAATAAAAAGGATCATAACAGAATATTATGAAAAACTATACTCCAATAAATTTGAAAACCTAGAGGAATTGGATAAATTTCTAGAAACACACTACCTACCCAAACTACAACAAAGTGATGTTGAAAATCTGAACAGACCCAAAACAAGAATAGAAAAGGTAATTTAAAAAAAAAAAAAAAAGCCCTGGCCTAGATGGCTTCACTGGACAATTCTACAAAACTTTCAGAGAAGAGCTTGTACCAGTACTACTGAAACTATTTCAGAACATAGAAAAGGAAGCAACACTTCTGAATTCATTCTGTGAAGCCAGCATAACCCTGATACCAAAACCAGACAATGATGCCTCAAAAAAAGAAAATTACAGACCAATATGTCTCATGAATATAGATACAAAAATTCTCAACAAAATTCTAGCCAATAGAATTCAGCATCATATCAAAAAGATAATACACCACAACAAAGTAGGATTCATACCAGGTGTGCAAGGATGGTTCAACATTAGAAAATCAATCAACGTAATCCACCACATAAATAATAGGAAAGATAAGAATCACATGATCATCTCAATTGACACAGAAAAAGCATTTGTCAAAGTCCAACACCCATTCCTGATAAAAACTCTCAATAAAATAGGTATAGAAGGGAAATTTCTCAACATAATAAAGGGCATCTGTGCAAAACCAATGGCCAACATCATTCTTAATGGAGAGAGGCTGAAAACACTCCCCTTGAGAACAGGAACAAGACAAGGATGCCCTTTATCACCACTCCTATTTCACACTGTGCTTCAAGTTCTAGCTAGAGCAATACGGCAAGAAAAAGAAATAAAGGGCATCCAAACTGGTAATGAAGAAGTTAAACTGTCCCTGTTTGTGGATGATATGATACTATACATAGAAAACCCTAAAGACTCCATGAGAAATCTACTAGAACTAATAGATTCAGCAGAGTAGCAGGATACAAGATAAACATACAAAAATCATTTGGATTCCTATACACCAATAAAGAGAACAATGAAAAGGAAATCAGGAAAACAATACCACTTATAATAGCACCAAAAAAAATAAAATACTTAGGAATAAATCTAACCAGGGATGTAAAAGACCTATACAAAGGAAACTACAAAACACTACTGCAAGAAACCCAAAGGGATCTACATAAATGGAAAAACATATCATACTCATGGATAGGTAGACTCAACATTATGAAAATGGCAATTCTACCCAAAGCAATTTACAAATACAGTGCAATCCCAATCACCAACAACATTGTTCAAAGAGATGGAAAAACTAGTCATTAACTTTATATGGAAAGGGAAGAATCCCTGAATAAGTAAAGCACTATTGAAGAAGAAGAATAAAGTTGGAGGACTCACACTACCTGACCTCAGAACCTACTGTTACACCTTTGGTAGTCAAAACAGCCTGGTACTAACGACAGATTGACCCATGGAACAGAATTGAGAACCCAGATGTAAATCCATCCGGTTATGGTCACCTGATCTTCGACAAAGGCCCAAAGTCCATCAAATGGGGAAAAGACAGTCTTTTTAACAACTGGTGCTGGCAAAACTGGATATCCATCTCCAAAAAAATGAAGCAGGACCCATACCTCACATCATATACAAAAACTAATTCAAAATGGATCAAAGGCCTAAATATAAAGCCAAAAACTATAAAGTTCCTAGAAGAAAAAATAGGACCAACGCTATAGGCCCTAATACATGGCATTAACAAGATACAAACCATAAACATCGACACACAAACCCCAGAAGATAAGCTAGATAACTGGGATCATCTAAAAATCAAACACCTATACTCTTCAAAAGACTTCACGAGAAGAGTAAAAAGAGAACCTACAGACTGGGAAAAAATTTTTGGACATTATAAATCAGACAAAGTTCTCATCTCCACAATCTACAAGAGAATCTAACACCTCTACAACAAAAAGACAAATAATCCTATTAAAAAATGGGCAGAGGAAATGAACAAACACTTCACCAAACAAGACATTCAAGTGGCCAACGGACACTTGAGGAAATGCTCAAGATCACTAGCCATTAGAGAAATGCGAATTAAAACCACAATGAGATAACATCTCACCCCGGCACTACAGGCACAAATCAAAAACACTGGAAATAACAAATGTTGGAGAGGCTGCAGGGAGATCGGAACTCCTGTGCACTGCTGGTGAGAATGCGAAATGATACAACCATTTTGGAAAATGATACGGCGCCTTCTTAGAAATCTAGAAATAGAAATACCTTATGATCCAGATGATACGGCCCCTCCTTAGAAATCTAGAAATAGAAATACCATATGATCCAGCAATCCCACTCCTAGGAATATATCCTAGAGAAATAAGAGCCGTCACTTGAATAGACATATGCACACCCATGTTCATGGCAGCATTGTTCACAATAGCAAAAAGATGGAAACAACCTAGATGCCCATCAACGATGAATGGATAAACAAACTATGGTACACATACACAGTGGAGTACTATGCAACATTAAAGAACAGTGATGAGTCTGTGAAGCATCTCATAACATGGATGAAACTGGAGGACATTATGCTGAGTGAAACAGTCAATCACAAAAGGACAAATATTATATGAGACCTTTATTGTAAAAACTCATGAAAAAGTTTACACACAAAAAGTAACAATCTTTGTTGGTTACGAGGGATGGGGGGCGAAATCCTAAATTGACAATAGATAGGTGGTATCTTTGGTGAAGGGTGAGACAGTACACAATACTGGGGAAACCAGCACAACTTATACAAGGAAAGGTCATGGAAGCTCCATAGACACATCCAAACTCCCTGAAGGACTGAATTGCTGGACAGAGGGCTGTGGGGACCATAGTCTTGGGGAACATCTAGTTCAATTGGCAACATACAGTTTAAGACAATGTTCTACATTCTACCTTGGTGAGTAGCGTCTGGGATCTTAAAAACCTGTGAGCAGCCATCTAGGATACTCCACTGGTCTCACCCATTCAGGAGCAAGGGAGAATGAAGAGAGCAGGCTACAAGGAAAAGATTAATCCAAAGGACTAATGGACCACAGCTACCAAGGCCTCCACCAGACTGAGTCCAGCACAGCTAGATGGCGCCCGGCCACCAACACTGACTGCTCTGACCTGGATCACAACAGAGGGTTCTGGACAGAGCTGGTGAAGGATGTAGAAGAAAATTCTAACACAAAGACCGGATTTACTGGCCTGAAAGAGACTGGAGAAACCCCGAGAGTATGGCCCCTAGACACCCTTTTAGCTCAGTGGTGAAGTCACTTCTGAGGTTCACCGTTCAGCCGGGGATTGGACAGCCTCATAAAACAAAACGGGACTAATGAGGCACAGCAGTCCAGGGACAAGGACTAGAAGGCAGAAAAGGACAGGAAAGCTGGTGATAGGGAACCCAAGTTTGAGTAAGGACAGTGTTGACATGTAGTGGGGTTGTTAACCATTGTCATAGGGCAACATGCGTACTGTTTAATGAGAAACTATTTTGTTCTGTAAACCTTCATCTAAACTGAGACTAGCAGCACACTGGAAGAACATAACTGATGTTACTGAATTGTGCATGTAGAAATTTTTGAAATGGTGTATCTTTGGCTATGTATATTTTCACCAAAAAAAAAAAGGTCAAGAAGGGAGCATGTTGACATGTCGTGAGGTTGTTAACAATGTCATAAAACAATATGTGTACTGACTGTTTAATGAGAAACTATTTGTTCTGTAAGCCTTCACCAAAAGTACAATTTAAAAGAAAAGCAAATATTTGATAAACATCCAGTCAAAATTTTATTTAAATGTCATTTTTTCTAAGAATTTTGAGGTCCTTTCATATCTAATATTCTGTGATTCCAAGAAATGATCATTCAATCTAGCATTTCTAATGTAATCACAACATAAACAGAAACTGTAATATGTGATCCTGTACTATCACTGAAAAATATCTGATAATTCCTACTTGCTAATCTAAATGATAACCTACTTTTAAAATATTTGCATACTGATATTAAGCAGTTCTGTGTAATCCTATTTGTCTTAAAGAAATATCCCTTGAGGAAATTTTGGATAATAAAACATTAAGAATATGGTATGTCAATCAATGGTCACACTGAAGACTTGTTTTGTTTTTTTTTAAGGTATTTGATTTTTTTAAAATTTTTTATTTTTTCCCATACGAAAATGTATACATACGTTGTTGTGTGAATCTAATTGCTCTCCCATAGTGTGACAACACACTCTTCCTTTCCACCCCTGATTCCCCATGTCCATTCAACCTTCAACAAGCTCCTAACCCTCTCTGCCTTCCCATCTCACCACCGGGAAGAAGCCGCCCATTTAGTCTCTTGTATCTACTTGCGCTAAGAGGCACACTCCTCACGAGTATCACTTTATGTCCCACAGGTGAGTCCAATCCCAGTCTGACGAGTTGGCCTCGGAAGTTGTTTTAGTTCTGGGCTAATAGAGAATCCAGGGGCCATGCTTTCCAAAGACAAGTATTTTTTTTAACTGTGTTAAATATATTGACTAACTGGTAATAAGGTAAGAAATAATTAATGCAAAAAACTAGGTGAAGGCAAGAACCTAGAGAGTTAAAGCTGAAAACCAGCCTTTACTCCAAGGGCATTTGCCAAACCCAGTTAATATAAGCTTTGGTTGGTTCTCATGGCCTTACAAGAGACAAAACCTATGACCTGTCCAATAGGGAGAGTCTAATAGGAACTCTTCTCTCTCTCTACACACACACACACACACAGAGAGAGAGAGAGAGAGAGAGAGAGAGAGAGAGAGCTGAGATTCCAAGGATTATTCATTCAGTGTGAGGCTATACTGGAAATAAATTACTGGAACACATCTCCCAGACTCTGCAAAGAATACTGTCTTACAACTTGGCACCTAGTGGACAGGGGAAAAGCAAAATCATCTGAGACTTTGGAGCCACAATTGAGTTCTCAAAAATGTAGCCTAATATACCACCCGAGTGATCTATGGGTCGGAACAGACTTGACAGCACCTAGCAATGACAACAACAACGAGTAACCCCAAAGAGCCTCAAGCTGATAATTTAATAAAGGATGATTCTTGACTGATAATGTTCTCAGACACTCGGGAGCAAATACCAATCCTCTCTAGAGGAAGCCATCTTCACCTTAAGCCTTAAAGAATGACTGTAAATCAAATTCTGAGGAAAATGAGCAGCTCACAGTAAACAAAAAAAAAACAGAAGAAAATAAGACACCACTGGTAAATAGCACAAACATAAGAGCAGAAAGTAATTTATAAGGACTTCAGATACTGTAGTTATCAATTAAGACTATAAAATATATAAAACATGAATAAAATAAAAGACAAACTTGAGAATATGTGCAGAGAATAAATACTTGTGAAGAATCATCAAAGATATATTTTTTAAAAGATAGAACTTAAAAAGAATTTTAAAATAATTAAACTTATTGAGCAAGTTAATCTGACACAACAACAATACAAACTAGTGAACTGGAAGACAGATGAAATCATCCCAAATGCAACAGAAAAATAAAAAATACAAAAGAGATCGTGATGGTTATATATCACCTGGGCTAGGCTATGGTACCCATTTGTTTGGTCAAATGCTAGATGTTGCTATGAAGTATTTACATGTGATATTTAAATCAGTTGGCCTTAAGTAAAGCAAATTACCCTCTATAATGTGGGGGAGCCTCATCCAATCAGTAGAAGGCCTTAAGAGCAAAACAGGAGGTTTCCCAAGGGAGAATTCTACCTCCAGACTACAAATAGACATCCTGCCAGAATTCCTGTCTCTCCCCTACCACCTGACTAACCCAATTTTGGGACACACCACTGTCAGAATTTTCAGCCTGTCACTTAACCTACGGATTTTGGACTTGCTAGCCGCCCCCACACCCCCAATTTAACAAATTCCTCAAAATCTTTCTCTACAGATAAGCTATCTATATATATATTCTTACTGGTTCTATTTCTCTAGAGAGCTGTGACTAGGACAGATTTCAAGTGACTTGAAAGATATTTTGAGAAGATCTAAAATAAGTCTTGTCAGTGTTGACATGTAGTGGGGTTGTTAACCATTGTCATAGGGCAATATGTGTACTGTTTAATGAGAAACTATTTTGTTCTGTAAATCTCCATCTAAAGTGAGAATAGCAGCACAACTGACAACTGGAAGAATGTAATCAACATCACTGAATTGTATGTGTAGAGATTTATGAAATAGTGTATCTTTGGCTATGTATATTTTCACAAAAAAGAAAAAAAAGGTCGTCCAAGGTTGAGAAGGGAGAGTGCTGACCTGTCATGGGGTTGTTAACCAATGTCATAAAACAATATGTGTACTTACTGTTTAATGAGAAACTATTTGTTCTGTAAACCTTCATCTAAAGTACAATAAAAAAATTTAAAAGAAGTCTTGTGATGGTTAAGTTTGTGTGTCAACTTGGCTGGGCCATGATTCTCAGTGATTTGGCTGTTATATAATGATGTAGTTTGGCAGTTATGTAATGATGTAATTTTGGCAGCCATGTAATGGTGTAGACATCCTCCATGATGTGATCTGATATGATCAGCTATCACTTGTAAAGGGAGTTTCCTCAGGGCTGTGGCCTGCATCTCATATATATATATATATATATATATATATACACACACATATATATATATATATATGGATGGATGTTCTGGCAAAGCTCACTTTCTTGCTCTGGATCCTGCATCTGGATCATTGTCATCTGACCTCCAGTTCTTGGGACTTGAGCCAGCTGCCTACCACATTGCCGTATTGTATTTGTCAGCCTCCTCAGCCTGTCAGCCAGCATCCTGCTGTCTTATCTGTGAATCTAGGGTTTGTCAGTCCCTGCAGCTTTGTGAATCAGAAGAAGCCTCTGGCCTGACACCTGACCCATGGAATTGGGACTTACCATCCTCTACAACCACATGAACCCTTTCCTTGAGATAAATCCACCCCTCCCCCGCCGCTTCACTGATTTTCCTTCTCTAGAGAACCCAACCTAAGAAAAATCTTATTATAAAATAATAGGAAAGAGAAAACAAGGCAGAAGCAGTATTTGACAAAATAATGGTCTAGAACTTCCCAGAATTGATAGAAGACTCCAATCCACAGATTTAATATCCAGGAAAAAAAAAAAAAACCCATTGCCATGGAGTCGATTCTGACTCCTAGCGACCCTATAGGACAGACTAGAACTGCCCAGTAGAGTTTCCAAGGAGCGCCTGGTGGATTTGAATTGCTAACCTTTTGGTTAGCAGCCATAGCACTTAACCACTATGCCACCAGTATTTCCAGCACAGATGTAATAAGCCCCCACCAAATATCAAGCAAGTTAATAATACATCCACACTTAGATACATCACAATGAAGCTGCAGAACACCAAAAGCAAAAAAAACTTAAAAATTGCAGAGAGAAAACATGTATTATTCTCAAAGGGTCAGACAGATAATTGACTTTTCTTTAGCAACAATAGAATCCAGAAGACAGTGGAATATCTTCAATGGATTAAAAAAAAAAAAAAAAATGACTGTCAGCCTACAGTTCAATACCTGGTCTTATTTCAAGAATGAGTCCAAATAAAGGCATTGTCAGGCAGCAAAAGCAGATTTTGCTACCAATTGGTTTTCACTAAAAGAAAGTCTAAAGAAATTGCATTCTTCAGACAGAAAGAAAATAATCCCAGATAGAAGGTTTGAGAGTTGAGGATAAAGGAAGGACATTAAAATGGTAAATATTTGGAAAAATCAAAAATTGACAGAATTGTTAAAGTATTTCAGTAATTTTAAACCTACCAAAGACCCACTGCCATAGATTCAATTCCAACTCATAGCGACCCTATTGGACACAGTAGAAACCCCATAGGGTTTCCAAGGCTGGAAATCTTTATGGAAGGAGACTGCCACATCTCTCTTCTGCAGAGTGGCTGGTGGGTTTGAACCACCGACCTTTTGGCTAGCAGCCAGGTGCTTTAACCACTGTGCCACCAGGGATCCTTAATAATTTTAATATTTAACATAAATTAATCATTGTAATATTTAATAAAAATAATTTTAAAAGTAAAAGAGCAATCACTCATAAGGCTTATGTCTGAAATAGGCCCAACCAAATTCTAATTTATACCTACTATTAAACAGACTTCATCAGACAAGTATTTTACCTGCTATTATCTCAGTCCATTACATGCCTTTAAAAGCAAAAACACTATATACAGTAAAACCTGCGAAAGACGGAACCCGTGTAAGGTGGAAACCTGTCAGAGAAGGAAAACTCAAATTTTTTCCACTAAAACAAGCAATAGAAAAGTGTTAAGACTGCACCCTGTCAAAGGCAGAAAATTTGTGATACCTCGAAAAACAAGGCAGTCCCATTGAGTGCCGGCTTTCACAGGTTTCACTGTATTTTCTTTTTTTCTCATCCATATACGCAAAATTAGAGTTCCTGGGTGATGCAAATTGTTAAGTACTAGAGTAGTAAATGGAAACTTGTTGGTTCAAACCCACCCAGAGGTACCTCAAAAGTAAGGCCTAGTGTTCTGCTTCCAAAAGGCCACAGCCTTGAAAACTCTGCACACATGGGGTTGCTATGAGTCGAAATCAACTTGACAGCAACCAACAACAACATAAGCAAAATTGTATTAATATTTTATAGGTATCCTCTTTTTAATTGACTGTACTGGTGCAGCCTTTTAAGTGTTTTTCTTCATAATGACATTCTTACTTCAAATTTGCATACTGTGCCAACTGAAGATCATTTGTTAATAATCAGACTAAGAAATTAGCATATGTTTAGGAGCTCATGATTTAGAATAGTAAAAAGCAGAATTATATACCATTTTTCACAAAACTATGAAGCATTAATGATTCCCACTGCAGAAGTCTAAAAATGAAAGTTAATCATAAGAAATTATATAATTATGTATTCATAGGTTAAGGACAATTAAGTCTTATTCAAAAGCTCTGCCTACTCTTTCCACCCACATTGCCTATTCAAAATTAGGTGTATGCTATCACTCTTAACACCATCTGTAGAAATAGCTAAAAATTTATGCTCAGGGTATAAGGATTGACTCCTGAGTTTTAATTCAGTTCAGAAGGCATCCTAAACTCAAAACTTAAAAAGATTCAGAATTTAAAAAGTAGAAGGAGGAAGAGGAGGAGGTAGAGGAGAAGAACCTGTTTATATCTGATGGCTACCTAGACTACAAATTCCAAGTTGTAAATGTGTTTCATTTCAATTTTAAAAGACCAGTTTATCACAATTATTTAAAAATGAGAGGCATAGAATACATAATCCCTTAGATTTCCAAAACTGTGAGTAGTCATAATACAAAGAAATTATACACTAATTTTTTTTTTTACTAAAGTGTTAATCTTCTTCTTTTCCTCAACCATTCTACATTATATGAGATTGTTCAAAACATATTTCTATAACACTTTCATGATAAAAACAAATCTACATGGCAGAATGTCCAAATCACTTTTTTTTTAATCTTTTAAGGTACGGAAAAGATTAGACACCCACTCCTCACTTAGCAACATAGTTTCCTAAGACCAGGTCATTCTGTGAAAATCAGCGTTATGCAAACATGGAGGATGACCACATGATCACAAAATGGAGGATGATGCATTATTACATAATGGCCAAATTACATCACTACATAACTGTCAAATTACATCATTACGTAACCGCCAAACCACTGAGAATCATAGCCCAGCCAAGTTGACACACACCCTTAACCATCACAGCCACCTTTACCCTCGCCTCGCATCTCAGCATTCGTTACTGCCAGATGTAAGTTGTTAACGCGCAAAGTAGTCAGATAGTAGATTTTTTTACTATTGTTGTAAATGCGAAATGTCAGATAACGAGATAGTTGATAAGTAAGGAATAGGTGTATAGCGCTGTTGTTGTTTCTGTTAGGTGCTGTGGAGTCAGTTCCCACTCATAGCGACCTTACGTACAACAGAACAAAATATTGCCCAGTCCTGGGCCGTCCTCACAATCCATGTTATGCTTGAGCCATTGTTGCAGTCACTGAGTCAATCCATGTCATTGAGGGTCTTCCTCTTTTTCACTGATCCTCAACTTCACTAAGCATGATGTCCTTCTCCAGGGATTGGTCTCTCCTGATAACATGTCCAAAGTATGTGAGACGAAGTCTTGCCATCCTTGCTTCTAAGGAGCATCCTGGCTGTATTTCTTCCAAGACAGATTTGTTCATTCTTCTGGCAGTCCATGGTATATTCGATATTCTTTGCCAACATCATAATTCAAAGGTATTAACTATTCTTCAGTCCTCCTTATTCTTTGCCCAGCTTTACCATGCATATGAGATGATTGAAAACACCATGGCTTGGGTCAGGCACACCTTAGTCCTCAAAGTGACGTCTTTGCTTTTTAGCACTTTAAAGAGGTCTTTTGCAGCAGATTTGCCCAATGCAATGCGTCATTTGATTTCTTGACTGCTACTTCCATGGGCGTTGATTGTGGATCCAGTAAGACAAAATCCCTGACAGCTTCTATCTTTTCTCCTTGTATAGTGCTAGCTTATATGATTCCAGTTAGCCTTATCCAACCTATCTTTATAAAAGTCTGTTAACTTCCTGGGACGTCACAAGTAATTTAATTTGTATAAACCAGAGTGTACATTAATTCTTTCCATTTAATAAGATACCAATTTTTATTGGGCTTCAGCATCTCGTTTACAGAAAAATTATCAAGTATCTGTAGGTTGCGCCACCTCTTTTCTGAAATGAATGAGCAGCTAGCAAAGGGCCTCACCCTGTAAACTAGCAGCATTTCAAAACTGTCATTTCTGCTGTTCTTCACTGACAGTGAAAGTGCCACAGCATTATCAGGTAGCAGCCATCTACCCACTCATCCCAACAAGGGGAGGTCCTACTAGATGCCTTCTGTGAGATCTCATAGGTATTCGGTGCCTCCCTTAGCCCTCCAAGAACACTGGTGCCCAGAGGTGACAAACTGGAGAAAGGAGCACCTAACCTATACCGCAATAAAATTTGTCCACTGTTTCTGTCAGACTCATCCCTCTGTTCTGGATCTTGTTGATATTCTCCCCTAGTTGTTTTCAGTCACTTCCTGTGGGAGTCTCCTTTTCCTGATATTCTCAAACGCGTATCTGAAACCAGACTCCCAATCCAATTCCCCTAGTCAGGCTTCTTTATCTCCTTGATCCTTGTACCATCCTCTGGGAAATGGACTGAGTTGACACACCTCTGTTTGAAACTTCATCTTTAATTGTCAGCTTCTTTCTTGGGAGGGTCACACACTCCAATTCTGGTGATTCCACATTGTTGCTTGTGTTAGTTGTCATCGAGTTGACTCCAACTCATGGAGACCTTACGTATAACACAATGAAACATTGCCCAGTCCTGCAACATCCGCACAATTGTTGGTATGTTTGAGTCCATTGTTGCAGCTAATGTGTCAATCCGTCTCATGGTGGGTTTCCCTCTTTTTCTCTGACCCTCTACTTTACTAAGCATGATGTCCTTTTCTAGGTATTTCTCTTTCCTGATGATGTTTTCAAGGTGAGCAAGATAAAGTTTCACCATCCTAGCTTCTAAGGAGGATTCTAGCTGTACTTCCTCTTAAACTTGATTTGTTCATTCTTCTGATGGTCCATGGTATATTCAACATATATCCATCTGTCAGTTTGTCGTCCTGTGGTGGCTTGAGTGTTGCTGTAATGCTGGAAGCTATGCCACTGGTATTTCAAATACCAGCAGAGTCCCCATGGTGGACAGGTTTCAGTGGAGCATCCAGACTAAGACAGACTAGGAAGAAGAACCTGGCAATCTAACTTTGAATGTTAGCCAATGAAAATCTCATGAATAACTTTGTTACCTATTTCCCACTAATTTTCTTCTGCTGTCAGCCAATAGTCTTGGACCTGATATAATTTATATCCTAACTCTCTTATCTAAACTCAGAACAAGAAAAATTCTAGAGCAAGAAAAAAAGAGAAGGGGCGGGGGGGGGGGTCACTCTTATAGATTGAGCCTTATGAGATATATCAATCAAATGTACTATATACCCCTTTTTAGATTCTGATTCAAACACCAACTATAAAAACACATTAATGAGACAATTGGAGACATTATAATACTGACTGAATGTTACATGGTATTAAGGAATTATTGTTAATTGTCTTAGGTGTGATAATGACAATGTAATTACGTGTGTGTGTATTTTTTTTAAATGTATCATTTCTTAAAGACACTAAAACGTAACTGGGTGCCTGCTTTAGTTAAAAAAAAAACAAACACCTTCCAAGTATGTCACTTTCTTTTCCTTCCCTGTAGGTCAGGTTCATGGGAATGTACTCTACTACTACTAGTTGTTACTTTCTACCTTTAACCAAATATATATAACACAATGAAACATTGCCCAGTCCTGCACTATCTTCACAATTGTTGGTATGTTTGAGCCCATTGTTGGAGCTAGTGTGTCAATCCATCTCGTGGTGGGTTTCCTTAGTTGTTTATTATGTTTATTATCATGTCTTTTTTTTAAAAAAATAAAAGTATTCACATCAATAGCAACTAATGCTACCTATTAGTTTCAAATCTCTATTAAACCACTTTGAAAGTCTAACATCTTATCGTCTATGGTGAGTAAATCTGATTGAGCATGCTAACATGTTCAGATTTATACAAAGCATTCTGAAAATACAGATTACTTTAGAGATTCTAAGAAGCAGATGTACTGATCTTCTTGGCATTCACATGATTCAGCTACAAATAGAATTTGAACAGATTCCAAATATGCAACTGTCAAATTCATAAAAAGTAGCAAAAAAATGTCAAGCAAAAGTTTAGGTTTAGCCTTGAATAGTATTGGCTGTTGCCTGAAAAATAAGATGGAAAGTATTCTATTAATATTTAATCTTTCAATTCTAATAATTGACAAGAACTAAATACTTTCATTTTATTCATAGATGTTCCCACTCAGTTAGTAGTGATAACCCAGAAACTTTTGAGTGTTAGTGTTACTGTCTTACTTATCTAGTGCTGCAGTAACAGAAATACCACGAGTGGATGGCTTTAGCAAAGAGAAATTTATTCTCTCACAGTCTAGGAGGGTAGAAGTCTGAATTCAGGGTGCCAGCTCTGGGGAAGGTCCTGGTCATCAATCTTCCCCTGCTCTAGGAGCTTCTCAGTGGAGGGACCCAGGATCCAAAGTATGCCCACGCACTCCTGGCTTTTCTAGCTTGGTGGAAATGTGGTCCCCTTGTCTTGTCTGCCTGCTCACTTCCTCTTTTATATCCCAAAGAGACTGATTTAAGACACAACTTAATCTTGTAGATTTAGTTGTGTCTCATTAACATAACTGCTGCTAATCCCACCTCATTAACATCATAGAGGTAGGATTTACAACACATAGGAAAATCACATCAGATGATAAAATGGTGAACACTCACACAATACTGGGAATCATGGCCTCGCCAAGTTGATACACATTTTGGGGGGACACAATTCAATCCATAACAGTTACTATTAGGTACAAAGAAAATCTCAACATTACTTCAACCGATATTTAAAAGTCTGTTAATATAAATTTGACTCACTTCCAATTCTAAAGTCAAAAAGATCTTGGTTGTTTGAAAAGTTAGAGGGTTGATATGTTGTGGGGTTGTTAACCAGTGTCATAAAACAACATGTGTACTTCTGTTTCATGAGAAACTTTGTTCTGTAAGCCTTCACCTGAAATACAATAAGTAAATAAATAAATAAATTAAATTAAATAAAAAAAGATCTTGGTTCTAATCCTAGCCCTGTCACTGCCTATTTGACCTCACAAACGCTGTTTCCCTCATCTGTAAAGGGAAATAAAAACAAAACAAAACATACTTTACAGTGTTGTTATAAGAATTACAGAACTCAAAAAATATAAATGATTTGGGAGCGTTGTGTTCTACTCAATATTACTAACTGTATTTTTATTATACTAACTTGGAAGAGGAAAGCCTGGTGGTGTAGTGGTTAAAAGCTACTGTTGCTAACCAAAATGTCAGCAGTTGGAATCCACCAGGCGTTCCTTGGAAACCTTATGGGGCAGTTCTACTCTGTCCTTTAGGGTCGCTAGGAGTTGGAATCGACTCGACAGCTATGGCTTTTTTTTTTTTTTTGGAACCTGGAAGGAAATTATACAGAAACCATACACTCTACCAACCTTCCATTGATACCAAAGCTTTTGCAGCAACTGGACTGGTTCTGAGAATTATAAAAAGATACGTAATGGGCGTACCTCAGGCCTTGTAAGCAGATTGGTTTGAGAAATCTATACAACCCTCAATGCAAGCATCAGAAGCTTACATGTGATGTGGAAATGAAAGCCACTTCCTCAGCACCTGGGAGTCAAATTCAATTTCAGTTTTGTGTTTTCTATTCAAGTAGCTCAAGCCTCCATCCAGGCCTCCTCTTACAATATATAGAGTTAGCACTCTAAACCAATCCCTTTTCACCAAATTTATTTCTTAACTACAACAAATCACAGTAAAATAAAATTTTATAAGCACAATACGGTATATACATATATTTCCTTATTATTCTTGTTCTTCTGCCCTCACAGTGTAGCTTAGCAACTCAGAACACCTTACTCATGTCACACTAACAATTTTTCCTGTGACTTTCAATATACTTCTCGTGAGCCTCTTGTCAGGGCCATTCTTGATCATCAGCTGCATTATCTCTAGGGCCAAACCTACTTACTCAAGCATCCTCACAATGTCAGACAAGATGTAAGCAGTTTGGGAGTAGAAACCCCCATACCTCCTGTCATTCACTGTCTCCTGGGCTAGGCTTGATGTTACCAGTGGTTCATTCCTTACTTTTCCAAACCCACAGCCCCTTATTACAAACATCCTTATAACAAAGACAGGGAATGACTCATTCTTGAGACTGTCACATTGTTTCAGCAAGTGAAGACTTTATATACCTCCTCCCCAGTCCTGAGAGGTCCATGGACCTCTCCAGATGGAATACAAAGGAATCAAATTGGCTACATCTGTGGAAAGAGACAATGGAAAAGCTCAATGTCATCAGTTGGAACAAGGCAAGGGGCCAGCTACGGATCAGATCACAAATTGCTCATATGCAAGTTCAAGTAGAAACCGAAAAAAATTACAAGTCCATGAGAGCCAAAGTACGACCTTGAGTATATCCCACCTGAATTTAGAGACCATCTCAAGAATAGATTTGACACGTTGAACTCTAATGACCGAAGACCAGGTGAGTTATGGAATGACATCAAGGCCACCATATATGAAGAAAGCAAGAAGACATTAAAAAGACAAGAGAGAAAGAAAAGTCCTAAATGGATGTCAGAAGAGACTCTGAAACTTGCTCTTGAATGTCAAGTAGCTAAAGCAAAAGGAAAAAATGAAGTAAAAGAGCTGAACAGAAGATTTCAAAGGGCAGCTCAGGAAGACAAAGTAAAGTATTATGATGACATGTGCAAAGAACTGGAGATAGAAAACCAAAAGGGAAGAACATGCTCAGCATTTCTCAAGCTGAAAGAACTGAAGAAAAACTTCAAGCCTCAAGTTGCAATACTGAAGGATTCTATGGGGAAAATATTAAAAGATGCAGGAAGCATCAAAAGAAGATGGAAGGAATACACAGAGTCACTGTACCAAAAAAGAATTGGTTACCATTCAACCATTTCAGGAGGTAACATATGATCAGGAACGGATGGTACTGAAGGCTTTAAGAAGTCCAAGCTGCACTGAAGGCATTGGCAAAAAACAAGGCTCCGGGAATTGATGGAATACCAATTGAGATGTTTCAACAAACGGATGCAGCACTAGAGCTGCTCACTCATCTATGCCAAGTGTCATGGATTGAATTACGTCCCCAAAAAATGTTTGTATCAATTTGGCTGGGCCATGATTCCCAGAATTGTGTGGTTGGCCTCCATTTTGTGATTGTAATTTTATGTTAAAGAGGATGAGGGTGGGATTGTAACACCACCCTTACCCAGGTCACATCCCTGATCCAATGTAAAGGGAGTCACCCTGGGGTGTGGCCTGCACCACCTTTTATCTCTCAACAGATAAAAGGAAAGGGAAGTAAACAGAGAGTTGGTGACCTCATACCATCAAGAAAGCAGTGCTGGGAGCAGAGCGCATCCTTTGAACCGGGGTCCCTGTGCAGAGAAGCTCCTAGTCTGGGGGAACAGTGAAGAGAAGAAGGTCAACAGAGAGAAAAAGCCTTCCCCTGGAGCTGACACCCTGAATTTGGACTTTTAGCCTACTTTAACCGTGATGAAATAAACTTCTCTTCGTTAAAACCATCCACTTGTGGTATTTCTGTTATAGCAGCACTAGATGAATAAGACACCAATAAATTTGGAAAACAGCTACCTGGCCAATAAACTAGAAGAGATCCATATTTATGCTTATTCCCAAGAAAGGTGATCCAACTGAATGCGGAAATTATCAAACAATATCATTAATACTACATGTAAGCAAAATTTTGCTGAAGATCATTCAAAAGCAGCTGCAGCAGTATATCCACAGGGATTTGCCAGAAATTCAAGCCAGATTTAGAAGAGGATGTGGAACCAGGGATATCATTGCTGATGTCAGATGGGTCCTGGCTGAAAGCAGAGAATACCAGAGATGTTTACCTGTGTTTTATTGACTATGCAAAGGCATTTGACTGTGTGGATAATAACAAATTATGGATAACATTGCAGAGAACGGGAATTCTGGAACACTTAATTGTGCTCATGAGGAATCTGTACATGGATCAAGAGGCAGTCGTTCGAACAGAATAAGGGGATACTGCGTGGTTTAAAATCAGGAAAGTTGTGTGTAAGGGTTGTATCCTTTCACCATACCTATTCAATCTCTATGCTAAGCAAATAATCCGAGAAGCTGAACTCTACGAAGAAGAATGGGGCATCAGGATTGGAGGAAGACTGATTAACAACCTGCGTTATGCAGATGACACAACCTTGCTTGCTGAAAATGAAGAGGACTTGAAGCATTTACTGATGAAGACCAAAGACCACAGCTTTCAGTATGGATTACACCTCAACATAAAGAAAACAAAAATCCTCACAACTGGACCAATAAGCAACATCATGAGAAACAGAGAAAAGATTGAGGTTGTCAAGGATTTCATTTTACTTGGATCCACGATCAACACCCATGGAAGCAGCAGTCAAGAAATCAAGACGCATTGCATTGGGCAAATCTGCTGCAAAAGACCTCTTTAAAGTGTTGAAAAGCAAAGATGTCACCGTGAAGACTAAGGTGCACCTGATCCAAGCCATGGTGTATTAAATTGCATCATGTGCATACGAAAACTGGACATTAATATGGAAGACAGAAGAAGAATTGATGCCTTTGAATTGTGATGTTGGTGAAGAATACTGAATATATCACGGACTGCCAAAAGAATGAACAAATCTGTCTTGGAAGAAGTACAGCCAGAATGCTCCTTAGAAGCAAGGATGGTGAGACTACGTCTCACATACTTTGGACATGTTATCAGGAGGAATCAGTCCTGGAGAAGGACACCATACTTGGTAAAGTAGAGGGTCAGTGAAAAAGAAAAGAGGAAGACCCTCAATGAGATGGTTTGACACAGTGTCTGCAATAATGGGCTGAAGCATAGCAACAATCGTGAGTATGGCACAGGACTGGTCAGTGTTTTGTTCTGTTGTGCATAGGGTCACTATGAGTTGGAACCAACTCGATGACACCTAACAGCAACAACAGTACTGAGAGAGCTCAAACCAGCTTGACTTTGTGTAGTGTAGGCCAGGATGGCACTGCCCTTCTACCTCTCCTGCCTAAAACAGACACTGAGTGTAGAACAAGACTCTTGTTCTTCTACAGCTCGCTGTTAAATAATGGATCCAATCCAGACCAATTATTGTATCTGGCTGTTATTTAAGTATTTTCTAATCTAGCACTATTCCTATTGTCTATTTCACCCCCACTCTCACATATACTTATTGGGTAGACCAGACTGGTGTACTGTGGAATGTTTCGCTGTTTGGATTCATCTGTCTGATACTTCCTGTGGTGCTAGTTAACTTGTTTCTCTATCCCTAGTATTTCTTGTAAACTGAAGATAGGTAAAAAACCATGGAGTCAAGTTAACCATTTTGGGCTAGAATACATATAGCTGATGTAATGTATTTTTATATTGCATCTTTCAGTAGCCACATGCTATTTGATTGACCCACAATTATTAATGCTTAGACTGATAACTGAATTAATGATATGGCAGTCTCATTCCTCTTTATAAACATGTGTCTAGGAAGTAATCTGCCTGGCATTGCTTTGACATTATTTATTCATAGATATCCAGTTCCCCTATAAACATAAACCTAATACTTTCACATCTGTTGAAAAGTCTTACATGAGTCCATAATTTCAATAAGAATTGCAAAATAATTCTATCATTTCTTCTATATTCTGACTTCCTTCAGTAAATCAGAGCTTGCCTTTATTACCTCGAACTATTTGGTTGCCTTGAAATATGGTTTCTACTAGAAGGAAAAAGAAATAATAATTATTTACTTTTAGTTGCTAATTTTCAAAGTAAAGATATTTTGGAGACTAATAGGAGAATTTGAATTTGGGTTTTAGATAAGACGAAAATGTATTGACTTGGAAAGGTAGAGATTGTTAACTGAAAAAAAAGTAGATAGTTCACAAAACCACACATATAGTATGATATCAGTTTGGTAACAAATATATATACGTGTATATATTTATATGCATATGTACGGATAGATGAAGATCTGGAAAGATATACAATAAGAAGTTAGCAGTGGTAATCTTTAAATAGGAGAAATGCTATTACCCACCCCAGTGGGTACAGATGTCCAACTAAAAACTTGAGCCTCCTCTTTTTTCTTCCACTTCCCTTTTCCCCTATCAAAACCTAATTATAATATTTTAGGGATAGGCCTAGATATATTACAATATTGGAGTAGCATGGAATTCAAGAAAATACTGTTGAAAACATAGAAGTAATTTATTTATTATGTATTTATTGGAGAACTTTAAAGAGATTCCCATTCATAATTCAATACTTGGTAAATCTATTCTTTTCCTCAACAAATCCCTAGTAACTCTTAGCATCTTTCTTGATAGTTTCTCCTAAAAGTCTTCTCTAACATCTCATTCCATGAAGATTCTCCCTCCCTTGCCTCTCCTTATTCCTTGACTTAGATTTGGCCTCTCACTCATAAAACAAGAATTATTCCTCTTTATGAAGGAAAAAAAAAAAGAAAAGCTGACAATAAACAATTCTTTTTGGTGTAAACAGCCTCTCTCTTTTTAATAATTTTTTGTCCAATTACGTAATCCAACTCTAAGTTTTATTTTTTCTACTTCCTCAAGAGAGTTTGATCAGTCTTTGTCCCTACTACCACAGCTTTTGGTTAGTTCATTATTTTTCACCAGCAATAATTATTAATTCATTCAAGAAGTATTTTCTGAAAATCTATTACAGGCAGTCACTTGGATAGGGATTTCAGATACAATAGTAAAGAAGAGGGTAGAGATCTCTGCTCCCATGCAGCTTATATTTTTGTGGGAGAAAACACGCAAAGAGATAGATAAATAAATAAAGCAATTCCAAGCAGCATTAAAATAAGGTAATACAGTAGAGAAAGACTGAAGTTGTCAGTGCTAGATTACCCATTAGCAGACTAAGGATTTGCTTAGGTAGCCAGCAAAGTTAAAATGTGTTGAATCTTCAATTATTTTATAGTTTAGTACATTAGTCAAAGTCTAGCTAGAAAAGAAAAACTCTTGTCAGGAAGTTTTTAAAGGAAATTTAATATCGGGATTTTTTTTTTTTTTTAAACAACAATATTAGAAGAGCTGGAAGAACAAACAGGGGAAGGTGAGGCAATCTAGTGATTAAAGCCCCAAGAATCCACTATTAACCCTGCAACTGGAAGGGTAACGAGAGGAGGTGGTATTTTCAGAGACAAGGACTTGGGGCCACCCATGAGAGTTGAGACCATGGAGGGTAGGGAAGCCTAGCAGGAGCTGGAACTATGGGGGAGACACAACCATTGCCAGACACAGTACCCAAAACAGTAAGAAATGTGGGGGGACACCCTGGCTTCTCCCTTCCTCCCTCCTTCCAATCTTCTTCCAGTGTCACCTATAGGCAACACTGAAGTCTGGAGCCTCAAAAAAGCATAGTTTTCAAAGTCAGAGCGTAGCAGAGGATGGGCAAAGAGTAATTTTAAATTACAGAATGTGGGAGAGTTGGCTATAACTGCCTTTTTAGGGATTAGAACCTCTAGAAGACTTACTCTGTCCTGCTAAGTCTCTGGAGATGTGTGCTATTTTAGAAGGTAATATTTAAGCTCAGATTTAATGCCAAGAAAGATCCAGCCAGGCAAACACTGGGCAAGCATGGAGTATTCTAGTATGTGCAAAGGTCCTAAAAGAGGAATGAGCTTGATGATTGACAGGGACTAAAGAAGGCCAGGGTGATTTAAGCATGTCTTAGGCTGGGTTCTCTAGAGAAGCAAAACCAGTGAAGTATATAAACAGATAGATAAAGAGAGAGAGAGATTTACATCAAGGAAATGGCTCATGCAGTTGTAGAGGCTGCAAAGTCCAAGTCCGTGGGGCAGGCTAGAGGCTTCTCCTGATTCACATAGCTGCAGGGTCTGGTAGACCCAAGATCAGCGGGTCAGACAGTAGGCCTCTTGCTCACAGGCTGTGGAGGCTGATGAATCCCAAGGCTGCTAGCTCAAGTCTCAAGAAGCAGAGGTCAGATGAACAGGAGCCAGCTGCAGGATCCAGAGCGAGCGAAAGCTCCCAAGCCTTGCCAGGAAGTCCGCCTATATTGGATGCAGACCATATGCCCAAGGAAATTCACTTTCAACTGATTGGCTACTCACAGCACATCTCATCATGGAGGTGATCACTTTATATCAGGTCTCATTGTGGAAGTGATTACATCATTATATGACTGCCAAACTACATCATAACTGCCAAACCACTGAGAATCATGGCCCAGTCAAGTTGACACACAACCTGAACAATCACAAAGCATATTGAGTAAGTAGGAGAATGACATGTTATGATGTCAGAGAGGGAGGCAGAGGCCAGATCCTGTCAAACCTTTCCATGATGAGGCATTTGAATTTCATTCCAAGTCAAACAGAAAGCCATTGAAACATTTTTCATCAGGGGATAATATGATCTGATTATGTTTTTTTAAAAAAGTCATTCTGGTTGCTATGTGGAGAGGGGTAGAATCAGTGAGACTAGTTAGAAAACTATTGCATTAGATTGTGTGAGAAATGGTGGTGGCCTGGACTAAGGTAGCTGTAGTAGAAGTGGTGAGCCCTGGTGGTGCAGTGGTTAAAGAGCTTGGGTGCTAACCAGAAGGTCAGCAGTTCAAATCCACCAGCTGATCCTTGAAAACCTATGGGGCAGTTCTACTCTGTCCCATAGGATTGCTATGAGTTAGAATCAATTCAATGACAACAGATTTTTTGGTTAGTAGAAATGGAAAGAAGGCAGATTCTAGATATATTTTGATGGTAGAATCTACTGCATACGGATGATGAAGGAAGGGGAGGGCTCAAGAATGACACCTAGGTTTTTGTCTTGAGCAATAGGGTAAATGTTGGTAGCATTCCCAGAAGACTTGGGGAGGAACAGGTTTTGCTGAGGAGGGTACATCAAGAGTTCTGTTTAGGATGTGTTCAATTTTTAGTGCTTCTGAGACATCAAAAAAGATAAATCACACAAGCAGTTGCATTTACAGATCTGATGCCCAGGGGTGACCGCCTGCCTCCAGTTTTATACCTTTCATATTTCTACGCTGTGCAATATTCATGGGGCTACCATTCATTCTAAAACGCAAACCTAACCAAGTCACTGCTGTTGTCGTTGGGTGCTATCGAGTCTGTTTTGACTCATAGCTGACCTATCTGAACTGCCCCATAGAGTTTTCTTGTCATTACCCTGATTAAAATACTTCAAAATATCTCAAAAGAACAGAATCCAAGGTTCTTAATATGATTGTAAGTCTGTCCCCTGTTGACCTCTTCAATGCATCTCTTTCCATCCCTCAGCCTTCATGCTCTACATTCTAACTTCCATTTCCCTAAAAGTGACATGCTGTACGACATTTTGGTGCTTTGTTCTAAGCTTGCGCCTCAGCCTGGAACATCTTTTCCTCACTTCTTCATTTCATTAATGCTTACTCACCCTTTATTTCAGATAGTATCTCCCTCAGAATGCCTTACTAGACACTATCTCACAAAATACAGTTGAGGTAATTGTATCAGTTAAGGATCGTGCTTTACTGCATAGAACAGAAATCAACAACAGTCATTTTAACTAAGTAGAGGGTAGGCAGTCCAGGGCTAAGATGGTGACTCTAGGATCCCATCAGAGATGCAGCCTTGGCTTGGCTTTTTGCTCCACCGTCCTTTGCATGTGCCTTCCATCTTCATATTCCCAAAATGACTGCTTGTCCTCCATCCTTGTGTCTCCTTTGCAATCAGAAAGAAGGAAAACAGTGACAACAAAAAAGTAGTGTTGCCTAGATCAAGAAAGCATAACTTATTCGCAAATACATGGCAAAAAGGACAAATATTATATAATCTCACTTATATGAAATAACAAGCATAGGCACCAAAGGTTATTAGTGACCATTAGAGACCAAAGGTTATTAGTGGTTACCAGGGACAGGAGGAAGTGGGGAAGGGGAAGTCATTGTTTAGGAAGCAGTGAGTTTCTGTTTGTGGTGATGGAAAATTTGGCAATGATTATAGGTAATGGTTGTACAACATGATTAATGTAATTGCTATCACTAACATGTTGAAAATGTTGAGTGGGCAAATATTGTGTTATATATATTTTTTGCAATAGTGAAAAAAACGTGGCAGATTTTGCTTACATCTTATTAAAAAGAATGAGGCCGTACACATGGTCACCCTTAGCTGCAAGGAAAACGCAAATATTTTTTGCGGTTACATTGCCATCCAAAACGAAATGGGAGTTCTGAAATATAATGTGGATATTTAATAATTTGCCACAGTCCACTCCCTTGCTGAACTTTTGTATGACCCTGTGACTATTTCTGTTATGATGCTTAATACACTGCGAGAGATAAAAAAAATTGGTTTGGCCTTTGTTCCTGGTTTCTGGAAAATAGTCCTTGGAATTTCTAGAGCAATCAAGGTGCCTTTTTTTTTCTAAAACATCCAGGCAACACTCAAGCATTTGCAAATAGTTGGGATCCTCTAAATCATCACCTGGCAACTAACCTCAGGAAGGGAGGGGTGCATGATGCAGTCAATCATGCATATTCATTGATTCATACATAAGCATTGAGTCTCCAAAGACTATTATAAGGAACCTTGGACCTTAGGGTTTCGTTTGGGGTCTTCCTGGATTGGCGAGAACATCCATGCATGGGAGAGGGTGGCACGTTCCTGGGGACATCAGAAGCCTTGTGCCAGGACTTCTCCCAGACCTTGTCTGATGTGTCTCTTTACTTGTGTCTTTTCTAGTTATGATAAATAGGTAACTGTAAGTAGAAGTAATAGTCTCCAAGAATTTTGTGAGCCATTTTAGAAAATTAATGAACCCCCAAGTGGCAATAAGACTCTGACTTAGCTTGGGGTGGCTAATTCAGAAGAGAGTTGTGCAGGCAGTCGTAAGGATAGACACCTAACTCACGAAGACCCAGCTTTGGGTGGCTGGTGGTCAAGGAAATGCTGCACAGGCAGTCAATTTGTGGAGACCCAGCTCTGGTTGGCTGGGTAACAGACAAAGGCTGCATGCGCAATCAATGAAGAAGGATAGAGTCCTTCTAGCTTGTGTCTTAGTCCCAGGTGGCTAGGGGTGGGGGGCAGCTGGTCTGAAGTACAGGAAACTGTGTGGACTTCTAGGCCTATGGCTGCTACAAAATGACCTGGCCCTGGGTGGCCAAGGATGTTTTGACCTGGCTCAGGGTGGCCAGGGATGCATGTACTCAATAAGATTTTGTTGATGATTTGCTATCGAATGTTTCTCAGTGATCCACATACTATTAGTAAAAATTAGAAAAAAAATTATTACCAGTAAAAACTAGGGGGAAAAGTTGGGATAAATTGTCATTTGAAAATGTTAATGTATGTAATGTTTTCCTTGATATTTCAAATTTTTATAATATTTAAATTTTTTCAATTGATTTTTAGCATATCATAAAAGGTTTATTTATTGTATAATAAAAATAACTTCAGAACATAAGTGTTGAAGTGCTCCGGGATCAATTTATTTAAATTCAGGTCAATTCAGATCAGCTCACATTTGTTGATGTTAGGAAAAACCATCTGTCTCACTGTTTTCCTACTTGGCTCATAAAATAGGAATATCCTTTTAGAACTTTAGGGAAAAGTAACTTCCATTCTTCTTTCTGCCTCCTTCCCCAAGTAGGAGGAGTTTTATTTAATTGGTGATTTGGGGAGAAAAAAATTAGACCCAGCCTCTTTCTTGCCATCTCTTTTAAATCTGCCTACTCACAATGTTATTATGGTCTGCTCTGTTTCTCATTCTATGTAATAAACTAAAAACACAGGGCCTAGGCTTGCCTTCCAAAGGCAAGCCTGAGAGCTACTTCTCATTCTCTTTCTGTTGACCTCACCAAGTATAAATCAATGATTCCACGTTAGTGTATCTGTCCTACAGGCCCTAATACTCTCCAAATCCCCCATGTAGACTTGGGAAGAAGTATTGGAAAGCCGGGTTGTGGCTGTACTTTGACGTCATATTCTCCAAGCAGCTCAATCAGTAAGCAGCTGGTTTTTTCATCTCTGTCTGGCTACTTATCAACTGTTTCTGAATTCAGAGAAGTTTTAAGGCATATGAGCAGCTATCACTGCCTAAACTCCATTATTGAGAACTTAATACTAAATTTTTTTGTAGACAACTCTATCCAAAAGTAGTTGTTTAATGATAATACAGGCCTAACAACCGGTTGCCGTCAAGTTAATTCCAACTCACAGTGACCCTATAGGACAGGGTAGAACTGTCCCATAGGGTTTCCAAGGCTGTAATCTTTACAGAAGCAGATTGCCACATCTTCCTCCTGCGGAGCAGCTGGTGGGTTTGAATCGACAAACTTTCAGTTAGCAGCTGAGCGCTTAATCACTGTGCCACCAGGACTCCCTTTGAGGCCTAACAAAAGACATTGAAAATGAAATCTTGCCAGTCTAAAAATAAAGGAATAAAAGACCCCAGAAAAGAATGATACCAATTATCAGAGGATCAGCAGAATAAGAATTTGTTTATTTATTCATGAGTGCCTATTACGTGCTAGGTAGTGTTCCTAGGAAAAGATTAAAGAGTTGGAATACTTAAAAAAAAAGTTCCTGGTGCTCTAATTTGACTATTTGAGCTTTGAATTGTCATAATTATCAAGGGCAGAACAATGTTTTATATTAAAAGCTGATATGACTTATTCAATATAATAATTATAACATTTGAATATTTACTGCTTGTCAAACAAGCAGTTCCCATACATTATCTCACTGAATCCTCAAGCTAACTCTATGAGATGATATATTAGAATAGTCTAAGTTATGCTGTATTTGAAACAAACAAAAAACCCTTAATGGTTTAACTGAACAGACACTGATTCCTTATCTACAAAAAGTTGGCTCTCAACTCTCTAGGCAGCTGTCCTCCACATGGTGACATGACAAATCCAGGTTGCTTCCACCTTACGGCTCCACCATCTTAACATGAGGTCTCTTCCATGACTGCCACAGTAAGAGAAGAGAGAAAGACTGGAGAATCTCACACCAGCCTTTCACTGTTTGGTGCTGAAAGTGACACATGTCATTTCCACCACATTTCATTGGCCAGACCTAGTCACATGAACCCATCCAACTGCAAGTTTGCGGAGAAGTACAGTCAATCCACTGCATGCCCAGAGGGAAAGAGAACTGAATATGATGAACACTAGCAATATCTACCATACCCATAAAACCTGTTGCTGTCAAGTCAATTCCGACTCATAACGACCCTATAGGACAGAGTAGAACTGCGCCATAGGGTTTTCAAGGAGTGGCTGGTGGATTTGAACTGCTGACCCTTTGATTAGCAGCCCAGCTCCTAACCACTGAGCCATCAGGGCAGGTTATTATTACTCCTCTCTTTTTACAGTGAGGAAATGAAGGCTTGTTGTTGTTGTTGTTAGGTGCTATCAAGTCAATTCCAACTCATAGTGACCTTATGTATGACAGAACAAAACATTGCCTAGTCCTGCGCCATCCTCATAATTGTTGTTATGTTTGATCCCATTGTTGCAGCCACTGTGTCAATCCATCTCGTCAAGGGTCTTCCTCTTTTTGCTGACCCTCTACCTTATCAAGCATGATGTCCTTCTCCAGGGACTGATCCTTACTGATAACATGTCCAAAGTACATGAGATGAAGTCTTGGCATCCTCGCTTCCAAGGAGCACTCTGGCTGGATGGAGGCTTAGAAAAGTTAAATAACTCATCCAAGGTTACATACAAGGTAATTAGAGGGGCCATTATGTGAACCCGGGCAATCTGATTCCAGAACTTGTGGTCTTAACCTCTATCCTGTATTACCTCCCAACATCACACTGGAAGCCTGGATGAACCTAGCCACTAATAAGGATATTTTTATTTCAATTCGTTTAAATTCAGATCAATTCAGATCAGCTCACATTTGCTGAATGCTTTCTTTGTGCCAGGCATTGATTGCAGTTGCATCTGGAAGAGGGTTGGGCTATTTGACCGTATAACTCTCTCTCAACTCTGAGACTGTGATATAAACAAATAGGTTAATATTAAAATTAGTCTCTATAAAAGAAGTCAAAACCAAAAAAAATCCACTGCTGTTGAGTCCATTCTGACTCATAGTGACCCTATAGGACAGAGTAGAACTGCTCCCACAGGGTTTCCAAGATTGTAAATCTTTACAGAAGCAAGACTACCACATCTTTCTCCCATGGAGTAGCTGGTGGGTTCAAACTGCTAACCTTTTGGTTAGCAACAAAGTGCTTTAACCACTGCACCACTAGGGCTCCTAAAAGAGGGCTGGAAAATGATATTTAAATTTCAGGCTAAGAACGAGATCCTATGCAGTCTCTATTTACTTTGCCTTAGAGTGGTAAGTGAAAATAAAAGAGTCTAGAATAACCTGTAGAAGTAACTCAATGTTTATTCAAGAAGTTAAAAAAAAACAAAACTCATTGATTATAAAATACACAGATTTTTGCAAAGAACCTTGCAGACTGAAAAAAAAAACCACCAAAACAGTCAGCCACATAAGGCTTCCGAGTGTGTCTTTATAATCTGTCCACTTAGGGGAGTGTTCCAATTATCTTCACAAATTCAGTGTTGTGAGAATGTGTGGCTAGGTGTTAATTACCATTTTAGAAGGAATCCAGTTCTCCTACACAACTGAGAATACTAACAGTCTCCAATTTTAACTTGTTCTCCTGTACAAGATGCTGTTTTTGGAAGTATTTAGTTGCCCTCTGTGGCCACACAATTACAGAATTCTTGAAAAAATTACTCAGTAGATTGTACATGATAATGACAACAAACGAATCTACAGTGGATTTCCAGTGCTCAACTGAATACATACGTTAACTCAAAGTTCTTAAACGCAATCCTCTTCTGTCTATAACAAAACCAAACCTACTGTTGTCAAGTCAATTCCAACTCATAGCAACCCTGTAGGACAGAGTAGAACTGTCCTATAGGGTTTCCAAGGCTGCATGTCTTTATAGAAGCAGACTGCCACATCTTTCTCCTGTGGAGCAGCTGGTAGGTTCAAACCACCCACATTTTGGTTAGCAGCCGAGCACTTAACCACTGCACCACTAGGGCTCCCTTCTTTCTATGTGGTTGTTGTTAGGTGCCGTCAAGTAGGTTCTGACTCATAGCAATCCTATAGGACAGAGTAGAACTGCCCCATATGGTTTCCAAGGAGTGGCTGGTGGATAGGAACTGCAGACCCTTTGGTTAGCAGCCGAGTTTTTAACCAGTACGCTACCAGGGCTCCCTTCTTTCTATAGTATATACCAAAACCAAACCAAATCCATGGCCATTGAGTGGATTCCAACTCATAATGACCCTATAGGACAGGTAGAACTGCCCCATGGGGTTTCCAAGGCTGTAATCTCTATGGAAGCAGACTGCCACAACTTTTTCTTGAGGAGTGGCTGGTGGGTTCAAACCACTGACTTTTGGATTAGCAGCTGAGTGCTTAACCACTGTGCCACCAGGGCTTCGGTCTATAGTACATATGTTTATATTTTATGTCTCTTCAAGTCCTTTTTGAAACCATGCGGGAATAACTTTCCAAATTTAGGAGGAAAGAGCACTTGTTCAAAAATCTGAAAAACTGTATTTTATCATGTCTCTGCTACCACCTCTCTGGCTAATCTTTGGCAAGACATGTTAACTTCTCAATAACTAGTTCCTCGTCTGTAAAATGAGGTATAACTAACATACAATAAACTGCACATATTTAGAAAATATAATTTGGTAAGTGTTGGTATATATATACCTGTGAAACCATTGTGACAATGAAGATAGTGAACATATCCATCACTCCCCAAAGTTTCTTTGTAATTCCTTCCTCCCATCCTTACCAGCCCTCTCCTACCCACAAGTATCCACTGATCTGCTTTGTGTCACTATAGATTAGTTTGTATTTTCTAGAGAAGAAGAGAATGTTTAAGCCCACTAGTTTAAGAGACTCAAACTAGATATGGCAAAATTTTAAGTGTTTTTTAAATGTTAAAATATAATTGAGATGTTCTATCTTGAAGGCTGAGAGAAAACAGGGTGAAGCAATGGAGAAAGGCCTGAGCTTTGAAGTCAGCAGATATGGTCTTGGGTCTTGACTCTGCCTTTTACCAGCTGTGTGACCTTGGGCAAATTACTCAACATCCTAACGGAAGTTAACAGCTTCCCCAGACTTAAGGAAAAGGGTAGTGATAGAAACTATCCTCATAAAGATGTGAAATTGTACACCAAACACTTAGCTCAGGACTGGACCTGCACATTCTAAGCACTCAACCAATGGTGGCCGTTGAGATTTTGAGTTAGAATAGACTCGATGGCAGTAGGTTTTTTTTTTGTTTGTTTTTTTTGTATCCTTGGGTTTTTCAAACAGCACCACCACAATTCTAAGAAAAGGAAATGAGAACTCTGACTGTGTATCCAGGGTAATCTTAAGACAATCATTTTAGAAGTGTTACGTGATGAGTATTGTAATTCATGGCGTCCAGCTGACTCTGACTCAGATCCTTTTCTTGAGCACCCCAATGGTTTTCCTTCCTCATAACCCTTTCCTCAAGTGTCATGATTTCCCTTTTTTTGTAATTCCACCCCCACACACATGTGACATCACAATCATTTCATTTCACCTTTGTGATTTGACAAATAACTTGGCTTTGTAGAGTGAATGATAGTCACCACTTGAGGTGACAGGCACCATGGAAATAGAGATCACTGAAGAAACTAATACTTTTTTGTGGTAAGTATTCTGTAATAATGTTCTCCCTTATATTCAAATATCTCTGTTGCTCTTTTTCAAGCTGTTAAGCTCTGCCAGGTTTGTATTTGCTAAATTTCTTCTCTCTTTACCAGCCCAGCCCAATGCAGTATGGGGGGTCAATCCTGACTTTATGGAAGACAGTATTAAGATGCTGTATTTTTGAATCCTTTGCTATACTTTCTTCCATAAAACTTTAGCACTGCCTCTTTAAATACAGTCTAGGTGAATTACATGGGGTTGTGATGGGGGAGGATATTCCTTCCCCGGGTGAGTAGAATCTTTTGCCTACTATCCCTCCTATTTGGTAGTGTATCATTTATGCAGGTTTACTCACGCTTTCTATTCTAGTTTGGCTTCCAGAAACCAGAGTCTGAGACAATAACTTATGCACAAGTAGTTTATTTTGGGAATAAATCCTAGTGAGTAGAAGTGGGAGACTGGGCAACTAAAACATGGAAGGAGAGAAAGCCAATTCAAGAGTGCAGCATCAACCTCGTCACTGCTGTAGCAAATAAGCTTAATTCTGTTGGACCTTTGAATAGCAGTCTAGAATTTACCTAGAATTGCCCGTCTGAGTGAAGAAAATCAAAAGCTAAACCTGTTACTGTCAAGTCGATTCCGACTCATAGCGACCATATAATACAGAGTAGAACTGCCTCATAGTGTTTCCAAGGAGTGGCTGGTGGATTTGAACTGCTGACCTTTTGGTTAGCAGCCGAGCTCTTAAGCACTGCACCATCAGGGCTCCAAATGAAGAAGAAGGGAGTATTTATTCATTAGTCCCTGCCCCCCATTGGTCAATGTGGCAGACAGACCCTAAAGTGACTCCCAATGATCCCTGTCTTCTGGTATTAATGCCCTTCTTTAAGCTCCTCCCCTGAATTCCACTTTCAATTGTTTCTATCCAATAGAATATGGCAAAGTTGATGGGGTGTCACTCCCATGGTTATATTATATTATATGGCAAATGTGATGGGATGTCACTCCCATGATTATGCTACATCATGTAAGGGTCCATCTTACTAGCAGATTCTCACTCTCCTGCTGGCCTTGAAGAAGCAAGCTGCCTATGGAGGAGACCACGTGGCAAGAAACTCAGACGACCTCTTGGAGCTGAGGGAAGCCGATAGCCAACAACAACAACAAAAACTGAAGCTCTCAGTTCTACAACCACAAAGAAATAAATTCTACCAACAACCTGAGAGAGTCTGGAAGCAGATTCTTCAGTTGAGTATCTAGATGGGAACACAGTTCAACTAACACTTCCATTGCAGCCTGGATAGACCCTATAGTAGAAAACCCAGCTAAGCCATGCTTGGACTCCTGATCAACAGAAACTGAGATAATAAATGTGTGTTGTTTTAAGCCACTAAGTTTGTGGTAATTTGATTTGCAGCAATAGGAAACTAATACAGTCAAGGATTGCCACAGGGGACTGTTAAGTCCTTTACCCTTCCAAGTTGTGCATGACATGATTGCAAAGTTGTGCATCCATGCTGCAGCATCAGAGAAGCCCAGGGGCAGAAAGTGATAGAAATGTAGTACAGAAAGTAACAGATATGCACAAAACTGGTTGCCACAGCAATGGCTGGAGTCACAGGTAGATTGAAAGGATATGAAAGGATCATTCTAATTTGCCTCTCTCTAGTTGCACGTAGGAGTCCCTGGGCGGTGCAAACTCGGCTCAGTTGCTAACCAAAAGATTGGAGGTTTGAGTCCACCCAGAGGCACCTTGGAAGAAAGGCCTGGCAATCTACTTCCAAAAAAATCAGCCATTGAAAACTCTGTGGAGCATAATTTTACTCTGACACAAATGGGATCACCATGAGTCAAAATCTACTAGATGGCAACTGGTTACTGGTTAGCTAGCACTTTAAGGAGTCTATGTTGCTTGCTTGGGCCAGAGGGGTAGGAAATCCCAGATCTTCATCTCTGAAGGGTCTGAACTCTGATTCTCTTACCCTCATTGAGTTTTGGTTATTACAATTACCCATTTATATTTATCACTGGCCATGGAAGCACCAAGAGATAACTCAGTGAATCCCATGGGTTCTAGACATTGGGCTTCATGCCCTCATTGACCAGCAGCAAGACTATTTCATATTGGTAATCAAGATCAATTGTCCCTGTCAAGATAGTAACATTTTTCATTGCTAGTCTGCTGGTATACGCTATCTAAAGTGACCATGTAGTAGTTATAGTTTCAAGTTCAGTGGAAACTCAATGTGTGCTCTCACAGAAGTGGCCCATACCAAACCAGTTCTAGTTCACTAAAGCCTAAGAATGCATGGCTAGAAAGCCCAAATTCTTCAAAGAGGTTACCGGGAATGATGATGAAAGGGGCCACGCCTACCATCACCCACTGGTTCCTCGACCTATGTATTCTGCCTACGGGGGACACATTACAGTAAATGAGCCATAGATTCAATACGTATATCTTATCCTTGAGGACAGTGCTCCATCCTTTCAAAGTGTTATTCCTGAGCTGGTACCTTAGCTAAACCTTTAGTAGACCATTCCATTGTTGTATTAGGCTGGATGATTTCATGTTTATGCATCCATTGTCTCACCTCTTTTATCATAGAATATGTCCTATGATCTGAGACAATGTTAGGCAGGATCCAATGCCAGTAAATCAGGCTTTCTGCAATCTCTGGCAAAAACACCTAGAGCAGTGAGGACAAACTCTTATCCGGAATAGGTATCAGTTCTGATAAGTACAATTTTCTAGGTCATATGACACAAATGGCAGAACAGTTTGCACTGTAGTCTGAACCTGCTACAGAGCTATCTCTTTTTCTGAGTCCACTCAACACTGGCATCCTTCCAAGCTATCCCAAGTACTGTATATGCAGATTTCCCTGTGCCTTTCTTAGTGATAGTGTGCTTCTCCCCTCAGTCTCCCCTCAAATCTCCCACCAGTGCCTCCTATTGGCTGAACCTAACCAAAAGCCAGTTGGTAAGGAAACTGGGAAATACAGTTTAACCTGACCATGTCCAGTAATTCAGAGTACAGCCAGGGAAAGATGGGGAATCATGTATCTGAGAGCAAATAAGCAAATAAGCACCACTGAATCTGAACTTACAGTGCTTTTTACACCTAGAAAATTGCTGCAACTCAGCACTCATTGGGTCTAATATCTCTGGTTAAAGACTAGTACCAACATTGCCCGACATCTCAGCAGAGGTCATTGCCCTCTACTGTTTCAGTCCTGGAAAGAAGTCCCCAAACTGGATCCTGTACCTCTGTTTAAGGTTAAGAATTTCCGTGTTACTTGTGTCACTTTGGCCTTTTCTAAAGCTGTATGCTCTAATCCAGGACTTAGCACGGTCTTGGGTCCATTAAGGTGTCTGGCATTGTAAAGTGTGTGCCCATAATAATGATAGGACAAGGATGCCTGAATGTCCACAAGATCCCTGAAAAATCTTCAATAACAATAAGCACCTATCACTAGGAACTTTAACCACCAGTTCCCTGCATCTCAAGGACATAAAATCGTATAATACCATATTCATGATTATTGACACTCTCACTAAAAAAGGCCTATATTCCACTATTTCAAGTACCACCCCACACAGCAACCATGGGTACCAATGCATTCATATGGGATGACTTCCACCCTGAAGTTTTCCAGGAAAAAATTATTTATCCCTTCTAGTTCCATCCCATTTTTGTCAGTTTCTTTTTATCTTTTAGATGAACATTTGCTTTTCCTTCATTAACTTTGATCAAGAGGACCACTGCCTACCATCAAGACAAATAATTGAACCACTATTACCTTTCATTGCTGAATTCCCTTATAACAATAATATGGCCTCCACTTTTTCACGTGAAACCCTTTCACATAAACTTTCCATTTCCCTTGGGACTTGTCCTTCATCTCTTTCACTACACATTAGCCATGCACAACTAGTCTGGGGAACTACAAACCATTTGAACTGACTTATAGATGCTCATTCATCAAACTGAAGCAAACCCCAAAGTCTAATTCAATTGACATCAGGGAAAATCTTGCAGACAGCAGGCTAAATTTAGGGCTATGTATGTAACATCTCATTCTTAAAATCCTATAAACATGCTAAAACCTTTCCCTGAGCCTCCTTCCCATCACCAAGGTCATAAAACTTCAACTCCCCTCCATTTTTCTATATCTATCCCATATTTCACCAGTATCTCCTCTTTTGAATCAAAATCAGAACCTCAGTTCCCTGAAGCCCACACCCTTTCTTCCCAGACTAGTGAACAATATAGAGTGTAAGTTTTGATCACCACAAATGCCTAACTATAATAAAGATAATTGCAGTCTCATTAACTAGAAGGGGTATGATCTAAAAGACAAAACTTACAATTTCAACACCCAAGTCCACACATTGCAACTAGTCTGGGGGTTCCATTGCCCTTAAGCTCAGGCCCCAGCCTGTCTTTTAGAGACTTGAAGTAGGTCATCAGAACTCTCACCAAACAAAGCTAAGGTTTGTACCAGACATCAATAAGCCTGGGGGCTCAGGTACTCCTGACTTCATCTGACTCTCAGATTCCCTACTACTTTCATCCAAGATAATTTGAACAATTTCTGGACCAAGGAAACATAGCCACTTACCCAAGGAAACTACCCATTTCCTAACTGCTGTTTCCTTATAGCCTAAGAAGGCTGCCACTGGGTGGGGATGCCGAGGGCAACGGTTCTTAAATTTTTGGTCTTAGAACTCATTTACACTCTTAAATATTATGGAAGTTCCCAAAGAGCTTTTGTTTATGTGAATTATATATGTTGATATTTACCATATTAGAAATTAAAACTGGATTTTTAAAATGCTTGTTAATTTCTTTAAAAATAACAACGTACCCATTACATTTAACATATGTTTCATGAACAATAACTGTATTTTCCAAAACAAAAAATAAATTTTATGAGAATGGCAGTATGGTTTTTACATCTTTGCAAATCTCTTTAATGTTTGGCTTACTTAGAGGACAGCTCAATGCTCATATCTAATTCTGTATTCAATCTGTGGTGATATGTTGCTTTGGTTGAAATAAACTAAGAAAATCCAGGCTTACACACATATATAATTGGAAAAAAAAGGAGTATTGTAATTTTTTTTTAAGATAGTTTCAAATATTCATATTTGGTATTACACCAAAGTCCTACAAGTTTCTTAAAGGTTAGTAACAGTGTGGAATCTGAAACCATGTGAATCAACTAACTGACATTAAAATCTATTAGTTTATCTTGAACTTGGATCTTCTGTCCATATATTATTTTGTAACATCATCCATTTTTCATTTGGAAAATATTGGTTCACTGAGTTATGCATATCTTCTGAATGCTAACATATTTCATTATGCAATCTTGAAAACTCACTTATCTTAATATCACTACTGAACTCTACAGAAAAGTTTTTAAGAATTAGGAAGTTGTCGTATTTATAGGAGTGAGTTCCTAAATTCTAAATTTTGTTTGAAAGTTGATTTAGGAAATAATATTGGAATCATTTATTCTCTCTCCTTGAGCATAGAGAATGTGACCCAGCTGGAGCTAGGCTCACAAGGATTCACAATGACACATAACTGGACCCTGCGGTATAAAGACAATAGCTAAGATAATCTTGAAGAATATCTTTTAGGGAACCTTTCACATAAAGCCAATCAAACAGAACACAAAAGACTTTTCACTCTTTTTTCTATTAGCATTTAGTGAATAGAAAATTGTTGGACCAGTGAAGACCCTCCTGACTGTCTTTACTGAAAGCTGTACCAATGATGGTTAAGAAACACAATTCAAAATGTAGGATCACAGTTTCTAGACAATCTGTGAAAAGGCAAAGTTTTCAATGGTTTTGTCTATTTGTAATGTAAATACATACTGATGGCTCTGTAACTTTCTTTGGACTCAGGCAGACATGGCTCTGGCAGCATGGTTGTCTGTTTCCCACTTTTGTCTTTTTGAATACATGCCGAATAAAACTTTCTTTTTGCTTTACTAAACTTTGTGATTTTTTTCCCCTACAACAAAATTCAAATTTTATCACATTGGCAACTGTGGGGTACAGAATTACTTTACCTCAAGTAGTTTTGCTTTTGTCCTTGGCTCCTTGGAGACTAAACCCTTGGAATTTCCTGAGTAATACCGGTGCCTTAGTTATCTAAACCACACCTGAGTTTTGTGCTAATGAGTGGGAGCTGGTCATGCCAGAAAGACCACTATATGGCATGATATCAGCTGACCTGGGGGTGGTGGTGGTGGCGGTGCATGATTCAATCAATTGTGCCTATGAAATGAGGTTTCAGTCATGACTACATTATGAAGCCAATGAACACTCTGGACACAGAAGCTCCATGGACTTCCTGGTTGGTGAAAGACATCGATGCACATGCGAGGGTAGTGTCTCCTTCGGGACACAGAAGCTTTGCACTGGGAACCCTCCCAAACCTTGCTCGATGCATCTCTTCATTTGTATTCTTTTTGCTATAACAGAGCTGTAACCATAAGTATAGCACTTTCTATGAATTCCACGAGTCGTTCCAGTGAATGATCAAACTCAAAGGAGTAGTAGGAGCCAGCAGATCAGAAGTTAGGGAACCTGGGGGTGGTGGGTGGGGAGGTGGGGGGAAGGACTCCCAAGCTTGCACTGGCAACCCACAGGGGTTAGAAGAAAACTCCAAATTTGTAGCCAGCTGGCCACATGGACTCCCAAACTTGCTGCTCTAGCTCCTGTGGCTAGGGTCAGAGAAAGAGTGCCGCATGGCAGCTGGTGTTAGAACCGAACTGAGAAGTAAAAAAGTGGGGTTTGATTGATGCTCACATTTTGAAAATTTTGATTTTTTTTTTTTTTTGATACAGCAACAAATACTGTAAGTTGTTTTCCTTGAAGTGATAGGGTCACTTCGCTCAATTTCAAGAAAATGTCTTCCGAATACCCAACTCTGAATACTATAGTTTGCCCATCAGTTGTTCTTTCAAGAAAAAAACAAAAAAAAAAGGTGTTCCATATAAAGAGCAGCTTGTCAGCTCACAACTCAGTCACACAAGTCCTTTTCCTCAAGGCAACCATCATACTTTGGTGTGCAGCAGAAGTGCTTTATGCACATTTCCCATTTCATCCTGCAGAATTTAAAAAAGGGTTGAGATGTATTCAAAGACTGAGAGTTAATAAAAACAATTTTTACTATTTATCAAGCACAATCTTAAGTGAAACTGTTTTTTCTCCCTGTGAGTGTATAGCAGTGAAGAATACCGCTTGCTGTCATGTCAATTCCAACTCATAGCAACCCTATAGGACAGAGTAGAACTGTCTCATAGGGTTTCCAAGGCTGTAAATCTTTATGAAAGCAGACTGCCACGTCTTTCCCCCGCAGAGTGGCTGGTGGGTTCAAATTGCCAACCTTTCAGTTAGCAGCCAAACGCTTAACCACTGTGCCACCGGGGCTCCTTGTGAAGAATTCAGTGACTGTAATTTAGTTTGGTGCCACTGCCTTGATGGGTGCTAAGGCATCAGCAATTTTATCCGTCATTATTTTTATATCACAGTACAATTCAATATAGTGAGAAAGGCAAATAATCTCTTAGTATTACTGTGAAAATAGTTTTGATCTTGCAGACTCCCTGAAAGGGTCTTGGGAATTCCCTGGGATCTGCAGACCACACGTTGAAAACCATCGGTCAGGAGAAAACTCAAGTCCTAAGTGGTACCAATCCACTTGTCATACAATGTGCCCTTCTGGGAAGCGTCTGTGCCGGTTCTAGCTCAGTTCCCCATCTCTAACCACCCATTCTTCTTGCCAAAGAAAAGATTCTTTCCTGTATTTTTAATCTACCTGATCAATTTCCACACTAATCTTCTAATGATTCAATTTTAATTCTTGCTCCAACAAGAATGCTCTAGCCATCAACACAATCCTTTAGGGTAGAATTTTATTTTATTTACTATTCTTTCATTCACACATTCACTGATTTATTCAACAAACATTTCTGGCAAATCTACTATGGCATCTCTTAGAGATGATCTCTTCTAGAGCAATGGCATTTGCTCTTGGCCTTAAAGGATGGCATGATTTGGACAGGTGAAATAAGAGTGTTGGTTTTTCAAAGTAAAAAATAATAAGAATCATGGAGGTGAAAAAACCTGGGGACTGCAAAGAGGGTGCATTATAGCCGAGTAATTAAGGACAAGGCCAGAAAGGCAGTGTAGGGCCCCCTAACTGCGGGTGTTGAATGCCTGGAGTTTATTTGGAAAGCAATGGAGAACTATCGGAGATGTTTGAGTAGAGGTGGAGGTACTAGGATGGAACAGGTTCAATATCAGAGTTTGCTTAAGATTCATTTGGCACCTATATGTAGAAAGCATTGGGTGGGGAAAAAAAGACTTGAGATAAGAAAAGCAGGTTGAAGATTTTTGTAATAATAAGGGTGAGAGATACTGAAGGCTCAAACTAGGGTGGTGGCAGTTGAAATGGAGAGAGGTGGGGAAACAATGAGGAAGTAAGATCAATATGTGATGAGAAGGGAGACATGGTTGTCAAAAATGATTAGTGTTTCAAGCATGACTTACTGGAAGAATGGTGATGTTATGTAAAGAAATAAAGAAGTCAGAACAAGGAGCAGTTTGTGTGAGACGAAATGATGGGTTCAATTCTCTACCTGTCAAGCATATAAATGGCTATATTCAAGGGAGAACCACAGGCAGTCCCGAATGTCTGATTTACATTTATGGACAACTCATACTTGCCCTTTAATGTTATGTAAATCTGTCCTCACTTTGAAAGGAATGAACCAACCTCTACTTGCAACAAAGTCTTCATCACAATCACCTTCAGCTGCTGCACATGCAGCTTTTAAACCATGGAAAAGCCTTAGAGGCTCTTCTTGCACTAAAGTAAGGCTAACTAAGAACAGTTTGCACCTGTTCCCACTTACCTGCAAATTCGACTTAAAGACTTAAAGACACAGGAAGGGATCTCATTCCTAACTCCGGGGACTGCCTGTACTTACAAGAATAGCATTTACAAGAACTGGAACCTAACAGTTATTAGAAGATTATGGTTAAAGTTACACTGGCTTTATACTGTCTTTTTGCAGTATACTGTATTTTCAAGATAAATATAAAGGGTCTTTTTTTATCTGGGGGAAATGAAAAATGCAGTCAATACTATAATTCTCTGTAGAGAGTTTTTCCTCTAGACAAAATTGGTAGGGATCTATAGCTTTCTATGGTCTGCATATTACAAATAAAGCTCTTATAAAGGGATATATATTTATTGAATGATTCGTATATGTCAGTTATTATGCTAAATTTCATATTTTTTTGTCATTTAATCTTCACAACAGCTCTTAGATATTATTACGTGGATTTTCATAAGCAAAATCAAGGTGCAAAAGGTTAAGTAACTTGCCCAAGGTCGAGCAGGAAGTGGTGCGATGACATTTGAACCCAGTCCTCGTGTTTTCTACTCCACACTATTAGTACTTGCTCTCCTCCTTATTCCTTTTCTCAGAATGAAAAGAACACAAATACTTTTAGCATTGACTATTGTTCTTCACTACATGGTTGTGTCTGGGGATTCATTTAGTGTCTCCTCAGGAGATCTGCCATAGGTAGGGCTTGTGCGCAGTGATGTTTCTTCTTGGGGCAACTACTTTCCCCTTTGGACTGACAATTCTTCCTACTCCATATATGAGACTGAGAAAGAAACTATGTAATAAAATCAACTAATTGAAAAGTCACCCTTTGAAAAGAGCAGATATACCAGTTTTGAAAATGTGGCTACAGTAAATTCATTAAAAAAAAAAAAAAAGAGCTAGGTAAGTTCCTTTGAAACCACTTTAAATTTAGAGAAACAGCAGTGAATACCCTTAATAGCAAGTCTGAGTATTAAAGTGTGGAGCTCTTTCCATGTATAGGGTAACGCAGAGGATGAAGAGACTCAGAGAATAATGCTCAGTTGGAGGCTCCAGACAGAGTGCAATGAGCAGAGAGATGTTAAGAGTGAAGACATGCCTGTGCTAGGTGCTTTGTATGCACTGCCTGGCACTTGGTGAATGCTAAATAAATGTAAATTTCTTTCCCTCTTCCTTTTTGTATTTTGCAAAACATTTTCAACACATCTCATTTCATTTACTCTATATATTAAAAAGCAAACTCTGCTCACTGAACACGCGGCAGCTCTCTAGACTGCATTTCTTCTGTCACCTAGCCGGGACCTACTCTGAGCAATCATGTCTAAGGGACCTGCAGTTGGCATTGATCTTGGCACTACCTACTCCTGTGTGGGTGCCTTCCAGCATGGAAAAGTGGAGACAATTGCAGATGATCAGGGCAACCAAACCACCCCAAGCTATGTCACTTTTACTGATACCGAACGATGGACTGGTGATGCCACAAAGAATCAAGTTGCAATGAATCCCACTAACACAGTGTTTGATGCCAAACGTCTGATTGGATGAAGATTTGATGATGCAGTTGTCCAGTCTGATATGAAGCGTTGGCCCTTCATGGTGGTGAATGATGCAGGCAGGCCCAAGGTCCAAGTAGATCATAAGGGAGAGACCAAACGTTTCTATCTGGAGAAGGGGTCATCTACGGTTCTGACAAACATGCAGGAAACTGCAGAAGCCTACCTCAGAAAGACTGTTACCAATGCTGTTGTCACTGTATCAGCCTACTTTAAGGACTCTCAGCATCAGGCTACCAAAGATGCTGGAACTATCGCTGGCCTCAGTGTACTGAGAATCACCAACGAGCCAACTGCTGCTGCTATTGCGTATGGCTTAGACAAAAAGGTTGGTGCTGAAAGAAATGTGCTGATTTTTTACTTAGGAGGTGGCACTTTTGGTGTGTCAGTCCTCTCTATTGAAGATGGAATCTTTGAGGTCAGATCTACAGCTGGAGACACCCACTTAGGTGGAGAAGACTTTGACAACAGAATAGTGAACCATTTTATTGCCGAATTCAAGTGCAAACATAAGAAGGACATCAGTGAGAGCAAGAGAGCTGTTTGTAGCCTCTGCACTGCTTGTGAATGTGCAAAGTACACTCTATCCTCCAGTACCCAGGCCACTACTGAGATTGATTCTCTCTATAAAGGAATCGACTTTTATACCTCCATTACCTGTGTCCAATTTGAACCATTGAATGCTGACCTATTTCGTGGCACCCCGGACCCTGTGGAGAAAGCCTTTAGGGACGCCAAGCTACACAAGTCACATATCCATGACACTGTCCTGCTGGGTGGTTCTACCCGTATTCCCAAGATTCAGAAACTTCTTCAAGATTTCTTCAATAGAAAAGAATTGAACAAGAGCATCAACTCTGATGAGGCTGTTGCTTACGGTGCAGGTGTCCAGGCAGCAATCTTATCTGGAGACAAATCTGAAAATGCTCAAGATTTGCTACTCTTGGATGTCACTCCTCTCTCCCTTGGTATTGAAACTGCTGGTGGAGTCATAACTGTCCTGATCAAGCACAATACTACCATTCCTACAAAGCAGACGCAGACCTTCACAACCTACTCTGACAACCAGCCTGGTGTGCTCATTCAGGTTTATGAAGGTGAGCATGCCATGACCAAGGATAACAACCTGCTTGGCAAGTTTGAACTTACTGGCATACCTCCTGCACCCCATGGTGTTCCTCAGATTGAAGTCACTTTTGATATTGATGCCAATGGTATCCTCAACGTCTCTGCTGTGGATAAGAGTACTGGAAAAAAGAACAAGAATACCATCACTAATGACAAGGACCACTTGAGTAAAGAAAACATTGAGCGTACGGTCCAGGAAGCTGAAAAGTACAAAGCTGAAGATGAGAAACAGAGGGACAAGGTGTCCTCTAAGAATTTGCTTGAATCTTATGCATTCAACATGAAGGCAACAGTTGAAGATGAAAAACTTCAAGGCAAGATGAATGATGGAGACAAACAGAAGGTTCTTGACGAGTGTAATGAAATCATCAACTGGCTTGATAAGAATCAGATGGCAGAGAAGGAAGAATTTGAACATCAGCAGAAAGAGCTGGAGAAAGTCTGCAACTCCATCATTACCAAGCTGTACCAGGGTGCTGGAGGCATGCCTGGAGGAATGCCTGGGGGCTTCCCTGGTGGTGGAGCTCCTCTATCTGGTGGTGCCTCTTCTGGACCCACCACTGAAGAAGTTGATTAAGCCAATCTCTGAGCAGAGATACCTTAGCATTGTTCCACAGTAAAAAATTGAAGGACCCAAATTTGTAGTGCACTCAGTGGCAGTTTTAGAAGTTACACTGCTATACTAAATTTCTGGGTTTTCTCAATACTTGAATATGGGATATGCATAGGGAAAGGAAGTCAACACTGCAGTTTACTAGCATTGTATCGTAAGTGGAAAATGCAATGTCTTAAATAAAACTGTATTTAAAATTGGCAAAAAAAAAAAAAAGCAAACTCTGAGGAATAAACTGTATCATTCCCATTGTACAGGTACATAAGAGTCTTTACTCCTTGAAGCTGAGAATGACTACGTAATTCTGCAGCTTGGTCTGTCTAACCTGAATGTTCTGGGTTAGCACTCTCCCCGTTGGAATTGATCATCTGTTCTTCTGGCTGTTCATCTCTGAGTATGAGAGAAAATCCTTCTGGGTGGGAGGGGACTTCCTGCTTGGAATCGGTTATGGATTGAATTGTGTCCCCCCAAAATGCGTGCAACTCGACTAGGCTATGATCCCCAGTATTGTTGTCCTCCAGTTTGTGATCTGACATGTTGTAAATCCTAACCTCTAGGATACTAATGAGGCAGGATTAGAGGCTATTACGTTAATAAGACAGGACTCAATTACAGGATTAGGTTGTATCTTGAGTCAATGTTTTTTGACATATGAAAGAGAGAACGGAGCGGAGGGGAGTGGGACCTCATACCATCAGACAAGAAGAGCCAGGAGTGGAGTGCATCCTTTGGCCCTGTGGTCCCTGCGCTGAGAAGTTCCTTTACCAGGGGAAGACCTTCCCCCAGACCCGACAGAGAGAGAAAGCCTTTCCTTGGAGCTGGCACCCTGAATTTGGACTTCTAGCCTCCTAAATTGTGAGAGAATAAATTTCTGTTTGTTAAAGCCATTCACTCATGATATTTCTGTTATAGCAGCACTAGATAACTAAGGCAGAATCCAAATTGAACATGAATCCCACATAAGCAAAGGCTCATGACACTTTTTGTGTAACACCATTAAACTTTTCTCATGCAGTAGCTGAGGATATTACTGTTAATTCCTTCATGCCAAGGGTTCTATGGGTGACATTTTTATGGCAAAGATATGTTATTGTTGTTAGTTGCTGTGGAGCTGGACTTTGACTCACGGTCAAGGTAAACATATTTCTGGTATTCTGGTATTCAATGGAATGAATGTTGCCTGGCCCTGTGCCATTCCTATGATGGGTTGTGGATCAGAATGTTGTGATCCATAGGATTTTTTTTTAAATTGGCTGATTTTTGGAAGTAGATTGCCAGGCCTTTCTTCCTAGCCCATCTTAGTCTAGAAGCTCAGCATTATAGTAACATGCAAGCCTCCACTGACAGATAGGTGGTGGCTGTACATGAGGTACATTGGCAGGGAATTGAATCTGAGTCTCCTGCAAGGAAGACGAGAATTCTGCCACTGAACTACCAAATACCAGTTGTTTAATTTGACAGATTTATTAAGAAAAGCCTCATGGAAAGTCTTAGACATGAGGTGGAGCTCCAAGAATTGGCAGGATTTATAAAAGAGCCAAAAAGAGCTCTTCTTGTTTGTCAGACATAAAGAAAAAAGCAAAAGCATGGTGTAATTGTGTCAAACAAGAAAACAGGTCTTCCAACAGCATGAAGGAAAACAGGGAAAAAGAAAGTTAATTAGACCGTCAAAGTTCAGATGACAGAGGACGTTGACCGAGAAGTCTATAAATTTTGACTAAAACCTATTTAAGAAACATCTTAGTTCTTACAAAGAAAAAAAACTAGTTACAAGTAAAGCCATATTACCTTGCCCAAGACATGTTCTTGAAGCTTTATTTCAGGCTACTTCATTCTGTGAAAAGGAAAAGGGAGGAAACCATAATGACCGAGTAACTCAGAAGAACCGCACGATCTCCTCACATTCCCTGAAGGCGTCATGCTACCTAAAGGTAAGTAAGGTAGTAAGACTAGGCCCAAGCACGGTACAGGCGAATTGTCCTTCACTCAACCAACGTTTGACAACCTGTTGCTGTCGAGTCGATTCCGACTCACAGAGACCCTATAGAACAGAGTAGAACTGCCCCATATGGTTTCTAAGGAGCGACTGGTGGATTTGAACTGCTGACCAATGTCTGACAAGAGCCCCAGAAACCAGGAAAATTTTCTGACTATATTAAATTCACACCCTTACAAAATGAGAACCCTGTATATCATAAGATGGTTGAATACACTCAGTGCCGTGGAGTCGATTCTGACTCATAGCGACTCTATAGGACAGAGTAGAACTAACCCATAGTTTCCAACAAGCACCTGGTGGATTCAAACTGCTGACCTTTTGGTTAGCAGCCTTAGCTGTTAACTACTATACCACCAGGGTTTCCAGATGGTTGAATAAGGCTTCCTAATTTCCTTCATACAATTACCTAGAAAAATGAGGTTGGCATTCAGGATAGGCCAGTTGCTGTTGTTAGGTGCCGTTGAGTTGGTTCCAACTCATAGCGACCCTATGTGCAATGGAAAGAAACACTGCCTCGTCCTATGCCATCCTCACAATCATTATGCTTGAGCCCATTGTTGCACCCACTGTGTCAATCCATCTCATTGAGGGTCTTCCTCTTTTTTGCTGACCCTCTACTTTAGCAAGCATGATGTCCTTCTCCAGGGACTGATCCCTCTTGATAACATGTCCAAAGTATGTGAGACATAGTCTGGCCATCCTTGCTTCTAAGGAGCTGTACTTCTTCCAAGACAGATTTGTTCATTCTTTTGGCAGTCTATGATATATTCAATATTCTTTGCCAACACCATAATTCAAAGGTGTTGATTCTTCTTGGGTCTTCCTTATTCGTTGTCCAGCTTTTGCATGCATACAATGCTATTGAAAACACCTTGACTTGGGTCAGACGCACCTTAGTCTTTAAGGTGACATTTTTGCTTTTGACACTTTAAAGAGGTCTTTTGCAGCAGATTTGCCCAATGCAATGCATCATTTGATTTCTTGACTGCTCCTTCCATGGGTGTTGATTACGGAGCCAAGTAAAATGAAATCCTTGACAACTTCAATCTTTTCTCTGTTTATCATAATATTGCTTATTAGTCCATTTGTGAGGATTTTTGTTTTCTTTGTGTTGAGGTGTAATCCATACTGAAGGCTGTGGTCTTTGATTTTCATCAGTAAGTGCTCTAAGTCCTTTTCACTTTCAGCAAGCAAGGTTGTGTCATCTGTATATTGCAGGTTATTAGTGAGTCTTCCTCCAGTCCTGGAGCCCCACATAGTCCATATGGTTCTAGAGTTCAGATTCTCGGATTATTTGCCCAGCATACAGATTGAATAAGTATGGTGAAAGGATACAGCCCTGACCCACACCTTTCCTGACTTTAAACCACCCAGTATCCCCTTGTTCTGTCTGAACAACCATCTTAATCTACGTACAGGTTCCTCATGAGCACAATTAATTGTTCTGGAATTCCCATTCTTTGCAATGTTATCCACAATTTGTTATGATCCACACAGTTGAATGCATTTGCATAGTCAATAAAACACAGATAAGCATCTTTCTGGTTTTCTCTGTTTTCAGCCAGGATGTATCTGACATCAGCTATGATATCCTCATTCCACGTCCTTTTCTGAATCCAACTTGAATTTCTGGCAGTTCCCGTCACTGTACTGCTGCAGCTGCTTTTGAATGATCTTTAGCAAAATTTTACTTGCATGTGATATTAATGATATTGTCAATAATTTCTGCATTCAGCTGGATCACCTTGCTTTGGAATAGGCATAAATACGGATCTCTTCCAATCAGTTGGCCAGGTAGCTGTCTTCCAAATTTCTTGGCATAGACAAGTGAGAGCTTCCCGCGCAGCATCTGTTTGTTGAAACATCTTAATTGGTATTCTGTTAATTCCTGGAAGCTTGTTTTTCCCCAATGCTTTCAGTGCAGCTTGGACCTCTTCCTTCAGTGCCATTGGTTCCTGATCATACGCTACCTCCTGAAATGGTTGAACATCGATCAATTCTTTTTTGGTATAGTCACTCTGTGTATTCTCGGTAAGCCAGAGTACTTGCAAAACAAACTTAAATGGACCTGTAAGGGACCCATACCTAGTATCTATATTCTGTTTGTTTATTCAACAAATATTTATGGATTATCTACTATGTGCCAGGTACTGCAGATATAGTATTTACAAAATGACCCCAGACCTCATGGAACTTGCAGCTCCCTGGGGAAAACAGGCATTAAATAAATAATCATATTCGTTCTTATCTGTGTAATTTTAAAAATCAATTTTCCCTTTTGTGCAAATACTATCTGAGCACAAATCAAGTATTTTTGAGGTTGTATGCTAACCACAGAAGATTCAAAAGATGAATTGTCCTCAAGGAGGTGGAAGGTTTTTACTACTTGGTTGGGAATTTGTTACATTAGGAAAACTTACTTCTCCAATTTTCACCCTTAAAGTCAAAGATGCTATCTCCTTTGACTCCTGATGTGATAGAATCCGAATCCCCTTTTTGTTCACATCTCCACTCACCTCTCATTTCCCTTGCTCCAATTATAAAATACCATCACCTCTGGCCACTGAAGGTTAATTAAGGAAGCCTGTGAGTTCTTCCACGGAAAGGAATTTCTCAGTCATATTGTACCTCAGCTGACATGAAACAGGCCTATTAATTTCTGTTTCAGAAAGCAGAGAACTCCATTTTCTTCGACCTAAGCGTTTATAGAACCCACAAGTTCTGAAAGGCCTGCTTTAGAATACAGCAAGATGGAGACCTGAACATAAAACTCTGATGCGGTAGTTTTAGGTTTGGGACTTGTCCTCATGTGTTAACAGAGATTTAGATTTTAAAAAATGAATTACCTCACATTTATGGCTTAGGCTCCTTTGAGACAATGTAACTAGAGGCAAGAGTCAGCTGATCATATTACCCTCAAAAAACATCAGAGGAGCAATTTCTAAGTAACCAAGCAAATACAGTAAGAACTTAACCCTCTCAAGTCCTCCCTTCTACAAACAGACCAGGTAGGTCTCAAAGTATATATTCCTCCATTGATGTAGAGCTTTTAGAGTTTTGGCCCCAATTTTGGAGCTTTATATAGTCACTTACCATACCTATTAGCTAACAAACGTCATATAAGAAATCTAAATGCCAGGTTTGGTAATGGTTCTATTGAAACCCCAACAGTATGATGTATCTTACTTTTATATAGTGATTTAAATGATGGATAACCTAAAATCTCACCCAAGACTCCTTCAAGTAAAAGAAGAGAAAAATATAAAAACTCAAATAGCATTTCCTAAAGAGTTCCAAGGCCCTCCAACTTGGAACTGTGTACTTAAATAAAATAGTTTCTTTTTTTATTACTGTTCCATGAAACACTTTTTTTTTTTTTAAATTTAATTTAATTGGTGGAATCAAGAGAGACAAGAGATACATTCATTGGTGTGGCAGTAAACCAGCTCTCTGGGGGTGGGGAGGAGGGGAAGCCCTGTTTAGTAGTGCTTGCTGATTTCTATTGTTTTAAGTACTCCCACCATGGCCAATTTCAAGCTACCAGATACAGAGGAATGTGGAGCTGGGAAGAGATACGCATATTTGGTGCAGCTGGCCCCAGCACCCGCTTGGTATTCCTGGGGAAAAAAGAAATATTAATGTTTTTTCTATTTAGGGGCAGATTATCCAATAGGCAAGGTAAGCATAGTGCTTACCTTGCTTACTAGATCTTCTGTAGTGAATAATTTCACATTTTTTCACTTGAAGGATTCTGCTGCTATGTATGGCTGGCATCTGTCTCTTTCCCAATCACATAGCACCTTCCTATAGAATCAAAGCCTCTTTTCAAATTTATAATCTCTGAGAGATGCGGATGACCCAGTAAACAAGGTAAATGTGGGTTTACTTGTGCTTACTTACTAATCTGTAGTGAACAATTTCACAGATGATCTGGTAAGCAAGGTAAGCATGGTGCTTACCTTGCCTATTAGATAATCCACTCCTATTTCTATTAAAGAGCCAGAAAGAGCCAAACGATTGCATCTCTGAATGTAGTTCCTAAAAAAAATCTAGTTTTGGGGAATCATACATATCTTTTAAAACTATTTTTAGTTTTAATACTTCATAAAACTCAAGTTTCCTTTCATAATTTTTTAAAATGCAGCATGCTTTGATGTGATTTAGGTTTATACATAGCAAGCAATTTTCCCTAATAAGAAATACAGATTAAAATGTAAATGTTTGTTAGTAAGACAGTGATATTAAAAAGACTTGTTTTACTCAACTCGGCCTTAGGGTACCTGTTCCATTGGATGAGTTGGATTTGTGGGACTCTTCATGACTGTCCACCAGATGGCAGACATTTCACAGCAACCTTACAAGTAAGTAAGCAAAATCCTCTTCATTTCTGCAGTGCCAAACAGTTATTTGTGAAGATGCTCAAAGAAATAAAAAGCACATTTGATTAAACAACATTGAATGCAAGAGCATTTGCAACTGTGATTGCACTTTGCTTTTTTTTCACCTCCAGCCCACACCTCTCTTTGCGGTTCCAGAGTGCTCTATCTTCTTCCCTGATAGTTTTCACTTATGGGGAAACCTGCATTGAACAGGGCTATAACTAAACTTATGATTTTTCCCTTTCTTCTAATTTCACTTCTCCTTCAGCCTTTCCTGCCACCTGTTCACTCAAGAAACCTGGACATCACCCTTGATGATTACATTTTTCTCATCTTTATATGTAATTTATCATCAAATCCTACTGATTTTTATCTGTCATCTGTATATATCTCTGCCATAGCATGTTAAGTGGTTTTCTCTATTCTATTCTCCACATAGCAGAAACAGCATCGTTTTAAAAATGTAAATTAGATCACACTTCCTCTTGCTTAAAATCCTTTGATGGCTTTAGTTTTAAGACAAAATCTAGACTCTTTAGAGTGGACCTACATGATCTTACCTCTTCCTACCTGGGCAACCTCATCTCCTGTCACACTCCTCCTTGTTCACTATACTCCAGCCTCACTGACTTGCATCAGTTCCTCAAATACCCTCAGTGTCTAGCATAGTGCCTGACTTAAATTCAAACCTCTCCTGATAATGACTGCCCTTAGAACTAATTTTTAAAATTAAACCATGGGATATTCAGAAAACTTCAATAATCATAAAGAAAACGTTTTTCTTTCACTATTAATAATTGACTTTTTTTTTCTTAAGTAATTGACTTTTTACTTATTGCAGTAGGGTCTCAGGATGAACTAGTAAATGTGAGCAGATAAGAGGCAAAGGAATAAACTACAATATCCCACTGGATACAGCTACCTGGATCTGTAGTTAGCACAGATGCTCTCAACAAAAAATGGTTACTTAGGCATCCTCAGGGTCATAACTTACATGTTACAGGAAAATTATCTGTTCATCGATCTCAGGGATGTTAAGGCAGATCTTAGAACCTTCCTTCAAAGGATATAAAGTCCCATGAGAGAAATTTTGAAGGGAATTCTGGGATGATGGTTAGCTCTGGAGATGAGAAGATTAAGTGCTTCTAACAAGAAAGTGTTGAGATAAATCTACCTCAGCCCCTTGAAAGGATTTTTCACTTTTCTGGTTATCTATAGCTATGTCATGAACCACTGGAAGAGGCTGCACAGACCTGGCTCACTATTATTTACTCCCCATTGATAACCACCACATTGTCTCATGATCTTTTTTCTCCAGTCTCTACAAAAGGTTTAAGATTAACCGACGTTCCTCCTTGGAGGGTAGAAAACAAGTGATAATGATCTAAGGATGAAAACCAAACAAAGCACCCATCTTGTGACAAGAAAAACCAAGATGTCACCAGATAATCCCCAAGGATGTCACCAGATAGCCCCCAAGAATACCAATAGAAGATTAACTCATCTAAGACATCACCACCTCAAGGGGAAACTAACACAAACTTCTAAGATCCATAATCCTGTCCATACAAAAGCCTTCAGCCGATCTCCAGTGGGGGAGACGGGTTTTTTGGAGGAATCTATTCTGCTCTGGCTCCTATATATGGATATATAATAAACCTCTTGCTGCTTACCTCACTCCTGTCTCAGAATTGGCTATTGCGGCAGGTGGCTCCAATCTGCTTTATTGCGGTAACACCACCTCAACTTAGTAGCTCAGAATAACAGTCTACTTATTATTACCTCCCATGGTTCTGGGAGCTGACTGGGACTGGCTAACTCAGTCTCTTGTGTGGTTACAGACAGATTATGGTTGCAGCTGGAGTCATCTCAGTGACTTCTTCATCCACATGTATGGAGGTTGATACTGGCTGTTGACTAGGCCCTCAGCTGAGGCCTTTGGCCAGAACATGTACACATGGTCTTTCCAAGGCCTGGAAATCTGAAATTGAATATGGCTAAAAATAAACTGGTGGCTGGTTTCTAAGTGTGAGCATCCCAAGAAAGAGAGCCAGGCAGAAGCTGTATTGCCTTTTATGGACTAACCTCAGATATCACATAGTGCCATTGCGGCATTCTAATTAAGTCATTAAGGCCCACCCACATAAAAGAGGAAGGGGATTTGACAACACCCCCTGATGAGAAGAATGTGAACAAATTGCAGACATGTTTTGAAACCATCACATTCAGGAAGGAATGGGAGAGTTAGGACACTAGGTTAAAATGAGTGATCCTTGAGTAACTAAAAATTCAGATACCCCTTCAGTGAAAGACTTGTTGCTTCAGCCTTTGGGAGTGTTGTGGGTAGAAAACCCTCAGCTCTCAGCCTTCAGAAATTGCTTCAGCTGCAGAAAGCCACCTCGCCCAAGGTCTTACACTCCTTCCCAGTGTGGCCCACATCCAGTAACTGATCAATGCAGGAACATAGGCCTAGCTATCCCAGCCCAGCTTCGGACAACTCTGAAGGGCCATTCCAGCTCCAGAACTCCTAATGAACGTCACACACACTAACTCTTAGAGTTTGCGCCTGGAAAACCTAGCCTGCAACAAAATGGAAACTATAAATTGAATAGGGAAGACTAACTAGTGAGAGCTAAATGAGCAGTAACTATAAGAGGCCCGTCAGTGTTGGTGTAGAATTTCTACTTGAGAGCATTGGCAACAACATTCGTGTGTGTGTTGTGTGCACACGCGCATGCACTTGGTGGGGGGTGGCGTGTCTGTTGGGAACTTATTTTTGAAGTAGCTTGTATTTATATATTATGACTAGGTTGTATACTTATTCGTGAGGCTTGTCTAGGCAGGTAACAGAGATAGGAGGATGAGAATATAAGTCCTTGCGTGTACAGACACATCTTCCTACCCCACCATACCTCCAGTTTCTAGGGACGACCCTCTTTCTCCATTTTCTGGGAATTTAGGGCTCACCTCCCCAATCTGTATGAGTATGTATTCTTCCTAAACTATGACACTCCTTCCTCTCTCTCAGGGATGTATGCTGATCTTGGGTGCCAATAAGTCACCTCTTCTGGATCTAGAATTGTGATTTGAAGATTTCAACTCTCTTGAGTAGAGGAGATATAACCTAAGGAGGAGGTTGTTAATAGCAGATATTTTCTCACCCATGGACTGGAAGACAGAGACAGCCAGTATACAGGGAGAGGGAAGAATGAAGGAGACTTGGAGGGGAAGCTGAGACCCAGGACGAACAACCCTGCCTGCTTTCTCTGTGGTGCTCTGACCCGTGGCTCTAGTTGATTGCTGAGGTCTTGCTACATCTCTGCCATGGGGTTCTCTGAGACAACCCCAATTCCTCATAATAAATTCCTCTTTTTCCCCTTAATCTAGCTCGCTTGGATCTGTATTACTTGCCAACAAAGGTTCTAACACGTATGCTTTTCTTAAGTAAGGTTTAGACTTCTCAGACCTGCCCCTTTCTTTCTAACTGCTCCTGAAAAATCTCAGAAAGACAAAAAAGAGGCAGTATTCCATCTTACCCTACCACTTCAGAGAAGCAGCATAAAGGTACTTCTTATAAAGGGATGAACTGAGGATGTTCACAAAAGTACCAGTCTTACTTTTCTGTTCAGTTTGGAGGCTCTTGTAAAAACATATACTATATTTTTGCAAATAATGTGCCCATGTAAACAATGCTTCCACACATACAGCACGCACGGGGTGCTTAGGAAAATGATGTGCAAGAGGGTTGCGTGGTCAGCAAAAAATGAATAATGCATGTGTTATTTGTGTAAAAATACAGTAATCCTATTCTATTTTCTGTTATTATAAAACTCTCTTAGAAAAATATTTGTACAAAGTTGTCTTTAAAAGATAGCCAGACTTGAGGAGAGATTGTTGCTATGTCCTCTGGCAAGTTCCTTGCCACCTCCAGCAGTCTGCATTTCTGATTGTTTATCTTACTTAATATGTTGCCCTGTATATATTAAAGCTGATAGCTCTACTTTTTGAAAGGTAATTACATGTTTGTGAGGTTTCTTTGTTAAGCCAAAGAAAAGTTTTAGAATGGTTAAGAGTTTTAGAATGGCCTTTTATGAATAAGTGAATAAGTACATCCACGACTCCCTTGCTTTCCATAATCAAACAAATAGGTGAGAGTTTTTGTCTCATGAACTGGGACCAGCTGCGACTACTTCCTGGTTCAAATCCACTCTTATTGCTATTGCCCAATTTATTTTCATTTAAAGAAGTATTTAAATTCTATGGGTCTTTTTTTTCCCTATTATTTCCAAAACAATATTTAAAAGATGAGGGCTTTTACTTCTGTAGTATAGCCTTATTGCTTCTCAGGATCTGAGGGGGCTCAGTGTGAGTGCTACTTGAAGAAAAAATAATTTTGATTTTTGTGGTCTCAGGGAAGCAGAAAATTCTTGAAAAAATGATTTTGTTAAGAATGCAAATTCATTTTGGGGTAAAGGCACGTCCAAATAATATTTATCTTGTTTGATGTGCTTCAGTGGTGTCTGCTGGATTTTAGAGATTTTCCTGGTTCTAGGATTGTTTGTGTGAAAGGTAGTTCAGGCCTGGGAAACACAAAGTGAGAAAGGGGGCTAACAAGTTATTGGTGAATTGAGGCCTTGTGTCTTTGATGAAACTAGTCCAGGGTACCCCTTAAAAGAAACCTCCCTGTTGTACACCATCAGGTCGATTTTGACTCACAGTACCCTACAGGGCAGAGTAGAACTGCCCCATAGGATTTCCTAGGCTGTGGTCTTTACAGGAGCAGATCATCAGGTCTTTTCTCCCCTGGAGCGGCTGGTGGGTTCAAACCACCAACCTTTCTGTGAGCAGCCAAGCGCTTAACCATTGTGCCACCAGGGCTCCTAAACTGCCCATTTTCTGCCACTGTTGTTCAAAGAGTGGGTTTTGCCTTTCTTATTCCTTTAAGTCCATACTGGGTTATCTACCATCACATACTCAGCCAGGCAATTATGGCACAAAGCTATTGTAATCAGTGGCGTCACTAGGGGGATACAGGGGGATGTGGACTGTAGCGGGTGACACTGTCAGAGGGGGTGATACCAAAATGACCGTCTATAACATTTTTGTACAGTATTTTAGCAGAAACTTGTTATTTTTTATAAAAATATCCCCGTAGGTAGTTGTAACAAGGAAAAACCTTTTCGTAAGCCCAGTTTACAAGTATCAGTATACCTAAAAGGCTAAAACTCTATGCTGATTTACTTTTCGAACATTTTAATGCACTCGGATCAGAACTGTCACTGTTATCCAATTGCAATGACACTTCAAATTACGTGGTTTTGTCTGCACGAGCTAGATGCTGTTGTTTTTGTTTCTACCAGTGTTCTTAAAATATCTGATTTTGTCAAATTTTCTGGTGTTTCAGTTGTAATATTGTGTAATTAGTATTTGTGAACCTATATCAGTAACTTTTTTTGAGAATGAAGTAGTAATTAAAGGAAAGGGAGAAAAATAAAAAAAAGGCTTCCACACAGTTACTAACAATGTTGTAATTCAATGTAGAAAGATTTTACAAAATGATTTTGTTATTAGTATTCATCTAATCTAAGAACATTACATTTAAGCTATTATAACTACACTTCTCACATATTATTCTATGATTTAAATTGATAATCAACTTACATGTATAACAATTATTGATTATGTAACTCTTTGATAACTAGAGAAATTGACAGTGTAAAACATGAACTGGGGGAAATGCTATGTTTCTTGATACATGTTTAGAAATATGACTTAAATCTGAAACTCAGCCTTTTAAAAAATTTTAGTCTTTGAAAATTTTCTTTAAAAACATCACTGTCTTGCAAATATATCTGATTTTTAATGAAATTTTCAGGGTTTAAGTTTGAATTATGGTTTAAAAAATAGTGACACATTGAAATTACATTTAATAGAACTAACATATCCAGATAGATTCACATTTTACCTTTTTTTTTTTTTTTTTTAATTGTGCAGGGATATTCTATCATGCCACACAGAGTGCATAAATCAGAGAGGACAAGTGGATGCCAGCAAAGGAAAGCAAAATAAGCAAGAATTAAATTACTCAAAGCGCTTGCTGGATCTATGCTTTGCTGTGTCAAAAGATGAGATGATGGCCAGGGTTCATCAAAAGACGCTGCTCATCAGTCTCCAACTGACAAAGCCGATTCTTCTGACGCTAGCATGCATTCTGCAGAAGAGCAGAGAATGAAAATGGGAAATGGCAGAATCTGAAGCAAAAGAGAGTGCTGAGAGCGACTCTAGCTGTGGTACCAGAAATGAGATGAGTGACGTTAAGGAGAAAGATTTACAAATTTTATGCGATGTTTCCATCTGGGACATGCCAGTTCCAGACCATTTTCAAATTATCAAAAGAGGAAGTGCTCCTTTCCGGAAAAAAGCTGGGCCTTTCAGTGTTGTGGCAAGGCAAGATGCAGAAGCAAAGGGAGGTGTGCGCCAGCTTTCAAAAAAGTGGTTTTACAAAGTGATGCCAAATAGAGAGAAAATTCAGCAATCATGGATGATTTACTCACTCATCAGGAAGAATTTATATTGTTTTTGCTGCTGACTGTTTGCCGTTAGTGCTACAGATACGACATCCAAATTTGTGACTGGGTTTCAGAAGTGGTGGACACTAAGCCTGAAAGTACATAACCATGAGACATCCGAAGACCACCTACATTGCCTTGAAAAGTGGAAAACATTGACAGCAGGACTGAGGCTGCACAAAACCATCGATGCTGAAACTATTGCTTTGATGGAAATGGAGAAGAAAAGTGGAGGAACGTCTTACAGATTGCTTGATATCGCATTGTTTGTTGCCGAGCAGAATCTGGCATTCCGTGGCCACAAGGAAGATAAATACTCATTGAATACAGGGAACTTTCTTGAGATGGTTGAGATGCTTTCAAAATATGATCCAGTGCTGAAAGAGCACCTAATGAGATTAAAGTGGAGTACATGTAAACTTAAAGTATCAGAGTCTTATCTTGCACCAAAAACTCAGAATGAGTTTATAAGTGCTCTGGCAAATCATGTGAAGAAGCAGCTTGTCATGGACATAAAGTCTGTGAAGTACTTTGGGATCATGCTCAACAGCACACCTACTTTATCACATACTGACCAGATGTCTGAAGTGAACAGATATATAAAAATCAACAATAGGAAAGTTGAAGTGAAAGAAGTCTTTCTAGGATTTTTCTCTTTAAAGGTGAAAAAAGCTGCTGACCTCAGTTCCTGACATTCTTAAAAAGCTGGAAGTGACAGACTGGACGTAATGATGTGCCGTGCTCAAGGTTAAGATAATGCTGCCACTATGGCTAGAATCCATGGAGGTGCACAAGCCATTATTATTATTTCTTATTGTGCTTTAAGTGAAAGTTTACAGTTCAAGTTAGTTTCTCATATAAAAATTTATACACACATTGTTATGTGACCCTAGTTGCTTTCCTGATAATGTGACAGCACACTCCTCCTTTCCACCCTGGATTTCCCGTGTCCATTCAACCAGCTCCTGTCCCTTTTTGCCTTCTCATCTTGCCTCCAGACAGGAGCTGCCCATTGAGTCTCATGTATCTACTTGAGCTAAGAAGCACTCTCTTCATGAGTATCGTTCTATGTCTTATAGTTCAGTCTAATCTATGTCTGAAGAGTTAGCTTCGGGAATGGTTTCAGTTCTGGGCTAACAGAGTCCAGGGGCCATGTTTTCCAGGGTCCCTCCAGTCTGTCAGACAATTAAGTCTGGTCTTTTTTACAGAATCTGAGTTCTGCACCCCACTTTTCTCCTACTTTATCAGGGACTATCTGTTGTATTCCCTGTCAGGGCGGTCATTGGTGGTAGCTGGGCACCTCTAGTTCTTCTGGGCTCAGGCTGATGGAGACTCTGGTTTATGTGGTGCTTTCTATCTCTTGGGCTAATACTTACCTTGTGTCTTTGGTGTTCTTCATTCCACTTTGCTCCAGGTGGGTTGGGACCAATTGGTGCATCTTAGATGGCCGCTCGCTAGATTTTAAGATCCCAGACGCCACTCACCAAAGTGGGATGCAGAACATTTTCTTAATAAACTTTGTTATGCCAATTGACCTAGATGTTCCCTGAAACCATGGTCCCCAGACCCCCCATCCCTGCTACTCTGTCCCTCGAAGCGTTTGTTTGTATTCAGGAAACTTCTCAGCTTTAGGTTTAGTCCAGTTGTGCTGACTTCCTCTGTATTGTGTGTTGTCCTTCCTTTCACCTAAGATAATTCTTATCTACTATCTAGTTAGTGAATAACCCTTTCCCACCCTCCCCACCCTCATAATCATCAAAATACATTTCTTCTGTGTTTAAACTTTTCTTGAGTTCTTATACTAGTGGTCTTATACAATATTTGTCCTTCTGTGACTGACTAAGTTCACTCAGCATAATGCCTTCCAGATTCCTCCGTGTTATGTTTCACAGATTCATCATTGTTCTTTATTATTACGTAGTATTCCATTATGTGAACATACCATAATTTGTTTATCCATTCGTCCATTGATGGGCACCTAGGTTGTTTGCATATTTTTGCTATCGTGAACAGTGCTGCTATGAACATGGGTGTGCATATATACATTTGTGTGACGGCTCTTATCTCTCTAGGATATATTCCAAGGAGCAGGATTGCTGGATGGTATGGTGCTTCTATTTCCAGCTTTTTAAGGAGGTGCCAAATTGATTTCCAAAGTGATTGCACCATTTTACATTCCCACCAACAGTGTATAAGTGTTCCAGTCTCTCCACAACCTCTCCGGCATTTATTATTTTGTGTTTTTTGGATTAATGCTAGCCTTATTGGGGTGAGATGGTATCTCATTGTAGTTTTGATTTGCATTTCTCTAATGACTAATGATCGTGAGCATTGCCTCATGTGTTTGTCAGCTGCCTGAATGTCTTCTTTGGCAAAGTGCCTGTTCACATCCTTTGCCCATTTTTTAATTGGGTTATTTGTCTTTTTGTTGTTGAGGTTTTGCAGTATCTTGTAGATTTTAGAGATTAGATGCTGATCGGATTTGTCATAGCCAAAATTTTTTTCCCAGTCTGTAGGTTGTCTTTTTACTCTTTTGGTTCAGTCTTTTGATGAGCGTAAGTGTTTGATTTTTAGGAGCTCCCAGTTATCTAGTTTCTCTTCCTGATGTTTGTGCATTGTCACTTCTGGTTCGTATTCTGTTTATGCCATGTATTAGGGCTCCTAGCCTTGTCCCTATTTTTTCTTCCATGATCTTTATAGTTTTTGATTTTCTATTTAGATCTTTGATCCATTTTAAGTTAGGTTTTGTGCATTGTGTGAGGTATGGGTCTTGTTTCATTTTTTTGCAGATGGATATCCAGTTATGCCAGCACCATTTGTTAAAGAGACTGTCTTTTCACCAGTTAATGGACTTTGGGCCTTTGTCAAATAGGAGCTGCTCATAGGTGGAAGAATTTACATCTGGATCTCAATTTTGTTCCATTGGTCTATGTATCTGTTGTACCAGTACCAGGCTGTTTTGACTACAGTGGTGGCATAATAGGTTCTGAAATTAGGTAGTGTGAGGCCTCTCACTTTGTTCTTTTCAGTAATGCTTTGCTTATTCAGGGCCTCTTCCCTTTCCATATGAAGTTGGTGATTTGTTTCCCCATCTCATTAAAAAATGCCATTGGAATTTGGATTGAGATTGCATTGTATCTGTAGATTGCTTTGGGTAGAATTGACATTTTCACAATGCTATCCATGAGCAAGATATGTTTTTCCGCTTATGTAGGATACAAGCCATTCTTAAGGGAAAGAACAAGAAAGGTATTTTTTTGTATGTGCGGACCATTTGCTTAACTTGTGTAGTCAGCACTCTTTTGCTGAAAATGCGTTGTGTGTGACACTCTTTGGAACTCCTGAGACAATGTTTTCTTTCGTTGCTGCTTTCACCCATTGATGGAATGTGTTAATTGCCCATACTGGAGTGGCAGTGAAAAGGCTATCACAAACACTCTGGAGTGCTCATCATGCTGCAGTTAAGCCAGTTAAAGAAAAGTTCGAATAGGAGCAAACCTAAGAGCCCTAATTTATGGCGTAAATAGACTACCAAACATAACTAACAAAGCATAACCAGCTAGATGATTTGGACCTCCTGAAAATCAAATATTTATGCTAATCAAAGGGATTTCTCCAAAAGAGTAAAAAGAGAACCCACAGACTGGGAAAAAATTTTTGGCTATGACGTGTCTGACAACGGATTAATCTCTAAAATGTACAGAAAACTCCAATAACTCAACAACAAAAAGACAAACAATCCAATTAAAAAATGGGCAAAGGACATGAACAGAAACTTCAACAAAGAAGACATCCAGGCAGCCAATAAATACATGATCATTAGTTATTTGAGAGATGAAAATAAACACAACAATGAGATACCATCTCACACAGGTAATAATGGCACTGATTAAAAAAAAGAAAACAACAAATGCTAGAGAGGCTATGGGGAGATTGGAGCTCTCAAACACTGCTCGTGGGAATGTAAAATGGTACAACCACTATGGAAAATGATATGGTGCTTCCTCACAAAGATAGAAATAGAAATACCGTATGATCCAGCGATCCCACTCCCAGGTATATATCCTAGAGAAATAAGAGCCATGGCACAAATAGACATATGCGCACCCATGTTCATTGCAACATTATTCACAATAGCAAAAGGATGGAAACAACCTAAGTGCCCATCGATGGATGGATGGATGGATAAACAAACTATGGTGCATACACACAATGGAATACTAAGCAACTTTAAAGAATAACACTGAATCTGTGAAACATCTCACAACATGAATGAAACTGGAGGACATTATGTTTAGTGAAACGAGTCAATTACAAATGGACAAATATTGTATAAGACTACTATTATAAAAAGTCAAGAAAGGGTTTTCACACAGAAACATTCTTTGATGGTTACCAGGGATGTGGGCAGGGGAGAGAAAACCACTAACTAGGTAATAGACATGTACTAACTTTGGTGAAGCAAGAGATAATACACAACATGAGAGAAGTCAGTACAACATAATCAAGGAAAAAGAAGACACTGGAAGATATGCAAGAGTAAAAGGCAACAATGGTAATGACAAATACATATACAATCCTACAACAACAGTAGTAACAAACAATAATGTACGCGTGGATTAATAATGTAGGTAGATACGTAAACTGAACAGGGATGAGAGGGCATATGTAAGTACACCCATGTACATATATATGTGTATATGCTGCAAATATACCCATCCATGCAATAGTGTGCACAGGGGAGACAGTAATGAAAACTTCTTAGCCATAACCATGTATCTCCTGGTACAGAGATACTGGGCTTGAGGTCTAGGGTCTTGGGGGACATCTAGGTCAATTGGTATATCATAATCCATATAGACAATGTTCTACATCCTGTCTTGGTGAGTAGTGACTGGGGGCTTTTTCAAATTTATTTATTTATTTATATATGTTCATGACTGGATTCTTAAAAGCTTGTGAGCAGCCATCTAAGATACAACAATTGGTCTCTTTCTGCCCGGAACAAAGAAGAATGAAGAAAACCAAAGACTCAAGGAAACAATTAGTCCAAAGGACTAATGGACCACATGAACCACGGCCTCCACTAGCCTGATACCAGAAGAACTAGATGGTGTCTGGCTACCACTACCAACTGCTCTGACCGGGACCACAGTAGTAGGTCATGGACAGAGTGGGAGAGAAATGTAGAACAAAATTCAAACTCATTAATAAGACCAGACTTACTGGTCTGATAGAGACTGCTGGAACCCCCAAGGCTATGGCCCTTTGTCACCCTTCAAACTTGGAACTGAAATCATTCCCAGAGATCACATTATAGGCATACAATAGACAGGCCTGTAAAATGAACAATAACACCAATGAGCAATGTACACCTCAGAACAGTCAATTGTACAAGACCTAAGGGGCAGCATCTGCCCAGAAGCAAAGTTCAGAAGGACAGTAAGGGCAGGAAACCTGGGCAAATGGGCATGGGAAACCTAGGGAGGAAGCGGGGAGAATGCTGACTCATTCAGGGGTTTGCAACCAATGTCATGAAACAAGCTGTGTATACATTATTGATTGGGAAACTAATTTGCTCTGAAAATTTTCATCTAAACCACAATACATTGTTCAAAAAGAAAAGGAAAAGTCTGATAAGTTTGTGGCGGCGATTGAAGCTCTTTGTGATCCACATGAAAATTTGGGCACAAGAGGAGCAGCTTAAGGTCTTTTGCCTGCTGTCTAACTTCACTTTTCTGTGTTGCCTGTACTTCTGGTGTGACATACTTCAGAAAGTTAATTTTACACAGCAGTACCTGCAGGGCTTAACTCTTGACAAGGTAGTGACAAAGCTAGAGGAACTAAGACTGTTTCTGCATGAGGAGTGCAGTCACCTAGTGGAGCATGCAATTGGGCAGGCACTTTTAAAATCAGACAAATACGGAATTGCAGTAGAGAGAACAGCCTGTTCAAGAAGAAGATGGTGGGGGATGGGGAGCAGGCACGGGATGCTGGACTCACTCCGCAAGAAAAAAAATAAGAGGGTGATGCTTGAGTGCATTGATTGCTTTCATTCTAAACTCCAGACAAGATCAAGATCCATCAAGGAAGTGGCAGACATGTTTGAGGCTGTTCAAGTGAAAAGTCTCATATCTGCCAGAGGAAGAGTTAAAGGTATCCACTCCAAAACTGACCAGGTATCTGAGAGTGAGCTTTTAATAGAAATATCAAGGCTGAGAAGGCCCCGGAAAACAGCAGAGATTGATCTGGAAGAAGCCAAAAATTGGGCAACATGAGATGTTTTGACATTCATAGCTGAATGGGACTTCATAGAATCTCTCCCAACCCTTTCACTAAGCCTAAAATCATTTATGACAATTTGTGTGTCTGTGGCTTCATCTGAGAGGTGCTTTTCAAAGCTGAAACTTACAAAAAAAAACCACTTGTGATTGTCATGGGTTACATTATGTCCTCCAAAAAATGTGTGTATCAATTTGGCTGGGCCATGATTTCCAGTATTGTGTGGTTGTCCTCCATTTTGTGATTGTAATTTTATGTTAAAGAGGATGACACTGGGATTATTAAGAGATAAAAAGGAAAGGGAAGCGAGCAGAGAGGGAACCTCATACCACAAAGAAAGCAGTGCTGGGAGCAGAGCGTGTCCTTTGGACCTGAGTTTCCTGCGCTGAGATGCTCCCAGACCAAGGGAAGACTGATGCATCATAAGGACCTTCCTCCAGAGCCGACAGAGAGAGAAAGCCTTCTCCTGGAGCTGATGCCCTGAATTGGGACTTGTAGCCTACTAGACTGTGAGAGAATAAACTTCTCTTTGTTAAAGCCATCCACTTGTGGTTTTTCTGTTATAGCAGCACTAGATTACCAAGACAGCGATCTACCATGGAACAGCCAAGGCTTTCCGATCTCGCAATACTATCAATTGAAAGTGAGTTGGCAAAAGGCATTGATTTCGATGAAGTGATTCACAAGTTTTCAGCTTTGAAGGCCAGGAAAGGAAAGTACTAATTTAGTTGAGATGTTCACTAAGTACTGAAATGCTTGTGTATTGGTTCCTGTTTATAAAGTAGGTGCTCAGTAAATGGTAACTCTTCTATTATTATCTCTGTGGAAACCCTGAAGTGTTTGAAGATGAACTTTTTTTTTTCATCTCCACAACAATTGATTAGGGAAATGTTTAGCAATTTGGGAAACTTTTGTATTTGTTGATATTAATTAGCATTCACATAGCTTAATGTTCCTAAAGGATCTGACAGTAATTTATTTGTAATTTTAATACCACTCCTGATGGAAGGTAGGTGCTACCTTATTAATAATAAGCAGAATGTTTATGAATAGATATGGCAGTAGGCAGTACTGTGAAGGACAGACCTATATATATATATATATATACTATTTCAATACAATCCTATTCACCTATCTGTCTCAGCCATTTTTACTTGTCTTAAATATTATAAGAAAAGGGAAATTGAAGTGGTACTAAAAATACAGAGAAACAGATGGGTAAGGAAAGACAACCAAAGAGAGAAAGAAAGAGAAAGATAACAAAGTAAAGAGAAAAATGAGCTATAAAGGACCAGGCTAAGCTGGGTGGCGCAAACGGTTTACACTTGACTACTAACTGAAAGGTTGGTGGTTCAAATCTACCCAGCAGCACAGCAGAAGAAAGCCCTGGTGATCTAACTGTGTAAGATTACAGTCACTGAAAACCCTGTGGAATGCAGGTCTACTGTGAAACACATAGGGCTCTGCATGAGTTGGAATTGACTTGATGTCAGTGGGTATTAGTATAGGATCAAACTAGGAAGCAAGGTCTTAGTAGAATAAAAACAAGCAGTTAGGATAACAAAAGAAAAGTAATGTTTACAACTCTTCTAAATAAACGAATAAATAAAATAATTTTTAACCTAATTCACAGAGTAAAATATATTCACTACCAATTTATAAGAATCAGTTCCTGTATTATTTTAATTTTCTAACTTATTCTCTGCTCCCTCCTTAAGTTTCCCTTAAATTAATTATTAGTCCAGAAAGATGTGATTACATTAATTAATCTTTCTGTCTTCCTTGGTATTGCTAAAGAAATACTAATGTGTTTTAGTTTTGAGAATATAATCATATTTGTTCTAACCCTACAGGTGTTTCAGAGATGAGCTACAGCCAAAATAAGAGCCAAAGGATTGGATGGTTATAGTGTTTCACTTCTTCAGGGTCTAGTAACTCTAAGAAATATTTACTAAATATTGCTATAGCAAAATAGAAATGAGCACTTAATTCAAACAGTGTATTAATAGATAAGTGAGTAATTTGAGTTCCGCAAATTATGCATCTGAACAGAGAACCAAGACCGTGGGCTGGTGCTGCAGTAAGCCACTCTCCTTCCAACCTAACTGGTCACCCTTAAGCCCCTGCTATTGTGCGTGGGCTTTGCCCTCTGTAGAGAAGTCTAGAACTGGGCTTTGAACTGGTTCCTTTTGGTTTGAACCCCTGCTGAGATTTGCATTTCTAAGAAGTTCCTTGGTGAGAATTTGCATTTCCACCCAGATATACTGAATCAGAATCTACATTTTAACAAGATATGTAAGTGATTCTTATGTGTAACTTCCTGGGAACTTGTAGAAATGCAAATTCTCAGCAGGAGTTTAAACCAGTTCGAAGACTTGGTTTGGAACTGCTTTTTCCACATAAGAATTTTACAATCTTCTACTGATGTCCTGAAATCTTTGTGAGTTCTGTGCTGTGCCAAAGATTCATAGGAATTTGAATATCAATTTAAAAATGCATTTTCTGAGAGAAAACTTTATTTAAATAGGAATTCACTTCTGAGGCGAGTCTACTAACTGAATCCATAATATAGTTGAAATATCAAATATTTTAAAATGAAAAGACATTAGAAAATAAAAATATTGCAATACCGGTTTTTAAACCAAACAGGAAAACGAGGCATTAGTCCATGAAGCAAGAGCCCTGTTTCAGACCTCTGCTCTGCTACTCTCTGGCTGTGTGAATCTGACCAGGTTATTTTACCTCTCCGGCCCTCAGTTTCTTCGTATGTAAAATAAAAGGTAGAAGGTCAGCGAAAAAGAGGAAGAGCCTCGAAGAGATGGATAGACACATTGGTTGCAACAATGGGCTCAAACATAACAATGATTGTGAGAATGGCACAGGACCAGGCAGTATTTTGTTCTGTTGTACACGGGGTCCCCATGAGTCAGAACCAACTCCATGGCACCTAACGACAACAACAATATAAAATGGTACAAAAAGTTGTGGTTTTACTTTTTTTTAAAATCCCCTCTCCTACCCACTAAAATGAACTGAAAGAAACTAACTAATTAGAGAAGGAAACTCTGTCTACACTGAAGCTGTTCTTGTTGGTAGGTACTGTCAAGTTGGTTCCAACTCATAGCGACCCTATGTACAACAGAATGAAACACTGCCTGGTCCTGCACCAGCCTCATGATTGTCGTTATGTTTGAGCCCAATGTTGCAGCCACTGTGTCAATCCATCTCGCTGAGAGTCTTCCTCTTTTTCGGTGACCTTCTACCTTACCAAGCATGATGTCCTTCTCCAGGGACTGAACATGTCCAAAGTTTGTGAGACGTAGTCTCGCCATCCTTACTTCTAAAGAGCATTCTGGTTGTACTTCTTCCAGGACAGATTTGTTCATTCTTTTGGCAGTCCACGGTATGTTCAGTATTCTTCGCCAATGCCATAATTCAAACGCATCATTTCTTCTTTGGTCTTCCTTATTTATTGCTCAGCTTTCCAATGTATATGAGGCGACTGAAAACATATGGCTTCGGTCAGGAGCACCTTAGTCCTCAAAGTGACATCTTTGCTTTTTGACACTTTAAAGAGGTCTTTTGCAGCAGATTTGCCCAATGCAATGCCTCTTCTGATTTCTTGACTGCTACTTCCATGAGTGTTGATTGTAGATCCAAGTAAAATGAAACCCTTGACAACTTCAATCTTTTCTCCATTTATCATGATGTTGCTTATTGGTCCACTTGTAAGGATTTTTGTTTTCCTTATGTTGAGGTGTAATCCATACTGAAGGCTGTGGTCTTTGATCCTCATCAGTAAGTGCTTCAAGTCCTCTTCACTTTCAGCAAGCAAGGTTGTGTCATATGCATATAGCAGGTTATTAACAAGTCTTCCTCTAATCCTGATGCCCTGTTCTTCTTCATATAGCCCAGCTTCTCAGATTATTTACTTAGCATAAGATTGAATAAGTATAGTGAATGGAGACAACCCTGATGCACACCTTTCCTGACTTTAAAGCATGCAGTATTCCCTTGTTCTGTTTGAACAACTGCCTCGATCTATGTACAGGTTCCTCATGAGCACAATTAAGTGTTCTGGAATTTCTAGTCTTTACAGTGTTATCCATAATTTGTTATGATCCACATAGTTGAATGCCTTTGCATAGTCCAAATACAGGTAAACATCTTTCCGATATTCTCTGCTTTCAGCCAAGATCTTAGTTTCAGTGTCATTCATAAAATTTTCAAAAGTTAGTCAATGGAAACCTTATGAATAACACTGAAACTAAGATAGGCTTAACCTCATGCTACAAACTCTAAAGAACGTCATAATCAATATCAGTTCAAGTATGCTCAAATAAAAGCCAGGTTCTGACACAGGAGTCTCTTTCTCCTGGGCACAAGGCAGACTATGAAGATGAAATTAAAAAACAAAACAAAACAAAAAACAAACCTGTTGTCCTCGAGTGAATTCTGACTCATGGCAACCTCGTGTTACAGAGTAGAACTGCTCCATAGGGTTTTCTTCACTGTAATCTTTACAGAGGCAGATCGCCAGGCCCTTCTTTTGCAATACCGTTAGATGGGTTTGAACTGCCAACCTTTAGGTTAGCAGTCAACTGTAAACCGTTTCTGCCACCCAGGGGCCTGGAAATGAGATTAAGGCACCTATAATTCAGTTCAGTTTAGAGGAATTAATGTTTAGAAGGATGGGAAGGCTACAAGAAAGACAGAAAACCCCCTACTTTGAGTCGTTCCCCTGCTACAGGTCTGCAGGAGGTGGTTGCATGTCCAGAAGTTCTATTCAGGAGGGACAGAGGCTGAAGACTGGTTGGAAGAGGGGCCTTGAAGCTGATTTTGCAAAGCACTTTATAATTTATATCAGATTCAAGGAATGTCAAAGATCAATATAAAAAAATTGGGGAGGCACACTGATGAAATTATGGGGGCCCAAAAGCCACAATCCTCAGTGACCTCTTATTCCTACTGTTGCCAAATATAATGGTGCAAGGACTTCCAGGCAACATGGTATTATAGACAGAAGCACCCTGCTGTACCTCCACTGCAAAGATCTGAGAAACTAAGTCAAACAGAGACATGCATCAATCGTGAAACACTAAGCATTAAATGAAGAGATAAAGAGCTCAGCCAAGCACCGAATGGAATAAGAAACTGACAGAGAACAGAGAGCAAGGAGAGATACATGCAGAGGTCCCCTATCAGCTAACGCAGCACAGATCTGCCATCTTGGACTCCTATTGGAGATCAGCAAACAGGAGGTATGCAAAAACAGCTTCACAGAGCTTCCAGCAGGAGACAGAACAACCGGTAACCAGCAATATACACTTTCCCACCTCTCACCTTCTTCACCACCACTCAGCCTCTTCTGCTTCCTGCGGCCACAGTCTCTTGGCCGGGAAGCACCAGCTTCACCCTGGTGCTGCTTGGATTCCACCTGCCCACACTGGCCGGCTCCCTGAATGCCATTTATGGGCTGCTGGTGTTGCTTTTTTCTGCTTCTTTTGATTTCTTCCTTACCTTTCACCACCTCCCCCTCCTTTCTCTCAGATGCCTGGCTCCATGTGCCATCTTTGCTCCTTCCTGAAAGGCTGCGAAATACCACTCGACTGTGTGGCGCCACACTGGTGGGATCCCAGGGCTTTTTGTTTGTTTGTTCTGTTTTTATTTATTTCTTTGTTTTCTTTTTCTTTTCTTGGTTTGGGAGTCCCTTCTAGCCAGACAGTACTACATGGCTTGGGAGCTACTTGCTTACTCTGTGCAGATGCACAGTGGGATCCCTGGGGGCATTTCTTTTTTCTTGTTTTCTTTTTTTTATTCTTTGTTTTGTTTTCTTCTCTCTCTTTTTCTCTTTTTGTCTTTCTTCATTTCTCAGTTTCTCATCTCTTTATACTTACCTTCTCTTCTTGTCTCCTAAATATCTGGCACTGTGTGACTATTCTATCCCTTCTAGCCAGCTGTAACTCACGGCCCGGGAGCAACTTCCCCAGTTCTCGCAGCAGCACTGGTGGGATCCCTGGGGGATTTTCTTTCTTTCTTTCTTTTTTTTCCTAATTTTTATTTATTCATATTTTTCTTTTACCCTTTTTCTTTTCTTTTTATTTTTCTCCATTTCTCAGTCTCTCATCTCTCCACAATGACAAACTCCCATAGCACTCTTTTTTGTTTGTTTGTTTGTAAGTTTTTGGCTCCTGTTCCTCTCTCCTCTCTCTCCTCTTTCCCATACCCATCTTAGCTCCACACATCATAATCTCCCCCCTCCTTCCTGCCTACCTACGCTGTGCGCATCACACCCCTAAGCAGCACAGGCACGGCCTTACCAGAACCTGCCCTGCACTGATTCCCGGGCTGACCTGTTGGCCCTAGTAAGTGCCATAAAACAACACATCCCAGCAAATCCCCTTTAGCTGGACCTGCCCTGATGTACTGTACCTGAGTGACTGACCCCGCCCATTGGATAAGGAAGTGAAATGTATTGTACCTACAGACAAGCAAACAACAAAGAATGCACAGTCCGCCTGCTCAGACATAACCAAATAAACCAAAAATCAGGATGAAACAAACATATATACAATCAATAAATGAGGAAAATAACTACTGAATGTCCTGAAGACAGCAGAGAATATCAAAACATATACAAAAACAGGGCAGGATGGTTCCAGTAGGCGTCCAAAATAAAATACCAGATGACTTTCCAGTAGAAGAAAAGGCACTGGAACTACCTGATATGGAATTCAAATCTCTAATATTCAGAGCTATCCAAGAGTTGAAGCAAAAAGCAGACAAAAAAATGAGGAAACAATAGACAAATTCATGGAAAAGGCAGAAAAATTCATGGAAAATACAGAACAAAAAATGGAATAATTCAGGAAAATAATACAGGAACAAAGTGCCAAAATAAATTCGCAACTAGAAATCATACAAAAACAACAGTTAGAAATCTAAAAGGCAAACAATGAGATTTCAGAACTGAACAGTGTCATAGAAAGGCTGAGAAGCAGGTTTGAAACTATGGAAGATGTGATCAGCGAAATTGAAGACAAACACTTGGATACAACTCTGAGGAAAAATCAGAAAAAAGAATGAAGAAAAATGAAGAAATCCTGCAAATTATGTGGGATACAATCAAAAGGAAAAATTTGCAAACTATTGGAATTCCAGAACACGGGGAGAAAACAGAAAACACACAGAGGATCACTGAAGAACTGCTGACAGAAAACTTTCCCAATATCATGAAAGACAAAAAGCTGACCATCCAAGAAGCTCAACAAACCCCATATAGGAAAGACCCCCAAAAGAAAACCACCAAGGCATAGCATAATCACAATTTCTAAAACCAAAGACAAAGAATCCTGAGAGCAGCTTGAGAAAAACAAAAAGTCACATACAGAGGAGAAACAATAAGACTAAACTTGGATTATTCGGCAGAAACCATGCAGGCAGGAAGGCAATGGGATGACATATATAAAATCTTGAAAGAAAAAACTGCCAGCCAAGAATATAAATATATCCTGCAAAACTCTCGTTCAGATATGATGGTGAAATTAGGTCATTTCGAGGTAAACAGAAATTAAGGGACTATGTAAAAGCCAAACCAAACTTACAAGAATTATTGAAGGGAGTCCTTCTACCTGAGAACAAACATCAGACCACAGGCTGAATCTAGAACACAGATCATACCACCCAGACATCAACCTAAGAAATGAACTCTCAAGGACTATGCAAAACCAAAAGAATTACAACAGGGAACCAGAGAAGTTAATCTGTAAATGACAATAACATCAGAAAAATAAAAGAGGGAATAAACGGTGTAGGTATAGAACCTTCTAATGGAGAGGAAGGCAAAGCGATACCAAGTAATAATAGACTGGTTCAAACCTAGGAAGATAAGTGTAAATTTCAAGGTAACCACAAAGAAAGTTAACGTCAAAATAAAGAGGAAAAACATAAAGTCTCAGTAAAAACAAAACCTACAAAAACAAAAGAAATGAAAAAAAAAATCCACAAACAAAAGGAATTCAGCCCAGGAGAGTAAGAGGAACAAAGAAAATGTCAGCACCACAAAAACAAGCACTATAAAATGACAGCAATAAACTCACACTTATCAATAATTGCACTGAATGTAAATGGCCTAAATGCACCCATAAAGAGACAGACAGTGACAGAATGGGTAAAAAAGCAGGATCCATCAATATGCTGCCTACAAGAGACACATGTTAGAAACAAAGACAAATTTATTAAAAATCAAAGGATGGAAAAAAATATATCAAGCAAACAGCTACCAAAAAAGAGCAGGAGTGGCAATGCTAATCTCAGATAAAATAGACTTTAAAACAAAATCCACCATAAAAGACAAAGAATACTATATAATGATTAAAGGGACAATCCATCATGAAGACTTAACGATAATAAACATCTACGCACCCAATGATAGGGCTCCAAAATACATAAACTCTAACAGCACTGAAAAGAGAAATTGACAGTTCCACAGTAATACTAGGAGACTTCAACACAGCCCTCTCGATAAAGGACAGAACACCTAGAAAGAAACTCAACAAAGATACAGAAGACATAAAGAGCACAATCAGCCAACTTGACCTCATAGACATATATAGAACACTCGATCCAACAGCTGCAAAGTACACATTTTTTTCCAATGCACATGGAATGTTCTCCATAATAGGCCACACCTTAAGCCACAGAGCAATCCTCAGCAAGATCCTAAACGTTGAGATAATACAAAGTATCTTCTCTGACCAGAACACCATCAAGGTAGAAATTAATGACAGGAAGAGCAAGGAAATAGAATCAATTACATGGAAACTGAATAACACCCTGCTTACACATCACTGGGTAATAGAAGAAATCAGAGATGGAATCAAAAAATTCCTAGAATCAAACAAGAATGAAAACACGTCATGCCAAAATCTTTGGGACTCAGCAAAGGCAGTCCTCAGAGGATAATTTATAGCAATAGATACACACATCAAAAAAGAAGAAAGGGACAAAATCTAAACATTAACCACAGAATTCAAACAAATAGAAAGAGAACAGCAAAAAAGCCCACAGCCACTAGAAGAAAGAAAATAATAAAGATCGGAGCAGAAATAAGTAAAATAGAGACTAGAAAAACAATAGAAAGAATCAACAAAACAAAAATTGGTTCTTTAAAAGGATCAACAAAATCAACAAACCACCGGCCAGACTGACAAAAGAAAAAGAGGAGAGGACGCAAATAACCCAAATAAGAAATGAAATGGGCGACATTACAACAGACCCTACTGAAATAAAAAGGATTATAACAGAGTATTATGAAAAACTATACTCTAACCAATTTGAAAACCTAGATGAAATGGATAAATTTCTAGACACACACTACCTACCCAAACTAACACAAAGTGATGTTGAAAATCTGAACAGACCTGTAACAAGAGAATAGATTGTAAAGGTAATAAAAAAAACTCCCAACAAAAAAAGCTCTGGCCCAGGTGGCTTCACTGGAGAATTATACAAAAAATTCAGAGAAGAGCTTATACCAGTACTACTCAAACTCTTTCAGAACACAGAAAAGGAAGTGATGCTTCCGAATTCATTCTACGAAGCCGGCATAACCCTGATAGCAAAACCAGGCAAAGACGCCACAAAAAAAGAAAATTATAGAGAAATATCTCTCATGAATATAGATGCAAAAATTCTCACCGAAATTCTAGCCAATAGAATTCAGCATCATATCAAAAAAATAATACACCATGACCAAGTTGGATTCATACCAGGTATGCAAGGATGGTTCAACATTAGAAAATCTATCAACATTATCCACCTCATAAATAAAAGGAAAGAAGAGAATCACACGATCATCTTAACTGATGTAGAAAAGGCATTCAACAAAGTCCCTCATTCATTCCTGATAAAAACTCTCAATAAAATAGGTATAGAAGGGAAATTTCTCAACATAATAAAGGGCATCTATGCAAAACCAATGGCCAACATCATTCTTAACGGAAAGAGGCTGAAAACGTTTTCCTTGAGAACAGGAACAAGACAAGGATACCCTTTATCACCACCCCTATTTAACATTGTGCTGGAAGTCCTAGCTAGAGCAATAAGGCAAGAAAAAGAAATAAAGGGTATCCAAATTGGTAATGAAGAAATTAAACTGTCCCAGTTTGCAGATAATATGATATTATACATAGAAAACCCTAAAGACTCCATGAGAAAACTACTGGAACTAATAGAAAGATTCAGCAGAGTAGCAAGATACAAGAGAAACATACAAAAATCAGTTGGATTCCTATACACCAATAAAGAAAACAATGAAAAGGAAATCAGGAAAACAATACCACTTATAATAGCCCCTAAAAAAATAAAATACTTAGGAATAAATGTAACCAGGGATGTAAAAGACCTATACAAAGAAAACTACAAAACATTACTGCAAGAAACCCAAAGGGATCTACATAAATTGAAAAAATACCATACTCATGGGTAGGTAGACTCAACGAAGTGAAAATGACAATTCTACCCAAAGCAACTAACAAATACAATGCAATCTCAATCCAAATACCAACAACATTCTTTAAAGAGATGAAAAAACTAATCATTAACTTTATATGGAAAGTGAAGAAGCCCCGGATAAGTAAAGCACTATTGAAGAAGAATAATAAAGTAAGAGGACTCACATTACCTGACCTCAGAACCTACTCTACAGCTATGGTAGTCAAAACAGCCCGGTGATGGTGCAAGGACAGATACACTGACCAATGGAACAGAATTGAGAACCCAGATGTAAATCCATCCACCTATGGTCACCTGATCTTCGACAAGGGCCCAAAGTCCATCAAATGGGGAAAAGACAGTCTTTTTAACAAATGGTGCTGGCAAAACTGGATGTCCATCTCCAAAAAAATGAAACAGGACCCATACCTCACACCATATACAAAAACTAATTCAAAATGGATCAAAGACCTAAATATAAAGCCAAAAATTACAAAGTTCATAGAAGAAAAAATAGGATCAATGCTAGAGGCCCTAATACATGACATTAACAGGATACAAACCATAACCAATAATGCACAGACTCCAGAAGATAAACTAGATAACTAGGATCTTCTAAAAATTAAACACTTATGCTCATCAAAAGACTTCACCAAAAGAGTAAAAAGAGAACCTACAAACTGGGAAAAAAAATTGGACATTACAAGTCAGACAAAGGTCTAATCTCTAAAGTCTACAAGAAAATCCAAGACCTCTGCAACAAAAAACAAATAATCCAATTAAAAAATAGGCAAAGGAAATGAACAGACACTTCACTAAAGAAGACATTCAAGCGGCCAACAGATACATGTGGAAATGCTCATGATCACTATCCATTAGAGAAACGCAGATTAAAACCACGATGAGATACAGTCTCACCCTGGCGTTCCTGGCACGAATCAAAAACACTGGAAATAAAAAATGTTGGAGAGGCTGCAGGCAGATCGGAACTCTTATGCACTGCTGGTGGGAATGAAAAATGATACAACCATTTTGGAAAATGATATGGTGCTTCCTTAGAAAGCTAGAAATAGAAATACCATACAATCCAGCAATCCCACTTCTGGGAATATACCCAAGAGAAATAAGACCCCTCACATAAATAGACATCTGCACAGCCGTGTTCATTGCAGCATTGTTCACAGTAGCAAAAAGATGGAAACAACCTAGCTGCCCATCAACAGAAGAATGGATAAGCAAACTATGGTACATACACACAATGCAGTATTATGTGATGATAAAGAACAATGATGAATCTGTGAAGGATCTCATAACATGGATGAAACTGTAGTACATTATGCTGAGTAAAATAAGTCAGTCACAAAAGGACAAATATTGTATGAGAGTTCTACTGTAAAAACTCATGAAAAAGTTTACACACAAAAAGAAACAATCTTTGTTGGTTACGAGGGATGGGAACGGTGGTGGGGGAAAACTAAATAGACAGTAGAGAAATGGTAACTTTGGTGAAGGGTAAGACAGCACACAATAACGGGCGAACCAGCACGACTTGTACAAGGAAAGGTCATGGAAGCTCCATAGACACATCCATATCCCTGAGGGACTGAATTGCTGGGCAGAGGGCTGTGGGGACCAAGATCTTGGGGAATGTCTAGCTCAATTGGCATAACACAGTTTATAAAGAAAATGTTCTACTTTCTACCTTGGTGAATAGTGCCTGGGGTCTTAAAAGCCTGTGAACAGCCATCTAAGACACTCCACTGGTCTCACCCCTTTGGGAGCAAAGGAGAATGAAAAAAACAAGATACAAGGAAAAGATTAGTCCAAAGGACTAATGGACCACAACTACCATGGCCTCCACCAGACTGAGTCCAGTACAACTAGATGGTGCCCAGCTACCACCACTGACTGTTCTGACTGGGATCACAACAGCGGGTCCCTGACAGAGTTGGAGAGAAATGTAGAACAAAATTGTAACTCACAGAAAAAGAGTAGACTTATTGGCCTGACAGAGACTGGAGAAACCCCAAGAGTATGGCCCCCAGACACCCTTTTAGCTCAGTAACAAAGTCACCCCCCGAGGTTCACCCAACAGCCAAAGATTAGATACCCCCATAAAACAAAATGAGAATAATGGCGCACTACAGTCCCGGAACAAGGACTAGAAGGCAGGAGGACACAGGAAAGCTGGTATTAGGGAACCCAAGGTTGAGAAGGGACAGTGTTGACATGTTGTGGGGTTGCTAACCATTGCCGTAAAACAATATGTGTACTAACTGTTTAAAGAGAAACTATTTGTTTTGTAAACCTTCAGCTAAAGTACAATATAAATAAATAAATAATAATAATGGCGCAAGAGGAGGAAGCCCTTCACAAGGGAGAGACTTGTTTTTTTCTTCTTAGAATCTGCTCCTAGAGCAGTCAATGGGAAAACCCTGGAAGGCTTTGGAAATGCCAGTTCCTGAAGTCCCAAGCTTAGAGTAGCTGATAGCTGTGCCACCCTTTGTGTCTCACTTAGTGTCCCTGGTGTGACAAGAGAAGGGAGGAACTGGCACCACAGAAACCCAGCATTTGACCCATTTCATGGTAGGAGAAGTGAGAGCCACCACAGGAATTGAAATGTGACAGGCCCCATTGATGAGGGAGCCCACCCCAGTTACCACTGCAGATCTTTGTTCTTGAATAAGAGCAAGGACAATCACTAGACTTCGGAGAAAAAAATGAAGAACAAGGAAGGATGTCAAGACAGGAAATCAACAAATGGCTTTTGGTGAAAAATATTTTAGGCGGCAAATGGGAGAATTTTAAATGAAAGTGTTAACTAAATGATCTCTATAAGGCATCTTCCAGCTCTGATATTCTAAGAATCGATAGACAAGAAATCTTTACGTCAAATCCTGGTGCTTATAGAAACACAGATTCAAGTGGAAAAGAATGGAGCAGTAAGCGAAGACTTCAGGTCAGTTCTGAGGGGGGCATTGAGCTCTTTCAAACACTTAGATATGAGTTTCTTGCTATTATTGATTTTACTCCATACTTAGGCATTCCTGTAGGTCAGTAACATAATCCTCAATGTTCGCAGGCAGATTTAGAGTACTCTTTGAATTAAAAAATGGGGCAACTTCAGTGAAGGGAAGGACAACATACAATACAGGGGAAGTCAGCCCAACTGGACCAAAGCAAAAGCAAAGAAGTTTCCTGGACACGTACAAACACTTTGAGGGACAGAGTAGCTGAGGCTGGGGCCTGGGGACCATAGAGTTTCAGGGGACATCTAGGTCAATTGGCATAACAAACTTTATTAAGAAAATGTTGTACATCCCATTTGGTGAGTGGCGTCTGGGGTCTTAAAAGCTTGCAAGGGGCCATCTAAAATACATTAATTGGTCCCATCCCACTTGGAGCAAAGGAGAATGAAGAAAACCAAAGACACAAGGAAAATACTAGCCCAAAGGACTAAAGGACCAAATGAACCAGAGACTCCACCAGCCTGAAACAAGAAGAACTAGATGGTGCCCGGCTATTACCAATAACCACCCTGACAGGGAACACAACAGAGAGTCCTGGACAGAGCAGGGGAAAAATGTAGAACAGAACTCAAATTCACGTAAAAAGAGCAGACTTAATGATCTGACAGAGACTGGAGGAACCCCGAAAACTATGGTCCCCGGATGCACTGTTAACCCAGAACGAAAACCATTCCCAAAGTACACTCTTCAGACAAAGATTAGACAGGACTGTAAAACAAAAAATAATACACGTGAGGAATGTGCTTCTTAGTTCAATCAGATATACGAGACCAAATGGGCAGCCCCTGTCCAAAAGCAGGATGAGAAGGCAGGAAGGGACAGGAACTGGTCGAATGGACACAGGGAACCCTAGGTGGAAAGGGGGAGTGTGCTGTCACATGGCAGGGATTGCAGCTAATGTCACAAAACAATATGTATACAAATTTTTGAACGGGAGATTAACTTGAGCTATAAACTTTCACCTACAGCACAAAAAAAAAAGGACTTCAGTAGGCATTACTCCAAAGAAGCTATACAAATTGACAGCAAGCACAGGACAATATGCTCAATCTCATTGAATGTAAGGGAAATGCAAATCAAAACCACAATGAGATAACACTTCACATCCACTAGGATGGCTATTATTTAAAACAACACCAAAAAAGGAAAATAACAAGTTTGGTCATAGATGTAGAGAAATTGGGTGTCTCCCCTGCACTGATGGTAGGAATGTAAAATGGTACAAAAACTATGGAAAACAGTTGGACTGTTCCTTAAAATGTTAAACATGTAATTACCATATGACCCAGCAATTCTACTCCTAGGTATATGCCTAAGAGAACTGAAAGAAAAAAAATGGGGCAAATAAAAGAGATAGGGAAAGAAATTTTTTTGAGGGTGAGGAGAGATTTGGAAGAGGAAAGATCAATTAAAAATGCAGTATAGGACAGAATCCCACCAGCAGGAGAAGAAATAAGATCATAGAAAAGGTACTGGGTCAGACAGTTCCCAGTGCTGATCAATAGGTGGCATTAGAGTAGTTTGGATGTCAACTGGAACAAAGGGCGGAAACAGATCTTCAGGATCAAAGCAGCCTTTGGGTGAGTGTTGGGGAGGCAGTGTGACTGGTTATTTATATTTGAATATGTCCTATCTCCTTTTGTAAACTGTACATTGCTTAAAGCAAGGGACAATTCCAGGTACAGCTAAGAGTTGTACTGAACCTTTCTGTGCCTTGATTCCCTCCCTGTAAAATTGATATAATAATATTATTCCTTCATCATAGGGTTATTGTGAGCAATAATGAGTTAATGCATGCAAATGCAACAATATAGAGTACAAAGTGAGTGTTCAATAAATGTAAGTCATTCTGACACTGATTAATGATCATGAGTCACATGCAGTAGGATTTCAACAGATGCTGGTGGATAATTGGATGGGATGGTCATAGGTCTGATGTTTATAACTCAGAGACTACCTAGCATCAAAAATCCATAAAAAAAATTGGAAAGGGAATAATCATTTACATTGCTAGTGTGACTCTTTACTTTTATAAAGTATATAACCTCAACAGTTTATAGAAATGGTATCTCTCCAAGTATTATTTATACTTTATGTAAAGATGGGTGGAGGTGGTTCAGTAGTAGACTTTTCACCTTCCATGCAGGAGACCTGGGTTTGATTCCTGGCCAATGCATGTCATGAGCGGTCACCACTCATCTGTCAATGGAGGCTTGCATGTTGCTGTGATGCTGAAAATGTTCCAGCAGAACTTCCAGACTAAGATGGACTAGGAAGAAAGGCCTGGTGATCTACTTCAAAAAAATCAGTGAATGAAAACCCTGTGGATCACAACAGTCTGATATGCAACCAATCATGAGGATGGCACAGGGCAGAGCAGTATTTCCTTCTATCATATATGTGGTCACCATGAGTCAGGGCTGACTTGATGGCAGCTAACAATAACAACACTTCATTGAATCTTTGCAGAGCTAAACCTAGAGTAATAAATATTGCACAGTTATGTAAACTTATTTTGGTTTGTTCCTTAGGTAAGAAATGTCAGTCCCTACCATGTTCAGCTCTGTCCAGCCAGATGCAGATAATAAAGAAAAAACTTTGGCTTTATAGGGTCAGTTCCATTGCCACTTAGAAAGCCACTCAAGATGGGCAGAGCGTCAGCAGGAATTAGTCTTGCTGTTCTAAGCTTGATATTCAGTGGACTAGAGGGGAACTCTGGGAGTACTTGCTCAACTGTTGAGCTGCATTTGCCCTTCCTGACTTTTACTCTGCAAGTCTGAGTCTCAGGGCTTCTACTCAACATCCTGATTTCCATACCAATTTTTTCCTGAGAATATAGCTCTGTCCTGAGCCCCAGTCAGGCCTTGACAACCTGCCTATCCATTTCTTACCCTTCTGTCCTGATACTTGAAGTATGCCACTGTCTCCCAGATACTGATTGCGATTCTGCTTCAAACCCCATGGATCCCTCTGAAACAACTGTTACTGCCCTTCTGAGTGAATATACTGTATTATTACTAGGAATAATAATAGTCACATCTAGGATGTGGACTCTAACCCAGATGGACTCTGAGTTTCCCACACCACTTCAGACAGCACTATTGGGGCTACTGATCATCCCAGCAGAGGCTGGTCCAGCTGCTGAGGTGTACTTCCCTTCCCTCGTCCATGCCTATTTCCACCTTCCTTTCCTTTCGTTCCCTACAGGCTCAGAAAGCGTCATTCATTACTGACAGGAAGAAAAGATTGGAATGGAATGAGAGAAAATCAGATATTACAAGGCAGAAGAATGATGATACTTTTAGCTCCAAAGATGTAAATCCTTCACATAGAAAATGGAAAATAAACAAAGCAAATCTGAAATTTTAACGTGAGGGAGCAAATACAATTTCATAGAGGCAATATGGAAAATAAAATGGGTTTAGCTCCATTTGAGCCCTGTGTCTTCCACTTACAGGCTATATGATTTTGTGCAAGCTTAAGCTCTATGAGCCTCAGTTTCCTCATTTATAGAATGGAGATAAAAGTGTTTATTTTGCAGGATTGTTCTAAGGATTAAATGAGATAATGCTTGGAAAAATATGCCATTTTGATAGGGGTGCCTGTTCTGCCCACGACTGATGATGGGCTGGATTTGGCTCACAGAAAGATGCTCTGTTTGGCCTGCAAAGGGTTTGCCTTTCATAGATTTTTAGTGGGTTGTTTTTTTTTTTTTTTTTTCCATTTTTTAAGAATTAAGCAATTTCTCTCAGGATTTCCATCTTCTCATGAAAAATCAGAAATTGTGGCAGTAATAGATCCACATTCCCACATGGTAACAAATGGTAGTCCCCTTTAGATAAGGCTTAATATCCTTTAAATTCTCCCCAGTCCCCACCACTGCCAATAGTCTTTCCCACATTGAGCACCAATTACCATTTAACATCACACTTTTGTGACTCTGGTCATGGCTGATTGAACCAGGAGTGGACGTCTGACCTGAGGACAAGAGAAAGAAGCAGACAGGTGGAATGCTACTAAGTTACGATAATTAACAAAAATGTACAAAGGTCAAGGTTCATGAATTCCTGCTCTTGACATCCCCAGAAATGCCTTGAATCAAGAACTCTTCTCTGGTACTCCCTATTACAGCAATTACTTGTGGGTATTCTTGGATTTATATGGAGCCCTTTTATTACTGAATGTAATAAGTCCCCTTTGTTTAAACTTACTTGAGTCAGTCTTTGTTCTTATCAACCTAAAGAACACTGATTGGAATAGTGATGATATAAATAAAGCATTGCATATATTGTCAGCCAGTACTCTATAAATTGAAGTCATTGTTATTATCATGACTAACACCAGACTAGTTAGGTGGAACTCATGACTAAAACATGTCAACAGAAAAGAAAATCTTGTTCAAAGGGAACAGATTCAACGAATAACCAAGTAGTTCTATATATCAGTGTATCCACTTATTAATTCAACAAATGTTTACTGAGCACCTACTATGTCACAAGAGAATGCTGGACAAATAAAATAAAATTTCATCTTTATATATCTAACATCTAGAAAAGTACCAGGCATAGAGTTTGTCTTCAATAAGTATTTGCCGGTTCCATAAATAAAGTTCACCTATATAGAGATCTAAAAATCTGAGGACCAACATAATGAAAATTATTTTGTTCAGCATAAAAAAGAAAAAATACAAGTGATATTTTTGTGGGAGTATCCTGCATTCCACCTAACCAGACAGGTGCTCTAGGTGCTGCTTTCTAATTTCAACTACAAAACGGACAATGAGGTAAGCTACAGAGGTGGAACTGAATCTATTCCAATATCTGTTGAAAGTACGTTCTCCTAAAAACAGAGATTTTCATAAATTCTTTACTTGCCTCCATCATAATTTCACTTCTCAGAAGACTGAGGAAGCAATTAGGGAAAATTCTAACTCTAGACTTGACTTTTACTAACAAGGAAAAATTGGTTAGTGACATGTACAGAAGCTACAGTGACCTGAAGAAAAAAAAGACAATGTCATTTTAGAGTTGGACACTGGAAGTAGAGAATGAATTTGTTAGTATTCTTATAGTTGCAAGTGACAGAAATCCAATTCAAACTGACTCAGGTGCAGCTGGATCCAGGTTCTCAAATAAAGTCACCAGGAATCAGTATTTCTTTACTTCTTAATATTGTTTGTGTGTGCTGGCGTCATTCTCAAGATAGCATCACCTCTCACAGTGGCAAGATGACCTCAAACAACTTTGAGCTTATGACCTATGAGGTGAGCAACCCCATTAGAAAAAGAGCATTCCTTTCTCAATGGTTTCAGCAAAAGTCTGGTCTAGGATTTGAGAATCATTGCACAAGCTTGTGTTATGGGTGTCCCTAAACTAATTTCATGACCTGGCTGGGTGGTGGTTGTGGGGTAGGAATATACCAATACCAGGTCTAAGACTGAGGAGGTAAAGTCACTCCAAATAAAACCACATGGACTGAAAAGGAAGGAGTAGTTGCACGAAGGAACATTAAGGAGCTACTGTAAGAATTAGAGGCGCTGGAGATTCAGCAAGTACATATTGAGTGCCTGTTACATGTAGGCCTGTTTTAGATGCCAGGTATATAATAGTAAATAATATAGACAAAAATTGTTGCTCTATTGGACCTTGCATTCTAGTTGGGGGGCAGGGAGGACAGACAATAAACAGCCACATTAATAAAACATACAACATTTCAGATGGTGATATGTGCTGTGAAGGAAAAATATCAGGGAAGGACAAGAGGGATTGCTGTGGGAACTGCTGTAATCTTATATAGGGTTATCAGAGAAGGCCTTACCGAGAAGGGGACATTTGAGTCAAAATAGACGAGAAATGAGCTGTGAAGGTATCTACGAAAAGAGGGAGACGGAACAACAGGGCACATATGGGTTTGTACCTTGCAAAGGGAGCAAGAGGGGAGAGTAGGAGATGAGGTCAAAGGTTGTATAAAACATCTTGTAGGTCATTGACTTTGATTTTGACTCTAAGATGGGAAGCCATTGGAGAGTCTGAGCAGGACAGTGACATGATCTGACTTTTAAAAATGACACTTGTAGACTAAAGGCAGGCAGCAGGAGTTTAAGTAAGAGATTAATGCAATGATCTAGATTAGCAACTCTAAAAGTGTAGACTAAAGTGATAACAGCGGAGTTGGTGAAAAGTGGTCAGATTTGGATATATCTTAAAGGTATTGCCAGCATGATTAAATTGAGGCATGAGAAAAAGAATCAAGGATAACTCTGAGGTTTTTGCCAAGAGCAAACTGAAAGGATGGAGGTGCAATTCACTGAGCTGGACAAAATGGTGGAAGGAACAGGCGTGTAGGGGAAAATTTTGGACATATCAAGTTTGAGATGCCTATGGAGCATATGGGGCCTGACGGCGCAGTGGTTAAAAGCTCAGGCTGCTAACCAAAAGGTTTGCAGTTCCAATCCATCAGCCTCTCCTTGGAAACCCTATGGGGCAGTTGATAGGTGGTTCACTGTATGAGTCTATAATACAGGGGCGAGTTCTTGATCGGAGATACAAATTTGGGAGTCATCAGTATATACATGGTATTTAAAGCCACTAACTGAATGAAATCATTGAAGGAGAACCAATAGAGAGGATAAGAGGCCCAAGAATGAGATACTCCAAAGTTTAGACGTCAGGTGATAATAAAGAATACACAAAAGAGACTGAAGGCTGAGAAGGAGCAGCCAATGAGATAGGATACAAGCCAAGGGAATGGGATGTCCTGGAAGTGAAGGGAATAAAGTGATTCAAGGTGGAGGATTACTCTGTCAAATGGAAAGGAGGTCAAGTGAAAATAAGAATCCATCACTTACCTCTGCATTTAACCATGTGGAGGCTTTGACGAGAGCGGTTTCAGTGATGTGAAAGGGAAGAAAACCCTACTGGAGTCTGTTCGGCAGAGAATGAGAAGAAAGGAATTTGGAGACTGCAAATATTAAAAACAAAAACAACATGGACTATTTCTTTGAGTTTTGCCATAAATGAGAGAGTAGCTAGAAGAGGGATGCTAGGTTAAAGAGGATTTTTTTTTTTAAACGGGAGAAATTTGTATGTTGATGGAATTATCCAACGGAGAGGGAAAAGTGACGATGTAGGATTGTGAAGGCAGAATTGACAGAGCGATGTTCTTGAGAAGGCAGGCAAAAACAACAGATGTCCACTATAAAAACATATGGGAGACTTTAGAAAGACAGATTTCTAAAAGCCCAGAGTAAAGATAACTATAGTCCTGTAACTAGCATCATTAAAAGGGACAACAGATTAAGAAGAATGGGAGCATCTAAGAGGTGGAATTCTCATTGAGTAGAGGGTTCTGGCTTGAGCCTAAATTTTGATCATCACTGGCATTCAGACATGCCAGCATGTGCAGTATCATGCATGGGGTGAGTCTTCTATTCTTGGGCATGAGAGAAAAGTCTCCCAGGAAAGAATCATTCTAGGGAAATAGAAAGTAGAGTTCTTATGTTTTGTTTAATAACTGGCCAGAGAGAAGGGGCAATTAGTACAGCATGGCATCTGTCTCTCAGAGTTAGCCTGGCTCACCCTCCAGAAACCCATGTGTTTTGGATTAAATTGCATCCCCTCGAAAGTGTATTGGAATCCTAACCCCTATGCCTGTGAATATTATCCTATTTGGAAATAGGGTTTCCTTTGTTATGTTAATGAGATTTAGGTGTGTCCTAAACCTAATCAGATTAGACACAGGTACACGCACAAACAGGGGAAGACAGACGGCATGTGAGGATCATCTACAAGCCAAGGAACCAAGAAGCACCTGGGGCTACCTACAGGGAAGGGACTGACATGGCTGAGACCCTGATTTGGACTCTTAGCCTCCAGAACTGTGAGAAATAAATTTCTGTTCTTTAAAGTCATCCACTTGTGGTATTTGTGTTACAGAAGCATTAGGAAACTAAGACACCACGTTAGAGTTGTAGGGAGAGGGTTATACAAGGATTGAAAGCTCTGTTTCAGTAAATCTATGAAGATACTAGGACCACAAGACAATCCTATTTTATTACTCATTTAACACAAAAATGAGAAAAGCTTTTTTATCTCACTTTGTTGCAGCATGGCCTTTTTTATCTCACTTTGCTGCAACATGCATTGAAGTCTCCAAAAACGACCTCCCCCCAGTTTTAACATTCACTGAGTCTGCAACAGAGACCAGCCCTGATGGCTGTAGAAGAACAGAAGTTAGTCTTTAAAACAATGCAGCAATGGGAACCAGTTCCAACCGTGGGAGGATTTTTAACCGTTTGTAGCTTCAGGAGGCAACACACTTAGCATGGACATTAGCACTTTGATGGTGGGCACCACCAGCGGCGGCAGTGGTCAGGCACTGTCGTGGATTGAACTGTGACCCCCCCAAAATGTCTGTCAGCTTGGGTGGGTCACGATTCCCAGTATTGTATGATTGTGTAATCTGATGTGATTTCCTTACATGTTGTAAACTCTATCACTATGATGAGGCTATATGTGCTCTCCTTATTGTTGTAAATTCTACCACTGTGATGAGGTTATACTGATAAGGTTTACAAGAGTCAGTAGTATCTGAATCCAATCTCTTTTGAGATGTAAAAGAGAGAAGCAGAGACACATGGGAACCTCACACCACCAAGAAAGCAGTGCCGGGAGCAGAGCGCATCCTTTGGACCTGAGGTTCCTGTGCTGAGATGCTCCCTGACCAAGGGAAGACTGATGCATCACAAGGACTTTCCTCCAGAGCTGACAGAGAGAGAAAGGCTTCTCCTGAAGCTGACACCCTGAATTTGGACTTGTAGCCTACTAGACTGTGAGAGAATGGACTTCGTTTTGTTGAAGCCATCCACTTGTGGTATTTCTGTTAGAGCAGCACTAGATGACTAAGACAGGCACTATCAGGTGAATTCATGGGCAGCAGGCACCACCAAAGGGGCCTGGGTAGGAGAGAGAGTCGTAGCAGACACAGGTGATAGCTGACATGCCTTTATGAGCACCTGTGTCACACCACCTAAGAATCTTCTTGAGACAACTGGATGAGAGTCCCTGTGTGGTACAAATGGTTAGGAGCTCAACTACTAGCCAAAAGTTTGGCGGTTCAAACTCATACAGAGGTACCTTGGAAGACAGGCCTGGTGATCTGCTTCCAAAAGCTCACAGCCTTGAAAACTCTATGGAGCAGTTCTACTCTACACACATGGGGTTGTCATGATTCGAAATTAACTTGACAGCAACTAACAACAACAGCAATCAGAAAAGAACTATTAATTACTGTTTCTATGGATCCATCTTATCTTTAGGTTGATATGGCTAGGGAAACATGGATTATAAGAAATTACAATCACATACAAAGTCGATAAGGAAGAAAATACTAAATTAACACACGTGGCCAAACAGGGTGGGCTCTATTGAGACGTGTGCTGATGATAGAAAGAGGTGTGCACAACCAAGAACAAATATGAAGGGAAAAGCTCAGGAAGGATAAAGCCCAGAACTTTTTAAAGTTAAGGATAACAAAAACAATTACAGTTTTTTGTTTTTTTTTTAGGCTATATTTATAGCAAGAAAATGATGTAATGCTGACAGAGGGCAAAGAAAGTATAACTACTTAACTATTGCTTTGCTTCTGTTCTTCTTTCTTTAAATACAGAAAACGTCCCTCAAAGTGGGAGGCAGAAAGCATAACTAAGTGGGAAGTTATTTGGATGGTATGATTATGGGAAATCCTCTTCCTTATATACGTTTCTCTGCTTTCTGAAATTTCTAGAATGAGTATTACTTTTTTAGTCAGAAACAAAAAATCTTAATTTTATTGAACAACAAAAAATTGAAATTTGACACAGGCAAAACAATTTTGTAAAAGTTCATCTCAAGGCTTTAGATAAGGCCAAGTCCATAAACTTAGATGAATTACATCCCAAGGTACAGAGAGAGTTCAGATATGGTGGACAACTGCTGATAGTCTTTGAGGCATAATGGAGAATAAAAAGAAAAAAAAGGTGCCAAAAGATTATATATATTGCTTTTTTATTGTTTATAAAGCAATTTTACATACCTGATACTAGATACTGATATCTTCTAGATGCTAGGCATTGTGCTAGACGAGAGGGTGGCAAACTACAACCCATGTGCCAAAGTCAAGCCCACTTCCTGTTTTTGTGCTAAGAATGGTAAGTGAAATGGTTGGGGAAAAATCAAAAGGAAAATAAAGTTTCATGACGTGAAAATCAAATTTCACTGTACATAAATAAATTTTATTGGAACACTGCCACGACCATTTGTTTACATATCGTATATGGCTGCTTTGGGGCTGCAAGGGCAGAGTTGAGTAGTTGTACCAAAGACTTATGGCCTGCAAAGCCTAAAATATTTACTCTCTGGCCCTTTACAGAAAAAGTTTGCCAACCCCTGAGCTATATGCCTATCTGGTGTTATCTCAAATCTAAGGCAACCATGAAAGACATTTTATATTTCATTTGGTCCTCTCCAAATCCTGCCCAGCGAGGTGTACTGGGAAGCCACTATTATCCCCATGATGAAACTGAAGCTCAGGGCATTTACGTGACTTGCTCAAGGTCACGCAGCTCACACAGGGACTCAATTTGGTCCTCTGTTCCAAAAGAAAGAAAGGAAGATGTACTGGTGATAGCCAGATGTTTCTTTCTTCTTTTTCTTTTTTAATGGAGAAAAGAGTGTTCTGGAGGTTTTATTCTAATGATTTTAATATTAAATTTCAGAAAAATTTTAAAATAAATTACTAAGCAAGTGGTTACACAACGTAAGAAAAGAAAGTGATCACCAAGACTGATTCTCCTGCTTTGACCATGTTTCTATATTATGAAACACTGCATTATCCCAGACATAATAGAAATAAAATTATAAAGGACTCTTACTTTCGTATAGCTCATTACAGTTTTCGAAAGCGCATTTCTGGGTTCTATTTTATTTGAGATGACAACAACTATGTCAGTTTGGCAGATATTGTTAGCCCTGTTTTGCAGATGAAGTTCAGAAAGTTTAAGTGTCTTATATAAAGTTATAAAACTAATTAGTGATAGAGCCAGAATTTGAACCTAGACCTTCTGACTTCAGTGTTTCAGGGCATAATAAAATAGCTAACATTTACTGTGTTCTTAATTTGTACCAGGCACTGTTCTAAATGCTTTACCCTTATTAACTTATTTGAGTTTCATGATGACCCTGTGAAATGTGTGCTATTATTATTCCTATCTGACAGATGAGGAAACCAAGGCATAGAGTTGTCCAGTCACTTGCTCAAGACAGCACTGCTAATAGTAGGTGCTAGAGCAGGAGCTGAACTAGACCATCTGGTTCCAGAGCCCGAGCGCTTAACCACTACAAACTGCTTCTTCCCAGGACACCTGACACAGGCTTGTGATATCAGTATGGACAAAGAGCAAACATATGTTGTTGTTAGTTGCAGTGGAGTAGATTCCAACTCATGGTGGCCCCATATGTGCAGAGTAGAATGCTCCATTGGGTTTTCAAGGCTGTGACCTTCCGGAAGCAGACTGCCTGACCTGTCTTCCAGGGTACTTCTGGGTGGATTCGAACTGTCAACCTTTTGGCTAGTAGTCAAATGCTTAATCATTTGCACCACACAGGGTAGCAAATGTGTGTACTAGATGAAAATGCAGCTAGGTGACTTCATGATTCATTGAATAACAAAACTAAGAGCAGAGATTAAAGGTTTTGGTGGCTAAGAGAGGCATGGAAGAGCCCCTGGTTAATGGACTACTGATGAAAAGTTTGATGGTTCAAACTCACCCAGAGATGCTTCAGAAGACAGGCCTGGCAATCTGCTTCTGAAAGGTCATAGCCTTGAAAACCCTATGGAGCAGTTCTACTCTGCACACAAAGAGTTAGAATCAACTTTACAGAGACTGGTAAAGGAAGAATGGTAGTTCCTCAAAGGAAAGGGGTTGGTAGTGGAGCCTTTGTGAGCTTTTTGCCTATTGCATTGTATTGCACTTTACTAATGCATTACCTGCAGGTAAGTGCATTTCCAGGTTGTATTATCTGCTTTTTAACTAAGTAATCCTCTCAAAATGAACAAGTTACCTGAAAGGTTCCCTACAGAGAAACTGTGTGTGGATGATATATTAATAATGCAAACACAAACAGTCAAGATAAGGCAGAGCTGCCACTTATGAACTGAGGAGGAACATTTGTGAGCCGCACTGAGAGAAAGCAACTGATAATCTAAGCAGAACCAACACATCCAGTCTCGCTGCTCTCTCTATAAATAAAATCAATAACATAAAAAATGATACAAAATAATTAATAAAGATAATTTTTCAGTCAAAACAGTTGGAGATCACTGACATACACATACAAAGTAGAGGTGAACCCTTGGGCAGTGAGATGGATCATTTAGTTCAGAAAATACCAAAAGCATTCAGATAGTTAAATGTTTGAGGCTTATTCATATGATCTGTACAATTTCTACTTTCTTCTTTGCAAATATTACAAGCAGAATGTATAAAGAAAGCATTGTAAGCATTTCCCTGGAAGTTGCTGGCAATCATTCTAAGCCAGTAGTTCACAGTGTGTGGTTCCCAGACCAGCAGCATCAGCGTCACCTGGGAGCTAGTTACAAATGCAAATTCTTGGGGTAGGGTTTACCCCTAGATCTATCAAATCAGAAACTCTGGAGGTGGAGCAGCGCATTCTACTTTTAAACAAGCTCTCCAGGTGATTTTGTTAAGGTATGAGAGTCACACATTGCCTAAGTCTAAACTCAAACAAAACCAGCTGCTGTTGAGTCAGTTGAGTCAATTCCAACTCATGGTGACCCCATGCGTTGCAGAGTAGAACTGTGTTCCATAGGGTTTTCAAGGCTGTGACCTTTTGGAAGCAGATTGTCAGGCCTTTCTTCCAAGACACCTCTGGGTGGGTTGGAACCACTAACTGTCATGGATTGAATTGTGTCCCCCAAAAATATCTGTCAACTTGGCTAGGTCATGATTCCCAGTATTGTATGATTGTCTACCATTTTGTAATCTGAAGTGATTTCTCTGTCTGTATTAAATCCTATCATAATGTAATAAGATGGATTAGCAGCAGTTATACTGGTCAGGTCTATAAGATTAGGTAGTGTCTTAAGCCAATCTCTTTCGAGATATAAAAGAGAGAAGCAGGCAGAGACACATGGGGACCTCATACCACCAAGAAAGCAGTGCCGGGAGCAGAGCGCGTCCTTTGGACCTGAGGTTCCTGCCCTGAGATGCTCCCAGACCAAGGGAAGACTGATGCATCATAAGGACCCTCCTCCAGAGCCAATAGAGAGAGAAAGCCTTCCCCTGGAGCTGATGCCTTGAATTTGGTCTTGCAGCCTACTAGACTGTGAGAGAATAAATTTCTCTTTGTTAAAAGACATCCGCTTGTGGTATTTCTATTATAGCAGCACTAGATGACTAAGACACCAACCTTTTGGTTAGTAGTAGAATGCTTAACTGTTTGGCCACCCAGGGACTCCAGCTGCCTAGGTGTAGGAATTATTATATTAGAAATTGCTGGAAGGATATGCAGGAGTTTCTCAATATTCAAAGATAATTAATATTGAATAAAAGCCACTTAAAGTGAGTACAGCCAGAATGCTCCTTAGAAGCAAGGATGATGAGACTTCATCTCACATACTTTGGGTATATTATCAGGAGAGACCAGTCCCTGGAGAAGGACATCATGCTTGGTAAAGTAGAGGGTCAGCAAGAAAGAGGAAGACCTTCAGTGAGGTGGATTGACACAGTGGCTGCATCAATGGGCTCAAGCATAACAATGATTGTGAGGATGGTGCAGGACCAGGTGGTGTTTCGTTCTGTTGTACATAGTGTCGCTTTGAGTCTGAACCAACTCAACGGCACCTGACAACAACAACAACAAAGTGAATTAACTTAAGACCAAAATTTTACAGTCTTGTTACTCCAATAGGGTCCAGAGACTAACAGTTATCAGCACACCTAGGAGCTTTTAGAAATGCAGAATCTAGGACTATTCCTCTGACATATTGGAGTCTGCATTTTAACCAAATTTCCGGGTGATTTGAATACACGTTAACATTTGAGACACACTGTTACAGAAGATAGTTTTTAAAATGTTTCATTGGGAATTAACTTTTAAAATGTTGATATGTTGGCCTTTTCTTTTGGACAGAATTGTATTATAAATATGACACAGCATTTGTTCCTGTAGAGATTACACAGCCTAGGAAATCTACTCTATCACGTAGGGTTGCTATGAGTCAAAATAGACTGGACAGCACACAACAACAACAACATAACCAGCAGTCTTCCAGCATTATGCTCACTGACTTCACGAAACATATTTTGGTTTTAGAAATTCATAATTCATTTTAGAGTCAACTTCCATTACATTTTTGGATGTTTACATCCAACATTCAGGGAACAGCTGCCTGACAAGCACGTTCACAGAATGGGTGGGGATGGAAGCTAGTGTTAAACCGGAGGACGTTTGGGAGGATGTGGGCACTCATTTTATAAGCCCATCAGGTCATTAGTGAATATTTCCATTTTATGACAACTATTGCTTTCTTGGATCACCTCATAATAGGCAGCTGGGATAATGGAAACCCAGATAACAAAGGCCCAGATGTTAAGACTGATATCTCTGGGTAGTTAAGAGTCCAGGTAATTATTTCCTTCTTTGTGCTTATCTGCATTTTCTAACCTTTCTAGAATAAATGCATATTATTTTTGAAATCAGAAAAAAATGTTATTTAATACTTTTAAAGATTACGGTATAGTTTACATTTAATAAAATGCAAAGATCTTAAATTTTCAGTTAGAAAAGTTCCAACGATTGTATATACCTGTGTAACCACCACTCCAAACAAGATATAAAATATTTCCATGTCTGAAAAGTGCCTTTGTGCTCTTATAAACCAGAATTACCCTAACTTAAGCACTCCTATAACACACACACAGCCTCCAAGACTTTCTCACCTCTAGAATGATTTCAGTGTGCTACTCTGGAACAGCACCTTATACCCAGATTTTAGAAAGTGTACGTTTTTGTTGGCCTGAGACATAGAACTAAGATAACAGGCAGTCAATGCTGCTTTCTGCATGTCTTTCCGCATATTCCCCTTTGTGTATTTCTAACTCATATTTTGAGTAGAAATTGATAAAAATGTTTTTCTCCCATAGTCTCCCCTCCCCCACAGCCATTCCTTTTTTTTCTTTTCTCCCTGTTTTGAAATGCTACAGAGCTGTCTGCTGAGGAGTCTATTAAGATGAAAGCTTTGTCCTTGCCAAATCAGACAAACGGCTTTATTTAAATAAAGCCTGCTTCCCAGAGTCTAGGAAAGGACAAGGTACCATTAAGTTGCAACACTTCCTCCCATGCCATACCCCCACCAACACCCACATGGCTCTCAAACATCTTTTTCTTACTGCTTGTTTTATGGTAAGGACAAAAACAGGAAAAACAATGCTGATTTAAAGATAAGAAAGCTTAAAACACACAAAACACGTTCATAAAAGTTATCTTATTTTGGTAGACTCACACAGTACGTATTTATATATTTAGATACCATATGCCAAGCAAAATAGGCACTAAGCAGCAAAGGCAAAAAAAAGAATAGTCCCTCAAAAAGCTTATTGTCTAGCTGGGGAAACAAATGAGGAAATAGGCAATTATGGTATAAGATGTTCCAATTTATGCATGAGCATATTGAACACTGTTGAATTATAATACTGAAAAGTTAGAAACAACCTATCTAACAATAAACAAAATCCTTTGCCTTCGAGTCAATTCCAGCTCATAGCAACCTATAGGACCGTGTAGAACTGCCCCCATAGAGTTCCTAAGGAGCAGCTGGCGGATTTGCACTGCCGACCTTTGGGTTAGCAGCTGAACTCTTAACCCGTCTGCTGCCAGGGCTAGCTTACAGCTGCTAACCCAAAGGTCGGCAGTTCAAATCCACCTGCCGCTCCTTGGAAACCCTGTAGGGCAGTTCTACCCTATCCTGTAGGGTGGTTATGAGTCGGAATCGATTTGACAGGCAATGGGTTTTTTGGGTGTTAGATAACCCATTGCTGTCGAGTCAATTTCGACTCATAGCCACCCTATAGGACAGAGTAGAACTTCCTCACAGGGTTTCCAAGGAGCGGCTGGTGGATTTGAACTGCCGACCTTTGAGTTAGCAGCCTTAGCTCTTAACCACCACACCACCAGCGAAGATGTTAAATTACTGCACAGCTGCTTAATGGAATGTTTTGTGGCCATTAAAAGTTATTTTTTTGAAGACATATTTGGAAATATATTCATTAATATATTCATTATACTAAATATATTCATTAAACTAAAATTTTTGAGGAGAAGAAAGAAGGAGCTAGACAACTAGAGCGTTAACTAAGAAGAAATAAATACATTGAAAAGTTAGAAGGGCTTATCTTTGTGAGGTGGGATTTTCTCCTTTACATGTTTCTGTATATTCCTGATTTCCTATGGCAAGCATGTGTAACTTTTATAATCAGATAAAAAAATATTGCAAGGTGAAGAACATCAGGTTGTTTTAAGCATGTCAATGTACTAGCCAGCACCTAATGATAGTAATATTTATTATCAAATACACCTTAAGTTAAAATATATTTTCTAATGAAATTTTAATTTAAAAATATTCCCTTATAACTTTTCTGAAGTTAGCTTTTTTCATTTTAAAATCTAATATTTAAAGAAGAGTTTTCAAATATATTGATAACTATATTTATATAACTATTTTTAGTGTTTACATACGTTATTTAATCTTGACAATAACCATATGAGGTTGGTGTTATCATTATGTTTTTACGGAGAGGGAAACCAAGGCTCAGAGATGTTAAGAACCTTGACCAAAATCACAGGCTTGGTGGGTGGCAGAGCCAGAGCTCCAATTTTTTTTTTTTAACTCTAAATCCAGAGCCTCTTAATTTCACAATGGTGCCTCTCTAGTATTATTTATGTCCCAATGTACGCCATACATTTCAATCAAGCAGTGATGTTTGAACTAGCATATTGTAACTATATGTGTTCTGAAGCTTATTTTCACTGCTACTTCTTAGAATTACTGAAATAATTTCAAATGAAAGTGCTGATAGGAAGCCCTGTTTGCATGTTTAGGGCTCTGCTGCCTGTCTGTTTGCTTGTTTGTGGGCTTCACTGTAGGGTGATTAGGCAGGAACTTGTTGGTTTGTTGGGAAACTCCAAGTGTTGGTTTATGGTGTTTTTTCCTTGGAGCATCCAGTTTCCCTAGAGAGGAGCTCTGTCTTCCGCCTGGGGTATATACGCCTGGCTTCCAGAACTCTGGGAGCCAAGCAAGGGAAGGGATATGTTCTGTCATCCTATATGTGCCCTTTCAAGTAACCCCCACTCCCGTGAACCTAGATCGGTCTCTCACCCCCACCCTCAGCTGTGCTTGGTGTCCCTGAGATCATAGCCTAGCTGGTTCAACCACTTGACAGAGCAAACTTTCCCATCAGGATAGGAGAGGTCTAGGCACATGCGGAGGTCTGAAGAAATAGGGGGAGGAGGGCATCTCCCTAATCCTTTTGAAGATTTTTCAACCAATCCTTCAGTTTTGGGCCCAACTGCATCCCCACCTCCAGTGAGGTACTTGGAGCTTCCAATTTCTGAGCCTTTGCCTGATGCTGTCGTTTGTGTCTTACTGGCCCTCTTCATGTGCCCCTCCTCCACCCTCGCCTTTTATCCCTCCACTGCAGACTTAAATTTCAATTTTCTCTGATCTGCTAAGTAAATTACCAGTCATGCATATTATTTCTAACAGGTGAAGCCCTTTTGGTTTTCTTCCAAACAGTTGTAAGATTATTGCCATTTATTACCAACTACTTCACTAATAATAACATGACCTTTACATAGCATGTTGTAGTTTACGTAATACTTTCACATAGATCATCATGTAACCCTTGCACCAACCTGATGAAAGAGGAGGGCTATGATCCCCATTTTGCAGATTTATTTATCATTTAGCACTAGATAGCACTTGCTGAGTGTTAAGCACTGATAAGCCCAGCTTTACAGATGGTAACTCATTTATCCTCAGAGCAACTCGGGAGAGTAGGAACTATTACTATCCCTATTTTACAGATAGGAAAACTGAGTCATAGAAGTTTAGTAATTTACCCAAATTCAATTAGCTAGGAAATAATGGAGCTGGAATTTGACACGTTTGACTCAAAAGTCTATGATCTTAAAGAATATTTTATATTGCAGATGAAAATGTTAAATAACAGACTCAAAAAGTGATTTTTCCAGAGTCAACCAGTAGATAAGGGGCCAGAGCCAGGACTTGAACTTGAGTCTTTTTACCCCATGCGTAAAATACTTTCTAGATTACCATAAAAGGTAGCTGTCATCATTGAACTTTGTGGTAGACCAGTTAGACAACTCAGAACCGGTGCTGTTGGGGATTCTGCCTCTTTTGACATAGTTGTGATAAATGTACTTGTTGTAGAAATCTTTGATTCTATCTGCAACCATTTTCTTAGGGTGGATTCCTAGAGGCTACTCTATTGGATTAAAAAGATACGACGATATAAAATTTTAAAGGATTTTTTATAAAAGCTGCTAAGTATTTTATCAGAAAGATTGTTTTCAGTTTAGACTCCCACTGTTGGTATATGAGAGATCCTGTCTCACCACATTGTGGCAAGCATTGGTACTCTGTCTTTTTTAATTCATGGGTGAAAAATAATTTACCTTTTTAAAAAATTGCAATAGTCAGATTGAATAATTTTTTGTGCTTATCAGCTATTTGTATTTCTTGATTCAGGAAATCTCTTATAGGTGAGAAATCAAACCAAAACAAATAGTAAAATATTTCTCTGGATCATAGAAAATGTTTCCCTCTTAATGGTATTTATCTAAAGATTTCCAAGGCTTTGCCAGCAGAAGTCAAAATGATGCAGTGAAATATGAAAATCAAGAAGACTCCAATTCAGCCAACCTAAAATTTCCTCTTTGTCGTCTAGCAGTGTCCAGCATTTATGGTCTATATTTCTATTAAATGAGAGAATAAATTCTCATGAAATTATTCTTAGTACAATAATTCCTACCAACCATCCTACACGATTTCTGGACTCCTGTACTGCCAGTAGGGTCATTAGGTAAAGCCCTATGTTTATAGATGACATAATCTTTTGACAAAGCAGCCATAGGCAATTTAAATCATAGAGAGCATGTACTTGACTTGAACTAACAAAAATTACTTCAGTAACTTCTGGTGGTTCCATAAATGGTTATTTTTGAATTGTGAAGATCTGACCAGAAGGTCAAGGAACAACCGGAGGCACAGGAAAGACAGTCCCTGAGGAGGACATTGTCCATGGGTGACTACCCCTTTTCAGAAACAGAGAATAATCTGAATCTGACTACTGGGTCCGCATATTCCCCCAGTGACTTGGCCTCCCCGCTCTTAGGAGACCTGGGAGGTGGATATTGTAGGTATGTCTCAGGCACCACCAAGACAGAGCTCTCATTGAGCTCATTACCCCAGTAACTTCAGCCAAACTCACCTGGATCCCACTGAGAGGTAACAGATAGTTAGACTGACCCCCATGAAAGACTGTTTTCTTCATGCTAAAAATGACTCTTCTTACACTAACCAGTGCATGGAGGATGCTCCATAAATATTAAACACCACTCTCTGAAAGGATTTCAAGGCACAGAGAGTATCAGGAAAAGCAGCTTAGGATGCCTTTTTTTTTTTTTTTTTAAATAGTTGTATAGAGGACTTCAGTGCACAGCTATAAGCCAAGCATTTCACCAGTATTTGCCAGTGGCCGGGTTTGAAAATAAAGAACTAAGAACTTAAGCTCTGGAATCTGACAAATAGGGATTTGAATTCTAGTTCTACTTAGAAGCTGCATAAAAAAGTTTAGAAACACTGGCCTGATTCCTTGTTTATGGGTCAGACTTTGAAATATTTGAAACAACTCTAAGTTTCCCCAAGCTTACTCTTTTCCAGACTAAAAGTTCCTAGTATCCTATTTTGGGGCATAACTGGCCATCAGGAAGCAGCAGCCTGGGAAGGGCCACAGGAAATGAGATCCTCCCACTGGAGAGAGGGAGCCAGCAATCCAGGAATGGAGCCAACTGCTGGTGCAGGGAGCGATAGATACCATTCAGCAGCAGAGCGCGGACTGTGGGGAGAAGGCCAACAGAAAATGGGTTATACTTCACTTCGAGTACTCTGGTGTGTGTGGGGAGTGAAGGTGGTAGCGACATAAAGTAGCAGAGGTGTCCCAACTAGTGGGCAGAGCTCAGAAGTGGAATGGAAATAACATGTGTAGGTATCATTGTAAGCATTTAACAAATATTTTACAAATAATATAACAAATACTATTAACAGAAGTGCTGTGGGATGTAAAAAATGTGCTCTCAGTTCTCAAAGAGCTTTTCTTCTAATGATGGGGACATATACAAGACAATGCATCTGGAGACTTAAACAAAATGTTACAACAGCAATATCTTCTTTTCAGCTAAAGGAGAGCTCATGGAGCAGTGGTTAAGCACCTGGCTCTTCGAATCCACTGCCATCATGTGGATTCTGACTCATAGCGACCCTATAAGAGAGAGTAGAACTACCCCCATAGTTTCCAAGGCTGTAAATTGTTATGGAAGCAGACTGCCACATCTTTCTCCCACTGTGGCTAGTTCTTTCTTTCTGGCCTCCCTTCCTCCCTTTTATTAGTGTTTTTTTTTTTTAACTTCTCTGTTTTTACGTTATTTTTATTATCAGATTTAAAAACAGCAAAACTATAAAAACACTCCTTGAGTAAACAAAGAACTCAAAAAATGTAAAATAGTTTAAACTTTCCTTGAGTTTTGTTTTACTGGGGTAAAATTCACATAACATAAAATTAACCATTAATATTATAAAGTGTACAAATCACTTAGTACATTCACAGTGTTGTGCAACCATCACCTCTATCTAGTCCTAAGACATTTTCATCATCCCAAAAGGAAACCTTATGCCCATTAAGCAATCACTCCCTAGTCCCTTCTTCATCCAGCCCCTGGCAACCACTAGTCTGCTTTCTGTCTGCAGAGCTGCCTATTCTAGATATTTCATATAAATGGAGTCATAAAATATGTGACCTTTTGTATTTGGCTTCTTTCACTTAGCCTAACGTTTTCAAGGTTCATCCACATTAGCATGTATAAGAACTTCATTCCTTTTTATGGATGAATGGTATTCCATTGTATGGATAGGCCACATTTTATTTATCCACATTTGGGTTGTTTCCACCTTTTGGCTATTGTGAAAGTGCTGCTATGAAATTTCATGCAGAGGTATTGGTTTGAATACCTGTTTTCAATCGTTCAGAGTATTTATTAGAGTAGTATTGCTGAGTCATATGATAATTCTGTTTAACTTTATGAGGAACTGCCAAACTGTTTTCCACAGCAGCTGAATCACCTTACATTCCTATCAGCAATGTACAAGGGTTCCCAGTTTATCCACATCCTTGCCAACACATGTTATTTCCTTTTGTTAATTTTTAAAATGACCCATGGCATCTAACATACATGCTTCCTATAAGGTTTTCAAATAAATTTCAGGTGGATATGTTGAACACAAGTATTCCGTTAAAAATTCAAGATTGTGGGCCTTAATAATTAGTAAATACATGGTGTGTATCTAGGTAAACAGTATGTGAGTAATTCTCTTCACAAATCACTAATGGATTATTTGTTTATTCAAGATAGAAGATTATCCTTTTAACAATCTCTTGGATTATTATTCTTATCGCAATAGCAGGTGTTACCTTTAGAGATAGTCTGAATGTCAGCCAGGTTGATTTCTCTAGGCTTTAGTTTCCTTGTTTGTAAGTAACCTGGCTGAGCTAGATAATTTTTTTTTTTTTTTTTTTAATTGAGCTTTAGATGAAGGTTTACAGAACAAACTAGCTTCTCATTAAACAGTTAGTACATATACTGTTTTATGACATTGGTTAACAACCCCAAGACATGTCAGTACTCTCCTGTCTTGAACTTGGGTTCCCTATTACCAGCTTCCCTGTCCCCTCCTACCTTCTAGTCTTTGCCCCTGGGCTGGTGTGCCCCTTTAGTCTTGTTCTGTCCTATGGGTCTGCCTAATATTTGGCTAAAAGGTGAACCTCCAGAGTGACTTCTTTACTGGGCTAAAAATGGTGTCTGGGGGCCATACTCTCGGGGTTTCTCAGTCTCTGTCAGGCCATTAAGTCTGGTCTTTTTTTTTTTTTTGAGTTAGAATTTTGTTCTACATTTTTCTCCAGCTCTGTCCAGGACCCTCTATTGTGATCCCTGTCAGAGCAGTCAGTTGTGGTAGTCAGGTACCACCTAGTTGTACTGGACTCAGTCTGGTGGAGGCTATAGTAGTTGTGGTCTGTCAGTCGTTTGGACTAATCTTTCCCTTGTGTCTTTAGTTTTCTTCATTTTCCCTTGCTCCCGAAGGGGTGAGAACAGTGGAGTATCTTAGATGGCCGCTCACAAGCTTTTAAGGCCTTAGACGCTACTCACCAAAGTAGAATGTAGAATATTTTCTTTATAAACTATGTTACGCCAATTGAACTAGATGTTCCCTGAGACCATGGTCCCCACAGCCCTCACGAGTTAGATGATCTTTAAGGTCTTAAACAGCTCTAACATTTCTGTATTTCCTTGACACCTATTAAGAGAGGCCTTATGTAGCCCATCACTCAGTCCCATGATGGTTCTATAATGGTCACAAGACCCATGTAAGGGAAATTTGAAGATGCTTTAAGCAGAACCCTATTATAACGTGGTCTGGCATTAAGAAAATTATGTGTGTGCGTGTGTTGTTAGTAAAACCAAGTCCCTGAAAAATGCCCACATAAAATAAAAGCCCTCTATAACTTTATTAGCTGATTATGCTGGTAAGTGTCTTTTTACATAATACCAAAAAGACTTTTATTGAATTACATTAATTCTTCTGCCTACATTAGCATATAAATTTTCAACCACATAAATGAAAATTGCCTTTATGTATATTTGGAGATGGACTTTCCTTAATAGTGAAGCAGCCATGGCTTTCTTCTTCAGAATAGTTAAAAGTACATTGTTAATATGTAAATTATGAATAATTTGAAAACTGAAGGTTCTTTCTTAAACATTAATTTCTTTGAATTAGAATATTGAGTTCTTTGGAATAAAATGGAATATATACTGCACACTGAAAGATATTTCTTCTTGAGGTTCACGGAGCTATACAAATACAAAATAATTGTGCAAATAACTTGTTATTTATGGCAATTCTATAATGGAAAATAAAAGAATAGTCTTCAGGACGTTTTCTTTTTAAAAAATTAAAGTTCTTCAATTATTGATATTGAGGTTTCAGTTAAGTGCCATATGTATGGGTTAAGTCTTATCCTTTCTAGTAATGCAATTAATTCCTAAAGGAATACACAAGCAAAGACAAAGTAGTCCAGCTGAGATGTGTAATAGTGACTGCGGAGCAATAAGAAGGGAAGCTAGCTAGAGAGGAAATGCTGAAGCAACTGAAGCCTTCCTCATTCCCACCCCCGAGTTCCTCCAGCACTTAACTACCCAGGAGCCAGGATAATCCTGATCCCTGTCAGAACACACCCACGACTGCCAGTTGTTTAAGGGCCAATTCCTGTGCCTGTTATAGAGGGGCGTTTAAAGCTATAAAATATATAAATGTAATAATGTTGACAAGAAAGTATCATTTATTTAGGTGTGAACATGCCTTAACAAAACAAAACAAACCTATTGCCTTCAAGTCAATTCCAACTCATGGAGACCCTATAGGACAGTAGAACTGCCCCATAGGGTTTCCAAGGAGTGGCTGGTGAATTTGAACTGCCAGCCTTGTGGTTCGCAGTCATAGCTCCTAATCACTGCACCACCAGGGCTCCAAATATGCCTTAGGCATTATAAAAATTTAACTAGCTATAACTCTCCAGCAGAGCAGTTCTTTAAGACTTCCATACTTTTGTACCATTTTGCCTCTTGTCATTTTCCCTTCAGGCATCCACCAGAGGAAATAACCAAAAAAGATGAAGTCATGTTCCAATAATATTAATATTTAATCGTCATTAGTAAAAATAGCAGCTCTAAATATCCCCTAAAGAGTTTGATGTTAGATATTCCAAAGATATTTGCAAATGCAATGTGAACATCAACTTTCTCTTTCAAAATTAGAAGTTCTGGTAATAACTCTTTATATTGTCAATAGACATAGATAAAAATAGCACCAGAAACCCCCCCTCCCTTTTGTAGGTCATGTTCACTGCTGAGTGTGCTGTAATTACGTACACTAAGTGAGCTACAGCTTGAGCTAATAATACCATACTGAGTACTAGAAAGCTTTAATTATACAACGACATAATATATGCTTGGCAAGATTTTCAGTATTGGAGAATTTACTGTCAAATAGCATCTGGCAGGGTTAAAAGTCTAACATGGACGTTAGAATAATTGGTCTAGACTAAATTAATTCAGGGCATTGTGGCTCAAAAGAATAAATCATATGTCTATTAGATAGCCAAACTCAATGATAATGAATCTAGAAACAGTGAAAAGTATTAAATCATATAACCTCATTATTCTAGAACACAAAACATTTCCAAGATAGAACACCTGCTATGTGCCTATGCACTGTGTTAGGTGCAAGAGATAAAAAAATAACAAAGAAAAAAACACAAAACATAAAACAGGAAAGAAAGGAAGATAATCTCTGAATGACACTTTCTCACAGCGTCACACATAACTATGATACAGGATGAACATGCAGGTACAAAGGTATGTACAAAGCGTAACCCCATGTGTCTGTCATACTGTGGTGGCTTGTGTGTTGCTGTGATGCTGGTAGGTATGCCACTAGTATTTCAAATACAAGAGGGTCACCCATGGTGGACAGATTTAGGTGGAGCTTCCAGACTAAGACAGACTAGGAAGAAGGACCTGGTGGTCTACTGCTGAAAAAATTGGCCAGTGAAAACCTTATGAACAGCAATGGAACATTGTCCGATATAGCACCAGAAGACAAGCCCCTCGGGTTGGAAAGCACTCAATACAACCGGGGAAGAGCTGCCTCCTCAAAGAAGAGTCAATTTTAATGACATGGAAGGAGTAAAGCTTTTGGGACCTTCATTTGCTGATGTGGCACAACTCAAAATGAGAAGAAACAGCTGCAAACAACCATTAATAATCAGAATGTGGAATGTACAAGTTAGGAACCTAGGAAAATTGGAAGTTGTCAAAAATGAAAGGAATGCTTGAAGATTGATATCCTAGGCATTAGTAAGGTGAAATGGACTGGCATTGGCCATTTTGAATCAGAAAATCAGATGTCTACTTTGCCAGGAATGACAAATTGAAGAGGACTGGTGTCTCATTCATCGTCAAAAGGAACATTTCAAGATCTATCCTGAAGTACAACGCTGTCAGTAATAGGATAATATCCATAAGCCTACAGAGAAGACCATTATTCACCACGACTATTATTCACCAACCACTAAGGCCAAAATGAGGAAATTGATGATTTTTACTAACTTCTGTGGGCTGAAATTGATAAAACATGCAATCAGGATGCATTGGTAATTACTGGTGATTGAAACTCAAACGTTGGAAACAAGGAAGAAAGATATTAAAAAATGCAACCTTGGTGATAGAAACGATGCCAGAGATCACATGACAGAATTTTGCAATACCAATGACTTATTCATTGCAAATGCCCTTTTTCAACAACATAAAAGGCAACTATACACGTGGACCTCACCAGATGGAAAACGCTGGAATCAAATCCTTGGAAAAAGACCCTAGAAGAGCTCAATATCATCAGTCAGAACAAGACCAGGGGCCAAACGCGGAACACACCATCAATTACTCGCATGCAAGTGTAAGTTGAAGCTGAAGAAAATGAACACAAGTCCATGAGAACCAAATTCAACCTTAACTATATCCCACCTGAATTTGGAGACCATGCGAAGAATAGATTTGACACATTGAACAGTAATAACTGAAGAGCAGATGAGTTGTAGGATGACATCAAGGACATCATATGTGAAGAAAGCAAAAGGTCATTAAAAAGACAGAATGTAGCATCAGGATTGGTGGAAGATTCATTAACTACCTGCCATATGCAGATGGCACAACCTTGCTTGCTGAAAGTGAAGAGGACTTGAAACCCTTACTGATGAAGATCAAAGACTACAGCCTTCAGTATGGATTACACCTCAACATAAAGAAAACAAAAATCCTCACAACTGGACCAATATCATGATAAACAGAGAAAATATTAAAGTTGTCAAAGATTTCATTTTACTTAGATCCACAGTCAATACCTATGGAATCAGCTGTCAAGAATCAAATAATGTATCGCATTGGACAAATCTGCTGCAATAGACTTCTTTAAAGTGTAAGAAAACAAAGATGTCACTTTGAGGACTAAAGTGTGCCTAAGCCAAACCATGGTATTTTTAATTGCCTCATGTGCAAAGAATAATTGATGCCTTTGAATTATGGTGTTGGGAAAAATGTCGAATGTACCATGGACTGCCAAAAGAATGAAAAAATCTGTCTTGGAAGAAGTATGACCAGAATGGTCCTTAAAAGCAAGGATGGTGTGACTACATCTCATATACTTTGGACATGTTATCAGGAGGGACCAGTCCCTGGAGAACGACATCATGCTTGGTAGAGGATCAGCAAAAAAGAGGAAGACCCTCAGAGAGATGAATTGACACAGTGGCTGCAATAGCAGGCTTAAGCATAACAACGATTGTGAGGATGGCCCAGGACTGGGCAGTGTTTTGTTCTCCTGTACATAGAGTCACTGAATCGGAACTGACTAAAAGGCACCTAACAACATCAAAGTTCAATGAATTAACAATACCATTGACAGCTCTGTTGCCATTAATGATGCCTACATTAAGTCACTATCGTTTTGTTTCCCTTAAATCTCATGTTTTCCTCATATTTCCTGATAAAAATACATAGGACTACCTTTGTGAACATGTTTTTGTTATAATTTTTTCCTTCCTTTCTAACCCCATTGTATAATGCCTTGTGTCCTGTTTACTAAGAGCAGCTGTTGTTGTTGTTAGGTGCTGTTGAGTTGGTTCCAATTCATAGCGAACCTATGTACTACAGAATGCAACACTGCCCAGTCTTCTGCCATTCTCACATCATTGTTATGCTTGAGCCCATTGTTGCAGCCACTATGTCAATCCATCTCGTTGAAGGTCTTCCTCTTTTTCACTGAAACCTCTACTTTACCAAGCATAATGTCCTTCTCCAGGGACTGATCCTTCCTGATAACATGTCCTAAGTACTTGAGATGAAGTCACGCCATCCTTGCCAATAAGGAGCATTCTGGCTGTACTTCTTCCAAGACAGATTTGTTCATTCTTCTGACAGTCCATGGTATATTCAATATTCTTGGCTAACACCATAATTCAAAGGCATTGATTCTTCTTTGGTCCTCCTTATTCATTGTTCAGCTTTCGCGTGCATATGCGGCAATTGAAAACACCATGGCTTGGGTCAGGTGCACCTTAGTCTTCAAGGAGGCATCTTTGCTTTTTAACATTTTAAAGAGGTCTTTTCAGATTTGCCCAATGCAATGTGTTGTTTGATTTCTTGCCTGCTGCTGAGATTATTCATTTGCCACAAACTTGTTTTTCCATCTGTTCTGTGTAATGGATAAACAGAATTCTGTCCTCTCTAGCAAGAGTTAATCTTAGTGGGTTTTTTTTTTTTGTTTTTTTTTGTTTTTTTTTTTTTGTATCCTTAGCTCTGAATTCTACTTAGCCTACAAGAAGCTTATGTAGATATCTGTTTGGTTGTGTTTAAAGTACATACACTCAAAATTTCCAAGGGCCACACTTTTATTCCAGTAGAAATTACTTGCTGGCTAAGTGATTTCTTGGGCTTTTTAGGTGTTAAATAAATCTTCATTTCAATAAATTCTACCTTTTACAGGAACTTGTTTCTAAAGACGTCTAGATTTCTTGTGAGTATTTTGGAAGATTTCCAGCTTCCATAGTCATGTGTTTGCACTGAAACCTTGTCCAAGTTTATTCTGATGGAGCATAATTTGATTTTGTATATATTGTTCGTTTAGGAAATGATGTGTGCATTTAATGCAATTATTTTCTTGAAGTTCTTATTAAGCAATAAATTTGGATCATAAGTCAAAAATCACCACTTTGGAATCTGCCAGCAAGATGGCGCTCTAGGCAGAAGCACCATGCCGTCCCTCCACAGCAAAGATCCGAAAAACTAAGCCAAACAGAGAATCAACAATCCTGAAACCCTAGAACATCAAATGAAGAGATAAAGAACTCAGCCAAACACCAAACGGAGTGAGAATACTGAAAGAGAACGGAGAGCGAGGAGAGACTCATGCAGAGATCCCCTATCAGCTAACGCAGCGCGGATCCACCATCTTGGACTCCTATCGGAGACCAGCAAACGGGAGAATGGGAGAGCAGCCTCGCGGAGCGTCCAGTGGGAGACGGAACGACCACTTAGCTTCACACATAACCATCTCCCCGCTGCATCCTGCCTACCTGCACCGTGCACTTGACATCACACCACCAAGCTGTGCAGGCACGCCCTATTGGAACCTGCCCAGCACTGACTACCGACCGTCCTGGTGGCTGCAGTGAGTGCCACAAACAACCCGTCCCAGTGTCTCCTCTTCAGCTAGACCCGCCCAGCTGTACCACAAGGACAAAACAAAAAAAATCTACAATCAATAAACGAGAGAAATATCTACTGAATGCCCCGAAAACAGCAAACAATATCAAAACATTTACAAAAACAAGACAAGATGGCTTCAATTGGCATCCAAATTAAAACAACAGATAACTCTCCTGTGGAAGAAAATGCACTAGAAGCACCTGATAGGAAACTCAAATCACTAATACTCGGAATTTTCCAAGAACTGAGGCAAAAAGCTGACAAACATGAGGAAAAAATAGACAAATTCATGGAAAATACAGACAAAAAATTGGAAGAATTCAGGAAGATGATGCAGGAACAAAATGCCAAAATAAATTCACAACTTGAAATTATACAAAAACAACAATTAGAAATCCAAAAGATAAACAACAAGATTTCAGAAATGGACGGTGTCATAGAAGGGCTGAGAAGTAGATCTGAAACCGTGGAAGACAGGATCAGTGGAACTGAAGACAAACACGTGGATACAACTCTGTTTGAGGAAAACTCAGAAAAAAGAACAAAGAAAAATGAAGAGACCCTGAGAGTTATGTGGGACACAATCAAAAGCAAAAACTTACGAGTGATTGGCATCCCAGAACAGGGGGAGAAAACAGAAAACACAGAGAAGATCATTGAAGAACTGCTGACAGAAAACTTTCCCAATATCATGAAAGATGAAAAGATGGCCATCCAAGAAGCTCAACGAACCCCATATAGAAGAGACCCCAAAAGAAAATCACCAAGACATATCATATTCACACTCGCCAAAACTAAAGACAAACCAAGAATCCTGAGAGCAGCTCGTGAAAAACAAGAAGTCACATACAGAGGAGAAACAATAAGACTAAGCTCAGATTATTTGGCAGAAACCATGCAGGCAAGAAGGCAGTGGGATGACATATATAAAATCTTGAAAGAAAAAAATTGTCAGCCAAGAATAATATACCCTGCAAAACTCTCATTCAAATTTGATGGTGAAATTAGGTCATTTCCAGATAAACAGAAACTAAGGGAATATGCAAAAGTCAAACCAAACTTACAAGAATTATTAAAGGGAGTTCTTCGATTTGAGGACAAACAGCTTCAGCCCTCAGGCAGGACCTAGGACCTAGGACGCAGGTTCATAGGAACCAGATACCATTCTAGGAAATGAACTATTGAGGACTATCCAAAACCAAAAGAAATACAACAGGGAATCAGAGCAATCAATCAAAGGATGACAACAACATCAAAACAATGAAAGAGGGAACAAATGGCATAGGTATAGAACCTTCTAATGGAGAGGAAGGCAAGGCGATACCAAGTAAGGGTAGACTGCTTCAAACTTATAAAGATAAGGGTAAAATTCATGGTAACCACAAAGAGAGTTAACAAACCAACTCATAAAAATAAAGACGAAAAACATAAAGTCTCAGCAAAAACAAAAGAAATGAACACAAAATCCACAAACAAAAGTAACTCAGCACAAGAGAGTAAGAAGAACAAAGAAAACTTCAGCACCACAAAAAAAAGCACGACAAAATGACAGCAACAAACTTCCATCTATCAATAATTACACTGAATGTAAATGGACTCAATGCACCCATAAAGAGACGGAGAGTGGCAGAATGGATAAGAAAACAGGATCCATCAATATGCTGTCTACAAGAGACACACCTTAGAAACAAAGATGTGAATTTATTAAAAATCAAAGGTTGGAAAAAAATATATCAAGCTAACAACTACCAAAAAAGAGCAGGAGTGGCAATTCTAATCTCAGATAAAATAGACTTTAAAACAAAATCTACCATAAAAGACAAAGAAGGACACTATATAATGATTAAGGGGACGATCCATCATGAAGACATAACCATAATAAACATCTACGCACCCAATGACAGGGCTCCAAAATACATAAAAAAAACTCTAACAGCACTGAAAAGAGAAATTGACAGTTCCACAATAATAGTAGGAGACTTCAACACACCACTCCCGGTAAAGCACAGAACAACTAAAAAGAAACTCAGCAAAGATACAGAAGACCTAAAGGACACAATCAGCCAACTGGACCTCATAGACATATATAGAACAATCCATCCAACCGCTGCAAAGTACACATTCTTTTCCAATGCACATGGAACGTTCTCCAGAATAGACCACATCTTAGGCCACAGAGCTATCCTCAACAAGATCCAAAACGTTGAGATAATTCACAGTATCTTCTCTGACCACAATGCCATCAAGGTAGAAATTAACACTAGGAAGAGCAAGGAAAAAAAATCAAACACATGGAAACTGAATAATACTCTGCTTACACATCAATGGGTAATAGAAGAAATCGGAGATGGAATTAAAAAATTCTTAGAATCAAATGAAAATGAAAACACATCATACCAAAACCTTTGGGACACAGCAAAGGCAGTCCTCAGAGGACAATTTATAGCAATAGATGCACATATCAAAAAAGAAGAAAGGGACAAAATCAAAACATTAACTACAGAACTCAAACAAATAGAAAGAGAACAGCAAAAAAAGCCTACAACCACCAGAAGAAAGGAGATCGTAAAGATCAGAACAGAAATAAATGGAATAGAGAACAGGAAAACAATAGAAAGAATCAACAAAACCAAAAGTTGGTTTTTTGAAAGACTCATCAAAATCGACAAACCACTGGCCAGACTGACGAAAGGAAAACAGGAGAGGAAACAAATAACCCAAATAAGAAATGAAATGGGGAACATTACAACAGACCCAACTGAAATAAAAAGGATTATAACAGAATATTATGAAAACCTATACTCCAACAAACTTGAAAACCTAGAGGAAATGGATAAATTTCTAGAATCACACGGCCTACCCAAACTACAACAAAGTGATGTTGAAATCTGAACAGACCCATAATAAGAGAAGAGATTGAAAAGGTAATAAAAAAAACTCCCAACCAAAAAAAGCCCTGGCCCAGATGGCTTCACTGGAAGAATTCTACAAAAGATTTACGAAGAGCTTGTACCAGTACTACTCAAGCTATTTCAGAGCATAGAAGAGGAAGCAACACTTCCAAATTCATTCTATGAAGCCAGCATAACGCTGATACCAAAACCAGGGAAAGACATCACAAAAAAAGAAAATAACAAACCAATATCTCTCAGGAATATAGATGCAAAAATCCTTAACAAAATTCTAGCCAATAGAGTTCAGCATCATATCAAAAAAATAATACACCACGACCAAGTAGGATTCATACCAGTATGCAAGGATAGTTTAACATTAGAAAATCCATCAACGTAATTCACCACATAAATAAAAGGGAAAAAAAAAAACACGCGATCATCTCAATTGACGCAGAAAAGGCATTTGACAAAGTCCAACACCCATTCCTGATAAAAGCTCTCAATCAAATAGGTATAGAAGGGAAATTTCTCAACATAATAAAGGGCATCTATGCAAAACCAACAGCCAACATCATTCTTAATGGAGAGAGGCTGAAAACATTCCCCTTGAAAACAGGAACAAGACAAGGATGCCCTTTATCACCACTCCTATTTAACATTGTGCTGGAAGTTCTAGCTAGAGCAATAAGGCAAGAGAAAGAAATAAAGGGCATCCAAATTGGTAATGAAGAAGTTAAACTGTCCCTGTTTGCAGATGATATGATACTATACATAGAAAACCCTAAAGACTCCACGATAAATCTACTGGAACTAATAGAAAGATTCAGCAGAGTAGCAGGATACAAGATAAACATTCAAAAATCAGTTGGAGTCCTATACACCAGTAAAGAGAACGATGAAAAGGAGATCAGGAAATCAATACCATTTTCAATAGCCCCTAAAAAGATAAAATACTTAGGAATAAATCTGACCACGGATGTAAAAGACCTATACAAAGAAAACTACAAAACACTGCTGCATGAAACCCAAAGGGATCTACATAAATGGAAAAACATACCATGCTCATGGATAGGCAGACTCAACATTGTGAAAATGGCAATTCTACCTAAAGCAATTTACAAATACAATGCAATCCCGATCCAAATACCAACAACATTCTTCAAAGAGATGGAAAAACTAATTATTAACTTTATATGGAAAGGGAAGAAGCCCTGAATAAGTAAAGCACTACTGAAGAAGAGGAATAAAGTTGGAGGACTCACACTACCTGACTTCAGAACCTACTATACAGCTACAGTAGTCAAAACAGCCTGGTACTGGTACAACAACAGAGACATTGACCAATGGAACAGAATTGAGAACCCAGATGTAAATCCATCCACCTACAGTAACCTGATTTTCGACAAGGGCCCAAAGTCCATCAAATGGGGAAAAGACAGTCTTTTTAACAAATGGTGCTGGCAAAACTGGATATCCATTTGCAAAAAAAAGAAACAGGACCCATACCTCACACCGTATACAAAAACTACTTCAAAATGGATCACAGACCTGAATATAAAGCCTAAAACTATAAAGTTCATAGAAGAAAAAATAGGACCAACACTTCAGGCCTTAATACATGGCATTATCAGGATACAAACCATAAACATCAACACAAAAAACCCAACAGATAAACTAGATAACTGGGATCTTCTAAAAATCAAACACCTATGCTCTTCAAAAGACTTCACCAAAAGAGTCAAAAGAGAACCTACAGACTGGGAAAAAATTTTTGGACAGTACAAGTCAGACAAAGCTCTAATCTCTATAATCTTCAAGAAAATCCAACACATCTACAACAAAAAGACAAACAATCCTATCAAAAAATGGGCAAAGGAAATGAACAGACACTTCACCAAAGAACACATTCAAATGGCCAACAGACACATGAGGAAATGCTCGCGTTCACTAGCCATTAGAGAAATGCAAATTAAAACCACAATGAGATACCATCTCACGCCGGCATTACTGGCACGAATCAAAAATACTGGAAATAACAAATGTTGGAGGGGCTGCGGGGAGATGGGAACTCTTATACGCTGCTGGTGGGAATGCAAAATGATACAACCATTTTGGAAAATGATATGGCGTTTCCTCAGAAAGCTAGAAATAGACATACCATTCGATCCAGTAATCCCACTCCTAGGAATATATCCTAGAGAAATAAGAGTCGTCACTCGAATAGACATATGCACACCTATGTTCATGGCAGCATTGTTCACAATAGCAAAATGATGGAAACAACATAAGAGCCCATCAACAGATGAAAGGATAAACAAACTATGGTACATACACACAATGGAATACTATGCAACGAGAAAGAACAACAATGAATCTGTGAACCATCTCATAACATGGATGAAACTGGAGGACATTATGCTGAGTGAAAGAAGTCAATCACAAAAGGACAAATATTGTATGAGACCTCTATTGTAAAAACCCATGAAAAAATTCACATGCAAAATATAACAATCCTTGTCGGTTACCAGGGATGGGAGGGAAGGGGGGGGAATACTAAATAGGCAATAGATAAGTGGTATCTTGGGTGAGAGGTGAGACAGTACACAGTACAAGGGAAATTAACACAACCTGCACAAGGAAAGGTCATGGAGGCCCCATGGACACATCCAAACTCCCCGAGGGACTGAGTTGTTGGACGGAGGGCTCTGGGGACCATGGTCTCGGGGAACATCTAGCTCAATTGGCATGACACTACCTATAAAGATAATGCTCTACATTCTACCTTGGTGAGTAGTGTCTGGGGTCTTAAAAGCCTGTGAGTGGCCATCTAAGATACTACACTGATATCATCCCTTTGGAAGAAAGGGAGAATGAAGAGAACAGGATACAACGAAAAGATTAGTCCAAAGAACTAATTGTCCACAGCTACCAAGACCTCCACTGGACTGAGTCCAGTACAGCTAGATGGTGCCCGGCTACCACCGCTGACTGCTCTGACCAGGATCACAACAGAGGGTTCTGGACAGAGCTGGAGAAGGATGTAGAGCATAATTCTAACTCACAAAAAAAAAAAAAACCAGATTTACTGGCCTAAAGGAGACTGGAGAAATCTCAAGAGTATGGCCCCCAGACACCCTTTCAGCTCAGAGGTGAAGTTACCTTCGAGGTTCACTGTTCAGCCTGGGAGTAGACAGCCCAGTAAAACTAAATGAGACTAACGAGGTACAGGAGTCCAGTGACAAGGGCCAGAAGGCAGAGGGGGAGTCGGAAGCTGATGATAAGGAACACATGTTGAGTAAGGATACTGTTGATGTGTTGTGAGATTGTTAACTATTGTTATAGGGCAACATTTGTAGTAACTGTTAAATGGGAGGCTATTTTGTCCTGTAAGCCTTCATCTTGGGTGAGAATGGCAGCACAATTGGAGGAGCATAGTCAATGTCACTTAAATGTGTACGTAAAAAGTTTTGAAATGGTGTATCTTTGGCTATGTGTATTTTCACCAAAAAAAAAAAAAAAAAAAGCTGAGAATTCAGAGGGTTAAAATGTTGTGGGGTTGTTTACCAAAGTCATAAAACAGCATATGTACTACTGTTACATGAGAAACTGTTTGTTCTGTAAGCCTTCACCTGAAGTACAATAAAATATTAAAAAATAAAAAAATAAATAAAACAAGATGAACCCCCCCCCCCCAAAAAAAAAAAAATCACCATTTTGACTTAGTCATTTTTGATAGGTCATCATTTAGGAAACTAGTCAAGAGATTTTTTTTTTTTTTTTCCTATCTAATATATGTGCTTAAAGTTTCTTCCCATTGAAGGTACTGGTGAGAATGTTCAGAGATTGTTAAGCATGGCTGTTCAAAGTAAGCCAAAGAATGTCGATTACTGCTCTGCTTGCTGAGATAAAGCAGTACAAGCAGTTCCACGCTTTTGTAACACATTGCATTCCTAAAAATTCATAATTATATGGCAAAAAAAGAAAAGGACTGAGCGCATGTAAAAAGATAAAAAGGTAATTACAGGTATTTGTTAAGCAGAACTGAACAATCTAATCATTGAAATGCAAAGCAGAAATTACCTGTGCCATTAAACCACACCAGCTGATTATTAGAGTGTGCTTCACAAGAGTTCATTTCACTGTTAATTGTGCTGTATGTTGGTCACTGGATTATTGGTTTCTTCTCATCTGTTTCAGAGAAAGTATACCGTTTCTTTTTTGTTTTTCACTCTTTTTTTTTTTTGGCAGATGAGATAATCCCAACTGAATTGACCGAAAAACTATAGATCTAATAAGAGAATTCAGCAAGTTTGTCAGACATTAAGATCCACTCACAAAAATCAGTAGTGTCCTACATTAGCAACAACCAACTAAAAATATAATAGGTACTACAATGCCATTCATAATAGCAATCAAAGCTAAAGTATCTATGACTTTAACCAAATAAACAGTGTGTAAGATCTTTATGGGAAAAAACGTTTTAAATTTATTTAAGTCATAAATGCCTATATTAATAGAATGCTATACCATGCTTGGAGCCCTGGTGGCACAGCAGTTAAGAGCTCAGCAGCTAACCAAAAGGTTAGCAGTTCAAATCCACCAGCTGCTCCTTGGAAACCCTATGGGGCAGTTCTACTCTGTTCTATAGGGTTACTATGAGTCAGAATCGACTTGATGGCAATGGATTTTTTTAACGCCATACTCACAAAAGGGATGGCAACAGCATAAAGATGTCAATTCTCCAAAATCAGTCTGAAAATTCAATGCAATCCCAATTAAAATTTGAGTAGGACTTTTTAAAAATAAACTCAACGTATTTATTCTAACATGTATAAGAAGAATAAATATGTTATGAATAGTTGAGGAAATTTTGAAAAAGGACGGTGTCTTAGGCTGGGTTCTCTAGAGAAGCAAAACCAGTAAATCATATAAATATATACTGAGAAAGATTTATATCAAGGAAACAGCTCACATGATTGTAGAGGCTAGACTGTCCCAAGCTCATGGATCAGGGTAAAGGCCTCTCCCAATTCACTCAGCTGTAGAAGCTGGCGAGCCCAAGATCAGCAGGTTGGAGAGCAGGGCTCCCCCTCACAGGCTGTGAAAGGTCGACGAATTCCAAGATCAACAGGCAAGACCACAAGGTTTCTCCTGATTCACGTAGCTGCAGGGGCTGGCGAACCCAAGATCAGCAGAACAGAGAGAAGGGCCCCACTCACAGGTTGTGAAGATTGACAAATCCCAAGTTCGGCAGATAAGCTGACAGCATAAGTCCCAAGAACCAGAGGTGAGATGACAGGAGGCAGCTGCAGGATCCTGATCCAGAGTGAGCAAAAAGCCAGAACGTCTGCTTATATTCAGATGCAGGCCACACCCCCGAGGAAACTCCCTTTATGAGCACATATAAACACTGAGAATCATGGCCCAGCCAAGCTGACACATAATCTTAACCATCACAGACAGAGAGAGGGACACTTCACTGTTAGGTATTAGACAGACTGAAAAGCAGTCTGTAATAAACTGTAATTTTAAAAAGTGTGATACTGGCTCAGGGACACATATCGAATGAAATAGATAAGAGAGCCCAGCAATAGATTCATGCACACATGCAGGTGGGGGAAGGATTGATAAAGGTTTAATAGATGACATTTGGGAAATGGCTCGTTTTATGGCGAAAAAGAATGATGGACCCTTAGCTTATACCAGTGTTTCGCAACCTTTTTTCATAATTTCCCCCTAAGGAAACTTCTTGGAAATTTTTTTTCCTAATTGCCCTTCTTTCCCCATGAAATTTTAATACCACAGATATAGTATATAGGTAGTCCCCAGGTAACAAACATCCGGCTTATGTACAACCTGTAGTTACAAACCAACCCCCGTAAAGCCTATCATATTAAAAATTCAAGGTACATACAATGGTTCATAATAATAAGTGGGTGCTACTTTGTGACACACAACAAAACATTGTTATTACTACTGTGTTATTATGTTAAAGATGTTTTAGTGTATCTGGATGTGTTTCTTTAATTTTTTTTATGCATAGAAAAGTATACTACATATTATATACTAAGACAAACATTCGACTAACCGATGTTAGATGCGAACTGTTCCTGTTCCAATTTATGTACAAATTCAGCCTAAAGACAGACAGGAACAGACTTCGTTCTCCAGAGACTGCCTGTATATCTGTTTATGGGGGGGGGGGGGGTCACAACTCTTGATAATACCTAAGATTTTTTTTACCCCCTAAGAATCAATTTTCACTCCCTTGGGAACAATATCACTCCCGCTGAGAATGCATGCTTATACCATATACAAAAGTGAACTCTTGTTGGTTTGAAGTCCTAAATATCAAAAGATATAATATATATGTCACAGACTGGAAAAAGAGATTTAAAACAACTAAAGCCAACAAGGGATGAACATCTACAATAGACAAGGAATTTTTGTTAATTAAACAGGAAAATGATAAACTCAAGGTAAAATGGGTAAAGGATATGAACATGGCATTCATGTAAGAAGAAACTGAAATACTTAACATATGAAAAGATGTTCAACTTCACAAGTAATCAGAAAATACTGTAGAGGTTAAGATCATTGGAGGAGAAGAGTCTTGGAACCAAAGGCCAGGGTATTGGAAAGATAATTTACTGGATATTAAAATCAACAAGAATAGCCATAGGAATAGTGTGGAGAGAGTATTAGTGAACCTGGAACTAAAATCTTCAAAAATGAGATGGAGTAATCCAGGGTTTGTAGATGATTGCAACAAGAAAGGATTATCAGATGGTATAAACTTCATAGAGTAGTGTTTAGGGAGGAGGGAGAGAAAATTGTATAGGAGGAGGTTTTCGGAGCTAATCCTCCAAGGATCCCTGCAAATCTTGTGAGCAGACTGCTTTTGTTCTGGATTATCTTTTCAAGGATGTTTGTACAGCAATAGTCTTGGAAGACAGAAATAGCAAAGGGCAAGTTTGTTTACTGACCACTGTAATAAAGATAATATCTCCCTCTGGGGCAAAGATCAGGCAGGCTTATTACCCGTTATAAAAGATTTGTGTTCCCTAATCTCATAGTTCCTCTCCTATAAAGCATTCTCATGTGTACAGGTGTCACCTGACCCTCTTTGTGTCACACTCTGGGAACTGGGTTTTTTGAGAACTGGTATGAGTGATGATACTCTGGCCACTGCTATTGCTGTGAACAATAAACTTTTCTTTGTCTCTGACCCAGGAGTCTTATGTCTTCTGCCAGCATTCAGGAAACAGTGGCAGGCTAACTTTTAGCTGGCAAATGGAGTAAAAGCTCAGACCCCTCACAGTTCTTCATAGGAGGATCCTTAGGTATCCCAAAGCCTAGTGGCACAAGGCATGCAAGTAAGAAAAAAACAAAAAACAAAAAACACAGACACACACCATGATGGGATTAGCTCTGTTGGTCTACAGGGCAGATTGTGGTGGGTGAGTATGGGCGGGGGAGGAAGGAGTCTTTCCAGAAGTCTACAGAGGTCTTTGTCAACATCATAATTCAAATGCATCAATTCTTCTTTGGTCTTCCTTTTTCATTGTCCAACTTTCACATACATATGAGGAAATTGAAAATACCATGGCTTGGGTCAGGCGTGCCTTAGTCTTCAAAGTGACATCTTTGCTTTTTAAGATTTTAAAGAGGTCTTTTGCAGCAGATTTGCCCAACACAATACGTTGTTTGATTTCTTGATTGCTGCTTTTATGGACATTGAGTGTGGATCCAAGTAAAATGAAATCCTTGACAACTTCAATCTTTTCTCCATTTATCGTGATATTGCTTATTGGTCCAGTTGTGAGGATTTTTGTTTTCTTTGTGTTAGGTGTAATCCGTTTTGAAGACTGTAGTCTTTGATCTTTGTCAGTAAGTACTTCAAGTCTTCTTCACTTTCAGCAAACAAGGTTGTGTCACCTGCATATGACAGGTTGTTAATGAGTCTTCCACCAATCCTGATGCCACTTTCTCCTTCCTATAGTCCAGCTTCTTGTATTATTTGCTCAGCATACAGATTGAATAAGTATGGTGAAAGGATACAACACTGCCGCACACCTTTCCTGATTTTAAACCACACAGTGTCCCCTTGTTCTGTTCCAACAACCGCCTTTTGTCTACCTACAGATTCTGCATGAGCACCATTGTTTCAGAATTCCCATTCTTCATGATGTTATCTATAATTTGTTATGATCCACATAGTAGAATGTCTTCACATAGTTGATAAAACACAGGTGAACATCTTTTTGGTATTCTCTGCTTTCAGCTAAGATCCATCTGACATCAGCAATGGTACCCCCTGTTCCATGTTCTCTTCTGAATCTGAATTGAATTTGCTGAATTATGGTGATGATGAAGAATATTGAATATACCATGGATTTCCAGAAAAACAAACAAGTCTATCTTGGAAAAAGTACAGCCAGAATGGTCCTTAGAAGCAAGGATGGTGAGACTTCCTCTTGCTTACTTTGGACAAGTTATCAGGAGGAAACAATCCCTGGAAAAGCATGTTGTCATGGATTGAATTGTGTCCCCCAAAAATATGTGTATCAATTTGGCTAGGCCATGATTCCCAGTATTGTGTGATTGTCCACCATTTTATCATCTGATGTGATTTTCCTATGTGTTGTAAATCCTATCACTATGATGTTAATGAGGTAGATTAGCAGCAGTTATGTAGATGAGATCCACAAGATTAGATTGTGTCTTAAGCCAATCTCTCCTGAGTTATAAAAGAGAGAAGTGAGCAGAGGGACAGGGGGACCTCATAACACCAAGAAAGCAGCCCTGGGGGCAGACTGCATCCTTTGGGCCCAAAGTTTCTGTGCAGAGAAGCTCCTAGACCACAGGAAGATTGACGACAAGGACCTTCCTCCAGAGCTAATAGAGAGAGAAAGCCTTCCCCTGGAGCTGACACCCTGAATTTGGACTTGTAGCCTACTAGACTGAGAGAATAAATTTCTCTTTGTTGAAAGCCAGCCACTTGTGGTATTTCTATTATAGCAGCACTAGATAACTAAGACAGAATTCATGCTTGGTAAAGTAGAGGGTCAGCAAAAAAGAGGAAGACCCTCAATGAGATGGATTGACACAGTGGGTGCAACATTGGGCTCAAACATACCTATTGTTGTGAAGATGGCACAGGGCCAAGCAATGTTTCATTCTGTTATATATAGGGTCACTGTGACTCACAACCAACTCAATGGCACCTAACAACAACAACGCAGAGGTCTGGCTCAGGGTGCGTTGGTGGTTCAGTGGTAGAATTCTCACCTTTCATGCAAAGATACGGGTCCAATTCCCAGCCAGTGAATCTCCCTGAAGAAAACCCATCTGTCTTTGGAGGCTTATGTGTTGCTATGATGCTGAACAGGTTTCAGCAGAGCTTCCAGACTAAGACAAGCTAAGAAGAAAGGCCTCGCGATCTATTTCCAAAAAATCAGCTATTGATGACCCTATGATTCCTAGCTTACTATTGTGGATCAGATGCCATGTTTGTGACCCAAAGAAGACCTGGATTTTGCATATCCCGCCGTATCCATCAAGTTCATGATGTATCTGGTGTATTCTCATCACTAATTGCATAATTATTTTATTTTTTATTATTGAATCAGAATTATAATAATTCTTATTCTCATCATTTAGCTGATATACAGTGAATGAAATAGATTTAAGATTTTACTCATCTTATTTTGGTTATGCACACTTATACATTAGATTATTTTGTTAGAGTTAACTAGGAAGCAGCTGTTATTTTACATTGTGTTTTACTTACTCGTTTGTACATATAAGTTCTGTTGTTGTTGTTGTTAGGTGCTGTTGAGTTGATTCCAACTCATGGTGACCCCATGTGGCAGAATGGAACTGTCGCATAGAGTTTTCTGGGCTGTGATCTTTGCAGGAGCAGATCACCAGGCCTTTTCTCCTGGCAACTTTGAATCATCAATCTTTTGGTTAGAGGCCAAGCACTTAATCGTTGCACCACCAGGGTTCCTTATGTAAGTGCTGTTGTTGTTGTTGTTGTTGTTGTGTGCCCTCAAGTCGATTCCAACTCGTAGTGACCCTACAGAACAGAGTAGAAATGCCCCATAAGGATTCCTAGGCTATAATCTTTACAAGGGCAGATCACCAGGTCTTTTCTCCCACAGAGGGACTGGTGGGTTCTAACCACTGACCTTTCTGTTAGCAGTGGAGTGCTTAACGATTTCACCACCAGAGCTACTTACCTAAGTGCTAGTAACCATTTATATGGAAAGATTCAGGGAGCTGGTAGTGTTTCTGGAAATGGTGACAGTGACATTAGTGGTGATACCAAAGATTTTCTTAGCAATGAAAATCACAGATAAAATTAAGCAAACACAAAAAATTAAAATATTAGTTGCTGACAAATGAAGACTAGGGAGAAATGAAGACTCTCATACACTGTTACTGGGAGTATAAACTTCAGAGAGCGATGTGATAGGGAAGTTTAACACTTTTACCATCTATATCCAGAAATAAATAGCCTATGTTTAAAATTCTCACATATGTAGACTAGAAGGCATGTACAAGAACAATAATGTTCATACCTTCAATATTCATAATAACAAAAGTATAAACAACCTAATCTTCATCCATGGGAACATGGAAGGATATATTGTGGTATATTTGTAAATGGAATACTATATAACAGAATGAATTAGAATGACCTCTACCAACACAGATAAATCTCAAAAACACAATACTGAGTAAAAGCAAGTTGCACAATGTTATGTGTAGTATAAACCCTGCCTTCCCAATAAAAACCATTGCCATCAAGTTGATTCAGACTCATAGCGACTCTATAGAACAGAGTAGAACTGCCCCATAGGGTTTCCAAGGATGGGCTGGTGGATTCAAACTGCCGACCTTTTGGTTAGCAACAAATTTCTTAACCACTGCGCCACCAGGGCTACTATGTGTGGTGTAATGCTGTTTAAACAAAGGTTAAACACCTGCAAAAAGAAAGAAAGAAAGAAAACCCAATGGATCACAAGGGCTTAAGCCACAACTGACCATGGGGATGGCACAGGACTGGGCAGCACTTCATGCCATGTGTTTGTCGGGGGCTGACTGGAAGGCAGCGAACAGTAACACAAAGGTCTGAGAACTTCTCTTTAGTCCTGTTGCACAGAGCGCTTCTTCTTTTTGACGTATTTACTATTGACAATGAAGCTGTAGGGACCAGGGGAATGAGGGTCTTTCCTAAAGCATACAGAACTCTGAGTCCTCTCTTTTTAGTCTTTTCGCATAATTACTTATATAATTTCAAATGTACAAATTATGGATACTGACACAATATAACGCCACAAATTTTACAAGGATATAGCTATATCTAAGGACATATATTTCTTGTATACTAAAACGGGTCCTTATGACAGAGAGGGGAATGGGAATCAAGGAAGAAGGATAAAAAGAAAACAAAACAAATAAGAAAGGGCTCTTGCAAAGACTGATGATGGCAGTATGCATAAGTAACTCAACGCTCTCCACCGTAGGTCTAAAACCAAAAATAACAAAATATACATTAGATTTCACCACAGGCTTTTAAAACCCCAGATGCTACTCACCAAAGTAGAATGTAGAACATTTTCTTTATAAACTACGTTATGCCAATTGAGCTAGATGTTCCCCGAGACCATGGTCCCCACTGCCCTCAGCCCAGCAATTCAGTCCCTCAGGGAGTTTGGATGTGTCTGTGGAGCTTCCATGGCCTTGCCTTGTACAAGCTGTGCTGGCTTCCCCAGTATTGTGTACTGTCTTACCCTTCAACAAAGTTACCGCTTATCTATTGTCTATTTAGTGTTTTTCCCTCCCCATCCCTCCCCTCCCTTGTAACCATCAAAGATTGTTTCTTTTTTGTGTGTGAAACTTTTCATGAGTTTTTACAGTAGTGGTCTCATACAATAGTTGTCCTTTTGTGATTGACTTATTTGACTCAGCATAACGCCTCCAGAGTCATCTGTGTTGTGAGATGCTTTGCAAATTCATCATTGTTCTTTCTCGTTGCATAGTACTCCATTGTGTGCGTGTACCATAGTTTGTTTACCTATTCATCTGTTGATGGGCATCCAGGTTGTTTCCATCTTTTTGCTATTGTGAACAGTGCTGCAATCAGCATGGGTGTGCATATGTCTATTCGTGTGATGACTCTTATTTCTCTGGGATATATTCCTAGGCCTATTGTGATGGTTAAGATTGTGTGTCAGCTTGGCTAGACCATTATTCTCCGTGTTTTAGCAGTTGTGTAATGTTGTGATCACCCCCATGATGGAATCTGCTGAGCGGTACTGGCGGAGGCGGGGCCTGTGGCAGCTCACCGCCCTCTCGGTTTCATCTTTCTGACTTCTGCCCGTTACCTTCTGCCTGCTCAGCTTGCTAAGGTTTTTGGCTTGTTCCAGACTCAGCAGCTGCCTCTTGTTGTCTCACCTTCGGTTTGTGGGATTGAGCTAGCATCTTATCTGTTGATCTCCGAATTCATCAAACTTCTCAGCCTGCAAGCGAGAGTCCGGGTTCCCCCACCTGCCGACCTTGGGCTTGCCAGCCCCTGCAGCTATGTGAATCAAGAGAAAACTTGCGGTCTTGTCTGCTGATCTTGGAATTCACTCACCTTCACAGCCTGTGAGCAGGAGCCCCTCTCTGACCTGCCGACCTTTGGTTCACCAGCTTCTGTGGCTACATGAACTGGGAGAGGCCTCTACCCTGATCTGTGGACTTGGGACGTTTTAGCCTCTACGATTGCTTGAGCTATTTCCTTGATATAAATCTCTCTCTATATGTATATTTATACGCTTTACTGGTTTTGCTTCTCTAGAGAACCCAGCCTAAGACACCGATAATTCTGTGTCAGGAGCATTTGCAAGGTGTGATAAAGAACGAACACTGGTTGATTCTATGGAATATTTTTGTGTATATCACACACCAAGCAAAGTGGTGGTGGTGGTGGTTGTTGTTAGATGCCATTGAGTCGGTTCCAACTCAAAGCAACCCTAAGAACAACAGAATGAAACAGTGTCTGGTCCTGAGCCATCCTCACAATCATTGTTATGCTTGAGCCCATCGTTGCAGCCACTGTTTCAATCCATGTCGTTGAAGGTCTTCCTCTTTTTCACTCACCCTCTACTTTACCAAGCATGATATCCTTCTCCAGGGACTGATTCCTCCTGATAACATGTCTAAAGTATGTGAGACAGTCTCACCATCCTTGCTTCTAAGGAGCATTCTGGTTGTACTTCTTCCAAGACAGATTTGTTTGTTCTTTTAGCAGTACATGGTATATTTAATACTCTTCGCCAACATCGCAATTCAAAGGCATCAGTTCTTCTGTCTTCCTTATTTATGATCCAGCTTTCACATGTATATGAGGCAATTGAAAATACCATGGCTTGGATCAGGTGCACCTTAGTCTTCAAGGTGAAACCTTTGCTTTTCAACACCTTAAAGAGGTCTTTTGCAGCAGATGTGCCCAGTGCAATGTGTCTTTTGATTTCTTGACTGCTGCTTCCATGGGTGTGAATTATGGATCCAAGTAAAGCGAAATCCTTGACAACTTTAATCTTTTCTCCATTTATCATGACGTTGCTTATTCGTCCAGTTGTGAGGATTTTTGTTTTCTTTACATTGAGGTGTAATCCATACTGAAGGCTGTGGTCTTTGATCTTCACCAGTAAGTGCTTCAAGTCCTCTTCACTTTCAGCAAGCAAGGTTGTGTCATCAGCATAATGTTGCAGGTTGTTAATAAGTCTTCCTCCAATCCTGATGCCTCGTTTTTCTTCATATAGTCCAGCCTCTCGGATTATTTGCTCAGCATACAGATTGAATAGGTATGGTGAAAGGATACAACCCTGATGCACAGCTTTCCAGACTTTAAACTATACAGTGTCCCCTTGTTCTGTTCAAAGGACTGCCTCTGATCTATGTACATGTTCTGCATGAGCACAATTAACTGTTCTGGAATTCCCATTCTTCACAATGTTACCCATCTTTTGTTATGATCCACACAGTTGAATGCTTTTGCATAGTCAATAAAACACAGGTAAACATCTTTCTGATATTCTCTGCTCTCAGCCAGGATCCATCTGACATCAGGAAAGATGTCCCTAGTTCCATGTCCTCTTCTGAATCTGTCTTGAATTTCTGGCAGTTCCCTGTTGATATACTGCTGCAGCAGCTTTTGAATGATCTTCAGCAAAATTTTACTTGTGTGTGATTTTAATGAGATTGTTCAATAATTTCCACATTCCGTTAGATCACCTTTCTTGAGAATTGGCATAAATACGGATCTTTTCCAGGTGGTTGGCCAGGTAGGTGTCTTCTAAATTTCTTGGCATAGATGAGTGGGCACTTCCAGAGCTGTATCTGTTTGTTGAAACGTTTCAGTTGCTATTCCCTCAATTCCTGGAGCCTTGTTTTTTGCTAATGCCTTCAGTGCAGCGTGGATTTCTTCCTTCAGTACCATGGGTTCCTGATCATATGTTACCTCCTGAAATGGTTGAATGTTGACCAATTCTTTTTGGTATAGTGACTCTGTGTATTCCATTATCTTCTTTTGATGCTTCCTGCATCATTTAATACTTTCCCTGTAGAATCCTTCAACCTGGGGGGCTCATCTTCCCAGCACTATATCAGACAACGTTCCGCTGCTATTCATAAGTTTTTCACTGGCTAATTCATTTCAGAAGTAGACTGCCGGGTCCTTCTTCCTAGTCTAGCTTAGTCTGGAAGCTCATATGAAACCTGTCCACCATAAGTGACCCTGCTGGTATTTGAATCCTGGTGCCACGGCTTCCAGCATCACAGCAACACGCAATCCCCCACAGTCGGGCAAATTGACAGACCTGTGGGGGAAAACAAAGTGGTTATCCTCATATATTCAATGATTTGAATGAAATAGAAGTTTATTTCTACCTCTTATAAAAGTTCAGAAGTGAGTAGTACAGGACCATTATGATGGATCTGTGATGTCAGATCCCAAGCTTCTTTTAGCTGATTTTTTAACCATACTTAGGGGGCACTCACTACTTAGGTCATATCCCAATGGCCCAAACTTCAACACATGACCACACCTAGCTAGAAGGCAGTCTGGGAAATGTAGTCCTTATTGGGTTGCCATATGCGCACCCAAAAATTTAATCTTAGCCATGGTTGGATATTCACAAAAAATATGATCTGAGATATTTTAGGGGATAGAAATAAGAGCTTACTTTTACAATGATGAAGACTATGAAGAGTACAGTTCAAATAATTTAAATGTCTGGTGAGATCTCTGTCCTTGAGGAACCTATGTCCTCACTAAGGGAGACAAGAATATAAACCAATTATTTCACTATAATTTAAGGTTTAAGGTAAGTGTGCCCAAAATGTTATGGGAAGACAAGGTTGAGAAATTAAGAAATTGGTCTAGATTTGAGATCTTTGAAGACACTGTCTCTGACCACCAAAGTTGAACTGAGTCTCAAAGTAATAGACATATGAAGAGCTACAGAAATAAATGGTAAAAACAAATTTTCAACAATAGCCCATAACTACTAACTGTAGTTTTAGTTGTAGTGGGTTGATAAAATTATTTGTGACACTGTTAATATTCTCAGTGACATCTCTATCAAGTCAGCAGTCCCCAAAAAGCAGCAGCACATTCATTCCAGTTTTGCCACTCTTGGTGCCAGAACGTTTCAAGAGCTGGATATTGTGAATCTACCCTGGGTAGTGTGGATCTCCTTCTGTCTTTTGAAATAGGAACAGTTAAGGATCTGTTCTCTTGATTATACTTTCCATGAGTAAAACCATGCTTAGGAAAAGAATCAACTGTCAGTCTGGTTTCACTGGTCTTGTTCCTGCCTGCTAATATAGGATCTCAGTGTTCTGCAAAGGCCTCTACCAAACCCAAGTATATATGAAGGTCCTCAGGCTAATCAGTTAACCTACAGCAACAGTCATTTTGTTGCCATCCTCTCATCCCAACCCTCCTCCACTGGACACTCGGCCTCTTTCCCCAGATAAAATGGGTCTGTGAGGTACTGCGCCACTTCCACTGGCTGTATTTGCTGGGCTCTACCGACTCCTAACACTTGATGCCTCCAATAGAGTTCTTGATGTGCCAAAGTTGCTTGGAGATTGTCTCCCTCTCCTTTTAGATTACCAGTACAGTGATACCACCTCACTGAGTTTTTGTGAAAGAACTGAGTTGTTGCTTACAGCCTCTCTGCCAACCACCCTACGCATACCATGCTAGAGTGTATCTGCTGGGCCTGATGTGAGGGACAGTCTGTGTTGAAGACATCATGTGGTACTCAGAATTGCAGTCCCCTCACCTTTGATGTCTATTCCCTTTTCTCTGGGGATGATTCTCTCCTAAGGGTTCCTCCTTCACTCTTGCAAATAGGCTTCTTGAAGAATCACCCCTGAAGCTCACCAGAAGAGCCGGAGAATATCTGAATTTCACTTGGGCTCAATATGAAATACCGCCCAGCACCAAGTTAAGGAGGAGTAGGGGCATATTAAACTATACTCCCTGTTTCCTGACACTGGCCTCTGAGGCACACCCCTAACCTAGCTGTACATAGCCAGTTTTATTTGAAACCCTGAAACCTATCTTTTTGCTATTTTGGCGTAGAACAGTTATCCAAAGGAAGATCACTTTTCAGGGCAATAGAGATTTAAGAAATATCTCCTAATGTGTTCTTCCTTTTTCCTAATCTGACTGCCTTTCCTTCATTTCTTTAGCTATTCTAATGCAAGGAAAGGGTGTTGGGGTGATGGGAGGGGGGCTGGTAAATGCCATTTGGCAAGAGAAGGGTGGTTCCTGTTAAACAAGAAGGGGAAATAGAGAGTCTCTCCTATATTGGGTGAGGAGGAGGAGAAAGGAAGCAAAGGTCACACTATCAGATGAGAATGTCCAGGCTACTCTGCTGTCCCATTTCCACCCACTCTGGGAAACATCAAGCCCCTTAAAGAGACCCAAGATCAGCACATCACTGGAGCCAGGTGGCCTCCATGAGAGGTGGATTAGAAATGGCTAAGTAAGGCATCCATGGGAGTCAGTCTGAAGAGGTTCACAGAGCCTCCCCATCCCCTCTCGGCACACTGCAGTTGGGCAAAGAGGTAACAGTGAAGAGTTCTGGATTCCTCAAGGATATCATGGAAGTTATGAGAGAGCCAGTGCATCAGAAGATATCTGAGGTGAATGAGAAGATCATAGTGCTCAGGAACCTCGAGGACTGAGGCTACAGCAGGCATCATGGATCTCCACAGGCCTAATACAGCTTCTGGGTAAACAATGCCCCAGAAAACAGGACAGAGGACATCTAGGGTGGGAGGAGGAACATCTCAACATAGGTCAAGGAGGATCTTAAGAACAGCACATTGACTAGAGACACTGCCTCCATTGCCCTGAAACTGTATAAGCAGCCTCTGTCCAGATTCCACTCTGGGAAAGACCCTTTGAGAAGGAGAAATAGACCTGTGGGGAAGTTTGAATTGACTGGATATATCCCTAAATTTATTTTAAATTGGAAGAGACTTAGTGACCTTTAGTTTGCAAGCTTAATTCTCTTCACAGCCTTTCCTATTAGAGGAATGAAGTCCAAGATGATAAGCTGTAGGAAATAAATACTCCTTTTGTACATTTTGGTAACCATGTAGAAATTGCAACCTTGGCCCATACAGGACTGTTTCCTAAGCTCAAAATGGATGGAGTAGGGAATGGGAGAGGAGAAAAAAGGATAGAAAATCCAGAGACGAAGAGCACAGCAGGCTCTTCAGGGCCTTTGCCTTCCAGGAAGTTCAGGTTCCAGTGTCAACTGTGAGCTATTCCTGCAGCATAAGGCTCCCTTCTGGTGCAGGATAAGAAAATATTTCTGAGTCCTGGTATCAGGCCCTTTATATGATACTCAGGAGCCAAGTTCATATAATAGTATGAACCTGAGCTCTAGAATATGTCAGGTGAGACACTGAATGAGAAGTCAAATGTTCAGGGGTGTATTCTGATATCTGTGGGCAAGCACAGACCTCAGAGTCTTTCCTGATTGCTATGCAGGACCACTGGTGTTAAGTCTGGAGACCCTTGGGAGATTTCCTTAAGGACAGAGACCCAAACGGTCTGGGTCATTCAGGTGTCACTGACAAATAGCAAAGAATAGTTTGTCAGCATTTCTTGAACTAATTTTCAGGATAGAACTAGGTAAGTTTGGTATACTGTATTTTCCAAAATGGCCTTGACATGCCTTCCGTTGACATAAGGTCTGTGTTTCCTCTCCCTTTAAATTGATGTGGGCCTGTAACTATGGCAGAAGTAAAGTTATGTGACTTCTGAGGCTAGGTCATAAAAGGTAATACAGCTTCTGCCTGATTCTCTTGGAATCCTTGCTCTTGGAACCCAGCCACCATGTTCTGAGGAAGCCCAAGAGGCTACTTGGAGAAGCCATGTGTGGATGTTCCTATTGACAGCCCAGCTGAGGACCCCTCTAATAGCCAGCATCAGTCTCTAGACCTGTGAGCAAAGATATCTCCAGATGATTCCAGCTCCCAGTTTTCAAGTCTTCTTTCTTACCTGAGGCCCCAACACTGTGAATCAGAGACAAGCTGTCCCTGCTGTATCATGCTTGAATTCCTGATCCACAAAAATCTGTGAGCATAATAATATTAATTTTTTATGCTACTAAGTTTTGGAGTGGCATATTTTACCACTGTGTTGTTGTTGTTAGGTGTCATGGAGTCGTTTTCGACTCATAGAGACCCTATTTGTGAGAGTAGAACTGCCCCATAGAGTTTTCTAGGCTGTAATCTTCATGGAAGCAGACTGCCGCATCTTTCTCCCACAGAGTAGCTGGTAGGTTCGAACTGCCAACCTTTTTGTTAGCAGCCAAGTGCTTAACCGTTGCCACCAGGGCTCCTTTTTGCCTCAATAGTAAACTAGAATAGTAAGAAAATTGACTCAACTCTCCTAGAGAAAAGGTAAGAGAAGAGAACTGAGTGGTTTCATAGAAGCAGTATTTGCTGGGAGCTCTGGTGGCACGGTGGTTAAAAGCGTTTGGCTGCTAACCAAAAGAGCATTGGTTCAAACCCACTAGCTGCTTCACAGAAGAAAGATGTTTAGCAGTCTGCTTCCATAAAGATTTATAGTGCTACTCTGCCCTATAGTGTTACTATGAGTCGGAATCAACTCAACCACAGTGGGTTAGGTTTTGTTTGGTTTATGTGCTCTGTATGCTTTTCAGTCCATCCCTGTGAGGTAGGTGCTATTGTTAATTCCATTTTACAGATAAGAAAACTAAACACAAAGAGTTTAAGGAACATACCAGATTCTGGCTGCCAGGCCTAAGTCTTGGGGAAGACAGCAGAGTTTTCCTCAGTAAAGAGAACATTGTCTCCCACAGAGTGTTAGTTAGGGGTCTGTGGGTATGTCTGCCTGTATTTTATTGACAATGTTTACTTAGTCAGTCCTTCCCTGTTTTTTGCTCCCCAGCCTTTTTTTTCTTCCATGGTAACCGGCCTTTTGGGAGGCTGGTGCTGACTTAAGCAGCTCTCCACAAAGATGATTACCTGTTGTCTTCAATTCCAGCCAAAACTTAATATCTTGCTCTTGACAGGAGTAAATCCACACTGGTTTAACAATATGGATTCATGACTTTCAGCAGTGGCATAATTCACCCAAGCAAGTAAAATTTACTTCACTTGCTTAGGTGGTTTTAGAAGTGAGTTATAGGGAGAGCATCAACTCTAACTCCCAAGGGTAGCCCATTAGCGTTGTGTCCAACAGCGACAGATGCAGCAGGTAAGCACTGACTGTACAATCAGCTGTGAGCGTTTAGAGCCCGGCCTCTGTGGGCATTTAACCACTTGCACTTCTGCCACAACATTCTTTCCAAGGAGATATTCCATGGTTCACTTAGCTAATCAGACAGCAAGGACCTTTAGTTGGAAAGGAAGTAAAAAATGATTTAATTCATTTGTCTTATTCCTTGTGAGGAAGAAAAGCATTGTACTAGTGAATTCAGCAACTGGAGCTGAATACTTAATAGCCCTTCATACTACAAAGAACAATAAAAGCAATTTCACCTGTTCTGAAAGCTTTGCTTTCCGCCTCCGCCCACTCCTGAGGATTAGAAAGGTCTATACTGGATGCTTTACCAGATGAGGGAATCTGAATCCTTTAAATAGGGAGAAGAGAGAATGGTCTCTGAATTTCATCCACAATCTCTCTTCCCCAAATAGAATTAGAACTGCTTCCTATACAGAAAAATGTTTACCGAGTGGAAATTTTATTTCCTGGGTATTGAATTCCAGTGATACCAAAGGCATTCCTTTGTAGACAAAGGTCCTTTTGGCCAGGTTTGATTTCCATCCTTTTACTAACTCAAATGCGATTAAACAATGCCTTTAAGTACTGTTTAAATTTTTCAGTGGATTTGACCCTTTAGCCTTTTTTTTTTTTTTAAATACCTATTGAACCATTTTTTGGGGAGTGTAAGTACTTTAATATACAGTTTCTCTTTTTACCCTTTAGAAAGAAAAAACTTAGTAAGAGCCCATCATCAGAGAGTAGGCTGGGGCCAGCGCCTGCCTGCGCACACACTTGGAGTGGGGATGAGGGGAGATGGTAAGTGCAATAAAGAAGTGCTTTCTTTAGACTCTTCTTTCCTGACCTTGAAGCTGCTTCTTCCAGCATTTTCTCATCACAGACTGAGAGACAGTTATTTCAGCACCTTAAAAGCTGGTGAAAATAAGCCACTTTTGGAGGCACAAAAGCAGTTCCTGCTTCACCCTCTAATGCTTTCTGCCCCCTTTCCTCCTCTCCCATAGGGCAAGCAAACACCGACGTCATCTAGCCTTCTCTTGGCATCCATTCAGTAAGTACATGGCTGGTATGATTCACTCTAATTCAGGTTTTATTTTGATGAAACAATTTTCCCTAAGGATACCTTATTTTGAACTGCTGGAGGAGGGGAGGAAAGATTGTTCAATAAGCGATTAATATTTAAGGTGCATACTATGGATAAAAGAATATCTGGATTCATAAAGCATTTGTATTTGTGCTCAACTAAAACCAGATTTCTGATATTAACTGGGTTTAAGTGCCTGTGACTTCTGTCGTCTGGGTCTTGATCAGTCAGATTTGAAATCCACTTCTTTCATGTCTCTCCATGCCTTTGTTGGCTCACCTAAGTAAACTGGATGTTTTCTTTGTTCTTTTATTGAGTCCTTATTATGCCCATTTCTGGGGCTTTTCAAAATTCTCTCCAAAGCGCTTAGTCATTTGCACCTAAAGGAGTCCTGGTGGTGCAGTGGTTAAAGAGATCAACTGTTAACCAAAAGTTCGGCTGTTGGAAACCACCAGTGGCTCCGAGGGAGAAAGATGTGGCAGTCAGCTTCCCTAGGGATTTACAGCCTTGGCAACCCTATGGGGTAGTTATGAGTCAGAATCAGCTCAATGGCAGCAGGTTTTTGGTTTGGTTTAGGCCTTTGTTGGCCCTGGGAAGGCTTATTTTGTTTCTCTACTTTGTCTTCTTTCTCTTTCTTTTCCATTTTTTTTTTTTTCTTTTCTTTCTTTTTGCCTTTGGTCCCTCCCTCTCTGTATACTCTATTCTCTGGGAATTGTAGCTGCTGCTACGTCTTCTCAAATTCTAGTAAAAAGAACTCAAGTTCTAGTAAAAACTTCTACTTCTTCTTGCTCCCACACCCTCAGCTGCCCCCGCTTCCCCTGCACTAGTGACGTAGGTGGCAGTCTTCCAGCTGTGTGGGACTTCCTAGCCATCTCAAGTGTGTGGGTATCTTAGGCTGGGTTCTCTAGAGAAGCAAAACCAGTAAATATATATATGTGTATATATATATAGAGAGAGAGATTTATATCAAAGAAATGGCCCAGACGGTTGTAGAGGCTGGAAAGTCCCAAGTCCATGGGTCAGGTGTCACGTAACTGCAGGGGCTTATGAATCCAAGATAGGCAGGTAAGATGGCAGACTGCTGGCTGAAGTCCCAAGAACTGGTGATCAGATGATGTTGAGCAGAATGTAGGATCCAGAGGAGAGCAAAAGCCAATGAGATCTGCCAGAAAGTCCATATATACTGGATGCAGGACACACTCCCAAAGACACTTCCTTTCAACTCATTGGCTGCTCATAGCAGATCTCATCATAGAGGTGATTACATCATTACATAACTGCCAAACTAGGTCATAACTGCCAACCCACTGAGTGGTTGTAGAGGCTGGAATGTCCCAAGTCAGCATAGAGGCTTCTCCTGATTGATGTAGCCGCAGGGGCTGACGAACCCAAGATCAGCAGGCAAGACTGCAAGTAAGCTGCTAGTTCAAGTTCCAAGAACCAGAGGTCAGATGAACACAGGCCAGCTGCAGGATCCAGAGCGAACAAAAGCCCCGAGCCTTACCAGAATGTCCATTTATATTCAATGCAGGCCGGATGCCCGAGGAAACTCCTTTTCAACTGATGGGCTACCCACAGCAGATCCCATCATGGAGATGATCACATTGTATCAAATCTCATCATGGAAGTGATCACAACATCATACGACTGCCAAACTACATCATAACTGCCAAACCACTGAGAATCATGGCCCAGTCAAGTTGACATACAACCTTAACAATCACAGTATAATTTGTAAAAAATTTAAAAACATGTCTCTCATACATAGAATGAACGCATGTCAAAGATTTATTCAAATCATTAATTAAGGAATCAGTAAAATGGTAAAACTGATTCAAAGAGCATTTGAGTAAGTGTGTATTTAAAGGCATTAGAAAAATGAATGTTAAAATAAGATAGTTAGGTTACATACAAAACTGGTTAATGTCTAGCAGGGCAATAAAACCATAAATTCTGGATAATCTTTCTACCAGACAGAAATCATTTATAGCGCTCCTAAAACCCACTGCCGTCCAGTTGATTCTGACTCATAGCAACCTCATAGGGATTCTGAGGCTGTAAATCTTTATGGAAGCAGACTGCTACATCTTTCTCACATTTCTCCTAGAGAAAACAAATCTACAAATTAAGATGCATCTTTACAGAATCTGGATTTTTTAAAAAATTTATTGTTGTGCCGTATAAGTGAAAGTTTACAATTCAAGTTAGTCTCTCATACAAAAATTTATACATACATTGTTTTGTGACCCTACTTGCTCTCCTTATACTATGACAGCACACTCTTCCTTTCCACCCCGATTTCCCGTGTCCATTCAACCAGGTCCTGACCCTCTCTGCCTTCTCATCTAGCCTCCAGATGAGAGCTGCTCATTTAATCTCATGTATCTACTTGAGCTAAGAAGCACACTCTTCACGAGTATCATTTTATGTCCCATGGTTCAGTCTAATCTTTGTCTGAAGAGTTGGCCTCAGGAATGGTTTTAGTTTTGGGCTAACAGAAGGGCCCAGGGGCCACGACTTCCAGGGTCCCTCCAGTCTCAATTAAACCATTAAGTCTGATCCTTTACTATAATTCGAGTTCTGTACCCCACTTTTCTCCTGCTCCATCAGGGACTGTCTGTTGTGTTCCCTGTCAGGGCAGTCATTGTGGTAGCCAGGCACCATCTAGTTCCTGTGGTTTCAGGCTGATGAAGTGTCTGGTTTATGTGACTCCTTCTGTTTCTTGGGCTAATACTTTCTTTGTGTCTTTGGTGTTCTTCATTCTCACTTATTCCAGGTGGGTTGGGACAAATTGATGCATCTTAGATGACCGCTTCCTAGCTTTTAAGACCCCAGACGCCACTCACCAAAGTGGGATGCAGAACATTTTCTTAAAAAAACTTTGTTATGCCAGTTGACCTAGATGTCCCCTGAAAGCATGGTCCCCAGAGCCCTGCCCCTGCTACTGTGTCCCTTGACGTGTTTGGTTGTATTCAGGAAATTTCTTAGCTTTGGTTTAGTCCAGTTGTGCTGACTTCCCCTGTAGTGTGTGCTATCCTTCCCTTCACCTAATTCTTGTCTACTTTCTAGTTAGTGAACACCCATCTTCCTCCCTCCCCACCCTCGTAACCATCAAATAATGTCGTCTTCTGTGTTTAAACCTTTTCTTGGGTTTTTATAATAGTGGTCTTATACAATATTTGTCCTTTTGCAACTGACTAAGTTCACTCAGCATAATACCTTCCAGATTCCTCCATGTTATAAGATGTTTCACGAATTCATCGTTGTTGTTTATTGTTGTGTAGTATTCCATTGTGTGAATATACCATAATTTGTTTATCCATTCATCCATTGATGGGCACCTAGGTTGTTTCTCTTAGCTATCGTGAACAGTGCTGCAGTGAACATGGGTGTGCATATATCTATTCATGTGATGGCTCTTTATTCTCTAGGATATATTTCAAGGAGCGGGATTGCTGGATTGTATGGTGCTTCTATTTCTAGCTTTTTAAGGAAGCACCAAATTGATTTCCAAAGTGGTTGTACCATTTTACATTCCCACCAACAGTGTATAAGTGTTCCAGTCTCTCCAAAACTTCTCCAGCATTTATTATTTTGTGTTTTTTGGATTAATGCTAGCCTTGTTGGGGTGAGATGGTATCTCATTGTAGTTTTGATTTGCATTTCTCTAATGGCTAATGATCGTGAGCATTTCCTCATGTGTCTGTTAGCTGCCTGAATGTCTTCTCTGGAGAAGTGCCTGTTAATATCCTTTGCCCATTTTTTAATTGGGTTGTTTGTCCTTTTGTTGTTGAGATTTTGCAGTATCTTATAGATTTTAGAGATTAGACGCTGATCAGATTTGTCATAGCCAAAAATTTTTTCCCAGTCTGTAGGTTGTCTTTTTACTCTATTGGTGAAGTCCTTTGATGAGCATAAGTGTCTGATTTTTAGGAGCTCCCAGTTATCTAGTTTCTCTTTCAGTATTTGCACATTGTTACTTATGGTCCGTATTCTGTTTATGCCATGTTTTAGGGCTCCTACTGTTGTTCCTATTTTTTCTTCCATGATCCTTATCGTTTTCAATTTTATATTTAGGTCTTCAATCCATTTTGAGTTTGATTTTGTGCATGGTGTGAGGTATGGATCTTGTTTCATTTTTTTGCAGTTGGATATCCAGTTACGCCAGCACCATTTGTTAAAGAGACTGTCTTTTCCCCAATCAATGGACTTTGGGCCTTTGTCAAATATCAGGTGTTCGTAGGCAAATGAATTTACATTTGGATTCTCAGTTCTGTTCCATTGGTCTATGTATCTGTTGTTGTACCAGTACCAGGCTGTTTTGACTACTGTAGTGGTATAATAGGTTCTAAAATCAGGTAGTGTGAGACCTCTCACTTTGCTCTTCTTCTTCAGTAATCCTTTACTTACTTGGGGCCTCTTCCCTTTCCATATGAAGTTGGTGATTTGTTTCTCCATCTCATTAAAAAATGCCTTTGGAATTTGGCTCTGGATTGCATTGTATCTGTAGGTTGCTTTGGGTAGAATTGACATTTTCACAATGTTGAGTCTTCCTAGGCATGAGCAAGGTATATTTTTCCACTTATGCAGGTCTCTTTTGGTTTCTTGCAGTAATGCAGTTTTCATTGTATAGGTCATTTATGTCTCTGGTTAGATTTATTCCTAAAGTATTTTATCTTCTTGGGGGCTATTGTAAATGGTATGGATTTGGTGATTTCCTCTTGGAGATTCTCTCTGTTGGTGTAGAGGAATGCAACTGATTTTTGTAATGTTTACCTTGTATCCTGATACTTTGCTGGAATCTTCTATTAGTTCCAGTAGTTTTCTCGTGGATTCTTTGGGGTTTTCTGTGTATAAGACCATACCATCTGCAAACAGAGATACTTTTACTTCTTCCTTACCAGTTTGGATGCCCTTTACTTCTTTTTCTAGCCTAATTGCTCTGGCTAGGACCTCCAGCAGAATCTGGATTTTTAATCAATGGTAGATAGGGAGCCAAAGGTGTGTTCCCAAAGATACATGGGTGAGCCTATTAAAATATATGACCTTGAAAGGATATGCTGTGTTTCCTTTGCCTTATTTCTAAGTTTTGGGTATTTTTTCTTAACAACTTTTTCCTTAATTTTAAAATAGCCTGAGTGTAGGGATTAAACATCATGTAGGCTATGCATCTCAGGTGCATATGGTAACTAATTTTAACATATTTGCTCTGTAGCTGTGACGATCGCCTTCATGAGATGGTCCTTTGTGGCCAAGGTCTTGTCCTAAGTGCAGTGGGGAAGGCAGGAACGACACAGGAGGGACCCCTCTTGTTACATTAGCATATTTCCTTTAAACTTTTTTTGGAAAAGAGCCACTTAGGGAGCTTATGCTTGAACGGAACAAATGCTACCTCTGCATTTGGTCTGGTAGGGAGGTGAGAGAAGTATACACAAATCAACTCAATTAAAGAGTGTGTTTCAGGTGTCCATGGACTGTAGGAGACAGAAGAACAGGAGATCACTGCTGTTAAAAAAAACCCTGTTGCCATCGAGTCAATTCTAACCCATAACAACCCTATAGGACAGAGTAGGACTGCCCCATAGAGTTTCCAAGGAGCGCCTGGTGGATTAGAACTCCCAACCTTTTGGTTAGCAACTGTAGCACTTAACCACTATGCCAGCAGGGTTTCCAGATCACTGCTAGTTGTGATAATTCATCACTAACAAGAAAAGAAGGGGCATTCAAAACATTTTCTAGAAACTATTAGTTCATATTTAGAATGTTAACTACATTCAAACCTCCAAATATCTCACTCAGAAACAAAACTTTTTTTGTTATTAAATAAAAACTATGTTTAAAATGTTGTTTATTTAGATGTATCTCATTCTTAACCAGCTTAGATTCCATGGTCCGTTGCTATAATCACTCTTATATATACCCTCAGTCAACTCTCTGTCCTCCCTTCCTCAGTACTCTGGCAAAACTCCAACCCTGGGTATAAAACAAAACATTTTTGAGGTAGGCTTCAGGTAGTTCTCAATGACAGCCTCTCACTTGTGTGAACCAAAGCCAACAGCAGGGTACAAGATCATAGTCTGCATAAACATGAGGGAAACCAGTATGCTGGCTCCTTTAAAAACACAATGATTCCGAAGGTGACAGATGCAAAAAAAAGCCTTATTTTGATGTTGTTGTTGTGTGTTGTTGAGTCTATTCTGATTCATAGAGACCCCATGTGACAGAGTCGAACTGCCCCATAGGGTTTCCTAGGCTGAAACTTTTACTGGGAGCAGACTACCAGGTCTTTCTCCAGCAGAGCTGCTGGTGGGTTCACAACACTAACCTTAAGGGTTAACAGCCAAGTGCTTTGATAAGATCAGCAAAATTCACATACAAAAGCCTGACTGATAGCAGGAACTCGGCAAATATTGATTTCCTTGAATCGAATGTGCCTGAGGGCACTTACTTGTGACTTACAGACACATTCAGCCATCTTTCCTTCTGGTAGTGAGAGAGACTGAATGCAGACAGGAAGCAAATTATGTCCCCCTGTCTTGGAGTCTACTCGACAGCAACAGGTTTGGTTTGGTTTTTTGGTATTCTTCCAAGGAGCCCTGGTGGCACAATGGTTAAGAGCTCAGCTGCTAACCAAGAGGTCGGCACTTCGAATCCACTAGCTGCTCCTTGACGACCCTATGTGCACTTCTACTCTGTCCTCTAGAGTTGATATGAGTTGGAATTGACTCGATGGCAATGTGTTTGGTTTGGTTTTGGTCCTCCTGATTGAATTCTGTGGGTGCCTGGGATAGAGGAAGGAGGCAGGGCAAAATGATCTCCCTTCTGGTTTTGGACGTGGTGTTGGAACTTATGTGCACAACAGAGGTGAGGTCTGGCCCCAGAATGGGGATCTGCTGAGTCTATGGCCAAGAGGGCTCCTCTCTGTGAGACATTGCAGTATCCCGGGAGGTGGGGTAAGACCTGGCCCAAGTAAAATAATAAAGCAAAGGGAGTTGCTGTGATACTCCAATCTCTGCAGCACAGCATAAAGGTTAAGACAGACCTGTGCAGCCAGACAGCCTGAGTTCGAGTTCCAGTTCCTTTGTTAGGATCTGGAACCAGAATGTCCTGATTAAAATACTAGTTCTACTACTTAATAGCACTGTGACCCTGAGGTCAAGTCAAGAGGGGAGCTCCTGATCTCTCTGTGCCCTTGTTGGCCTGTCTGCAAGACGGGGATAATCAGTAACGATCTCTTGGCTTGTCTGTGAGAATTGAATGAGATAATGCACATAAGGCACTTAGAACATGCAGGGCATGAAATAAATGCCGGATGAATTAGACACCTTGTGCAAGTGACGGAAGCCACATACAGATATCTGAAGGAAAAACCAAAAAGGTGATGGTGGTCGTGGCGGATTTTATTATAAGAATATAAGAATGACTCATGGAAACCTAAGGACAGGGATGCAGACGGGCCTCTGTTGAAGGGACTGGGACAGTGATGCTGTCAGAATGCTTTTTCCAGCATCTTAAAGGCTTTAACATCCTGCCCTTCATCCTTAAAATTTATAATCTGTAATTGGCTTGTATCTGAAGTGTGATCCAATAACATTTTCATCAGTTTGGATTACCAATTGTCGGAGCGCTGTTTACTGAATATATTATCCTTTTCCCACGGAACTACAACGCCACCCCCTCTAATATGTCAAGAACATGTGTGGGTCTACTTCTAGGTTCCTTATTTTACTCCATTGGTTGCCTATCTTTATATCAATATGTCTTTATAGTAATCTTAATATCTGGTAGTACAAATTTACTCAGGTTACTGTTATTTTTTTCAGGAGTATTTTAGTTATTCTTGGATCCTTGTTCTTTGGGGTAAGTTTTAAAATATGGCTGTAAATTCTCTGACACTTCTCATTGAGGGGTGAGGCCTATGTCCCTTCCCCTTGTTACGGAGCATCACTTTTGCTATACTCCATTAGTCGAAGCAGTCACAAGTCCACCCATGCCGTGTATAATCGTGGACTAGATAAAGAACATTACTGGGACAATTGATGAGATTTGAAAAATGTCTGTGTATTAGTTAATAGTGCTTTGTTAATGTTAATTTCCTGATTTTGATCATTATACTGTGATTATAGAAAATGCTAGCATTTGGGGAAAAACAAGAACCATAGAACATGGTAACTCTGATTTCATAATTTTTTGTCTGTTATTTTTAAAGTCTGTCTTTTTTTTACAAATTCTGCAAATTAGACAATAATATTTATTTTTTACAGACAATATTTGTTTAGATTTACCTATATGTTTACCAGTTTCTTTACTTGCCATTCCTTGCATTTCAAACTTTTCTTCAGGGATCATTTTTCTCTTTCTGAAGAACATCCATTAGAAATTCCTTTGGCATAGGTTGATTGGAAAGAAATTCTTTCCTGGTTTTTATTATTTTTGTCTTCACTTCATCTTCATTCTTGAAATATAGTTTTTTCTGGGTGCATATTTCTAAGTTAATAGTTTTCTCTCAATATTTTAAAGATATTATTCTACTGTGTCCTGACTTTCATTTTAATGTTGTGATATCTGCTGGCAATTTGTCATTCCTTTGTAGGTTATCATTTGTTTCTCTCTGCCTGCTTTTAAGATCTTCTCTTTGACCTTTATGCTCTGCAGTTTTATTGTAATTTATGTATTTTTAACCTACCCTGATTTATTTACACTGGTCTGTCTGTATCTGTGCAATCATATTTTTTATTGTTCTGGAAAATTATCAGCCATTATCTCTTCAAATATTACCTTCCTTTATTCTCATATACTATAATTTCAATTAGGTCTTTTCATTCTATGTTGTGTACCTCTGACCCTTGCTTTCATTTTCTCCCATCTCTTGTGCTACATTTCTCATATCTATCTTCCACTTTACTAATTTTCTTTTCTGTTATTTAATCAGTTCAGTTAGTCTGCTATTTACTTGCCATTCCTTACATCTCAAACTTTCCTTCAGGGATCACTTTTCTCTTTCTAAAGAACATCCATTAAAAATTCCCCTGCTAGGAGGGGAAAAGAAAGCTGGTAATAGGGAACCCAAGGTCAAAAAGTGAGAGTGCTGACATGTCATGGAGTTGTTAACCAATGTCATAAAACAATTTGTGTGCTGGTTAATGAGAAGCTAGTTTGTTCCATAAACCTTCATCTAAAGTACAATGAAGAAAAAAAAAAAATTCCTCTGCTATTAGTCATCAATTCATGTAGTCCGCTATTTAATCAATTCATGGAGTTGCTTATTGCAACAATTATGTGTTTAATTTCTACTTGGTTCTTTTTAAAATCGCTTTTGTGGTCTTATTTCTTGCTTACTTTTGTAATTCCTTTCTTATTTCTTCAAGTATTTTATATATAGCTTTTAATTCCATGTCTGATAGTCAATATATATAGTTTCTGGGGTCTACTGACTCTTGCTCATGGTATCGTGTTTATTCTGGGTTTGATGAACTTTTATTGTGAGTTAATATTTGAAGACATACATTGAGAATGATTTTCTACAGAGAGGATTTGTGATGTTTTGTTAGAATTCAAGGGAATTACTGATCTGGTACCACCCAATTTCCCTTTTAGGGTCTCAGCGTAGCCTACACGTTTCAACTTCACCTCCCTTTCCTTGGTGCTAGTCCAAGGTTACCCTCACTGTAGTGCTGATATTGGCATTTGCTTTCAGGATATCTGTCTGTCCTGTCCCTGGGCTTGTCAATCTTAGTTTAGCCCATGATTTTTTCCTCCATCTCATTGTATATAAGTCCAGCAAGATCTATATTTTTGTATAGGATCTAGTTGTTTTATAGAGGGAAGGTGCCTCAGAAAATTGAGTTCCTTCATTTTATTCAAAGCATTTATCACTATCAACATTGTATTATGTAATTAGTTCTTGTCTTATGGTGCATCTCCCCCACCAGAATGTAAACTTCCTGAGAATAGGGATTTTATTTGGCTCACTGCTGTATCTTAGTGACTAGCACCTAGTAGAGCCTGGCATTTAGTAAGTATTTATTGAATGTTGAAAGCATGAATGAATATATGAATCAATTCCATCAATAAGTTCACTGGCATCAGGTATTACATTGGGTTGTCCAGACACAAAGATGAATATGGTGGCTGGATCAGGCAAGCAAGATTGAAGGCAGGGATAGAAGATAGGCAATTACTGCAGCTCATTCTACATTTATTAAAAAAATTTTTTGAGTGCCTACTGTAATTTTTACTGATGCCTACTATAATTTTTTGAGTGCTAGCCACTATTGTAGACATGAGGAAATATCTATGAACAATACGATTAAGATCCTGTCATCACAGAGCTTATATTCTAGTTAACTAAAATAAAATAAATAAGTAAACAAATTAATACACAAGATAATTTCAGATAGGTAGGTGCTACAAATAGAACAGAGTTATTGGAGACAGGATTGTTGGTTTGGGTGTGGTGGTGAGTTCCTCTATAACTGAGTTGTGACTGTGGTGTAATCCAATAATATTTTTATCTATTTCGATTGCCACATTTTAAAGCTTACCCTAAAGAAGGCCTCTTTGAAGAGGTAATATTTGAGCAGAAACCTGAATGACAAGAGGCGGCATCCATGACCAAGTCAAAGGAAAAGTACATTTCAGTTAGAGAGAATGGCAAGTACAATCCTGAGTTTTGTGCTTTCAAGAGTGAGAAAGTAGATCATTCTCCCTCGTGCACAGTAAGTGATGGGGAGAGTGTTCGTTGAGTTTCAAGAAGTAGGCAGGGACCAGACTACCTAGGTCCTTAGTGGCTGAGGTAAGAAGTTTGGATGTTGTTCAAAGTAAAATTGGTAGCTGCTGGAGGGTCCTAAGCAGGGGAGAAGCACAATACAATTTAAGTTTCTAAAAGTTCATTCATGTCACTGCTCTGAAAAAATGGGTTGCAGAAGTCCAGAAGGAATCCTGATGGCACAATGGTTAAGTGCTGGGCTACTAACTGAAAAACTGCTAGTTCAAACCCACCAGTGGTTCCATGGGACAAATGCCTGGCAATCTTCTCCTGTAATGATTACAACCTAGGAAACTCTATGAGGTAGTTCTACTCTGTCATAGACAGTCCCTGTGAGTTGGAATCGACTCAACGGCACACAACAACTACCAAACCAAAGACCAAACCCACTGCCGTCAAGTTGATTCTGACTCATAGTGACCCTATAGGACAGAGTAGAACTGACCCATAGAGTTTCCAAGGAGCACCTGGTGGATTCGAACTGCCGACCTTTTGGTTAGCAGCTGTAGTTCTTAACCACTATGCAACCAGGGCAGTAGGCCAGAAAGGAGGTGATACAAATTATTGGATTACTGGATTGGGAAAGATATGAAAAAAGTTTGAGCTCAGGCAGAAGGGTCTATCCGTGTGTCTTAGTTTCCTAGTGCTGCTGTAATAGAAATACTACAAATGGGTGTGTAAAAACTGTGTGGGGGCAGTGTCTGACCTCTCTAAATTCACAAGGGAGAAGGAGAACCAAGACTAACAGCCCAAGGCTGATTCCTGTGAGGTGGGGGTCAGACATGCCTCCTCTCTCCGCCATCTTTACCAATTCTGGCACCAATTGTCCCTCCCACAGCACTCTCTACTTCTCTGCTGGGTTCAGTAATTCATTGCAATAGCCACACAGGAGTCACAGACCATACAATCATAAGGCTTATTAGGGAAGTAACAGATTACAATTCAGGCTCAGGAACACTCAAGGATACAGTTCTTTCATCAGGACAGCCTCTTCCCAGCCATGTGCACAGGCATGCCTCTCCCTGGCCCTAGGCCCCTCCCCAAGGCACTCAGCTTTCTCTCGCTGTGGGCTGAGAAGCCCACCGTGCCATCTCCTGCTGCTGGGTCCCTGCTGCTGGGTGTCTCCTGCCACTGCTTCTCACTGGCTTCAGGGTTACAGCTTGTTCTCTCCCTCTGTCTCCAGCTTCCAGGAACTTCTCAGAGCAGGGATCCTGGGCCCAAAGGATGTGCTCTCCACTCCTGGCTGTTCTTCTTGGTGGTGATAGGATTCTCCCCCTGCTCTGGAATTGGCTCTTTTTTAAGGCAAAACTGACCAGTCCCCTTGGTAGGTCACAATTACCCTATCACACAGTCCCGCCCAGTCACCTGGGTGGGAGTTACAAAACCATGGCTAGAAAGAGCACACACAAAAGTAATTAATCCACTGCAGGATAGCTTTAGAAAACTGAAATTTATTTTCAGAAGGCTAGATGTCTGAATTCAGAGTACCACCTCTAGAACAAGGCTCTCTGTTGGCTCTGGAGGAAGAGCCTTGTCTCTTCCAGCATTCATTAGTTCCTTAGTGATCTTCACGTGGCATCTATCTTCCCCTACTTGTGATTGCTTAACTGTGTTTATGCTGCTCCTTATAACTCTGAAGTGATTAGGTTTAGGACATATCCTACACTGATAAGGCCTCATAACATAACAAAGAAAACCCTATTTCCAAATAGAATTGTATCCACATATATAGAAGTTAGGATTCCAACACATATTTTTGCAATTCACAACTCCATCTATTATATCATGTCACCCTGTCTCTCTTTCCTAGACTGTAAATTCTAACAAGCTGTGCCTGGATTCCTGACCTACAGAAACTGCTAGATAATAAATGTTGGTTGTTTTTAGCCTCCAACTTCTGGGTGGTTTGTTATGCAGCAATAGGTAATTAATACAGCCAGTATGGCTGGAAAACAGGGAGCAAGGGGGATATGGTAGGAGATGGGCTCAGGTAGGCAGGGCCCAGATCATATAGGGTCTGGTAATCTATGGTAAGGATTTGGGATTTTGTTCCTTTGGAGGATTTGGAATAGGGAAATACGGTCAGCATTTTGTCTCCTTTAGGCCAGTGTTTTTAACCTTGGCTGTATATTAAAATGTCCCAGGGAGCTTTTTAAAAATACCTATGCCAGGCCCCACCCTCAGAGATTCTGATTCAATTGGCCCCATGAGAGACTCCTTTAAAGCTATTTTTTAAAAGCTCCCCAGGTAATTTTGATGGGAGGCGTGGGCTGAGAACCAGATGTGCTTTAGGGCAACAAACCTGTGTGGGAAGCCAGAAAGAATTGCTTGCTGAGTATCAGAAAATCAAAACATATTTGAGTTGCATGTTTGTCATGATGAATTATTACATCAAATTAAGCAGGCCTGATGTATCTAGTAAGGAGCGCTGGTGGTGCAGTAGTTAAGCACTTGGCGGCCAACCAAAAGGTCGGTGGTTTGAACCCACCAGCCACTCTGCGGGAGAAAGATGTGGCAGTCTGCCTCTGTAAAGATTACAGCCTTGGAAACCCAATGGGGCAGTTCTACTCTGTCTTACAGGGTCACTATGAGTCAGAATCCACTCAACAGCAATGGGTTCAGATGCATCTAGGATATTACGCTCTCTTCTGATCATTGCCAGAGAAACAGCTACAAGTTCTTAACCCTTGGATTTCCCTTTTCCTTAGTAGCTGTCATCCATCTGTTCTGCTCGCACAAAATACAATACTATGGATTAGGCTTCAGTTTTAAAGATGTTAATAGAGTCACAGCAAATGCAAATCTTTGGCCTTAAAATCCTTTTGATAAATTCTAACCAATGACAGACAGTCTTTTGTCCTAAATTTCCAAAAAGGAAGAGAAAGTTAACTCTTTAGCCTCCGTGGCTAAGAATGAATCTAAAAATCTATATTATATGGATCTGTAATCAATATATGCATGTAAGAGAACAAATTAGCAAACATGTAAAGGTGTTTCAACAAATCTGTTTCTCAAAACTTCTTCCCTATGATGAGAAGCACAGACTTTAACACACCAAAACAAAATTAACAAACAAAACCAAAAACACTTTCATGAGACTACAGATATTTTGGATTTTTATGTTTATTAATTTTCTACCAGCTATCTTTGATTATTTTGGCTAAAGAAATTTGTCTGAATCTTAGATTCTTATCAGCACATTAAAATTCTTGACTGAAATATAAAAATTTTAATGAAATTTAACTCAATGGAAATGTAAATTTAAAAAAATCTTGATTGAAAAGGCTTTATATTAAAAACTTTGTGGCTTTTTTGAGATAGTGATGAAGAGAATTATGTTGATTTCCCTCCCCTGTCAGTTTGGGTCCTAAAAGAAAAAGAAATTCTTTTGGGGAAGGTGCTGACAGTGTTCCTAGGAATTGGAGGGGTTACTCTTAATGCTCATTTTGAAAAGAGGCAAAGATGGTAAGATCAAAGTATTAAATTCCAAATAAGTCCTTTATTCATTCAACAAACAAATTAAGTGTATTTTATGCTAAGTACTGTTCTAGGTGCTAGGGATATAGCAATGAACAATTCATGCAAGATCCCTACTTAAGTTTTCCTTACAATGAGGGAAATCAGATAATAAACAAGTAAGTCTCAGGTAGCAATAAGTGCTATAATTATAATAAAACAAGATGATGTGATTGGAAGTTGGGGCAGAGGAAAGATGGCCGCTTTTGGTTGAATGGTATATCCAATAACAGCTTTATTCCAGAAGAAAATTGTTTTGCCCGCAGTGTTTTAAGTATTTTTATTAGTTGCTAACCTTTAATATTTGGAAAGTTTCACATGAATATCTAGAGTTCTGCTCTCTCTTGAAAAACCAGAAGATATGACAAGGCTGGGTCAGTATTTCTGCATGGCCACAGCAGTTTGAAGTGTATTCTTTCAAGGGGCATGTCTTCTTCATTTCCTCATAATCTCTATTGTTACAGCTTGGATTGCGTCAAAAAGAGATGTGTTGAAGCCCTACCCCCCGCCTGTGAATATGACCTTACTTAGAAATAGGGTCTCTGCAGATATAATTAGTTAACATGAAGTCATATTAAAGTAGGTATTCTAATATGACTGGAGTCCATATAAAACGGAAGGTAAGTGAAGACAACCACGTGAAGACGGAGGCAGAGATTGGAGTTATGCTGCCACAAGCCAAGGAACACCTGGGACCACCAGAATCTAGAAGGGGCAAAGAAGGATTCCTCCTTTAGAGCCTTCAGAGAGAGCATGGCCCTGCTGACCCTTTGTTTTAGGATTTCTGGCCTCCAGAACTGTGACAGAATAAATTTCTGTTGTTTTAAGCCACTCAGTTTGGGGTAATTTGTTATGACACCCCTAGGAAAGGAATATACCCACCTTCCAACAAACTACTTCACTCATTTACAATACCTACCTGGCTTCTGAAGGTATGTGACTTTTCAACTGCTGGGCTAGCAAAAGAATAGGGGCCAAGATTTGGTGTGAAGTAGAATCCAAGGCATCTAGAAAGTCATGGGCTGAGGAGCAGTGGGGAACAGGCCTAGACACGTGTGTGGACACCTGAGAACAAACACTTCTTGAGTGATCGCAATATGTGCTTGTAGTGGCATGCAGAGTTTATGAAAAAAAAGTGTACAATGTGGACCAGAGAGTTTAGTATGATGGAGACAGGAGTGAAGCAATGGTCAGGAGATATTTTAAGCACTGTGTCTTCCCACTCAGGATTCCCATCTGTTAGATTTTCTTTAGTGTCAACTAGCATTGGGATGTCAATAGGTATTTTTAGAATCTAGCTAAGGGAAGTCGAGCTGGGAATACGCCCTTTTAGCTGCGATTTGGAAAGCGATTTTGGAACATTTCAATAAAACAGCCAGAAATTATAGACTTCTAATTTGTATACACATACCTTCTTTTGTCAGCTTTAAATTTACTTATTAAAGAACTCAGAAAATATGTTTTTTTATAGTGCTTTAGATGAAGGTTTACAGAGCAAATTAGTTTCTCATTAAACAACAAATACACATATTGTTTTATGACATTGGTTGCCAACTGCACGATGTGTCAATGCTCTCCCCTTCTCAACCTTGGGTTCCCCATTACTAGCTTTCCTATCCCCTCCTGTCTTCTCATCCTTGCCCCTGAGCTGGTGTGCCCATTTAGTCTTGTTTTGTTTTATGGGCCTGTCTAATCTTTGGCTGAAGGGTGAACCTCAGGAGTGACTTCAGTATTGAGTTAAAAGGTGTCTGGAGGCCATACTCCAGGGGTTTCTCCAGTCTCTGTCAGACCAGTAAGTCTAGTCATTTTTTGTGAGTTAGAATTTTGTTCTACATTTATCTCCAGCTCTGTCTGGGACTCTCTATTATGATCCCTGTCAGAGCAGTCAATGGTGGTAGCCAGGCACCATCTGGTTGTACTGGACTCAGTCTGGTGAAGGCTTTGGTAGTTGTGGTCCATAAGTCCTTTGGACTAATCCTTCCCTTGTGTCTTTGGTTTTCTTCACTGAGAAAATATTCTGATAAAAAATTAATGGAATATGAAAGAATGGTTAAAGAATAATAAATCAATGGAAATTATTCTGTCACTGAGAAGCAAATGGTAACAAAATTTTTTTCAGAGCACACTAAAAGTAGTAACTCAAAAAGGAAAAAATAAGGTTCTTTGCTTGTTTGATAATCCAGTTAATGAGGAGAAGCTGATCATGAAATTTAAAGATTTAAATTTCTCACTGATTTGATATATGCACAGTTATTGATTTAATGCCTCTCAAGCTCCAAATTCATCCTTTTTGATTCTCTCTGAAAAGTAGATCTGGGCCCTTTAAATATTTTTCCTTTGCTAGCTAACACTAAAACTTTGTCAGTAGAGGGTGCTGGAAAGACACTGCAAGAAGAAAAGTGTTTTGTTTCTTGTTTCCAGTGAGCTTGGGCAGGCTTCTGCAGCAGGCAAGAGTTTTGCTCACAGCTTTTCTGGCACCAGACTCCTGCAGTATTTTCAGCTTCTCCGGTGCTCGGCTCCTGCAATGCACAGTGGCCAGCAGCACCCAGTGGCCTGCAGCTTCCCCTGGCACCTGACTTGGGTAGTTTCATAAAGGAGTGCCTCCAGTGAGACAGTTCCCTGTGAACAACTTTCCTTAGTATCATATAGGACAGTTTCCAGCAAGTTCCTCTTCTGGGTTATAGCAGCAACTTCTTCACCATTCAGTGAGCCACAGCCATATCCTCCAACAAGTCTGTATCTTAGCTCTTATTGGTGGTAAGGGTCTTCCTTGAGCACTCTATCTCAGTCCTAGGGATAGTTGCTACTGCTTCTATCTGCTATTTCTATATTCTTTTGAGTTCTGTTTACTTCTAACCAAACCCTTGTTACTCCAATACCCTGTTATAATTAATAATTATTTTTTATTAAACTTTCCGCACTCAAATTACCATGTGTTTCTCTCACCTGGTTGGACCTAGACTGAAACAATATAAAATGCTGATTTCTATGAAAATACCATAAAGCTCATTATACACAACTACAATGAGGACTTCAATGACAAGTTGGTTAAAGAGCATGTAAGATTAGTCATTCCTCAAGAACACTTAAATGCCCTGAAAGTGTATATTTCATACATGAGAGAAATTTGATATTTTCCCAGATTTGCAAATAATCCTAAAAATTTACATGATCTTATTAATAAGAGTTGTAAAACTGAAAGAAACTTTTCTAAAACTATAAACAAACAAAAAAACCCATTGGTTAACTATGCTGGGGGAAAGATTGAATTATCTTCAATTCTCTCAATTAGAAATTATTATGAAATTATATAAAGAGGTGATCACAGAGTATACACTCAAAAAAGATAGGAAAGAATAACAGAGGTATGTCAAGTAGTTGATTAACAAAAAATATTATGATTTTTTTTCTGGATTTTGTAATGTTTGTGATATTTATCAATTTTTAATAATTTGTAATGTGTTGTGATTTCTTTTCTCAGTAAATATAGATATTTGCTTTTTTACCCAATGTTTTATTCATAATCGTGTATTGCTTTTCTTAAAGAAGATCCCCCAATTGTTTAAGCATCAGGCCCTGCAAACCTGGATCTGGTTCAGGTAGTTCTCTATTCCCCATCTGTGTATTGAGGAAGTCTCTTTGGATCAGAGAATCTCCACTAGAAGATGTCCACCCCCACTCCCTTGAGAAGTTATGAATAAGGAGCTTTGTACACATGAACGGCACAGGAGAAAAAAGTTGGCCAATAATCTTGATAAATTTTAGTTCTCAAATTCCAAGACCCCGAAGACTTACTCTCTGTGGAAATGTCCTCACCAAATATGAAGGAGGGAAAAAAAAGTTAACCCCCCCAGATATTGGGGCAATTCAGCTCCTGCTCACAATGTTAAACACATGAGGAGTAGGGCTATGTTGGGCTATAAGTGCAATACGGTATCATGCTGGAGCCCACACATCCCCACACACACCACTACCACCACCGAGGGTCAGAACAAAATTTTACAAGTGTCACCGTACAGACTTTTCTGATACTTGGAATCAGTTAATTAAAGAAAAAAAGTCACTAGACTCATAATGAATAATAAAGCATAAGATACAGATACCCTCAGGAAATGTAATCTATTAAATTCACACCAAAGTGTCAAATGACTGCAGTTATACCCTTTCCCCTACAAGTCTTGATTGAGGAAATGAGAGGGAAGAAAAGACTGGAGAGGACTCCAGAGAGAGGGTACCCTCCTTTCCACAGAAAAGGGACAATAAAGACACGTTGGGAGGCCATTTGCTGTAAGCTGTTAAGACGCTCAGCTGCTAACTGAAAAGTCGGAGGTTGGAGTTCCCCCAGACGCACTTTGAAAGACAGGCCTGGTGATCGACTTCTGAATAATCGGCCATTGAAAACCCCATGGAGCACGGTTCTACTCTGATACACATTGGGTCGCCTTGAGTTGGAGGTGACTCGAGGGCAACTGGAAAAAGAAAAAGAGACGTTGGAGGTGAACCATTTCTACTTTCAAGTTCTGCCTGAAACCTGGTTGGAGAAATTGGCTAAAGGACTAGAAAACATTTTTAATAAGAAAAATATGCACAAATGTATTTATTGTGGCTAGAAATAGCTGTAAACATGCAAAGGGAGAAGCAAGCTCATCAGGAAATACTTACTGCCTGCCCTCCAAGGAATATGAGATCAATATTATAATGAGCTTGCCACAAAGCTTCTCTGACTAGAAGACATGACTTTTCCTCTTTCATTTAATTATGCTTCTGGTAACATTTCAGGTGATCTCATTATTCTTTATTCCTTATTTCTATTCATAGGGAGGTAAATTTGGCTGCATTTTCTTTTTGGGAATGCAGTGGTTTAATTTTTGTAGTTTTTGGGGAAAAGTACATATTGTAACACTTGTTCCTTTTATATTCGACAAATGTGTTTATATGGACAATCAGTTTTCATGGGGAAAATATCTAATGCTGAGATACTGAATGAATATCTTTCATTTGTATGATTATAGAAAGGTTCCAAGTTATGACATGTGTATCTTCTACTGCAACTGTACCTTTGGAGAGGAAGTTGTACACAAGTGATAAAGACACAAGGGCTGGAACTTCAATAATAAAGTTTTGTCTGACTGTGAGCATCATTTTACAGCTAAAAGCATTGCAGTAACCATCTAGTTTAAGTTTAAGGGAATTGAGGCCCATAAAAGTTAAAATATTTGATCTTGGTAGCAAAGCGGAGACTAAAACTTAGATTAATTGATTTCCTAGCCCAGGGATCTTGGCACCACACCAAGTTACTTCCTGTATTTGCCACGTTGTTTAAATAAGAATGGTAGTGAGTTAGTACACACAATTCATAATATTTGAGCAAACCAAAAAATAAAAAAAACAGTTGCTGTTGAGTCAATTCCAACTCATAGCAGCTCTATAGGACAGAGTAGAACTGCCCCACAGGGTTTCCAAGGCTGTAATCTTTACGGAAGCTGACTGCCACAACTTTCTCCCTCAGATGGGCTGGAGGGTTTGAACTGCCAACATTTCAGTTAGCTGTCGATCGCTTTAACCACTGCGCAGCCAGGTCACGACCCAATTATTTTCTGCTTTGAATTTTTTGTTGATACTACGTTTTTTCATTAATGGAATGCATCCTGAATCGTTGAGTATGTCTGAATTTTTTACAGGTATTACGGGTAATACGTGGGGCACATATGTCTCTCTGGACTCTGGGGGTAGGATTTTTGGATGAGGCAAGAAAATAATTGTGTTATCTTAGTAATTTTATTTTATTTAGTAGAAGTTTTCAAACCATGGGGTGACACACTAAGGTACCTTGCAATTGCTGCACATAATTGTGGTTCGAGTCTCCATCTTCTTAGTGCTGCATTCTCTGCATCACCTGCTAGAGCTATGGTGCCTGAAAATGAGGTATTCAACTTCCAAATAACACACTGGAACCCGGAAATATACTTACAAGGCTTATCTCGCTATACGAAAGCTAAAAGAGACAAAAGTTTTCCACACACCTCATACTCTTGCCATCAAGTAAATTTTGACTCAATACCCTATAAAAACAGTAATTTGTTGTGAACACTCGTTTCTTTGGTTTCAAACAGCTACACAGGTTCCTGCTTGCCAGCAGCGTGTATTGTCATCGGAAAAGCATTTCCCAAAAAACCCCAAAGGTGGAAAATGTATGTGGGTGCTATATGTCCCATTGGTCAGAAACACATAAACGAACGTTATGTATTGATTGGTTAACAAAAATATTCTGACCAGTGGCTCACAGGTACCTAACCCTGTGTTTTCCCTGAAAGCAATGATTCAGTGTTTATTAATTTAGTGTTTGTAGTGACTTTATAGAGCATAAAACCAAAAACTAAACACATTGCTGCTGAGTCAGTCTGACTCCTAGTGACCCTATAGAACAGAATAGAACTGCCTTATAGGGTTTCTAAGGCTGTAATCTTTACAGAATCAGATTTCCACATCTATCTTCCATAAAGAGGCAGGTGGGCTCGAACCACTGACATGATGAATTGACCAATGGAGCACTTAACCTTGTGCCACTGGGGCTCCTTTTATAGAGCAAAAGTACCATAAATAATGAGAATTGACTGTATTCACTTAATCACAACAGTGACCTGTGAAGTAGATGTTGTTATTCTTGTTGTTCTTAGGTGCCATCGAGTTGGTTCCGAATCACAGTGACCCTATGTACAACAGAACGAAACACCGGCCAGTCCTGCGCCATCCTCACAATCGTTGTTATGCTTGAGCCCATTGTTGCAGCCACCATGTCAATCCATCTAATTGAGGGTCCTATTCTTTTTCGCTGACCCTCTACTTTACCAAGAATGATGTACTTCTCCAGGGATTGGTCCGTCCTGATAACATAATCAAAGTACATGAGATGAAGTCTTGCCATCCTTCCTTCTAAGAAGCATTGTGGTTGTACTTCTTCCAAGATAGATTTGTTGGTTCTTTTGGCAGTCCATGGAATATTCGATATTCTTTGCCAATACTATAATTCAAAGGCGTCAGTTCTTCTTTGGTCTTTGTTATTCACTGCCCATCTTTCACACGCATATGAGGCTATTGAAAACACCATGGCTTGGGTCAGGCCCATCTTAGTCCTCAAAGTGACATCTTTGCTTTTGAACACTTTAAAGAGGTCTTTTGCAGCAAATTTGCCCAGTGCAACGCGTCTTTTGATTTCTTGACTGCTGCTTCCGTGGGTGTTGATTGTGAATCCAAATAAAATTACATCCTTGACAACGTCAATCTTTTCTTCATTTATCATGATGTTGCTTATTGGTTCAGCTATGAGGATTTTTGTTTTCTTTATGTTGAGGTATAATCCATGCTGAAGTCTTTGATCTTCATCAGTAAGTGCTTCAGGTCCTTTTCACTTTCAGCAAGCAAGTTATTAATGATTCTTCCTCCAATCCTGATACCCTGTTTGTCTTCATATAGTCCAACTTCTCCGATTATTTGTTCAGCATACAGATTGAATTGGTATGGTGAAAGGATACAACCATGACACACACCTTTCCTGACTTTAAACCACGAAGTATCCCCTTGTTCTGTTCAAATGACTGCCACTTGATCTACGTACAGGTTCCTCATGAGCAAAATTAAGTATTCTGGAATATATTATCCATAATTTGTTATGATCCACACAGTCAAATGCCTTTGCATAGTCAATAAAGCACAGATAAACATCTTTCTGGTATTCCCTGCTTTCAGCCAGGATCCATCTGACATCAGCAATGATATCACTTGTTGCACATCCTCTTCTGAACCAAGCTTGAATTTCTGGCGATTTCCTGTTGATGTATTGCTGCAACCGCTTTTGAACGGCCTTCAGCAAAATTTTAATTGCGTGTGATATTAATGATATTGTTTGATACTTTCCACATTCAGTTGGATCACTTTTCTTTGGAATAGGCATAAATATGGATCTCTTCTAGTTGGTTGGCCAGGTAGCTGTCTTCCAAATTTCTTGGCATAGATGAATGAGCACCTCCAGCGCTGCATCTGTTCATTGAAACATCTCAATTGGAATTTCCACTAATTCCTAGAGCCTTGTTTTTTGCCAATGTCTTCAGTGCAGCTTGGACTTCTTCGTTCAGTGCCATCGGTTCCTGGTCATATGCTACCTCCTGAAATGACTGAACGTCAGCCAATTCTTTTTGGTACAGTGACTCTGTATATTCCTTCCATCTTTTTTTGATGCTTTCTGCATCATTCTGTAGTTTGCCCATAGAATCTTTCACTATTGCAACTTGAGCTTTAATTTTTTCTTCAGTTCTTTCAGGCTGAGAAATGCCGAACATGTTCTTCCCTTTTGGTTTTCTAACTTCAGGTCTTTGCTCATGTCATTATAATACTTAGTCTTCTCGAACTGCCCTTTGAAATTTTCCTTCAGCTTTTTTACTTCATCATTTCTTCCATTTTGCTTTAGCTACTTGATGTTCAAGAACAAATTTCAGAGTCTCTTCTGACATCTATTTTGGTCTTTTTTTTTTTTCATTTCTTTTCTGTCTTTTTAATGACCTTTTGCTTTCTTCATATATGATGTACTTGATGTCATCCCACAACTCATTTAATCTTCGGTCATTGGTGTTCAATGTGTTAAATCTATTTTTGAGATGGTATCTAAATTACAGTGGGATATACTCAACGTAGTACATCGACTCTCGTGGACTTATTTTAATTTTCTTCAGCTTCAGCTTGAACTTGCTTATGAGCAACTGATGGTCTACTCTGCAGTCAGCCCCTGGTCTTGTTCTGACTGATGATATTGAGCTTCTTCATCGTCTCTTTCCACAGATGTAGTGGATTTGATTCCTGTGCATTCCATCCATCGAGATCCAGGTGTACAGTCCCCGTTTATGTTGTTGAAAAAAAGTATTTGTAATGAAGAAGTCGTAGGTCTTGCAAAATTCCATCATGCAATCTCCAGCATCATTTCTATCACCAAGGCCATATTTTCTGACTACTGATCCTTCTTCTTTGTTTCCAACCTTTCATACTCCAATCACCAGTAATTATCAATGCATCTTGATTGCATGTTTGATTAATTTCAGACTGCAGAAGTTGGTAAAAATCTTCAATTTTTTCATCTTTGGCATTAGCGGTTGTTGTGTGAATTTAAATAATAGTCGTATTAACTGGCCTTCCTTATATGTGTATGGATATTATCCTATCACTGACAGCGTTGTATTTCAGGTTAGATCTTGAATGGTCCTTTTTGATGATAAATGCAACACCATACCCCTTCAAGCTGTCATTCTCAGCATAGTAGACCATATGATTGTCTGATTCAAAATGACTAATACTAGTCCATTTCAACTCAGCAATGCCTAGGATGTAGTTATTTTTGCATTCCATTTCATTTTTGACGATTTCCAATTTTCCTAGATTTGTACTTCGTACATTCACATTCCAATTATTAATGGGTGTTTGCAGCTGTTTCTTTTCATTTTGAATTGTGCCATACCAGCAAATGACAGTCCCAAAAGCTTGACTCCATCTATGTCATTAAGGTCAACTCTACTTCAAGGAGACAGCTCTTCCTCAGTCATCTTTTGAGTGCCTTCCAACCTGAGGGGCTCATCTTTGGGCACTATCTCTTCCTTGTAGTCCTATGGATATTATCCTATCATTGACAGCGTTGCACTTCAGGAAAGATTTTGAAATGTTCTTTTTGACGATGAATGCAACACCATTCCTCTTCAGTTTGTCATTGCCGGCATAGTATACCATATGATCGTCTGATTCAGCATGGCCAATACCACTCTATTTCAGATCACTAATGCCTAGAACTCTGATGTTTATGCATTCCATTTCATTTTTGAGGACTTCCAATTTTCCTAGATTCATACTTTGTACATTCCACGTTCCGATTATTAATGGATGTTTGCCGCTGTTTCTTCTCATTTCGAGTCATGCCGCATCAGCAAATTAAGGTCCTGAAAGGTTGACTCGATCCACGTTGTGAAGGTTGACTCTATCTTGAGGAGGTAGCTCTTCCCTAGTCATCTTCTGAGTGAACCTTCCAACCTGAGGGACTCATCTTCCGGCACTATATCAGACAATGTTCCTTTATTCATAAGGTTTTCACTGGCCAGTTTTATCAGAAGTAGACCACCAGGTCCTTCTTCCTAGTCTGTCTTAGTCTGGAAGCTCAGCGGAAACCTATCCACCATGGGTGACCCTGCTGGTATTTGAAATACCAGTGGCATAGCTTCCAGCATCACAGCAACATGCCAGTCACCACAGTATGACAAACTGACAGATGTGTAGGGATGAAGTAGATACCATTTTTTAAAACAGTTTAAAAAGGAAGTAAAATTTTTTGACATAAATTTATAATCATACTTCCTTAAAATGGCAATTTGAGAGATAAATAAACCCAGGTATGAAGTAGATACCATTCCCATTTTACCAGTGAGAAAAATAAAGTTGAACCTGGGTTTGTCTCTCAAATCTGCCAGTTTAAGGAAGTATGGCTATAAATTAATGTTAAAACAAATTGTACTTCCTTTTTAAACTATTAAAAAAATTACTGTTTATTACTTTTTACTAAAACTCAAATAAGTGGTCAATCCAATTTTTTCTTAAAACCCCAGCTATCTTTGCATTTTCACATTGTAAATATGGAAGAATACTGACCGTGTTTTGATTCATAGCATCATTTCATTTGGACATATTCTTCAAAAAAGTAAGTTAGATCAGTCACCATTCTGCTCAAAAGTTTCCATGGCTTCCCATCTCGCTAGGAATAGAAGTCAAGGTTCTTACTGTAGCTTATAAGACCTTCACAATCCATCCCTTCATCAGTTCTCTCAGGCCACACTGGCCTGAGTACCTTTGCATTTGCTGGAATGTTCTTATCTCACATATACCCATGACCGAACTCTCACTTCATTAAGACTTTTGCCCAACTGCCATCTCAACAGAGACGTTTTCCCAGACCACCCTATCTAAAACAGAAATATTCCCATGGTATTTTATCTTCATGACCTACCATATTTGTCTACATAGAAGTAAATTATCACCATATGTTCTGTAGACATACTATAGATATTTATTTACTTAGTTGCTTTTTTCTGTCTTCTCCACTAGAATGTAAACCCCATGAGGACACTCATCAAACGTTTACTGAGTGAATGACCAATGATGAAAGGTAAAGAGTGTATTGCTTGGCATCTTTTATGCCTTTTGGTGATTCTCATCAACTACTTACTGTCCCTATAAGATGTCTGAGTAGTGGTGCTAGGCAGGCTGGCACCACTATAAGTCTTTCAAAGGGCTGCTCAAGAAGACGAAGTAAAGTATTATAATGAAATGTTCAAAGACCTAACGTTAGAAAACCAAAAGGGAGGAACACGCTTGGCATTTCTCAAGCCAAAAGAACTGAAGACAAAATTCAAGCCTTGAGTTGCAATATTAAAGGATTCTATGGGCAAAATATTGAATGACGCAGGAAGCTTCAAAAGATGATGGAAGGATACACAGAGTCACTGTACCAAAAAGAATTGGTCAACTTTCAACCATTTCAGGGGGTAGCACATGATCAAGAACCAATGGAATTTAAGGAAGAAGTCCAAGCTGCACTGAATGCATTGGTAAAAAACAAGGCTCTAGGAATTGACGGAATACCAATTAAGATGTTTCAACAAACAGATGCGATGCTGGAGGTGCTCAGTCATCTATGCCAAGAAATTTGGAAGACAGCTTCCTTGCCAACCAACTGGAAGAGATCCGTATTTGTGCTCATTCCAAAGAAAGGTGATCCAACAGTGCAGAAATTATCCATATCCTTAATATCACACGCAAGTAAAATTTTGCTGAACATACTACAATACAATAGCAATACATCCACAGGGAACTGTCAGAAATTCCAGCTGGATTCAGAAGAAGACATGGAATGAAGGATGTCGTTACTGATGTGTGATGGATCTTGGCTGAGAGCAGAGACTATCAGAAGGATGTTTACCTGTGTTTTATTGACTATGCAAAGGCCTTTGACTGTGTGGATCATAACAAATTATGGATAACACTGTGAAGAATGAGAATTCTAGAATACTTAATTGTGCTCATGAAGAAGCTGTACATAGACCAAGAGGCAGTCATTTGAACAAAGCAAGGGGAAAGTTTAAAGTCAGTAAAAGTGTGTGTCAGGGTTGTATCTTTTCACCGTACTTATTCAATCTGTATGCTGAGTAAATAATCTGAGAAGCTAGACTATATGAAGAAGAACGGGGCATCAGTATTGGAGGGAGACTCACTAACGACTGTCTTAGTTATCTAGTGCTGCTACAACAGAAATACCACAAGTAGATGGTTTTAACGAAGAGAAGTTTATTTCCTCACAGTCAAAGTAGGCGAAAAGTCCAAATTCAGGGCGTCAGCTCTAGGGGAAGGCTTTTTCTCTCTGTCGACCTTCTTCTCTTCAGTGTTCCCCCGGACTAGGAGCTTCTCTGCGCAGGGACCCCGGTCCAAACGACGCACTCTGCTCCCGGCACTGCTTTCTTGATGGTATGAGGTTGGTACCCAATTCTCTGCTTGCTTCCCTTTCATCTCTTACAAGAAATAAAACGTGGTGCAGGCCACACCCCAGGGAAACTCCCTTTACATTGGATCAGGGATGTGACCTGAGTAAGGGTGGTGTTACAATTCCACTCTAATCCTCTTTAACATAAAATTACAATCACAAAATGGAGGACAACCACACAATTCTGGGAATCATGGCCTAGCCAAATTGTTACACACATTTTTGGGGGGACACAGTTCAGTCCATGACTACAACCTACGGTATGCAGATGACACAACCTTGCTTGCTGAAAGTGAAGATGACTTGAAGCTCTTATTGATGAAGATCAAAGACTACATCCTCCAGTATGGATTATACCTTAACATCAAGAAAAACAAAACCCTCATTACCTGACCAATAAGCAACATCATGATAAACAGAGAAAATACTGAAGTGGTCAAGAAATTCATTTTACTTGGACCCATAATCAACGCCCATGGAAGCAGTAGTCAAGAAATAAAATGACATACTGCGTTGGGCAAATCTGCTGCAAAAGACCTCTTTTAAGTGTTCAAAAACAAAGATGTCACTTTCAGGACTAAGGAGTGCCTGACCCAAGCCATGGTGTTTTCAATTGCCTCGTATGCGTGAGAAGCCTGGACAATGAATAAGGAAGATGGAAGAAGAATTGACGCCTTTGAATTGTGGTGTTGGTGAAGAATATTAAATACACCATGGACTGTCAGAAGAATGAACAAGGATATCTTGGAAGAAGTACAGCCAGAGTGCTCCTGGGAAGTGAGGATAGCAAGACTTTGTCTCACATACTTTGGACATGATATTCGGAAGGACCAGTCCCTGGAGAAGCATATCAGGCTTGGTAAGAGACGGTCATCGGAAAAGAGGAAGTCCCTCGATGAGATGGATTCACACAGTGGCTGCAACAGTGGGCTCAAACATAGCAACGGTTATGAGGATGGCGCTGGACCGGGCATTGTTTCCTTCTGTTGTATATAGGGTCGCTATGAGTTGGAATGGACTCAATGGCACCTAACAACAACAATTTTAAGAAAAACAAAACCCATTGGCATTGAGTTGATTCTGACTCATAGTGACCCTATAGGACAGAGTAGAATTGCCCCATAGGGTTTCTAAGGCTGTAATCTTTACCAAAGCAAACTGCCACATCTTTGTCCTGTGGAATGGTTGGTGGGTTTGAACCACTGGCCTTTTGGTTAGCAGCCTAGTGCCTAACCACTGCACCACCAGGGCTCCTTAAGTCTCTAATACATAAACGGAATTAAGCCCCTTACTAGGAGTGGGAGTTTGGGCGCACCTACAGGGATGTTATTTATTCTTTATTTTATTTATTTTGTTGTTGTTGTTGAGAATATACACACCAAAACATATACCAATTCAACGGTTTCTACATGTACAGTTCAGTGACATTGACTACATTCTTCAAGTTGTGCAACCATTCTCACCCCCCTTTTTCTGAGTTGTTCCTCCCCCACTAACATAAACTCTGTGCCCCCTAAGGTTCCTACCTAATCTTTTGAGTTGCCTTTGTCAGTTTGATCCCATATAGACAGTTCTTTAAGAGCACAATACTCAAGGCAGGCATTTTTTACTAGTTAAGCTAAACTGCCATTTGGTTTTAAGAAGACTTACTTCAAGGGACATTTTTGGTTTAAGATTTAAAGATTTTCTCAAGATAATAGTTTCAGGGGTTCATCAGCCTCCATGGCTTCGAAAGTCTGGAGTCCATAAAGATGTTATTTATTCTTATAGAAAGTAGTCAAAGAAACTGAAGGATAGCAACAACTTAATAAATAACAAAAGAATTTTAATGACTCAGCTATAGCTCATCAATCTTCTGACTTTTCTCACAAGCATTGCCAAAAAATGCATAATCCAAACATTTAGAATAGAGAGTTTGGGGCTAGAAACAGCATCTGTGTTTAGGATTAGTCACTATAAAGAATTCACACTGATATTCACGTGATCATGAAATGTAGAAATACCTTTGTTAGTTACCAGAATATTTTTTGTTAATCATGTTTGCTGGGGTCAGATTTTAGACAAGTACTAAAAAATATGTTGTAGAAACCAATATAATTCTTCTGTAGGTTTTTCTATGAAAAATGAACTATAAGCAGCAGACAGGGAGGATGAACTAACATATTTTATAATGTAGAAGAAAGAACATTCAGAAATTCTAATTCTGGTCATTTTTTAATATAAGGAAAAACATGAGCCTCTGCGCAAATGAAGTGGAAATCCAGCAAGCATTTCTTCTTCATCTCATACACATTATTCAGAAATGTCATCATTGCAGTATATTTGAATTTGAATTACTTTCAGTGTTTGATGTCTCATTGAAAAATAATAAAAATACAGTCTCAATAGATTGCTTTAATTATCCTGAGGAAAATATCTAAAATTTTTGATTATTTTAAAAATATTTATGCAAGTTGAACTAAGATTACCAACTTTATATTTTAAGGGTTAGTATTTTATTTATGTTTAGCTTTCCCAATAAAACAAACTATAATATTTATTCAACTAGAGTTCAAAAAGTAAATAATAAGCATATTAACAAATAAGATATATATTTTAGATACATTATATATACATATGTATATATATATATGATGACACATATATATAAGTGTTTGGCATCTAAGAGAGTTTCAACATTGCATAAACTTTGAATTTGACAATAAAGTATTACTAAAAAATTATAAAGAGCTTTAGTGCTGCAGTGGTTAAGCACTTGGTTGCTAACCGAAAGGTTGGCAGTTCGAACCCACGAGTCACTCCATGGAAGAAAGATGTGACAATCTGCTTCCCTAAAGATTACAGCCTTGGAAGCCCTATGGAGCAGTTCTACTCTGTCCTATATGGTCACTATGAGTCAGGATCACCTGGTTGGCAATGAATCGGGCTTAATAAAATTATGATTATAATACCAGAATATAGTGAATGAATGACACTGACTTAGACTGGGTTCTCTAGAGAAGCAAAACCAGTAAAGCATATAAACATATATAGAGAGAGAAAGACTTATATCAAGGAAATGGCTCAAGTGGTTGTAGAGGCTGGAATGTCCCAAGTCCGTGGGTCAGGAAAGAGGCCTCTCCTGATTCACGTAGCCGCAGGGGCTGGTGAACCCAAGATTGGCAGGCTGGAGAGCAGGGCTGTTGCTCACGGGCTGCAAAGATCAACAAATCCCAAGACTGGCAGGCAAGACCACAGGTAAGCTGCTAGCTCAAGTCCCAGAGGTCAGACAAACAGGAGCCAACTGCAGGATCCAGAGCCAGCAAAAGCCCTCAAGCCCTGCCTGAACATCTGCCCACACTGGATGCAGGCCACACACCCAAGGAAACTCCCTTTCAACTGATTGGCTATTCACAGCAGATCCCATCATGGGGGTGATCATGTATCAAATCTCAACAGAAAAGTGATCACAACATTACATGACTACCAAAACACTGAGAATCATGGCCCAGCCAAGCTGACATACAATCTTAACCATCACAGATACACTTCCAAAAGTGATTTCATTTGAATATTTTAATGGCTTGAAAAATATTAATGTCATAATATTGTGATCCATTGTTTCAGAAATTACAAGCACCACATGTTAAGACACACACACCACACACATTTTTACCCACTTTGGAGTCCTTGCTGTACATATCATCAAAAATGTGTAGTAGACTAATAGTGAAAGAGGTGGTTTATTTAACCTATGTATAGTAAAGGACTTTTAGAATGCAGGGAAATTGTTATTGCTTTGTTGACATTACACTGACCTTTACAACCTGCCATAATCTTATTCAGATCCCTTTTCCATGGCATGCTTTCGTGCTATGGGTTGTCAACTTTAAAGCTGTTTGGGTACCCTTTTCCCCAATTACTCTGTTTCCTGAAAGCTCACCAGTAACTTGCCTTTTGGTTAATCCAGTGACCTTTACATGGTCCTTCTCAGCCTTTCTGTAGAATTTGACACTGTCCACCACCCCCTACTTTCTCAAAACTCATCCCTCAGGACCACAGACTCCATTAGGACTTTCTCTCTGATCATCTCCCTGTTTCTCTTGTGTGTTGACTTCATTCTCTCCTGTTTCACAGGCAGTCTCCACATAAAAGGAATCATGGTTGCAGGCAGTTTGGACTTGTCCATGTCTAAACTCCTATCTCCAAGTTCCAGGTTAAAAAAAAATTCTGGATCTTTTGCCCTCCTTTAAACTGGTTATTTAATGCACTGCTGAAGGATTCTATGGGGAAAATATTAAACGAAGCAGGAAGCATCGAAAGAAGATGGAAGGAATACAGAGTCACCGTACCAAAAAGAATTGGTCAATGTTCAACCATTTTAGGAGTTAGCATATGATCAGAAACTGATGATACTGAAGGAAGAAGTCCATGCTACACTGAAGGTATTGGTGAAAAACAAGGCTCCAGGAATTGGCAGTATACCAATTGAGATGTTTCAACAAAAGGATACAGCACTGGAAGTGCTCACTCATCTATGCCAAGAAATTTGGAAGACAGCTAGCTGGCAACTGACTGGAAGAGATCCATATTCATGCCTATTCCCAAGAAAGGTGATCCAACTGAATGTGGAAATTATTAAACAATATCATTAATATCACATGCAAGTAAAATTTTGCTGAAGATCATTCAAAAGCAGCTGCAGCAGTATATCCCCAGGGAACTGCCAAAAATTCAAGCCAGATTCAGAAGAGGACACAGAACAAGGGATATCATTGCGGATGTCAGATAGATCTTAGCTGAAAGCAGAGAATACCAGAAAGATGTTTACCTGTGTTTTATTGACTATGCAAAGTTTTGTTTATTAGCCCAAGAAAGTGTAGTCTGTGCTGTAGACAAGATATACACAGAATTAGACAGAAAGCTACTTGATTACACATTGTCACACCCTTACAAACACCAGATCTATTCAGTTGGTTACCATCAGGAATAAGTACATGGGCTAGATCACTACTGCAAGGGATAGTAATATTCTTAGTCTACATCCTGATAGTATTAGGCATAATAAAATTTATCCACTATTGTCTTACACACTTAAAAGGCAAAAGAAGGCCTCAGGCTAAAATGTTGATGTACACTGAGTCTGCTCACTCCAGCAATGCCATTGATGGGAACATCACTCTTACTTAATAACCTGGTGAAGAACCAGATGGTATCCAGTGGAAAACCAGCACCGTGAGTTTAAAGAGCCTGCCATGGCCGCCATCTAGGAGCTCGACCAAGTCCAGGTATTGATCATTGATGTGTTATCTCCAATCTCCGATCAAAAGGAGGGACTGATTTAGGAAGTAATATTGGAGTTACTATTCCCTCTCCTTGAGCATACAGAATGTGACCCAGCTGGAGCTGGGCTCACAAGGACTCACAAGGACTCACAAGGACACATCAACTGGGCCCTGAGGTACAAAGACAATAGCTAAGATAATCTTAGAAAATCCTATCTTTTAGGGAAACTTTCACCTAAAGCCAATCAAACACAACACAAAAGACTTTCCACTCTAATCTTTTTCTATTAGCATTTAATGAATAGGAATTTGCTGGACCAATGAAGTCCCTCCTGACTTTTGTTACTGAAACCCATACCAATGATTGTTAAGAAAGATGATTTAAAATCTAAGGTTACAATTTCTAGCCAATCAGTGAAAAGGTGACAGTTTCACTGATTCTACCCATTTTGTGATGTTGATATATACCGATGATTCCGTAACCTTCTTTGGACTCGGGCAGACATGGCTGTGGCAGCATGCTTGTCTATTTTCCCATTCTTGCCTATTCTGTAATATTCTTTGGACTCGGGCAGACGTGGTTGTGGCAGCATGCTTGTCTGTTTTCCCATTCTTGCCTATTCTGTAATATTCTTTGGACTCGGGCAGACAGGACTGTGGCAGCATGCTTGTCCATTTTCCCACTTTTGTCCTTTTGAATATATGCCAAATAAAACTTTCTTTCTTACAACAACAGCAAAAAAGACCTCTTTAAAGTGTTGAAAAGCAAAGACATCACCTTGAAGACTAAGGTGTGCCTGACCCAAGCCATGGTATTTTCAATCACCTCATACGCATGTGAAAGCTGGACAATGAATAAGGAAGACTGAAGAAGAAATTACTCCTTTTAGCTGTGGAGTAGGAGAAGAATATACCATGGGCTGCCAAAAGAACGAACAAATCTGTCTTGGAGGAAGTATGACCAGAATGTTCCCTAGAAGCAAGGACGACGAGACTACGTCTCACATACTTTGGACAGGTTATCAGGAAGGATCAGTCCCTGGAGAAGGACATCATGCTTGGTAAAGTAGAGGGTTGTGAAAAAGAATAAGACCTTCAATGAGATGGATTGACACAGTGGCTGCAACAATGGGCTTAAGAATAACAACGATTGTGAGGATAGTGCAGGACTGGGCAGTGTTTCGTTCTGTTGTACATAGGGTCTCTATGAGTCAGAACTGACTTGATGGCACCTAACAACAAGAAACTGGTTATGGAGTCCCTGGCTGGTACAAAAAGTTAGCGTGTTTAACTGAAAGGTTGAAGGGAGGTTTAAGGTCTGGACATCTGCTTACAAAAAAATCAGCCATTGAAATTCCTATGGAGCACAGTTGTACTCTGACACACATGGGGTCACCATGAGTAGGAGCTGACTCCACAGCAACTGGTGGAACTGGTCACTGTGGCCAGGAGGTTGGGATACTGTGATTGGTCCAAATAGGGTAACATGCCAACCCCTAAGGCTGGGACATAGGATTTATTGTCAGAAAAATGGAGGGAATATGTTGTGACCACTGGGGGAACTGTGATCCAGGGAGACACACCAAGCTGTTTCTACTACAATGACCAAAATAACAGGACTACACCTTCTAGAATAATACTATGCTTTCCCATTATGGAACAGTGGCTAACTACACATGTTCTGGAGTCACAGCTGGGTTTAAATACCAGCTTTGCCACTTATTTGCTGAGTGGATTTGGGCAAGTTACTTAGCCTTTTTATGACTAGTTCCTTCTATTAAATTAGAATAATAATAATAATACCTACCTTTATGGTTGTTTTGATGCTTAAAGGAGGTATAACAAAGTTCTTAGAAAAGTGTCTCGCTTATAGTAAGCCCTTGATAAATATTAGCTATTATTTCTCCATATAGTTATCCTTTATGGTTTGTTTGTTAATTATTTGTAATTATCAATGGATTCCTTTACCATAAAATTCCTTCATACTGAGTTTTCTATATAGGACAACCAGAGACATTACTAAGTTATTTGCATGATTTGATAAGCCTGAAATTTTGGATCAGGCAGCTTTTTTAAGATAAAAATTCTTCTGGAGATGGTACCCTATAATCAGAGATATGTCAAGAGGGCATCAGTTTTAGACATCATTCTTTCAGGTTTGCACAATAGTGCAAACCTGTTATCAACAGTGAGAAAAAGCCTTTAGCACTGCCTATGTGGTCAGAAAGTTTTCTCTTCACTGTAACATCCTACATAGATCTCCAAGTTTCTTCATGCTGGGGAGTCTTATGCCATGAATACTTCAGCAGTGGGTACCCTTATAAGTGAAGTGGCCTGTAGACATGGGCTGATTGTAGGCTGACTGGGAACTCAAGTTTAGTCTCTTGGGTCAGTGCAGCATAGTTCGAGAGGATGATATTGACTATCTGTTGTCTCATTTTCTTCTTTTACTCAGCCATCTAATGTTCCAAAATTATTTTTGACGTTTTCATCATCATTAGTCTACTCCCAGAAATCATTTTTTAAACAAAGTCCTATACCCTAGAATCTAGAAAGCAGGATTAACATGGAATGTCATATTACAGTAGAAACTGTGAACTAAAAGCCCTTATTTTAGAATGTCTCGGATAATCTATCAGTATTGGCATCAGCAACGTCCATTGTTTTGATTAATTTGGGAAGGGCTGAGTTTTGCAATGTCCTGCCTCCTGAGCGTGAATTCAGCAATTTGACTGGTTACAGTAAGTGAATGTGGATGATGCTCAAAGGACTTCATCCCCATAGAGTTGCAAAGCCCTGGTGGTACAGGTGTGCCCTGTACAAGCAGGGTGAAGTGGAGGCAAAAGTCAAGCGTGTGCTCTGTTCGCCAAGCCCTATTCCCTGGAAAGGGCTATAGTGGCCACGAGGAAGGGGTGCCAAAGCCTCTCCATAGTCCTGTATTAAACTTCAGTTTAGTACCAGCATGAGTCTTGTAGCCATGAGTAGCTTGTTCAAGGACCAGACCAACATAGTGAAAAACACAAGACATCAAAGGAACAAAGAAACACACTGAATCACAATATGCATTGCCTGGCAAACATAACAAAAAAAATATGTTTCTTTTTATATTCATTCTTCATTGGTTCAAAGTAGACACTGAAAAGTTCCTACTGGGCAGAAACCATATTTTCACATAATGATGGTGAAAAAATCTTTCAGTCGAAATCAGGTCTTAATATTTATTATAGAAATCATACAGAAAAGAAATATTATAAATGTAACGAGTGTGGGAAACCTTCAATTCTAGCTTATACTTTACATGACGCAGAGAATTCATGCCGGAAGGAAGACAGAAGGAATGCTCTAGATGTAGTAAATCCTTCAGCTGCTGGTTGAATATCTTTTGTCATCAGAGAACTCACACCCAATTAAATATGTGAATATGCAATAAATATGGTAACATGAGGATATAGTGGATCCCCATTTGGATTCAAAACCCTTCAGTAGATTTTTAGTTTCTCAAGAGCAAGACCCATCTTTTGTAATTGCATTTCGATTTACCCAGAAAAATGCCACTCAGCAATGGTTATTGGTTGAAGATGTCTGAGAAGCCTCTTGCCACTCTGAGATTTTTGTTTTTGCTAAATATCCTTTGCCCAAGGCACAATTCCATGCCTTTACTTAATGTTGTTTTCTATGCCTGGAAGTCTTTCCTCATTTCTTCAACTTAAAATCTTCAGTATCTCTTCTATTGTCCAGCTGTCTTTAACTTTTCCAAGATGAGTTAGTCACTCTTTTTGGTCATACTTCCACACTTTATTCATAAATATACTTTAGCCATTGTAATGACTTGTTTGCGACTCAGTCATGAATTTTAATTGTTGCTTAGTTGAGACAGAGCCCCCCACAGTGCTGTATTAAAAATCCTGTTTTCTTTGCTTGGCTTTCTCCCCACTAGCCTTGCATTTGAATCCTTCTTTTGCTTGGAAGTTATATGTAAACCCCATTGCGCCTGCATAGTATGATTAAGAACATTGCTGATGTAACTTGTATGAACTCCCTGCTTGTAAACCCCTTAAAAGTAACTTGCCTGACATGTGCAGTAACTGTTAAATGAGAAACTATTTTGTTCTGTAAGCCTTCATCTTAAGTGAGAATAACACCACAATTGGAAGAGCGTAGTCAATGTCACTGAACTGTACATGTAGGAATTTTTGAAATGGTGTATCTTCGGCCGTGTGCATTTTCACCAAAAAAAAAAAAAAAAAAAAGAGGTTGAGAAGTTAGAGGGTTGATATGTTGCGGGGTTGTTAACCAATGTCATAAAACAACATGTGTACTACTGTTTCATGAGAAACTGTTTGTTCTGTAAGCCTTTGCCTGAAGTACAATTGAAAAAAAAAAGAAAAAAGTAACTTGCCTGCCTGCTCTTAGGGAGCAGTCTTGGCGGCAGCAGCTCCGACTGACTCCTTTTCCTTGTACAATGAAATAAAGGTGCCTTTCCTGTTCTCTCACATGTCTCTCATTTATTGGCCAATACAAGTCAGGCTGAGCAAGAACCTGAGGTTTCCACCCAGTAACGTTGTTGTTGAATGAATGGATGTTTTGGCAGTGCAAAGAGAAACGTTTTATGTAGTTTGATGCTTTCAGAAACATTCGTAGCTAAAATAAAAAAGAGAAGAGTTTAAATCAATATTTTTATTGTGCTCATATTATCTCTTTCGTTACCATTGGGTTAAGAGTTTACCAGCCACTTTTTACACCTCTGGACCTCAGAGGTAAGGTATTATTCTGGTTCTAATGCATTTAGCATCAAGGTGGGTCCCTTTTGAAATGTGTAAATCTCAGCTGACAGAGTTGGAGCCTCATTGTTGTGTAGGTTGAGGTGATGCTTCCTGGATGTGTTAGTTTTGCAAACCCTTTTTTCTCCTTTATTTCTGTGAAATAAGGCTTGCAAGCACAATCATGGCTTTCTTGTGTGATAGTTAGAGAGCCTTGATGAGTTTGCTTTGGTTTTTCTGTGTCGTATTTGGAAAACCAGAGGTTCCTCAGGTAACCTAATGGAAAGACACCAGCAATAAATTATTTATATAGCTCTCATTGGTATTATGTCATACCACAGAATGGTGGTGCCACAGTGCCACTCACCTCATTGGTGGCTTGTATTACCAGATCATATTTCTCAAAATCCATATTACCTACCAAAACTGTAAACACACTCAATTACTAAGTGTCTTAGTTATCTAGTGCTACTATAATAAAAACACTACAAGTGGATGGCTTTAACAGAGATTTATTCTCTCACATTTTAGGAGGCTAGAAGTCCAAATTCAGGTTGCCAGCTCCAGGGGAAGGCTTTCTCTCTCTGTTGGCTCCAGAGGAAAGTCTTTATCATCAATATTCCCCTGGTCTATGAGCGTCTCAGCACAGAGACCCTGGGTCCAACAGACGCGCTCCATTCTTGGCTCTTTTTTCTTGGCGGCAGGAGGTCCCCTTCCTCTCTGCTCATTTCTCTCTTTTATATCTCAAAACAGATTGTCTCAAGATACAACCTAATCCCATAGATTGTGTCCTGCCTCATTAGCATAACTGCGTCTAATCCTGTCTTATTAACATCACAGAGGTAGGATTTGCAACCCATAGGATAAATACATCAGATCACAAAATGGAGGACAACCACACAATACTGGGAATCATGGCCTAGCCAAGTTGACACACATTTTGGGGGGACACAATTCAATCCATAACAGTGAGCATGGATGCCAATACTGAAAACACATGCTATCAAAAAAAAAAAAAAAATTAAGGAGAAAAAATGTAGTACCGAAAGGGTTATATAGAAAGCACTACAGAGAATTAATAAAAGACGTCTTCCTTTTCCCTAAAGAAGTAGTAACAGTACAGTAGAAACCAGAAACCAGAACCAGTGCCATGGAGTCGACTGCAACTGACTTATGGTGACCTAATGTGTGTTAGAGTAGAACTGTGCTCCACTGGGTTTCAATAGCTGATTTTTCGGAAGTAGATCAACAGGCCTTTCTTCCAAGGCATCTCTAGATGGACTCAGCATAGCATTAACTATGCACCACCCAGGGACTCCAGGGGAGAGAAGGCATGTAAGTAAATAACTACAAGATAAGATGGTAAGAATGTGTTAAGTGCCTCAAGAGAAACACCGTTAAGTACTATGAAAAAGCAGAAGGGGAAAACTTTACCTCATTTTTACGCAGATAAAGTGTGCCTTCTGTTTGTTTTCTGGCTGTGCCCTCCCCACTGCAAGGCACCCTCACAAGCACAGCCATGCCAATCCTCTTCCACATGTTGCTGTAAAAAAAAAAAAAATAGCATAGCATACTTATGAAAATACCTCGTGGGGTGGGGAGGTGAGGGGCACAACCTGTAAACAAAGACAGAAGATGTACATTATTTGCATAAAAATACAGTACTTCCTGCTTTGGGTTGGAGTGGGAGATTGAAGAGAAGATATGGTTTTTGTTAAGTGTGTTCATTTTTCAATCTTTTATTGTACTTACTTAATAGGTGAGACACAATGATAAAATGTGTATTACAAGAGGGAACATTTGAAAGTTGGAGAAAATAAAGAGACATTCCTGAAAATTGAAGTAAAAATTTACTGATATGGTATGTTGTTGCATGTCATCGAGTCAATTCCGACTTATAGCGACCCTGTATGACAGAATAGAACTGCCTTATTCGGTTTACTCGGCTGTAAACTTTATGGGAACAGATTGCCAGGTCTTTTCTCTCAAGGAGCAGCTGGTGGGTTCGAACCACCAATCTTTCAGTTAGCAGCCAAGAGCTTAACCATTGTGCCATCAGGGCTCCTTTGATATGATATAAGGACACCATAATTATCATCTCGTTAGCACCTGACCTTCTTCATTTCTATGTGAATTGCCATAGGTGAAAATGGCATTATTATATATTTGCCCACTTCACCAAAACCAAAAAAAAAAACAAACCTGTTGCTGTCAAGTTTATTTCGACTCTCAGCAACCCTACAGGACAGAGTAGAACTGCCCTATAGGGTTTCCAAGGCTACAGTCTTTATGGAAGCAGACTGCCACATCTTTCTACCATGGAGCAGCTGGTGGGTTTGAACCACTGACCTTTCAGTTAGCAGCCAAGGGCTTAATCGCTGCGCCACCAGGGCATAAAACTTTAGGCATCAATAAATTAGACAATCATTACAAGACTGTAAATGTTTTATCAATAAAAGCTTAAAGAAGGCTGTGTAAATTAAAGTTTTACAACTTCCTGAAAGATATAATGCACTGTTAAAGTATAGGTAATCTCTGATTTACAAAATGCTCGAGTTATGGCGAACCACACTTATGACCGTCAGTCTATCTGAAACATTGCATCTTCCTGGGAAGAAGTTACAGGAAAATGCATGCAGGCGATATGGAAAAAACTGCTGAGTTACATGAACACACTTTAAGCATTTGATCAGGATAATATGATGGAAGAGATTGGTGTAAAATCATCCATGTGGCAAGAACGCTGAATTTAGAACTTGATATCACCTTTGTGGAAGAGCTCATAGATCATGAAGACAGAGAAGTGACAGATCAGGACTTAACGGATTTTGAAGAGAGAAGAAATGCTCAAGAAGAAAGAAATAATGAGGAAGAGGAAGGAGAGAAGTTGTTGATAATTTTTACAGTGAAAGGATTATGTAAAAACGGCATGAGGGCAATGTCTGACCTCCTCTAACTTCACAAGGGGAAAGAAGAATCAAGACCAACAGCCCAAGACTGATTCCTATGAGGCAGAGGTCAGACATGCTTCCTTTCTCCACTATCTTTATTAATTCTAACATCAACAGTCCCTCCCACAACACTCTCTACTTTTTGCTGGGTTCGATAATTTGTTGCAATGGCCACACAGAACTCACAGACAATACTCATGATTATGGAGTCTATCAGGGAATTAATAGGTTACAAATTAGGTTCAGGGATGCTCAGGGTACAGTTCTGTCAGGAAAGCCTCTTCCCAACTATACCCACTGGCACGCCTCTCTCTGGTCCTCAGCCTCTGCCCTGCTCAGGCAAGTGTTACGAAGCTCTTTTAGCTCTGCCAGTAAGTGCCCAGAGGCACTCTACTCCACCAGCAAGCCTCCTGCCCAAAGGCACTCAGCTTTCTCGCTCTGTGGGCCAGGATGCCCACAAAACCATCTCCTGCCGTCGTTTCTCTGCCACTGCCTCTTGAGAGCTTTCTCTCTCTGTCTCCTGGTTCCAGGAGCTTCTCAACGCAGGGATCCCAGGTCCAGAGGACGTGTTCTCTGCTCCTGGCTTTTCTTCCTGGGTAGTGGTGGGATCCTCCCCCTGCTCTGGAATTGGCTCTCTTGGTGGGCCACAATTACCTTATTTGCATGGTTCCACCCAATCACTTGGTTGGGAGTTACAAGACCATGGCTAGAAAGGCCACACAAAAGCGATCCATTGCAATGCAGATTGTTGGATTTTTTTCTAAACTAAATTAGGGGCTTCAGTTGCTTGAAAACATGGACCCAAACACTGATCCCTTTGCCAAAGTCTACAGGCAGACTCGGGAAGCAGTAAGATGTTACTGTGAAATATATGAAGAAAAAAAAGAAAAAGACCATACAGACAACTCTCACTAATTTTCTGACTAGAAATGTCATCCCCATCCCGAGGGATAATCCAGATGATCCAGAACCTTCCACAAGTGGAGTTATTATGAAAACTGACAAAATGCCAATGTTATCCAACTCTTCATTGGAGAAAATTTTATGATTTGTGTATTTTTTTACATGTGAATTAAAATACGTCTATAAGTATGTATGTAATGTTTCCAACCCCCAAGGACAAAGATCAGATTTATAAATATACTGATAAGAAAAGGTAATAATAACGAAAACTAAAAAAAAAAAAAAAATGAGGTATCCAACTTACATCAGAACCAATTTACAATGGAGTCGTTGGAACAGAACCCCATCGTAAGTCTGAAACTACCTGTAGTGAAAAAGTAAGTAACAGAGAAAGTTATGGCTGGCATTATCAAAGAGAGCTATTTATTTCAAATGCTTCAAGGGATGGACATAGAAATTCTCTACAGGCAAACCGAAAGTGAAAGGAAAACAGTCATGTCGTCCATTTGACCTAAATGTAAACTTTACAATGGGAAGAAAACAAGGTACACCCAAACTAAAGTTATGATTTCCATATGAGAATAAAATTGAGAGAAATCTTGTAATGAATGAGATCAATTGTGGCAAAGACAAGTTAGCTGTTTTATCAAGCAATTTCTTCTTTTTCCTGGGCATTTAGCTAGACAATATTTCGGAGCATCTCTCACAGTTGTGGCTGGGTGACTAAGCTCTGGCCAATAGAATGGTAGCTCCATTGATGTATGCTACTTCTAGGACTGGTCCATAAAACCCTCCCATGCTCTTATCTATTCTTCTGGTTTGATGTAGATGAACATGGCAACCTTGGGAGACATGTGCCGAAGATGGAGGAGAACAAGATGGGCACATTTCATCTCAGAGGACAGCCATCTACCAGCAGGAACACTCGTTCTAGATTTCATATATGTGAGAAGTAAATTTCTATTGTGTTTGAACTATTTCACATTTTGGAGTTTGTTTGTTACAGCAGCTAATGTTACCTTAACTAATATGACAGTAATCTTCAAATGAGGTTAACCTCAAGGCTCCCCCATACAAATCATTGCTATCTCTCAACTTTTTCCAGATCTCCCACCATAACTTATCCCCAATATCAATATAGGTCTTGGCCAAGAACAAGATTGGGTCCGACCATTTGCCCTCAAGTTGATTCTGACTCATTGGTAGAGTACTATTTAATACCATGGAGTCTTGAGTCAATTAACTTGGTCTTAATCCCAGCTCTGTCACTAACTGCATGACTTTGTGCATCTTAATTATTGTCTCTATGCCTCAATTTCCTCATCCGTTAAATGAAGATAATAATGCTGCCTTAGAGTTTTGCTGTAAAGATTTCAAGGGATGATGTGAAAATTTCTCAGAACAATGTTCCCACAAAGTACTTAATTAATTAGGTTAGCTATGATAAAGATTCTGTGAAAAAAACAAAAATGTTCTTGCATTTGTGTGTTTCCCTTTTTGGATTCTCGTTTTCTCTTTGTGGAGTCTGCTATTTTTGGATTCCTATTAGAATCTCTATGATTGTCTCTCCTACAACTCCATATGGCTAGGGAGACATAAACTGGGCTTAGGGGAGTGCATCTTCTCCTGGTGTCCATGGGAAAGGAGACAACTCCCAATACCTAGGCCTTCCTCCAATCCAGACAAAAGGAATAATCATGGTCCAGCCTAGGAGTTTCCGCTGGAGCTTCAGTCCAAAGCTCCAGAAAGGAACGATAAATGTTTCTGCAGTCTAATAGTGGTTTCTGTGTCTTTGGTCAGTGGCTAGGTTGAGATTCCAAATTTTGGCCATCTTACCATCTCTTTCTACCTGGAAGACATGACTACCATTCAGAAATACCCACTTTCAGTCTTGGTGATTACAACCTCAGGGAGTTAGGACACAATGTAGTTTTAATTTAAAAAATAGCTAGCACCAACTGAATACTTATTGTGTGCCATGTACTGCTTTAAGAACTTTTACATATTGTACATCAGCTACTCCTTAAAATAAATGGGAGAATTTTCTCCCCTGAATCCGTACCTTTCCCAGTTCTCTCATGGCACTACTATTGATCCAGGTGCTCAGGCCAAAATCCTGGAGACAGCCTAGGTTCCTCATTTTTATCACAACTTACATCCCATCCAGACTCATAGTGACCCAATGTGGCAGAGCTGAACTGCCCCATAGGGTTTCCTAGGCTGTAATCTTTATGGAAGCAGATTGCCAGGTCTTTTCTCCTGAGGAGTGGCTGGGTGGGTTTGAGCCTATGACATTTTGGTTAGCAACTGAGTGCTTAACCACTGCACCACCAAGCTTCCTCTGCTAAAATGTAGAACAAATCATATCCCATCACTCCCCTCCTCCTTATCCTTCCAGTGGCTTCCTGTGGGTGATATGGTGGATTGGCATCCAGCATCTATTCCAGTCTCCTTCTAACATCCTCTAATGTGCTTTCCTCAGTCTAGAAAACTAAAAATTACATTTTTTAGACTCTCTTGAAGCTGTAGTTGGGGTGGCTATTGTTGTTGTTAGTTGCTGTGGTGTCGGCTCTGACTAATGGTGACTTTACGTATAACAGAATGAAATGTTCTGCACCATCTTCACGATCATGGCATGGGTATTAGGTTTCACCAATTAGACACATATACGAGAGGCTTAGAAGGTGGAAGTGGGATAGATGCCTTGTTCTGGCTGCTTTGGCTATTGTAGCAGGTAGGCATGGTCACAGAGAGGTTGTTTTTTTTTTTTTTTTTTTTTCCTGCAGACTCATTCTGGTCAACAGCTGTGTGGGTATTGCAAGATAGTTGTGCTGGTGGAGACAACGAGGGCTTCCTATTGCCTGGGTGATGATAATTGCATATTAAAATCACCAGTTCAGCTTCCCTGATTGTGGCATAGGGAGCAGTTTTTCAGGCAGGCTGGTTTGGTGGTGGTGTTCAGGAAGTCATTCCTGGAGATCTAGCTTAGAGTTTGCTGCTATAGCCCTTTCAATGATTTTATAAGCACCCAATTCTCTGCATTAAATCCCTTTCTGATTAAAATAGTAAGAGGATTTTCTGTCTCCTGTGACTGAACCTTAACTGATATGCTTCTCATCACCCTTAGAATCAAGATAAAGTTCTTAAAACAGCCCACAAGCCCAGTATGATCTTGCCCCTAGCTCTCGCTTGTTCTTTGCCTCACTGACTCTGCTTAAGCCACATTGCAGTTTTGTTGTTCCTTAAAGAAACCACTGTTGTCTCTACATAGGACTTTTGCACTTGATGTTCTCATTCCCCGGGATATAGTTCATGACTCATTTACTTTCTTTCATGTCTCTGCTCAAATACCACTTCTTCAGAGAAGTCTTCTCTGACCACCCTTCTACTATATCACTCCCTGTCACTCTCGTTCCTTCATCCTCCTTTATTTTTCCTCCTTATGCTTAATATCTATCATTATATTATATCTTTGGTTAAAATCTGTCTGCCCCACCAGAAAATAAACTCTCTGGTTTATTAATTGCTCTATCCTCAGAGGATCAAACAATTCTTGGTACACAGTAGATGCTCAATATATATTTGTTGAATGAATTCCCATTTTACAGATGAGGAGACCTGAGGCAAAGAATGATTAAGTAACTTGCTCAATCTTACACAGAGAGTGACAGAACTGGGATTTTAATCAATTTAAATAATAACTTTAATAACTTTAACTAGTTATTTTGTTTACAGAATTAATTTGCACAATCAAGTTTTCTGAACACATATCCTTCCTATTGGAGATTGTACATGCTTTTTAAAATTGTTACTCAGATGCCTGTTACAAGACATTTTCTTTTAAATATGGTTTAAATTGATGTGCTTCACTATTGTCTTCTTCCGTAATGAAGGCAGATAAGTCAAAATACACTGCAGTAGGAGCTATACTATTTTAATTATTTGGGATGACTTCAGTGTCTTCCTTAAATAATTTTTAATTGTTAATACTCAGTGCTTGTTAGGGCATGGGAAAATGGGTAATCTTAAACATTCTGTTGGAAGTAGAAATTGAAGCAATCTTGCAGAGAGCTATTTGGCTTGAGAGAGCTCTTTAAAAGTTCATAACCCTTAATCCCAGTGACAGGAATCTATTCTAAGAAAACAATCAAGTTGTGGTCAAATATTTTTGAAGAAGGACATTCATCAAAGTATCACTTAAAGTAGAGCAAAACTGGAAACATCCTGAATGCTCAATGATAGAAGAACAATTAAATAAGATAAGTATTATACTTCCATTAGAAATCAGTTTGGAAGAACACTTAAAATTTTGGGATATTGTTAAGTTAAAAAAATGGAATCATATGTAATCATATATAACAGAATATACTATATAATAATATATAACATATGACCTACATCCCAATTTTGTAAAGAAAAAACTATGTATATAATGCATAGAAAAAAGAATGACAAGAAATATAAGAAAATGTTACTAGTGTTTAATCTGGGTGGTAAGAGTTTTATTTTCTTTGTAATTTTCTATTCTTCCTACAACAAATATATGTTATTTGATAAATAAATAGAAAATAAATTAAAGGGCTTTAATTGAATCCTGACGAGCCTCGGTGCAACAATGGTTAAGCGCTCAACTGCTAACTGAAAGTTCAGCAGTTCAAACTCACCAACCGATCTAGGGGTGAAAGATGCGGCAGTCTGCTCTGGTAAAGATTTACAGCCTTGGAAACCCTATGGGGCAGTTCTGCTTTGTCCTATAGGGTCACTACGAATCAGAATTTACTAGATGGCAATGGGGTTGGGTTGGAATTGAATCCTTAACTATATAGACTTTAAAGCATCAAACAGCAGGCTGAAGAGGTGTGGAGTTGCACTTGAAAGCACACCCAACAAGCAACTGATAAGCTATGTGTAAAGCCTGCACTCAACTGTCTATTCTGTGAAGAAGTTACTGGTTCCCGATATTATCAGGTTTGAAACAAGATAAGAACAGCAGTGCCAGTGGAGTGAGAGCCTCTCTGCCAGGCTCGATACCTGAAAGAGAACCATTCCCGACCCTGAAAGCCCAACTGAACAGTCTGCTTTCACATCTTCACTCATTCCCTCCTTACTCTTTCAACTCCCCTGAGCCCCACTAGAGTCAGGCAACTGTACTAGGCACTGGAAATATGAAGACATAGTTGTTGCCTTCCTGGACCTCTGGTAGAAGTAACAGTCATGCTAATGGCTCAAAGGGGTACCAGAGGATACTGCAAGGTCACTGAGGATGTTTTAGCCCTGCCTGTAATAGCCAGAGAAGACTTCTTGGAGGAATTGATGTATACCTCAAATTCACTCCAAATGCACATCTCTAATCCTTACTGACACTCAACATAGCTTAAAAATCTTTTACTTATACTTACTCATTCCATCTCTCATTCTGCTTAGTGAGTTCCCAACCTTGACATTTCCTCAAAGTCCTACCTAGCTCACTACCTACTTACCTTCAGCAGATAAACCCACCTTTCCAGAGAAAAGTTGCATTCTTTATTTCGTACGCCAATTAGGATTGCCACCTTTCCATTTTTTGCCTAAACTACTGGGAAACTCAGAGATGAAACTAGAGCTTAATTAATACTTTTCCCCCAGATTCCTTCCAAAGTATTGTTCTCTGACTTCTTAATGATGCATGATTTTAATAACGATATCACTATTTCATGATTAAAACTGGGACCATTGTATGTCCACTACCTCAACTTTTTACCAAATTTACTACTTTTCTGTGTCTGCACCCTCTTCCTTCCTATCCTCCGGTCTCAGAGTAATTCACTTCAATTTATAGGTACTGCAGGTGAAATCTCATGGAGTTTATTGGGCTTGGCTTGCTAGCCTCTCCACAGCCTTGCTATGAGAATAATTCTTCTTTATAGACATGCGAATGATTCTATCCAGTGGATGGACAACCTTTCTCTTCCCCACCCCACTCCTAAACTCCCTTTGCCTCCCATCCCCATGGAAAAAACCAGTTTTGCAGCCATTTGTAAATTCGTTTCAACATTGCTCCATGTAAATTTGTGGTTATCTGACTTGGAGTCAGTTGTAATACCTTTACCGTTCCCTCATCAAATAATGAGTTAAATAAAATCTTTGCTGAGTCATCATTTTCTATCTATACAAGTCACAATCTTATCTTCTTTAGAAAGTATTCTTTAACACTTAGTTAAGCTTTTGAAAGATAAAGTCCATATTTTCTAGTCCCAGTTTCTCACTTTCTATTTTACTTTCTAGTCAGCCATTGAAATCTGGCTTCTGCATGTGACACTATACTGAAAGCACTGTGAAAAAGGTCAAACGTAACTTTTCAGTCTTATCTTGCTGTAATTTGCAGCACTTGATGCTGGTAAACACAGGTAATATTTTGGTAGGAAGGATAAAGATTGTATTTCATGGCCTCATTTGTGCACCAAAAAACTGTTCTAGCCACAGATGTTCCTGACCTTGATTTTAGTATTTTATGTGAATTCTTTCTTCCTTAATTCTTTTCTTTTTGTAATCCTAGAGAAGAAAGCTAGAATTAAATAGTGCAGACGTCTACCTAACCACTACTATTCCTCCTTCTGTGCGTATAAAAATGCCTCATCCTGGTAGAAAGAACTTCCCCAGCTATGCAGCTAAAAAACGTGAAAGCTTTGTACCTCCTAACAGTAATGTGGTCTTTCCCCACAATATCTTGCAGTACTGTTCTTCCATATATTTTTTTAACTCCCCTAGTTTTAATCATCTCTAACAGAACTCACTACCTAGATCTCTTCTCTATCTATATTCACCCTTAGGTGATTTAATCGAGTCTCAAGGCTTCAAATACAGCCCATACACTGAAGACTCCTAAATTTATATTTCCAACCTAGATCATTCCTTTGAATGCCAGACTTATATACCCAAATGCCTGCTTGATATCTCCTTTTGGATGTCTAATGGGCATGTCAAACTTAACATGTCCAAAATTAAGCTCCTAATTGTCTCCCACTATCCCTAAACCCGTTCCTCCTGCAGATTTACCCATCTCAGCAAATGGTAACTTCATTTTTCTAGTTGCTCAGGTAAAAAATAGTCATCCTTTATTCCCTACTTTCTCTTACTTCTCACTTCAAACCATCGACAAATCCTGTTGGTTCTACTTTCAAAATGTATCAAGACTGCCACCGCTTCTCACCACTGTCAGTGCTACCACCCTGGTTCAAGCTGCCATTTTCTCTTGCCTGAATTATGGCCCCCTACAGTCCCTGGTGGTTAGCTCGGCTGCTAACCAAAATGTCAGCAGTTCAAATCCACCAGCCACTCCTTGGAAACCCTATGGGGCAGTTCTGCTCTGTCCTATAGTGTTGCTATCAGTCAGAATCAACTTGATGGCAATGGGTTTGGTTTTGGACCATCTATTCTTAACACAGCAGCCAGAATAAATTTTATAGAACACAAGTTAGATCATGTCACTCCTTCACTCCAATGGTTGTCTGTGATGGTTAATTTTACGTGTCAACTTGGCTAGGCTACGGTTCTCAGTTGTTTGGCCAAATAGTAGTCTAGTTGTTGCTATGGCGTGTTTACATGTGATTAAATCAGTTGGCCTTAAGTAAAGCAGATTACCCTCTATAATGTAATATAATGTAATGTAATGACTTTACATCTAATATAATATAATTACCTACCATACTGTAAACTAATGTAATATAATCAGTTAGAAAGGGAGTTTCTCTAGGATGTAGTCTACTTCTAGATTATAATGCATTTTGGCAGAACTCTCACTTCACTTTTCCCATTCCCTGACCTTGAGACACAAGATTGCAGAAGTTTCCAGCCTGTTGACTGACCCGCAGATTTTGGACTTGCTGTTGTTGTTGTTGGTTTTGTTAGGTGCCGTCAAATCAGTTCCAACTCATAGTGACCCTATGTACAACAGAACAAAACACTGCCCAGTCCCGTGCCATCCTCACAATTGTTATTATGCTTGAGCCCATTGTTGTAGCCACTGTGTCAATCCATCTCATTGAGGGTCTTCCTCTTTTTTGCTGACCCTCTATTTATCAAGCATGATATCCTTCTCCAGGGACTGATCCTTCCTGCTAACATGTTCAAAGTATGTGAGACATAGTCTTGCCATCCTTACTTCTAAGGAGCATTCTGGTTCTACTTCTTCCAAGACAGATGTCTTCTTTCTCTTGGCAGTCCATGGTATATTCAATATTCTTTGCCAACACCACAGTTCAGAGGCATCAGTTCTACTTTGGTCTTCCTTATTCATCGTCCAGCTTTTGTATGCTTGGATTTGCTAGCCTTTTGCAATCACATGGGCCAATTCCTTGAAGTAAGTGTATCTGTCTGCCTGTCTGTCTATCTAATTTCACTGGTTCTGTTTCTCTAGAGAACCCTGACTAAGACATTGTCTGTCTCTTCCAGAGTTTAAGTCAGAGTCCTTAGAATGGCTATAAGTCCCTACATGATCTCCCCAGCCTCCACCAGAATCTCACCCTCATCTTCTGTTATTTACTTACCATTCTAGCCTCATTGCTCTTCCTTGAACACACAAAGATTATTCTCACCTGCATGTCATTGCACTCCTAATCTCTCTGCCTGCCAGTTATCTGCAGGGTTTGCTCTCTTGCTTCTCTCAGGTCTTTGTTCAAATATCACCTTCTCAGTGAAGCCTTTCCTGACTACTCTATGTAAAATTACAACTCTCTCCCAGCCCCACCCTCTGTGCCTTCTCTATCCTATCCTGCTTTTTATTCCTCCATAGCACTTGTCATCACCTAACATTTTATGTATTTTACTATATTTGTGTATTATCTATCTCCCCAGAATAGGCTATTTAAGATGCAAAATTGACCATATTTCCTTCTTTTTGAAAGGCAGCATAATGTCATGTTTGTGAGTCCAGGTTCTGGAGTCAGATGCCTGGGTTTGAACCCTGGTTCTATCACTCATTCCCTCTATGTCTCATTCTTCTCATCTACAAAAAGAGCATAATAAAAGTACCTTCTCCTAAGGTACCCTCCAGAGTTCACTGCTTTGTTCAACCTTGTAATGTGCTCTTGTAAGGTACTTGTAATTTCTTCCTTGCCAATTCCTCCTCATTTCTGCAGACTCAGCTCCTGTTTTCCAGAAAGCCTAAATTCACACTTAATCCAGTCTGAGTATCCCTCCTCTATACTCTCATAGCATTTTGTGTATAATTTTATCAAATCACTTACTATAGTATATTAAAATTGTATCCAAAAACCAATAACCAAACCCAATGTTGCTAAGTTCATTTCAACTCACAGTGACCCTACAGGACAGAGTAGAACTGCCCCATAGGATTTCCGAGGCTGTAAATCTTTACAGAAGCAGACTGGTTCGAACTGATGGCCATTCTGTTAGCAGCTGAGACTTAACCACTGTGCCACCAGGGCTCCTTTTAAAATTTTGTAGATATTAATAATACTACAATAAATTGGTAGTTAATATAAGAAGGTCTATTGATTCAGCACATGGAGAATTGTTTAAAGTTTTATGGTAGTTTTTTTATGAAAGGGAGAAAGGAGAATAAGTATCAAATTTGTTTATGATAAACTAATGGAACGGAATTGAGAATCCAGACATAAATTCACCCACCTATGAACAGCTGATATTTGACAAAGGCCCAAAGTCCATTAACTGGGGAAAAGGCAGTCTCTTTAACAAATGGTGCTTGCATAACTGGATACCCATCTGCAAAAAACTGAAGCAAGACCCATATCTCATACCATGCACAAAAACTAACTTCAAATGGATCAAAGATTTAAATATAAAATCAAAAACAATAAAGATCATGGAATAAAAAATATGGACAACACTAGGAACCCTAATACATGGCATAAACACAATACGAACCATAAGTAACAATGCACAAGTACCAGAAGAGAGATTAGATAAATGGGAGCTCATTAAAAGACTCAAAAGACACCCTACAGACTGGGAAAAAATTTTTGGCTATGACAAATCCAATCAGCCTCTAATCTCTAAAATCTACAAGATACTGCAAAATCTCAACAACAAAAAGACAAATAACCCAAATAAAAAAAGGGCAAAGGACATGAACAGGCACTTTGCCAAAGAAGATATTCAGGCAGTTAACAGACACATGAAGAAATGCTCACAATCATTAGCCATTAGAGAAATGCAGATCAAAACTACAATGAGATACCATCTCACCCCAACAAGGTTAGCATTAATCCAAAAAACACAAAATAATAAATGCTGGAGAGGTTGTAGAGAGTCTGGAACACTTATACACTCTTTGTGGGAATGTAAAATGGTACAACCACTTTGGAAATCGATTTGGCACTTCCTTAAAAAGCTATAAATAGAAGTATCATATGATCTAGCTATCCTGCTCCTTGGAATATATCCTAGAGAAATAAGAGCCGTCACACAAATAGATATATGCACACCCATGTTCACTGCAACACTGTTCACAATAGCAAAAAGATGGAAACAACCTAGGTGCCCATCAATGGAAGAATGGATAAACAAACTATGGTATATCCACACAATGGAATACTACTCAACAATAAAGAACAATGATGAAGCTGTGAAACATAACATGGAGGAAGCTGGAGGTCATTATGCTGAGTGAATTTAGTCAGTCACAGAAGGACAAACATTGTATAAGACGACTATTATAAGAACACAAGAAAAGGTTTAAACACAGAAGAAAACATTCTTTGATGGTTACAAGGGTGGAGAGAGGGGGGAAGGTTATTTACTAACTAGATAGTAGATGAGAATTATCTTAGGTGAAGGGAAAGACAGCACACACTACAGGGGAAGTCAGCACAACTGGACTAAACCAAAGCTAAGAAGTTTCCTGAATACAATCAAACACTTTGAGGGACAGAGTAGTAGGGGTAGGGGTCTGGGGACCATGCTTTCAGGGGACATCTAGGTCAACTGGCATAACAAAGCTTATTAAGAAAATGTTCTACATCCTACTTCGGTGAGTGGCGTCTGGGGTCTTAAAAGCTTGCAAGCGGCCATCTAAGATGCATCAATTGGTCCCAACCACCTGGAATAAAGGAGAATGAAGAACACCAAAGACACAAGGGAAGTATTAGCCCAAGAGACAGAAAGGGCCACATAAACCAGAGACTTCATCAGCCTGTGACCAGAAGAACTAGATGGAGTCCAGCTACCACCAATGACTGCCCTGACAGAGAACAGGACAGAGAGTCCCGGATGGAGCAGGAGAAAGGTGGGGTGCAGAACTCAAATTCTAGTAAGAAGACTAGACTTAAAGGTCTGACTGAGACTGGAGGAACCCTGGAAAGCATGGACCTTGGATTCTCTATCAGCCCAGAACTAAAACAATTTCTGAGGCCAAGTCTTCAGACAGGGATTGGACTGGACTGTGGCACATAAAGTGATACTCCTGAGGACTATGCCTCTTAGCTCAAGTAGATACAAGAGACTAAACAGGCAGCTTCTGTCCGGAGGTGAACTGGGAAGGCAGAGAGGGTTAGGAGCTAGTTGAATGGACACGGGGAATCAAGGGTGGAAAGGAGGAGTGTGCTGTCACAGTATGGGGAGAGCAATTCGGGTCACATAAAATGTATGTATAAATTTTTGTATGGGAAAAAATAAAAAAATAAAAATAAAAAGACTGTGAATAAAAAAAATTGTTTATGAGCTATAAGTCTTATTTTTTTTTTTATTAAAATTAAGTCCTACACAAAAAGCAGAAGATAAACTAGATGAATGGGACCTCCTAAAAGTTAAACACTTATGCTCATCAAAAGACTTCTCCAAAAGAGTAAAAAGAGAACCTACAGACCAGGAAAAAAATTTTAGCTATGACATATGTGACAAGGGGTTAATCTGTAAAATATATAGAAAACTTCAACACCTCAACAACAAAAAGACAAACAATCCAATTGAAAAATAGGCAAAGGACATGAGCAAACACTTCTCCAAAGAAGACATTCAGGCGGCTAACAAACACATGAAGAAACGCTCGCAATCATTAGCCATTAGAGAGATGCGAATTAAAACTACAGTGAGATACCACCTCACCCCGACATCAATGGCACTAATCAAAAAAACAGAACACAGCAAATGCTGGTGAAGTTGTGGGGAGACTGGAACTCTTACACACTGCTGGTGGGAATGTAAAATGGTACAACCACTATGGAAAGCGATACGGCGCTACCTTAAAAAGCTAGAAATAGAAATACCATATGATCCAGCAATCCCGCTTCTAGGTATATACCCTAGAAAAATAAAAGCCATGACACGAATAGACATATGCACACCCATGTTCATTCCAGCATTATTCACAATAGCAAAAACATGGAAACAACCTAAACGCCCATCAATGGATAAATGGATAAACTGTAGTACATCTGCACAATAGATGGATACTATGCGATGATAAACGATAACGAATCTGTGAAATATCTCACAACACGGATGAATCTGGAGGACATTATGCTGAGTGAAATAAGTCAATCACAAAAGGACAAATATTGTATAAGACCACTATCATCAAAAAAAAAAAATGGTTTACATACAGAAAAAAACATTCTTTGAAGGTTTCCAGGGAAGGGAGACGGAAGAGGGTAAATTAATAAATAGAAGACACGTGGTAATATTAGTGAAGGGAAAGGCAATACAAACTGTATGGGGGAAATCAGCACATCATGACAAAGGCAAAGGGAGACACTGAAAGGTACACAAGAACAAAGGGTAACTACAGCAATTACTGTAACATAGACAATCCTGCAACAATAGTATTAACAAATAATAATTTACTAAGGAATACATAGGTAGATAGCTAAAGAGGCATGGCAGGGTATAAGGGAGTGCACTCACCTGCAGATATAGGCTAGGTTGTGATTATCTCGACATACATAATTATCAGATGTTTCACGTATACTAATATAGACTGTAGCTCACACAAGGGACACAATCCTGGAAACTTCTTATGCGTAACCAAATACCTCCCAGGACAAAGATACTAGGCTTGAAGGCTAAGGACCATAGACTCGGGGGACATCTGCGTCAATTGGCATAACATAGCACATAAAAACTACTTTACATTCTACTGTGGTCTTAAAAGCTTGCAAGGGCCATCTAAGATACAATGAGTGGTCTCTTCCTGTCCAGAGTAAAGGAGACTGAAGAAAATCAAAGACTCAAGGGAGCAATTAGTCCAGAGGTCTAATGGACCACATATACCACAGCCTACACAACTCCGAGACCAGAACAACTAGATGGTGCCCGGCTACCGCAATCAACCACTCTGACCAGGATCACAACAGAGGGTGATAGACAAAGCAGGAGAAAAATGTAGAACACAAAAATCAAATTCATAAATGAAGACCAGACTTACTGGCCTGATACAGACTGGAGAAACCCCCCTGAGACTATAGCCTTAAGATACCCCTCTGGCTTGAACTGCAGCCATTCCCAGAAGCCACCTTCCAGACAAGCAATAGACAGTCCTGTAAAATAAACAGTAACACCCAAAAAGAATGTGCTCCGTAGAACAAACAATTATATGAGACCAAAAGGGCAACATTTGCCCAAAGGTAAAGATGAGAAGGCAGGAAGGTATAGGACAAAAGGAAAAAGGGATCCCAGGGTAGAAATAAGGAGAGTTCTGACACAGTGTGGGGATTGCAACCAATGTCATGGAACACTGTGTACAATTTCCTGAATGGGAAACTAATTTGCTCTGTAAAGTTTCATCTAAAACACAATAAAACATTTTTTTAAAGTCCTGAACTGATCTTGACCACAAGAATGTTTTAGTCCCTAGTATTATCAAACATTGTTCCCAAAGCAAGATAAAGTAGCTTCTAATAAGTGGATATTAGAGAGAAATTTGCCCTTGCTTTTGGTGGAGGTATGTTGGGGGGGGGTGTATCAGATGAGGAACAGTCCCCTACTTTTGATGACAAGAATAAGTGAGGACAGTGTATGAAGATGGATCCCTGATCATTGGTATGGGCAGAGATGGGATACCTGTGGTTGATGTGCTACATCCTTCTTTTTCTGATGATGTCCAGAAAAGAGACTCAACCTCCGACACCTGTTCAGAAGCTTTGGCGGAATCAAGCAAGAGGATCTAACATTGCATCCTTCGCTAGCACATTCATCCCAATAAAGAAAGTACAAATTAGAATTTATTGCCTTGGGTTCAGGGGTGAGAGGTAGCGAAAATAGTTGGTAACATTTCCTTTATTTTTGTTTCTTTTTTTATTGTTTTCAAATGTCTAGAATTAAGTAATTAGGGTGAATAAGGGAGGATTGGGATGAATAGTCTCACCCACCATTAGTCCTCTGGCTCAGCCAGAGGCACTCAGAATATTCAAGCAAAAATATGACTTCCTTTGGAGCCTTGGTGGAGCAGTGGTAAGCATTCAGCTGCTAACCAAAAGGTCGGCAGTTAGAATCTACCAGCTGATCCTTGGAAACCCTATGGGGCAGTTTTACTCTGTCCTATAGGGTCGCTATGAGTCGGAATCGACTCAATGGCAAGAGTTTTGTTTGTTTTTTTTTTTGGTCCTTGGGGCAAATGGCAAAACACAGCAAACAGCAGGTCCTGAGTTTTGTACATTTATAATCCAGGCACTGAGAGACTGACTCAACTTTCTTGGCCTCCAGTCCAAATATTTGCATATGGATCAAGATGGGCCAGATGTCCACCTCTGCTCCAATCAACTATGGCTAGGGTACAGAGTCATGTGATATTTATGGGCAGCTTTCCCTGCCATGATACGGATGACCTTGGGGCACAGACAATTTCTGAAATAAAGGAGTGAGGACCAGAGAATGCTATAGGTATCCGGTGCTTTGTTAAAGATGTCTTGCAGAAAATGTCTGAGATTTTCCCCTGTGTTAACTAGATATGAGTTAAAATGGGAAGATGTATCCACAACAAACATGCGTATTTCAGCTTCCTCGAAGAGACCGTATTTTGAGTATTCAAAGAGGCTCTAGCTTCTTGAATATTTTACATAGTAAATCCTGGCCTTTGAGAAGGTATACTACATAGACTTGGTGAGGTTTTCTGTTTTATTTTTTGTTTTTGTCTTCTTTTACTCTATATTTAGGTTAGGAGAGAACTGTAGCTACATCAGAAATTGTATGATTTGGCAGCTGATGCTTCTACATCTTTCTGCTGATTGTTGGACTCTCAGTATCTGAATGTTTGGTAAATGTAAACTAAAATGTACTAATATCCTTATGTATACATATACTTAATCCCTATACCAGCCTGACAAACAGTGTAAAACTATAATAACAACAAACAAAAACAGGCAGACTGCTTGCTCCCCTGCTAGAAAGTTTATAGATAATAAAATAAAATAAAAATAATTAACTTTGTCTTGTCCAACATGAGCTTGTGTGTTCCTATAAAAAAGTACCAGACTGGGAGTTATAAGATTTATGATCTGTTAGCTACTAACTAGCTGTGCCACTAGAAACGTCACAATTGCTCTGGCTTTAGTTTTCCCATTTGTAAAATTAACTGATTAGAACAGATTTCAAAGGACCCTTCCAACTTCTGAAATCTCATTCAGCTAATTATGAGTCTCAGAACAGGTGGGTAAATAGTTATTTACAGGACTAATACCTACTATAAGGGTGTCATTATTAGGTGCTGTCGAGTCGGTTCCTAATCATAGCAACCCTACAGGACAGAGTAGAACTGCCCCTTAGGGTTTCAATGGAGTGGCTGGTGGATTTGAACTGCTGACCTTTTGGTTACCAGCCAAGCTCTTAACCACTATGCCACCAGGGCTCACTACAAGGGTAGGAGAAAGAAAAAGATAAAGAATATATGACTTCCACATCCAAACTCTCTGAGGGATCGAATTACTGGGTTGAGAGCTGTGGGGACCATGGTCTCAGGGACCATCTAGCTCAACTGGCATAACATAGTTTATAAAGAAAATGTTCTACATTCTACTTTGGTGAGTAGTGTCTGGGGTCTTAAAAGCTTGTGAGCGGCCATCGAAGATACTCCGCTGGTCTCACCCCATCTGGAGAAAGAGAGAATGAAGAAAACTAAAGATACAAGGTAAAGATTAGTCCGAAGGACTAATGGACCACAACTACCACAGCCTCCACCAGACTGAGTCCAGCACAACTAGATGGTGCACGGCTACCACCACTGATTGCTCTGACAGGGATCACAATAGAGGGTCCTGGACAGAGCTGGAGAAAGATGTAGAACAAAATTCTAACTCACAAAAAAAGACCAGACTTACTGGCCTGACAGAGACTGGAGAAACTCCAGGAGTATGCCCCCTGGACACCCTTTTAGCTCAGTAATGAAGTCAGTCCCAAGGTTCACCTTTAGCCAAAGAGTAGACAGCCCCATAAAACAAAACAAGATTGAAGGGGCACACCAGCCCAGGGGCAAGGATTACAAGGCAGGAGGGGACAGGAAAGCTGGTAATAGGGAACCCAAGGTCAAGAAGGGGAGAGGGTTGACATGTCCTGGGGTTGGTAACCAGTATCACAAAACAATATGTGTACTGTTTAATGAGAAGCTAGTTTGTTCTGTAAACCTTCATCTAAAGTACAATGGGAAAAAAAAAAAAACATGTTTTAGAAGGAAAAAAAAGAATATAGGACTTCCCAAAATATCACCAAACTCTTAAACTAAGTTTATCAGAAGCCACAGTAAAGGAGACCACCACCTTGGCCGAGTCAAGAAGGAGAAGTCAGAGAACAATTGTATAGGATTTGGGAGGTCTGGGTTTAAGGGGTTTATGGCAAGTCTTTTCAGGTGGGGAATGGACTGTGATTGGGCAAGCTGTGAAAGAATAGTTTAAGATTAATGGACTTAACAAGGTAAGAGTCTTGAAGCCAATGTTGATAAATGAACAGTGATTTGATAAGGGAGTTCTTTGTCTAGGTAGGCAGACTGTTGTATCAGATAAACTGGTTTGCAGGGATTTCCTGAAGCAAACAGTGAAGTTGTTCGTTGGCTTATGGTCTTATCTTCTTTGGGCACATTTTCCTGGGACAAACAACTAAGTCATATTGACACAGGTGGTGTCAGTTCTTAGGCCTAATAGCTAAATCATGTTGATGCAGGTGGCCACAGTTCTCATAATCTTTAAATTGATACAGAAAAAAACAACCTGCAGCAGAGAAATATTTAATATAGCTCCACTCCTGGCCTCTTTTGAGTTTCAGACTCATATATTCACCTTCTTACTTGACATCTCTTCTGGGATGTACTATATATTTCTAAAACACAACAAACTCTAAACAGGACTCTGCTGACATTTTCCATTTCGGTAAATGGCACCACCATCTACCCAGTTATTAAAGTCAAAAACCTAGGTGCCTCTCTTTCCCTCATATCTCCACATACCATCACAAGTCTTGTTGGTTGTACCTCCAACATAGATAACAAATTCAATCACTTCTTAACATAAACCTTAGTCAAGCCACTCTATTTCTTGTGCAGGCACAGACTCCTTACAACAAGACACTCTGGTCTTTTTTCATTTTCTAGACTATGCACATTTATTCCCCTATCAGGGCTTTTGTTCTTGTCTTTCTTGTCTAGAGCACTATTCATCCAGATCTTCCTATGGATCCTTCTCACCATTGAGATATCATCAGTGAGATCCTTTACTTCCTCAGAGAGGACTCCTGAATCACCCTAACTAAAATCGCCCTCTCTCCCTAAACACTCTATCCCATTGCCATATTTCATTTATGGTTAAGAGCTATGGCTGCTAACCAAAAGACTGGCAGTTTGAATCCTCTAGCCACTCCTTGGAAACCCTATGGGGTAGTTCTATTCTCTCCTATAGGGTCACTATGAGTCAGAATCCACTAGACTGCAACGGGTTTAATAGTATTCAGCAGTTTTTGAAACTATATTATTTTATACTTTGTTTCCTCTCTGCCTCTGTCCTGTGAATATAAACTCTATCGGAGCAGAGATCACACCTGTTATGTTCCAGGCCCTATATCCTCTCTGCTTTGAACAGAGACTGACACAGAGTAAATTCTCAAGAAATACTTGTAAAATGATTCAAGAAGTAATTGTCAGCAAAAAAGAATAGATGAAATAAATAGGTGGAATAGGCCCCACACAAATATAGTCAACTAATCTTTGACAAAGGAGCAAAGCAATTTAATGGAGAAAGGATAGTCCTGTCAACAAATGGTGCTCGACAAACTGGACACACACATGCAAAAAAAAAAAAAAAGAATCTAGACACAAACTTTATATCTTTCACAAAACGTAACTCAAAATGGATCATAGACCTAAACATAAGACCCAAAACTATACTACTTGTAGAAGATAACAGGAGAAAATCTAGGTGACCTTGGGTTTGGTGATGACTTTTTAGATACAACACCAAAAGCATGATCCATGAAAAAAAAATGATTTAAGTTGTACTTCATTAAAATTAAAAACTTCTGCTCTGTGAAAGACATTATTAAGAGAATAAAAAGACTGGAAGAAAATATTTATAAAACACACATCTGACAAAGAATTTCAATCCAAAATATACAAAGAACTCTTAAAATGAAACAGTAAGAAAACAAACAACCTAACTGCAAAATGGGCAAAAGATCTGAACAGATATCTGACCAAAGAAGATATACAGATGGCAGATAAACCTGTTGAACCCATTGCCGTCGATCGTGACTCATAGCGACCCTATAGGACAGAGTAGAACTTCCCCATAGGATTTCCAAGGAGCAGCTGGTGGATTTGAACTGCTGAGCTTTTAGTTAGCAGCTGAGCACCAGGGCTCCAGATGGTAAATAAGCATATGAAGAGATGCTCAACATCGTAAGTCATTAGGGAATTAACAAATTAAACACCGATGAGATACCACTACACACCTATTAGAATGGCTACGATCCGAAGTGCTGACGACTCGTTAACCATTTGCACCACCCAGTGCGTTATTAGGGAAAAGGAGGAGTTAATGTTAAAAACTGGTTTGGCAGTGAGAAAATGAAAAGTTCATCAAAAGGATTTTGTCATGTATGCATGCATGTGTGTATGTTTTTTTTTATGTGTAAGTTTTATACTCTATAGGCGTTTGACGTAATGTTTATTCTAAACAGGTATTTTAAAAAATTTTCCACTTCAGCAATTTCTTCCAAAAATTAATATTGCAAATTATGTTTGTGATTAAAACAAAACAAAAAAACTCTTTGCCACTGAGTCGATTCTGACTCCATGTATTACAGGGTAGACCTGTTCCGTAGGATTTTCTTGGCTGTAATCTTTACAGAAGCAGATTGCCAGGCTTTTCTTCCGAGACATCATTGGGTGAGTTCAAACTGCCAACTGTTCAAATTGTTTGTGCCACCCAGGGACCTATGTTTATGATTAGAAAGCAGCAGATAGTAAGAAGGGAACTGTTCTTCTCAAAAAATTGAAGTAAATTAATATAGTTAACAAAAAGACTAGTAAAGATACCTGTACTTTACATGTGTACAGTAAGTAAACTTTTCAAGTGGTTGGCAAATGTATAATTCTCAAAATTTAAAAGAATACTTTGAATGTGAATTCACGGATAGTAGTAATAAGACCACCTACACTGGTTTTATACAAACTCTGAATTAGCTATATTAGAAATGTCCTAGCCACAATCTTTCCTAATTATCATGTTCCAAAAAAGTACCCTTTAATTACATGAATAATTACATTCAACAAATTATTTCATATGTCAGCCATAAAGCTGTTTTAAGTCTTTAAAATAAAAATAATAAAATTATGACTTTTCTTAAAAAAAAATGCCTTTCCATTTTATCCATAGGTATAGAGAAGTGAACATTATTTTCTGTAAAATATTTCCTAGTGGATTTTCTACACCAAGATGTGATTACTCAAAGTGAACCTGTGGTTGCATCTATTTACATTTTTAGCAGAGTGTCTATAGTTTATGAATTATTCCAATTGACATTTTATAATACAATGATCTTCTAAGTCTTTACTCATTAAAAAGATTTTCTTAATAAATAGTCACAGATACTTATGTAATTAAGTGTATAGGCAATACATTGAGGCAAGGATGAGGTGATGTTCAAAAACTTGGAAACAGCGCTGCCAATTAATTATAAAATCTGTAAGAACTTGATGAACTTTTAGATATGCAAAATCACTTTAAAGAGACTGGCTCATAGGCCTTAGGGAGCCCTAGTTCTAGGGTCTAATTGATTGCATTAATTTTTTTCAAAATAAAAGAATTAATGAATATACAAAAAGAAAGGAGCCTTGGTTGTGCAGTGGTTAAAGCGCTCTGTTGCCTGGCTGCTAACCAAAAGCTAGAAAGGTTGGCAGTTGGAACTCACCAGACAGTCCACGGGAGATAGCAGTTGCTTCTGTAAAGATTTATAGCTTCAGAAACCCTATGGGGCAGTTATACTCTGTTCTGTAGGGTAGCTGTGAGTTGGAATTGACTCGCTGGCACTTAGTTTGGTTTTTTTTAATGCAAAAAGATGGAATAAAGGTACCAGAACCCCAGTATTTAGTTTTTCTTAGTACATGGAGAGTGGACTCTGAACCCAAGGACTCAGTCTGTGAGGTTCCTTTGAGCAGCTCCAGAATCTTCTATGGGAGGGGTTATGGAGGGCAACAGCTTCCACCTTGAGGAGGTAGGAACCTGTCTTCTATTTGCAAACAGGCACAATGCTTTCACTTCAATTCCACACTTACGCAGGTTGCTTTAGGGGTGCTAATGAAGATTTAGAGAAGGCTAAAGGACCTCTAAACCATCCTTTGGTGCTGCCACTGGCTATTCCTCTACTGCGGTGCTACATGTCTCAGGATATCTGGGGACTGGAATTTATTAAAATATGCCCTGATTTCTAATGCCTGCTATATCATTAGTTGGTATCAGACTTTCATAAAATTATTCCACCTCTGTGAATTTCTATTTGCCTATCTGTAAATGGGTATACTAATATCTTGTTCAAGATTTTCTTAGGAGAATCAAGATTGAATGTGAAAAATGCCTAGTACATAGCAGGCAGTAATTAAATAGTAATTATTATAATAGCTTAGTGGTGCATGAAACAAGTCTTTTTTTGGTCCCAATAAACATTTCTTGAATACTGTATTAGTATCCTATTGCTGTTCTAACAAATCATCACAAACTTATAGGCTTAAAAAAACATACATTTACTACCTTAGGGTTGTGGAGGTCAGAAGTCTAAAATAGGTCTCATTGGACTAAAATTAAGGTGTCCTCAGGGCTGCATTCCTTCAGGGGCTCTAAGGGAGAATCAGTTTTCTTGCTTTTCCCAGTTTCTAGAAGCTGCCCACACTCCTTGCCACTCACGTCACTCCAACCTCCAACTCCTGTTGTTCCATCTTCTCCTCTGACTGACACGTAAGGTTTCCTCTTACAGGGACCCTTCTGATTACATTGAGCCCACCAGATAATCCAGGATAATCTTCCCATCTCGAGATCCTTAACTTAATCACACCTGGAAGGCCCCTTCTGCAATGTGAGGTAACATATTCAGAGGTGTCGGGAATTAGGACATGGACATCTTTGGAGGGGACATCATTCTGCCTACCACAAACACCTAACCGTCGATATCCGTGTATTGAGCCCTGTGCTCACCACTACGACTACAAAAAACAAGACCCAATTTCTCCACATTAATGGAGAAGACACATTAAATTGATAACTGCAATACAACAGAGTAGGTTTAATGATACAGTTATGCATAGCATGCCATGGTGATACAGAACAGAGGCAAGTAATTCAGCTTGCGGGTGGGAAGCACAGGTGGGAAGGGAGGAGATGGCAAAGAAAGCTTTCTAGAGGGGATGATGCTTAAGCTGAATTGCAAGGGATATGTGGAAGTTAAAAAGGGGAAAAGGCATTACAGGCAGAGGGGACAGCCTGAGCAATGGCACAGTAAATAAATTACTCCTCTAGCTCTGATTCCATGTGCACCTAGCAGCTTTTTTATTCTAATTTCGCTTCCCCTGAAGTTTTTTTCTGTGTGGAAAAAATATGTTGGCCGGCCAACTCAAGGGCCCAGTTCTGTTGGCAATAATATTTCTCATTGCAAATTAATTATTACTCAGGTATATACATATACCAGTCTTTGTGGTGTGGTAGACGCTATTGGTTACTGTCCAAACAATCATTTTACCCTCGTACCTTGCTAACAGAAATCCAATTTTGTTCAGAGATTTGATAGTAATATACTCAGAAAAAGTGGGTCCCTCATTCAGCACCAGAAGATGAAATGTGATTCTTCTAATTCAATGGACAAATCATTTCCCTGTTGTTGTGATTGGTTTAGGGCCAGTGGAGTGGCACATTTGTGACTTTTGAGACATAAGACACAAGAGAAGTCTGCTGGGGAGCTTCTGCAAAATATTTTCCTTCCTGATAAATACCTGAAGAGAAGCTCTCAGTGCTTTTTTGCTTTGTTATTTCTGGTGTGACGCTTGGAGCTGAGACAGCCATTTTGTTACAGTGAGGGGAAACATGGCAAAATAAGCATGAGAGCAGAAAGATGTAAAAAGCCCGGGGCCTTAAGGACATCATTGAGCAGCTGGACCAAAATTGCTGGATGGAGGCCAGAGTGAGGACTCCACATTGGGAGCCCTGAAAGGTTATCTGCAAAATAATCAGGAGATTAGCCTCCTCTACATTACTTATGCTAAAATAGCATCTGTCTGTTTATCTTATCATAGTCTAGCATGCCGGACACCAGGAGGACGATGAAAGATGAAAGAAAAATATATCCTGAGAAAAAGTGTATTTAATTTAAATATTTTTTAAACTTTATAAATGACTAACCTTTTGACTTAAAAATTGAGAAAAATCACATCATCTAACTTTCTCTCCATTTCTTCCCTCCAATTTTTGTAACTTTCTTGCTCTAATCAGGTCTTACATACTACGGAAACTCTTTTGCTTGTAGTACTTTAGCACTTATCCATTATATTTGAAAGATTTCAACTGGGCACACAATTGTTGTTTTTAAAGACATGAAGAGATGTCTAAATTTAGAAATAATATCATTTAGGTTTCCCTTCAAATTTTGATTCATATATATACATATGAAATTATTTCCTCCGAGATACACTATTAGTAGGTTTGAGGTATGTATAGGTACATCTTTAAAACCGTGAATTTCACTGCTCCAAATATCACATTAATCACTAATTAGTAAATAAACAACTAGAGAATATACCTAAAGTGAGTATTCCATTCAATACCTTTTTTAAAACTATTTTTATTACTATGATATTATAGCGAATGTTCTGAGCAGTTATTTGTGCATCCTTGCATTACATATTGATTCATAATACATTTAAGTAGCAATTATTCTCACTGCTGTGAAGTGCTTGCGCTCTGCTCACTCAACATGCAAAAATTTCAAATTATAGTACATTAAGATGTCAATGACAAATGGGAACATTCTAAAAATAAAGTGATTTTTAAGCTTATTATAAAATGACTAACTTCTCTGCCAGTGAGCACATACTCCACATTCTCTCAAATGCTTCTTAGAAACCCTTATGAAATAGAGACACTTCAAATTATTTTATACAGGTAGGTCAGTAGCAAAAATCAGTGTCTCCCCAATTCTTCAGCATTTGTTATCATAGAATTAGACTTGCTTTTAAGATGAGGATGAACTGTGGCTATGTATAAAGATAAGTTAATGTAGATTTTGTTGACCTTCTTGATGAATTTTCAGTTCCATTTTTGTCTAAAGCAGTACATTGATCTGATATCTTTAGGTAAAACTTAGAGTGATTGTCAGTTCCCATTCATGGAATGGAAGGAAATGTTTAAAAAAAGTACTGCTTCTAAGTGTCAAACTTTTAAGTGTGAACAAAGTTAATTTACCACTTCTTTGTCCCCATTATAGCCTTGAAAAAATTCCCTAAGTGCCTGTGTGTGAGACAGGCATTTCACTACCACATTCAGAGTCTTTAGAAGGTTAAGGGGTTTAATAAAACACTCCCTTTTCAGAATGGCTTATGAAAATATTGTTTAAGACAAGTCTGATCCCTGGGGGGGCCAAACTTTTTGGATTTTCCTACTCAGAGAAGAGCTTCTATTAATTTATTTTTTTAAACAAATATTTATTGAATACCTGTGATGGGATGGATGCTAGAGATGTATCAGTGAGCAAGACAGAACTGCCCCCTGTTCCTCTGAGTTTCAGCCTGGAGGGAAGGGAGTTGTATTAGGCAGGGCGAAAAGGGAAGAAAATAGCTAGCATTAACTGAGTGGTCACTCTGTGCTAGTTATGGTACTGATCATTGTCCATGTATGATCACATTTAAGGAGCCCTGGTGGCAAAATGGCTAAGTGCCCAGCTGCTAACCAAAAGGTCAGTGGTTTGAACCCACCAGCAGCTTCACAGGAGAAAATATCTGTCAATCTGCTCCCTTAAAGATTACAGCCTAGGAAACCCTATGGGGCAGTTCTACTCTGTCATATAGGGTCGCTGTGAGTTGACATCGACCCTACAGCTCACAACAACATGATTACATTTAAACCTCACAGAAACCTTATAAGGGAGGTATTTTTATAATTATCCACATCTTACAGATGAGGAGCTGGGGCTTCGTGGAATATGCAATTGCTCAAGATTGCACACTTTCTAAGCTACAGGGTTAGGAATTCAACCCCAGTTTGCCTGAATCCAAACTCCATCCAAAAGCCTACACCAATATACCTCTCTGTTATCACATGTTCATAACTACCAATAGAAGAAAAAATATTTTGGGGGGTGTATTTAAAAATAAAATGTTTTTCCTCATAGTTGAATTGAAGCACTCTGTCCATGCATATGGCAATCCGATTGTATGTCTTTGGGCCTAAGTGGTACCCTTTTGCACTGATAGCATGCGGGTTGGTGTCTTCAAATCAACCAACCAGAGAGGCCGCTAGCACATGGATTAGATACATACATACATACAAGATACAAGATAGATAGGTTCCTGTAACCTGCAAAAACTGGCAGGAAAATAGAATCCGATTTATAAGAGCAAGGAAAAAAACACAAAGTAATTTGCAGAAGGCTAGTTTATGAGTGGTATGGAGTCATCACGAATGCAGTCTGATTGTCTTCAGGGGTCCTCTTGCCCCGGAATCCTGAGTTCCAGATATGATTGGCTCAAATCCCCCATTTCCATGCCTTGAGTTCTTATTCTACACTCTGTATGTTTGTATCTACTCCTTTTTGTCTGCTGTGACTTTGACACAAGTCGGGCATAGCCTATGCTCTCTGTTTCCTCATCCTACCCCAAAGCAACCTTGAATAAAGATTGTATCAACCAGTAGAAATTTTACTGAGGATAGGAGCCTGCATATCACACTTTAAACAACTGAAGACGTTTGTAGAAGCTTCCTGTTCTAAAAAGTCCCTTGTTAATCCTACTGCCAAGGTTTTCTTGCTGGCCTCTCCGCTCATGTAACACTCATCCTTCCACCATCATGAAAGTGTCTCTCTTTGCCCTGCAACCTTCCTGAAACTTTTTTCTTCTCTTCTGTTCTTTCTCAAGAGCTCAATAAAAATTTTCTCATGTTCTCATGCAGAGTAGCTTAGCCACTCTTTTCATTGCTTTGGCTCCTGTGAATAGTCCCATCTTCTTCCTAGGCTGCTTCAATTGTATCCATTGTGGTCCATGAAATGTTGCTCCCTAGAGTTGTGCAGTGCACAGACTAATCAACAGTATGCAGTGGCTCTGCCTCTACTATATAATGGTATTTTCCTAATCAAAGACTGTTTTACACTCAAGAAAAATTCTGATACTAGCTATTATGGTAGTAATCTTCCATCTTTATTACAAAAAAGACCTACAAATAATTTTTGGGAGATTGAAAAAAGATTGGATAAGTGGAGAGCTATGCCAGGTACTTGGGTGGGAAGAATAATATTTTTTAAATGTCTGTTCTTTCCAAATGACTTCCTAGAAGTCATTAATTCTAATTATGGTGTCAATAGGTTTTCCTATTTTTTTCACTTGTGACAATAATTTTGTAATATATCTGAAAAATTAAACCAGAGAGAACAGCAAAAATAATTTTTTTGGAAAAAAAATGACAAAAAATATTAGACCTTATAAAGAGCACTAACACATCTATCTGTCATCTAAATAGTCATTAGTCAGCTTCCCATGTAGCTAGGTAGCTATCTTTAATCTATCCTTTGTGGATGTCTGAAGCAAGCATTTTTCTCTTTTCACAATAACATCTTTCCCTTCTTTTGGGAGAAGAACATCACCCTCACTATGTATCATCCCATGTGGTTTTTGTGGAGCTGCCAATCACAGGACCCTACTCCCTGGCCTAAAGGTGCACGTGAAACTTAAGCAGAGTCAATCAGAATAAACCATCTTCTTGACCATAATGGCTGGCCCAGGGATAAATAAGTGACTCAAGTCTTTCCCTGGAAATTTTAAAAATGAAGCTAAGAAAAAATCTCTTCTTCTGGGGACAATAACTGAGATGATATAAACCCATGGCTGCTGGCAGATACGTTTTCTGCCATGTGTAAAAAGCCCATCTGTCATAAGAGAGAATGATTCCAAGCATAAGTAAGCAAACATGAGAGATGGAACAAGCAAGAGAGAAAATCCTGGAGGTGTTGAGTCTCAGTGCTCATTCCTGAGACCCCATAACTTCTCTGGTTCCTGCAGATCTTCTCTCAATTCTGTAAGTCCCCCCATAACATACTTCTCATACCCCGTTTCTGCTTTCACTAATTTTCTGTCATTTTTAGTTGACAGTGCCATGACTAATTGCTATATCTGATATCCAGCTAACTATCCATCCATCCACCCCGTTTTGCTCCACACAGAATTTGGACATGTATCTGTATCTATTACATACATAATACATATTAAATATATCACATATAAATATATCTGTATCTACAGACACAGATATATAGATTTAATTAAAGGGAAAATTTAGCCTCCCTTCTGCCCACCTCTTTCCTGGTTACCACCCAAGGGAAAAAAGGAAGAGATGCTACCCCTAATTGGCCAGAATCCCAGACATGTTTTAGGATTGTGATTTACTATTGATGGTTTCTCTCAGCTAATGATGGTAGTTATGTTGTTGGTAGTAATGGTGGTGATGAGATTTAGTGTCAGTGATAGAGCAGCAGCAGTAGATCTGCTCTTAGGTATGCCAGAACGTACTGGAGGTCCTGAAGCTTCCCTGAGTATTACTTACCTCTGGAGTTGAAGCAGGGCTCAGTGCACTGGGGAGGTAGACGGGACAGAGGCCATAACTGGCGTGGAATAATCAGGGCTTCAAACCCGCGGATCTTGTTAAAATGTAGATGTATACATAAGAATCACCTGGGGATTTGTTAAAATGTAAGTGTATACATAAAAATCACCTGGGGATCTTGTTAAAATGTAGATTCTGATTCAGTATATGTGGGGTGGAAACGCAAATTATCAGCAGGGGTTCTAACCAGAACGAATTGTTTCAAAGCCCTGGGAATAGTAAGATTTTGACCAGACAAAATGCATGAGTTATTTTATGCAAACTCCGAGGAAGTTTTACCAAGTGTGGAACTCTCAGAAGTTCTTCTTTACTATGAACACTGGGAGTGTTTGGGGGGAAATCTGGACACACCCCACCTTGGCTTTAAGTCATCTGACATCAATTGTGTATGTTCTGGGGGTTATCCTAGGTCACCCAAGGATAACAAGACCTCCCAAGTGTTCCACTCCTTTGAAACAGCTCAAGGTTCCCCTTCTAACTCTTCCTGGAATGCTTTTCTGCCACTCCCTCTAATTCATGTCACCTGGATATTTTTTCTCACCTTCATTTAGAAGTTTGTGCAAATCGCTAAGGAGTCTTTCTTTGTCTTGTACATTCATTCATTGACTCACCCATTTATCCAAATCTATACTTAATGAGGAGTCCCTGAGTGGTGCAAATGGTTAAGCACTCAACTACTAGCTGAAAGGTTGGTGGTTTGAAGCCACCCAGAGGCACTTGGAAGAAAGGCCTGGCGATCTGCTTTCGAAAGGTCGCAGCCTTGAAAACCATATGGAGCAATTCTACTCTGCACTCACGGGTTGCGGTGAGTGGGAATCGTCTCAAGGGGAATGAACAACAACAATAACATTAGTGAATACCTACGATGTAACAATCATTGTGGTGGTTACACCTCAGGAGCTTTTACCTGGTAGGGTGACAAACATGCCTTAGTTTCCTAGTGCTGCTCTAACAGAAATAGCACAACTGGGTGTTTTTAAAGAGCTAAAATTTATTTCCTCACAGTCAAGGAGGCTAGAAGTCTGAATTCAGGGCACCGGCTACAGGGAAAGGCTCTGGGGGAAGATCCTTGTCTCAGCTTCTGTAGCCCCATCTTCTATCTCCCACTCTCCTCCCACCCCTGTTTGTGCTTTTTCTGTGTTTAATCTGCTCTTTTTATAATTCAGAAGTGATTAGGTTTAGGGCACACCCTACAGAGATATGGCCTCATTAACATAACAAAGAAAACCCTATTCTCAAATAGGATTACATTAACAAGTACAGGATTTAGGATTGCAACACATATTTTTGGGGGACACAATTCAATCCATAACAAAAACACTTTAATAAATAATTGTTAGACCCAGCTCCATTTACCAGGGCTTTGGTGTGGTTGGGGAGCCCTGGTGGTACAGTGGTTAAGAGCTCGGCGGCTGCTAACCAAAAGGTCAGAGTTTGAATCCACCAGCCACTCCTTGGAAACCGTATGGGGCAGTTCTGTTCTATCTCATGGGGTTGCTATGAGTCAGAGTCAACTTGACAGCAATGGGTTTGGTGTTTTGGTTTGGTGTGGTTGGATTAGATACCTTTCCTCAGTATCTCAGTGTTTCTTGACCCCCTCTCCTGTGTTATAAAACCAGTCCCCTCTCAGGGGCATAGCTGGGGACATTCAGCTCAGCCTTCTGTCCATAGGCAAACTCTAGCAACTCCTGCCTTTCTTTCTCCCTGTTTCCAAGTCAGGGAAAGTGTACTTTTACTCAAGGGTTGCTATGAGTCAGAATTGACTTGACGGCAACGTGTTTTTCTTTTTTTTTTTTTTTTGGTTATAATACATGATATGATTACACTTTACCTGTGTTAATTATTGACTACGCAAAGGCACTTGACTGTGTGGATCATAACAAATTATGGCTAACACTGCAGAGAATGGAGCTCCAGAACACTTAACTGTGCTCATGAGGAACCTGTACATAGACCAAGAGGCAGTGATTGGAACACAGCAAGGGATACTGCATGGTTTAAAATCAGGAAAGGTATATGTCAGAGTTGTAACCTTTCATCATACTTACTCAATCTGTACGCTGAGCAAATGATCCTAGAAGCAGGACTATATGAAGAGGAATTCAGCATCAGGATTGGAGGAAGACTCATTAACAACCTGTGACACACAGATGATACAACCTTGCTTGCTGAAAGCGAAGAGGACTTGAAGCACTTACTGATGAAGGTGAAAGACTACAGCCTTCAGTATAGATTACACCTCCACATAAAGAAAACAAAACTCCTCACAACTGGACTAATAAACAACATCATGATAAATGTAGAAAAGATTGAAGTTGTCAAGGATTTCATTTTACTTGGATCCACAACCAATGCCCATGGAAGCATTAGCCAAGAAATCAAATAACGTACTGCATTGGGCAAATCTGCTGCAAAGAAACTTCTTTAAAGTATTCAAAAGCAAAGATGTCAGTTTGAGGAGTGAGGTGCACCTGACCCAAGCCCTGGATTTTCAGTCACCTCTTATTCATGCAAAAGGTGGACAATGAATAATGACAACTGAAGAGAAGAATACCTTTGAATTATGGTGTTGGTGAAGAATATTGAATATACCATGGACTGCCAGAAAATGTAATTCCATACAGTAAACTTGCTCCCATAGTTTAGAATGTAGTTCACTTATATTAGTATGCATAGTATTCATGTAGATTAAAAAGTGATCGACTATTAAATTTTCACTTTTATATACTTTTATTTACTCTCATACTTCAATTTGTCATCATCTTAAAATATCACATACTGTAATAGTGGCAAGTAAGTTCAATTGCTGTTTAACTTTATAAAAAACCAGTTGCAATCATCAAGTCGATGCCACCTCCTGGTGACCTCACATGTGTCGGCGTAGAACTGTGTCCATAGGGTTTTTGATGGCTGATTTTTAGTAAGTAGATTGCTAGGCCTTTCCTCCAGCTGCCCTCTGGATGGACTTGAATCTCTAACTTCTTTGTTAGCAGTCAAACTCATTAACCATTTGTACTACCTAGGGACTCTGTTTAATTTTACAGAAGAGTTCAATTGTATTTTCTGTTATTTTATGGATTGTAGAGTAAAACAAAATTGTGGCTGAATTAAAGATGTATTTTACTATAAAAGTAGTATATGCTTATAGTATAAATAAAAATAGTCGAGAAATAAAAAGAAATTATCCTGTTCTCTCCTCTCACATTCAAATCGTACTTCCCAGAAGTCACCACCATTTTGTATGTGTCATTCCAAATGTTTAAGCACATACAACTTTGTCCTCACAAATGTGTTTATACCACACACACACATCCATCTTACATATCTTATAACTAGCTTTCTCCACTTAACAGTCTGTCCTTAGCACATAGATATTTCACAGTATGGATGCACTGTAACATATTTAATGGTTTCTCTGTTGAAATACAATTAGAATAATTTTAGATTTTTACTATGATAAACATTACTATGATAAATAACTTCGTAACATATAGGAAAAAAAACCCAAAACCAAACCTGTTGTCATCAGGCTGATTCGGACTCAGTGACCATATTCTTGCATGCTTATGGATGCGTCTGCAGGGTAAATTCCTAGACATGGACTAGATGTATTTGAAATTCACATAGATATCATGGAAATGCCATCCGAAAGGCTGTGCCCATTTGTGCTCTCACCAGCAGTGTGTATCTGAGAGTGTCTGTTTTTAACCTGTGCAATGCGCTAGTGAAAAATGGTATAGCATTTTTATTTGAAAGTGCATTTCTTTAATCAGGAGTGCAATCTAGCACCTTATCATATATTTATCAATCATGTGTATTTATTTTTCTCTGAACTAAATATATTGCAGATAATTTTTTATGTTGCAGTTAACTTTCAAGAGAGTGTATATGCTATTGAGTATTATATTCAAACTCCTGAAATGTTTAAAGTATATAATTAAAATTAGAATTAGATTGGCACCCGTAACCCATTGCTGTCGAGTCATTTCTGATTCATAGCAACTCCATAGGACAGAGTAGAACTGCCCCATAGGGTTTCCAAGGAGCAGCTGGTGGATTCGAACTGCCAACCTTTTGGTTAGCAGCCAAATGCTTAACCACTGCTCCATTAGGGTTCCAGATTGGCACCAGGGTCATATATAATGAAGTAATGATTTCTAATAAGAGGAAAAATTATCTGGTTTCTTGGGTCCTCTAGTATATTCTGGGTTGTCTTTTTGTTGTTGAGTTGTAGTTCTTTATATACTCTGGATAGTAAATCTTTATCAGACATGTGATTTTCAAATGTTTTCTCCCATTCTTAGATAGTCCTTTTGCTTTTTTGGTAATGTCCTTTGATGTACAAGAGTTTTTTTTTTTTTTTGATGAAGTCCAATTTACCTTTTTTTGTTGTTACCTATGGTTTTGGTGTCATATCTAAGAACCCATTGCTAAAAATAAGGCCCTGAAGATACACTCCTATGTTTTCTTCTAAGATTTTTATGGTTTTAGCTCTTATATTTCAGTCATTGATCCAATTTGAGTTAATTTTCATAGGTGGTGTGAAGTAGGGTAACAACTTCATTCTTCTGCATGTGGAAATCCAGTTGTCCTAACACCATTTGTTGAAAAGACGATTCTTTCCCCCACTGAATGTTTTTCGCGCCCTGGTCAAAAATCAATTGGCTATAGATGTATGAGTTTATTTCAGGATTCTCCATTCTATTCCATTGATCTATTATACCAGTATCAGATTGTTTTGATTAATAGAGCTTTATAACACATTTTGAAATCTGGAGAGTTCTCCTACTTCGTTCTTCTTTTTCAAGATTGTTTTGGCTATTTGGGAAGGGAGTCTCCCCTTTCCCACAATGCAAAATAGCACTCTACCTGCATCTGCACTGTCATTCTTAATACCTGGGAATGATAGTTTCAGAGAGTCGTATCCTCTTTAAAAAGCCACACAACAATCTGGTTTATTGTAGCTTTGAGGCTCAAAAATTAAAAAACTGTAGAGGCTAGGTTGGCTCAATGCCAACAACACAGAAAGTGGCTTTTCAGAGGTTGTATAAGAAGGAAATTTTAAAAAACTAACTATGCCATGTGTAAAACTAAAAAGCTGGCATTGGCCCAGATCTCAAGTACAGCTGTGGAAGAAACAGGGGGCAGCAATCACATGCAAAGGAGAAAATTGCTGGTGGTGGGATGAATTTGGAAGAGGCTGCATAGGCCCGGCTCACTATTGTTTACTCCCCCGTTGCTAACTGCCACATTGTCTCATGATCTTTTTTTCTCCAGTCTCTACAAAAAGGTTTAAGATGTTCCTCCGTGGAGGGTAGAAGACAAGTGATAATGATCTAAGAATGAAAAACCAAACAAAGCATCCATCTTGTGACAAGAGTAAGCAGGATGTCGCCAGAAAATCCCCAAACATGTCACCAGATAACCTCTGAGAATACCAGCGGAAGGTTAACTCATCTAAGACATCACCACCTCATTGAAAAACTACCACAAAAGATCCATAATCCTGTCCCTATAAAAGACGCCAGCCGATTTCCAGTGGGGGAGACGGGTTTTTTGGAGGAATCTATTCCCCTCCGTCTCCTATATACTATATATCGATATATAATAAACATCTTGCTGCTCACCTCACCTGTCTCAGAATTGGCTATTGCGGCAGGCGGCTCCAATCCGCGTTATTGCGGGAACAAATTCTTTCCTGACTTGCAGAACATTTACTGAGCACCCATTATATGACAGCAGGCAACGTGCTAGGTGCTTGATATATATACATATATCCCCATTTCCGTCCTTTAAAATTTTAAACTTTAATTTTGACATAATTTCAACCTTAGTTGTCCATAAAGGTAAGCAGTTCATTAATGTACCTTTTTATTAGTTTTTTCTCCTACCATGTTTTACTAGTACTCCCCTGCCCTTTCTCAGATTCTGCTTTTTAGGGAACCCAAGTTAAGACAATGAGGTAAAATAGAGCTCCCAAACGTGGTCTTATAAGGTTTTTCAGAAGAGATAACACTTGAGTTAGATCTTAAAGTTTCACCTAAGAAATTGTCCAGGTAGACAAGGGGGAAGAGTGTTCCAGGCAGAGGTAACAGTGTGGACAAAGTGAAGAGGCAGAACAAGGCTTGGTAAATTCAGGGAATTTCAAGTGTTTCATAATGGAAGGAGCAATAGAGTTATATGCTGGATGTGATGGGGTGCTAAAGAGATAAGTAGGAGCCAGACACAGAGATTTTGTCTGCCATGCCAGCTGGGACTTCTTTTTGTAAGGAATGAGGAAACAACATTATTAATCCTTATACCAAAATTTCTGCCTAAACTGAAGCAATGTGAAAACCAGCTCACTTTTTAACATTAAGACATGAGTTTGAATAAGACCTTCAGAACAGAGGTACCTGGCATATTTAGGGTGGCTGGCCTAGGAATAAAGCCAGGGTGGCACAGTGGTTAAGAGCTCAGCTACTACCCAAAAGGTCAGCAGTTCAAATGCAGTTCTACTCTGTCCTATAGGGTCACTTACGGTTGGAATCAACTCAATGGCAATGAGTTTTGTTTTTTGATTGGCTTAGAAGCAAGCCCAACTCCGCAGTGTTACAAGTTCCTACCTCTGCATTCCTGAGAATGTAACCTTGATTTCTTCTTATTCACATGCATATGGACTCAGGTCTCTGGCTGGGTGGAACCACAGACCCTGGCCCCCTAGCAATTATCTTGTTTAACACAAAGCCACTTTTAGCAAATAAGGGTGGGGACTCAGGAATGTGATCCTAAGAGACCGAATTTACCCAGGAGGTTATGTGCAGGAGCCCTAAAATCATGGCACTTGACCAAAGTAGAGAGATGGTTTAAAGTCAGAGGCAGACTCTGTTTTGTCCTAGGCTCTGCTTCTGTTTCTAAGAAGGTGACCCATGACTGTTGGTGGGTAAACAAGGGAGGGGCTGCTTGCCCTCAGGAAGAACGTGGTTTAAAGTAGAGTACCTAGTACACAGAAAAGTCCTTACACAGGAAACTTGTCTGGGCATGTCCTTACACAAAGAACATGCCTGGCATGTCCACAATGATTAACCAAAAATAGCCAATCAGATAAACTTACATTAGCTAGACAATCAGAATATTTTTTACTGTTAGTTCCTGAGTCTGGCCTATATTTATCCTCCTGAAAACAGCCATCCATTGGATTTGTGAGTTTCACTGGCTGGGACCTCACATCTATCTACTGGAGTATCTTTGAACTTTTAATACATCTTTTTGTTTTATTCTAGCAGAGTCTGAGAGTTTTAGGAGCACAAGTTGCTGTTCAAAAAAAAAAAAAAAACCCAAAAACCAAACCCATTGCCGTAGAGTCAATTCAGACTCACAGCGACCCTACAGGACAGAGTAGAACTGCCCCATAGAATTTCCAAGGAGCAGCTGGTGGACTCAAACTGCTGACCTTTTGGTTACCAGTTGGTAGCTCTTAACCACTGTACCATTTAAAGATAAATCTCTTCTGAGAGACCTGATTAAAATTTCTAGGGAAACCGGTGACATGAAACAGGCATTACTGATTACTGTTGTAGGGGAAAAACATCATAAAGTTGAGTAAAGCCAAAAGAAAGTTTTGTTCAGCATATATTCAAAAAGGCAAAAGTGGGAAACAGACAAGCATGCTGCCAGAGCCATGTCTGCCCGAGTCCAAAGAATATTACAGAATAGGCAAGAATGGGAAAACCGACAAGCATGCTGCCACGGCCACATCTGTTCAAGTCCAAAGAATATTACAGAATAGGCAAGAATGGGAAAACAGCCAAGCATGCTGCCACAGCCATGTCTGCCTGAGTCCAAAAAATATTACAGAGTCATCAGTGTATATTAACATTACAAATGGGCAAAACCATTGAAAGTTTAGCCTTTTCAGATTGGCTAGAAACTGTGATCCTACATTTTGAATTGTCTTTCTTAACAATCATTGGTACAGGTTTCAGTAAGGAGAGTCAGGAGGGTCTTCACAGGTCCAACAAATTTCCATTCACTAAAAGCTAATAGAAAAAGATAAGAGTGGAAAGTCCTTGGTGTTGTGTTTGATCGGCTTTATATGAAGTTTCCCTAAAAGATATTTTCCAAGATTATTTTAGCTATTGTCTTTATACCTCAGGGCCCAGTTGATGTGTCATTGTGAGTCCTTGTGAGCCCAGCTCCAGCTGGTCACATTCTGTATACTCAAGGAGAGGAAATAAATGATTCTAATATTAATTTCCTAAATCACTACCTCTCCAAATCCATCCCCCCCTGCCCCCACACCGCAAGAGCCCTGATTTTGTTTCTGCTTACTGACAACACAGTCTTGTTTCAAGGGATGAACTCCTTGGCTTCAGGTGATAGTCTAAGCCAGGACATGGCAAACTTTTTCTATAAAAGACCAGATACTAAATATTTTAGGCTTTGTGAGCTATACAGTCTCATGCAGCTATTAAGAATAGTATGTAAACTTTATTTATTGACATTGAACTTTGACTTTCCTGTAATTTTCCTATATCACAAAACATAATTCTTTTTTTTCAACCATTTAAGAATGTGAAAGCCATAGCTCATGGGCCGTACAAAAACAAGCAATGAGCTGGATTTGGCCCACAAGCCATAGTTTGCCAACACCTGATAAAAGCTAATCAGGGTAATCTCATTTCCTTTGCCAAAGACTGATTTTAGCATGGGCATTTAGTTAAATCCTGACCAAAGGACCTGAGGGTGGTCTTTTGAAAGCTTTCAATGATTTAAAAAAGAAGCACATGAGAAGGAACGGTTCTTTTATTGCTTGTAGATGCTGCAGCCCTGTTGAGTCCAGGAGGGTTCTTGCCTTTTACTAAGAATGGGAAAGCAGAAGGAGAAATATAACCAGATCTTGATGATATTACTTAGCTGTTAAATTAACCTGATTCCAGATGTCTTGTTATAAGAAATAATAAATGTCTTTATCATATAAGCTTCTTTTAGTCAAGTTTTCTGCTACTTTAAGCCAAAAATATACTAACTGATATACAAGGACCCAGGAGAATACTGCATAAGTCATTAAAAATAGAATAAAATATAAGTATAAATGCTGCATTGGAAAGGTATTCAAGATAAATTTTTAAGCGAAAAAGAAGGAAAGGTGTGAAATACTTTACATAGATATCTTCTTTTAAGGGGGTATATATATATATACACGAGCCCTGGTGGCACAGTGGCTAAGCATTTGGATGCTAACCGAAGGTCAGCAGTTCAAATCCACCAGTCACTCCTTGGAAATCCTATGGGGCAGTTCTACTCTGTCCTGTGACTCTGTTGCTATGAGTCAATCAACTCAACGGCAATGGGTTTGGTTTGGTGTATATATATTGTCTTAGTCATCCAGTGCTGCTACAACAGAAATACCACACGTGGATGGTTTTAACGATGAGAAGTTTATTTCCTCACAGTCAAAGTAGGCTAAAAGTCCAAATTCAGGGCTTCAGCTCCAGGGGAAGGCTTTTTCTCTCTGTCGGCCTTCTTCTCTTTGGTGTTCCCCTGGACTAGGAGCTTCTCTGCACAGGGACCCCAGTCCAAAGAACACGCTCTGCTCCCGGCACTGCTTTCTTGATGGTATGAGGTCCCTCTGTCTCACTGCTCACTTCTGTCTTTTATATCTCAAGACATTGCCTCAGGTACAATCCAATCTTGTAGACTGAGTCCTGCCTTACTAACACAACTGCCACCCATCATCCCTCATTAACATCATAGAGGCAGGATTTACAACATATAGGAAAACCACACAATACCAGGAATCATGGCCCAGCCAAACTGATACACATATTTTTTGGGGGACATAATTCAATCCATGACATATATATATATATACATATATATATATATATATATATATAGACATATATATATATATATATATATATATACACACACACACATATATATACCATATACATATACATACATACATATATATGTATATATATCTATAATATATATCTTAAAAATTTTAGGAAGACTATGATTAATTCTGGGAAGTATTATTGGGATGAAAGAAGAGGAAAAAGACCATTTTAAATTGTATGTCTTACCTTATTACATGTTTTTAAAAGTATGTGCAAGTATTACTTTTAGAATAAAAAAGTGATTTAAAAAAACCCCAAAGAAATAAACAAAAAAAAAAATGACTTTCTAGATAGACAGGTATTTTGAATAAGATTATGTGAGAGTCTTGGGGTATAACAAATCAGTGCTGATGCCTAAAGGGGAGTAAAGCCCTAAATTCAGATAAATTATTTCGCTTTTATTTTATTCTGTTAATGTAGAATCTTTAGCTATGCCACCTTCTTTCAGAGTGAAGCTTAGAAAGGTATAATCTAGAATAGAAGAGCAGGGAATACCAGATACTACTACTACAACCATTAAGCCCTTCTTATCAACCTGAGAGACAGAATATCTAACGGACTGCCTTTGGGTATTAGCGCTGTGTCTTGTCTCATTTACCATGTGTATTAATGATTTAGAAATGGGGAAAATGGTACTTACTGATGGGAATCCTTCCTTATGTTTCACTAATAAGTCTTTGACTGTCTGGGAATGATTTAGGTTAGAAAGATTAAAAGAATATTAAAGGAGTTTAGAAAAAATCAAAGTAGACTAGGGCATAATCTATATAATGAGGGATTTAGGATAGAAATCAGAAAGAAATTTCTGATAGTGAAAACTGTCACAGACAGAACAGAGCAGAGGTTAATTATAGACATTGTGGACTTTCCATTATGACAGTTTGGAAGTAAATTATCATCTGTCTAGGATGGATTATTGTTATTAGAATCATAGAGATGAAAAAGACTTTGGGGATCACCTACTCAAGCCTTTCATTTTATAGATAACAAAAATGAGGCTGAGAAGTTAAAACGACAAAGATCATACAGTTAATTAGCTGTAAAGCCAGAACCAGTGTTCAGTTTCTTATAGTAGTCTTTCCTCTATACCACATTTATTGAGAATCAATTTGCCTGAAGATAGTAGGACAAACTAGATGACTTCTCAAAGTCCTTTAAAGATTAAAGATATCAGTCAAGAACTAAACTTACTTACAACAACCAATTCAAAATGGATCAAGGATCTAATGTGAAAACTAAAACCATAAAATTCCTAAAAGAAAATGTAGGGGTGAGGTTGTGGAACCTAGTGTTTAGCAATAGATTATCAAATATGATAGCAAAAGCCTAAGCGACAAAAGATATAATAGATTGATGAAACTTTATAAAAATTAAATACTTTTGTACATCAAAGGACTTTATCAACAAAGTGAAAAGACAACCTACAGATCAGGAGAAATTTTTCGGGAACCGTATACTAGATAAAGGTCTAATAACCAAAACATATATATAAAACTTCCACAACTTAACAACAAAAAGACAAAAAAAACCCAATCAAAAGATGGGCAAAGAATTTGAACAGTCGACCAAACAGGATACTCAGATGGCCAACAAACACTTGAAAACATACTCAACATCATTAGCCATTAAACCTGTTGTCATTGAGTTGATTCTGACTCCTAGTGACCCTATAGCCATTACAGGAGATGCAGATCAAAACCACAATGAGCTATCACCTCACCCCCATTAGGATGGCAGTGATTTAAAAAAAGGAAAACAGCAAGTGTTGGTGAGGCTGTAGAGAAACTGGAACCCTCATCCATTGCTGGTGGGAATGTAAAATGTTGCACCCACTGTGGAAAACAGTTTGGAGGTTCCTCAAAAAATTGAACATAGAATTACCATATGTCGCAGCAATCCCAACCCTCAGTATATTTACAACAGAAGTAAAGGCAGGAGTGCAAACAGAAACCTGTACACCGATGTTCAGTGCAGCACTTTTCACAATAGCCAAAAGGTGGAAGCCACCAAAACGTCCATCAACAAATAAATGAATAAATAAAATGTGGTATATACGAACAAGGAAATATTATGCAGCTGTAAAGAGAAATGAAGTTCTTATGCACGCCACAACGTGGATGAACCTTGAAAACATTATGCTAACTCAAATAAGTCGTGAAAGGACCAATACTGTATGATCTCACTTATGTGAAAGAAGCAAATAGAAACCAAAGATTATTAATGGTTACCAGGAATGGGAGGAAGGGGGTAAGGAGGAGTTTTTGTTTAGGGGCTTTAAGGTTATGTCAGTAGTGGTGGAATGTTTTAAATGAGGACAGCAATAATGGTGGTACAACATGAAAGACATCATTGAGTTGTAAGGGTGGAAGTTATTGTGTTGGGGGATGTTTTGGCATGTATGCTTTCATCACGGCTGAAAAAAAAAGGAGTGGGGAAAAAAAAAAGCACCAAAGCTATAATTTATCAGGATCAGGGTTTTTTTTTTTTTTAAACTGGAGTCAACAAACCATGCTCAGGGAATTCCTGAAGGCTGTGATGTTTATGCAAAACTCTGTGCATACGTTTGGAAATCTGTGGGTTCCAGCATCTTCCCATGATGACCCAATCTAACAGCAAGTATCCCCAAAACTGAATTAAGATCAATCTCAGAGAATGAAATTAGTAAAAATTATGCAATGAATGAGGTAACTAGTTGAAGAAAGAATCCAACTGCAACAGTGAGCAGTGGAGGAATTAAGAGGACTCTCAAATTCAGTGATTTTGAAATGTTCTGTAGAGCATCTGATTGTCTTAGCACATCAAAAGCTGAGTGGGTGGGGAGGAAAACTCACATGTGTTGAGGACTTTTGAGACCTCCAGGTGGCCAACTAAAATTGCATCACAGACTTTTCTCCCCTAACATCTGTGGGGAAAAAAAAAAAGCTCAGAAAATTTACCAATTTAGCCATCAAAAAATGAGAGGGAATGTTAAGAAAAGTTAAAAAAAAACTTGCATGCAAAGAAACAAAAGCTTTTGAAATAGAGCAGCAAACAGTGAATGGGTTTACTTTCTAACTTTGCCTTCCCAACCACCCCCTCACCTCAAGCTATACTGATAAATTGGCCAAATTCTGAAATTCATGTGAATATCCCCAACTTTTAGAGAAGCAAACTTAATGTGTCTCCTTACATTGTCTATTTTCTCACTGTACATTACTGAAATGGCTGCAACAAAGGCTGGTGAAATGAGGAAAATGATCTATGGGGTTGACTCTAATGAAAGTGAAGGCTCCCAGTGGCATCACTAGGGTTGGTGTCACCCAGTGCAGTAATTCATGGTGTCACCCCTCCCCCATGAACCTCCTCCCGTACCAGACCATATAGAATCTTTAGTAATTTTTTTTTCTTTTGGACTAATGTTACTAGTACATTGTAATTTGTGTATATTACTCCTTCTTTTCCTTTAATGGAGCCCTGCTGGTGCAGTGATTAAGAGCTATGGTGAGCTACAGCTGCTAACCAAAAGGTCAGCAGTTCAAATGCACCAGCCGCTCCTAGGAAGCCCTATGGGGTCGCTATGAGTCAGAATGGACTCAATGGCAACAGGTTTGACATTTGGGTTTTGTTTTTTTTTTTCTTTTGATTACTACTTCATTCTCAAAAAAGTTATTGATCTGTCTTATGGATTGAACTGTGTCCCCCCAAAATACGTGTCTACTTGGTTAGGCCATGATTCCCAGTACTGTGTGGTTGTCCTCCATTTTGTGATTTTCCTAGTGTTATAAATCATAATCTCTGCCTGTGGTTAAAGAGGATTAGGGTGGGACATAACACCCTTGCTGAGGTCACATCCCTGATCCAACTTAAAGGGAGTTTCCCTGGGGTTTGGCCTGCACCACCTTTTATCTTACAAGAGATAAAAGGAAAGGGAAGCAAACAGAGAGTTGGGGACCTCATACCACCAAGAAAACAGTGCCCAGAGCAGAGCGTGTCCAAGGACACGGGGTTCCTGTGCAGACAGGCTCCTAGTTCAGGGGAAGATTGATGACAGGGATCTTCCTCCAGAGCCGACAGAGAAAACACCTTCCCCTGGAGCTGATGCCCTGAATTTGGACTTCTAGCCTACTAGACTGTGAGAAAATAAATTTCTCTTTGTTAAAGCCATATTTCTGTTATAGCAGCACTAGATAACTAAGACAATATATGATATAGGTTCACAAATAATAATTACCACAGTATTGTAGCTAAAACACCAGAAAATTTGACAAAATCAGCAAATATAAAAAACACAGTGGCAACAAAAATAACAGCACGTGCTTGTAGGGTGTGCAGATGAAACCATGTGATTTGAAACGTCATTACAATTGGGTAATAACGACAGCTCTGACTGGAGCACATTAGAAGGGTCAAAAAATAGATTAGAATAGAGTTTTAGCCTTGTAGGTATACTTATACACGTAAACTGGGCTTATGAAAAATGTTCTTGTTGTTATAACTAGGGGTTATTTTTATAAACAATGATGAATTTCTGGCGAAACACTGCACAAAAATTTTATAGACAGTCGTTTTGGTGTTACCCCTCTGGCAGTGTCACCCAGTGCAGTCTGCACCCCCTGCACCACCCTAGTGACACCACTGAAGGCTCCAGGGCCACTCACCAAGATGGGGAAACTATCTGACGTTTGAGGATATTCCCCTATGGGAATGAGATACAATTCTTACCTAAGTGAAGTGTATAAAAACTCAGCAAGAAGAGAAGGACCTAGGTTTCCTAATGTAGGTTACAGATTGCCTCAGCCAAGTTTATCGTTGCCCCACCATTTCCTTGGGTACAGAAAAGTAAACAGAAGATGAAATACTCTTTCCTCAAACAGAAACTAAGAGTGAAAAACAAACTAAAGGCAGCTTTAGAGGAAAGAAAGTAAAAAAAGTCACCCACACCATACAGGAGGGAACATTCAAGCTGCTGAAAACTTTTTCAAGCCAACGTTCAATGCCAAGACTCAACAGGGAAATTTCTACAAAGTCCTAAGAGGAAAAATTTATTTATGAGAAATAATAATTATTGTTCTGAGCCACTATTTTTTTTAAATAAACATTTATTTTGGAATGGTGTTAGATTTAAGGAAAAGATGCAAATACAGTAGAGACAGTTCCTACCCCTCACCTAGTTTCTGTTTTCCTTAATATTATCATCTTACATTAATTTGGTATGTTTGTCAAAACGAAGTGTTTCAGTCATCTAGTGCTGCTACAACAGAAATACCACAAACGGATGGCTTTAACAGAGAGAAATTTATTTCTTCACAGTAAAGTAGGCTAAAAGCCCAAATTCAGGGCGTCAGCTCCAGGGGAAGGCTTTCTCCCTCTGTCGCCCTTCTCATCCATCAGTCTTTCCCTGGAATAGGAGCTTCTCCGCACAGGGACCCCAGGTCCAAAGGACATGCTCTGCTCCTGGCACTGCTTTCTTGGTGGTATGAGGTCCCCCTGTCTCTGCTCACTTCTCTGTTTTATATCTCAAGAGACTGCCTCAGGATACAATCCAATCTTATAGACTGAGTCCTGCCTTACTAACACAACTGCCACCCATCCTCCCTCATTAACATCATAGAGGCAGAATTTACAACATATAGGAAAATCACACAATACCAGGAATCATGGCCCAGCCAAACTGATACACACATTTTTGGGGGAACATAATTCAATCCTTAACAATAAGTAACCAATATTGTACATTACTATTGATTAAACTCCAGACTTTATTCAGATTTCATCAGTTTTTCCTTTAATATACTTTTTTCTGTTCCGGGATTCCACCTTGGATACTACATTACAGTTAGTCATCGTATCTTCTTAGTTACCTCTGGTCTGTGACAATTTTTCAGTCTTTTGTTGTTTTTTATAAATAACCTTGTCAATTTTGAGAAGTGCTCAAGTAGTTGTAATGATTTGGCTTTGTCTGATGGTTTTCTCATGGATAGAATGGGGTTATGGGCTTTTTGGAAAGAATACAGCAGACGTGAAGTGCTCTTCTCATCAAATCATGTCAGGGTACATGACATACACATGACATCACTGGTGATGTTAACCTTCATGCTTGATTAAGGTAGTGCTTGCCAGATTTCCTCACTGAAAAGTTACTGTTTTTCCCTTTCCATACTTTCTTCTTTGAAAGCAAGTCTCTTGAGCCACTAAGTTCAACCTGCCCCCACACACTAAGTTTTGAGGTGTTCTGTTACATAGCAATAGGTAACTGAGAAAGAAATTGGTGCCAGAATTTGTGGATCTGACTAAGAATATTTCCAGGCAGAATTTTTTTATTTTTATTTTTATTTTTTTATTGTACTTTCGGTGAGGGTTTACAGAACAAATAGTTCCTCGTTAAACAGTCAGTACACATATTGTTTTATGACATTGGTTAACCACCCCACATGTCAACACGCTCCCTTCTCGGCCTTGGAAGACCTTTTTTTTTGGTGCGGGTAGGGGGAATATACAGAGCCAAAGAGACACCATTTCAAAAATTTCTACATGTACAATTCAGTGACATCAATTACATTCTTCCAGTTGTGGTGCTATTCTTACTTTAGATGAAGGTTTACAGAACAAAATAGTTTCTCATTTCCAGGCAGAATCTTAAAGATGTTAACTGTTTTTTTTTTTTTTTTTAAAAAACAAAAACAAAAAAACACTGTATGAAGAGAGAGATGATCTAAGGAATTGTTCCATTTGAAAGCCAAATTTAGAGAAAATGAGAATGACCAAGGACTGGTTGAGTTGGAAAATGTGTTTCTCATCCCTGGTCTCTCCAACTGGTAAAAAAAAAAAAAAATTCCCATCTAAATGAAGCTTGAGGCCGAAGATAAGATCAAGGATAAGGCCATAAGACCCCTTGTTAAGGCCTCTGAAGGATTTAAGAGGGCATCAGATAGACCCTCTAAGTAAGAAAGAAAGGGCTTTTAAAAATCTTAAGGGCATTATCCCACATAGCCTCAAATTTGGCCTAAGGTGTAGCAAGGACTGTCTCATAAGAATTATGGATGTGACTTTTGGGTTATGGAGTTAACAACCCCAATCAGATTCATAGGAAATCCACAAAGGCTTAAGAGCATTGTGCTGATGAAAACACTACTATCTTGGACCAAAAGAGACAGACAGAAACAGTTTAAAAATGAAGAGTCCTCTGGGCTCTCAATTTTTTTTATGGTCAGAAAGCAGGCCGAGAAAGATCTTCATCTATAAACAAGGGTCATCTCTCAGAGCGAAGGGTAAAGAGTCATGGAGAACAACTGATTGAGAAATGACTCCCATGAAGCAAAACTGGACCCTAATCAAGGAATATTCCTTGTCCTTTGCCCAACTGGATTTCAGAATTTCTCTGAACTAGTAACTATTATGTGTATCCCATTCCTCCCCCTTTTGAATAAAGTTCCTTTGTGATTATCCTATCCTTGTCTTATCATTCTATGTGAGTGCCTGTGGGCGAGATAACTTAGCTTTTTAGTTCACTGGTCTCCACATCAAGACTACACTTGGAGCTGCATACAAGGAACTTTACCTGAGGAACCATACTTACACCTGGACCTGATTTAGTTGATAAGTCTGATGAGTCTTCAAGTATGAGTTTGATGATGTAAAAGGACAAAACTTTTGGGAGGTGGATGAACACATTTTGCCTGTGGGAAGAAGGTAAAAAACCGTGAACCGTGACCAGACAGTGGATGTTAGTAGATTTGAAAAACGTGTTTTTCAAATATTTTGCAACAACATTTTGCAGCTTCTCCTATCAGGAGGTGGAATCAATATCCCTGCCTGTTATAGATTGAATTGTGTCCCCAAAGATTATATATTGAAATCCTGACCCTATACCTATAAATATGATCCTGTTTGGAAAAATGGTTTTCTTTGTGATGTTAATTAGGACATGCTCGAGTAGGGTGGTACTAAATCTAATAACTTCTGAGTTCTAAAAAGAGCAGAATGGACACAGAGACACACACAGAGGAGGTGGAAGACAGATAACGAAGACAGATGCACCTACAAGCCCAGTAACACCAAGGATTGCCCCAGCTACTAGAGGCTGAAATCAACAAGGAAGGATCCCCCTCTTATAGCCACACCTGAAATTGGACTTCTAGCCTCCTGAACCATGAGAAAATAAATTTCTGTTCTTTAAATGCACCCATTTGTAGTCCATTTGTAGTATTGTGTTACAGCAGCACTAAGTAACTAAGATACTATGAATTTGAGTCAGCCTTGTGACTTGCTTTGACCAACAGAATATGGCAGTAGTGATATGGTGTGAATTTTGAAGCTTAGGCTTCAAGAGGCCTTGTAGCTTCCATCTTCACTCTCTTAGGATTTTGCCTTAAGACTACTGTGAAGGAAGCCGGTCTAGCCAACTGAAGAATGAGAGGCTACTTGGAGGAAAAACGAGGTACCCCGTACCAACTGCCAGACATGTGAGTCATTCCACCTTAGCTGACCCTCCAGATGAAGGTCAACACATGAGTGAGCCCATGTAAACCAGCAGAACAACTCAGCCAAACAAAAGACTCATGGAAAATAGTAAACCATTGTTTTAAGCCCCAAAGTTTTGTTACACGGCATTAGTTAATTGATATAGCATACCAAGTAGATTTGCTAGAGAGTGAACACAGTGGTCTGAGGACTCAAGTTTTCTGAAAATCATTGCCTGGTAAGTACACATTCAGGCTATACTGACATTACTTGGGCTTAAACAGCTGAGGATTAGACCCTGGTACTCTAATGGCCTTACAAAGATCTCACCCCAGGAAGTGGCTAGCCAGGCTCTCTAGGTAACAGCTCTATCTTGTCCAAATGTCTGATTGGAACATACTCTTTAAGTGAAACAAAATTAACTAGCATGGTATAAAAAGGAATACACCAATGAATGATATGAATGGTTTAAGGAAGAGATCAGCAAGGCTTAAAAAAAAAAAAGTTCTTAAAAATGAAGAGTATTAATCTAGAAATGGACTTTCTGAGGAAATAATAGAAAGTAAGGAATACTAAAATAGACTGTTATGTTTGGGTTATAGTGACAAACTGGCTCTGATTAAATCTGGTAGCAACAAAAATTTAACTCCAAGGATGTTTGTAAAGACATTTTTAATAAGAGTGCAAAGTTGGAAACAACCTAGATGTTCAATAAATGGAACAGGTTTAGTAAATATTGGCTGAGCTATATTAAATATATTATAGAGCTATTAAAATTGTGCTATGTGGGAGTACACCAGAAAGACTGTAGATATCTACACATTAGGTGGTTTGCAAACAACTAATGATGCATCAGTAATTGCTGAAATCAAATATGTAGATAAGGGTTAACAGGATATGAGGTTGATATATGCTAGTTGATTATATGTCAATGACTGGATGGAAAGGCACACTTTTTTTTTTTTTTTTTATGCTTTAGGTGAAAGTTTATAGAGAAAATTAGTACACAAATTGTTTTGTGCATTGGTTGCTAACCCCGTGATGTGTCAACACTCTTCCCTTCTCAATCTTGGGTTCCCCATTTCTATTGGTCCAGTTTTCCTGTCCCTTCCTGCCTTCTTGTCTTTGCTTTTGGGCTGGTGTGCCCATTTAGTCTCATATACATGGTTGAACTACATGTGTTATTGTTTGTTTTATAGGCCTGTCTAATCTTTAACTGAAGGGTGAACTGCAGGAGTGACCTTGGTTTTGAGTTAAAAGTGTGTCCAGGGGCCATACTCTCAGGGTTTCTCCAGTTTCCGTCAGACCAGTAAGTCTAGTCTTTTTGTGAGTTAGAATTTTGTTCTACATTTATCTCCAGCTTTGTCAGGGATGCTGTACTGCGATCCCTGTCAAAGCAGTCAGTGGTGGCAGCCGGGCACCCTCTAGTTGTTCAGGACTCAGTGTGGTGAAAGTCAGACTTTTGTTGCCCTAAAATTACCACTCTAAAAATGTGGTTCAGTGTCAAATATACTATTTACTAGCTTTTCTATGACCATTTAACAGTCTCAGAAGGTGCCTTTATTATTGGCTATCTACATAGTATTTATCATTAATCCACAAATTTAAGAGAAAAAAGTTAATTCTTACTAAAAAGAAATCTTTTACATTACTACGGTTAGGTAATGAATGCAGCTGAGAGTAGCTTTATGCTACAGCCCTCTGGACTAGACCTAGGCAAAATGTAAACAAGTCAAAATTTGTTTTCAGTGACAGCCCCCATTTTTTCCACATTTTTACCTATCTCCTCTTTGCCCCGTGAATGCTGCCATACTGTTAAAATCATGGATGGTTTTCAGAATGGCTATGGGACTAACTTCTGCACATATTCACTGAACTAAACGTAAGATGGGAACAAATTGGATGTTCTTTACACTTTGCTCTTAACAAAGGGCGGGGGTGGTGGGTGGGGGGTTTGATTTGGCTGTTGTGAAACAAGAAAGAAGAGGTCCCAACTACCTGATGTCTGCTCTCCTGCCACCCCTAATTTGAGGATATGGTACTCTCATGGTTCAGGCATGCTAAACTTAGGGACAGGGTGACAGCTATTGTACTAATAGTGCCTTCTGGGTCTTGACTAAGCTATGCTGGACTCCCATTACCGCTCCTATTCAGAATGATATTTAAAGAGTAAACTTGGGTATTATGGCTTCATTCAGATAGTATGGATGTATGGGAACTGTTGTAGGCCTAGGCTGTCACGAGGTCCCTTTTGTAATGCTCCCCAGCATGGCTGTCTGTCCTGACTCTCTAGCTCCTGGTCCATCATTGGAGGGATATAGCCTGATTGGTTTGTGCCCCCAAAGGCTATTACTTCAGGAACCAAGGGCTCGTCTCTCATTAGCTTATTTATACCCAAGAGTCAAACTGAGAGTTGGAAACTAACAATAGTTGGCTCAATCTTATTTAGGAGACAAGTTTCACAAATCAGAACTTTCTTCTACTCAGAGTTCCCTGTCTAGTCAGACCATCTGTGTTTGAATCCCAACTCTATCGGCTTAATTCCTAACCTTGGAAAAAATTACATAAGTTCTCTGACCCTTGTTTAACTCAGTTATAAAGGGGAGATAATAATAATACCTACATCCTAGGCTTCATATACACAAATGTGTATCAGTCAGGGCCTCTACAGAAAATAGAATTCCTTCCTAAAGTACTACCTACAGTGATGTGGGTAGGGCTACAGGGATAAACAAGGGGTGGTAGGCACCCAGAGAAGAGCAACACTCCTCAGGCTGAAGGACACGGGGAGGAGACAGTGTTATAGAAGCTGGCTGAGAGCTGGAACTATAGAAGTGGGACACCAGGTAGGTTCTGCAGTACAAGAAGGATCAAGCTATTCATGGAGATGCTTTGTCAAGCAGGGGGTGAGGGCTGGGATTGGTAAGAAATACTCTGACCTCTTTCTCCACCTGCCCTTTCATCTCCTGCCAGTGCCTTCCATTGGTCACATTCAAACAGTAACCCACTTGGCAAGGCATTCCAGGAGACGCAGTCCTTGGTGTTGGATTTGCTAGCGTGAAGAGAAGAGTCAAAAATAGATTTGGGAAAGGAGATGGAGATATAATTAGCACCATATGATTCATTTTATATTTCAACCAAAACATACCAATGGTATTGAAGGAAGAAGTCCAAGCTGCACTGCAGGCATTGGTGAAAAACAAGGGTCCAGGAATTGATGGAATACCAATCGAGATGTTTCAACAAATGGATGCAACGCTGAAAGCGCTCACTTGTCTATGCCAAGAAACTTGGAAGACAGCTCCCTGGCCAACCAACTGGAAGACATCCATATTTGTGCCCATCCCAAAGAAAGGTGATCCAACAGAATGCGGAAATTATCAAACAATATCATTAATATCACAAGCAAGAAAAATTTTGCTGAAGATCATTCAAAAATAGTTGCAGCAGTACATCGACAGGGAACAGCCAGAAATTCAAGCCAGACTCAGAAGAGGACACGGAAATAAAGATATCATTGTTGATGACAAATGGATCTTGGCTGAAAGCAGATAATACCGGAAGGATGTTTACCTGTGTTTTATTGACTATGCAAATGTGTTTGACTGTATGGATCATAATAAATTATGGATAACATGGTGAAGAATGAGAATCCAAAGCACTTAATTGTGCTCATGCAGAACCTGTATATAGACCAAGAGGCAGTCATTCAAATAGAACAAGGAGATATTGCGTGGTTTAAAGTCAGGAAAGGTGTGTGTCAGGGTTGTATCCTTTCACCATCCTTATTCAGTCTGTATGCAGAGCAAATAATCTGAGAAGCTGTGTTATATAAAGAACGCAGCATCAGGATTGGAGGAAGACTCATTAACAACCTGCAACACGCAGATAACACAACCTTGTTTGCTGAAAGTGGAGATGACTTGAAGCACTTACTGATGACCATCAAAGACTACAACCTTCAGTATGGATTGCACCTCAAAATAAAAACCAAAATTCTCACAAGTGGACCAATAAGCAACATTATGATCAATGGAAAAAATACTGAAGTTGTCAAGGATTTCATTTTACTTGGATCCACAATCAATGCCCATAGAAACAGCAGTCAAGAAATCAAATGACATATTACATTGAGCAAATCTGCTGCAAAAGACCTCTTTACAGTGTTAAAAAGCAGTCATCTTGAGCACTAAGGTGCGCTTTACCCAAGCCATGGTATTTTCAATCGCCTCACATTCATGTGAAAGCTGGGCAATGAATAAAGAAGACTGAAGAAGAACTGATGTATTTGAATTATGTGGTGTTGGTGAAGAATATTGAATATACCATGGACTACCAGAAGAACAATCAAGTCTGTCTTGAAAGTACAGCCAGAGTGCTCCTTGGAAGCAAGGATGGCGAGACTTTGTCTCACACACTTTGAACATGTTATCGGGGGAACCAGTTCCTGGAGATGGCCATCATGCTTAAGAGGGTGAGCAAAACGGAGGAAGACCCTCAACGAGATAGAATGAAACAATGGCTCCAACAATAGGCCCAAAACATAGCAATGTTGTGAGGATGGCGCTGGACCTAACAGTGTTTCATTCTGCTGTACATAGGGTCACTATGAATCCTAGCAAAGTTGGTATGACTTTTACCTTTTTCCCCTAGGAGAAATAAATTATATGACATTTTTTCAATTATATAGCCTTATATAGGAGCCCTGGTGGTGCAGTTGTTAAGACATCAGCTGCTAACCAAATGTTGGCAGTTCGAATCCACCAGCTGCTCCTTGGAAACCCTATGGGGCAGTTCTACTCTGTCCTATAGGGTGGCTATGAGTTGGAATTGATGCGATAGTAATGGGTTATGCATGCTTTCATTTTTTTTTACCTCCTTCGTTATTTATTCATTTAAAAAATAATTATGGAATAACTACTTTGGGAAGGCCATATGCTAAGTATTATGTATAATATTGGTATTCTTGTCTTCAGGGAGATTATCATTTACAAACCACTCATATTATATCATTAAAATAATATAATTAAAAATCCTCAATGTACATTTTCATTTATGTAAAAGGAAGCAGTGTTTTTATTTTTTTTATATTTTATTGTACTTCAGGTGAAAGCTTACAGAGCAAATAGTTTCTCATGAAATAGTAGTACACATGTTGCTCTATGACATTGGTTAACAACCCCACAACATATTAAGCCTCTAAATTCTCAACCTTTTTTTTTTTTTTTTTGATGAAAATACAGATAGCCAAAGATAAACCGTTTCAAAAATTTCTACATTCACAGTTCAGTGATTTTGACTACCCTCTTCCAACTGTGCTGTTATTCTCACTTAAGATGAAGGCTTACAGAACAAAATAGTTTTTCATTTAACAGTTACTACACATGTTGCCCTATGACAATGGTTAACAATCTCACAGCACATCAAGAATATCCTTACTCCACCTTGTGTACCCTATCACCAGGGGACTTCCTTGTCCCCTTCTGTCTTCTGGCCCTTGTCACTGGACTACTGTACCTCTTTAGTCTCATTTGGTTTTTTTTATTTTATTTTAACACCATTTCAAAACTTTTTACTTACACATTTAAGTGATATTGACTATGCTCTTCCAATTGTGCTGCCATTTTCGCCCAAGATGAAGGCTTACAGGACAAAACAGCCTCCCATTTAATAGTTACTACAAATGTTGCCCTATAGCAGTGGTCAACAATCTCACAATACATCGACAGTGTCCTTATTCAATTTGTGTTCCTTATCATCAGTTTCCAACTCCCCCTCTGCCTTCTGGCCCTTGTCACCGGACTCCTGTACCTCGTTAGTCCCATTTAGTTTTACTGGGCTGTCCACTCCCAGGATTAACATCGAACCTTGAAGGTAACTTCACTTCTGAGCTGAAAGGGTGTCTGGGGGTATTCTTTAGAATACTGGTGAGTATTCTTTAGGCCAGTAAATCTAGTCTTCTTTTTTTCTTTTTTTTTTTTTTGGGAGTTAAAATTATGCTCTACATCCTTCTCCAGCTCTGTCCAGAACCCTCTGTTGTGATCCTGGTCAGAGCAGTCAGTGGTAGTAGCCAGGCACCATCTAGCTGTACTGGACTCAGTCCGGTGGAGGCCTTGGTAGCTGTGGACAATTAGTCCTTTGGACCAATCTTTTCGTTGAATCCTGTTCTCTTCATTCTCCCTTGCTCCTGAAGGGATGAGACCAGTGGAGTATCTTAGATGGCCGCTCATAGGCTTTTAAGACCCCAGACACTACTCACCAAGGTAGAATGTAGAGCATTATCTTTATACGTAGTGTCATGCCAATTGAGCTAGATGTTCCCCGAGACCATGGTCCCCAGAGCCCTCCGTCCAACAACTCAGTCCCTCGGGGGGTTTGGATGTGTCTATAGGGCCTCCATGAGCTTTCCTTGTGCAGGTTGTGTTAGTTTCCCCTGTACTGTGTACTATCTCACCTCTCACCCAAGTTACCACTTATCTATTACCTATTTAGTATTTCCCCCCCCCCTCCCCTCCCATCCCTGGTAACCAACAAGGATTGTTACATTTTGCATGTGAATTTTTTCATGGGTTTTTACAATACAGGTCTCATACAATATTTGTCCTTTTGTGATTGACTTCTTTCACTCAGCATAATGTCCTCCAGTTTCATCCATGTTATGAGATGGTTCACAGATTCATTGCTGTTCTTTCTCGTTGCATAGTACTCCATTGTGTGTATGTACCATAGTTTGTGTATCCATTCATCTGTTGATGGACATCGAGGTTGTTTCCATCGTTTTGCTATTGTGAACAATGCTGCCATGAACATAGGTGTGCATATGTCTATTCGAGTGATGACTCTTATTTCTCTAGGATATATTCCTAGGAGTGGGATTGCTGGATCGAATGGTATGTCTATTTCTAGCTTTCTGAGGAAACGCCATATCATTTTCCAAAATGGTTGTATCATTTTGCATTCCCACCAGCAGTGTATAAGAGTTCCCATCTCCCCGCAGCCCCTCCAACATTTGTTATTTCCAGTATTTTTGATTCGTGCCAGTAATGCCGGGGTGAGATGGTATCTCATTGTGGTTTTAATTTGCATTTCTCTAATGGCTAGTGATCGCGAGCATTTCCTCATGTGTCTGTTGGCCATTTGAATGTCTTCCTTGGTGAAGTGTCTGTTCATTTCCTTTGCCCATTTTTTGATAGGATTGTTTGTCTTTTTGTTGTAGAGGTGTTGGATTTTCTTGTAGATTATGGAGATTAGACCTTTGTCTGACTTGTACTGTCCAAAAAATTTTTCCCAGCCTGTAGGTTCTCTTTTGACTCTTTTGGTGAAGTCTTTTGAAGAGCATAGATGTTTGATTTTTAGAAGATCCCAGTTATCTAGTTTATCTGTTGGGTTTTTTGTGTTGATGTTTATGGTTTGTATCCTGATAATGCCATGTATTAAGGCCTGAAGTGTTGGTCCTATTTTTTCTTCTATGAATTTTATAGTTCGAGGCTTTATATTCAGGTCTTTGATCCATTTTGAAGTAGTTTTTGTATATGGTGTGAGGTATGGGTCCTGTTTCATTTTTCTACAAATGGATATCCAGTTTTGCCAGCACCATTTGTTAAAAAGACTGTCTTTTCCCCATTTGATGTATTTTGGGCCCTTGACAAAGATCAGGTGACCGTAGGTGGATGGATTTACATCTGGGTTCTCAATTCTGTTCCATTGGTCAATGTCTCTGTTGTTGTACCAGTACCAGGCTGTTTTGAGTACTGTAGCTGTATAGTAGGTTCTCAAGTCAGGTAGTGTGAGTCCTCCAACTTTATTCTTCTTCTTCAGTAGTGCTTTACTTATTCGGGGTTTCCTCCCTTTCCATATAAAGTTAATAATTAGTTTTTCCATCTCTTTGAAGAATGTTGTTGGTATTTGTATCGGGATTGCATTGTATTTGTAGATTGCTTTAGGTAGAATTGCCATTTTCACAATGTTGAGTCTGCCTATCCATGAGCATGGTATGTTTTTCCATTTATGTAGATCCCTTTGGGTTTCATGCAGCATGTTTTGTAGTTTTCTTTGTATAGGTCTTTTACATTCCTGTTCAGATTTATTCCTAAGTATTTTATCTTTTTAGGGGCTATTGAAAATGGTATTGATTTCCTGATCTCCTTTTCATCGTTCTCTTTACTGGTGTATAGGAATCCAACTGATTTTTGAATGTTTATCTTGTATCCTGCTACTCTGCTGAATCTTTCTATTAGTTCCAGTAGATTTATCGTGGAGTCTTTAGGGTTTTCTATGTATAGTATCATATCATCTGCAAACAGGGACAGTTTAACTTCTTCATTACCAATTTGGATGCCCTTTATTTCTTTCTCTTGCCTTATTGTCTAGCTAGAACTTCCAGCACAATGTTAAATAGGAGTGGTGATAAAGGGCATCCTTGTCTTGTTCCTGTTTTCAAGGGGAATGTTTTCAGCCTCTCTCCATTAAGAATGATGTTGGCTGTTGGTTTTGCATAGATGCCCTTTATTATGTTGAGAAATTTCCCTTCTATACCTATTTTATTGAGAGCTTTTATCAGGAATGGGTGTTGGACTTTGTCAAATGCCTTTTCTGCGTCAATTGAGATGATCATGTGATTTTTTTCTTTCCTTTTATTTATGTGGTGGATTACGTTGATGGATTTTCTAATGTTAAACCATCCTTGCATACCTGGTATGAATCCTACTTGGTCGTGGTGTATTATTTTTTTGATATGATACTGAATTCTATCGGCTAGAATTTTGTTCAGAATTTTTGCATCTATATTCGTGAGAGATATTGGTCTGTAATTTTCTTTTTTTGTGATGTCTTTGCCTGGTTTTGGTATCAGCATTATGCTGGCTTCATAGAATGAATTTGGAAGTGTTGGGAAGCAGTGTTTTTAAAATGTGGACTTTACATTTTAAATTTTCCTAGATTTGAGCTTCCTGTTTTTTGGACCCACATGACAATCTGATGAAAACTGTAGACCTTTTTTCCCAGAAAAAAATATGTATATTCATATAAGCTTTCATTGATCACTGTCTTACTTGGGAGGAGAGCAGCACCTCGAGTGTGTTCAGTTAAGCCTTTCTCAGATACTCCTTTTTCTCCACTTGCAGATGCTCATGGGCTCCCTTTTGGCTTACAGGTGCCTTGGAACATTGCAGAGGGTGAGGGTTGAAAGGCAAAGAGTAAAATTTAATGGCACGATTTGGCATAGCCCCACTTCGAGTTATTCCCAATGAGTAGCAAAATGATGCAGTGTTGGGGTATAATAAGAGAATTTGCTCCCACATAGAGAATGAGGCAAGGCCCTGGGTGTGGCACGATTTCTGATACATGAGGCTCCTGGGTACTTTACATGCCCTCACAGGAGACCGTCTCTGAATGGATTCACCCCACATTTCTTGGCAGCAGGACACTTTCTTAGACAAGTTCCGATCCAGCAACCCATACTCTTGCTACTTAGACAATCCTTTCTCGTTTCCCCCTCCAGTATATACATTGCCCTCTCAAATTCTCATTATTTCTCAGCATAAAGTCCAATTCTCCTCCTTTCTTTCATAAGAGACACTGCTGGCCTATTTAGGGCTGACCCCAAGTTATTTGCACTGGTTTTACTCTCTTCAGGCATATGAACAGCTCAGTCTTCAAATATTCCCTGGAAAGGAGGAGAAGTATTTCCATACTATACCTCCCTCTCCCCCAACAACAACAAAATAGGTTACACATACTTTCTAAGGAGACGAAGTATAGGAAAAAATAATCCCTTCTGTTAAATCAGGTTGAGTGTCTTTATGCTGCTGAAATTTTGTAAACATGCAATTTTGTAAACAGAGTCTGGGAGTTTCAGGCTTTTCACAATGCATTAATTATCTATTGCTGTATAACAAAGTGGAGTCCCTGGGTGGTGCAAAAGGTTAAGTGCTGGGCTACCAACCTAAAGGTTGGCAATTCAGATCCACGTAGAGGTGCCTCAGAAGAAAGGCACAGTGATCTACTTCTGAAAAATCATAGCTGTGGTGCAGTGAATTACTTAATATGGCCCTTATAGCCATAGTCTTTGTAACTCCCACGAAATGACTGGGTGGGACTATGCAAATGAGGTCCTTGTGGCTCATCAAGGGGACTGGATCAATTGCTAATAATGTAAATAAGGTGCATGGCATTCTTGTGGGGGTGGGACCATGTAGATAACGTATATGGAATGCTAATGAAGGGATTGGTCAGTTTTGTCCTCCTGCTAGGCTTAAAATGAGCTATCCCAGAGGCTGGAAGAGAGGACCTCACCACCAGCAAGAAAGAAGAGCCAGGAGTGGAGCACATCCTTTGAACCTGGGATCCATGCACTGACAACTTCCCAGATCCAGGAGACACAGTAAGAAAGCTGTAACATCAGAGACAGCGAAAGATGGCAAGCAGCATCAGCAGAGGCGCAGAACCAGGAGACCAGCAGGAGATGGTGCAGTGGGCTTCCTGGCCCATGGAGCGAGAAAGCTGAGTGCCTTTGGGCAGGAGGCTTCCTGGTGGAGTGGGATGCCGCCATGAATTTGATGGTGGAGTTAGGCTCAACAACCCATGGAGCAAGAGAATTGAGCGCCTTCAAGCTGAGGCTTACTGGTGGAGTGGGGTGCCTCTGGCTACTTATCAGTAGAGCTAAAAGAGCTTTGTAACACTTGCTCGAGCAGGGCAGAGGCCAAGGGGCCACAGAGAGACATATCTGCAGGCATGGTTTAAAAGAGGCTGTCCTGATAGAAGAACTATATCCTGAGCATTCCTGAACCTGAATTGTAACCTACTACTTCCCTAATAAACCCCATAATTGTGAGTAGTGTCTATGAGATATGTGGCCATTGCAACAAATTATCCAACCCAGCAGAGAAGTAGAGTGCCGTGGGAGGGAAGGTTGGTATCAGAATGGGTAAAAAATGTTGGAGGGTGGAGGCATGTTTGACCTCCTCCTCATAGGATCAGCCTTGGGCTGTTGATCTTGATTTTCCTTCCCGCTTGTGAAGTTAGAGTAGGTCAGATGCCACCTCCACCACGCCATTTTTACAACTGCCATGAAGACCCTATAGCACAGTTTTACTCAGAAACACATGGGGTTGCAATGAGTTGAAATCGACTTGACGGCAACTGGTTTGTTTTGTATAATAAATTATCCCTAAATTTAATAGCTTAGCAAAATAAACACTTATGTCACTGAGTCAAAAAACGCAGGAGCAGTTTACCTGGGTGGGTCTGGCTTAGGGTCTTTCACGAGATTGCAGTTGTTAGGTGGATTTGTGGTCATCTGAAGGCTTGATTGGAGCTGGGGGATTTGCTTTTAAGGTGGCTCACTCACATGCTTGGCAAGTTAGTGCTCGTTGTTGGCAGGAGACCTCAGTTCCTTGGCATGTGGTCCTTGTCCATAGGGCTGCCAGAGCGTCTTCGTGATATGACAGCTGGCTTCCCCCAGAGCCAGTGATCCAAGAGAGAACAATCAGAAGCCATAATACTTTTTATGATCTGGCCTCAAAAGTCACAAGTGATTTTTTTGCAATATCTTATTGGTTATACAGATCATTCTGTATAACAGATTATACCATTCAGTGTGGGATGGCACTACACAAAGGTATGAATACCAGAAGACAAGAATCATTGAGGGCTCACTTGGAGACTGGACACATGCTAAATTCCACATATTTCTTTTATTTATTTTTAATTTTTTCCCATACAGAAACTTATACATACATTGTTATGTGACTTTAATTGCTCTCCCCATACTGTGACAGCACACTCCTCCTTTCCACCCCTGATTCCCCATGTCCATTCAACCAGCTCCTAACCCTCTCTGCCTTCCCATCTCACCTCCGGACAGAAGCTGCCTGTTTAGTCTCTTGTATCTACTTGAGCTAAGAGGCACACTCCTCACGAGTATCACTTTACTTGCCACAGTCCAGTTCAATCCCTGTCTGAAGACTTGACCTCGGAAATTGTTTTAGTTCTGGGCTGATAGAGAATCCAGGGGCCATGCTTTCAGGGGTTCCTCCAGTCTCAGTCAGACCATTAAGTCTAGTCTTCTTACTAGAATTTGAGTTCTGCACCCCACCTTTCTCCTGCTCCATCAGGGACTGTCTGTTGTGTTCCCTGTCAGGGCGGTCATTGGTGGTAACCGAGCACCATCTAGTTCTTCTGGTCACAGGCTGATGAAGTCTCTGGTTTATGTGGCCCTTTCTGTCTCTTGGGCTACTACTTTCCTTGTGTCTTTGGTGCTCTTCATTCTCCTTTACTCCAGGTGCTTGGGACCAACTGATGCATCTTAGATGGCCGCTTGCAAGCTTTTAAGACCCCAGATGCCACTCACCAAAGTAGGATGCAGAACATTTTCTTAATAAGCTTTGTTATTCTAGTTAACCTAGATGTCCGCTGAAAGCATGGTCCCCAGATCCCTACCCCTGCTACTCTGTCCCTCAAAGTGTTTGATTGTATTCAGGAAACTGCTTAGCTTTGGTTTAGTCCAGTCCACATATTTCTTTTAATTCATCTATGATTCATATAGAACATGAGCGCAATAAACTGTCCTCATTTTACTTAAAATAGGATGGCACTATTGTTATATATATTGTGATGGTTAAGATTGTGTGTCAACTTGGCTGGGCCATGATTCTCAGTGTTTATGTGTGATCACTCCCATGATTGAATATACTGTGAGTAGACAATCAGATGAAAGGGAGTTTCCTTGGGGGTGTGGCCTGCATCTGAATATAAGCAGATGTTCTGGCTGTTTGCTCTCTCTGGATCCTGCAGCTGCCTCCTGTCGTCTCACCTCCGGTTCTTGGGACTTGAGCTATCAGCTTATCTGCTGAACTTGGGATTTGTCAGTCTTCACAGCCTGGAGCGGAGCCCTGCTCTCTGACCTGCCGATCTTGGGTTCGCCAGCCCCTGCAGGTACGTGAATCAGGAGAAACCTTGAGGTCTTGCCTGCCGATCTTGGAATTTTTCAATCTTTCATAGCCTGTGAGTGGGAGCCCTGCTCTCCAACCTGCTGATCTTGGGCTTGCCAGCTTCTGTAGCTCCGTGAATTGGGAGAGGCCTCTACCCTGATCCATGGACTTGGGATGTTCTAGCCTCTACAATCACGTGGGCTGTTTCCTTGATATAAATCTCTCTCTGTATATATGTATGCTTTACTGGTTTTGCTTCTATAGAGAACCCAGCCTAAGACATACTTTTTTGTTGTTGTTGTTAAAATAGCAACCTCTGCTTCATCAGAGTTCTGAGTAGTCAGTATTTTTAGTTCTAGAGGCCACAGTTCCAATGAGACATAGAAATTTGAGAAATAGCTTATAGGAAAACCATACAATTAACAAACTTGAGTAGAATTCAAAGTACTATGATTACTGAGCAGTATTTGTTGTTGTTGCTGTTAGTTGTCATCAAGTCAGCTCCAACTTATGAACCTTATGTATAGCTAGGTCAAATAATTTGAGTGGTATCTGAAAAATTATCTCTCTGTCATTGTAACTGATTCTAATATTTATAAGGAATAAATGTTTAATAAATAATTATTAAATGGACCAAATTATAATTCATTGAGGATAAGTACAACAGAAGAAAAATGGTGGGTAGAGGTAAGAGGAGTAGATAGGTAAAAGTCAGTAGGCTTCTAGGCATGATTCTGCTACTATCTAGTTGTGTGATTCTAAGTGGGTTTTTAAAATTCTCTGTGATTTCCCCCCTGTGAAATGACAGAGTTGGACTAGAACTGGATGATCTCTAATGCCGCCCTTAGCTCCAGTAGTGTGTAAAGTTACACGAGACCACATTTATACCATAATGCCTCATTCCTTCCAATCTGTCTGCTTAGAGAATCCATTTCACAATTCTCTAATAAGGCCTATTTTTCTCTTTGTATTATATTATCTTTCAGCCACTATTCTGCATTCCTCCACAATTCTATGCCATTCTTTTGCCAATTTAACCTTCTTTGCCGTGTCCACTTTCTCAGCTGTCTATTATAGTCCCCTGAATATATTGTCTCAAATCTGGGGTGGGTAAGAACTCTATAATTACCAAGATGGACCTTGTAATTCACTTTGGTCCACATTGACCCCAGTCTGACATGCTTTCCCAAGAATGCCTGCACTTGTTCCTGGTTTCTTTTCTTAATAACTATTTATTTTGATCTTACAGCAGTGAGCAAGGCAGACATGGGCCCCAGTTGTTCCAACTTCTTTTCAACCACTTTTAGTATTTTCTCTGTAAATGGTAAAATTCTCAGAGGTCACAAATAAAAAAATTACAGAAACTAGGGAGGTGATGAAAATGAGTATGGCAGGACACAGGCGCAGTAGAGACTGAGTGAGGAGGCCCAATGTTGCCAGACCTCTGCCCCCTCCTTTCTTCCCCCAGATAAACTAGAAATTTAGAATTTAGAGTGACATCTCCTCATATATTGAATTTTGGTATCTAATTGGAAATATTTTTGAAAACTATTATATGGGCTAAATAAAACATTTTTGTTGACAGAATTTGGCCCTTGATTCAGCCATTTAAGACCTAAGATCATCTAGAGGGCTGAATCACATCTCTATTTTTTAAATATTCCACATCATACCCCTGCCCCAATAATCCTAGTACAGTACATGGGCACCTGTGAAATATTTTCTCCCATTCTTCATGTCTAGTTTCTTCACTCGTTTACAATTCAGTATCTTTTTTTACACCATCTCCCAACTTTTTCACTCAGTTTCCTTTTCTTACACTCATCTCTCTACTTACAGTAAATGCATGACATAAGGGTAGGGAGGGACAAAATGGAAATGAAGTAAAAATTATTTCTGTTCATGTTAACATGTGTCTGAAAGCAATTTGGTGCCCCAAAAGCACAACCCTAACTCTGGCTAGTTCCGCATGATGGGTGAGTTAAAATCTGTCCTGGATCAAAAGAAAGAAAATCAGCGGGGACTGAACAGATATAATGCACTGGTGCTGCGAAAGCAGGCACAGATAAAACCTACTGCCAAATTAACAGATAACCTTGTTTCTCCCAAGGCCATGCAGTCACTATAAAATGCCACACTGACTCCTTTTTTGAGTGATTATTGCTCTTTAACCAGTGACACTCCAGGCCAGCTTTGCTATTTTCATTTATTACTGGGGACACCAATTACTAAACTGCCGTTGCCTCACGACAGCACCCAGTCCCTAGTTAATCTCCATTTCTCCAATCCCGCCTCAGCAACTGCGTCCAATCCAGGACTGCTTCCCGCTCTCCCTAGACCCTCCCTCATCACACTCCTTTGGCGGGGAACCCAAACTTCACAAAACACGCTTCCTCTTTCCTCTTGTCCAGCGTATTCCATGCTTCCTCTGGAGTGCTCTTCCTCTTGCTTAATAAATAGATCTAATGTTCTCAAAATGCAGGCTTGCTCCTGACGGTTTCTGGATGATTTGGTTGTAATACGAGACAGGCTAGTGTCTACTCTCAGGGTCTGTCATAGACTGTGTTTCATGATCTCTGCTAAATATTCCTCTAAGCAGTTTAGATTCACAATTTTTAACAGCTCTAAACGAAGATAAATGCTTTCTAAAACTGACCTATCAGCCCCCTTCTAGGAAGCAAATTCGCCCCTACTCGTACAGCCCCAATATCCTTCCAAAAAATGGTTTTAGTCATTTTAGCTGATTAGCATTTCTGCGGATTCAGTTTAAATGACTTCAATTCTGAGTTCCTGGGTTAAATTAAAATGTAGTAGATGGGGTGTGGGTTCTGCGCCCATATTTTTTATGTGGTTACTGTTAATTCAAGATCAACGAGGGCAGGTTGCGATCGTTTAAAGAAAGACTTCTCCAATAGGAAGCCCCAAGCATTATCCGCGTTTCCTCTCCCCTTCCCCCCCGCGGAGGCGTAGGTTCCGGGTGGCCTTCTTTGAGTGTGGTGGACGGGGCTGCTTCTCCCGTCCTCAAGCATGAAAACCCAAAACCTCCCTGGAGCCGGGTGATGGTTTCCCCATGTCTCTGAGGAGGGGTTCCCAAGAGGGCGTGCGGCGGGTCACCGAACCTTGGACCTTGGTTACGGGTATTCTGCGCTCCGTCCTCAATCTAGCGCCGCGCTAGGAGTCCCAAGTTTACGTCTCAGTCGTCGCGCCGCCGCGGGCTCCTCCACTAAGAGGCCAGCGGTGCACATCTGCCTCCGGCCGGAGACCCGCCTCCGGGCCGCGAAGCCCACGCCCAGAGCAGCCCGCCAGCCCTAGCGCAGTGCCGCAGAGCGCGCTCCTGCCCAGGGCCCGCCTCTCGCGCGCGCACGCGCGCAGGGACTCGCGCCCTCCGAGAAGGGGGGAGTAGAGGGGCGTCACGGGGGGAGGAAGAGGAGGCGGCCGCGTAGCCTTCGGCGGGGCTCGCGCTCGCCCCCCGCCTCACCCGAGCCCCGCGAGGGTGAAACGCTTTCTCCCGGCATGCAGCGGGAGGAGGGATTTAACACCAAGATGGCGGACGGCCCGGATGAGTACGATAGCGAAGCGGGCTGCGTGCCCGTTCTCCATCCTGAGGTGATGAACTGCGCCGAGCGCATTCCTCGCTCTGCGTACCCCCGACCTTTCTCCCTCAGACTCGCGGAGGGCGCTGGTCTGCATGTGTGAGGCAGTGGAACGTGCCGAAGTTGGGGAGGGCGGGCAGGCGAATTCAGGCCCTAGCACGGCTGCGAGCAGATAACGGGGGAGGAGATAGCGGGGCGGGCCCGGCCGGGGCGGGCTCTGGGACCGAGTCCCTGGCAATGCCTGGAGGACAGAGGTGGAGGTATTTATGGTTCTGCTCTACGGCCGTGTTTGCGGGTGCAGAGGTGGCGGGGGTCTGGTGCTGATTTGGAATCGCAGCTTACCCCCCTAGTCTTGCTCCACATCTTTTGGGGACGAGAGGGAAGCGCGTCTGGTTTTGATTTCCACTATTTTCCTTCTTTAGGGTGAGTGATGGTACCTAGTTCTACTATTTAGCTCACTGTGGGGGAGTGTAGGGTAAGAACATCACTTTGTTGGGCAAAGTGATGTCCTTCCAGGTTGTGCCATACGCAGCGCCTCAGGGCACCTTGTGTTGGTTGCCCTCATTTGAGCGTTTGTCCTTAAGCGATTAAAAAGAGAGGTCAGAACTTTTGGGTGTTCTAGCCCCGCTCTCGCATTAGCTTGTCAAAGTACCGTTGTTTTTTAATAACCAGAGGATGATAGTGCAACACGTTTCCCATCACAACATGAGTATCTTCCCTTGTAAGTAAACAGTGCCCCGCTGCAGGATTAGTCACGTTCTGTACTTGTTTACCTCTTAGTTTATAGCTGAGCTAGTGCCAGTTCAGGCTTGGGAGCAATTCTGGTTTTTAACGATCCACAGTGATGTGCCGATGGGACAGGGACGCTGCTTCCTGAAGAACTAGGGTCGTTTTTATGAGGTTGAGGGATGAAGATACTCGGTGTGAATCGGGTGAGGAAACATGGAAATCTCTACCAGGTGGTTGGTTATGTGTTAGAATGATTCTTTTTATTTCTGGATTTTGCTTTGTAGTGTGCTTGCATTTTTTTTTTTTTTTCAGGTAAAATGTGAATAAAGACAAGCACTTTTCCATACCATATGTTAATACTTAACCATCCTATCATTCATCACTTTGGTTTATCAAAAACAAATGGGACAGTTCCTTAGAAATATGCCTTGTTGGCCAGTCTTGAATGCTCCTTAGAAGGGAGAGGATCCAGTACTTTGAACATGTTATCAGGAGGGACCAGTCCCTAGAGAAGGACATCGTGCTTGGTAGAGTCAGCGAAAAAGAGGAAGACCCTTACAAAAAGAATTGACACAGTGGTTGCAGCAATGGGCTCAAACATAGCAACCATTGTGAGGATTGCACAGGACTGGGCAGTTGTTTACAGGGTCGCTATGAGTTGGAATTGACCTCGACGGCACTTAATACAACTCTGGATTTATGACAAACAGAAATATATAGTAAGACTAAACATTTTTTGACCAAAGTGGTAACATTTTCTGAACTGGCAATGGAGACATCTCTGTTTGGTTCATACTTAAAAAAAAAAAAGTTGCCCATGAATAATATTACTAGAAAATTGATTTCTTCATCTTTAAAAGTAGGAGCATCGTGGCTCAGTGGTTAAGTGCTGGGCTGCTAACTGGAAGATTAGCACTTCTGACCCACCAGCCGTACTGCAATAGAGAAGACCTGGTGATCTGTTCCCGTAAAGATTACAGCCTAGAAAGCCCAATGGGTCAGTACAAGTCTGTCCTGTAGAGTTGCTATGAGTCAGAATTGACTACAACAACAACAAAAGTGGGAGTTGGAAGAAACAATATTTTCCATTCCTTTAACTCAACAAAAACAACATCTGATTAGTTTAGATGCTTTGTGTCTTAAGCTTGCAACTACATGGGCTGAGGTCTTTCTGCATTTTTCGTGTAGTTAGTATTATGTTAACACCTGGTACAGACCTGGTATAGTTCTGCTACTTCCTAGCAGTTGTTCTTGGGCAAGCTAATTCTTGAGTTCTAGCTTATTCATTTGTAATAATGGGATCATCATATCACATCCCATTGCTGTCGAGTAGTGGTTAAGAGTTTGGCTGCTAACCAAAAGGTTGACAGTTTGAATCCACCAGCTGCTTCTTGGAAACCCTATGGGGCAGTTCTGATCTGTCCTATAGGGTTGCTATGAGTTGAGATCGAATCGATGGCAATGGGTTTGTTTTTTTTTGTCAGTTTTACAGGAATAGACTGTCACGTCTTTCTCTGGCAGAGTGGCTGGTGGATTTGAGCCTCTGACCTTTTGGTTAGTAGCCAAGTAATAATGGGATAACAAGTAAAAAAAAAAAAAGGGGGTTACCTGTCTAGTCATTTTTGACTCATGGTGACTCTGTGTGTTGCAGAATAGAACTGCATGCCATAGGGTTTTCATGGCTGTGACCTTTCAGAAGCAGATTGCAGGCCTTTCTTCCGAGACACCTCTGGGTGAGTTTGAACCACCATCCTTTCAGTTAGTAGCTGAGTACATAACCATTTACTTCACCCAGGGAGTCCTGGGAAATAATAAGCTTGCCTGTTGCAAGGATTAAATGAGATAATTTTTTTTTTTCTTAAATAAGCAGTGTTTTCAGTTGCCCTTGAAAAGAAACCCATTCTCTCTCTTGGTAAGCAAATGAAATAATAATACCTTTAGCCCCTTTTTGGAGAGAACATTGACTTAGGGTCAAACAGACTTGGATTTCAATTCTGGATTTGCAGTAATTACTTACATGACCTGAGATAAGTACTTAACTTCTTTAAGCCTCAATTTCTTAATCAGAAAGTGGAGATGTTGCCTAGTTTATTGGGCAGTAAGGGGTTGTTGTTGTTACTAGGTGCTGTCAAGTCGATTCTGACTCATAGTGACCCTATGTACAAAAGAACGAAACAGTGCCTGGTCCTGTCCATCCTTGTTGCTGTGTTTGAGCCCATTGTAGCCACTGTGTCAGTCCATCTCATTGAGGGTCGTCTTCTTTTTCACTGATCGTCTGCTTGACCAAGCCTAATATCCTTCTCCAGGGACTGATCCCTCCTGATAACATGTCCAAAGTACATGAGACAAAGTCTCGCCATCCTCGCTTCCAAGAAGCATTCTAGATTTGTTTCTAGATTTGTTCGTTCTTCTGGCAGTCCATGTAAGGGATTAGGAGAGGCTATATGCTGAGGTTTAAGAGCTGGCACAGTATAGGCACATGCTATTTCCTTTTTCTCTATTGGAGGAAGGAGGGATAAACAGGAACAAGTTTTATTTTACTTCTTATCTTCAGATTTAATACTATGTTGGTTACAAAGTAGTTTCTCACTAAGTATTTGTTGAACAGATGGATTATTTTTAGGATAAAGAAATTAACTATTGCTCAAACTTTCCTCTAGTATGCAAATTCTTCACTATTAAAACCTTTCTTAGTGGATTATGTAATTACCTGCTTCTTAGAGGTGTTTGCTGTAAGAGATCCTTACTTTTTAATTAATTAAATAATTCATACATTTAGCTAGTCGTTTACAGATTTGTTTATCTTGGATTGGATCGGACACTGTGCTGGACTCTGTAAGATTTAAGGACTTTCATGGTAAATTCAATGAGAAGCAGTATAGGATACAAGTTAAGAGTTGAGACACTGCTGATTCAAACTGGCTTGGGTTTGAATCTGGGTTCTGCCACTTACTGTCATCATTGTCAAATTACATTTTCCCTATTTGTAAAATTGAATTAATAATACTTCTTAGAGTTATCGTGTTAAGTAAGATAATGTTTATAAAGCAGTCATCAAGGACCTAGACACATAGGCTGCCAAGCAAATCTATCCTGAAGGCCCTGAGATGTAGTACATACTGAAAACGACAAAAAGGAAAACCCCATTGCCATCAGGTGGATTCCAACTCATAACGACCGTGTACGACAAAGTAGAACTGCCCCATAGGGTTTCCAAGGAACGGTTGGTGGATTCAAACTGCTGACCTTTTGGTTAGTAGCCGAGCTCTTAACCACTGCGCCACCAGGGCTCTGATACGTACCAAAAGGGATGCTGCTTTATTTTGTTTCCTGATGAAATAGGTGATTATTCATTTTATTGTAATGAAGAAATTAGATGCTGTTTGGTACATTGAAAAAACTGCAAATCAGGGGATTTAGGGTGCTAGTCCCAGCTTTGTGACTTTGAGCTAGTGGTCATCTAACCACCCTCAGTTTCTTTGCTTTTAAATTAAGAGGCTAGACTAGGTGATCTCTAAGATTTCTTCAACTCTAATCTTCTGATTGTAAGTTGTGATTTTTCAAGATCAGTCTCGTAATCATCCACTAGGTATATAGCACTGGGCTAGGTTATATGGGTGAAAATAAAATAAATAGGATAACTTTAGCTCTCTAGAGGGTAATGATCTAGTTGGAAATCTATATACATATGAAGTACTTAAAAGAATCCAAATAGGTGCTGAATTGAGTAGTGTAGCCTATATGCCATGTCAGATTCCTGCCATCTAGAATGGTTAGAAGAAAGATCTTCTAACAGGGACAGAGACCGTATTTTGGTCTACAGGTTCAGCTGGCTTGCTGTCAGCAGTCTTCCGTTTTCATCCACTAGTACATCCTCAGTAAGCCGTCTCAGCTCTTTCACAGAATGAGACCACAGTACCCACTTCTGCCGTAGTGTTACAAGGGCTCTCTGCTTCAGAAAGCTCTGACTCAGAGCTTTGAACTGGATTGCCTAATTATCTAGGGCTTTCATCTATTTTCCTTTCTTGCTTTTTTTTTTCTTAATTTCAGAACTTTTCTACTGCTTTTTCTCTAGCTAATCACGTTTCTTTTGTTTAGAATATTAAACTAAAACATGACTAGGTCTACTGTCTTCAAAGATTTCATAAAATCTACTTTCTAAAACTTCTCCTTAGTGAAAGTGATTTTGCCTTTTTCCGTTATTATTTTGCCCTATTATGTATTTAAAGATATACATGTACATACATATATAAATTAACTCATTTGCTTTCAGAAAGCAGATAGAAGTTACTTTGAAAATTGCCTTTTTTTCTCTGATAGGTTACCAGCACAATCAGAGCAATCTTCTGCAGTCTCTAGGAGCTGATACCTTTTTTTTTAATTCAGCAAAAATGCAGTAGATCATATGATTATAATTTAGATGTAAATATGCAATACCGTAAGCATAGTAACCACTGAGTCAATATATGTAAAATGAAATGATGATGAATTGGTGAATTATGGCAAAGCTAAGGTTGAAAATTATTGACTTACAGAATGAAATGATTGTGTTTAGTTTTGAGAAATACTGTTTTCCTTGTTTTGGCTCCTTTGTTTCATTTTGCTCACTGTTTTTATTTAATTTGGGAGAATTAACCCAAAAGTATTTAAGAGTGGACTGTGGAGTGGGTGGATATAAGAGCATACAGGTTAAATGTATAAGATCTGATGTTAGGTTAGTTGCATTCAAATCTTTGTTTTGCAACTTATGTTTGGGACCCTTGTCAAGTTATTTAATTTTCTGTACCTCAATTTTTCAAGGCGCACTGGTGATACATTGGTTAAGTACTGGGATGCTAACCAAAAAGTCGGCAGTTTGAACCCACCAGCCGTTCCATGAGACAAAGATATGGCAATCTGCTTCCATAAAGATTAAAGCGTTGGAAACCCTACGGGGTAGTTCTACTTTGCTCTACAGGGTGAATGTGAATTGGAGTCGACTCGATGGCACACAACACCACCACCCCAATTTTTCACACGAAAATGGGGATATAGTAGTACCCACCTCATGAGGTTGTTGTGAGGATTAAATGAGTTAATGCACGTAAAGCTCTGTTCCTGGTACATAGTAAACACAATAAATGTTAGCTGTCAGTGTTGTTGTGGGAAAAAATCAGTAATGTCTCAAACTGATAAATCAAAAAATAGTAGTATACATATGTATGGAGGCAACTGAGTAGCTAAAATAATTAAAATTGGTTGCTTCTGGGGATTGAGGAAAGGAACCCTGGTGGCACAGTGGTTAAAGCACCCGGCTGCTAAACTGAATGGTCGGTGGTTTGAACCCCTGAGGCACTCTGCAGTTGAAGGATGTGGCATTGGGCTTCTGTAAAGATTGTTGTTGTTGCTAGGTGCCATCGAATCCATTCTGACTCATAGGGACCCTATGTATGATAGAATGAAATACTGTCGGTCCTGCACCAACCTCCCAGTCTTTGCTATGTTTGAGCCCACTGCTGCAGCCACTGTGCTAATTCATCTCACTGAAGGTCTTCCTCTTTTTTGCTGACCCTCTGCTTTACCCAGGATGATGTCCTTCTCCAGGGACTGGTCCTTCCTAATGATAACATGCGCGAGGTATGTGAAACAAAATCTCTCTTCCAAGGAACATTCTGGCAGTACTTCTTCCAAAGCAGATTTATTCGTATATTGAATATTCTTCACCGACACTGTAATTGAAAGAGTGCCAATTCTTCTTCCGTCTTCCTTATTAATTGTTCAGCTTTTGCATGTAAATGAGGCGATTGAAAACATCATGGCTAGGGTTAGGTGCACCTTAGTCCTCAAGGTGACATTTTTGATTTTTAACAATTTAAAGAAGTCTTTTGCAGAAGATTTGCCCAATATGTCATTTGATTTCTTGACTGCTGCTTCCATGGGTGTTGATTGTGAATCCAAGTAAAATGAAATCCTTGACAACTTCAGTCTTTTCTCCGTTTATCATGATGTTGCTTATTGGTCCAGTTGTGAGGATTTTTGTTTTGTTTATGTTGAGGTGCGATCTATACTGAAGGCTGTAGTCTTTGTTCTTCATTGGTAAGTGCTTCAAGTCCTCTTTGCTTTCACCAAGCACACTTGTGTCATCTGCACATCACAGGTGGTTATTGAGTCTTCTTCCAATCCTGATGCCACTTTCTTCTTCATATGGTCCTGCTTCTAGGATTATTTGCTCGGCATACAGATTGAATAAGTATAGTGAAAAGACACAACCCTGAGGCACGCCTTTCCTGACTTAAAACCTCGCAGTATCCCCTTGTTCTGTTCGAATGACTGTCTCTTGGTCTGTATACAGGTTCTGCATGAGCACAATTAAGTGTTCTGGAATTCAAGTTCTTTGCAGTGTTATCTATAATTCGTTATAATACACACAGTCTGATGCCTTTGCGTAGTCAGTAAAACACAGGTTAACATCTTTCTGGTATTTTCTGCTTTCAACCAAGATTCCATCTGACATCAGCAATGATATCCCACGTTCTGTGTCCTTTTCTGAATTTGGCTTGACCTTCTGGCAGTTCCCTGTCTACGTATTACTGAAACTGCTTTTGAATTATCTTCAGCATAATTTTACTTGCATGTGATATTAATGATATTGTTCGATAATTTCTGCCTTCCATTGGATCACCTTTCTTTGGAATAGGCACGTATGTGGATCTCTTCCAGTTCGTTGGCCACGTAGCTGTCTTCCAAATTTCTTGACATAGATGAATGTGCACTTCCAGCATTGCATCCATTTGTTGAAACCTCTCAGTTGGTATCCCGTCAATTCCTGGAGCCATGTTTTTGCCAGTGCCTTCAGTGCAGCTTGGACTTCTTCCTTTAGTACCATTGGTTCTTTTTTACCCCCTACTCAGGATCAAGGTTTCTTCTTTTTTTTTATATTGTGAGTACCATTGGTGTGTGATCATATGCTACCTGTTGAAATGGTTGAGAATCTGCCAATTCTTTTTGGTACAGTGACTCTGTGTATGCCTTCCAACTTCTTTTTGATGCTTCCTGCATCGTTCAGTTTTTTGCCCATAGAGTCCTTCAATACTGCAACTCGAGATTTGAATTTTTTCTTCAATTCTTTCAGCTTGATAAATGCCAAGTGTGTTCTTCCCTTTTGATTTTCTAACTCCAACTCTTCGCACATTTCGTTATAATTCTTTACTTTGTCTTCTTGAACTGCCCTTTGAAATCTTCTGTTCAGCTCTTTTACTTCATCATTTCTTTTATTCACTTCAGCTGTTCTGCATTCAAGAGCAAGTTTGAGTTTCTTCTGACATCTATTTTAGTCTTTTTTTTTCTTTTCTGTGTTTTTGATGACTTCTTGCTTTCTTCATGTAGGGTGTCCTTGATGTCATCCCACAACTCATTTGGTCTTCGATCATTAGTGTTCAATGCGTCAAATCTGTTCTTGATATGGTTTGTAAATTCAATTGAGATATACTCAAGGTTGTACTTTGGCTCTTGGGGACGTTTTAAAATTTTCTTCAGCTTCAGCTTGAACTTGCATGTGAGCAATTAGTGGTCTGTTCTGCAGTCAGCCCCTGGCCTTGTTCTGACTGATGATGTTGAGCTCCATCGTCTCTTTCGACAAATGTAGTCAGTTTTATTCCTGTGTATTCTGTCCAGCAGGGTCTATGTGTACAGCTACTGTTTATGTTGTTGAAAAAGGTGTTTCCAGTGAATTAAGTCACTGATCTTGTAAAATTGTATCATGTGATCTCTGTGTTGTTTCTATCACCAAGGCTGTATTTTTCAACTACCAATCCTTCCTCTGTTTCCAGTTTTTGCATTCCAATCACCAGTAATTACCAGTACATCTTTATTGCATGTTTGATTAATTGAAAACTGCAGAAGTAGGTAAAAATCTTCAATTCTTCATCTTTGACATTAGTCGTTGGTATGTAAATTTGAATAATAGTGTTATTAACTGGTCTTCCTTAGGCATATGGGTATTATCCTATCACTGACAGTGTTGTATTTCAGGATAGATCTTGGAATGTACTTTTTGACGATGAATGCGATGCTTTTCCTCCTCAATTTGTCATTCCTGGCATAGTGAACTGTATGATTGTCTGATTCAAAATGGCCAATACCAGTCTGTTTCAGCTCACTAATGCCTAGGATATCCATCTTTATGTGTTCCATTTCATTTTTGATGACTTCCAATTTTCCTAGATTCATACTTCATACATTCCATGTTCTGATTATTAATGGATATTTGCAGATATTTCATCTTATTTTAAGTTGTGCCACATCAGAAAATGAAGGTCCTGAAAGCTTTACTCTGTCCATGTCATTAAGGTTGACTCTACTTTGAAGAGGAGCTCTTCCATTGTCATATATTGAGTGCCTTCCAAACTGAGAGGTTTGTCTTCTAGCATTATATCAGACAATGTTCTGCTGGTATCCATAAGGTTTTCCCTGGCCAATTTTTACAGAAGTAGATCTCCAGGTCCTTCTTCCCAGTCTGTGTTAACGTGGAAGCTCAGCTGAAACCTGTTCACCATTGGTGACCCTGCTGGTGTTGAAATACCAGTGACACAGCTTCCAGTATCACAGCAACACTCAAGCTACCACAGTACAACAGACTGACAGACAAGTGGTGGCCGTAAAGATTAGAGCCTTGGAAACCCTATGGGGCATTTCTCCTCTGTCCTGAATGGTTGTTGTGGGACAGAATAAATTTGCCGGCAATGATTTTTTTTTTGGAGGGGAGAAGGGAAGGGATTGAGGAGAGGACAGGCAAAGGACTCTTTATTATAAATCTTTTTGCACTATTTATTTTCTTAAAGATGTGTGCTTTAATAGATTAATTTTCTAAATAAAACTTTAAAATCAACATTTACAGGAAGTGTTTGTTGAGCATCTATATGCTCAATATGGTTTTACCCATTGTTAGGCCATAAAATTAATGAGGAATAGAAAATAATGCATCATACAATGACAAAAGATTAACTGTAAGCCTTCAGATCCCTTAGGATAGATGGAGTAAGAGGGTATGTGTGTATAAACATTAAAAATATATGCATATGTGTGTATAAACAAATTAAGTGTCTGTGTGTGCGTGCGTGTATATTAAAATTGCATTGTGGTCCCCTTTTCCTCTAGAATATCCTCAAGATGCATTAGGATAGAGGTTAGTCAGAGTTGAACAGCTCAAGTGTCTTAAATGTAGTGTGGTTTTAACTTAACCCCCAACAACCACATAATATGAAAAGATGTTATTTCACCAGTTATATAAAATTCTCTTTCATCATCCAAGTCTAGTATTATTTTATGATTGGATTTTATTACAGTTGGATTATTTGAGAATAAATGAAATACTCAGTTCTTGAACTTCGGAGTTTGAAAAAATCATGAGTCAAGGCAATATTATATTTATAAAATATGCAACTAAAATTTTATTAAAAGGTATAATAATCTAGTCCTAGAATGTCTTCCTTAAAAATTTCCTTAAAACAGAACTGCATGCAGTTAGTTTGAAACTTCAGCCTTCTGTGAAGGAGGTTTTGTGAAGAACCTAAGTTATAGGGGGTTAAACAGGATACTTTTTGATTTTTGTTTCAATCCTTGTTAAAAATCTGCCAAGTGAGTTGTTTCCCTTTTTAAGATTAATATATACAAATATAATAGAATCTTTCTTTTGTTAATCAGAATATCGCAGTGTCTCAGAGTCATCATTCTGACTATAAATGATTCTTGTTGAGGAAATGGAGATGACTGGGCTAAATGTGCCTGAACAATTTTTTTGTATATATGTCAAATGGCTTGTGTTTTAATTAATTGCCCTCTACTAGGAAAAATAAGGACAAAATAACAACTTCTGATACGGGTGTTACTGTAGTATGTACCCTTGTTTTTTAAAGTAATTTTTCTAGTTAAAATCATTTGTTAATTTATCAAGAATTTAATGGGTTAACCATGTCTAGGAAGTGATATTCAAAACTGACAGACTGTTAGTGACCAAAACTGACCCTGCTCTCATGGAATAAAAAATAATAAGTCCTTCTGTGTGCTGAAGACAGAAGTTGCTTCTTGTGTTAGTTAGAATTCTCTGGTTGCAAGTGTCAGAAACCGTGTTGAAACTTTGTTGTTGTTGTGAGGTGCCATGGAGTCGATTCAGACTGATAGCGACCCCACTTACAACAGAACGAAATTCTTTCTGCCCAGTCCTGTGCCATCCTCACAATCGTTGCTATGTTTGAGACCACTGTTGCAGCCACTGTGTCAGTACATCTTCTTGAGGGTCTTCCTCTTTTTTGCTCACCCTGTGCTTTACCAAACATGATGTCGTTCTCCAGGGACTGGTCCCTCCTGATAATATGTCCAAAGTATGTGAGATGAAGTCTCTCCGTCCTCGCTCCTAAGGAGCATTTTGGCTGTACTTCTTCCAAGACAGATTTGTTGGTTCTTTTGGCAGTCTGTGGTATGTTCAATATTCTTCGCCAACACATAATAATAATACTTGGGCAAAATGGAGAATTAACTGGCTCGTGTAACCCAAACTTAGGATAGCAGTTGGACTCCAGGACAACAGGAACCTGAACTGAATGCCACTGAATGCCACTAAGACACTGTTTCTTATCTCTCTTTCTCTCTGCCTTTTTCATTTTTTGCTAATGTAGTGGGAGTATGGATGCCAGCATTTGCTGTCTTAATTTCAAATCTCAACTCACCTCTAGAGAAGGACTGTATCTTCTCTTATTCCATATTAAAATATACTAGGGAAGGGTTGAGATTGTCCTGATTTAGGTTGTGTGCCCATTCCTGTGACCATGGGGTGGGGCACCGTCATTGGCCGAGATCGCTTGGTTGGCGAAGGGATGCGGGGCTGGCAAAACTATTTCTGTCCTCTATACTTGTATAGCACAAACTGTTTATCTGCTTTGTTTCCAGCCTTCTAGCCTCTTACATACTTAAAGATATGTTGTAATCACATTGAACTCAGTTATTCTTCACAATGAAGGTTGTGGTTGGACTACTGAATGGCATTCTATATGAATAATCTAAATAGGAGTTTGCAGACTTTTCTGTAAAGGGCCAGATAGTAAATATTTTTGAGTTTGGGGCCATATAATCTCTTTAGCACCTACTCTTAGCAACAACTTTGCAGTTGTATGGAAGCAGCCATAGATAATATGTAAATGAATGGATGTGGCTATATTCCAGTAAAACTTTTATTTATAAACTCAGGCAGTGGGCTGTATTTGGCGCACAGGCCATAGTTTGCTAATCCTTGATCTAGACAACACATAAAACTCCGAGAAATATATGTTAAAATAGATGATACTTCAACACATTGAATTTTATCAATTGCTGATGTGTAATAATTTCATCAGAACTGGGTTTATGTAAGAGAAACATGTGTACGTATATATATATACAGACATATATATGTATATATATATATATATATATATATGACTTCACCCAACCCACCTCTTGCATAAGCCCAGTTCTGATATATATGAAGTGTATATATATGTGTGTGTGTGTGTGTGTGTGTGTGTGTGTGTGTGTATGTATATTTATTTTATGGAGAGCTTTGTCAGAACATACATGCTTCCCACCTCCCCCACCCCCCCGGCCAAGTTTCTAATTCAGTATGTAGGTTTGTGGTATGTATATTTTGAAAAAGTTCTTGAGGTGATTTTGATAAATCCTCACACACTTTATCTCCCACTCCCTAATTCTCCACTTGATATGTGGGAAATGTTTTATTACTGGAGGGGGGAGGAAGCTAATTTGACATTAATGTAGGAGACATTGTACTGAGTTCTTTTCATGTTTTCTCCTTAATCTGAGAATAATGTAATAATATCTAACACTTATCAAATGATAACTGTGAGCTAGGCACTATTTTAAGCAGTTTTGCATATATATCTGTTAATTTAATTCTCATAGCCTTTTATACCTGTTTTACAAATAAGGAAATTGAGGCATAGAGAGCTTAACTGGATTTGAATCCAGGTTGCCCGTGTTTTTCTAGCACAGTACAATATTGTAGAGATGATACAATTATATAGTTGATTGAATTTCGTTTGCCAGGCCCTATTTGGGTGTGGTTGCAAATGTCCTCATTTACTTTTCATAGTAGTTCTGCAAAGAAGGTGTTCAGCTCCTGTTTATAGTTTAGGAAACTGAGAGAGAGGCGAAGTAATTTATCCAAATTTATCACTAGTGGTTGGCACTGTTTGTATAAGAGCCTAAACTGACTCTGAAACCCATAATCCTCATATGTACTCTGCCATGTAAATTAATTAAGTCAGAAAGCAAAATCTTTTAGAACTACATAATAGAACAAAAAACCCGTTGCTGTCAAGTTGATTCTGACTCATAGCAACCCTATAGGACAGAGTAGAACTGGTGGTGTAGTGGTTAAGAGCTGTGGCTGCTAACCAAAAGGTCGGCAGTTTGAATCTACCAGGTGCTCCTTGGAAACCCCATGGGGCAGTTCTACTCTGTCATGTAGGGTTGCTATGAGTTGGAATCAACTCAGTGGTGACAGGTAATGGAACAAACTCTTTGAGCAGCTTAGGAATTGCCATCAACTCTTCCTTGTTATTAAAGGAGTTAGGAAAGGACTCATTTATGGCAGTTTCTGTAAGGGCGCTTCTTTGAGTAATCCTTTGACTTGAAATAATAAAACTACACTTCTTTAAAGATCTTTTTCAGACTTTTCTTCTATTCAAACTATTCCTTCTCTTAGTCCAAATTGTAGGTGAAATATACTTCATTTAATAAAATACTTGCAAAGAGGTGACTTGTTGAAATAACAAATAACCCTAGGTGTTGATAGAGGTAGAGGAGTCGGAGATAGTATATGTAGCAGTAGCTGATGAGAGGACAGGTGATATTGGCATAATTACAGGTTTAAACCTTTTGAGGAGGATGCATCCTGCTATCATTTGTATTGTTTCTAAATCTCTTCTAAAGATGTGTTGCTGAACCATATTCTCCTAGTTAGTAGCACTCTGGGGATACATTTTAAGGGAGGATGATGTGATTGAAATGCCACATACAGCAGTATGTAGCCTATAATCTTGGACAAATTACTTAACTTCTGGATGCCTTAGTTTTCTTATCTGGAAGATGGGGATAATAACAACACCTACTTACTAGGGTTCTTACGAGGTTAAGTGAGTTAATATACTGTATTTCGTGGATTTTTAGCATATGTATATTTTACATTTTAATTTCTTTGAAATTGGGATGTGTGTCTTAGAGTTAATGGTGTCTGTTGCTTTTGGCTTTTTTGCATTCTATTGTACATAGAGTTGCTTATGAGTCACAACTGACTCGATGGCACCTAAGAATGACAACATTGCTTTTGGCCAAGTGGCAGTAGTGATGTATGTGCAGTCTTTGTGGTTATTCCTGATGGCATGACTATACAGCTGCAACCCCCATTTCAGTTAACAATCCATTTAAGTAACAATTGAGGAAGGAATGTGATTTCTGGTTATTTTCTACAAACGCTATTGATACTGTCTCTTAACCAAAAAAAAAAAAAAACCAAACCCACTGCTCTCGAGTCAATTCAGACTCATAGTGACCCTACAGGACAGAGTCGAACTGCCCCATAGGGTTTCCAAGGCTGTAAATCTTTACAGAAGCAGACTGCCACATCTTTCTCCCGCGGAATGGCTGGTGGGATCGAACCACCGACCTTTCAATTAGCAGCCAAGCACTTTTTACTACTGTGCCACCAGGGCTATATCTTCTGCTGTTAAGATCAAGAAAATACTAGCATCAAGAAACTTGCAGAATGGGTGCCAGTGGCTTGGATTTAAATCCCAGGGATAACAGTGACACATTATTTTCTGAAATGCTCATAATTGATGTTGTTTGTAAGAGTTCCTGGGTGGCTCAAATGGTTAAGTGCTGGCCTACTAACCAAAAGGTTGGCGGTTCATACTCACCCAGAGGAACCTTGGAAGTAAGCCTTCATGATCTGCTTTGGAAAGGTCACAGCCTTGAAAAACCCTATGGATCAATTCTGCTGTACACATGTGCAGTTGCCATGAGTCATGATTGACTCCACAGCAACTAACAACAAATGCTGTTGGTGTGTCTTAGGACAATATTTAAAGAAAAACATAGACAGTAGCAACTCTAGGTTTAAAAATGATTTAGAAGAGGCAGACCCTGAACATGAAAAAGTTTTAGTAATACAATAACCAATTTATTTTGCTTATATATCTCCTTTTTATTTATGCAAAAATGATAAATGATAAAAATTTGTTTAAATAAGCCCATAAGAGACCTTCCAATTAGTATAAATAAAAATTGTAAGTGATAAGAAAGCATTGTGTTTGGTTTACTTGACAGTATTTTCTTCCTTAGTGGTACATAAAGTAATGGTATGTCATAAAATCAACAGCACCTTTGATTCTATGAAATTCTTTCTCTATATAAAATTTAGAGCAGTACCTGGCACATGATTAGAGTTAGCTGTTATTTGTTCTGTACTCTTTACATTGTATTGGACAGCACTAATCTCAACAGGTTTTATTTTATTTTTTAATTTGGATTTTTTTTTTTTCCTGCATAACTATTTTATTGAGGTATACAGGTAGTCCCCAACTTACGATGGGATTCTCTTTGGACGACTGCTTCATAAGTTGAATACCTCATTTTTTAGTTTTCATTATTATTGCCTTTTATTATCAATATGTTTATAAATCTTATCTTTATTTGTCTTTGGGGTTTGGCATGAGAATGATGACAACAGCAGATTATGTGCTGCAACGCTGTATGTAATACATATTACTAACGTTAAGATGAACAAAACAAAATGGACGGTTGTAAGTGCAATTGGTCGTAACTCGGATACGTCATAAGCTGGAGACTATCTGTATTTTGTTTTTTAATTTTTGTTATTTCTTTTAACCTTTTATTTATTTATATTGTGCTTTAGATGAAAGTTTACAGCTCAAGTTAATTTTTCATACAAAAATTTATACGCGTAATGTTATGTAACACTAGTTGCAATCCCTATAATTTGACAGCACACTTCTCCTTTCCACCCCTAGTTTCCTGTGTCCATTCAGCCAGCTCTTGTCCCTTTCTGCCTTCTCATCCTGCCTCTGGACAGGAGCTGCTCATTTAGTCTCGTGTATCTACTTCAACTAAGAAGCACACTCTTCACAAGTATTTTATGTTTTTATAGTCCAGTAAAATCTTTCTCTGAAGAGTTGGCTTCAGGAATGGTTTTAATTCTGGGTTAACAGAGAGTCCAGGAGCCATGTCTTTCTAGTTTAGTCAGACCATTAAGTCTGGTCTTTTTACATGAATTTGAGTTCTGCACCCTATTTTCTCCTATTCCATCAGGGACTCTCTGTTGTGTTCCCTGTCAAGATGGTCATTGGTGGTAACTAGGCACCATCTAGTTCTTCTGGTCTCAGGCTGATGAAGTCTCTGGTTTATGTGGCCGTTTCTGTCTCTTGGGCTACTACTTTCCTTGTGTCTTTGGTGTTCTTCATTATCATTTATTCCAGGTGGTTGGGATCAATTGATGCATCTTAGATGGCTGCTTGCTAGCTTTTAAGACCACAGATGCCACTCACCAAAGTGGGATGCAGAACATTTTCTTAATAAACTTTGTTATGCCAGTTGACCTAGATGTCCACTAAAACCATGGTCCCCAGATCCCTACCCCTGCTGCTCTGTCCCTCAAAGTGTTTGTGTTCAGGAAACTTCTTAGTTTTTGGTTTAGTCCAGTTCTGCTGACTTCCCCTGTATTGTGTGTTGTCCTTCTCTTCACCTAAGATAATTCTTGTCCACTATCTAGTGAATTCCCCTCTCCCTCCCTTTCCACCCTTGTAACCATCAAAGAATATATTCTTCTGTGTTTAAACCTTGAGTTCTTATAATAGTATAAGAACTTATACTTAGAAGATACTTATAGAGTGTCTGTCCTTTATATCTTAGAGAAATAAGAGCCATCAACGAATAGATATATGCACACCCATGTTCATTGCAGCACTGTTCACAGTAGCAAAGAGATGGAGACGACCTAGTGCCCATCAACATATGAATGGGTAAACAAATTATGGTGTATACACACAATGGAATACTACACAACAATAAAGAGCAGTGATGAATCTGCGAAACATCTCACAACATGGATGAATCTGGAAGGCATTATGCTGAGTGAAATTAGTCGCAAAAGAACAACTGTCTGTATTTTGTTTATGATAAATCCACAAATTTTAAGTGTTCAGGTTGATCACTTTTTTTTAAATTAGACTATTTTGAAATAATTGTAGATTCACATACAATTGTAAGAAATAATGCAGAGAAATAACATGTGCCCTATACTCAGGTTTCCCCAGTGGAAGTGTCTTGCAAAACTATAGGATAATATAACAACCAGGGTATTGACTTTAATACAGTCAAGATTCAGAATATTTCCATGGCCACAAGGATTCCTCATGTTTCCCTTTTATATGCACATTCTTTTTCCTCCAGTCCCAGCCACTCCTTAACTCCTGGCAACCACTAATTTGATCTCCATTTCTATAATTTTGTAATTTTACAAATGTTATATAAATGGAATCATATATAACTGTGTTAGTATCTAGTGCTACTGTAACAAAAATACCACAAGTGGGTGACTTTAACAAACAAATTTATATTCTCATAGTTTGTTGTTGTTGTTAGGTGTTGTCGAGTCGGTTCTGACTCATAGTGACCCTGTGTACAACAGAATGGAACACTGCCCGTCCTGCGCCATCCTCAAAATTGTTGTTATGCTTGAGCCCATCCTTGCGGCCACTGTGTCAGTCCATCTCATTGTGGGTCTTCCTCCTCTTTGCTGACCATCTACTTTACCAAGCATGATGTCCTTCTCCAGGGACTGATCCCTCCTGATAATATGTCCAGAGTATGTGAGACGAAGTATGGTATCCTTGCTTCTAAGGAGCATTCTGGCTTTACTTCTTCCAAAACAGATTTGTTTATTCTTGTGGCCAAACAAAAAAAACCAAACCCATTGCCGTCAAGTTGAGTCCAGCTCATAGCGACTCTGTAGCGACCCTGTAGGACAGAGTAGAACTGCCCCATAGAATTTCCAAGGAGCACCTGGTGGATTCAGACTGCCTACCTTTTGGTTAGCAGCCGTAGCTCTTAACCACTATGCCACCAGTGTTTCCTGTTCTTGTGGCAGTCCATGGTATATTCAATATTCTTCGCTGTCTTAGTTGTCTAGTGCTGTTATAACAGAAATACCTCAAGGGAATGGCTTTAACAAAGAGAAGTTTATTCTCTCACAGTCTAGTAGGCTCTAAGTCCAAATTTAGGGCTCTGGCTCTAGGGGAAGGTCCTTGTCTCTTTTCAGCTTCTGTTTCTTGGTTCCTTGGAGAGCTCATGTGGTGTGGCATCTCTCTTCCCCCACCTGTGCTTTCTTGCTTGGTTGCTTGCTCAGTCTGCACTTTTGTATCTCAAAAAAGTCGATTTAAGACACACCCTACACTAATACTCCCTCATTAATATAATAATGAAAATCTAGTCCTAAATAGGTTTATAACCACAGGTATAAACCCACCGCCATCGAGTCAACTCATAGTGACCTTATAGGACAGGATTTACGTATTTTTGGGGGACACAGTTCAATCCATAGCAATAACTTTATGGGTTTGACTTTTTAATTCAACATAATTCTTGGTAGATGCATCCAGGTTGTTGTGTGTATCAGTAGTTCATTCCTGTTTTATCACTGAGTAGTATTCCATCGTATAGATATAACCAGTTTGTTTAGCCATTCACCCATTGAAGAATATCTGGGTTGTTTCCAGATTTTGGAGCACTGGAGGCACAGTGGTTAAGCAATCGGCTGCTAACCAAAAGGTCAGCAGTTTGAATCCACCAGCCTGTACTTGGAAACCCTATGGGTTAGTTCTACTCTGTACTTTAGGGTCGCTATGAGTTGGAATCCAGTCGACAGCAATGGATTTGGTTTTTTGAGTTTTCTGGATTTTTGCTGTTAGGAATAAAGCTGCTATAACGATTTGTGTACAGGTATTTGTGTAAGCATAAATTATTATTTCTCTGGGTTAAATGCCCAGGAGTACAATTACTAGGTCGTGCGATAGTTGCTTTTTTTTTAAAAAGAAACTACCAAACCGTTTACCAGAGTAGCTGTACGTTTTACATTCCAGACAGCATTGTATGATTGAATTGATCTCTCCACATTCTTGCTAGCTTTTGGTGTTGTCACTATTTTTAATTTTAGCCACTCTACTAGGTACATGATGATAAGTTATTGTGTATTTTCCTAATAAATAATGATGTTGAATATCTTTTTCATATGCTTATATGCCAGTCCGTATATTCTTTTCACTGAAATGTCTCTCCATGTCTTTTGCCTACTTTCTAATTGTTTTTTTTTTTTCCCACCGTTGAGTTTTGAGTTTCTTTATGTATTCTAGAAACTAGTATTTTGTTGATATGTGGTTTGCAGATATTCCAATCTGTAGCTCATCTTTTCATCCTCATAACAGGGTCTTTGTCAAGGCAAAAGTTTTTAATTTTGATGAAGTTCAGTTTATTAATTTTTCCTTTTATGCATGTGCTTTTTGTATCAGGTTTAAGAATTTTTTTCCTAGCCATAGATCTTGAAGATTTTCTCCTATTTTTAAAAAACATTTATTGTTTTACATTTAACATTTAAGTTCATGATCCATTTTGAGTTAATTTTTGTATAAAGTGTGAGAATTGGGTTGAGGTTTGTTCTTTCTTTCTTTTTTATTTTTGCATATGAATGTCCAGTTGCTCCAGCACCAAAGGCTTGTGTTGCTTTCATTGAATCACTTTAGCACTGTTCTAAAAAATCAGTTGGGCATATTTATGTGTTTCTATTTCCGGGTTCTCTATTCTCTTTCATTGACCTATGTACCTGTCTCTGTGCTGATACCACAGAGTTTTGAATGCTATGGCTATATAATAGGTCTTAAAATTGAATAGACTGCTTCCTCCCACTTTGTTTTTTCAAAGTTATTTTAGGTATTCTAGTTCTTTTGCCTTCCTGTACATTTTTAGAGTAACCTTTTCTGTATCTACAAAATGTCTCGCTAAGATTTTGATAAGAATTATGTTAAACTTATTTATCATTTTGGGGAGAATTGAGTCTTTACCATTTTGAGTCTTCCAATCCATTAACATGGTATGTCTGTCTACTTGTTTAGCTCTTCTTTGATTTCTCTGATCAGCATTTTGTAGTTTTCAGTATAAAAATACTGTATATATTTGGTTAATTTACACCTAAGAATTTTAATTTTTTTGTGAGTAACTGTGATATTGTATTTTTAATTTTAATGCCCATGTTTTCATTGCTAATATGTAGAAACATGATTGATTTTTGCATGTTTATGTTTTATCCTGTGACCTTGCTGAACTCTCTATTTTTTTTTTGTAGGTTTCCTTGGATTTTCAGTATACAGTCATGTCATTTACAAATAGGGGACAGTTTTGCATTTTCCTTTCTCATCTGTATGCCTTTAATTTCTGTTTTTTGCTTCATTGCATTGGCTAGATCTTCCAGCACTATGTTGAATAAGAACAATAAGAGATGGTATCCTTGCTTTTGTTCTTGATATGAGGGGGAAGGTATTCAATCTTTCATTATTAAGTGTAATATTGTTAAAATCTGTTGCCGTCGAGTCAGTTCTGCCTTATATAGAACAACCCTGTACTACAGAGTAGAACTGCTCCAGAGGGTTTCCAAGGCTGTAAATCTTTATGGAAGCAGACTGTCACATCTTTCTCCCATGGAATGGCTGGTGAGTTTGAACTGCTGACCTTTTGGTTAGCAGCTGAGTGCTTAACCACAGCACCACCAGGGCTCCTATTGTAATGTCAGTTTGTAGGTTTTTGTAGATGCTCTTTTATCAAATTGAGTAAGTTCTCCTATGTTCCTATTTTCTGAATTATTATCAGTGAATAGGAGATGAATTTTATCAAATGCTTTTTCTGCATCAGTCAATATAGTCATATGAGTTTTCTTCTTTAGCTTGTAATGTGGTTAATTATATTGATTAGCTTTCAAATACTAAACCAGTGTGCATACCTGGATAATGTTGTGTAATTCTGTTTATATGTGCTGAATTCTATTTGATGCTATTTTCTTGAGAGTTTTTACATCTCTGTTCATGAGGGATATTGCTTTTTTTTTTTTTTTTGTATTGTCTTTGGTATGGGGTAGCATTTAGCTTCATAAAAAGAATTGGAAAGTGTTCCTTACTCTCATTTTCTGGAAGAGCTCATATAGAATTGGTGTTAATTTTTTTCTTAAACATTTGGTAGAATTCATCAGTGAAACTGTCTGGGCTCAGGGATTTCTTTTTTAGGAGTTAATTTCAAATTCAGTTTTCATAAAAGTTAAAGGCTTACTCAGATCATCTATTTCATATTGAGTGAGTTGTGGTAGTTCGTGTTTTTTGAGAAACTGGTCCATTTTATCTGTGTTTTCAAATGTATGCGTGTAGAGTTTTGTGGGTATTCTTTTATTGATTTCTGCAAGTTCTGTAGTGGTATCTCTTGTTTCATTCCTGGTATTACTAATTTGTGTCATCTCTCTTTTTTACTTTGTAAGTTTTATGAGAGGTTTGTCAATTTTATTGATCTTTTTAAAGACCCAGCTCTTTGTTTCATTAATTTTCTCTATTTTCAATTTCATTGATTTCTGTTTCTAACTTTATTAATTTCTTTCTTCTGCTTGCTTTGCTTTTATTTTGCTCATTTTCCTAGGTTCTTGAGGTAGGAGCTTAGATTATTGATTTCAGAATTTTTTTCTTTTCTAATGTGTTGTATAAATTGTTCTCTCAGCACTGCGTCAGCTATTTCCTACAAATTTTCATTTTCATTCATTTCAATGTATGTATTTTTATTTCCCTTAAGATTTCCTGATTTCTAGTTTGATTTCCTTGTGACCAGAGAAACACATTGCAGGATATTTTTAATTCTTTTAAATTTATTGAAATTTGTTTTATGGCCCAGGATATGGTTGTCCTGGCATGTGATCTATGACACTTAAAAAGAATGTGAATTCTGTTGTTGCATAGAGCGTTCCGTAAATGTCAGTTAGATCTTGTTTGTTAATGATGCTGTTAGTTTTTCTATATCTTTGCTGATTTTCTGTCTGTTTGCTCTGTTAATTGTTGAGAGAGGGATGGTGAAGTTTCCAATCTTAAGTATAAGTTTGTCTATTTCCCCTTTCAGTTCTCTCAGCTTTTTGAAAACCGAAGTCAAGTTCACATAATATACAATTAACCATTTCAAAGTGTACAATTCAGTGATATGTAATATATTCATGTTTTCATCACCACAATAGAAAACCTTGTACCCATTAAGCAGACAGTCTCCATTCTTCCTTCCCTGTAGCACCTGAGAACTGCTTATTTGCTATCTGTCTTATAGATTTACCAGTTTTAGGTAGTTCATATAAATGGAATCATAAGACATGACCGTTTGTGGCTGACTTCTTTCACTAGCATAGTGTTTTCAAGATTCATCTGTATTATAGCAGGTATCAGTACTTCAAAACTTTTTATGGTGGACTAATACTTCATTGTGTCTAGATAGCACATTTGGTTTATCAATCCATTTATCTGTTGATGGACATTTGGGTTGTTTCTATCTTTTTGCTATAGTTAATAGTGCTGCTATCGCCATTTGTGTATGAGTATTTGACTAGCTGTTTTCCGTTTTATTGAGTAGAATTACTGGGTCATATAGTAATTCTGTGTTTAACTTTTTGAGAAACCACTGAACTATTCCATAGTGGCTGCACCATTTTACATAAGTAATGGAGAAGGGTCCAATTTCTCCTTATGGTTGCCAACTGTTGTTATTATTATTATTATTTTTATTATAGCCATCCCATTGGGTGTGAAGTGGTATCTCATTGTGGTTTTGACTTGCATTTTTCTAATGACTATCAATGATGAGCATCTTTTCATGTGCTTATAAGCAATTTGTATGTCTTTGGGGAAATGTCTATTGCGAGTCCTTTGCCCATTTTTTAATTGAGTTGTTTTTTTGTTGTTCAGTTCTAAGAATTTTTTGTATATCCTGGATACTAGGCAATTATCAGATATATGATATGCAAATATATTATTTTGTTGGTTGTCTTTTTATTTTCTTGATAATGTCGTTTGATGCAGAAATGTTTCTAATTTTGTTGTAGTTAATTTATATTTTATTCTGTTGTTTATGCTTTTGATTTTGCATTTAAGACTCCATTGCCAAATCTGAGGTCATGAAGATTAACCCCTGTATTTTTTTCTAAGAGTTTCATGGTTTTAGCTCTAGAATTTAGGTTATTGATCCATTTTGAGTTAAATTTTTGTGTATGGTGTGAAGTATGGGACCAGCTTCATGCTTTTGCATGTAAATATCCACTTGTCCCAGCACCATTTGTTGAAGAGACTATTCTTTCCCCATTGAATGTTCTTGGCATCCTTGTTGAAAATCAAGATGGCCATAGATGTATGGGTTTATTTTTGGACTCCCACTTCTATTGCATTGGTCTGTATGTCTGTCCTTGTGCTAGTACCACACTGTCTTGATTATTGGTAGCTTCATAGTAAATTTTGAAATTGAGAAGTATGAGTCCTCCAGCTTCTATTTTTTTTCAAGATTGTTTTGGCTAATTGGGGCCACTTGCAACTTCATATAAATTTTAGGATTGGCTTTTCCATTTCTGGAAAAAGAGCTGTTGGATTATTGATAGTGATTGGTTCGAATCTGTAGTTTACTGTGGTTTGTGTTGCCTACTTAATAATAATAAGTGTTCCAATCTGTAAATACAGGATGTCTTCCCGTTTACTTGTCTTTTTTTTTCTTATTGTTTTAGTTTAAGTGAAAGTTTGCAGTTCAAGTCAGTCTCTCATACAAAAGTTTATATATACATTGTTATGTGATCCTAATTGCTCTCCCTGTACTGTGACAGCACACTCCTCCTGTCCACCCCTGATTTCCTGTCTCCATTCAACCAGTTCCTGACCCTCTTTGCCTTCTCATCTCACTTCCAGACAGAAGCTGCCCATTTAGTCTCATGTATCTACTTGAGCTAAGAGGCACACTCTTCACGAGTATCATCTTGTGTCCCATAGTCCAGTCTAATCTTTGCCTGAAGAGTTGGTCTCGGGAATGGTTTCAGCTCTGGGCCAACAGAGAGTCCGGGGGCCATGCTTTCTGGGGTTCTTCCAGTCTCAGTCAGACCATTAAGTCTGGTCTTTTTACTAGAATTTGAGTTCTGCACCCCACTTTTCTCTTGCTCCATCAGGGACTCTCTGTTACGTTCCCTGTCAGGGTAGTCATTGGTGATAGCCAGGCACCATCTAGTTCTTCTTTTCTTAGGCTGATAGAGTCTCTGGTTTATGTGGCCGTTTCTGTTTCTTGGGCTAATACTTTCCTTGTGTCTTTGGTGTTCTACATTCTCCCTTACTCCAGGTGGGTTGGGACCAACCAGTGCATCTTAGATGGCTGCTCGCTAGCTTTTAAGACCCCAGACGTCACCCACCAAAGTAGGATGCAGAACATTTTCTTAATTGACCTAGATGTCCCCTGAAACCATGGTCCCCAGATCCCTACCCCTGCTACTCTGTCCCTCGAAGTGTTTGGTTGTATTCAGGAAACCTCTTAGCTTTGGTTTAGTCCAGTTGTGCTGACTTCTAATGTAGTGTCTGCTGTCCTTCCCCTCACCTAATTCTTGTGTACTAGTTTCTATTTACTTAAGTCTTTGTTAACTTTCAGTAATGTTTGATAGTTTTCAGTATACAAGTTCGTTACCTTCTTGGTTAAATTTATTCCTGTGTATTTTATTCTTTCTGATGCTATTGTAAATGGAATTGTTTTCTTAATTTCATTTCTGGATTGTTCAATGCTAGTATATAGAAACCCAACTGATTTTTTTATATTGATTTTGTGTCCTGCAGCTTTGATGAATTGCTTATTAGCCTAGGTAGCTTTCTTGGGGATTCTTTGAAATTTTCTGTATATAGGGTCATGTCATCTGTGAAAAGAGATAGTTTTATTTCTTCTTTTCCAACTTGGTTGCCTTTTATTTTTCCTCCCCTAATAGCTCTCACTAGATTTTTCAGTACAGTGTTGAATAGCACTGGTGAAAGTGGACATCCTTGTTTATTCCTTGTCTTATGGGGAAAGCTTTCAGTCTTTCACATTGACTGTGTTAGCTGTAAGTTTTTCATAAATACGCTTTATCACATTGAGGAAGTTCGCTTCTATTCCTAGTTCTTTGAGTGTTTTTATCGTGAAAAGATGTCAGAATTTTTTTTTAGTTGTACTTTAGACGAAGGTTTACAGAACAAAGTATCTTCTCATTAAACAGTACACAATTGTTTTATGACATTGGATTACCCCATGACATGTTAACACTCTCCCTGCTCGAACTTGGGTTCCCTATTACCATCTTTCTTGTTCCCTCCTGCCTTCTAGTCCTTGCCCCTGGGCTGGTGTGCCCCTTTAGTCTCCTTTTGTTTTATGGGCTTGTCTAATCTTTGGCTAAAGGGTGAACCTCAGGAGTGACTTCATTACTGAGCTAAAAGGGTTTCCGGGGGCCATGCTCTCAGGGTTTCTCCAGTCTCTGTAAGGCCAGTAAGTCTGGTCTTCTTTTGTGAGTTGGAATTTTGTTCTACATTTTTCTCCAGCTCTGTCTGGAATCCTCTATTGTGATCCCTGTCAGAGCAGTCAATGGTGGTAGTCAGGCACCATCTAGTTGTTCTGGACTTAGTCTGGTGGAGGTCATGGTAGTTGTGGTCCATTAGTTCTTTGGAGTAATCTTTTCCTTGTATCTTTAGTTTTCTTCATTCTCCCTTGCTCCAGACGGCGTGAGACCAGTGGAGTATCTTAGATGGCCACTCACAAGCTTTTTTTTTATTTATTGTACTTCAGGTGAAGGCTTACAGAACAAATAGTTTTTCATGAAACAGTAGTACACATATTGTTTTATGATATTGGTTAACAACCCCACAACATGTCAACTTTCTAACTTCTCAACCTTTTTTTTCTTGGTGGAAATACACATAGCCAAAGATACACCATTTCAGAAAATTTCTGCATGCATACTTCAGTGACATTGACTACATTCTTCCAGTTGTGCTGCTATGCTCATTTAAGATGAAGGCTTACAGAACAAAATAGTTTCTTATTTAACAGTTACTACAAATGTTGCCCTACGACAGTGGTTAACAATCTCACAACACATCAACAATATCCTTATTCAATCTTGGGTTCCCTATCACCAGCTTCCTTGTCCCCTTCTGCCTTCTGGCCCTTGTCACTGGACTCCTGTACCTCGTTAGTCTCATTTGGTTTTACGGGGCTGTCCACTCCCAGGCTGAAGAGTGAACCTCGGAGATAACTTCACCACTGAGCTAAAAGGGTGTGTGGGGGCCATACTCTCGGGGTTTCTCCAGTCTCCTTTAGGCCAGTAAATCTGGTCTTTTTTTTGTGAGTTAGAATTATGTTCTACATCCTTCTCCAGCTCTGTCCAGAACCCTCTGTTGTGACCCTGGTCAGAGCAGTCAGTGGTGGTAGGTGGGCACCATCTAGCTGTACTGGACTCAGTCCGGTGGAGGCCTTGGTAGCTGTGGACAATTAGTCCTTTGGACTAATCTTTTCTTTGTATCCTGTTCTTTTTATTCTCCCTTGCTCCCTAAGGGATGAGACCAGTGGAGTATCTTAGATGGCTGCTCACAGGCTTTTAAGACCTCAGACACTACTCACCAAAGTAGAATGTAGAACATTTTCTTTATCAGTTGTTATGCCAGTTGAGCTAGATGTTCCCCGAGACCGTGGTCCCCACAGCCCTCAGCCCAATAATTTGGTCCCTCAGGGCATTTGGATGTGTCTGTGGAGCTTCCATGACCTTGCCTTGTACAAGTTGTGCCGGTTTCCCCAATACTGTGTACTGTCTTACCTTTCACCAAAGTTACCACTTATCTATTGTCTATTTAGTGTTTTTCCATCCCCAGAAAGGGTGTCAGATTTTGTCAGTTGCTTTTTCTGGATCAGCCGAGAAAATTGTTTTTTTCCCCTTCATTCTATTAATGAGGTGTATTACATTGATGATTAAGTGCTTGGCCGCTAACTGAAAGGTTAGCAGTTTGAACCAACCCCGTGGCTCTGCAAAAGAAAGACCTCACAATCTGCTCCCATAAAAATTTAATAAAGATCTAAGTCTAGAAAACCTTATGGGGCAGTTCTGTTCTCTCACATGGGGTCACTGTGTGTGATGGTTAATGTTATGTGTCAATTTGGGTAGGCTGTGATTCTCAGTATTTTGGCAGACAGTATGTAATCGCTGTCCATTTTGTAATCTGATGTGAGCAGCCAATCAGTTGAAAAGGAGTTTCCTTGGAGGTGTGGCCTGCTTCTAGTATATAAATGGATTTTCTGGCAAAGCTCGCTCTCTTTCTTGACCGTGCACTCTTTTCATCCCTTGACCTCTGGTTCTTAGGATATAAGCCTGCAGAAGTCTCTAGTGTGCTGCCTGACTTGCAGATTTGGGGCTTGTCTGCCCCTGCAACTATGTGAGACAGCAGAGGCCTTTAGACTGTTGCCCGACCCATGGAGTTAGAACATGCTAGCTCCCACAATTGCACGAGCCATTTCCTCCCAATTGTATGAGCCATTTCCTTGAAGTAAATTTCTGTCTGTATATATCATATGCTTCACTGGTCTTGCTCCTTTAGAGAACCTAACAACATTACATTGATTAATTTTTGTATGTTAAACCACCCTTACATTCCTTAGTTCCCGTTTGGTCATGGTATATAAGCTTTTTAATATGGTGTTGGATTTTGTTTGCTAGTATTTTGTTGAGGATTTTTGCATCTATATTCATAAGGGGTATTGTTCTGGATTTTTTTTTTTTTTTTCTCTCTTCTGGTGTCTTTGGCTTTGGTATCAGGATAATACTGGTCTCATAGAATGAGTTAGAAAGTATTCCCTCCTCTTCTGTATTTTGAAGAGTTTGAGAAGGGTTGGTGTTAATTCTTTAGATGTTTGGTAGAATTCATCAGTGAAGCCATGTGGTCCCGGACTTGTCCTTGTTGAGAAGTTTTTAATTAGTGATTCAATCTCTTAACTTGTTATAGGTCTGTTGAGATTTTCTATTCTTTGTTGAGTTTGTTTTGGTATTTTATGTGCTTTTAGAAATTTGCCTATTTCATCTGTGTTATCTAATTTGTTGGCGTTCGGTTGTTTATAGAATCCTTCTGTGATCGTTTTATTTTTGTAAGATCTGTAGTAATGGCCCTAGCTTTCATTTCTGATTTTGGTTATCTACATCTTCTCTTTTTTTTTTGGTCACTCTAGATAAAGTTTTGTTAATCTTCTTAATCTTTTAAAATGACCAGCTTCAGGTTTTGTTGACTCACTCTTTTTTAATGTCTTTATGTCATCTGTCTCTGGTCTGATCTTTAGTATTTCCTTGCTTCTACTCTCTTTGGGTTTCATTTGCTCCTTCTCTTGCATTTTCTTAAAATTAGGCTATTGATCTGATAACTTTCTTCTTTTTTAATGTAGGCATTTAGTGGTATAAATTTTTCTCTGAATACTGCTTTCTCTGCATCATATGTTTTGATTTGTGTTTTCATTTTCATCCATCTCTAAGTACTTTCTAATTTATCTTGTGATTTTTTTTTTTTTTTATTTGACCCATCGGTTGCTTAATAGTGTATTGTTTAACTTCCACGTATTTGGCAATTTCCCAGTTTCTTTCTGTTATTGATTTCTAGCATCTTTCCATTGTGGTCAGAGAATATATGTCATATGATTTCAGTCTTTTAAATTTACTGAGACTTGTTTTGTGGCTTAACATATGCATATGGCCTGTTTTTGAGAATATTCTATGTACGTGTGAGAAAAATGTGTATTTTGCTGTTATTGAGTTACGTATTGTTTTGTTAGGTGTTGTTGATTTTTGGTATTGTTCATGTCTTCTATTTCCTTATTGATCTTCTGTTTAAATAGTCTCTGCTATTTAAGGTGGGATATTGAAGTCTGTTATTGTAGAACTGTTTATTTCTCCCTTCAAATTGAATTAATTCTCATTAGTTGTGGTAGTTATGTTCTATAAAGTTCCTGTGAATGCAAATTAGTAAATACTGAATGAGCCTTGTTTGACCTCAGGAGGGATTTTTTTGCTGCTCTGCTTGTGTGCATGTCTGAGAACAACTGCAGAAGCACTGCAGGTATTTTGATGAATCGGTGAATTTGTGAATACTGAGTCTGTGAATAATGAGGATTGACTCTATGTCCAGTATCCCCCTTGGTTATCAGAATCAAATGGAGTCCCTGAGTGACACAAACAGTTAAGCCCTCGACAACTAGCTGAAAGATTGGTAGTTGGGACCCACCCAGAGGCACCTCAGAAGACAGGCCATGCAATCTTCTGAAAGGTCACAGCCATTGAAAACCCTGTACAGAGTTCTACTCTGAAACACATGGTTCACCACGAGGTGAAATTGACTTGATAGCAACTGACAACAACAGTCAGAATTATTACACCAAGCCAGTATAGTAACTCCCTACTTTTCCTGTTGATTCAAAGGCATGAGGAGCCCATAGTGGTCAGGTGGCATCTTAGCTTTTAATTCAGTGGAATCATTATTGTGTCTCCTGGTGGAAACATTCCTCCCTTTGGAACTAAGATCTCTAGACCAGCAGAGGGTAGGGTTGTGAGGACAGGAAACAAAAATTTTGCTAGTGGATCACTAGGGGTAATAGTAGATGATGCTACTCTCATTTCCATCTCTTGATTCCTGGATCCATGAGTCCTAGCTATTCAAAAAACAGCACCATGTATTGAATACTGATATAAAGCATATAGAGTCTCCTGGAGAACAAAATATTTACCCAGCCCTGCAAAGTGTTGCTGCCTAGCTGACGTTGTAATTGAGACTTCAAAAGGCCATTTCATCTTTCTATCAAGCCAGCTGCTTCGGGATGATGGGGAACATGGTGAGACTGTGAAATCTGTGAGCCTGGGCCTATTGCTGCATTTCATTTCCTTTGAAGTGAGTTTTTTGATCAGAGGCAAGGCTGTGTAGAATAGGGTGATGGTGGATAAGGCATTCGGTAAATCCACAGATGATAATTTCGGTAGAAGCATTATGTTCAGGGAAGGCAAATACATATCCAGAGTAAGTGTCTTTTCATAAGACCAAAATGCTTCCCCTCCCATGATGGAAGCAATTGAATATAACCAACCTGCCACCAGGTAGCTAGCTGTCTGATCACCCTGAAAAGTTGCTAACTAAAAGGTTGGAAGCTCAGATCCACCCAAGGCATGATCTACTTCCAAAAACTCAGTCATTTAAAACTATGGATTACAGTTCTACTCTGACACACATGGAGGTACAATGAGTAGGAGTCGACTTGATGGCAACTGGTTTTACTGGAACTGTATATTTAACTTTGAAAGAAATTACCAAACTGTGTAGCATTTTACACTCTTACCAGCAGTGTATGAGACTTTCTGTTGTTACTCATTCTCACCAGTACTTAATATCATTGACATTTTCATAGTTTCTTTTACTTCTGTATTTTCTTAAGCATAGATGTTTACTGTAATTCAATATTTGTTGATGACCCCAAATTTTTGCTCCTTCTAGAGTGTGTAGGGGTCTCCTATGTGCCTCTATGTGAGCAGTTAGATTTTTACAACATTTTGGGTACTTCTTTGGACACATACCCATCCCTCTTCTTCCTGTGGAAGTCCCTGGGTGGCACAGTCAGTTAAGCACTCAACCAAAAAGTTGACCATTCACAGTCATCCAGAGGCAAGTGGTAAGTAAGGCCTGGCAATCTGCTTCCAAAAAGGTCACAGCTTTGAAAACCCTATGGAGCAGTTCTACTCTGCACACACAGAGTTGCCATGAGTCGGAATCGACAACAACTTCTTCCTGCCAGGAGGATGTGGTATCTGATCTGGAATAGTATCCGTATTTAGTAGTACCTCATTTATTCAGAACTTTACACTTGAACTAGGAAAAAAATTTCATGCACTTTATTTGCAGGATCATACTATCTCTCCTTCCCCCTCCTACCTAATTTGCTTATTTTCATTGTATAAACAATTATAATGCACTTGGATATCTGTGTATCATTAGTATATAGCAGTGTGATGCACAGGCAGTCCCTGGGTTATGAATGAGGTCAGTTCCTAAGTGTGTCTTTAAAAATTTGTGATAAGCCAGAACAGGTGCATACGGTTCTTACTTAGCCTTACTTAAATGCAGGAGGAACCCAGGTGGCATAGTGATTAATTAAAGAGCTCAGCTGCTAACCAAAAGTTCAGACAGTTCAGTTCAAATCCACCAGCTGATCCTTGGAAACCCTATGGGGCAGTTCTACTCTGTCCTGTAGGGTCACTCACTTTGAGTCAGAATTCACTTAGTGGCAATGGGTTTGGTTTTTGGTTTCTTTTTTAGTGCAGGAAAAGGCTTGAATCCTTTTTCAGTGATTTAAAACTTGCACGTGCAGCAAGTGAAGGTGATTGTGGTGAAGAATTCCTTGCAGGTATGGGTTGCTTCAGTCATTTCAGAGTGAGGGCAAATTTACATAACAGTAAAGGTCAAGTTTGAGTTGTCTTTAAGTTTGCCCTTGGCAGTGGGGGAACTGCCTATAGATTTAGAATGTAGGCAAGCACGCCGATGGAAACAAAGAAACAAAATGTGTGAACAGGCGCCTGTTGGGGATGAGGCAAGAAAATGAAAAAATGGAAACAAAGACTTGAGAGAGAATGTACGTTTTAAGGATTTTAGTGTATGTGCAGAAATTTCCATATGCCGCTAGGGTCTCCAATGACATTGAGTATGCAATTCAGTGATTCATGTTCTTAATCATGACCCTTAATCGTGGAGAAAGTGTTAAATTGTTTTTAGTACACTTTGCTTAACATGACAGGAAGGTAGATGATGTATTTTAGGAAAATTGCTATCTAAAATGGTCAGAATGAACAATTTTATTGTTTGAAACTTAAGCTTCAGTTATCATTCTATTAAAATGAGCATGAGATTTGGCCTATGTCTTATGCATCTTCGTATACTAGTGCCCCTTAGAGAGCCTGACACATAGTAGGGCCTCATTAAATGTTTAAGTTTTGAGATGTTGTTAGCTAAGTAAAACAATGTATATGCCTTTATATTTACTGAGTAATAATAACAGTTAATACTTATCTCCTGTTGTAGAAAAAAACCAAACCCATTGAGTTGATTCTGATTCATACCAATCCAGCAGAACAGAGTAGAAGTGCCCCATAGGGTTTCCAAGGAACGCTGATGGATTCAATTTGCTGACCTGTTGGTTAGCAGCCAAACTCTTAACCACTGTGCAATAATTATGTTAATAGAGTTCTTAGATGTTGCCAGATAACAAGTATAACAGTGCCTTATACTTCTGTATTTACCAAAAATAAGAATAATAGCTAACAATTTGTGCTTGTCATCCTCCAGGCATCATTTTTGGTGCTTTATATTTATCCTTACAGTTATCCTGCAAATTAGATACATTGTTATTTCCATTTTACAGGTAAGTTAACTAAGTCCAAAGTTTTGAGATAACTTGCCTGATTTCTCATAGCTAGTAGAGTTGGATTTGAGTGTCTGCTCTTAATCAGAACCCTGTGCTGTTTTTAAAGTATCAAGTCTTGATTATTAAAATGGACAATTTCTATTCAAACAGTTCAAAACTTTTTGGTCTTTAACCTGCAAGTGCCTTTTTTTTTTTAAATACCTCCTATGGATTAGAGTAGAAGCATGCTACCAGGGTTGTAGAAGTTTAGTTGAAAGTGGCTTTTAATTTAAAATCAGGGTTTTATGAAAGTTTGCAGGTCTCAGATAATTTTCTGCAATTGCTTCATTTTGAATTTCTAGGAGAACATTTAGAACAGAACTTGGCCTATATTAAGTGCCCAGTAAATGGTAGTTTCATTCCTGTGAATTTACGGAAAATTCATTAGGATTAATTTTGGTTAAAAATGTTGTAAGAAAAACCTCCAGGCTGCTTAAAATGCTGTATTTGTATGCAATAATATGATAAAATTTTATTTCTTTAAATTTTAGGACTAACCCCAAATTTGCTGTGAGCTTACTTTTTACGAGGTTTATTATGTTTTACCCCATTTAATTCTCAAAACAATTCCTAAGGGGTAGGAATCACCATCTCCTTTTTCAGATGAGGAAACTGAGGCTCAGTAAGATTTAGCTATTTGCTTAAGGCTGTGTGACTAAGAAATTGGCATTTGGGCTGTTACTGAGTGCTGTTTGGCACCAAAATCTTTATTCTTACCCGAAGTTGTTTGTCACAACTGTGTATAACCAAGCCAAACCTGTTCCCGTCAAGTTGATTCTGACTCATAGCAATCCTATAGGACAGAGTAGAACTGCCCCATAGGGTTTCCTGTGAGTGGCTGGTGCATTCGAACTGCTGACCTTTTGGTTAGCAGCCAAATGCTTAACAATGCATTGCATATCTCATTTCTGCCTCTCTTAACTATTCTTCACTGCCATATTTCTGATTGTCCATTTCTGCCATCTTCTCATTGTCTGAAGACTTTATTTAGCAACTAAAGCTTGTGTCATGTGCATCTTTGTACACTATCAGGGACACTGTTTCCTTCTGTATAGTGAAGCACATTTGCATCAGATGTATTATTTAGGTCTTTAGGTTTTCTCAACCATGAAGGTTCTTGTTGTGTACTTAGCAGAAGGTGCTAAGTCACTAAGGGACTTTATAGTTTTTCTTACTTACTATTTTTTTTTCTTGGTAGCTTTAGAAAGTCTCTAGATTGCTTAGATGTATTAAATTTTTATTATTCAAGTTTCCTTCTCTTAGAATGCCACCTTCTTTTACCTGTGTGTAGCCAGTTTTAAGAGGGAAACATTTTACAGCATATAGTTCTGGCATTATGGTGCACCAGATAACCTGAAATTTCCTATTGCAAATATCTAAGAATTCTGGATAAATTGTAACAAAAATTTGTTAAATGCTTAGCCAAGCTTAGTGGAAAAAAACACATCCTCTCGTCTCTCGTCAAAACTCCAAAAGCTCTCCCTACCCTCACTGTCAGCTGATAATCTTGCTTCCTACTTAATTGAGAAAATGAAGTGATAAGAAGAGAACTGTCAGAGACTGCCACAACTATATTTGCCTACTTGTCAGCATTCACACTCACAAGCTTTGTCTTCCCACCTGTTTCTTTGATAAGCAGTACTCAAATGTTTTGATTAGGACCCCGTTATCTTTTTAAAAATTATTGAAGACCGCAAAGAGTTTTCTTTTATGTGGGTTATGTCTAATGATATTTGTTGTTGTTGTTAGGTGCCGCTGAGTAACTTCCAACTCATAGCGAACCTGTGTACAACAGATTGAAACACTGCCTGGTCTTCTGCCATTCTCAAAATCCTTGTTATGTTTGAGCCCGTTGTTGGAGCCACTGTGTCAATCCATCTTGTCGAGGGTCTTCCTCCTTTTCTCTGACCCTGTTCTTTACCAAGTATGATGTACTTCTCCAGGGGTTGGTCCCTCATGATAACATGTCCAAAGTACATGAGACAAAGTCTCACCATCCTTGCTTCTAATGAGCATTCTGGCTGTACTTCTTCCAAGAACATGGACTGTTCTTCTGGCAGTCCATGGTATGTTCAGTATTTTTCACCAACCCCATAATTCAAACGCATCAATTCTACTTCTGTCTTCCTTATTCATTGTCCAGCTTTTGCGTGCATATGAGGCTATTGAAAATACCACGACTTGGATAAGGCACACCTTAGTTCCCAAAGAGACATCTTTGCTTTTGAACACTTTAAAGAGGTCTTTTGTAGCAGATTTGCCCAATACAATATGTCATTTGATTTCCTGACTGCTGCTTCCATGGGCGTTGATTGTGGATCCAAGTAAAACAAAATCTTTGACAACATCAGTCTTTTCTCCGTGTATCATGATATTGCTTGTTGGTCCAATTGTGAGGATTTTGTTTTCTTTATGTTGAGGTGCAGTCCACACTGAAGGCTGTAGTCTTCCATCTTCATCAGTAAGTACTTCAAGTCCTCTTCGCCTTCTGCAAGCAAGGTTGTGTTGTCTGCGTATCACAGATTGTTAATGAGTCTTCCACCAGTCCTGATGCTGCATTCTTCTTCCTATAGTCCATCTTCTTGGATTATTTGCACAGCATACAGATTGAATAAGTATGGCAAAAGAATACAACCCTGACACACACCTTTCCTGATTTTAAACCATGCTATATCCCTTGTTGTATTACAGCGACTGTCTCTTTGTCTACGTACAGATTCTGCATGAGCACAATGAAGTGTTCTGGAATTCCCATTCTTCTTAATGTTATCCATAATTTGTTATGATCCACACAGTCAAACGCCTTTGCATAGTCAGTAAAACATAGGTAAACATGTTTCTGGTATTCTCTGCTTTCAGCCAGGATCCATCTGATCTTGGATATCCGTTGGTCCACCTCCTCTTCTGAATGCAGCTTGAATTTCTGGCAGTTCCCTGTCGATGTACTGCTGCAACTGTTTTTGGATTATCTTTAGCAAAATTTTACGTGTCTGTGATATTAACAGTGGTGTTAGATAATTTTCTCATTATGTTGGATCACCTTTCCTTGGAATGGGCACAAATTTGGGTCTTTTCCAGTTGGTTGTCTAGGTAGCTGCCTTCCAGATTTCTTGGCATAGATGAGTAAGCACCTCTGGTGCTGCATCCCTTTGTTGAAACATCTCAGTTGGTATTCTGTCAATTCCTGGAACCTTGTTTTTTGCCAGTGTCTCCAGTGCAGTTTTGACTTCTTCCTTCAGTATCATAGGTTCTTGATCATATACTACCTCCTGAAATGGTTGAACGTTGATTTATTCTTTTTGGTATGGTGATTCTGTATATTCCTTTCATCTTCTTTTGATGTTTCCTGTGTCATTCAATATTTTGCCCATAGAATTCTTCAGCATTGCACTTGACAATTTTTCTCTTCAGTTTTTTCAGCTTGAGAAATGCCAAGTGTGTTCTTTCCTTTTGGTTTTCTAACTCCAAGTCTTTGCACATTTCATTATAATATTTTACTTTGTCTTCTCAAGCTGCTCTTGGAAAACTTCTGTTCATCTCTTTACTGTCATCATTTTTTCTATTTGCTTTAGATACTCTACTTTCAAGAGCAAGTTTCAGAGTCTCTTTTTTTGTGGGTGAGTTTTTCTCTTTAATAAAATAAGGCAGACTCTGACCTTTGAAAATTGTTTAGCTTGACTCCAGTGGGATGTGGGGAGGATTAACTAGCTGAAGCTTGCAGAGACATTTCAAGTTTCCTTTTAAGTAATTAACTAGCTAAGTACTCTTTTAATTTGATGATATTTAGAGGGAAACCAGAGCCATGATGAATGATTCAATAAACATAGGTTCCCCGTAAAATTGCAAGTTATTGTTTGAAGGAGAAAGATTGAGGTAGTGAAACTATGTGAAATTGTTCACTACAGATTAGTAAGTAAGCACCAGTAAGCATGTGCTTACCTTGCTTACTGGGTTATCCGCCCCTGGCTTCACTTTTTGTGTTGTACAGTCCTATGGTTTTTTTTTTTTTTTTTTTTTTTTTTTTTTTTTTTGCTTTAAGTGAAAGTTTACAATTCAAGTCAGTCTCATACAAAAGCTTATACACACATTGCTGTGTGACCCTAGTTGCTCTCCCTTTACTGTGACAGCACAGTCTTCCTTTCCACCTTGGATTTCCTGTGTCCATTCAACCAGCTCCTGACGCTCTCTGTCTTCTCATCTCGCCTCTGGACAGGAGCTGCCCATTTAGTCTCATGTATCTACTTGAGCTAAGAAGCACACTCCTCACGAGTATCACTTTATGTCCCATGGTCCAGTCTGGTCTTTGTCTGAGGAGTTGGCCTCAGGAATGGTTTCAGCTCTCAGCCAACAGAGAGTCTGGGGGCCATGTCTTCTGGGTCCCTCCAGTCTCAGTCAGTCCATTAAGTCTAGTCTTCTTACTGGAATTTGAGTTCTGTGCCCTACTTTTCTCCTGCTTCATCAGGCAGTCTGTGTTGTGTTCCCTGTCAGGGTGGTCATTGGTGGTAGCCGGGCACCATCTAGTTCTTCTGTTCTCAGGCTGATGGCGTCTCTGGTTTATGTGGCCCTTTCTGTCTCTTGGGCTAATATTTTCCTTGTGTCTTTGGTGTTCTTCATTCTCCTTTGCTCCAGGTGGGTTAGCTTTTAAAACCCCAGACGAGACTCACCAAGGAGTATGCAGAACATTTTCTTAATAAACTTTGTTATGCCAGTTGACCTAGATATCCCTTAAAACCATGGTCCCCAGACCGTTGTCCCTGCTGCTCTGTCCCTGGAAGTGTTTGATTGTATTCAGGAAACTTTTTAGCTTTTGGTTTAGTCTAGTTGTGCTGACTTCCCCTGTTGTGTGTGCTGTCCTTCCGTTCACCTAAGATAATTCTTATCTACTATCTAGTTAGTGAAATACCCCTCTCTTTCCCTCCCCACCTTTGTAACTATCAAAGAATATTTTCTTTTGTGTTTAAATCTATTTTTCAGTTCTTATACTAGTGGTCTTATACAATATTTGTCCTTTTGTGACTGACTAAAATCACTCAGTGTAAATGCCATCCGGATTCCTCCATGTTACAGGATGTTTCACGGATTCATCATTGTTCTTTATCATTGTGTAATATTCCATTGTGTGAATATACCATAATTTGTTTATCCATTCGTCCATTGATGGGCACCTAGGTTTCCATCTTTTTGCTATCGTGAACAGTGTTTCAGTGATCATGGGTGTGCATATATCTATTCATGTGACAGCTCTTAATTTCTCTAGGATGTATTCCAAGAAGAGGGATTGCTGGATTGTATGGTATTTCTATCTCTAGTTTTTTAAGGAAGCACCAAATTGATTTCCAAAGTGATCGTACCATTTTACATTCCCACCAATAGTGTATAAGTGTTCCAGTCTCTCCAGCATTTGTTCTTTCGTGTTTTTTGGATTAGTGCTAGCCTTGTTGGGGTGAGATGGTGTCTCATTATAGCTTTGATTTGCATTTCTCTAATGACTAATGATCGTGAACACTTTTCATGTGTCTGTTAGCTGCCTAAATGTCTTCTTTGGTGAAGTGCCTGTTCATATCCTTTACCCATTTTTTAATTGGATTATTTGTCTTTTTGTTGTTGAGGTTTTGCAGTATCTTGTGGATTTTAGAGATTAGACGCTGATCGGATTTGTCGTAGCCAAAATTTTTTTTCCAGTCTGTAGGTTGTCTTTTGACTCCTTAGGTGAAGTCTTTTGATGAGCATAAGTGTTTGATTTTTAGGAGCACCCAGTTATTTAGTGCCTCTTCTGGTGTTCGTGCATTGTTACTTATGGTTTATATTCTGTCTGTGCCATGTATTAGGGTTCCTAGTGTTGTCCCTCTTTTTTCTTCCATGATTTTTATCGTTTTAGATCTTATATTTAGGTGTTTGATCCATTTTGAGTTAGTTTTTGTATATGGTGTAAGGTATGGGATTTGTTTCATTTTTTTGCAGATGGATATCCAGTTCTGCCAACACTGTTTGTTAAAGATACTGTCTCTTCTCCAGTTAACAGACTTTTGGCCTTTGTCAAATATCAGCTACTCATAGCTGGATGAATTTCCGTCTGGATTCTCAATTCTGTTCCACTGGTTTAAGTGTCTGTTGTTGTACCAGTATCAGGCTGTTTTGACTACCGTGGCAGTATAATAGATTTTAAAATTAGGTAGTGTGAGGCCTCCCACTTTGTCTTTCTTCTTTAATAATGCTTTACTTATCTGGGGCCTCTTTTCCATAGGAAGTTGGTGATTTGTTTCTCTGTCATTTAAAAATGCCACTGGAATTTGGATTGGGATTGCATTGTATCTGTAGATCACTTTGGGTAGAATTGACATTTTCACAGTATTGAGTCTTCCTATCCGTGAGCAAGGTATGTTTTTCCACTTATGCAGGTCTCTCTTGGTTTCTTGCAGTAGTATCTTGTAGTTCTCATCATATAGGTCTTTTATATTTCTGGTTAGATTTATTCTAAGTATTTTATCTTCTTGGGGGCTATTGTAAATGGTATTGATTCAGTGATTTCCTCTTGGAAGTTCTCTTTGTTGGTGTAGAGGAATCCAACTGATTTTTGTATGTTTATTTTGTATCCTGATATTTTGCTGAAATCTTCTATTAGTTCCAGTAGTTTTCTTGTGGATTCTCTGCGGTTTTCTGTGTATAAGATCATATCATCTGCAAACAGAGATACTTCTACTTCTTCCCTACCAATTTGGATTCTGTTTATTTCTTTTTGTAGCCTAATTGCTCTGGCTGGGACCTCTAGCACAATGCTGAATAAGAGTGGTGATAAAGGCATCCTTGTTTGGTTCCCGTTTTCTAGAGGAATGCTTCCAGACTCTCTCTATTTAGGATGATGTTGGCTATTGGCTTTGTATAAATGCCCTTAATTATGTGGAGGAATTTCCCTTCTATTCCTATTTTGCTGAGAGTTTTGATCATGAATGGGTGTTGAACTTTGTCAGATGCCTTTTCTGCGTTAATTAAGAGCATGTGGTTCTTGTCTTTTGTTTTATTTATGTGATGGATTACATTGATTGTTTTTCTAATGTTGAACCATCCCTGCATACCTGGTATAAATTCCATTTGATCATGATGAATTACTTTTTTGATATATTGTTGAATTCTATTAACTAAAATTTTGTTGAGGATTTTTGCATCAATGTTCATGAGAGATATTGGTCTGTAATTTTCTCTTTTTGTAGTGTCTTTACCTGGTTTTGGTATCAGGGTTATGCTGGCTTCATAGAATGAGTTTGGGAGTATTCCATCCTTCTCTGTGCTCTGAAATACCTTTAGTGGTAGTGGTGTTAACTCTTCTCTGAACGTTTGGTGGAATTCTCCGGTGAAGCCGTCTGGGTCAGGGCTTTTTTTTTGTTGGGAGTTTTTAAATTACCTTTTCAATCTCTTCTTTTGTTATAAGTTTATTTAGTTGTTCTAGCTTTGTGTCAGTTTAGTTAGATAGTTTCTAGAAATTTGTCCATTTCCTCTAGGTTTTCGTATTGGTTAGAGTACAGTTTTTCATAGTATTCTGTTATGATTCTTTTAATTTCAGTTGGGTCTGTTGTGATATCAGCCATCTCATTTCTCATACAGGTTATTTGCTTCTTCTGTTTCTCTTATGTCTGTTTGGGCAATGGTTTACCAGTTTTGTCGATCCTTTCAGAGAACCGGCTTTTGGTCTTGTTAACTCTTTCAATTATTTGTTTAGTCTCTATTTCGTTTGATTCTACTCTAATTTTTATTATTTCCTTTCTTCTGGCACCTCTGGCCTTCTTTTGCTTCTCTCTTTCTACTTGTTTGAGTGATAGGGTTAATGTTTTGATTTTGGCCCCTTCTTCTTTTTGAATGTGTACATTTACTGCTAGAAACTGACCTCTGAGGACTGCTTTTGCTGTGTCCCATAGGTTCTAGTAGGATGTGTTCTCATTCTCATTTGATTCTGTGAATTTCTTTATTCCATCCTTAATTTCTTCTGTAACCCTGTAGTTTTTGAGGAAGATATTGTTCAATTTCCATGTGTTCGATTTTTTTCTTTTGCTTTTCTTGCTGTTGACTTCTACTTTTATGGCTTTATGGTCAGAAAAGATGCTTTTTAATACTTTGACGCTTTGGATTTTGTTAAGGCTTGCTTTATGGCCTAATATGTGGTCTATTCTGGAGAATGTTCCATGTGTGTTGGAAAAGAAGGTATACTTGGCTGCTGTTGGGTGGAGTGCTCAGTATATGTCCATGAGATCAGGTTGGTTGATTGTGGCGTTTAAATCTTACGTGTCTATATCGAGCTTCTTTCTGGATGTTCTTCTGTCCTTCACTGAAAGTAGTGTGTTGAAGTCTCCTACCATTATTGTGGAGCCGTCTGTCTTTCTTTTCAATGCTGTTAGAGTTTGTCTTCTGAATTTTGGAGCCCTATCGTTGGGTGTGTAAATATTTATTATTGTTATGTTCTCCTGGTGTATTGATCTTTGAATCAGTATATAATGTCTTTCCTTATCCTTTGTAGTGGATTTTACTTTAAAGTCTATTTTGTTGGAGATTAATATGGCCACTCTTGGTTTTTTTTTTTTTTAAATTTTTTATTGTACTTTATTTTATGTTATTTTTTTTTGAGGATTTTTTTTTTTTTAATTGTACTTCAGGTGAAGGCTCACAGAACAAATAGTTTCTCATGAAACAGAAGTACACGTTCTTGTTTTATGACATTGCTTAACAACCCCAGAACATATCAACCCTCTAACTTCTCAACTTTTTTTTTTTTTTTGGTGAAAATACACATAGCCAAAGATACACCATTTCAAAAATTTCTACATGCACAGTTCAGTGACATTGACTATGCTCTTCGAATTGTGCTGTTATCCTTACTTAAGATGAAGGCTTACAGAACAAAATAGTTTCTCGTTTAACAGTTACTACAAATGTTGCCCTATGACAATGGTTAACAATCTCACAACACATCAACAATATCCTTACTCAACCTTGGGTTCCCTATCAGCAGCTTCCTTGTTTCCTTCTGCTTTCTGGCCCTTGTCACTGGACTCCTGTACCTCGTTAGTCTCATTTGGTTTTACGGGGCTGTCCACTCCCAGGCTGAACAGTGAGCCTCGGAGGTAACTTTACCACTGAGCTAAAAGGGTGTGTGGGGGCCATACTCTCGGGGTTTCTCCAGTCTCCTTTAGGCCAGTAAATCTGGTCTTTTTTTGTCACTCCTGGTCTTTTTTGAGTGTTGTTTGCTTAATATATTTTTTTCCCATCCTTTGAATTTTAGTTTGTTTGTGTCTTTAAGTCTAAGGTATGTCTCTTATAGGCAGCATATAGACGGATGGTGTTTTTTTTTTTTAATCCATTCTGCCACTCTCTGTCTCTTTATTGGTGCATTTAGTCCCTTTACATTCAGCATATTATTGATAGGTATGAGTTTAGTGGTGTCATTTTGATGTCTTTTTTTTGTGTGTTGTTCACAGTTTCTTTGTTCCACTTAATTTTCTGTGCTGAGTCGTTTTTGTTTATGTATTTTCTTTTTATCTTTTTCATTGTTGTTAATTTTGTATTTGCTGAGTCTTTATGTTTTTCTTGTTTTTTATTTTGAATTGTAGGATGGTTGGTTTTCTTTGTGGTTACCTTAATATTTATCCATGTTTTTCTAAGTTTAGACTAGTCTTTTTATTTCTTTATGTTGCCTTGACTTCCTCTCTATTTGAAAGATCTAGGGCTACATTTTTTAATCCTCCTTTTTTGTTTTAATGTTGTCATCTTTTATGTATTGACATCTGTTTCTCTATTTTGTGTTTTAGCTTTGATTTATTTTTGTGACTTCCGTGTCTGGGATGATATCTTGTTGCTCTGTCCTGTGTTCTAGTCTTGGATTGTTATTTGAAGTTATTAATTTTCTAACTATAGGACTCCCTTTAGTATTTCTTGTAGTTATGGTTAGGTTTTTGTAAATTCCATAAACTTCTGTTTATCTGGAAATGCCCTAGTCTTGCTATCATATGTGAGAGACAGTTTTGCTGGATATATAATTCTCAGCTTGCAATTTTTTTCCTTCAAGGGTTTATATATGTCATCCCCTTGCCTTCTTGCCTGCATGGTTTCTGCTAGGTAGTCTGAGCTTAGTCTTTCTGACTTTTTTTTGTAGATGACTTTTTATTTATCCCTAGCAGCTCATAAAATTCTCTGTTTATCTTTGGTTTTGGCAAGTTTGATTATCAGATGTCTTCGTGACGTTCTTTTGGGATCTGCTTTATCTGGGGTTCTGTGAGCATCTTGGATAGATATCTTCTCATCTTTCACTGTATCAGGGAAGTTTTCTGCCAACAAATCTTCAACAATTTTCTTTGTATATTCTCTTATCCCCCCTGTTCTGGTACTCCAGTCACTCATAGATTATTTCTCTTGATAGAACCACACATAATTCTTAGGGTTTCTTCATTTTTTAAAATCTTTTTATCTGATTTTTCCTTAAATAAGTTGGTGTAAAGTGCTTTATCTTCAGTCTCACTAATTCTGACTTCCATTGCCTCAATTCTACTCCTCTGACTTTCTATTGAGTTGTCTAATTCTAAACTTCTATTGTTAACTCTTCTGGATTTCTGATTGCTGTTTCTCTGTGGATTCTTGCAGACTGTTAAATTTGTTATTATGCTCTTCTCTATAATCTTCTTAAGTTCCTCCATTGCTTTGTCTGTGTTTCTTGGCTTGTTCTGAGTTTTGCTTGCTCTCCTTCCTGATCTGTTGAAGAGTTCTGTGTATTAATCTTTTGTATTCTGCCTCTAGCGATTCCAAGAAATTCTCTTCCTCCAGAAAATTTTTTGATTCTTTGTTTTGGGACCTTGCTGAAGCCATCATGGTCTTTTTCTTTATGTGATTTGATATTGACTGTTGTCTCTGAGTCATCAATAAGTTATATTTATTTATTTTATGTTTGCTTACTGTGTCTTAGCTTCTTGTTTTGATATGCCCGCGTAAGCTGCTTGTGTGAGCTGGTTTGATTATTGGTGCCTTTGAAGCTCTAACGTCCTGTCACCAGGTGGTTAGATCTGCTACTAGGTATGTGAGCCTAAGAATCTGTTTCCTTTTCTTGTATGCATTCAGCTTAGGTATCCAGGTAGTCAGTTACCAAGTGTGTGGTGCAGGTTCTCACCTACAGTCCTAGATGGGCAGGGGTGATTGAAGTAGTCAGAACTCTCTGGCTGAAGTGGGGGGGGGGTCATGCACTGAGCAAGACGGGGCTGACGGCTGCCCCTGAGTTTCTGGGAGGCAAGTGTGTCCCTGTTCTCTAGAGTACATAGGTGGGTGGGTTTTGCAGCCGGACTACGGCCAGCCAGTGCTGTTCTCCGTAAGGACTGGGAGGCACCACTTATTCATGGACCCCTGTTGCAGGTAGCTAGGTGACGTAGGTGGAGCCACCATTCCTCAGGCCCCAATGTGGGTAGGTAAAGACCTGCTTAATGGGCAGAGCAGTGTCAAATGTCACAGACCTGCCACTTCACCATATAGCTGATAAAGTTGAAGTTAGGCTTCAGGTATATACTCTGTTGTACCATGGTAATGAGGGTTTACACTGTTGAAATGGGCCCACACAGGTCTCTGCAGGGGTGAAAGGCATTCAAAGTCCATGGACCCCTTATGCCTGTGCCTAGGCAGAGGAGCTATGCCTACCCTAAATTCCCGGTTTAGGGGAGCAGGCAGATTATATTTTCCTGTTTGTTAATTTTTTCCTTTTCCAAGGCCAGAAGAATGGCTCAGGGCGTGTGACGGGTCCCACTTCTGGCCTAGGGGACTTGGCAGTTGTTGAAACTGGCCTGGAATCCTGTGCAGAGTGGGGAGGGGAGAGGTAAATGGGAGAGAGTTTTTTCCCACAGGGGATGTTTTTTGATCGGTGGGGTAGGTCAGACGCACGTACTTATCTTTTGCCGATTGAGCACCAGTTTTCACCGATTCTGGAGGTGATGGTAGACTCTCCGCCACTCCGTCTCTCCCATTGTGAAAAATGCCTCCTAAGCACCACTGCTTACTGCTTGCCTCAACATGCACGCCAGTCTGTCCACCCTGAAGGGTGGCGGCTCCCGCTGGGGCAGGTCTAGCAACTCTTTGCTGCTTTTGCACTGTTTCTCCCTCCCCCTGCCACTCAGTCTGATTCCTCAATTTTGCCTTTTGATGTTCAGGGCTTCTAAATTGTCATATGTAATCAATTCACTTGTTTTTTCGGGTCTTTGTTGTAAGAGGGAGCACAGGAAGCATCTGACTACTCCAACGCCTTGGCCCCACCTCTCAGAGTCTTTTCTAACATCCATTTTGGTGTTTGCTTTCTTATCTTTTTAATGACCTTTTGCTTTCTTCCTGTATGACGGCTTTGATGTCTTCCCACAACTCGTCCGGTCTTCATTCATTCGTGTTGAAAGCATCAAATCTTCTTGAGATGGTCTCCAAATTCAGGTGGGATGTATTCAAGGTTGTATTTTGGCTCTCTTGGACTTGTGTTAATTTCCTTCAGCTTCAAATTGAACTTGCATATGAGCAACTCATGGTCTGTTCGGCAGTTGGCCCCTGGCATTGTTCTGACAGATGATTTTGTGCTTTTCCATTGTCTCTTTCCACAGATGTAGTCAATTTCATTCCTGTGTTTACCATCTGGTGAGGTCTGCTTGTGTAGTTGCCATTTATGTTTTTGCAAAAAGGTATTTGCAGTGAATAAGTTATTGGTCTTGCAAAACTCTATCATGCGATCTGCGGTGTGGTTTCTGTCACCAAGGCCATATCTTTCAACTACCCATCTATCTTTTTTATTTCTGGTTTTTGCATTCCAATCACCAGTAATTATCAATGCATCTTGATTGCATGTTTGATCAATTTCACACTGCAGAAGCTGGTAAAAATCTTCAGTTTCTTCATCTTTGGCCTTAGTGATTGGTGTGTACATTTGAATAATAGTTGTATTAACTGATCTTCTTTGTAGACCTATGGATATTATGCTATCACTGACGGCATTGTACTTCAGGATAGATTTTGAAATGTTCTTTTTGACAGTGAACGTGACGTCATTCCTGTTCAATTTGTCATTCCCAGCATAGTAGACTGTATGATTGTCTGATTCAAAACGACCACTGCCAGTCCATTTCAGCTCACTAATGCCTAGGATATTGATGTTGATGTGTTCCATTTCATTTTTAACAACTTCTAATTTTCCTAGATTTGTACTTCGTACATTCCGTGTTCTGATCATTAATGGGTGTTTATAGCTGTTTCTTTTCATCTTTGGGTCGTGCCACATCAGCACATGAAGGTCCCAAAAGCTTGACTCCATCCACGTGATTAAGGTCATCTCTACTTTGAGGATGCAGCTGTTCCCCAGTCATGTTTTGAGAGCCTTCTCACCTGAGGGGCTCATCTTCTAGCACTGTATCAGACAGTGTTCTGCTGCTATTCATAAGCTTTTCACAGGCCAGTTTTTTCAGAAGTAGACTGCCAGATCCTTCTTCCTAGTCTGTCTTAATCTGGAAGCTCTGCTGAAACCTGTCCACCAAGGTGACCCTGCTGGTATTGGAAATACTGGTGGCATAGCTTCCGGTATGATAGCAACACACCAGCCACCACAGTACAACAAACAGATGTGTGGTGGAATGATATTTAGCATATCAGAAATTAAAATAGGGAAATTTTAAAAATATTTTTTTATTGATTTAAAATAATAAATGTATCGTGTTAATATAAATAACATTTTTAATGGAAATAACCGTATCTTCCAAAATTAAAACAGTATTTCATGAGAAGAGTGACATTGTTTTATGTTTTTGCAACTTTCTTTAATATCTAGTTTCATAGAAGATAGTTGATTCTGTCTCGTGCTTCAGTCTGTTGTGATATCACATGTCATATAGCCTTTGGAAAACTCCACTTTAACTAGTGAGACAATGAGAGTATACAAGGCGAATTAAAAAAACCAAACCAGTTGCCTTCGAGTCGATTCTGACTCATGGCAGTCCATGTGTTTCAGTGTAGAACTGCACTCCATAGGGTTTTTGTGATCTTTTCGGAAGTAAATCATTCTTAGCATTACTATGACAATAGTTTTAACCTCGTGGATGCCTCAGAAGGTTGTCAGGGGCTCCCAGGAGTCATTGAACCAAACTGTGGTTACTGCTCTTAAGTGAAAGTTTTCCTACGTAAAGCCAGTACTTCTAGTGTCTGTCTACTAATTTGTATCCCCTTTTGCCTGATTTAGGACATCCCTCCAGCAAGTCTCTACTCTTGCTCCTAAGTCATCAATTTTTGGGTCTCTACTGGATAATTTCTGTCAGCCGTCATTTCTCCCATTCTACAATAAAACAAAACAAAAAACACTATTTTTTCTTGATCACCTTTCTCTTCCAGCTGCTGCCCTATGTCTTTGATCTTCTTTGTCACAAAACTCCTCAAAAGACTTATTTGTACTTGCTGTTCCCAATTTCTTTCCTTCCATCCTTTCTTAAATCAACTTTCTAGTCTGGCATATGCTCCCATCTTTTGAAAGTAATACGGCATCTGTGTCATAAGATTATTGGTCCAACTAGGAGATATACTAGAAGAGTGCTACTCAGGATCCTATACTGAAAGAATAAAATTGAAAATTAATTTCAAGTGAAATGTGAAATTGGACCTATTCTGTAATGCAAGGGTGTGTTGGCTAAGCAGGCATCTGTATCCAAATGCAACATTATTCATTCTCTGGAATGTATTTGAATAAGGAAGGTTTATCAAACTCCACGTATAAATGGAGAAACATCAAAGACATTGCCTGCTAAAACATGCTGTAGGCCATGGAGAAAGAACCATACTTATTTGCCAAAGATTTGATTGTATTCTTAGACTATTCAAAGGGATTATTTAAAATCAGAGATTATGTTTTTACAGTGTGGCCAGATAAAGATAAATCTATGAACATCAGTAGTACTCCCATATACTAGTTATAACCAATTTCAAAATACAAGAAAAAGATTTATATCAATTTCATCTGTGTACTACTTCTCAAAATAAACAACTTTCAGAATTATAGAGGTCAGGCAGGATAGGCTCGGCTTTTAGCAATGCTAAAGTTTTAGTGGCTTACATATTAGTTGTTCATGCTGTACATACATTGTGTGCTGGATAGTGGCTGCTCTGGGACCCAGTCTGTTTGAATAGCTACTCTGTGGAACATTGCCTGTCTCCAAGGCAAAGGGAAAGAGAGAGTGGGGAATTGCATACTGGTTCTTAAAACTTGTTCCCTGAAAATGACATGTCTTTTTTGTTCATATTTCGTTGGTTAAAAGAAAAAAAAGCTTAAACACTTCGGCACACTTAATTTCAAGGGGCCAGGGAAGTACAATACGAGATAACTTGAAATTTTCTATTGCGAATATTTAGGAATTCAGGATAAATTATAACCAACATTGTACCTGGGAAGAAAACTGGAAATATCTGATTAATCAAACCAAAAGCAAACCCTTTGTCATCAAGTCAATTCGGACTCATAGTAATCCTGTAGGACAGAGTAGGACAGAAGCCCCGTAGAGTTTCCAGAGAGAGGCTGGTGGGTTTGAACTGCCAACCTTTTGGTTAGCAGCCGAGTTCTTAACCACTGTGCCACCAGGGCTATATTTGATTCATAGTACTGATGATTACCAACCCCCCCCCAAAAACCCATTGCTGAATAGATTCTAACTCATAGAGACCCTGTAAGACGGAGTAGAGCTGTAAATCTTTATGGAAGCAGACTTCTACATCTTTCTCCCATGGAGCAGCTGGTGGGTTCGAACCGCTGACCTTTTAGTTAGCAGCTGAGTGCTTTAACCATTGTGCCACCAGGGCTCCTCAGTGATTACAGCAGTATTTAAATATAACAGTCAAGGCCAAAAAAGCCAAAGAGAAAGATCACCGCATGTGACTATAAAGAGTATAATCTGTGAAATATATTGAAGATACAAACAACCCTGAAAATGAAACTGCATGTGAAAGCTGGGCGGTAAATAAGGAAAACTGAAGAAGAATTGACACCTTTGACTTATGGTGTTGGCAGAGAATATTGAATATACCATGGACTGCCAAAAGAACGAACAAGTCTGTCTTGGAAGAAGTACAGCCAGAATGCTCCTTAGAAACGAGGATGGCCAGACTACATCTCACATACTTTGGACGTGTTATCAGGAGGGATTAGTCCCTGGAGAAGGACATCATGCTTGGTTAAAGTAGAGAGTCAGTGAAATAGAGGAAGACCCGCAACGAGATGGATTGACACAGTGTCCGCAAAATGGGCTCAGGCATAGCAATGATTGTGAGGATGGCGCAGGACTGGGCAGTGTTTCATTCTCTTCTATATTGGGTCGCTGTGAGTCGGAACAAACTCAACGGCACCTAACAACAACAAAAATGGAACAGAAGTCTTTAGTAGAAAAATGGAATAAAATGGCCAAAGAATAAGAACAGGGAGTTCTCAAAAAGATGTAATAGAATAGGAAAATATATTTAAAGTTGAAAATACAAGTATTATTTACTGTATTTAAATTAGGGGAGAATTTAAAAATAATACCCAGTGCCAGTGAGTTTATAGAGAAATGGTTAATCATATCTTGCTGGTGGTATTATGAATAGAATCCTTTTGCAAGACAATTTAGGTACTGTATCGGGAACCATTAAAGTGTTCATGCCCTCCAATTTAAGAATTTCTTTCCAGGAAATTTATCCCAGTTAAAAAGAAGAAATATAAAGTGGTTAACGGAAGTATTTTTTTAGTAGTGAGGAAAAATCCATTCATTTATTTTTTCATTTTATTTAAGGGTGTCAGTACTATGCCAAGCCCCGTGCTAAGAACTCCAGTTACACAAATGATTGATAAGATTCCAGCCCTGTCAGCTTATAGTCAAACGGTGAAGACAGTTAGCTATGGGGTGTTATGGGAAGATAATAGAAGAGGAATGTTCAAGAAATAACATTTGAGTTTAGTTAGGAAATAAAAGAATAAATTTCCAGTGAGTGGATATGTTTCAGTACATTTCAGTATACAGTTGAATTAAATATTTTGCAGAGGTTATAGGCAGTACCAGGAGCCTTGGTTGCACAGCGGTTAAGCACTCGGCTGCTAACTGAAAGGCCGGTGGTTCATACCCACCAGCTGCTGCATGGGACAAAAGACCTGGCGATCTGCTCCTGTAAAGACTTCAGCCTAGGAAACCTATGGGGCAGTTCTACTCTGTACTATAGGTCATTATGGGTCAGAATCATCTCAACAGCACACAACAACAACAAAGGCGGTACTTATCCTAATAACACAAGGAAATGAAAAAAGGGAAGACTATAAAATATATGAATATTATCATTAAAGACCACATAAAAATATATAAACATTGGGGCACATAAAGAATGGTATAGCAGTGTTGAAAGAAATTTGCAAAATAAAGTTAAAAATAAAACACTTTCTCCCACAAACATACAACCCTAGTCTAATCATGGGAAAAACATCAGACAAATTTCATTTGATGGACATTCCAAGAAATACCTGACCAGTCCTCAAAACTGTCAAGGTCATCAAAAGCAAGAAAATTCTGAGAAACTGTCACAACCAAAAGGAGCCTAGGGAGACAGGACAACTGAATGTAATTTGGGGTCCTGTATGGGATCCTGGAACATATAAAGGACATTAGACAGAAGTGAAGGAAATCAGAATAAAGTATGGACTTCAGTTAATAATAATGTATCAATATTGGTTCATTAATTGTAACAAATACACCATACTAATATTAGTTGTTAATAATAGGGGAGATGGAGTTGGGGTATGGGGAATTTTGGAACTCTACTTACTATCTTTGCAATTTTTTGTGAATCTAAAACTATTTTCAGAACTAAAGCTTACTTTAAAAAGTATGGAGAGAGAAATATATATATATATATATAGGTATTTGCTTAAATGTTTATAGTATGTTTGTGGTAAGAAAGTATGCCAAATTTATATATACTGTTACAAATCTGTGTATACACATAGATTAAGGCTATAAGGAAATGAAGCAAAAACTAGTTGTTTAAAGAAGCTAGTTTGATGAATATTTTTCTAGTCTAAAAATTTCCTTTAAGTGTCATTGTGCCAAACTTCTTGTTGGAAGTAAGCAAGGTTAATTTGATAGTTTGGGTTGAGGTGGTGCTGCAGCATATGAAAACCCCTGCCCCAAGTTGGACTCTACTAGAACTAGTAGTCTTATGCCGTCACCCAGGGATTGGGACCACAGCAGAATACATGTTATGTAAGGTACCTGTTGCTTACTGACAAAATTGATCTAAAATTTTCCCATTACATATCCCTAATTAACCAAGTCATTTTTGTCCAATCTTCCCTTAAAGGCAGCGCATCAAGTGGGTTAGTAAATGAGTTTGTCTTGAGTGTAGTGCCATCTGCTGTCACTATTAATTAATTACATTTTTAAAGAAAGTTAATTTATAATTGGTAGTTTTTCTTGCCATTGTTCTCTTGGTTATATATGTTTTATGCTTATGCCTTCTTTTCATTATATGTACCCAATAACATTAAAAAAAAAATCCTTGTGGTATCCTTGGAAATGAGTTCCTTACTACTTCAAGTTTTCTTCCTTTCTTGCGAAAACTTTTAACCAGTTTGTGTGGCTTGTGACAAAATGCCTTTGTTCTGCAGACTTTACTTGGAGTGAGTTTGTCTTTAAACAGCTCCATATGTGTGCTCTTCTGTTTTTGTTTTAAGAAGGTCCCACATTTGTTTCCTAGATAGTAGCTAGGAGTTAGTGATCACAGAGACCTTTTTGTTTTACCCATGTTCTTCATGTCAGCAACGCTTTATAGTGCTCTACTTCCATTGTGTAAATTTAGTGGAATTAAATGTGAGCAGCTCGAAATCGTATAATAAGTATATTTAGATTTTGATTTGAGAGTCAGACTTGTGAGAATGATACCTGACAGCAGATATTTACACAGTGCAAGTCATAAGCATATGGTTAAGCCCTTCTGGCTTTGTAGGCCCTTATATAAGCAAAAAAAAAAAACAAAACCAACCAACCAAACAAAAAAACCCAAACTTGTTTCTGTTGAGTTGATTCCAACTCATAGCAACACTATAGGACAGAGTAGAACTGCCCCACAGGGTTTCCAAGAAGTGGCTGGTGGATTCGAACTGCCAACTTTTTGGTTAGCAGCCAAGCTCTTAACCACTGTGCCAACAGGTTAAGCCTCCTTCTTGTCGATTTCAAGGCATTGTTCTCCCACCAGGACCCCAAACTGACCAATCCCTTTGGTAGACCACAGTCACTTAATTTGCATAGTCAACCAATTCCCGCAAGGTCACTTAATCTTATTGGACAGTTTTACACACCCTGTTTGCATAGTAGACTTTTGGGTTATGCACCAAAAACAGATGGATAACAGGAGTCTTGTAGGTAACATGTTGGTGTATATGCCCTAGAATTTTATTGAATTGGTTTCTTTCCCTCCTTTTTTTTTCCTCTCAAATGAGTGTAAGCTAAAGATTTAATAGATCTAAATTTTAAAAAGTTAACTAGTTTGCACAGAGACACTTGGTAAACAGTTTATTGGCTGTATAATTCCACCGGGGCATGTGAATAAACATGTATTATGGTATTCTAGCATCTGAACTTGTCTAACTTCTAGAAGAGGGATGAGAATCGAGATCAGCACAAAGCTGATTTCTGTGAGGTGGAGGTGAGACACACCTCTACTCTCCAACTTTTGCACCATTTCTGACACCAGCCATTCCTCCCACAGCACTCTGTTGGATTCGGTAATTCATTGTAATGGCCATACAGAACTCACAGACCATACTCATGATTTTGTGGCTTATTAAGGAAGTAACAGGCTACAACTTGCGATCGGGATCAACTTGGAAGTAGCAGGATACAACTCAGAAGACAAGATACAGTTCTTTAATCAGGACAGCTTCCAGCCAAGACAGCTCTCAGTTTCTTTTTGGCAGTGCCCACAGGCAGGCCGACTTTCTTCTCGGCCATGCCCACCGCAGGGCCTTCTCATAGCCTCTGCCCTGCTCAAGCAGGTGTTACAGCTCTTTAGCTCCCCTGACACGTACTGGGAGGCATCCCATTTTGCTGAGAAACATCCCGTCCAAAGGTGCTCAGCTCCCTCTTACTCAGTGGGCTGGCAAGCCCACTGTAGCCATTTGCTGGTCCTGTGGTTCTTGCCACTTGTACTGCTGCTGTGTTTCTCTGCTGCTGGATTCTGCTTTTCTCTCCGTCTTGAGTGGTCTCCAGTGTTATAGCTCACTCTTTTCTGTGTGAAGAAAGTTCTCAGCGCAGGGACCTTAGATCTAAAGGACACACTCTGCTCCAGACTCCTCCTTGATGATAGTGAAGCCCCCCTCAACCTCTGTGGGATTGGCCCATATGTAAGCCCACTCCTTGTCAATTTCCAGGCATGGTCCTGCAACCAGGACCACGAACTGACCAATCCTCTTGGTAGACCACATCACGTAATTTGCATAGTAATTGGCCAGTTCTCAAAAAATCAATCCTACTGGGTGATTTTATACACCCTGTTTGTATAGTAGACTAAACAATCCCTTGTAAGATTGTGGCCCAGCCAGTCATTTTTGCAAAATTATAAACCTAAGGCCAGAAAGACCATATATAAGAGAAACCCACTGAATTTGCAGGTATCTGTCATCTTGACATGTAAGTTGGCATTGACATGTAACTTAGCATTTGCCCTGTACCTGGTGTATAAATTTGAGTCCTGTCATGTTGATTTCTCTTAGCGGTTTTGAATAGCAGCTGACCTTATCCCAGCTCATCTTATTTCTGTTTACTTCTTCAGCAGTCTATCAGATTTTGGACCTACTTTCTCTCTTTCTAGCTCTCTTCAACAACTACCAGAAGCCAGGACTATAAAAACTTTTGGCTATCAGCTAAGTTTATCAAGAATCTTTGTAGTGGCTGTAATTTCTTTACTACAGTATACAAAATCGTTGTATGTTAGCTTTAGAAGTGATCTTTGGTTTTGTTGTTAGGTGCAGTTGAGTCGTTCTGACTCATAGCAACCCTATGCACAACAGAATGAAACTCTGCCCGGTCCTGTGCCATCATCACAGTCATTGTTATGCTTGAGCCCATTGATACAGCCACTGTGTCAATCCATCCGTTGAAAGGTCTCCCTCTTTTTCACTGACCCTCTGCTTTACCAAGCACGATGTCTTTCTCAAGGGACTGGTCCCTCCTAATAACATGTCCAAAGTATGTGAGACAGTCTTGCCATCTCACTTCTAATGAGCATTCTGGCTGTACTTCTTTGAAGACAGATTTATTCTTCTGGCAGTCCATGGTATATTCGGTATTCTTCCCCACCACCGTAATTCGAGGGCATCAATTCTTCTTTGGTCTTCCTTATTCATTATCCAGCCTTCACATGCATTATGAGGCGATTGAAAACACCATGGTTTGGGTCAGGTGCGCCTTAGTCCTTAAGGTGACATCTTTGCTTTTGAACACTTTAGAGAGGTCTTTTGCAGCAGATTTGCCCAATGCAGTGCATCGTTTGATTTCTTGGTCTTCTAATCCAGTAGCTTTGAATGTTTAAAAAAATGCCGCTAAGTCTTTTTTTTGTTTTAATTAAATCTTATGTAAAGTTGCAGTATCTAAAAAGAGATAAATAAAATGCTTTGTTTAAAGAAGAGAATGAATGAGTAGTGCTTGAAACCTTCAGGCTTTTTCATTTCTTACTGATGCTGGCCCATAAAGCACCTCAAAGGAACTTTATTGATGTTATTCATCCTCTGTATTTTACAAATGAGGAGCCTGAACCCGAGAGTAATTAATTGCCTGGATAAATAAGAGAGTCGTAGACTTTCAGTTCAGTAGCCTCTCAGTCAAGGACTTTTTCTATTGCAGTAACACCTGTGAAAGCTGGAATCTGTGTAAGGTGGAAACCTGTCAGAGAAGGAAACCTTAAATATTTTCCACTAATAGAGAGCAATAGAAAAGTGGTAAGACTGCACTCTGTCAAAGGCAGAAAACTTGTGAGACCCGGAAAAACAAGGCAGTCCTGTCTACTTCTGGCTCTCACAGATTTCACTGTATAAAGAGTTGTTTGTCAGTGGAATTATTGCATTCTTAAAAGTTACAGTGACCTACATATATATTTTTTAAAACCAGTAGTTTCTTGGAAGTAATACCATTTAATTGCTTCTTAGTTTGCATTAAAATCAAGGAAACAGAATTTTAAAGAGTCTCGTTATTTGTATATCAAAATGTATCTGAAATATAATAGCAAGCTTCTGGCTTTTAAAAATATTGTATGGTATACATGTTTACGTTAGTACATTATTTTTTGTGTATGAGTACGTTATTTTTTACTTTATGTTTTAAAGTTTGAAATTACAATTGTTATTACCAGACCCAGTGATAGTGGTGGTTATCTTGATGGAGAGTATTGTCATTTGCCACATTGACAGTTTACTAGTCCAGTGGAATTGATGAACCCATTTCTAGTCTGTTTAAAGGTGAGAGAAATAATTTAAGTTCCTTATTACAAAAAATTTTTTACAGCTTGGAGATTTCCTTAGTTTTAAACATCCTTTTTTTGAAAACTTTTTAGTGGGAATAACTTGTTTCTAAAGCTAGATTTTTTTTTTTTTTTTTTTAACTAAGAAGTAAGAACAAGTAAGAATCTTACTGTTGCTGTTGAGTTGGCTCTGACTCATGGCAACTCCATGTATAACAGAGTAAAATGTTGTTGGGTCCTGTGCCACTTTCACGTTCATTGGTATGCTCAAGTCAAAAATCTTATAGGTAGGGCAGAATAGATGCTGGTATAGGTTTAATTTAGTCAGAAAAATGTCTAAATTCTAACAACATTTGAAAGATCACATTTGATGGTATCAGTGGGATAAAATGGACTGTGGAGAAACTAGAATATAATTTAATTATTATGCACAGTAAGTGAGGTCTCAGAACCAAAATGAAATTAAAATCACGTGAAAGCACTACAGTATTTTTTTATTTTATGAATATTTGTTAATTTGCATATAAAAAACTATATCCTTGTCCTTAGTAAAAAGAGTAGCAGTTTGCCTTAGCAGATTTTAAAATTGAAATGGTTTTTAAACTTTTATTATTACTTTTTGGACCTTATGTTGTGTTTACCTAGGTTTTAACTTATTGGAAGGCTTATGCATTGAAAATTTGTTTTATTTTTCTTTCATACTTTTTTCTTTTGCGTTGTAAAGTCCTTGAGGGCAAGAGACTATATTTTGTGTATATTCCCAGTGCTGCTCTGAGCCATAGTGGTGCCTAGAACAAAAGGAAAAATTGGTGATAACTGTTAATGTTTGGTTCATCATGGATTTTTTTGCTTTAGTTTTCAATTAAAAAAAAAATACTACATTAAAATGCTTTTTTATCTTGTTTACTCAGTTTTTTGGTACCCTCTTAAACTTTGCACCCATCTCGCCCTTGTCTGGGTCCTGTATCCCAGTACCCTGGTAGGTAAGTGCTCTGTGTATAGCAGGCCCTCAATACATGTTTTGTTGCATATATTATTCCATTCTGTTTGTAAACTATGACCAGGTTTTTCCTTCGGGTACCTTATAGCCCTATAGAAGTCAGCAGTGAAAGCTTAAAACATTATTTGCCCTGTGTTAGGGAATATTATAATCAGGAAAGAAAATTTAGAAAGAAGGACATGTTACTGGTCTGAGAATTGTCTTTTTCACCCCACTCCAGTGAGTATGGAGCATAGGGAAGTTGACAACTGGGATTCTGTGAAGAAGTTAAATAGAATAGGTTTAAAGGTTTAAAGAAATTAAAAGGATGTATTGGTTTGCTTAATTAATTATTCAAAATGTTACATTTTACCCAAAATACTATACCTTTCCGTATTCAAATTTAACCAATTTATTTTAGTGGAGCCTGAGAAAATCACTTAAAAATCATTTTCTAAACTATCTGCATTATGTTATGAATCTTGGCTTAAGACTGATTTTTTTTTTTTAAATTCTGCTAATGTGGGTTTATGATTATTACTGTGGTATTTTAGTATTAGTGCTAGCATTTTCATAGGAACTAAGCATTTACCTGTTGAAAAGGTTATGACTAAGCAGAATTTACATTTGTGAAACATTTTAATTCCCAGTAGTTGAAATTATTTAGATTGATAGAGCCTTCTAAATTTTTGGCTCAAACAAATTAGTTTGAAATTTCCCACACAATTTGGATGGCTACAGTACCTATGCTAAAGATAATAGCCTTTTTTCCTCCAATAAAATTCCCTTTTAAATCTGTATTATTAAATATCAGTGATAGGTAATATGATCAGAGACAAAAGAGCATAAATTGTTCAAAGGATTTTGTTTTTTCCAAATGTCTTGTTATACCTTTTCTTTTTATTTATATTTATGCTTGTGTTTGTATATATGGAAAAATACTAGAAACATAGCAATTTGAACAGCTGATAATAGAGCTGAACATAGTTCAGTTTTTCTGTTTCATATAAAAGAAACAGTTGTGTCTTAGTGCTATATTGGAGAGGCTGATGGTATAGCAAATTTTGTACTTAAATGGAAAACTGTATATAGCATATAAACTTTGAATGAATCATGATTTTCTGTGAAACTCATTTAATTAAATTTTTATATGAAAAGTTAGTTTCTTTAAGGGCATAGACATTTTCAGAACTATTTAAGAGACTGTACCTTTTATCAGGGGGGCAGTGGTGATTCAATGCTAGAATTCTCACCTTTCATGTGGAAGACCTGGGTGTGATTCTTGGCCAGTGAGCCTATGCACCATTACCACCACCCCACCACTGCTCTGACAGTGGAGGCTTGTGTGTTGCTATGATGCTGAACAGGTGTCAGCAGAGCTTCTGGACTAACACAAACTAGGGAGAAAGGCCTGGTGATCTACTTCCAAAAATAGCCAGTGAAAATCCTATATATTACAATAGACTGATCTGTATGGGGATAGTGTGTTTTGTTCTTTGTGCATAAGGTTGCCGTGAATCAGGGCCTGACTTGTCTGCAGCTAATAACAACAACATTTTATAAGAGCTGCCTCATTGTCTTCTTTTGCACCTAATAGTAGATGCTTCACTAGCTCTCAACGCAAAGGAGTTTAAGAAAAGGTAATACCTGAGAATAACAAATTTTAGAAGAATGATATCCATGGTTTCCTTTAGGATTGCCTTAGTTATCTCGTGCTGCTGTAACAAATGATACCACAAGTGGGTGACTTTAAAGAACAGAAATTTGTTTTCTTACAGTTCAGAAGGCTGTAAGTTCCAGTTCAGGGTGTGACTCTATGGGGAGGTCCTTCTTTGCCTATTTCAGCTTCTAATAGCTGCTAGCAGTCATGGGGTTTTGGGGCTAGTAGATGCATCTGCCCTGTGTGTCTCTCTGTCAATTCTGCTCAGAAGTGATTAGCTTTAGGACCTACACTACTCTGGTATAACCTCATTAACATAATAAAAGAATAACCCTATTTCTGAACAGTTTTACATCCACAGGTACAGGAGCTAGGACTTCTAATACGTATTTTTTGGGAGACACTATTCAATTCATAACAAAGGCCTTACAATTTATTTGGAAATTAGGACTCCTTGGGTGTTGTAAGGAGTCTCTGGATGGTGCACATGGCTAATTCGCTTGATTGTTAACCGAAAGGTTGAAGGTCCAGATCCACCAAGAGGCACCTCAGGAGAAAGGCTTGGCAATCTACTTCTGAAAAATCAGCCACTGAAAACTCTGTGGAGCATAGTTCTACTCGACACACGTGGGCTCGCCAAGAGTTGGATTCAACTTTATGCAACTGTAACTGGAAAGACAGTGCACGTGATGAAGGTTTTGAGTAGAGTGTTAGAGCTAGGGCTTATGCTAGAATAATATGAAGATTGGTTTGATAGAATGAGAGTTTATTTCATTAAGAGGTAAGAGAATTTTATGGGGCTAAAGATGAATTTCATTTACTAGTTTGTCACTAATTTCTAGCCTTGTAACGTCTATTTCGAGAGTATGTACAGAGGGATTGAATTGTCTCCCCCAAAAGTGTGTGTTAACTTGCCTAGGCCGTGATTCTCAGTAGTGTGTGATTGTCCACCATTTTGTCATCTGATGTGATTTTCCTATGTGTTGTAAATCCTGTCTCTATGATGTTAAATTAGATGGGATTAGGGGCAGTTATGTTAATGAGGCAGGACTCAATCTACAAGATTAGGTTGTGTCTTAAGCCAATCTCTTTTGAGACATAAAAGGGAGAGCGAGCAGAGAATCAGGGAGACCTCATACTACCAAGAAACAAGAGCCAGGAGAATAGAGCATCCTTTGGACCCAGGGTTCCTGTGCTGAGAAACTCCTAGACCAGGGGAAAATTGATGACAGGGACCTTCCCCAGAGCCAACAGAGAGAGAAAGCCTTCCCCTGGAGCTGGCACCCTGAATTCAGACTTCTAGCCTTCTAGACTGTGAGAGAATAAACTTCTTTTTGTTAAAAGCCATCCATTTGTGGTATTTCTGTTACAATAGCACTAGATAACTAAGATAACAGGGCAGAGCAATTTGAACGTGCTTTTTCTGTGAAGAGTACAAACTTAAGAATAAGGTAAAACTTATTTCAGTAATGAGCATTCTTCAAGCAGCACTTAAAAAACAAAACCAAACCCATTGCCGACGAGTCAATTCCAACTCATAGCGACCGTATAGGACAGAGTAGAACTGCCGTATAGAGTTTCCAAGGAGCACCTGGTGGATTTGAACTCCTGACCTTTTGGTTAGCAGCCAAACTCTTAACCTCTGCACCACCAGGGTTCTAGTATAAAATATTTAAATATTTTCTGCATCTCTTTTCTCAATTCTTATCTCTGTGATTTTCTCTTTAACAGGAGATCAAACCCCAAAGCCATTATAACCATGGATATGGTGAACCTCTTGGACGGAAAACTCACATTGATGATTACAGCGCATGGGACATAGTCAAGGCTACACAGTAAGGTTTTTGTTATAGTTGTGTTTTCTTCTTAGAGATCTGTATCTATTTTAAGTGAAATATGAATACAGTTTTTTTTCCTGCATAAATCTTAATGGGAAAAAAGTTAATATACCAGTTAAATAAATCAGTTTCTTTTCTATAAATTTATTTAACATGTGTCTCTATTTTCTTTTGGTACTTGTATATTTTGGTATTTGGATATTTCTAGAAGTTGGTTATTATGCCCTAAGAATATTGAGATTGGTTATGAAGAATTGGAAACACTGCTGGTATTAAAGCACTTTTAAATTAAAAACATAGTGTACATCCAGTATTCCAGATTAGAAATAAAATGTAGTTTTAGTTCCACATCTGTCAGTTTGCTGTATTGTGGTGACTTGTGGGTTGCTGTGCTGCTGGAATCAGTGCTACTGGTATTTCAAATACCAGCAGGGTTACCTGTGGTAGACAGGTTTCAGTGGAGTTTATAGACTAAAACAGACTGATAAGAAGGACCTGGCTGTCTACTTCTGAAAAAAATTGGCCGGTAAAATCTTTATGGGTTGCAGCGGAACATTGTCTGATATAGTGCTGGAAGATGAGCCCTTCCAGTTGGAAGGCACTCAAAATATGACTGGAGAAGAGCTGCCTCCTCAAAATAGAGTCACCCTTAATGATGTGGGTAGAGTATAGCTTTCAGGACCTTCATTTGCTGATGTGGCACGACTCAAAATGAGAAGAAACAGCTGCAAACATCCATTAATAATCAAAACGTGGAATGTGTGAAGTATCAATCAAGGAAAATTGGAAGTTGTCAAAAATGAAATGTAATGCTTGAAGATAGATATCTGAGGCATTAGTAAGTTGAAATGGACTGGTATTAGCCATTTTGAATCAGACAATTATATGGTCTACTGTGCCAGGAATGACAGATTGAAGAGGAATGACGTCACATTTGTTGTCAAAAAGAACGTTTCAAGATCTATCCTGACATACAGCACTGTCAGTGATAGGATAATATCCGTACGCATACATGGAAGACCAGTTAATAGGACTGTTATTCAAATTTACTTACCAACCACTAATGCCGAAAATGAGGAAATGGAAGGTTTTGACCAGCTTCTGCAGTCTGAAATTGATCGAACATGCAGTCAGGATGCAGTGATAATTACTGGTGATTGGAATATGGAAGTTGGAAACAAAGAAGGATTGGTAGTTAGAAAATATGGCCTTGATGATAGAAATGATGCCGGTGATCGTATGATAGAGTTTTGCAAGACCAATGACTTCTTCATTACAAATACCTGTTTTTAACAAATAAATGGCGACTATACACCTGGACCTCACTGGGTAGAATACACAGGAATCAAATCGACTACATCTGTGGAAAGAGATGATGGAGAAGCTCTGTATCATCAGTCAGAACAAGGCCAGGGGCTGACTGTGGAACAGACCATCAATTGCTTGTATGCAAGCTCAAGTTGAAGGTGAAGAAAATTAAAACAAGTCCACGAGAGACAATGTACTACCTTGAATATATCCCACTTGAATTTAGATACCATCTGAAAAATACATTCAGTGTGTTGAACACCAATTACTGAAGACCAAATGAGTTATGGGATGACATCAAGGACATCACACATGAAGAAAGCAAGAGGTCATTAAAAAGACAGGAAAAGGAAATAAGACCAAAATGGATATCAGAAGAGACTCAGACTTGCTCTTGAACGCAAAATGCTAAAGCGAACAGAAGAAATCATGAAGTAAAAGAGCTGAACAGAAGATTTCAGAGGGCAGCTTAAGAATGCAAAGTAAAGTATAACAAAATGTGCAAAGACCTGTAATTAGAAAACCGAAAGGGAAAAACACGCTCAGCATTTATCAAGCTGAAAAAACTGAAGAAAAATTCAAGCCTCAAGTTGCAGTATTGAAGGATTCTGTGGGCAAAAAATTGAATGACCCAGGAAGCATCAAAAGAAGATGGAAGGAATACACAGAGTCACTGTACCATATGGAACTGATAGATGTTCAGCCATTTCAGGAGATAGCATATGATCAAGAACCGATAGTACTGAAGGAAGAAGGATGTCCAAGCTGAACTGAGGACATTGATGAAAAACAAGGCTTCACTAATTTATGGAATACCATTTCAGATTTTTCAGCAAATGGATGCAACACTGGAAGTGTGCACTCGTGTATGCCAAGAATTTGGAAGATAGCTATCTGGCCAACTGACTGGAAGAGAGCCATATTTGTGCCCATTCCAAAGAAGGGTGATCCAGTAGAATGTGGAATTATTGAGCAATATCATTAATATCACATCCAAGTAAGACTTTGCTGAAAATCATTCAAAAGCGATTGCAGCAATACATTGACAGGGAACTGCCAGAAATTCAAGCTGGATTCAAAAAAGAACATGTAATGGGGGATATCATTGCAGATGTCAGATGGATCTTGGCTGAAAGCAGAGAATACCAGAAAGATGTTTACCTGTGTTTTACGGACACTGCAAAGGCATTCAGCTGTGTGGATCATAACAAATTGTGGGTAACATTGTGAAGAATGTAAATTCCAGAACGTTTAATTGTGCTCATGCAGAACCCATACATAGACCAAGAGGCATTCGTTAGAACAGAAGAAGGGGATATTGCATGGTTTAAAATCAGGAAAGATGTGCGACAGGGCTGTAGCCTTTCACCATACTTATTCAGTCTGTATGCTGAGCAAATAATCTGAGTAGCCAGAATATCTGAAGAAGAACACGGCCTCAGAATTGGAGGAAGACTTGTTAACAATCTGAAATATGCAGATGACACAATGTTGCTTGCAGAAAGTGAAGAGAACTTGAAGCACTTACTAATGAAGATCAAAGACTAAATCCTTCAATGTGGATTACATCTTAACATAAAGAAAACAAAAATCCTCACAACTGGACCAGTAAGCAACATCATGATAAATGGAGAAAAGATTGAAGTTGTCAAGGATTTCATTTTACTTGGATCCACAATCAGTGTCCATGGAAATAGCAGTCAAGAAATCAAACCACTTATTGTATTGGGCAAATCTGCTGCAAAAGACCTCTGTTTTTGTTGTTGTTAGGTGCCATTGAGTTCATTCCCACTCATAGCAACCCTGTGTAGAACAGAGTGAAGTACTGCCCTGTTCTGCACCATCATCACAGTCGTTGCTGTGCTTGAGTCCATCATTGCAGCCACTGTGTTGAGGTTCGTCTTCTCTTTTTCTGATGCTCTACAAAAACCTCTTTAAAGTGTTAAAAAGCAAAGGTGTCACCTTGAGGGGTAAGTTGCACCTGACCCAAGCCATGATATTTTCAGTCTCATATGGATGCCAATGCTGGACAATGAATAAGGAAGACCAAAGAGTTGGTGCCTTTGAATTATGTTGTTGTTGAAGAATATTGAATATACCGTGGACTGCCAGAAAAAAAACAGATTTGTCTTGAAGAAGTACAGCTAGAATGCTCCTTAGAAGCAAGGATGGCAAGTATTTGTCTCTCATACTTTGGACATGATGTCAAGAGGGACTAGTCCCTGGAGAGGGACATAATGCCTGGTAAAGTAGAAGGTTAGTGAAAAAGAGGAAGACTTTCAATGAGATGGATAGTGGGTCACTATTAGTAGGAACCGACTTGATGACACCCAACAACAGTAACAACTATGCCGTTTATGATTTTTTTACCTGTGCTGGCTGAGTGAATTATCACAGAATTGTTTAAAATGTCATCTTCAAAATGCCAGATTGTGTCAGTTTTTGAGATAGGCCAAGGGAAGGAGTAAATTTAGGACATTATAATGCAAATCATATGGAAATTGAAATACAGCAAATATTTGCAACTTCAAACAAAGTGAAAAAACTATGTATTTAGTTCATAGGTCCTTCAGCTTTAAGAATTGTCTGCAGGTCATTGCATCTACCAGGGTTAATAGTCACAGTGTTATGTTAGTTTTTCATAGTTCTGATCATCTTTGTATCTTACTGAAGAAGAAAGCATAGAGTGATATCCCAGTTACACTAGTAAGCAAACTAAGTAAAACTGAGTGCTTTTTGTTTTGTGTAGTTATGAAACAACTTTTTGTAATATAAAGGACTTAACATGCTTTTCAGAAGACAGGCTGGCGATCTGCTTTTGATAGGTTACAACCTGAAAACCCTATGGGCAGCTCCATGCCAATTAACAACAACAACAACAACGACATGCTTTTAGGCTTTTGATATTCATTATGTAGAATAGAATGCTGGAACCCTTAACACTACCTAGTGCAAACCATATTTTAGAATAAGGTGGCTCATATTAAACCAAAAAAAAAAACAAAAAAACAAACCCATTGCTATGGAGTTGATTCTGACTCATAACAACCCTATAGAGCAGAGTAGAACTGCCCAATAGGGTTTTCATAGAGCAGCTGGTGGTTAGCAGCCATAGCCCTTAACTGCTCAACCACCAGGGTTCCAGACCTTGTTTAGAAGATGTAAATTCCATATCATCCTTAACTTGGATTCTTAGAAAGAGCTTCAGAAGTTCCTTGAATGCCTTGGAATTGTATGTAAAATTTTGTGTTTCTGGGAGGAGAGTCCATGACTTTCAATACATTCTCAAAGGAGCCTATGACCCGTGACTTAGTTAGCTAGTGATGCTGTAACAGAAATACCATAAGTGGGTGGCTTTAATGAACAGAATTTATTTTCTTACAGTTTAGGAGGCTAAAAGTCCAAATTCAGGGCATGACTCTAGGGTGAGGCTCTCTGTATTCTTTGGGAGAAAATCCTTGTCTTAGCAACGTTTCATTCTGTTGTACGTAGGGTTGCTATGAGTCGGAACCTACTCAGAGGCACCTGACAACTAACAACAAAGTTGATGGTTGTTGAAACTCAATGATGGATGCTGGATGTTGATTGTATTGTCTCTGTTTTTGTTTATGCTTGAAAATTTCCATAATAAAAAGTAAAAAAAAAAATCATGCTGCCCTGGAACAATGACCAAAAGCAGAAAGGGAGAACCAGGCTCTTTGTAGATGCTTTTCTCCTTATTTATATTTGAACATCTTTCTTAGAGTTGTCACAGTAGATGTTCTCTTATGTCTCATTGGCTTAAACTGCATCATAAGATTCTTCCTTTACCCCACTTGCCACCCCCACACACCCTTTTATGTTTGCCTTCAGGAATATCAAGCTGAACTTGCAAATGAAGAATCCTTGGGCTTTCAAAAGCATCCTTTCTTCTTGAAATTTTTAAAAATCATCTATATTCTTTGTTCCTGATTTTTATGTATTTAGTATTTTTTAACTTAATTGTATTTATTTTTGTAAACTACCTGAAGTGTTTTGTGGAATGAGATACTTGGTGTTATAAATAAATAAGAACAAGCATCCAATAGAAGTTTTATTCTCGTATTCTTTTCTCTTCCACCTTATGAGATATTGCACTGTTATATAAAAGAGACATTTTAGAACTGTAAAATTAGTGAAAGCTTCCAGTGTGTTGCTATTTTACATATAACATTTTATGTTAAATCCATTTTAATTTCCAGGTGTCAAAAATCGATCATGATTTTCTTCTGAAAAAGTTATTTTGATCTTTAAATTTCTTGTTAAATAGTAGTAACAGTGTCATATTTTCTTTCTTTTCAAGATACGGAATTTATGAACGCTGCCGAGAATTGGTGGAAGCAGGTTATGATGTTCGGCAACCAGACAAAGAAAATGTTACACTCCTCCATTGGGCTGCCATCAATAACAGAATAGATTTAGTCAAGTATGTGTTTTCTGTATTTTTAAGTAATTAATAATAATTGTTACTGTAAAATTATTAGAAATATTATTATAAAATTAATAATTTCTAAAAGTTGTGGCTTTCAAAATGTAGATTCTGTATACTTTTTTCCTGGAAAAAAATTGTCTTTAACAAATATTGAATGCTTATTATGTCCGGGTACTGTGCTGAGGGCTTTTCCATGTATGTTTAATTTACTCTTAGTTCTTGCAAGAATCATATGTGAAAAATAACAATTAGTGCAGTTTTGTTAATTGGGAAACTGAAGCACAAAGAGATTAAATGTGCTACTCAGTAACTCACAGCTAGAACTAAAGTCAGCTTTTAACTCAGGCAGTTTAATTTGGAGTTTACATTCTGAATGTAGACTCCATGGGTCAGAGTAGCAAAAGGAAAGAGAGGGGTCAAAAAGATAATAAAACTAAAAAAAAACAGAGTTGTCACTGTTGAGTCGATTCCAACTTGTGGTGACCTCTAGTGTTACAGAGAAGAACTGTTTCCTAGGGTTTTCTTGACTATAATCTTTACAGGAGCAGATTCCCAGGCCTTTCTTCTGCAGCACCTCTGGGTGAGTTTGAGCCACCAACCTTTCAGTTAGTAGCTGAGAGCAAAGCATTTATGCCACCCAGAGGCCTAGAAAAGATAATAATATTCTTATGTAACTCGTACCGGTGAGCGTGAGTGATGAATACTTTACCTAATAATTGTAAAATGATTTTTATTCTTCATCATATTAATCTGCTTGTTTAGTATTAATAAGAGATCATTAGATAAACAAGAATCAGGATGATAGGAGGTCTTAATCAATCTTGTTTAATAGTCTGTGACTCTTCGGACATAAGATCTTTAGATAAAGACAAATCTAAAATGGACTCCTTACAGGTGTGCAGTTATGTACAGCACACAGAGTTTAGAGACTAATAGGATATAGGATATTAATGCCAGGTAAGAGAACTTGCCCTAGAGTCCTATACAAAGATTAAACAGGTAATAACTAAAACATAGAGCTCCATGATTCATCATCTTCTAGAGGTGATATTTCCATTTTCTATGTTCTTTTTTTTTTTTTACTCATCTCTCTTACCTTCTCTCTGTCTTCCATGTTTTCTTCTGCCCTCAGTGTGGGTCTCCTGATGTCTCATTATGTTTTTGTTTATCAGGAAATGTTTTTATTTCATCTCTGTGAAGGAAATTTTCGTATGATATAGAAATTTAGGTTGGCAGATTTTGTTTTTCACCCATTGAAAATATTCTAATGTTTATTGTTTAATGGCTGCTGTTACTCTTGAGAAATCAGTCTGAGTATCATTCTTTTGAAGATTTTTTTTTCCTGGCTGCTTTTAAGATTTTTCTCTGTTTCTGGTTTTCTGCTGTTTGACGATCATGTATCTAGGTGTGGATTTCTTTTTATTTACCCTGATTGAGACTGCAAGGAATTCCTGAATCTGTGGATTGATGTTTTCATCAGTTCTCAAAAAATCTCAGCCATTATTTCTTCAAATATTGCTCCGCCCCATTATCTTTTTGCTGTCCTTCTGGGGCTCCAGTTAAACATGGGTTAGATCTTTTCATTGTATACTCTTCATTGTATATGCTACGTCTCTTACTGTCTGTTCTGTGTGTCCTATCCTTTTGTCTCTGCTTCATCCTGGAACCTTATCTAACCTATCTTCCAGTTCTTCTCTGTTTATGTGTAATCTACTGTTAAATCCACCCATTGTGATCCTAATTTTATTTTTTCATTCTAGAATTTTTTTTTATTACAAATCTGTTTTACTTAAATCATTAATTGTTGACACTTTGAATCTTATATACTTGAATATAGTAAATATAGTAAGTATAGTTATTTTATAATATGTGTCTTGAGAGTTTTACCATCTGGAGTTTCTGTGGGTGTGTTTCTGTTGTCTTGTCTCCATATATGCCTGATTATCTTTGGATATGTGCCAGATACTGTGTTTGAAGAATTATTTGTAGAATAATGTTAGGACTAAGATAAGAGGATTTCTATTGTTTCTGCCAGACCCATCTTAATTTCAAGGCTTTAGATTTTCTGAGTCACTCAGGTGGCTGAAGACCATGCTAGAACCAGGTTTAGTTCTGGTTCTTCTTTACTCCTACAGTGCAGTGTTTTGGTGTCCCAGTCCTTACTTTGCATTTGTCCACTTAGTTCACCTCTTGGCCAGTTTTTCTGCATCAGCAAATTGTCTCTAGGGGAAATGGTGCCCAAGCGCTTTTCTAACTTCTCTGGGGTTTAGCCTTGTCTTGAATCTGGTCAAGTAAATGTTCTCAATCTTAGGTTTGCTTTTTTAAGGAAATGTTTTTTATGTTTTATTAAGCTTTTTCAGTTGTCTTCAATGGAAGGGTTGGTCTAAATTATCTAGCCTTCCATTGCCTCTGTATTTTTTTCAATTAGTATTATTTTAATCAAAATAGTACATGAAAAATCAAATAGTATTTAAAGGCTTACAATGAGAAACAGCAGTCCCTCCCCACCCCTGGGTCCTGTACGTCGTAAGTTACTATTTTGATCTCTTCTTCCAATGTTTACTCTTGTATTTATATATTATATAAACCAAAACCCATTGCTGTTGAGTCGATTCCAACTCATAGTGACCCTACAGGACAGAGTAGAACTGCCTCATAGGGTTTCCAAGGAGCAGCTGGTGGATTTGAACTGCTGACCTTTTGGTTAGCAGCCGAGATCTTAACCACTACGCCACCAGGTCTTCATATATTACATCATTACTTTTATTTATAAATTTATTTTCTTTGTACAGGTGATAGCAAACATATTTTTGCGTTTCTCTCTTAGTTTATATACCATCTAGATATTCCCATATCAGTACAAATAGATCTGTATCATTTTTTAAAAATGTCTGTATAGTATTCAGTTATGTGGAAGTGCCATCATTTATTTACTGGTTTCCTTGTTGATGGACATTGAAATTGATTCTGGAGTTTTGCTGTTGCAAACAATGCTGAAATCAATATCTTTTTTTGAGTCTTAGTTTGTGTCTTTAAGTCTAAGGTATGTCTCTTGTAGGCAACATATAGACGGATGGTGTTTTTTTATCCAGTCTGCCACTCTCTCTGTCTCTTTATTGGTGCATTTAGTCCATTTACATTCAGCATAATTATTGATAGGTATGAATTAGTGCTGTCATTTTGATGTCTTTTTTTGTGTGTTGTTCACAGTTTCTTTGTTCTACTTAATTTTCTCTGCTGAGTTGTTTTTCTTTATGTATTTTCATTGTTGTTGATTTTGTATTTACTGAGTCTTTATATTTTTGTTGTTTTTATTTTGACTTGTAGGATTGTGAGTTTCCTTTGTGGTTACCTTAATGTTTACCCCTATATTTCTAAGTTTATACCAGTCTTTTATTTCTTTATATCGCCTTGACTTCCTCTCCATATGAAAAATCTATGTCTACATTTTTTAAGTCCCTCTTTTTTGTTTTAATGTTGTCATCTTTTACATATTGACATCTGTTTCCCTATTTTCAGTGTTTTATTTTATATTTTTGTGACTTCCCTATCTGGGTTGATACCTGGTTGCTCTGTCCTGTGTTCTAGTTTTGGGTTGTTGTCTGATGTTATTGATTTTCTAACCAGAGGAATCCCGTTAGTATTTCTTGTAATTTTGGTTTGGTTTTTGCAAATTCCCTAAACTTCTGTTTATCTGGAAATGCCCTAATTTCACCATCGTATTTAAGAGACAGTTTTGCTGGATATATAATTGTTGGCTTGGAGTTTTTTTCCTTCAAGGCTTTATATATGTCATCCCATTGCCTTCTTGCCTGCATGGTTTCTGCTGAGTAGTCCGAGCTTATTCTTAGTGACTCTCCTTTGTAAATGACTTTTTGTTTATCCCTAGCCGCTCTTAAAATTTTCTCTTTATCTTCGTTTTGGCAAGTTTGATTATAATATGTCTTGGTGACTGTCTTTTGGTATCTGCCTTATGTGGGTTGATGAGCGTCTTGGAGAGATATCTTCTCATCCTTCACAATATCAGGAAAGTTTTCTGCCAACAAATCTTCAACAATTCTCTCTTGTGTTTTCTGTTATACCCCCCTGTTCTGGTACTCCAATCACTCGTAGGTTATTCCTCTTGATAGAATCCCATATAATTCTTAGGGTTTCTTCATTTTTTTAACGCTTTATCTGATTTTTCCTCAAATAAGTTGGTGTCAAGTGCTTTATCTTCAGTATCACTAATTCTGACTTCCACTGCCTCGATTCTGCTCCTACGACTTTCTATTGAGTTGTCTAATTCTGAAATTTTGTTGTTAATCTTCTGGATTTCTGATTGCTGTCTCTCTGTTGATTCTTGCAGCCTGTTAAATTTGTCATTTTGCTCTTCTCTAATCTTTTTAATTTCCTCTATTGTGTGTTCTGTGTTTTGCTTAAATGAAATTAGTATCTTTTTTAAAAATTAATTTTTTTTTGTTGTTGAGAATATACACAGCAGAACATACACTAATTTAACAGTTTCTACATGAACAATTCAGTGACATTGGTTACATTCTTCAAGTTGTACAAGCATTCTCACCCTCGTTTTCTGAGTTGTTCCTTCCCCCATTAACATAAACTTACAGCGCCCTGAGTTTCCTGTCTAATCTTTTGAGTTGCTTTTGTCAGCTTAATCCCAGGTAGATATTAAAAGAGCACAGTGCTTTTTACTAGTTAAGCTAAACTATTGTTTGGTTTTAAGAAGACTTCAGGGAATATTTTTGCTCTAAGGTTTAAGGTTTAAAGATTGTCTCAGGGCAGTAGGTTCAGGGGTTCGTCCAGCCTCCATGGCTCCAGAAAATCTGGATTCTGTAAGACTTTGAAATTCTGTTCTGCATTTACCCCCCCTTGTTCAAGATTCTTCCTGCTATAGAATCTTTGATCAAAATGTTCAGTAATGATAACCAGGCAGCATCCAGTTCTTCTGGTCTTATGGCAAGGAAGGCTGTTGTTCATGGAGGAAGTTAGCCACATATACAGTTTTTTCTTCCAGTTCCTGACTCTCCTTCCTCTGTTGCTCCAGGTGAATAGAGACTAACTGTTGTGCTTTGGATGGCCCCTTGAAAGCTTTTAAGATTTCAGGCACTACTCAATGAACTAGAAGGTAGAACAGAAACACTAAACACATTATTAGGCCCATTAACTGGGGTGTCCCATGAAACCATGACCCTAAACCTCCAGACCAAGGAACCAAATTTTATGAGGTGTTCGGTTGTACATAAGCAGCCTGAACAGCTACTCTTTTGTTGTTGTAAATATATCTATCAAACAACTATTGCCAATTTAACTTTTTATAGGCATACAACTTATTGACAGCAGTTACATTAATCGGCTGTGCAACCCTACACTTAATCAGTGTGATTTTTCCATCACCATAAACCAAAACTCAGTGTGTGATTAATATCTTGTTCACATATCATTTTGCACATCTTCAAATATATTTATAGAATTCTTAGGAGTGAGCAAGTTAGAAAAATAGGAATTTTTAATTTCAATAAATATTGCTGATTTCTTTTTTTTTGTAAATCAATTTTTGACATTTATTTTGACTTTCTATATTGGGGTTGGAGCCCTGATGGCACAGTGGTTAAGTGCTTTGCTGCTAACCAAAAGGTTGGCAGTTCGAATCCACCAGCCACTCCTTGGAAACTCTATGGGGCAGTTCTACTCTGTCTCACAGGGTTTTGATGTGTGTTGGAATCAACTCAGCGGTAGTGGGTTTTTTATGTTGGGATAACTAGATGGCTTAGACCACCTCACCACTAATACTTCTTCCTTCATCCTCTGTTATGGTTTTAGTTAAATCATTATTCAGTGTTTAAATTGTTATAAGTATATAAATAAGTATATACTGCTCAGGATTGGGCAGTGTTTCATTCTGTTATACATAGGGTTGCTATGAGTTGGAACTGACTCGATGGTACCTAACAACAACAACAAACAAACCCAGAAGTGTTCTGTGATTATCTGTTCTTTCTGTTAGGCCTTTTGATTTTTATCTGATATGACAATTGCTTCATTTTTTTTCATTTGTTTAGTTTTCTATATATTATCACTGATTCTTCCTACACTCTTAGAACTGTAAAACCCCTCTGTTATGGATTGAATTATGTTCCCTCAGAATTTATGTTGAAGTCCTACCCCCTAGTACCTGTAAACCTGACCTTGTTTGGAAATAGGATCTTTGAAGATATTACTAGTTAACATAAGGTCATGCTGGAGTAGGATAGATTCTAATTCAATCTAAGCGACTCTTTGTAAAAGAGGAGAAGAGACACACGGAGACAGACAGAGGAAAGATGGCCATGGGATGATGGAGTCATGCTACAGCAGTAAGCCAAGGAATGCCTGGTTTGTCAGAAGTGAGAGAGACAAGAAAGGATCTACCCTGAGCCTTCGGAGGGAAGATGGCCCTGCCAACATCCTGAATTTGGACTACTAACCTTCAGAACTGTGAAACAATAAATTTCTGTTCTTATCGGCTACCCAGTTTGTGGTATTTTGTTATGGCCTAGGAAACTAATATATCCTCTGAGTGCAAACACAACAGACAATTTATCAGTTCTTTTTTTGGTTGAGTGGGGAGGATGCACTCATTCCTAGATTTCTCACTTTTCTGCTCCAGCCCAGACTGTTTGCTGTTTAGGGCTACTGTATAACCATTGTCTTGAGATTTTCCTTTGCCGTCATCCTGGGAAATCCCTTTGCTCCAGTGTTGGTCCCTGTTTCCTGGATCTTAGGGTTTTGTCTTTTTTTGCTTCCTGGTTTTGGTAGAGCACATTTTCTGAGAACTTTCTGAGAGAGTGCTTCAGATGTAAATGTTTTGAAATTTTGCATATTTGAAAATATTTATTCTGCCCTCACACCTTATTGGTTGTTTTGCTGAGGATACACAGTTTTGAAACATTACTGTATTTTCTTGCTTCAAGTGTTACAGTTGAGATATTTGATCCTGTTCCTGTTGGTGGAATAATTCACATTTGTGTTGTTTATAAATCAGAAAACCTGAAATGAGAAATATAGACAAAAAGTTTTGATGCTTTCTACCTTACAGATTGTTTTAAGCCACTTGTAGACTAGTGAAGTTACAGAATGAAGTCAGAAAATTATAGAGTGGTTTAATAATCATAGTGTTAGTGTGTATATTACGTAACTTTAGGTGGTAAACTTTATTTCCTACAATAAACGTAGTCTTGCCAAATTACTTTCCTGAAACGAATATATGGTAAGTAAGTGCAATTTTCAGTAAGACAGTATTTACAGCTTCAAGATTGTTACTTTATGGTCTGGGATTTTACCCTTCTTAAAAGCTGCAGCCTGTCACTATTTTATAGATACTGGCAGAAGACACAAGACCTAGGTCAGAGACAAAGAACTTTATTTATTCACAGTACGGGTATCATATTTGCATAGGTTCCTCCTCTTGCCCTCTAAGTCCTTTGGGGGTGGCTGAATATGGTCCAGATGGATGCTGCACACACAGTAGGTTTGCCTTGCAGTTGAGGAACATTGAGCTTGAGGAATTCAGTGCTTTTATAGTAGTGAGTAATCAGTAAGCAAGCTTGCTCTTTGTCCCAGAAGGAAACGTTATATCATTCGGTAAGGTTGTTTGATACAAACACAAGTCTGACAAATTTCTGTGCAAAGAGGGGTCAGAACATTGTATTCTTGGCATATCCAGCAAGACATACGGGAGCATGAGTCCTATGGGGAAGTGTCTTTCTTAACATGTTCTATAGGAGGTGCATCAGGATGTATTAAAGGAACTCATTGTAAGTCAAGTAGCTAGAGGGGGAGATTTTTACCCTAGCCTGGATTAAGCTTGTTATATTCCTAGTCTATTGTTATGGATTGAATTGTGTCTCCCCAAAGTGTGTCAGCTTGGCTAGTCCATGATTCCCAGTATTGTTTGATTGTCCACCATTTTGTCATCTGATGTGATTTTCCTATGTGTTGTAAATCCTACCTCCATGATGTTAATGAGGTGGGATTATCGGCAGTTATGTTAATGAGGCAGGACTCAATCTACAAGATTAGGTTGTGTCTTCAGTCAATCTCTTTTGAGATATAATAATAGAGAAACAGGGGGACATCATTACCACCAAGCAAGAAGAGCCAGGAGCGTGTGTCTTTGGATCTGGGGTCCCTGCTCTGGAAAGTTTCTAGACCGGGGGAAGATTGATGACAAGGACCTTCCCTGAGAGCCAACAAAGAGAGAAAGACTTCCCCTGGAGCTGGCACCCTGAATTCAGATTTCTAGCTTCCTAGACTTGAGAGAATAAATTTCTCTTTGTTAAAGCCATCTGCTTATGATATTTCTGTTAATAGCAACACTAGATAACTAAGACATATATTGAAATGAAAGTCTTTCAAATATTTCTTAGCTTTTACCCTCCTATAGTAAAATGAAAAGGATCCCTGGTGTTGCAGTTGTTAAGTGCTTGGCTGCTAACCAAAAGATCAGCTGTTCGAACTCACCAGCCACTCCATGGGAGAAAAGACCTGGCAATCTGCTCCCATAAAGATCTCAGTCTAGGAAACCCTTTGGGGGCAGTTCTACTCTGTCCTGTAGGGTCGCTTTGAGTCAGAATCGACTCAACAGCACATAACAACAACAGTAAAATAAAAATGATTAGCTCAAGATATTGTGCTTAACAGTCTCCTGTTAAGATTTCTTTATTAACAACTGCTAATAATGCTTGTAGTCTCTGATTTCAAGTCAAGGCTTTATAAAAGAATATGGAGCTTGTAATTTTCTGAGAACACATACTGTATGTAGTTTATTCTTCCCAAAGTTTTTTTTTTTTAACCTCTGACTTCGATAAGGTTCCCCCCCCCCCCAAATTGTGCTTTAAACCAAAAACCAAACCTGCTGCCATCAAGTCAATTCTGACTTATAGCAACCCTAAAGGAAGAGTAGAACTGCACCTTAGGGTTTCTAAGGAGTGACCAATGGATTTGAACTGCCAGCATTTTAGTTAGCAGCCATAGCTCTTAACCACTGAACCACCAGGGCTCCCACACAGCAGGATATAAGTTAGAAAACACAATGTCTCAGTATCTTTTTTTTTTTTTTGTCTAGAAGAAACTTTTGTACCTAGTATTCATAGCTTGGCCAAATATCCTTGGCTTTAAGCTGTGAAAGTGGTTGATAATCTATAGCCATAGTTTGACAGGTTTTCTGTTTAAAATTTTATCTTCCATAGACTTACTATTATAAGGGGTTGTCTTCTTAAAGCATTTTAGTAATAGTGTATTGTTTTAAGTTCGGTGCATGAGAACATATTGTGTTTCAGGTATCTCATTCATATCACTTCTTTTTCTCTTACATTTTATATTCTTTGTCTGGATCAAAGGTGATTTTTCTTGATGTAAAACTAACAGTGCTCACGAATAACACATAAGGTACTCCCAGCACCCAGATCTTGATTTCTGATGTCATTTTCCAATAAAAGGAACCAGGGCTTCTTGGAGAAATGGCTGATTCTTGGGCTGGGGCAAAGAATACACAAGATGAGCTTGGAGCATCTTGTAGTGCTAGAAAGTAAGGAAATGCTCAAAAAACAAACAAAAAAATCCCCACAGTGGTGGGGGTATGTAAAAGGGACACAGGAGCCAACCTGAAAGACTTCCAGTGGCCAAAGCTGGAACAACTTGAGCAACAAAACAAAGTAGTTTTGAATTATAACCCAAAGCACAGAACAAGTATCAGCGAGTCCACACCAATATAGATTGAAGAAATAAGTGAAAGAGAAGAGACAAGTCTCCTGTACAGAAGAGATCTAAATAATTCATGTATGCACTCTCCCCTCAAGAAGGTGGAGTATAACTCCACACCTTTTAAGTATGGGCTACTCTTAGTGACTTGATTCCAAAAAATACAATATAGAAAGGAGGGACAGAAACTTGGAATTTTCAGTGACGAAACTTGGCGGACACTAGCTTAGCCACGTAATCCAGGTTAACATCATCAATGATAAATCATGTTGATAGCATATACCCTTGATATGATGTGCTGAGAATGGCACCTCACCTCTGTGGTAGAGATAATCCTAGTCTAAACATAAGAAAGACCTCAGACAAATGTAAATTGAAGGATATGCTACAAAATTCCTGATCTGTATTCTTCAATATCGTTAAAATCATCAAAAACAAAGAAAATCTGAGGTACTTTTATAGGCCAGAGGGGTGTAAGGAGACATGATAAGTAAATGTAATGTGATATCCTATGTGGAATCCTGGAACAGAAAGAAAAAGGACATTAAGGGAAAAACTAGTAAAATCTGAATAAAGCGTGGACTTCAGTTAATAGTAATGTGTCATTATTGGTTACTTTCATGTGACAAATGTATCATAGTAATGTAGGATACTAAAAATCGAGTAAACTGGGTGCAGTACAGGAACACTATATTATTTTTTCTGTAAATCTAACCAACCATTAACTGCTGGCATAGGAGATGATTATATTGAGTTGAGGAGAGAATGTGGGACCCACTTTTTATATTGACTTTCAGCCTGTGTTTCTGTTTTCAGTGCAACCTCTCCCTACTTCTTTCTGAGGTAACAATTGCCTCCAATTCCTTAGCTTTTCTAAGGTTTTATAATATATTCTGGTTTGCTTCTCATTGGTGTCTTAGAGACATCTGGATTTTAACTGTTTCCCCCCCCCTCAGGCTCTGTTCTATGATAAAATTGTGACCTAAACACAATAAAAGTGTATTAAATATAAAATAACGCCTTGCAATGTAAGTTTACGTTGATTGATTGTTGTTAATAGCTGCTATGGAGTTGGCCCCGTACTCATGTGTTCATATCTTTCCTGTGAGACCAGATATTTTTCAGATCTTTATGGCCTAGCTCTAGATCTTATGGGCTGCCTAAATGGACAAGTGTGATTAGAAGCCACGTAAATTACCTTATTTCTGGTTGATTGTTAGATGAACAAAAAAAATTACGCGAATTCATACATCGTGTCTTATAATTTTATTCAGATCCATATAATCACTGTGAAATAGGGATATCATTTGATTGAATTGTATTAATGTAATTATTTTGGTTGTTAAAACTTCTGTTCTTTGATTCTTATTTGATTCTCTTGGAAATAAATTCAAAGGTTGATAAGTTATCTGATAGTTTACAGACCAGTAATAGTGTAATATTGACAAATCTCCCACACACACAACTCCACCGCCTTTCCAGAACCACAATCCATTTATTATAAAATGTTTAATGCATGTATACTTACAATTATTGTTACCTTTCATATATTTGTGTTATATTAGGGGAGGTTTATTTCTTAATGCCTTTTTGACTCCATACTTAGTAGAGAAACTGAAAAACTGAACGTGCAGTGATTGGATATGGAGTTAGTTTTGTGGGTGCAGGAAGGGAAAGAAGACCATAGTATTTCTAGCTAAGTTGCAAAAGGTAGTAAAGTGTCAAATTACCTGCAGTTTTTTAGGTCATGGTGAACATTTTGGATTCTATTTTAAGTGATAAAACAACTGAATAGTTTTATCAGAAGTGTCATATGCTCTGATTCGTGTTTAAAATAGATTAGCTATTGTGTGGAAATGGAATTATAGAAGGATCAGAGTGGCAGTAAGGAGACCAGTTAGGAGGCTGTGTTGATAGTGTAAGTAGGAATTCTTGGATCAAAAAGGCTTGAAGCAGCAGACATGAAGAGAAAGTGAATGGACTAGAATATGTTTTGGAGGTAGGGACAGATGTCCTTTTTGATAGACTGAATGTTGGAGTGAGGGTGAGAATGTAGTAAAGAAATGAATCAAGATTTTTGACTTGAACAACTGAATGGATCTTAGTACCACCTGTTTATCAAGAAAGAAAATAAGGAAAGTATAAGGTTGTAGGAAAATGAAGTTGTTGATTTTGCTAAGCTGTTGTAACAGAGACCAAAAAATATAATAGTTAAAGATAGAAATTTATGTTCTCTTTCATTTAATAGTCTCTGTTCTGTGCAAACAGGTGGCTCAGTCTCTTCTGGTCATTGAAGAGTCGAGGTTTCTTTCCTGCCTTTGCTCTACCATTCTCGAGGTTGTCTTCCCCTTCTACATGGCCAAAATTGGCTCACTTCTTGTTTTTGTAACAGCTTGTGAGGAAGGGAAATGGGCAGAGTGGTGCTCAAGCAGTTTCTTTTAAGCATATGTTATGGAAATTATGTACATCGCTTCTCACATTCTTTTGGTAAGAATTTAATTGTATTGCCACACCTTGGTACAACAGAGACTGGGAATTGTAGTCTCTAGACTACTATTATTATTATAACTATGTAAGAAAGGAGAATGGATTTGGGGGATAATGATGTGATAGGCAGAGCCCTGGTGCCATAGTGGTTAAGAACTTGGCTGTTAACCAAAAGGTCGGCAGTTTGAATCTACCAGCTGCTCCTTGGAAACCCTATGGGACAGTTCGACTCAACGGCAATAGATTTGGGATGTGGTAGGCTGAATAATAGTCCTCCAAAGATGTCCATGTCCTAATTCCTTGTGAATATATTATGTTACATGGTAAGGGAGTATTACGATCACAGATAGGATTAAGGTTGCTAATCAGCTGACCTTGAGATGGGGAGATTATCCTGAATGATCTGGGTGGGCCAGTGTAATCACAAGGGTCTTGATAAGTGAAAAAGGAGGCAGGAGAGAATGTCAGGGCAATGCAATGTGAACAAGACTGTATTGGCCATTGCTCGCTTTGCAGATGAAGGAGGGAGGTCATGAGCCAAGGAATGTGGGCAGCCTCTAGAAGCTAGAAAAGGCAAGAAAATGGATTCTCCCCTAGAGGCTCCAGAAAAAAAGGCAGCCACGCCAACACTAATTTTAGCTTAGTGAAACCCATTTCAGATGTCTAACCTCCAAATCTGTAAGATCGTAAACTTGGGTTGTGTGAAGTCAACTAGGTTTGTGGTAGTTTCTTACAGCAACAATAGGAAAATAGTACACATGATAAGTTAGAGCTGCCTACTATGATATAAAAATGAATAGATGGATGCATATATAAGTTGGGAATTATGTAGAACTTTTCTGGTCTACAGACAAGGCTAGAGATAATTGGGAGTCATTTAGTACTTAAAGTAACAGCTTAGGTGAAATGACCTAACCAAAAACAAAAAAGAAAAAACCAAACCTGTTGCCGTCAAATGGATTCCGATTCATAGAGACCCCACAGGACAGAGTAGAACTGCCATATAGGGTTTCCAAGGAATGACTGGTGGATTCAAACTGCCAACGTTTTGGTTAGCAGTTGAATGCTTAACCAGTTCACCACCAGGCCTCCGAAATGACCTAAGTAGTGTGAAAAAACGTTTTTTAAAATTTTTTTATTGTGCATTAGATGAAGGTTTACAGAGCAAACTAGCTCTCATTAAACAGTTAATATGCATGTGGTTTTGTGACGTTGGTTGCCAACCCCACGAGATGTCAACACTCCCCTTCTTGACCTTAGATTCCCCATTATCAGCTTTCCTCTCCCATCCTGCCTTCTTGTCCTTGCCCCTGGGCTGGTGTGCTCATTTAGTCTCCTTTTGTTTTATGTCTCATCTTTAAGAGCTATGGCTACTAACCAAAAGATCGGCAGTTTGAATCCATCAGGTGTTCCTTGGAAACCCTGTGGGGCAGTTCTGTCCTATAGGATCGCTATGAGTCAGAATTCACTCGACAGCAACGGGTAACGGTGATCTTTGGCTGAAACATGAACTTCAGGAGTGACTTCATTACTGAGCTAAAAGGGTGTCTGGGGGCCATACTCTTGAGGTTTCTCCAGCTTCTGTCAGACCAGTAAGTCTGGTCTTTGTTTTTTTTTTTTTTTGAGTTAGAATTTTGTCCTACGTTTTTCTCCAGTTCTGTCCAGGACCCTCTATTGTGATTCCTGTCAGGACAGTCAGTGGTGGTAGCTGGACACCATCTAATTGTGCTGGACTCAGTCTCGTGGAGGCTGTGGTAGTTGTGGTCCATTAGTGCTTTGAACTAATCTTTCCCTTATGTCTTTGGTTTTCTTAATTCTCCCTTGCCCCAGACAGGGTGACACCAATAGAGTATCTTAGATGCCCGCTCACTAGCTTTGAAGACCCCAGATGCTACTCATCAAAGTAGAATGTAGAACATTTTCTTTATAATCTATGCTATGCCAATTGAGCTAGATATTCCCAGAGACCATGGTCCCCACAGCCTTCAGCCTAGTAATTTGTTCTCTCAGGGAGTTTGGATGTGTCTATGAAGCTTCCATGACCTTGCCTTCATCAAGTTGTGCTGGCTTCCCCAGTACTGTGTACTGTCTTAATCTTCACCAAAGTTACCACTTACCTATTGTCTATTTAGTGTTTTTCCATCCCCACTGCTCCCCTCCCTTGTAACCATCAAAGATGGTTTCTTTCTGTGTGTAAGCCTTTTCATGGGTTTTTAATAGTAGTGGTCTTGTACAGTATTTGTCCTTTTGTAATTGATTTGTTTCACTCAGTGTAATGCCCTCTAGATTCATCCATGTTGTAAGATGCTTCACAGATTCATCTTTGTTGCTTATCGTTGTGTAGTAGTATTCCATTGTGTGTATGTACCATAGTTTGTTTATCCATTCATCTGCTGATGGGCATCTTGGTTGTTTCCATCTTTTTGCTATTGTGAATAGTGCTGCAGTGAACATAGGTGGGCATATGCCTATTCGTGTGGCAGCTCTTATTTCTCTAGGATATATTCCTAGGAATGTATTCCTGGATCATAGGGTATTTCTATTTCTAGCTTTTTAAGGACGCGCCATATTGTTTTCCAGAATGGTTGTACCATTTTATGTTCCTACCAGCAGTGCGTAAGAGTTCCAGTCTCCCTGCAGCCTCTTCAACATTTGTTATTTTCTGTTTTTTTTTTTTGATTCATGCCAGTAATGCTGGAGTGAGACAGTATCTCATTGTGGTTTTGATTTGCATTTCTCTAATGACTAGTGATCATGAGCATTTCCTCATGTGTCTGTTAGCTGCTTGAATGCCTTCTTTGGTGACGTGTCTTCATTTCGTTTGCCCATTCTTCAATGGATTGTTTGTCTTTTTGTTGTAGAAGTGTTGGATTTTCCTGTAGATTTTAGAGATTAGACCTTTGTCGGATTTGTATTAGCCAAAATTTTTTTCCAGTCTGTAGGTTCTCTTCTTACTCTTGTGGTGAAGTCTTTTGATGGGTGTAAGTGTTTAATTTTTAGAAGATCCCAGTTATCTAGCTTATCTTCTGGAGTTTGTGTGTTGTTAGTTATGGTTTGTATCCTGTTAATGCCGTGTATTGATCCTATTTTTTCTTCTATGATCTTCATAGTTTTGGTTTTCTATTTAGGTCTTTGATCGAAATAGAAATTAGTTTTTGTGTATGGTGTGAGGTACGGGTCTTACTTCATTTTTTTTTGCAGATGGACATCCAGTTTGCCAGCACCATTTGTTAGAAAGGCAGTCTTTTCCCCTTTGACAGACATTGGGCCCTTGTCGAAGATCAGGTGATCGTAGGTGGATGGATTTATGTCTGGGCTCTCAATTCTGTTCCATTGGTCAATGTATCTGTCATTGTACCAGTACCAAGTTGTTTTGACTACCGTAGCTGTGTAGCAGGTTCTGAGGTCAGGTAGTGCCAGTCCTCCTACTCTATTCTTCTTCAATAATGCTTTTCTTATCCGGGGCCTCTTTCCTGTCCCTATGTAGAGAATGATAAGTTTTTCCATCTCTTTAAAGAATGCTGTTGGTATTTGGATTGGGATTACATTGTAGATTGCTTTGGATAGAATTGACATTTTCACAATGTTGAGTCTACCTATCCATGAGTATGATACGTTTTTCCATTTATGTAGATCTTTTTTGGTTTCTTGCAGTAGTGTTTTGTAGTTTTCTTTGTGTAGGTCGTTTACATCCCTGGTTAGATTTATTCCTAAGTATTTTATTTTTTTAGGGGATATTATAAATGGTATTGTTTTCCTGATTTCCTTTTCGTTGTTCTCTTTATTGGTGTATAGGAATCCAGCAGATTTTTGTATGTTTATCTTATATCCTGCTACTCTGCCGAATCTTTCTATTAGTTCCAGTAGTTTTCTCGTGGAGTCTTTTGAATTTTCTATGTATAGGATCATATTATCCGCAAACAGGGGCAGTTTAACTACTTCGTTACCAGTTTGGATGCCCTTTATTTCTTTTGCTTACCTTATTGCTCTTGCTAGGACTTCCAGCACAATGTTAAATAGGAGTAGTAATAAAGGGCATCCTTGTCTTGTGCCTGTTCTCAAGGGGAATGATTTCAGCCTCTCTCCCTTAAGAATGATGTTGGCTCTTGTTTTTGTATAGATGCCCTTTATTGTATTGAGGAATTTCCCTTCTATACCTATTTTATTGAGAGTTTTTATCAGGAATGGGTGTTGGACTTCGTCAAATGCCTTTTCTGTGTTGATTGAGATGATCGTGTGATTCTTTTATTTATGTGGTAGATTATGTTTTTTGATTTTCTAATGTTGAACCATCCTTGCACACCTGGTGTGAATCCCACTTTGTCATGGTATATATATCTTTTGATATGAGGCTGAATTCTGTTGGCTAGAATTTTTGCATCTGTATTGATGAGACATATTCGTCTGTAATTTTCTTTTTTTGTGGTGCCTTTGCCTGGTTTTGGTGTCAGGGTTATGCTGGCTTCATAGAATGAATTCAGAAGTATCCCTTCCTTTTCTATGTTCTGAAATAGTTTGAGTAGTGCTGGTGTAGCGCTTCTGTGAATGTTTGATAGAGTTTTCCAGCAAAGCCATCTGGGCCAAGAGTTTTTTATGTTGGGGGCTTTTTTATTACCTTTTCAATCTCTTCTCTTGTTACGGGTCTGTTCAGATTTTCAACATTAGTTTGTGTTATTTTGGGTAAGTAGTGTGTTTCTAGAAATTTGTCCATTTCTTCTAGGTTTTCAAATTTGTTGGAGTATAGTTTTTTATAGTACTCTGTTATGATCCTTTTTTATTTCAGTTGGGTCTGATGTAATGTCTCCCATTTCATTTCTTATTTGGGTTATTTGTGTCCTCTTCTGTTTTTCTTTTGTTAGTTTGGCCAATGGTTTGTCGATTTGGTTGATCCTTTCAAGGAACCAACTTTTGATTTTGTTGATTCTTTCTGTTGTTTTTCTATTCTCCATTTCATTTATTTCTTCTCTGACCTGTATTATTTCCTTTCTTCTGGTGGCTGTGGGCTTCTTTTGCTGTTCTTGTTCTGTTTGTTTGAGTTGTGTAGCTAATGTTTTGTTTTTGTTCCTTCTTTTTTGATGTGTGCATCTCTCGCTATAAATTGACCTCTGAGGTCTGCCATTGCTATGTGTCAGTGGTTTTGGTATGATGTGTTTTCATTCTTGTTTGATTCTAGGGATTTTTTGATTCCATCTTTGATGTATTCTATTATCCAGTGGTATTTAAGCAGGGTGTTATTCAGTTTCCATGTATTTTTTTTCCCCTTGCTTTTCCTGTTGTTAATTTCTACTTTGATGACTTTGTTATCAGAGAAGATACTTTGTATTATCTCAGTGTTTTGGATTTTGTTGTGGGTTGCTTTGTGGTCTAAAATGTGGTCTTTTCTGGAGAACATTCCATGTGCATTGGAAAAGAATGTGTACTTTGCAGTTGTTGGGTGAAGTGTTTTATATATGTCTGTGAGGTCAAATTGGTTGATTGTGGCCTTTAGATCTTCTATATCTTTGTTGAGTTTTTTTCCAAGATGTTCTGCCCTTTACCAAGAGTAGTGTGTTGAAGTCTCCTACTACTATTGTGGAACTGTCAATTTCTCTTCAGTGCTGTTAGAGTTTGTTTTATGTATTTTGGAACTCTGTCATTGGTGCCTAGATACTTATTATGGTTATGTCTTCGTGATGGATTGTTCCTTTAAACATTATTTAATGCTCTTTGTCTTTTATGGTGCATTTTGTTTTTAAAGTCTATTTTATCTGAGATTAGTATTGCTACCTCTGCTCTTTTTTGGTGGCTGTTTGCTTGATATGTTTTTTTTCCATCCTCTGATTTTTAATAAATTTTTATCTTTTTTCTAAGGTGTGTCTCTTGTACACAGCATATTGATGGATCCTGTTTTTTTTTAATCCATTCTGTCGCTCTCCATCTCTTTATGGGTACATTTAGCCCTTTTACGTTCAGTGTAAATATTGATAGGTGTGAGTTGATTGCTGTTATTTTGTAGTGCTTTTTTTTGTGGTGCTGACGTTTTCTTTGTTCCTTTTATTCTCCTTTGCTGAATTCCTTTTGTTTGTGGGTTTTTTTTACATTTCTTTTGTTTTTGTAGATTTTGTGTTTCCTGGGACTTTGTGTTTTCCGTCTTTATTTTGATGAATAGGTTTGTTAACCTTGTTTGTGTTTACCTTGAAATTTACCCTTATATTCCTAGGTTTGAACCAGCCTTTTATTACTTCGTATCACCTTGACTTCCTCTGCATTTGAAAGTTCTCTGCCTACACTGTTTATTCCCTCTTATTGTTCTGACGTTGTTTTCGTTTACAGATTAACTTCTCTGCTTCCCTGTTGTAAATGTTTTATTTTTGATTTATCCTTGGGAGTTCATTATCTTGGTTGATATCTGGCTGATGCGGTCTGGTGTCCTAGATTGAGGCTGTCATCTGATGTTGGTTCTCTAACTAAAGGACTCCCTTTAATAATTCTTATAAATTTTGTTTGGTTTTTACATATTAATGTCTATTTATCTGGAAATGTCCCTATTTTACTATCATATTTGAGCAAGAGTTTTGCAGAATATATTATCATTGGTTGGCATTTTTTTCTTTCGTGGTTTTATGTATGTCATCCCATTGCCTTCTTGCCTGCATAGCTTCTGCCAATTAATCAGAGCTTAGTCTTGTTGTTTCCCGTCTGTATGTGACTTTTTGTGTTTTTTTGAGCTGTTCTCAGGATTCTTTCTTTGTCTTTGCTTTTAGCGAGTGTGGTTATGATATGCCTTGGTGATTTTCTTTTGAGGTCTCTCCTATATGAGGTTCGTTGATTTTCTTGAATGGTCAACTTTTCATCCTTCATGATATTAGGGAAGTTTTCTGTTGGCATTTCTTCAATGATCCTCTCTGTGTTTTCCATTTTCTCCCCCTCTTCTGGGACTCAGATCACTCGAAAATTTTTTCTTTTGATTATATCCCACATCGTTCTCAGGGTTTCTTCATTTTTTTCTCTGATTTTTCCTCAGACAAAGTGATATACAAGTATTTGTCCTCAATTTCGTTGATGTTGGCTTCCATTATTTTAAACCTGCTCCTCAGACCTTATGTGACACTATTTCTGAAATCTTGTTGTTTATCTTTTGGATTTCTAATTGTTATTTTTGTATGATTTGTAGTTGTGAATTTATTTTGATATTTTGTTCCTTTATTATTTCCCTGAATTATTGCATTGTTTTGTCTGTCTTTTCTATGATTTTGTCTGTATTTTCTATGATTTTGGTCTATTTTTTCCTCATTTTTGTTGATTTTTTCCTTCAACTCATGGGTAGCCCTCAATATTAGAGATTTTAATTCCCTATCAGGTAGTTCCAGTGCCTTTTCTTCTAGTGGAAGTTCATCGGGGTGTTTTATTTTGAATGCCTAGTGGAACCATCCTGTACTGTTTTTTAATACGTTTTGATATTATCTGCTGTCTTTGGGGCACTCAGTAATTATTTTCTTTGTTTATTGATTGTAGATTTGTTTGTTTCATCATGCTTTTTTGTTTTGTTTGGTTGTGTTTGAGCTGGGTGTTCTTTGTTATTTGCTCAGCCGTGGGCATGATACTTCTCACTACTTCGTCCAATGGGCAGGGCCAGTTGCTCGGCTGTGGTGTAGCAGGGCAGGTCCAGCGAAGAGGGAGTGGCTGGGATGGGTCGTTTGTGTCACGTACTGGGGCCAACAGGGTGGGGCTTGGGGGTCAGTGCAGGGCAGGTTCCAGTAGACCATGGCTGTGCTGCTCGGGGATGCGATGCTCAGTGCATGGTGCAGATAAGCAGGAGGGGGGTGGGGGAGGTTGTGATTTGTGGAGCTGAGTGGGTGTGGGGAAAAAAGAGAAAGAGGAGAGAGAAACAAGGGCCAAAAAAAAAAAAAAAAAAAGTGCTGAGGGAGGCTGCCTTTGGAGTGGTGAAGACCCAGGGAAGCTATGTGGCAGTAGCTTTTTAGCCAGGTGTTGAGGCACAGCCAATCAAGAAGGGACATGTATGGCACACACAGCTAGGTGAGCAGGGGAAGGTAGGGGAAGGACGGGGGAGAGAGATAAGAAACTAGATTTAAAAAAAGGAGAGAAAGGCACACTGGGCCAGGTTGTCAGGAGAAAGGAATGGACAGAATGTAGAGAGATAAGAAACAGAGGGGAAAAAAAAGACTCCATGTGGTTAGGAGTAAGGAAGATAGAGACAAGAAACTGAGCAAAAAAATAAGAAAGAAAGAAAAAAGAAAGAAAAAAAGAAAATGCCAAGGGAGCCCACTGGAAGCAGGCCCCTAGCTGTGTGGCACTGCACAGCCCATGAAGAAGTAGCAGAGATGGGACATGGCACCAGGTGTTCAGAAAAAGTGTAAGAAAGGAAGGTAGAGAGAGACAAGAAACCGAGAAAAAGAAGAAAAAAAAAAAAGGGAAAAAAATACTCCAGGGGAGACCACCGGAAGCGGGTCCCCAGCTGAACAGCGCTACACAGCTCATCAAGAAGGATCAGAGATGGCACATGGCACCCGGTGTTCAGGAGAAGAGTAAAGAAGGAAGGTGGAGAGAGACAAAAGAAAAAAGAAGAAAACAAGGAAAAAAATGCCATGAGGGAGCCCACTAGTGTGCTGGTGCAACCTGGGAAAGTGGCTCCCCAGCTGAGCAGCACTGCACAGCCTGTCTAGAAGGAGCAGAGATGGCACACAGCTCCAGATGTTCACAAGAAAAGAAGGGAGGGATGGTAGAGATAGACAAGAAACCGAGAAAAGAAATAAAGAAAAAAAATCCCCAAGGGAGCCCACTGGGTTGGTTTTGCTGACCAGGGAAGTAGGTCCCAAGTTGAGCAGTGCTTCACAGCCCATCTAGATGGAGTGGAGATGGCACACAGTGCCAGATATTCAGGAGACAGGAAAAGAAGGAAGGTAGAGAGAGACGAGAAACCGAGAAATGAAGAAAAACAAAAAGAGAAGATACATATATATAGCGGCACAGACCGAGGAAGTGGTTCCCAGCTGAATGGTGCTTCACAGTTTGTCAAGAAGGAGCGGAGATGGCACATGGAGCCAGGTGTTCACAAGAAAGGGAAAGGCGGAGGTGAGAGAGAGAAGAAACCAGAAGAAGTCGAAAAAAGCAACGACAGCACCAAAAAAATGGCACTGAAGGAGCCGGCCAGTGTGGGCAAGGCAAATCTAAGTGACAAGGAGCTGGCATCTCCCTGCTGCATGATCACATCCTGCCGGAAAGCTACAGAGGCTGAGCAGAGGGAAGAAGGGTAGGAGGTGGGAAAGCATGTATCAGTGGTTACCGAGTGCTCTGTCTCCTGCTGGGAGCTTCATGCAGCTGCCTTCCCATACTCCTTGTCCACTGATCTCGGTGGCTGAGGAGTCCAAGATGGCGAATCCGTGCCACATTAGCTGATAGGGGACCTCCACTCTGTATCTCTCCTCACTCTCTGTTCTCTGTCAGTTTCTCATTCCATTTGGTGCTTGGTTGAGTTCTTTATCCCTTCATTTGACGCTTAGGGTTCTGGTATTGATGTTTGTCTCTGTTTTCGTTTTTCTGTTCCTTGCTGTGGAGGCACAGCATGGTGCTTCTGTGTATAGTGCCATGTTGACTCCTGTGAAAAAATACTTTAATATTTTATATAAGACTTCTGTCTATAGCACCATGTTGGCTCCTGTGAAAAAAATCTTTTAATATTTGTGTATATAAGACTTTCTTCACTGTTTTTTAACAAATTATCTTAGTGTATGAATTTTTCTAAATGAACTTTAGAATCACTTTGTCAAGTTAAAATAATGTATGTTGAAAATGTTTTTTGATAAATATGTAGATTTATATGTATCTTTACAACATTAAGTCCTACACTCCTGAAATATGATGTGGATTTCTTTCTTCAAGCCTTCTTTTAGGTTTTCCATTTGTATATTTTTTAGTCTGTATTTTCTGTGTATCTTTTAATTGGTTTATTTATGTAGAGGTCTGCCTACCTCTTTTTAAACTTAAATAGTTTATATTTTTACTCACTATTCTGATTGTTTTAATCATTTATCTGCTGTTTGGTTACTTTCAGTTAATAGGGAAATGATTTTCAAATTTGATTATGGAGATGTTGGTATATTTCTTTTGTAATTGGTCCCCTCGATGAATCCCTTTGTTAGTTTTTTTTTTTCCAGTTGATTCTTTGGAATTTTCTAGGTAGATAGCTGTATTGTTTGCAGATAAAATATGTGTATTCTTTTCATATATACACACACACACACATAATACATGCGTATGTTTATGTGTGTAAATATATCTTTCTTTTTTCCTTTATTGAGTTGAATAAGAATTTCTGTAACAAGGCTAAATAATAGTGGTAATTGTTTTTCCATCTTAGAAAATATTTGGAAATTTTAGATCCATTAGTTTAACACATTAACTACATTACTTGTTTAAACTTGTTTAAACCATGAGAGTTATAAACCTGCAAATATCTTATAAAATATTGCCCTCCTTTCAAGATTTTTTTAAACAAAACCCTTAAAGATGTATCTTTTGAGGACTTTTATATTTCAGAATCTAGGGGTTTTTATACCTGCATGAATATTCCTTGTTAGTAAAATAACCTTCTCATATTACAAGGAGGCTTGAGTTTGAAAATAAGAAGAATCATGTAATCTTCTCAGAAGTTTGTAGTTTTGGGCTCAGTGCTTATAGCTGGAAAGAATAACACATTACAAAAATATACTGCTTTTTTTCCAAGTTTAAAGAGCCCTGGTGGCACAGTGGTTAAGCGTTTGGCTGCTAACCAAAAGACTGGCAGTTTGAATCCACCAGCCGCTCCTTGGAAACCCTATAGGGCAGTTCTGCTCTATCCTACTTGACGACAGCGAGTTCTTCCAAGAGTTTACAATGAGAAGGTGATAGAGTTTATTCTTTTTTAGCATGCAGTAAAGAAGTTTTTCTGTCCTTGTGAAGAAATAGTTATACCATTAGAGTAACTTGGAAATCACTCATTGCCATAGCCCTAGCAAAGATTTGAAATGTGCCGATTGTAAGTAAAAATGGCCCTCAGGAATAGATAAATTGACTACAGGGAAGGGCATGAAAAGTGCTATTAAAAAAATCCCGATTGGTATTAAAAAAAAAAAAGAAAAAGAAATATCCTATGAAAGCTATCCTTTTCGGGTTCCAGCCTAACCATTCTCAAAAAATAATTTCCACTACTACATAATGTCTGCCAGGTACCATTAGAAACAATTCAGGAGTATTTAAATGTTTGTTCTCAATAGCCATTTTGTATCCTGGAAATACTTTGTTATGCTCCTTTGAGCTATTTTGTATGATAAAGTTGGGCCCTCATTGCATAATGCTTTAAAAGCACCAATTCAACAAATATTTTTATAGAGCAGAAAATTTCTGAATTAAGTACATTAGTATATGCTTAAGTCTGTACAAGAGTGAATGCATTAGTGATCTAAAGCAGTAATCAGTTAGACCAGTTTAGGAGCTTCAGTAATATGTTGTTGTTAGTTGTTAGGTGCTGTTGAATTAGTTCTGACTCATAGCGACCCTACGTACAGCAGAACAAAACACTGCCCAGTACTGTGCCATCCTCACAATTGTTAGGCTTGAACTCATTGTTGCAGCCACTGTGTCAATCCAACACATTGTGGGTCTTCTTCTTTTTCAGTGACCCTCTGCTTTACCAAAAGCATGATGTCTTTCTCCAGGGACTGATCCCTTCTGATAACTTGTCCAAAGTATGAGAGGCAAAGTCTCGCCATCCTTGCTTCTAAGGAACATTCTGGCTGTACTTCTTCCAAGACAGATTTGTTCGTTCTTTTAGCGGACCATAGTCTATTGTTTGCAGCTGTTTCTTCTCATTTTGAGTTGTGCCACATCAGTAGATGAAGGTCCTGAAAGCTTGACTCCATCCATGTCATTAAGGTTGATGCTATTTTGAGGAGGCAGCCCTTCCCTAGTTGTATTTTGCGTGCCTTCCAACCTGAGGGGCTCATCTTCCAACACTATATCAGTGTTCCGCTGCTAGTTATAAGATTTCCACTGGCCAGTTTTTTCAGAAGTAGACTGCCAGGTCTTTCTTCCTAGTCTGTCTTAGTCTGGAAGCTCTGCTAAAATCTGTCTACCAAGGGTGACTCTGCTGGTATTTGAAATACTGGGGGCAAAGCTTCCAGTATCACAGCAACACGCTAGCTGCCACAGTACGACAAACTGACAGACATGTGGTGGTCAGTAATATACATATGTCAAAATAAGACATCAAATGCTCTGAAATCATTTATATTCAAGACTCATTGTGTTGGTCAAGCCCAAAAGAAAGCATTATAGTAAGTAGCTAGATTCTTTCAATTTCAGAGGATATTAAGATGTTATGACATTAATATATTAAGCAATGAGCTTGCTAATTTTTTTAGAAGTAACATGGCTTAAACAAATAAGGCATCATAAGAAACTTTTATTTCGTTCTTTACAGTTTATAAAATTCTTTCATGTATTTGGTGTGATTTAATTTTCAGTAATATCTTGAGAAAAGTAAAGCTTAAGAAGCTACACTACCCAAGGTAGACTTAGTGTGTTGCTTATTCTACAACTATTCTAAGATTCTGTATGCTGCGACTATGTAATCTACATCTTTGTTGTTATCTGACTACCTTTTCCTTTTTTTTAAAATATGATTTCTATTTGGCGTTGTTATTCTTATTTGTAACTTAAAAATAATTATTTTCATTTTACTTCTAGAACAAATGAAAGCAATGTATTCAGTATAAAATTATGTTAAATGTATCACAAAGAATTATTTTATCTTCAAGGTATAAGCTAGCATGTGGTCTAAAATGAAAAACATTTTATCTTTACTTTTCACGTAATTTTTCAAAGTTGAAAGTTGTCTAAATTATTTTAAATTTTGTCTTATAGATACTATATTTCGAAAGGTGCTATAGTGGATCAACTTGGAGGCGACCTAAATTCAACTCCATTGCACTGGGCCACAAGGTTGAAATTTACTTCTGAAATTTTTTTCTCCTTTGGTTCCTTTATTAGTCTACAGCTAAGCAACTTTTTTTTTTTTTTAATGATATGCTAAAATGAATAGGAGAGTTTATACCAGTAGTTAATATTATTAATATGCTAATGTATTGCTCTCCAGTGTTACCTACATTAGAAGCAAAGTTTGTTTTCCAAAGTGACATTAGTGAATTAACCAGGCAGATATGGATCCAGTTGGTTATAAGATTGATTTAAACTTTGAATTTGTAAATATAATACTTTCGCAGCCTTAAATATATTTATAATTAAAAAGCTAGACCTGTTCATGGGACTACTGGAATAGAATTAATAATTTTTTATTATTACATAGTTATGAGTTTCTCCATAAATTATCAGAAAAATGTTATTCCAGTTAACACTTTTTAAGAGCCATAAAATCCTAAACGTGTCTTGACATATACTTATTTTAAAATATCTTTAAAAAATATTTCTGTAATCTTTTCTATCATTATCCTAATTATAAAAGCTCTTTCCAGATTGTCCTATTTGAAATAGCTTTATATATCTAAGTGTTCATTCTTTTATGTTTTAGACAAGGCCATCTGTCCATGGTTGTGCAACTAATGAAATATGGTGCAGATCCTTCATTAATTGATGGAGAAGGATGTAGCTGTATTCATCTGGCCGCTCAGTTTGGACATACCTCAATTGTTGCTTATCTCATAGCAAAAGGACAGGTAAAATATCACAATTAGTGTGGATTTCAATTAGATGTTCTTCATGGTTTAAATCCCTCATATCATTGGTGCTACATGTGTAACAACCTGGTGATATTTAGGTAGTAGTTTCTGAAGTCACAAAAAGAAATAAATATATAGTTTGATGTTGAGCCATTTAATGCAGTTAACATAAAAATAAGAAGGATAATCATGAATCAGATAATGATCAATTAAGTTGAGTTTTTTATTTCTGAGTGACGTTGTTAGGTGCCATCAAGTTGGTTCCAACTCATAGTGACCGAGTGTACAACAGAACAAAACACTGCCCAGTCCTGTGCCATTCTCACAATTGTTATGCTTGAGCCCATTGTTGCAGCCACTGTGTCAGTCCATCTTGTTGAAGGTCTTCCTCTTTTTCACTGACCCTCTACTTTACCAAGCATGATGTCCTTCTCCAGGGACTGATCCCTCCTGATAACATGTCCAAAGTATGTGAGATGTAGTCTCGCCATCCTTGCTTTTAGGAGCATTCTGGTTGTACTTCTTCCAAGACAGATTTGTTTGTTCTTTTGGCAGTGCATGGTATATTCAGTATTCTTCGCCAGCACCACAATTCAAAGGCATCAATTCTTCTTCGATCTTCCTTATTCATTGTCCAGCTTTCGCATGCATGAGGCGATTGAAAACACCATGGTTTGGGTCAGACGTGCCTTAGTCTTCAAAGTGACATCTTTGCTTTTTAACACTTTAAAGAGGTCTTTTGTGGCAGATTTGCCTAATGCACTGCGTCTTTTGATTTCTTGACTGCTACTTCCATGAGTGTTGATCGTGGATCCAAGTAAAATGAAGTCCTTGACAACTTCTGCCTTTTCTCTGTTTATCATGATGTTGCTTATTGGTCCAGTTATGAGGATTTTTGTCTTTTTTTTATGTCGAGGTGTAATCCATACCGAAGGCTGTAGTCTTTGATCTTCATCAGTAAGTGTTTCAAGTCCTCTTCACTTTCAGCAATCACGGTTGTTACAGCTGCATAACACAGGTTGTTAATGAGTCTTCCTCCAATCCTGATGCTGTGTTCTTCATACGGTCCAGCTTCTCGGATTATTTGCTCAGCATACAGATAGAATAAGTATGGTGAAAGGATACAACCCTGATGCACACCTTTCCTGACTTCTGTGCAGCATCCCCTTGTTCTGTTCTAATGGCTGCCTCTTGATCTGTGTACAGGTTCCTCATGAGCACAATTAAATGTTCTAAAATTCCCATTCCTCGTAATGTACATGGTGCATTATAGCTCAGAAAAAGAGGCATAGACTGATTAATTGCTTGAAAGGAAAGTTTCTTATCTACTACTGTGTTAACAAACAGCACCAACCGTTTATTATGTCTCACAATTCTTTTGGTTGACTGGGCTGAGTTGAGTGGTTCTTCTCCGTTTGATATTGGGGGACTGCAGTCAGTAGTACTCAACTGGACTAGAAGATGACTTGCTCCCATAACTGGTGTCTTGGTAGAAGTAGCTAGACAGCTGGGCTCAGTTGGGATGCCGAGATGGCTAGACCTCTCTCTTTCTCTTCTTCTTTCCATACTGTCTCAGAGCTTCTCCTCCATAATACCTTATCACATGTTCTCTCTAGCAGTAACAACAGACTTCTTATGTGGCAGCTCAGAGCTTCCAAAAGAATAAAAGCAGAAGCTATTCTGTTTTTTTAAGCCTTAGATCTTGAACTGACATAGCAATATTTCTGCCGCATTCTATCAGCTAAAGCAAATAACAGGGCCAAGTCATATTCATTGTAGAAAGGGACAGCACAAGGGTGTGAATACCAGGAGGCAGAGTTCATTTGGATCAGTCTTTGGAGACTGACAGCCTCCAAATTATCATTGTTCTGCTATGATTTCTTCCAGACTAGAGTGAGCAAACTATGACCTAAAGGCCAACTCCAGCTTTGTGTTTATAAATAAAAGTTTTATTGAAACACAGCCATGCCAGTTTGTTTATATATTATTCTCTATGGCTGCTTTTATGCTACAGCAGGAGAGCTGAGTAGTTGCAGCAGAGGCCATGTGGCCTACCAAACCTAAAATACTTATTTTATGGCTGCAGTGTGCTATATTCACAAGTTCTTAGTGAAGACCATTTGGAGAAGAACACATACCAGACATTCTTCTAACAGTGTGGTCAATAGGTATTTATTACTCATAGAATAAGCAAGACAGGGATGAGACTAGCATACATCATCATCAGCCAAGAGTCCCTGAAAGTAGGCTTCCATCCTAGGGTACTGTTAGATCGCATTCAAGCCTGCCCAACTTCGTGTATTGGGAGGAGAATGCCTAAGTCCCTCTCTTTGGGTTAAATGCTAACAGGACAGCCATGTGTATGTGCCAAATAGCATGTACAGAGAACGATACGGGAAAGGGTTGATAAAGGTAAAAGGGGGTAATAAAAGTAGAAGGCCCCCCCCCTGCAGGCAGTGGACATCATTTATTGTCCCTGTCTAGATGAGTGACCATCTCCTGATGGCTATTCTAGATTTTGCTGGCGTCAGGAACAGTTCTTCCTTCTTTACCCCACTAAGACAGCTTAACAGAGTTCTGAGTTTCTTCATAGGCAGTCATTTACTCCTAAGGCACATGATTTACTTTCTGTTCATTAATAGGTATTATGTCCATTAGCAGCTAAGAAGACAGTAAGAGAGATTATAGTATACTGGTGTACTGAGCCCTGGCCTTTGTAGAAAAAGTTTGTAGACACCTCTTTTATTTGAGTATATAAATTTTATTATGGACTAATTTACAATAGAGGGGGACTTGTAAAGGAGTGGGTAGGAAACCTTTCTTAAAGGCTTGATATAATGAAATGTTCAAGTCATCTGGGCCTGAAATATTTTCTGTGGGAACATTCTTGATAATGAATTTAATTTCCTTAATACTGTATTTTTACGCAAATAACATGTGCCTTCTACGTTTGTTTCCCAACCACAACCTCCCCCCGTGAGGTATTTTCATAAGTGCTGCTATATCAGTTTTTTTTATATGTTGCTTTAAAAAAAATTAGCATAGCACACTTATAGAAATGCCTTGCAGGGAGAGGGTGTGGTTGGCAAACAAATGTAGAAGACATACATTTCTTGTGTAAAAATATGGTAATCACTTTCGTATTTTCTGTTACTTCTGTTAATTTGTATTTTTCAAGGAATTTGTTTAAATTGTGGAAGTTATTGATAATAACTTCAAAAAAATAGTATTCTCTTATCCTTTTGTATCTATAGGATCTGTATGGATTGTCTCTTTTATTCTTGATATTTATAATTTGATACTTGATTTCTCTCTTTTACTTTATCAGTTTTGCTAGGGGCTTTTTTTCTTATTTGTCAAAGAACTATTCTTTTAAATTTGTTTTATGTTTAATTGATCTTTGCTCTCATTATTTCCTTTTTTTCTCAGCTTAGTTTGATCTTTTTTTCTAGTTTCTTATGGTAGAAGGTCCTGGTGGAGGTGTAGTTTTGGTGAATGGTTTGTTCAGTATGTAAGATTTAAGAGAAAGAGTGTGTGAAGTGAGAAGCCAACTGAAGGTAGCTCCTTCATGAGAATAATAGCTTAAGTAGATGAGGGTAACTTATTGTAAGAAATGTTTAAAACTTCTAAGTGTGACAAGGAATGGCTGAACTTTGATCATTGTTTAGTATTATTTTGTGACATCAAATTAAATGAAGCAGCAGGTGGTTCTGTAACATATGAGTGTCTCTAGTGGCCTTCTGTATTGAAAATATAGATTTCCAATACACAGTCACTTTTCTTTCAGTTATTAACTGAGAAAGAAAATCTGTATTTTTGAGTCTTTTTGGTTTTTTGGTTAACTTACTGATTGTGGGGTTTGGATGATTTCGGTAGTCTTTTTAACTCTGGCATAGTATCTAGGCTATGAAATTCTTAAAGAGCAGGGATTTCTACCTGTCTCAATGCCTTTTTTACAAAAATTGCATATGAGAATGACAAGTGTCTGACATATAGTAGTTTTATTTTCCATGAGTAAATTTTTTTCCTGCTTACAAAAGTAACACATAAATATTGTAAAATATTCAAACCTATCAGAAGGGTATGACTTAGAAAATGAAATCCCCCCTCTCCCCCCACTCCACAAGATAATTTCCTCTAACAGTTTAATATATAGTTTCCAGATTTTTAAAAATATATTGTAAAAGACACTTTTGTGTTGTGCTTTGCATTATACTTTGAATGCGATCCAGAGTCCTTTTCTGGCCTGCAGAGCACTGTGTGGTCTAGTCCCTGGATACCTCTCAAGTTCATCTTCGGTCATCTCCCCTTCACTCACTCTGCTTTAAACACAGTGATTTCCTTGCCGTTTTTTGAGCATATCAGATATGCTATCATCTCTGAGCCTTTGTGCTATTTCTTCTGTTTGGAATATTCTTTCATCAGATGGTCACACAGCATTTTCTTTTATTTCAGTCAGATCCTGCTCAAATCCCTGGTGGCCTACTGGTTAAGAGCTCAGCTGCTAACCAAAAGATCAGCAGTTCGAATCCACCAGCCACTCCTTAGAATCTCTATAGGGGAGTTCTACTCTGTCCTGTAGGGTCATAAGGAATCAGAAACAACTCGACAGCAATGAGTTTGGTGTTGGGTTTTTTTTATTACCAATTATGAAGCTTGGTGGCATGGTGGTTAAGAGCTTGGCTGCTGTCCAAAAGGTCGGTGGTTCAAATCCACAGTTCTGCTGTGTCCTATAGGGTCCCTGTGAGTTGGAGCCAACTCGACAGCAATGGGTTTGGTTTCTGGTATTACCAATTATAAGGAGTTATAAAATTAGTATATTTTTATTTTCTTCTTAACCTTTCCTGTCTTTCACTATGTGACTCTAAGCAGTAATATTATTTTTTTAGTGTTAACTTCGTTCTGATAAGTAGGACTGTGTTTCTATTACTTGATTTTTCAGCTTTAAATAATGTGGCTATTAGAGATGAGGCACTCAGCATACTTCTTTCCAGCTTTTTTGTCCCATTTCTTTGCAGTTATTGTTAGTTGTATCAATTTTACATTGTTAGAGCATATAACAAAAGGAGCCGTGGTGGCGCAGTGGTAAGCGCTCGGCTGCTAACCGAAAGATCGGCAGTTAGAACTCACCAGCTGCTCCATAGGAGAAAGATGTGGCGATCTACTTTCATAGAGATTGCAGCCTTGGAAACGATGGGGCACTTCTACACTGTCCTGTTGGGTCACTGAGTTGGAATTGACTCAACAGCAGTGCGTTTGGTTTTGGTTAGCGCATATAATATTTCCACTCAGTTGTGTAATTCTATTCTTCACAATTGTTTTTATTTTAGTTATACTGTTAAATATATTTAGTGCTCACTACCAATTCTTTTGGATGATTTTCAGAAGGAAAAAGGGGAAATACTAAATTATGGAGTCCTGTTGATCATGGAAGGAGCCCTGGTGGTGCAGTAGTTAAGTGCTCAGCTGCTAACCAAAAGTCAGCAATTCAAACTATCAGCTGCTCCATGGGAGAAAGATGCGGCAGTCTGCTTCTATAAAGATTACAGTCTTGGAAACCCTGTGGGGCAGTTCTACTCTGTCCTATAGGGTCACTATTAGTCTGAATCAACTTGATGGCAGTGGGTTTGGGTTTGATTGATCATGAAATTGTCAGAAACTTTTGATCTGATCTTGTTAATTCTTCTTTATAGAGAATACCTATACCTCCAGGCTGAACTTGGAAAAGCAGTACCAAGTTTTAAACCCTGACTCAAAAGAGAGAAAAACTTGAATTTTATTTTTCTTTTAGTGCCCTAGCGACATGGCTTATTATATATTTTTCATTTTTTATTGAATTTTTAAAATACATTTTAAAAGGATATGAAAAAACTATGAAGAGGGAAGAAGAAACTCAAACATAAGAATTTACGTGTTTGTTTTAATTAGACCTCAGTTTGGTTTTGAGTTTTTTTAAAATCAGGACAGTGAAGGAAGTAAAATTAAGCCACAGTGCTTAGCTCCTCATATAAGAAACAAGAAAGCTTGTCATTTAAGTCACACGATTATTTTAAAAAATGTCAACCCATATATTGGAAACATTGAGTGAGGTTACAGAAAATGTTCCCAACAATAAAATTAAAGTCCAAAAATGGATTTTTAATGCATAACGCATAACATTCTATTTCAACTCAGTATTCATTGTAAAGAGTTAAAACTAATGATATTCAAGGATATATGTGCTAGTTGTCTAATGTAGTGACTCTCAGCTTTTTTTTCTGTCTCATTATACTTGGGTAATGTCATATTTGGGACATAGTCCCATCAGAAATAATGTCTCATAAAGAACTGCTGCAGAGATACTCTGCAATGTTTTACAGTATATATGCAGTGTTTTGCAGTATATTTACTGTAATTCTGTTCTGTCTCCACTGATTGGACAGCACAAGTTGAATTAGAACTTCTGGTTTAATATAACCCAGGAACCGGAGGTGGGGAAGGGAAGAAGAAAATATTTATTAAATGTCTGTTACGTTCCAGGCTGTGGACTGGGTGCTTTACACACATTCTATTTTATTATCACAGGGTCTTATGAGGCTATTGTTAGTATTCACATTTTTAGATGAAGAAGCTGAGCCTCAGAGAAGTAAAGCAGTTTTGCTCACAGCCTTATAGCTGTTACAGAGTGGAGATGGGAATTCAAAACCATGTTAGTCTTATTCTAAAGGCTGTGCCTTTCCCAAATCTGTATTTTAAAAGAGTCTTTTTCATTTAACCAGTAGTTTTTGATCTATTCTGCTGGGCACTGAGAATACAACGATAACTAACTTAATGTCTGTCTTCGAAGAACTCCTGTTCTAGTTAGTGAGACAGATGCCTCAGGCATAGAGTATAATCAGTCAAGATTGGAATGGGTTAGGAGAGATAATTTCAAGGAAATGAAATTGATAGAATCCCTGATACATCAGAACGCCTTGAAAGGAGATTTAGATAACTAGGAAAGAGTTTGGGTTGAATAGTTGGTAGTTATAATTTACTAAAAAAAACTAAGCCAAAGAAGGAAAAGAAGTTTCAGAGAAAGCAAAAGATTAGGTAGGAGAGGAAGAGTAGTCATGGTTTACTATATGGTTTGGCTGGGAATTATATTCCTACATATTTATAATAAGGTAAATGTCAAATATTTATATTATCAGAATTATAATAGATCTCTTGAGAGGAAGCGGGGAGAGGAGAGGTGCATATTTGTGATGGGGCAGGGAGAGGAAAAAGAGAAATTCTCATCTTTTTTTAGATAATGTCTAAAACTGAAAACTAAGAAGTAGCAATACAGGTATCTTACTTAGAGACATGAAAGTAAATACCAAAATAATATGTTTTAAAAAAGGTGAAGATAGTTGCATCTGAACATGGGCAAATGGTGGTGAGTAAGTGTCTTAGGCTGGGTTCTCTAGAGAAGCAAAACCAGTAAAGCATATAAATATGTATATAGAGAGATTTATATCAAGGAAACAGCTCATGCAATTGTAGCTAGAACGTCCCAAGTCCATGGATCAGGGTAGAGGCCTCTCCCGATTCATGCAGCTGCAGAAGCTGGCGAGCCCAAGTTCGACAGGTCGGAGAGCAGGGCTCCCACTCACAGGCTGTGAAGTTCGACGAATTCCAACATTGGCAGGCAAGACTGCAAAGTTTCTCCTAATTCACGTAGCTGCAGGGGCTGGCGTACCCAAGATCGGCAGGTCAGAGAGCAGGGCTCTGTTCCAAGGCTGTGAAGATTGGCGAATCCCAAGTTCGGCAGATAAGCTGACAGCTCAAGTCCCAAGAACCAGAGGTCAGACAAACAGGAGGCAGCTGTAGAATCCAGAACAAGCAAAAAGCCAGAACATCTGCTTATATTCTGATACAGGCCACACCTCCAGGGAAAACCCCTTTCCACTGATTGGCTACTCACAGCATATTCAGTCATAGGAGTGATCATATATAAACACTGAGAATCATGGCCCAGCCAAGCTGACACACAATCTTAACCATCACAGTAAGGCAGGGGATTGCTTTTTCACCCCTAAGTTTGCAGAATGATTCAAATCTTAAAAATATGTGTGTGTAAAAACCAAAGAATGACCTTCGTTTGAGTTTATTGAAAAGATGGGCCTATTCTTTGTCTTGAAATGCCTAGGAATAAACAGTTTTGTTATTTCCTTTTTATCATGAATTAGTGTAAATAAGTTTTTCAGTGATTTTAATCACTTAACCTATCCGTTGTAGCTTAACAATCAAAATAGGTCAAGATCTTAAGCGTAAAACATTGAAGGACCGATTAAAACATGTTACAAGGAAAACTGTAAAAGCATAATGTATGTAAACCAGTTAAAATATTTAGTGATAAAACAGTTTAAAATTAAGAAGGAATATGTTTATATAAGTCACCCTTGATTGAGTAGTAGATTGAGTAGTAGTATATTGGCTTCCCTATAACGTGTAAATTATATTTATTTTTCGAAGTAAATTTGGCAGGAACTTACAAATTTTTATTGTCTGACTTTTTACTCTATCAGGATGTAGATATGATGGATCAGAATGGAATGACACCTTTAATGTGGGCAGCTTATAGAACGCATAGGTATGTAACCATTATAAACTACTTATCCAGATTATTTTCACCTGTAAATGGAAAACAAGTGATGAGAAAAAGTAGTTAATGTTATACTAATATTTACAGATTTTATTATGAATATTTAGTATATAACATAAATCACTGTTTTGAATGCTTTGGTGTCCTGGTGCCTTGGTAATTTTAGTATCTTCAATTTATTCCTCTTTTAACAGTTTCTAAGAATGGAAGAAAAGGTTATCTTTAAAAAAAAATTCATCTTTTCATATGATTTGCATAGTGGAAAATTTAATATATTAATCAGTAAGTTGTCTGAAATCATTTTTGGAACAAGCTAGATTTAAATAAAAATTTTAAGATTATTTTGTTGTATAGGGATTACCGTATTTTTATGCAAATAACATGCGCCTTCTACATTTATTTGCCAACACACCACCCTCCCTGCGAGGTATTTTCATAAGTGCACTATGCTAATTTTTTTTTTTTTTTTTTTTACAGCAGCATGTAAAGAAAATGGCAGAGCGGTGCTTATAAAAATAACTCATGGGGAGGGCGTGGTTGGCAAACAAACAGAAGGTGTACATTATTTGTGTAAAAATATGATAATGACATTGATTCCTAGATGAAAAATGGAAAATGTCAGTGTCAAGTATGCCATCCCTTGGAACTATATTACCTTATACAATTTTGCACATACTTAATACTTCATCTTAGAATATTGTCTCATTATTGATTGTAAAGTTGAGTAGGTCAGAATAGAAGTGTTCCAAGATGGAATGTGAGAATAGCCACAATCAATTTAGTACCTGTAATGACTTCTATAATTGAAATTAGGGTTGTTGTTGTTGTTGTTTTTTTTTTTTCCTTTTCAGTGTGGATCCAACTAGATTGCTTTTAACATTCAATGTTTCAGTTAACCTTGGTGACAAGTATCACAAAAACACTGCCCTGCACTGGGCAGTGCTAGCAGGGAATACCACAGTCATTAGTCTTCTTCTGGAAGCTGGAGCTAATGTGGATGCCCAGAATATCAAGGTAAAAGTATCCTATATTGATTATGGGAAATGTGGTTACTAAGATATGAATTTCTCAGTAAAACATAGGTGTTTCATAAACTTTTCAGAATTGGAAGAAACTTTTGATTTAAGTTCAGCCGTTTGCTCCCATGCAAGAATTTGTTTTGAAAGACTAGATTTGTACTTTCATCTTGCAGTATCAAAGTAGTTTCCAGATTTTGGTGACCTTTTCATTAGTGAATTCTTATTGGTTTTTAGCATAATGAATTTTAGTAATTCTTTGACTTAGTCATTTTATTGCCTTACTGTTTTAAAAGGCCAAGATCTTTAAATTTGATGAACACCTTTATGATTTTAGAGAACCCCTCTCCCCTAAACACTGGACTAATCCAGGAAAAGTATACAGAATTATCTAAGAGCAAAGCACAATTAATATTTACATTCAGAGCATTTAGAAGTTTGTATAGACATGAGTACATGCAAGAAGATGCTGTTGGTAGTCTCAAATTTTTGTTAACTGTTCTCATTTTTAAAGCTTCAGGATGTACCATATCTCTCAGCAACAGTTTGAAAGAATCTTTCTGTGAAATGACAAACTTTCAGCATCATCTTTTAATAATGTGCATTCATAAAATAACTTTGTGCCCATTGAGAAAATTCTTTAATGTTGGCTATAATCCATAGTATTTTCTGAGTTATGTTTCTTAAATTTCTAAAGGATATGTGCTAAACTAAGTATGAAGAGGGTTCAAGTCACATACTGTTCTGAAATGGCCAATCAAAAAGTAGGTTATCACCTGCTGGATCAGGGCATCTCTTACGTTTCAATGAGTATTCTTTCTCTGTTTGGTTATTTTAAGAAGAAAGGTTAAACTACTAGAATAAGTTAGGTTAGACTAGTTATATGGAGGATAATTTAAAATTATAATCAATTTTTAGAAATGAATCTATAAATATTTACTTTAAAAGTAAATATCTAATATTAGAAACTTTAAGAAATGGATAAAACTACATGTTTTAAAAATTTTAAATCATCTCATCCTTACTCAAAGTGATCAGAATATTTGCCAGTAAACAGAGGGAAAGAGGAAGGTTGCATACCATAGTGACTGTCATGTTATGGGCACTAAGTTTAAGTATTTGTTGACGGAATGAAAATTTGCATAGTTTGAACTTTACCTAAGCTAGTTTCCATGACTTTGCTGGTATACCTCTGCCACTTCAAAAATTGTAGAGAAAATTTTTGCTTCTCCAAATGTTTTTAAATAAGATGCTTTTAAAAGTTCGTAGCACCAGGGTTAGTAAATTAGGCTAATCCCAAAAGCCTAATGCATTTTAAGATAAGAAGGGAAAAATTTGACTAAAACTGAGTAATATCCCTATTAGAAAAAATCAGTGGGATTGTGTCATGATTACCTGAACTGCTTTTGAGTGTTATTTTCCTTCTCTTTGTTACCAGAGAGCCATTCCTAAAGTAATCATGTGCCAGGAATACATTTCAAGATATTTAATGTTAATGTGATTGAAAAATAGAACCAGTTTCACTATGGCAAATAGTGAGTCTCAGTAGACTCAGTAGATTTTCTGCCAAGAACATTATCTGTATATTGAAATGACAATAAAACCAAAGAATTAGCACAGGGTGGCTACACAGTTTTGAAATTTGAAACTAGTAGTGTAGATTTTTAGAGCTTTTAAAAACATCTTTTTATATCCATATGACACCTTAGATACTTTAAAAAACATGCTTTTTAAGTATTAGGTGTGTGGTTTGTAAATTAAGATCTTTTCAAATAAATAGTGAAGATTTGCTTTCCCCACTAACCGTTGCATAAACTTTTAATTAGTCTTAGTGGAAGAAATAATCTATAATGAATTTCAGCAGAAGGGTAAGGGTAAGAGATGTTTGAATTAAGAGAAGAGATGTTTGAAATGACTTAATGGTTTTGAACATTGTAGCATTAATGTTTTGTAAGTTCAGGTACCATGATAAGATAAATTGGAGTGTACCTTCCTTAGTAACTAGTGCAGTTTATCTTCTGTATACCAACCAGAGTCTGTAGAGTGTCAAATAACCAGGCTTCTTATTGTGCCTGTAGAACTTTATTTAATTTCATGTATGTTTGTTTTTTTTTGTCACATTCCTTTTATTAATGTTGTCATTTTATCTGTCTACGTTGTCAGGTTGACACGTGTGCTCATGGTTGGCTATTGACAAAAATTATTTTAAATTTAATTCCCTAGTAGCTTCTGGGATGACTTTCTAACATTATTTTGAAAGAAAATAAAGTCTAAGTAGTTGCTTCAATTGCTTAGGGAACATTATACTTTTGGGAGTAGGGGATTATCTTTTCATCCATCCAAAAACCTGTTGCTGTCAAGTCAATTCCGACTGATAGTGACCCTGTAGGACAGAGTACAGTTGCCCCCTAGGGTTTCCAAGGCTGTGAATCTTCACGGAAGCAGACTGCCACATCTTTCTTCTGCGGAGCGGCTGATGGGTTCGAACTGCCGACCTTTTGGTTAGTTAGTAGCTGAGCGCTTTAAGTACTGTGCCATCAGGGCTCTTCTTTTCATACTGGAAAAGAAATAGATTTTTGTTTTAAAATGCCCTCTTTTTTATGTAACTGAAAGTAAGAAACAGGTATCAGAGTCTACTGGAATCTGGCACTTCTAATATGCGTAAATCTGGTAACCTTCTGCTGGAAATCATTCATTCATTCAACAAATATTTGTTCAGTGCTAGGGAGTCAGCAATGCTCAAGACAGATAAGGTTTGTATTCTTCAGAACTTACATTCTGTTGAGGAAGTAGACAGTAAATAAATGAAAACAAAACAGAAAACCACAGGCAAATATGATAGAATGACAGGCTGGGAGGACCACATCAAGTGAGAGTGATTTGGGAATGCCTGTTTGAGGAGATGACATTTGCTTCAAGTCTTGCATGATGAGAAAGAATCGGTTATGCAAAGATATGTGAGGGAAACTTTCCACGTAGAGGAACCTGCAAATTCAAGACCCTGGGCACAGATAAGCTTGTCATGTTTGAGGTACAGAAATAAGGACCTGGAGTGTGGTGAGCAAGCGGGTGAAGTCACTGAGAGACACAGGTGCCACATCATGTAAGGCTATGATAAAGGAGCTTTCATTGTATTATTTGTGGGAAATAGTTGGAAGGACTTATATGGGCTGGCTCTATGATCTGCTTTTTGTTTTAAATATTTTTAAAAGATTACTCTGGTGGCTATATGGAGAATGCATTGAAAGTAAAATAGGAGGGAATGGAGATCAAAAATCATGCAAGTGATGATGGTGGCTTAGGCTAAGATGGTATGAGTAAATATGGGTAGAAGTGAATGGATTTGGAGATGATATTTTAGAATAGAAATGACTAGATAGGTTAGATATGGGGTGAGAGAAAGCAACATTGATGACTTAGGGTTTTGGTTTGAGTAACTGAATGGCTTGTGATACCTTGTATTGAGGTTGTAAAAAGTGAAGGAGAAATACTTTTTTGAGGGAAGGTGATAGGAATGGCTTTGTTTTGGTCATATTTAATTTGAAGTCATGCTTTTTAGCCATAAGGAATATCAAGCTAATTAACTAAACATAAATAACTGCAAATTTTCAAAAGGAAAAATTCATTTAAAAAAGAAAAAACTAGATTATTTTTCCAGGAATTTGACAAATCTTATTTATGTCTGTATATTTTTCTGTTTTTCATTTTTAGTCTTAGGAAACCGAAAAACAAACAAACCGATTCTGACTGGTGGCAACCCCGTGTGTTAATTATATTTTGCATTATAGTAGTTATGTAACTATTGTCATTTTTGTTAGTTGCCATAGAGTCGATTCCAACTCATGACGACACCATGTGTGCAGAGTAGAACTGCTCCATAGAGGTTTCAAGGCTGTGACCTTTCAGAAACACATCTCCTCCAGGCCTGTCTTCCTATTTCTTCTAAAATAGCTATTTTCTAAATAAGATTAAACTGAAGTTTCTTAGAAGTCTATCTTTTGATATTAACTAGAGATTTACCCTTGTAAGTTAGTTATTCAAGTAAGGAATTAGATTCCTTTATTTTATAAATAAATTATTCTTTTTTTCAAAATAAGATAGAGTTCTTTTTTGAAGACAGTTGACATTCAATAATAGGTAGCTTTAAAATGGCTATTTTGAATTTTAGAAGGATTAAAACCATTACCCTTGAGTCCAACTCATGGTGACTACATGTATGTCAGAATAGAGCTGTGCTCCATAGGGTTTTCAATTTCTGCCTTTTTGGAAGTAGATCACCAGACCTTTTTTCCAAGGTACTTCTGGGGGGGGGTCTCAGATCTCCAACCTTTCAGCTAACAGCTGAGCCCATTAACCATTTGTACCACACAGGAACTCCTTAGAAGGATCAGGAATTGCCATATACCCTAGATTAGAAGTTCTTAAACTGGGATCTACTAGTGGATTTTGGTTGAAGGGTGGGTCCATAGACCACTGAAATTGTTAGAAAAATGTTGCGTATATTGGCACTTTTCTGTGGGAGGTGATCAGTGGCTTTCACCGGATATGACTCAAAAGAATTTAAGAATCGCCGCCCTATATAATAGGTACATAGAATAAATCCAAATTTTTTTTGTTAAGTAATAATAGCAGAAAAAATAATGATTTGGGATATTAAGGGGAAAAAAAAAACCCCAAAATAAGTTTATGGCCTATGCAAGAATCCCTTGTTACGGTAGCTTCTCATTTGTGAATTTTAAAAAATAACTTGGTGAATTGAGTTTTGGGGGTGCAATTAATCTCAAAGTGCTACCCACCTATTTATAATCTTTTCTTTATAATACTATCAAAGGACAAATTTAACTTGTGCAGAATGTAAAATTATTGAGCTGTTATTAATATATTGAAATAGACTCTTACATGGTTTCTTGAGGTAAGAAACTGTTTTCAGAAAATAGTTTCCATTACTTGTTAAGTGCCTGACCTAGATGGTCTCCAAGGAAGAATTTTTCTAAGTTTTGGTAGTGAAATTCAACCTCACCCAGGGAAAACTTCAAGCGATCTTCTACCCCAGCAATAATGTTTACCTAACTGAAATTCTTGAAGAATTTCTTTTATTATCAGTTACATAGTCATACACACTCCATGTAGATTCTTGTTGTTGTTATTGTTATTTATTATTTTGGTTGACACATGGAGTGGTCAAATATAGATGATTTGGAACCCTGATTTTAGTATATTTCTTCAAATTAATTGTTTGTTTATTTTGCCAGATGAATAAAAGAACTATACAAAAATAGTCAGATGGACTAGAGAAGTAGTTGAAAGATTTCTTAAAGCTCCCTCAATCTTTTTATCTAGGCAATCCTTAGGTGTCACATGGCCCTCTAGTGGAAGGGATGCTCAGCTGGACCGAGGCAACTGCAGGATATTCTCTGGGAGTTGTTACCCAAAGGGATTGCTTTTATTCAGGTAATCTTTATAGTTTGGATTAATTAGCTGGTTCTGATGATTTAGGTTATGGAATTTTGGAATAGGTAAGGAGATATTTTACAGTAAATAGCCCATTTGTGGTAGACTCAGCTAGATTAGCCCATTCCCTATTAAATACCATTGATATTTTTATTAAAGGATTGGTTGGGCTTTCTGTTGTTGTTATCGTTGTTTTGTTACGGTTGTTGCTGTTGGTGGTGATGGTATGTTTTTTTTTTTTGTTTATTTTTTAAATTTTTAAAAATATAAAATGTACTACATTCTTTATAAGGAATCATCCTTCATAAGTAAGGCACTTAAAGACTCCTTATTCTTTGATTTTTTTCCACCCAATTTTGTGAAATAAAATTTCAGTATGTTTTCTTTTTAAAGGAATTTTGAATAATTATATATGCATTCCTGAAATTTCGACAGACATTTTAAATTCACTTTTCTATTTAAAGTAGTAGATAAATTGTGGAGAACATTAGTAAAAATGTTGGTGTCTGACTGATTTGCAGAAGGAAAGATAAGATTTTAAATCAGTAAAGGCAAAAAGAACATAGATCTAGAATTAAAGACCCTTACTTCTAGTTTCGTACTTCCTTTAATATATTTTAATCGTATTCACTTATATTCCTTGGCATTCTTTTTCTTGGGCTTAAAGAGAGTTGCAAAACTTCACTGTTTTCTGTTGTTTCTGTTGTCTTTGGAAATTTCTGGATGGGTGAATGAATTTGAGATACGTAGGTCAAGAATGCCAGTCCAACAGTGGTAGTAGTAGAAGCTGACTTTTGTCTTCCCTGTTCTCTTCTTAAGACTCTTGTCATTACTGAAACTAAACAGAGATTTCTAGCAGTATAGTATTATAGCAAGATGCTTTATAGCAATAACTGACTCAAGAAATCCATAGAGTATGATATGACTGAAGATAAACTTAGTGATATCCTCTGATCCAGCAAGTACTAAAATACCTACTTTTTGATTTGCTCTCTAATATAATTCAAAATTCAAGCAAAAATAGAATCCAGAGAGTAAGATGAGTAAATACATTTTCTGATTTTTTTTTGAACAGGAAAGTATAATAAATCATGTGTAATGATTTAGATTATTTGAGGAATTGATACTTTGTCCAGTGTCAAAAATTGTAACATCAGTGAACTAATATTGTGGTCTTAATTTTATTTTTATAGAAGTGCTTTAAAAGCTAGTAACTACAGTATTCTGCCTTTTCTTTTATTTTAAATGTAAAATTTCTTCCGCTTACATTATCAGGGCGAGTCAGCACTTGATTTGGCAAAGCAGAGAAAAAACGTGTGGATGATCAACCATTTACAAGAGGCAAGGCAAGCAAAAGGATATGACAATCCATCTTTCCTTAGAAAATTAAAAGCTGATAAGGTAAACTCATGACTGAAGATTTTCAATATATAACCTTTTATAATTTTTAAAAATTGTAAACAATATATATAAAACACAACATTTGCCAATTCAGCATTTTTTACATTTACAATTCATTTACAATGATATTTACCATGTTGTGCAACCATCACCAATATCCACTGCCAAGTTTTCCATCACCATAAACAGATATAAGTGTATAGTAAATATATAATCCTTTAAGATTCATAGCCATACTTTATGAGTATTTACAGCCTTTAATTTTGTCATTGCTTAATGTAATTTTAAAAACAGTATTTCACCCAGAATAAAATGAAGGTAGACAGCAAAGTTTCTCAGGGTTCTTAGTTCCTTACTTGGTAGGTGAACTATTTCTATTATTTGATAATTGAAGGATATGTGAAATTATTTAAAGCTCCATAGTCTACTGATGGAAATTTTACTTCATTTCATTCAGCTAAGTATTTTAATAGATAAAAATAAAGGTTTTTTCCTGTTATATGCGTTTGTTAATATGGAAAATTGTGAAAAATCTTTGTCCTAATAGATACCTTTTTAAGCTACTTAAAAATCTAGCTCTAATTTATTTGTGCTTTCCATTCTTTTGTGATACACTGTAACTTTTTAGCTAGATTTTCTTTTTTTGGAGCTGCTTGAATTTACAGAAAAATTGTGTAGAATGTACAGAGTTTCCAAATATGCCCTCTCTCCCTTCCTGCAGTGTTTCTTCTTCTTATTAACATTCTGCATTTGCATGGTACTTTGTTACAATTGGTAGACTAATATTGGTGCATTATTATTAATTATTAACTAAAGTTCATAATTTATATTAGGATTCACTCTTTGTATTATACAATCCTGTTGGTTTTGACAAATGTATAATGTCATGTATCCACCATTACAGTTTCATACAGAATAATTTCAGTTTCCTAAAAATATTCCATGCCCCACTATTCATCCCTCTTCCCTTCCCTGTAACTTATTTCATACAGACAGAAAATCTGTAGTCTCAACTGCTCTATGGAAAGCCCATTTTAGATTTTCCATATACCTTCAGTTTTAAACTATGTGACTATTAGCACAATTGCCTGACAGTAGTAATATGATTTCACAACTGAAAACATTTCCCCAAAGGAGCAGTCTAGATTCCTCAGAAAGTTTTCCACTACAAAAGGAGAAATCAGCTGACTTGACAATTCCTTTATAGACCTAATAACTGACAGGATATCTTCTAACTTGTTAATCACAACTTGACTGGCATTAAGCCTTGACTACCAGTCTTACGTGTACTTTTTTCAGACTGTGCTGGTGGTAATACTGTTTGTTTTATAGTCAACATTGATCTGTCATTTGTCAGGACAAAAAGACAAATTTCAGATAAAGGGAAACAGACTTCAAAGCAGCGCCTTATTTATTTGTAGGAGTTCATACTCCTTTAATGAACTGAAAAGTCCTTTGGTTCATTACTTAGACATCGGAACAATTAGATTTATAGTTTATAAACTTGCCTGTTTTTAGCCCCATAACTGAGCAGATTTTGCATGTTAACTCTTTAATTTCACTATTAGATACAGTATAGAGAATGAGTCATTTATTTATTTTGATGTTGCTTTATCCTCTAGAATTTAGAGCAGTTTTGCTCAAAGGAGTGAAAAATGGTTACTGTCTCATTAGGTCACTAATAAAAATGTCTTGTGTTAGTTTGGAAATTCCCATAATCGTTATGCTTTCATTTTGTTGAATGTAAATTTACTAAAGTATGTGTGTGTGTGTGTGTGTGTGTGTGTGTGTGTGTGTGTAGTCAGGTGAAAATGGCTTTGTAAAGTCTAGGTGTTGCATTAATATGTAAAGTTGCTTATTGTAGAGTAATGAATTATATTTACATGTTTGGATTTTAAGAAAAGAGAGCTTCATAAAAGTTTAACCCAATTTTATTAACACTTCTCTAGCATTACGATCAGTTCAGAAGTTGAGTGTTCTGTGTTTTTCTTTGTATTAGTAGCTTTAAATATATTAAGTTTCTTAAAAAAGTAACTAGATATAAACATATGATGGTCGGGGACTCTGAAATTAAGCATTTGTAGTTATGTAGACCACTCATCAATTTTTCTGTCCTACTTTAGAAAAATTTAAATTGTGAGTGTGACTTGCTTTTCTAACTTATCAAGTATGTTCTATATTTAAAGTTAAACAAGAGTGACCCCTAGGAGTCAGTATAATTTCACCAAGAACAAATCTTTAAAAAGAAAAAAAAAGGTTTTTTTGGATAGTGTTAGTAGACAGATTTGGAGGGACTCTTGACTTCAGAAAACTGTTTAAAAAAGCTCTTTGATTTTTAAGGTTAGAAGATTTTACCTTAAAGCAGATTTAAGTTTAAATAAGTGTTAGTTGCTTAGTAATTATTTTAAAGGGATATAAGTTAGTATTTTCTTAACACTAGAAACCCATGATCTCTTTTGTTAACCATAGATATCTTACATTTCTTCCTTTTTAATCTTATTTATTGATCATGTAAAAATAAATGGGAAGATGGAGTAAACATACTTTTCCGTATCCTCCTGCTAAGTATAACTAAAACAACTGGACACTATATAAAAAACAAACATAAGAAGACTCTAAAAGATGGAGAGACGGGATCTTGGGACCTGAAGAATGACATGGTGATGAGTTCCCTGGGCTTTTTTTTTTTTTTTTTTTTTTTTTTGGCTTCATATATCCCAAACTATGAGCTGGTAAAGCCAGCAACACGGAGCTGTGAAGGAGCCCAGACCAAAACACACAGTTGCCATGGAGTACACTCCAATTCATTGGCGACTCCTCGTGCTGCATAGTAGAACTGCATTGCATATTCTCTCTAGCCAACGAACCACAGAGAGGCAGCCTAGCAAGACAGAAAACTTTTTAAGAAGATAACTGCTATACTATAACCAAATTCTACAGAAAAAAACTGTGGCCTCACCCTCACCCACACCAGCAAAGGCCCAATGGTGAGCTTAGGATTTCCGTTCTCACTGGGCAATAATGAGGCTCAACCCTTCTGCTGGGGTGGTATCAGAGAAGGCTGAGTGACTTGGCTATTAATCCTGACTATTAATGAGGCTCCGCTCATGCTTTATCAGTGGAGACCACATGGGGAGTAATAATGAGGTGCCCCTATGCTGCTCAGTCAGGGAGGTATCAGCAGAGGTATAGTGGGGACCTAAAATCCCACCCCTGCCCAACAGTAATGAGGAGCCCCTTCCTCAGGTGTCAGTTGAGGCCAAGTGGGAATTCTGAACTTCTATCCTCAATTGGCAGTAATAAAGAGGTGTCCCTCTCTGTCCCCTTTCAGAGGAACCCATCTAAAAAGAAGATTTATATAAGATCCAGAGTCATAATATAGTACACAAAATTCTCAGGTTTCAATTAAAAGACCACTCATTGCACCAAGAACCAGGAATATCTCAAAATGAATGAACAGAGATAATCAGTAGATGCTAAACCATGATGACAAGCATGTTAGAATTAACTGACAAAGATTTTAAAACAACCATCATAAAAGTGCTTCGATACACAATTACAAACGTGATGAAACAAATGAAAAATATGCTGTCTATAAGAAACTCGGAAACCCTGGTGGCATATAGTGTTTGAGAGCTACAGCTGCTAACCAAACGGTCAGCAGTTCAATCCACCAGGTGCTTCTTGGAAACCGTGTGGGGCAGTTCTACTCTGTCCTATAGGGTCACTATGAGTTGGAATTGACTCAACAGCGGTGGTTTTTTTTTTTTTTAAATAAACTCATTTCAGATGTAACAGTATAGGCAAGTTGAAAGTAACAATGGGAGAAGATATGTTACCCTGATAACAAAACCAGACAAAGACAATTAAAAAAGAAAACTTTAGGCCACTAAAACAAAAAAACTAAACCCATTGCCATCAAGTTGATTCCGACTCAAAGCGACTCTAAAGGACAGGGTAGAACTGCCCCATGCGGTTTCCAAGAAGCACCTGGTGGATTTGAACTGCCGACCTTTTGGTTAGCAGCCGTAGCTCTTAACCACTACGCCACTAGGATTTCCAGTGTTCCTCATAAATACAGGCTCAAAAATCCTTAACATAAAATAGAATTCAGCAAATGTACAAAAGGAATTGTGTATCTTGACAAAGTGGAATTTATTCTAGGGATGCAAGACTGGTTCAGTATTCAAAAGTCCATCAATGTATTCTACCATATTAACGCACTGAAGACAAATCTCATGATTATATCAATGGATACAGAAAAAGCAGTTCATAAAATTCAACATCCATTCATTGGTAAAAACTCTCAGAAAATTAGGAATAGAGAGGAACTTCCTCAGCTTTATAAAGAGCATCTACGAAAACCTACAACTAATATTATACTTAATGGTGAAAGACTGAATACTTTCCCTATAAGATCGAGAACAAGGCAAAGATGTTTGCTTTCATTGCTCTTTCTCAACATAGCGCTAAAAGTTTTAGCCAGTGCAATGAAACAAGAAAGGAAACCAAAAGTATATAGATCAGAAAGGAAAAAAATAGAACTGTCCCTATATGCTTTTGATATGATTATCTATATAGAAAATCCCAAGGAATCTACAAAAAAAAAAAAAAAACCCTCTTGGAACTAGTAAGTGTGGTCAGGATACAAGGTAAACATACAGAAATCAATTTTATTTCTGTATACTTGGCAATGAACATGTGGACACTGAAATTAAAAATACAATATGTATGTCGATGTATTGTGAGATTGTTGACCACTGCTATAGGGCAACATTTGTAGTAACTATTAAATGGGAGGCTGTTTTGTCCTGTAAGCCTTCATCTTGGGCGAGAATGGCAGCACAATTGGAAGAGCATAGTCAATATCACTTAAATGTGTAAGTAAAAAGTTTTGAAATGGTGTTTAAATAAAATAAGAATAAATAAAAAAATAAATAAATAAATAAATAAACAAATGAGACTAAAGAGGTACAATAGTCCACTGACAAGGTCCAGAAGACAGAAGGGGACAAGGAAGCCCCCTGGTGATAGGGAACACAAGGTGGAGTAAGGATATTCTTGATGTGCTGTGAGATTGTTAACCATTGTCATAGGGCAACATGTGTAGTAACTGTTAAATGAATAACTATTTTTTCTGTAAGCCTTCATCTTAAGTGAGAATAACAGCACAGTTGGAAGAGCGTAGTCAATGTCACTGAACTGTGAATGTAGAAATTTTTGAAACGGTGTATCTTTGGCCATCTGTAATTTTCATCAAAAAAAAAGGTTGAGAATTTAGAGGCTTAATACATTGTGGGGTTGTTAACCAATGTCAAAAAACAACATGTGTACTACTATTTCATGAGAAACTATTTGCTCTGTAAGCTTTCACCTGAAGTACAATAAAATATATATTAAAAAAAAAAAAAATACAATATGACTTCAAATTGTCAAAAAAAGACAAGAAATACTTAAGTACAAATCTAACCAAACATGTAAAGTATTTTGTATAATGAAAACTAAAAAATACCAATGAAAATTAAAGGTGATCTAAATGAACGAAGAGACATATTGTGTTCATGAATTGGATGACTCAGTGCTGTAAATATATTAATTCTTCCTAAATTGATAATCAGACTTAGTGTAATTCCTGTTAAAATTTCAGCAGGAGTTTTTGTATATATAGACAAGAATATTCCAAAATTTATATGGAAAGACAAAGAAAATAGAATAGCTAAAATAATTTTGAAAAAGAAGAATCAATCTACTCAATTTCAAGACTTGTTATATATCAGGAAACCCTGGTGGCATAGTGGTTAAGAGCTACGGCTGCTAACCAAAAGGTCAACAGTTCAAATCCACCAGGTGCTCCTTGGAAACCCTATGGGGCAGTTCTGCTCTGTCTTATAGGGTCACTATGAGTCGGAATTGACTTGATGGCAATGGGTTTTTTTTTTTATTTTTATTTTTTAACTACTGTATATCAAGACTGTGATGTTGATGGAGGGATAGACACACGATCAGTGTAATATAATAGAGAACTCAGATATAGAATCACATAAATATGCTCAACTGACTTTTGACAGAAATGTACAACCAGTTCACTGGAGGAAGGTAAACCTTTTCAACAAATGGTGCTGGAGCATGTGACGTCTGTAGACAAAATAAATGAATAAACCTCAGCTCAAACCTTATACCTTATATAAAAATTAACCCAAAGCAGATCATGAACTTAAAATGTAAAACTAGAAAATTTTTTGGGGAAAAAAAAGAAACAGAAGATTTTCAGGATCTAGGGTTAGGCAAAGAATTCTTAGACTTAACTCCAAAAGCATGATCCATAAAAGGAAAAATTAATAAATTTCTTCCTCAAAATTAAAAACTTTTGGTCTGTGAAAGACCCTGTTAAGAGAATGAAAAGTCAGACTGGGAGAAAATATATACAAGCCACATATCTGACAAAGGACTGGTATCTAGGATATATAAAGAAGTGTCAAAACTCAACCTTGAAAATCAAATAATCCAATTAGAAAATGAGCTAAAGACATGAAGAGCTATTTCACTTAAGAAGATATACAGCTGGCAGATAGGCACATGAAAAGATGTTTTAGGCATTAGGAAAAGGCACATTGAAACCACAGTGATTTCCTGAACTGTCAGGATTAACTAAAATAAAAAGTAGCAACCATACCAAATGCTGATGAGGATGTGAAATAACTGGATTCATACATTACTGGTAGGAAATGAGTGGGAATTGACAGCAGCGGAATGGAGAACACTTTGGCAGTTTCTTTAAAAAAAAATCTAAACGTGCAGTTACCATACAACCTAGCAATTGCTCTCTTGGGCATTTATCCCAGAAAAAGGAAAACTTATGTTCATACAAAAGCCTGTACACAGATGTTTACAGCAGCTTAATTGATAATGGCCAAAATTTGGAAACAACCCAGTTGTCCTTCAGTAGGTGAATGGTTAAACAAATTGTGGTACATCCATACAACAGAATACTCCTCAACAATAAAAAGAAGGAACTATTGTTATATGCAACAACCTGAATGAATCTCCAGAGAATTATGTTGAGTGAAAAAGACAATCCCATGAGGTTACATACTGTATGATTTTATTTATATAGCGTTCTTGAAATGACAAAATTATAGAAATGGAGAACAGATTAGTGGTTGCCGGGGGTTAAGGAAGGGGTAGGGGTAAGAGGGAAGTTGGCAACATACAGGATCCTTGTAGTGATAGCAGTGTTCTGTATCTTACCTGTATCAATGTCAGTATCCTGGTTGTGATATTGTACTACTGTTTTACAAGGTATTTCTGTTGGGGGGACTTGGGTAAAGCATTCTTGGGCTCCCTCAATATTATTTCTTACAACTTCATGTGAATCTTCACTTATCTCAAAAAAAATTGTAATTAAGAAACAGATTACTGAATGGTAGAATCTAGGTGATGGATATACAAGTATTCACTACAAAATTCTTTCAAGTTTATAATATGTTTGAAAATTTCCACAGTAAAATGCTGGAGACAATAGGTTTCCCATAACTCCGTATGGGCACATTGCTGTTACCTCTTTATAATATCATTATATACACACATATATATATATATGACAGTTGGAAAAAAATAAATCTGACCCAGAAATCTCACTCCCAGATATCTGTCCAAGTGAAATTAACTTATGTTCATACAAAAACCTATATGCAAATGTTTATATAATAATTTTATTCATAATCACTGAAAACTGGAAACAACCCTAATCCCTCATCTGGGGAATGGATATAATTTTATTCATAATTACTGAAAACTGGAAACAACCCTAATCCCTCATCTGGGGAATGGATATGCACACTGGTATATCCATGTAATGGAATACTATTCAGCATTAAAAGGGAACAAACCACGGATACACACAACATGGATAAATATCAAATGCATTACCTAAGTGCTTGACTACTAGCTGAAGGGTTGGCGCTTCCAACCTACCCAGAGACGCCTTGGAAGACAGGCTTGGAGATGTGCTTCTGAAAGGTCACAGCGCAGCCTTGAAAACCCTATGGAACAGTTTCACTTTGCACACATGGGGTCACCATGAGTTGGAATCAACAGCAACTAACAACAAGGGAAAGAAGCCAGGCTTAAAAGGCTACACTCTGTATGATTCCATTTATGACATTTCTGCAAAAGCATGAGTATAGGGACAAAATCAGATCAGTGGTTGTCAGGGGCTGGGGCTTGGGGGCACTGGGGAGGTGCTGGTTATATGACTATACGTGTTAAGTCAAAACTCAGAGAACTGCACACTAAAACAAAAACCCAAACCTATTGTCATTGAGTCGAATTCCAACTCATAATGACGCTGTAGGACAGTAGAACTGCCTTGTAGGGTTTCCAAAGCTGTGTATCTTTACTGAAGCAGACTGCCGCATCTTTCTCCCATGAACGGCTGGTGAGTTCAAACTGCCAGTCTTTCTGTTAGCATCTGAGTGCTTAACCATTGCACCACCAGGGCTCCTTACCACACACTAAAAAGGGTGAATTTTACTATATGTAAGTTATATCTTAATTTTAAAAAATAAAAGTGGCCAGTGCTGGGGAAGTACAAGCCCTTTGACTAAAAACAAACCAAATTAAAGACAGTTTTAGAAAATATGTTTTCAGACTACACCTTCTCTTCCCCTGGTACTGACCCTCACCCATTATCTCTCTCTACCAGTTACAAATCTTCTCTGATGTCTTGATATAAAGTTCATTAATACTAGAGATGAAAAAAAAATTAGAAGGATTAGCTATTTTACTCTACCATAAAATTAAACTCTGAAATCAGCATGTTTAATTGTTAGTCTAAATTAAAATTACACATTTAGTTCAGAAAATGATTTGCAGTGGCTAAATTGGGAGAAACGTGGCCATTTATTTGAAAAAAGTATTTCACTAGAGGTCAACAATGTGGAAGGGGTGTTAAAAATGTAATACAATCTTAGTCATCAGAAAGAAAAATATTAAGATCAATGAGGAAAGTAGTATTTCCACTCTAAGCTTTGTTAGACTACAGCTGGAATATTTTATAATAGTTTTATCACATAAGATAACTCAAGAGAGGCCGACTCTTCAGACAAAGATTAGCCTGGACTCTGGGACATAAAATGATACTCGTGAAGAGTGTGCTTCTTAGCTCAAGTAGATACAGGAGACTAAATGGGCAGCTCCTGTCCAGAGGTGAGATGAGAAGGCAGAGAGGGTCAGGAGCTGGTTGAATGGACATGGGAAATCAGGGGTGGAAAGGAGGAGTGTGCTGTCACAGTACAGGGAGAGCAATTAGGGTCACATAACAATGCATGTATAAATTTTTGTATGAGAGACTAACTTGAATTGTAAACTTTCACTTAAAGTACAACAATAAAAAATAAAAAAGTAAATGTAAATATGTAAAATGGTTAGCATAGTGCTCGACACATTAAAAAAAAAAAAAAAAACTCAGGAGAGACTTGCTTGATGGCTGGCTACAAGTTTGTGAAGGTCTGTTACATAGAAGAAGCAATAGACATTGTTTGTGTTGCTCTGAATCTCCAGCTTTCTAATAGCCAGACAAGTACAGAAATGAAATGGGTATATCTCTGGAGTTTTGAGCACCTTGCCATGGTGGGTGTTCAGAGGCACATATCTCCATCCTGTGTACTCTGGAACTCTATAAATTGTTTGATTTTATTCTCTATCTCATTTTAAGATGGACCTCTGTTTGCTGTTTATATGCATCATTTAAAATATGTTCTTGAGGCTAGGCATCCTCAGGTTTCCTCTTCTCATATAGTTCTTAGACCATTAGTCATTCTAGTTGTTCGTGTCTCTGTAGTAATGAGTCCCCTGTTAAAATGCTATTTGTCATTGAATGGTCTGTTTTCTAGCCAGGCCAAGTGTTAGCAGGAGATACGACTATCACTTATATCTAACTTTATAGAACCCACACCTAGAACTTCTATCCTCATTTTCCACAATGTCAACAGAGTAGTTGTAAGTTGTTTAATGTCTGTCTCTGGAAGGCAGAGACCAGCACCTTGAACAGTGCCTGGCACACACTTGGCATATTTGAATGAATGAATTTCACGCCCAATTGCATGTTTTCACAGAGGTAACAGTGGTTCACATTGTAGTTACGTGAAACATGCAAAGCTTTCTTACTAATTCTTTGTTTCTGTACAGGAATTTCGGCAGAAGGTTATGCTAGGAACTCCTTTCCTGGTTATTTGGCTGGTTGGTTTTATAGCAGACCTAAATATTGATTCTTGGCTCATTAAAGGGCTAATGTATGGTGGCGTTTGGGCTACAGTACAGTTTCTTTCAAAGTAAGTGTACTGTTTTTAACTATATTTTTGACTGTACATGAAAAAATATAATTTATGCCCTGCTAGAATAAAAATTAATGTTTTATATGTTTAGAACACTGTCTTTATGTAACATGTTTGATCTTAATTTAGTGTGTAAAATTTTTTGACAATATGTGCAATCTTTTAGATTTCTTAACATTATTAAAATGTTAAAATTCTAAAGATGCTTTCCATGACAAAAGTCTAGCATATAATTTGAAAGGCTAAAATACATTTTTAGAAATATTTGAAACATTTTAATAAAAGTGAACTTGGATTTGATGAACTCTAAATGTAGCTTACATATTGCTTATTTGTAGGTACAGTAATTATAACACTTGAGCTCACCTTTCCGTAACTATCAGGAATGATATTTTCTTTGGTCATTAGCAGTAGAGCAAGGAAGAGGTTTGATTTTAGTAGCAGAGTAGTGTCTAAGCATAATTATAAAGTAAGCTCAGTTTTTTTATTCTCCTTTAATCATTGTGATCGTTCCCTTTTCCTTCTGCTCCTACATCCTGTTGCCCTAAAGCTGCCCCATCCAACACACTTAGGCAGATCCCTAAGATCAGAACTTTCTACTTAATTCCTGTTCCTTTAGCACCTTATTCTTACTTGAATTTCAAAAAAGAGATCTGAAAGTAATTTACAGGGAGGTGAGAATGACTAGTAAATCACTCGTGTTAATTCTTAAAAAGGAGATTAAGTCCTTGTCGTTAATCTCATTTTAGTGTTTCTCGCAGCTCAGCGAGATACAAACAGGAAGTCACCTGTGTAGCCTGCATAGATGGCTGATCCTGCTTATGTTTAATAAAATTTATTAATATGTATTTTGCCCGAATTTTAAATATTGTAAATACAGACCTTCAATTCCACTAAATTAGCCAGTTTGTTCCATTTGAAAAGATGTGCTCGAGGCTATATTTAAGTGTATATTTAAGTAGTAATAATGATGAAATATAGAGAGGAACTTGATGATTGCTGTGTACTCATTTGACAAAATTGTAGCACACCTTTGGTGAATAATGTGCTGAATGATAGAGTTACTATGTATAAAGTGAATTATTGCTTTTCAGAGAGGAGTACACTGAAATTCTGAAGTTGAAAAGTACCTGGAATATAATTTTAATTCTTAGTGAATTAGAAGGAGTTTCAGAATCTTGCTGAGTCATTCAGCAGTGAACTTATTTATTATTGATAACTATGAAACAGTATCAGTATGTAAGCATTCTAGATTCTGGCAAAACGAGTGCTTACACATGCAGAACAGATATAATTTTCATTTAAATATATAAATGTTCATTTTTTCAATGACATATAGAACTCACACTTTATAAAACTCGTGTTTTACAGATCCTTTTTTGATCATTCAATGCATAGTGCATTGCCTCTTGGAATATATTTGGCAACCAAATTCTGGATGTATGTGACGTGGTTCTTCTGGTTTTGGAATGATATCCTTTGGTTGAAAAGGTCATATCTAGAGTAATTTTTATCTGTTATTTAGCCCTGGGACTGAACTATTCATGACTTACTACAGTAAAACAGTATTCTAGAAGAATAAATGTGAGCTAATCTAAATAGTTTTTAAATTTTAATATTTAACGGATTGCTTTTAAAAACTGCTTTTAATAACAACATCGCTAATAATAATAGCTACCATTTAGTGAGTGTTTAAAGGGCATTTTCTTAAGTACTTTGTACTCTTTTAATCTACATTCTATCTCCATTTAATAGATTAAAAATTCAGGTTTAAAGAGGTTAAACTGTGATACTTGCTTAAGGCCGCACAGCTAGTCTCTTTTAAAGATAAGTTTGAAACACATATTTGTTTGCCTCCATAACTCAAGTTTTAAACCTTTCTATTAAATTGATTTTCATGTTTTAGTACCAGCCTGTTTTCTCTGAATATTTTCTTAATATCGCGGCTTATTATTTTCTTGTAGTGGGTAACAGTTTTCTCTTATAGATATTTCATATCTCTTTTGCTTCATGGAAAGTATGTAATACTGTATCTTCAAACCTTTGCTAACTTCGGTAAATTATTTCAGTGTAGTATACTTCTTAAAAATAATATAATTTGAATTGTAAGTGTGTTTTTGCATGTGTGCGGATCAGAGAAATAAGGCCAGTGTTAAATTTTGATGTTTACATTAAAAAGTTCAGTGAGTAAGATAGTCTGATTTTTTGTAATAAAGGCACATGTTTTATAAATGTCTGTTAATTCTTTTTTCAAAATATTACTATTAAGAAGCACATAAGCTGTTTTACGTAGTATGCAGTTTTTGATGACTCGTAACTGTCCTAATTAACACCTGGTTTCAGTTTGCAGTCTTGTATATTTATGATGTTTTCTTTTTGTTAAATTGCCTTGTAATTTAATTGAAAAGCAAAATATGTTTATTTTATTTTTGAGACATTAAACACAGAGTTTGAATTGTAGCTATACTTGTAATTCTTATGTTTTTACAGCTTTATGTAATTATTTTAAGAAGTATAGTATTTCTTTATACTTCTATGGTGGAAGTATCTATTAATTTCTTCCATGTGGCAATTTTCACGAGCTCATTTTGGCCTTGTATTATACTTTGGTGTAAAAATTGTTCCTGAAGGGTTTATTGATCATTAGAATTGTCTTATTGGAACATTTTAGTGTGAGACAGATGTGCTTGTTTTCATTACATCTATTTTAAATTTATAAAAAAATACTGATCTCTGAAATGACTTTTGTATCCAGACATATTTCCTAACTTTTATGTAAATTTTATGTTCAAGAAAAAAATGGTCAGATTCACATCTCAGAATAATGTTAGATTGTCGCTGTACTCATAACCTGAGTTATGCGTGTATATGGAGAAAAGCAGGAAAATTAGTAAATTACCAAATAATGAAAACCTTAGAGAGTATTATATAATATAATTTGAATTTCCCTTCCTTTTTCTTTTCTTTATTTGGAAAGAGTACCAATAGTTATCCAAGTGTTCTTAAGCTGAGTAGTCTGAGAATATGAGAGAGAGATTTTGAAGGGAAGGGCCTGAGCAGTCAAGTTTATTTGACTTGCCCTGTTTGAATAATTCTGCCCTTAAATAGGTTGGTGTATAAGTAGTTTTTAAATGCATTGAATAAATTACATGTATTAATTTAATTTTTAAAATAAAAATTGCAGTATGGGAATACTAAGTTTTATACTTACTTGTCTATAGATGAGGGAGGATAATGTAGTCATGCACCATGTAATGTCTGTTTGGGCAACTTCTGACGGCATATATGTTTATAGAGTTCAGAAATCCCAATGGGAGATCAGGATGTAGTGGACATAACCAGACGTAAGGAACGCAACAGCTTCTCACAAGCAACATGTGTATCTCATGTCTCTTGTATACAAAGTGATTGCACTGCCAGGCATATAATGGTACAGTACAACATATATAACCTGTAACACATATGTCTTGATAGTCATAATAAACATCTATGTTACTGGTTTATGTATGTACTATACTGTACTTTCATTATTTCAATGTGAACTTTCCCTACTTGATAAATAAAACGTTTACCATATAACAGTGTATGTTTCTACTCATAGGCAGCAGCATCCAGTCCTGTGGCTTGCGTATCTCTTGATTGTTGTAGCGTTATCTCTGTGTTTAATTTTCTTTTGAAAATATTATCATGAAGTACGTCATGGCTCCCAAACGCAGCAAAACCGGTGCTAGTGAGAGCAGCAGCAAGAGGTAAAGGAGAAATATCGATTTGGAAGTGAAACCAACAGTATCCCATGTAGCTTTGCTAAGTATATACTATGGTGTCCACATAACATCCAAATCACATAACGTCCTATTTCACAGAACATATTGTGGACGTTAAGCAACATATGACTGTAGTACTATCTAATAGAGTTCTTGAGAAGATAGATATACATAGCTTAGGACATATCTGATATGAAAAAAGTGTTAAATAAGTGTTATTATTTACACGTGACTTTTTAAATCTAATTAGGTTTCATCCATACAGACTTTAAAATGTTCATTCGGAGTTTCTTTTTATTTGAATGTTATGTGTATGATACTGGAATATGGAATGAAATCACAAATAACTTTAAATTCTGATTATCCACCCAAAAACCTTACACTTCTCTTATGTTATAAAAGAACTATATTTCTAGGCCCTATGTGATTTTGGAGTTAATATTTTCAGTACAGTCATATGTTGCTTAACATCCATGATATGTTCTGGAAATAGGACGTTCTGTGATTTGGATGTTGTGTGAACACCATATTATATACTTAGCAAAGCTACATGGGATACCTTTGTTTCACTTCCAAATTGATACTTCTCCTTTGCCTCTTGCTGCTGCTCTCACTAGCGCTGGTTTTGCTGCATTTGAGAGCCGTGATACACTTCACAGTAGTATTTTCAAAAGAAAATTAAACAGAGATAATGTTACAACACTCAAGAGACAGTACACAAAATTGGATGCCTATGAGTAGAAGCATACACTGTTATATGGTAAACTTTTTATTTAAGTAGGGAAAGTTCACATTAAAAGAACGATCGAAAGTACAGTACAGTACATACATAAGTCAGTAACATAGATGTTTATTATGACTATCAAGACGTGTCATGTTTATATATGTTGTACCGCACTGTTACATGCCTGACAGTGCACTTGCTTCATATACAAGAGACATGAGATACACATGTTGCTTGCAGGAAGCCGTTGCATTCCCTATGTCCAGTTACGTCCACTACGTCCCATTCTCTGATAGGGATTTCTGAACTCTATTATAACCTTATGGGACCATGGCGGTATATGTGGTTGGACATTGCCCGAACGGATGGTATGCAGCGTGTGGCTGTGTTAAATTTCTGAGACCAGGGAGAGTTGCTTAAGAAGCCTGTAGGAAAGGAACAGAAAAGAGTAAAGAATAAGTTATTATGGAAGCACAAAGAATGTTAGACAGGAAAGGACCTTGAAGTTCATGTTAAAAAGTACTGATTAAGGTACAGAGATAAAATGGCAGCAGCTGAGGGGGACTACCTCTCTTGCTGACCTCAGCCTGTTTTCAGTTGCTTCTACCACTTTCCTCATGCAGCTCATAACTACGTATGTCATTAAATGATTATTATAGTTAGATGCGCAAGTATGTTACTTTAGTAAATTTTTTATGGTGATAATAAATTTTACATTTATATAAACTATTTGTTTTATTAAATAAATTCTTATTCTGTTCTACAATTAATAAAATAATTATCCCTGCATACACATCTTAAATTTATTCAGTGCTTTTTGGTGTGTAGTTGTCAGGTATATTTTACTTGGTTCTCAGAGCAATTCTTTGAGATTTAAAAAAAAAAAAAGTCATAATACTGTTTTCTAACTGATAGAAAAATTGAGTTCAGAGAAATTCTACATCTTGCTTAAAGCCACATGTTGTTGTGAGCTGCTACTGAGTCAGCTCCAACTCCTGGCGACCCCGTGTATAACAGAACAAAATGTTGCCTGGCCCTGCCCCATCTTCATGATCGTTAGTAATCAATGTTCAGTTGTTAACTGTACAATTTCCATTGGCTAATTTTCTGAACTAAATCGCCAGGCCTTTCCTCCTAGCCTGTCTTAGTCTGCAAGCTCTGCCTACCATGGGTGATCCTGCTGGTATTTGAAATACTATGGCATAGCTTCTAGCATCATAGCAACACACAAGCCTCCACAGTTAGATAAACTGACAGATGAATGGTGATCCTATAGGTAGGTAATTATGAAGAGTTTGGTCTAGAGCTCAGCTTTCTGACCTATTTCATTGTGTCTTCAAGTGTTCTTATACTCTGAACAAAATTTTAAGTTGCTACAGCCTTTCTGGAAAGCAATTTGGCAACCTGTACAAAGAACTTTAAAAATACCCTTTGATCATATAATCTTGTATAAGTAAATAATCAGATAAGATCAAAGACTTATTTATAAGAATGTTTATCATAGTATTATTTATAATAGGAAAAAAAATGGAAACAACAAATATTCAGCCTCAGTAGGGGAATATGTTTATCAGATATGCTATATATGGCATAGGATAGTAATAGCCATTAATAGTGCTTTTTAAGACTTAATGTTATGCACCTATGCTAGGATAATAATAAATGAGAAAAATAGAAAATTATATATACAGAGTGATTCTAATTTTAACTCTTTTGTGACTTGTGGAATATACAGTATTCCCCTGCTTTTTATGCCTCTCAAGTTCTTTGAGAGTATGCTTATCCTAGTGAAAGTATTTGCTTCCCTCCAGTGGGGACTTGTGTAATGGTGAAAGGCAAAAAACATTTGTTGAAGCAAATAGCTGGAGTATTAGGCAAAACCAGAGGTGCCCATGTACCCTAATGAAAGGCACCCTGCAATAAAACCTGCCACCCAAGACTGATGAGCCAGACAGGCTCCCACAAGTCATATTTTCACATAATACTTCTCAAAATCTATATTACCAACAAAAATTTAAACACACTCATTCACTCAGCGTGCATTCCACTACTGAAAATACATGGTTATCAACAGAAAATTCAAAACATAAAATAATTGAGTTTTGAAAGGGTTAAAATACACAAAGAAAAAGAGCTGGAAAAAGTGAGTACATCTAATTTTAGCAGTGGTTGTCTCTGGGTGTTGGACTCATGAGTGGTTTTATTTTGTTTCTTGTCCTTTTATTTACAGTAAGTCTGCCAGTTATGAACCTCTGACTTACTGACAACTCCTCCTTGCCCTTTAATGTTATGTAAATTTGCCCTTACTTTGAACCAATTGAACAAACTCCTACTCAGCAACAAAGTCTTCATCACAATCACCCTCACTTGCTGCACACGCAGCCTTTGAATCATTGAAAAGGCTTTCAGCCTTTTCTTCCACTCAAAAACCAAACCCATTGCCATACAGTCAATTCTGACTCATAGCGACCCCATAGGACAGGGTAGAACTGCCCTATAGGATTTCCAAGGAGCAGCTAGTGGATTTGATCTGCCGACCTTTTGATTAGCAGCCAAGCTCTTAACCACTGTGCCTCCAGGGCTTATTGCACTCAAGTAAGGCCAAATAAGAACTGTATGCACTTGTTCCAACATACTTAAAAAATCTTAAAGACACTCTTAGGACCGGATCTCATTTGTAACCTGGGGATTGCCTGTATATTGAAAATTTTTTGTTCATTGATGATGCTTTTATAATAATTAAATAACTCTAAAATTTGCTATCATAATCAGTATGATCAACTGCTTATTGTATTGGCACCACTTTTTTTTTTATCTGTTTCATCTGTCATTTATTGAAAGAAATGTGTTAAAATCTTCTACTTTATTGCTGTATTTATGTTTCTCTTTGTAGTTCAGTCAGTTTTTGCTTTATATATTTTGGAGTTATTAGGTGCATATGGGTCTAGAATTATTTCTAGTCAATCCTTGTATCAATATGTAGTGACCCAAGGCAAAAAGCATTAACAATGAATGTTTTAATATTTGCTTTTAACCTTTCTATGCCCTTAAATATTAGCAATGTCTCTTGTAACCTGGAAAACTTATCCAGACTTTCATGTTTTCTTTGATGCACTGTAAAATAATTATTTTTGAAGTTTTGCCTCTCCTGTTTGGTATCAGGATAATGTCTCCTCAATTTTACAGTTTGGCACAAGATTTCTATCCTTTTTTTTTTCTATTTTATTGCGGTAATTTAAGTGAAAGTTTACAATTCAGGTTAGTCTCTCATACAAAAATTTATACATACATTATTATGTGACCCTAATTGCTCTCCCTGTGCTGTGACAGCACATTCCTCCTTTCCACCCCGATCTCCGATGTCCATTCAACCAGCTCCTGACCCTGTCTGCCTTCTCCTCTCACCTCCAGACAAGAGTTGCCCATTTAGTCTCATGTATCTACTTAAGGAGCACACTCTTGACGAGTATCATTTTATGTCCCATAGTCTAGTCTAATCTTTGTCTGAAGAGTTGGTCTCAGGAATGGTTTTAGTTCTGGGTTGACAGAGTCTGGGGGCCATGCTTTCTGGGGTTCCTCCAGTCTCAGACCATTAAGTCTGGTCTTTTTACTAGAATTTGAGTTGTGCACCCTACTTTCCTCTTGCTCCATCAGGGACTCTGTTGTGTTCCCTGTCAGGGCGGTCATTGCTGGTAGCCAGGCACCGTCTAGTTCTTATGTTCTCAGGCTAATGCAGTCTCTGGTTTATGTAACCCTCTCAGTCTCTTGGGCTAATACTTTCCTCATGTCTTTGGTGTTCTTCATTTTCCTTTACTCCAGGTGGGTTGGGACCAATTGATGCATCTTAGGTGGCCGCTCACTAGCTTTTAAGACCCCAGATGCCACTCACCGAAGTAGGATGCGAAACATTTTCTTAATAAACTTTGTTATGCCAGTTGACCTAGGTGTCCCCCGAAAGCATGGTCCACAGACCCCCGCTGCTGCTGCCCTGTCCCTCGAAGTGTTTGGTTGTATTCAGGAAACTTCTTAGCTTTGGTTTAGTCCCGTTGTGCTGGCTTCCCCTGTAGTGTGTGCTGTCCTTCCCTTCATCTAAGATAATTCTTGTCTACTGTCTAGTTAGTGAATAACCCTCTCCCTCCCTCCCCACCCTTGTAACCATCAAAGAATGTTATCTTCTGTGTTTAAACCTTTTCTTGAATTCTTACAATAGTGGTCTTATACAGTATTTGTCCTTTTGCGACTGACTAAATTCACTCAGCATAATGCCTTCCAGATTCCTCCATGTTAGATGTTTCACAGGTTCATCATTGTTCTTTATTGTTGCATAGTATTCCATTGTGTGAATATACCATAAATTTGTTTATCCATTCGTCTGTTGATGGGCACCTAGGTTGTTTCCATCTTTTTGCTATCGTGAACAGTGCTGCAGTGCACATGGCTGTGCATGTATCTATTCGTGTGACAGCTGTTATTTCTCTAGGATATATTCCAAAGAGCGGGATTGCTGGATCATATGGTACTTCTATTTCTAGCTTTTAAAGGAAGTGCCAAATCGATTTCCAAAGTTGTTGTGCCATTTTACATTCCCACCAACAGTGTGTAAGTGTTCCGGTCTCTACACAACCTCACCAACATTTATTCTTTGTGTTTTTTGGATTACTGCTAGCCTTGTTGGGGCGAGCTGGTATCTCATTGTAGTTTTGGTTAGCATTTCTCTAATGGCTAATGATCGTGAGCATTTCCTCATGTGTCTGTTAGCTGCCTGAATGTCTTCTTTGGTGTAGTGCCTGTTCATATTCTTTGCCCATTTTTTAATTGGGTTATTTGTCTTTTATTGTTGAGGTTTTGCAGTATCTTGTAGATTTTAGAGATTAGATGTTAATCGGATTTGTCGTAGCCAAAAATTTTTTTCCAGTCTTTTTATTCTTTTGATGAGCATAAGTGTTTGATTTTTAGGAGCTCCCAGTTATCTAGTTTCTTTTCCTGATGTTTGTTCATTGTCACTTATGGTTCGTATTCTGTTTATGCCATAATTATTAGGGCTCCTAGCATTGTCTCTATTTTTTCTTCCATGATCTTTATTGTTTTAGATTTTATATTTAGGTCTTTGATTCATTTTGAGTTAGTTTTTGTGTATGGTGTGAGGTATGGGTCTTGTTTCATTTTTTTGCAGGTGGATATCCAGTTATACCAGCACCACTTGTTAAAGAGACTGCCTTTTCACCAATTAACGGACTTTGGGCCTTTGTCAAATATCAGCAGCTCATAGGTAGATGCATTTACGTCTGGATTCGCAATTCTGTTCCATTGGCCTGTGTGTCTGTTGTAGCACCAGTACCAGGCTGTTTTGACTACCGTGACTGTATAATAGGTTCTAAAAATCAGATAGTGTGAGGCCTCCCACTTTGTTGTTCTTCTCGAGTAATGCTTTACTTGTCTGGGGCCTCTTCCCTTTCCATATGTATGAAGTTGGTGATTTGTTTCTCCATCTCATTAAAAAATGCCATTGGAATTTGGATCGGGATTGTGTTGTATCTGTAAATTGCTTTGGGTAGAACTGACATTTTCACAATGTTGAGTCTTCCTATCCATGAGCAAGGTATGGTTTTCCACTTATGCAGCTCTCTTTTGGTTTCCTGCAATAGGGTCTTGTAGTTTTCATTATATAGATCTTTTATGTCTCTGGTTAGATTTATTCCTAAGTATTTTATCTTCTTGGAGGCTATTGTAAATGGCACTGATTTGGTGATTTCCTCTTCGAAGTTCTCTTTGTTAGTGTAGAGGAATCCAACTGATTTTTTATGTTTATCTTGTATGCTGATACTTCGCTGAAATCTTCTGTTAGTTCCAGTAGTTTTCTTGTGGATTCTTTGGGGTTTTCTGTGTATAAGATCATATCATCTGCAAATAGAGATACTTTTACTTCTTTCCTACCAATTTGGATGCCCTTTATTTCTTTTTGTAGCCTAATTGCTCTGGCTAGGACCTCCAGCACAATGTTGAATAAGAGTGGTGATAAAGGGCATCCTTCTCTGGTTCCCGTTCTCAGAAGGAATGCTTTCAAACTCTGTCTATTTAGGATGATGTTGGCTGTTGGCTTTGTATAAATGCCCTTAATTATGTTGCGGAATTTCCCTTCTATTCATATTTTACTGAGAGTTTTTATCATGAATGTGTGTTGGACTTTGTCAAATGCCTTTTCTGCATTGATTGATAAGATCATGTGGTTCTTGTCTTTTGTTTTATTTATGTGATGGATTACATTGAGTGTTTTTCTAATGTTGAACCATCCCTGCATAGCTGGTATAAAGCCCACTTGATCATGGTGAATTATTTTTTTGATATGTTGCTGAATTCTATTGGCTAGAATTTTGTTGAGGATTTGTATGTCAATGTTCATGAGGGATATTGGTCTGTAATTTTCTTTTTTTGTGGTGTCATTCCCTGGTTTTGGTATCAGGGTTATGCTGGCTTCATAGAATGAGTTTGGGAGTATTCCCTCCTTTTATATGCTCTGAAATACCTTTAGTAGGAGTGGTGTTAACTCTTCTCTGAAAGTTTGGTAGAATTCTCCAGTGAAACCATCCAGGCCAGGGCTTTTTTTTGTTGTTGGGAATTTTTAAATTACCTTTTCAATCTCTTCTTTTGTTATAGGTTTATTTAGTTGTTCTACCTCTGTTTGTGTTAATTTAGGTAGGTAGTGAGTTTCTAGAAATTTGTCCATTTCCTCTAGGTTTTCGTATTTGTTAGAGTACAATTTTTCATAGTATTCTGTTACGATTCTTTTAATTTCAGTTGGGTCTGTTGTGATATTACCCATCTCATTTCTCATACGGATTATTTGTTTCCTCTCCTGTTTTTCTTTTGTCAGTTTGGCCAGTGGTTTATCGATTTTGTTAATCTTTTCAGAACCAGCTTTTGGTCTTGTTAACTCTTTCAATTGTTTTTCCAGTCTCTATTTCATTTAATTCTGCTCTAATTCTTATTATTTCCTTTTTTTCTGGCATCCGAGGGCTTCTTTTGCTGCTCTCTTTCTACTTGTTCCAGTTGTAAGGTTAATGTTTTGATTTTGGCTCTTTCTTCTTTTTGGATGTGTGCGTTTATTGCTGTAAACTGATCTCTGAGCCCTGCTTTTGCTATGTCCCAGAGGTTCTGGTAGGATGTGTTTTCATTCTCATTTGATTCTCTGAATTTCTTTATTCCATCCTTAATTTCTTGTATTACCCACTAGGTTTTGGGCAAGGTGGTGTTCCATTTCCATGTGTTTGATTTTTTTTCCTTGCTTTTTCTGTAGTGATTTCTACTTTTATGGCTTTCTGGTCAGAAAAGTTGCTTTGTAATATTTTGATGCTTTGGATCCTGTTAAGGCTTGCTTTATGGCCTAATACGTGGTCTGTTCTGGAGAATGTTTCATGGGCGTTGGAAAAGAAAGTATACTGAGCTGCTGTTGGGTGGAGTGTTTGGTATAGGTCTGTGAGATCAAGTTGGATGATTGTAGCATTTAGCTCTTCCATGTCTTTGTTGAGCTGCTTTCTGGATGTTCTGTCCTTCACCAACAGTGGTATGTTGAAATCTCCTACTATTATTATGAAGCTGTCTGTCTCTCTTTTCAGTGCTGTTAGAGTTTGTTTTATGTATTTTGGGGCCCTGTTGTTAGGTGTGTAAATATTCATTATAGTTATGTCCTCCTGGTGTATTGATCCTTTAATCATTATATAGTGTCCTTCCTTGTCCTTTGTGGTGATTTTAATTTAAAGTCTGTTTTGTCAGAGATCAATATTGCCACTCCTAGTTTTTTTTGAGTGTTGTTTGTTTGATACATTTTTTTCCATCCTTTGAGTTTTAGTTTGTGTCTTTAAGTCTAAGGTGTGTCTTGTAGGCAACATATAGATGGATCGTGTTTTTTAATTCATTCTGCCACTCTCTGTCTCTTTATTGGTGCATTTAGTCCATTTACATTCAGCGTAATTATTGATACATATGAGTTTAGTGCTGCCATTTTGATGTCTTTTTTTGTGTATTGTTGACAGTTTCTTTGTTCCATTTAATTTTCCGTGTTGAGTTGTTTTTCTTTATTTTGTTTTCATTTTTAATTTTGTATTTGCTGAATCTTTATGTTTTTCTTGTTTTTTATTTTGATGCGTAGGTTTGTTAGTTTCCTTTGTGGTTACCTTAATATTTACTCCCATTTTTTCTAAGTTTAAAGCAGTCTTTTATTTCTTTATATTGCCTTGACTTCCTCTCCATACGAAAGATCTATGTCTACATTTTTTAGTCCCTCTTTTTTGTTTTAATGTTGTCATCTCTTACAAATTGACGTCTCTATTTCCGTATTTTCAGTGTTTTAGCTTTGATTTATTTTTGTGACTTCGCTTTTTGGGTTGATATGTGGTTGTTCTGTCCTGTGTTCTAGTCTTCAATTGTTATCTAATGTTATTGATTTTCTAACTAGAGGACTCCCTTTGGTATTTCTTGTAATTTTTGTTTGGGTTTTGCAAATTCCCTAAACTTCTCTTTTATCTGGAAATGTCCTAATTTTGCCATCATATTTGAGAGACAGTTTTGCTGGATATATAATTCTTGGCTGGCAGTTTTTTTCCTTTAGGGCTTTATATATGTCATGCCATTGCCTTCTTGCCTTCATGGTTTCTGCTGAGTAGTCTGAGCTTAGTCTTATTGACTCTCCTTTGTAAATGACTTTTCGTTTATCCCTAGCCACTCTTAAAATTCTCTCTTTATCTTTGGTTTTGGCAAGTTTGATTATAATATGTCTTGGTGACTTTCTTTTGGGATCCCTTTTTTTTTTCCTTGTAGCCTGAGGAAGGAGAGAGCACAGCTGTCCGTTCTTGTTTTGGGACTTAACCCCTCTAAGATCCTGTTAAAAGTTGTGCCTGTGGTTTCCATTCTACCCAGCCTTAGTGATAGAAGGATTTTAGAAATTATTCCCCACTTGCTTCAATTTGGTTAAGTCACTTTGTTGATGGCAACCTCTGGTACTTCTTGGTACTTCAGTGGAGGCTGTACAGTGGTATTTTCTGCGAGGGCTTTTCTTGACTTAAATCCTTTTTTTCTCCAAATTAAATGGAGCTGGGAGTGTGAGCAGGCCTAGATGGGACTGATGTGACTTCCCAGACTTTGTCTTCTTAGCTACATTTTTCCGTACTACTTACACAGCTGTTGGCAGGTAGACAAGGGTTTAAGAGCTACCCCAGGCATCCAGCCTCATCAGAATCTTAGGCTTCTTTCCTTGGCATCCAGTTTTAGCTTTATGGTGTAGTATGGTTTCTCTACTTGCCTTGTTAAGTTGTTGCTAGTAGCAATTTGTTTGTTTGATTTACTGTTTTCTGTACATTTTGTTGGGTATTATGGTAAAGAAACAGGAGCACTGGTGGCACAGTGGTTAAGTGCTCGACTGCTAACCAAAAGGATGGAGGTTCAAACCCACTAGCAGCTCTGCAGGAGAAAAGACCTGGCAATCTGCTTCCATAAAGACTACAGCCTAAGAAACTGTATGGGGGCAGTTTTACTCTGTCCTGTAGGTCTCTATGAGTCAGAATCATCTTGACAGGACACAACAACAACAACCTGTTAAAAAAATTTAGTCTATGAATTTCATTATATTCTCCTAACTTGAAAGTCTTTGGTTTCTTTAAAAGTAATCAAGTCGGAGTTGCAGTTCATGGCAACCATCAAAATAACATCTAAATAGATTATAAGAGTTAAACGAAAAAAATAATTCCATAAACATTTAAATGAAAATAGTGATTTTAATTTAAATATTTGTTGGGTCTCTAACTGGAGGACAGTTATGCATAAAATCATAAATACAAATTAAAAGAACAAAATAACATTTTTTTTGCCTCTAAAATTGGCCATGTTTTTTCTTTTCTTTTTTTCTCCATCTTGCATTGCTGGTGGGGCTATAAATTGATGTATCTTTCTGGAAAATAATTTGGTGGTATAAAAGTATATATCAAGCCTTAAAAAGGTTCATACCCAAAGATACTGTTCCCATAGTATTTAATGATGTAGGAAATTCTGCTGAGTACTTTGAAGAGGCAGAATAGCATAGGTAATAAGAGCCTGGGTTTTAATACTCACTCCACCTCTAACTCACTTTGTGACCTTGGACTACTTAACCTTGGTCTCAGTTTCATCATTGGTAAAATGAGAACAGCAGCAGGACTTCATAGGGTTCTTGTCAGTTTAAATGACACATCCCCTTGCTGTTGAGTTGATTCCAACTCATAGTGACCCTATAGGACAGAGTGTAACTGCCCCATAGAGTTTCCAAGGCTGCAAATCTTTACAGAGGTAGACTGCCAAATCTTTCTCCCACGGAGCAGATGATTTGTGGAAACTGCTGGCCTTTTGGCTAGCAGCCAAACACTTAACCACTGTGTCACAAAGGCTCCTAAATGACATATAGTTGGTGATTAGTAAGTGTTATTTATTTTATTAGTCTCAATAATTAAATACAGTATGATGTCAATTATGGTTAAAAATGCAGAATACCAAAATAAAGATAGTTATTTCTGGGTTGTGGAATTTTGTCTTTCTGCTTTTTTGTGTGTATTTTCTGATGTTCTCTAGTAATCACTTTATTTCTTAATTGGGAAAAAATTGTTTTTTGAAGTTTCACAAAAAGCATTCATGCCATTTGTACAGAGTGTCCATTTCAGTTAGCTGGTCTGACCTATTGCTAAAGCACTGAAAACATCTGATCTCTTTACGTTTAAAGAGCAAGCAAAAAATTTCTTTACGTTCATCTGATATTTAATTCCTTAATACCATTTTCAATCAGTAGTCATTTATGGAGCTGCTTCTTGGTCCCTTGTAAATTGCGTCTACGCTGTGTGAACATGACGTATTTATGTACATATTACCAAGTTTTGAAACTGCTATAGTGGAGCCCCAGTGGCGAAGCAGTTAAGAGCTACAGCTGCTAACTGAAAGGTCGGCAGTTCAGATTCACTAGCCACTCCTTGGAAAGCCATGGGGCAGTTCTACTCTGTCCTGGAGGGTCGCTATGAGTCGGAATCGACTTGATGGCAATGAGTTATAGTAAGTAAAGGTGCTGTCTCTGAGTAATTAGTTTAGCATTTTTTGCACATTTACCCAGCTTTGTTCTTAATGAGAATTTCAGCTGTTGGAACAGCTGAAAGCTTTATTTCCTATTAACTGTCTGCTGACTGTACCCCAGTGTATTTGTATAATAATGATGGTGACAGTTGGGGGGAAATAGGAGACTGGTATTTACCAAGCAAATGTTGGATCATTTTATTCAAGAAGCTGTTCTTTTTCTATCTGTGCTTCATAAGAAATGTAAATAGTGTCCGCACATGGTAATATCCCCAAATCTGGCAAAACTCTTGTATGATATTTGTACCCACATAAAATCTTGAAAATAGTATTTGAATATACCAGATGTTTTGTATCTCAGAAATGTATTGCTCTTGCAACACTACTTTATTTTTTCTAGTATTCATTAAAGAGGAGCCCTGGTAGCACAGTGGTTAAGTGCTTGGCTGCTAACTGAAAAGTTAGTATCAAACTCACTAGCTTCTCTTTGGGAGAAAAGACCTGGCGGTCTGTTCTCGGAAAGATTATAGCCTAGGAAGCCCTGTGGGGCAGTTCTCCTGTGTCATACTGGGTGACTGAGTCACAATCGACTCCATAGCACACAACAACAGTATTCATTAAAATAGTTTTGATTTTCACTTGTAAATGCTTAGTACATTTCTTATATTTTCACTAAATAGAAAATTATGAATAGAAATTGTTTTAAGCAAGTTTATAAATATCTTTTCTAAAACTAAGATCAACTTGGGTGTATTCAAAAAAGGTAAATTTTAAAAATTATATGTTCTTTGAATTCTCACCACCTACCCTTCCCCACCCCAAGTGATAACCAATCACTGTTAACTTTTGGCAACCATTCTTTTCAGACCTCTGACTAAGCATATGCATATATAGAATAAAGTTTTAAATTTTAAATTAAATGGGGGGAAAAAAAGAAATTTTTCTCTTTTGAATTCCCTGGAGTTAAGACCAATCTTTTAAACATACAGATAAGAAATCTCAGGTATTCTATAGATATATATAGATTGTAATGCATATAGATAAAGTGTGTTAATGACTTTAAACATAAGAAGTCCTTTTATTTTTGTTAAAATTGATCATCTAAAAATAATGTATTGACAGACTTGTTAGTGTATTCACTGATTTTTTAAAAATGTTAAATGAGCTTACATGATATAAAGTTTATGAAGAAGTCACATTTTTACTTTTTACATTTAGTTATGAACATAATGGAAAATGTATCTATTTTGAGAAAAAAAACAGCTTGTAGTTTTTCGATTGGTAGATGTTTTTGTGGTAAAAATTATGTATTATAAGTTTATATATAATAGTTAAGTCATTTATCACTGCATCTTTAAATTCCTTAACTCTAAGTACATCTCAACTTTTTATTTATCCATCTTCCATTTCTTGCCAATAGTGTTGCACTTTTCTACAATTTTGGAAAATCTTGGAAATCAGATCCAGGAATTATTAAAGCTACAGAAGAACAAAAGAAAAAGGTAGCAAGATACAGTCTTTGTTTAACTGTCAAATTATCAGTATTTATAGCAGATTAACTAGAGTACAAAGGAAGAAATTGTCTTTTGGAATATGGAGAAATTTCACATTAAACTAAGATCATGTATATCTTACTTGATGCTTATCCTTACTGTTTTTGTGGTGTCTGTCCTTATACTTCTGTGACATTTTATAATTTCATGCTTCTCTCCCATATGGGGCTAGTGCAGCTGCTTTGAGGGACAAATACTATATCTTAACCATCTTTGTAACCCCCCAATGAATAATATGTATTCAGTAAATGTTTGTTGAATGCCTATATAAACCTGAAGGCCAGTGAATTGGGTGATAGTACAGATACTTCATTCTAGTGACTAAACCATTTGTATAGATGATCCAGGGCACACCTTTTCTGTATTTAGGAAATCAAATTCATAATCTAAAGATGTCATGCGAGTAGAGAATTGAACTAGAATTAATTAGATTGTATTGAGAGCTATTTTATCTAGCCTCTGAAAACAAAACAAATCCTGATGATGAATTATTCCTATCCAGAGTAGAGTAAAACACTGGCACATTCTTACAGCCTAATCCCCTTTTCTAGGCTGTGTAGAGATTGCTACTCTTAAATTCCAGTTTTCTTCAGACATTATTGCTAATTGGTTTGCCAGGTTTCCTTAGTCGTAATCCAGTCTGAGGATTCTGTTCTTAATTGTACTTAGGTTTATTTTCCTGTCTTCATCATCAACACCTATAAAGACCATTTCCTAAGATGGGTTGTTGTTATTGTTGTCAGGTGCTGTCGTGTTGATTCCGACTCACAGCAACCGTATATACAGCAGAACAAAACACCGCAGGGTCCTGTGCCATTCTCACAGTCTTTGCTGTGTTTGAACCCATTGTTGCAGACACTGTGTCAGTCCACCTTGTTGAGGGTCTTTCTCTTTTTTGCTGACCCTCCAATTTACCAAGCATGATGTCCTTCTCCAAGGACTGGTCCTTCCTGATAACATGTCCAAAGTATGTGAGACAAAGTCTCCCCATCCTCGCTTCTAAGGAACAGTCTGTCCTTACTGCTTCCAAGACAGATTGTGTTTGTTCTTCTGGCAGTCCATAGTATATTCAGTATTCTTTGCCAACACTACAATTCAAAGACATCAATTCTTCTTCAGTCTTCCTCATTCATTGTCCAGCTTTTATATGCATATGAGGCACCTGAAAACACCATGGCTTGGGTCAGGCGCATCCTTAGCCCTCAAGGTGAAACTTCTGCTTTTTAACACTTCAAAGGTTTTAAGGTGGATAACTTTATTTTCAGAGAAGTATCCCTGTACATAAGTTTGGGTTTGCGTTTTCATATATCCATGAATTACGATTCCTGTATTGTAATGAAATAGCACAAGTAAGTAAACAGGATTTTGTTTCTTATTTTGAAGTGAAAACAATGGTAAATTAAAGATGAACATCATGCTTATTAGTTTGTATTGATGGCACAATAGTTGATCATTGTCAGATTAAAAAAAAGTTCAGTTTTGAATAAATATTGTTATTTTTTAAATTCACAGACAATAGTTGAACTTGCAGAGACAGGAAGCCTGGACCTCAGTATATTCTGCAGTACCTGTTTGGTAGTATTTTCTTCTTTATTCTCCTCTTCCCCCTGGCAGTGGCATAGCATAGAAGGGGTGGGGTGTGGGGAACAAGAAGAACAATTTCTTTAGGTGAGCACCTTTTCACCCAACAAAGTGGCTTTTTAGATCATGGGATGAGAGGAAAGATGGTCAGATGGTGGCTCCTTTCTAATGTGCTTATTCCTCTTATTGGTAGAACCTGACCACACTTCTGATTCGGAGGCACCATTCATTCACGCTAATTTTCATTCTCTTTTTTCTCTCTTAAAATGTAACTCAGTAAATTAAGAGCTAAGTAATAAAGTATTTAAAATCAAAGTTTTACTATAATTTCCTAGTACATTGTTTTCCTAACTACAATTTAAGAAAATGTATTCTTATATTTTAAAGGTCACAATGAGAAAATCCATTAGATAACTTTTAAGACAACATGTCCTCCAAACTGGTTCAATCTGAATAGTATCTGTCTGTATTAGAGTGTTTATGCAACTTGAACACAGTTTTATCGGTGATATTAAAAGTCATCATCTCCAGCCAGGTTGTGGGTAAAGATATATATGCAATTAAATAAATTTATTTATGGAATCAGGTATAGTAATTTTGACATTGTTTACTACTAAACATCAATTTTCTATAGAATAATAAATACTGTTTTGTTTTAATTATTTTCTGCTTAATTTTTATAATATGTATAAAAAATATATAGTCTGTCATAACGTTAAACCATGTTTTTCTACATGGAAATTGAAATATCCCCAAATCATACCTGAAACTCAGTGCTCATTTATACCTTTAAGTTATACAATGCAAAGCCGTTAATGTCAACATTTGATTAATAATAGTTGATTAGTTTAGGTTTATAGAATGAGTTTTGAAACTTAGCTCTAATTTTACAAATTCTGTAAGTTGTTTTACTTTTCTTTGATTAAACAGGTATGATTTTGATACTTCATTACTTCTGATAATAACTTTTGGGTACTGACTAGATTCTTTTGTACTTACAGGCCTTTATGCTTTACAAAGGGTAATTTCCGTGATTAGCATTTTTTTCTTAATGCTTAGAATGTTTTTATAGACTGCTATTTCTGTGGAAATATTCTGTTCCGCACAGTCAGATATTCAGTGCTGAAGTACTTGCCATGTAACTGTTGCCATCGAGTTGATTTTGACCCATAGCAAACCCTATAGGACAGAGTAGAACTGCCCCACAGGGTTTCCAAGAAGCGGCTGGTGGATTCAGACTGCTAACCTTTTGGTTAGCAACTGAGCTCTTCACCACTGCACCACTAGGGCTCCACTTGACATATGGCAAACAAATTATTTATGTAGTCATTCAATACAGGTAGTAGTTTAATTGTTAAATAAATATCCAGTGGCAAGAACAAGACTAGTTTTGTCATCAATAGCATAGATGTTTTGTTATATGTTATTGTAAGTTCGTGTATTTCTAGGTAGATAATTCCATGCTGTAAAGAGCATGTCCTGTTGTAAAATGATTCAGACTGACTGAGTTATTCATCATTATATGGGGATGCTTCATACCCTGAGAATACACATGTATGTCAGAGTATGCTAAAAATGAATTAACTGTGTAAGTGAACTTAAGGAGACTGTTATCAGGAACCCTGCATCCAAGTCACTCCTTAACTGGTCAGTGTTTTAGTTCAAATTTCATTGACTAGTATTGCCCAAAGGGGAAATATAGCTGAGGACTGCAGGTAAGGATAAAAGGATATATGTCATTGCTGCTTTCTCCTCAATAAATTTATCTCATATCTGTGGCTGAGAATAACTTACACTTTCTTTGGTCCACAGACCATTTTAGTAGGTATAAAGAACTACACAGTCCTCTGATGCCTTTTCTCTGGTACCTCAAAGTAGTGTGTAACCTCATGCAAACTGATAGAGAAATGGCAGTGCTTTTGTTGAGACCCCCGTGAAGGATATTACAAATGTTGTTTCTGGCTTGGGTTAATAACTCTTGTCATACATCCAGCATGGAGGCTACCAGACCTATGAATACCACCAGCGAGTTCTTATATTCACTTGACTGATTTAGAGTAATGTAGGGTCAAATGTATCTCATAACACTTAAACAGAAAAACATCATAAACATGAATTCTTCCTTGCCTGTCAGGAGCTGAATAATAGTTGCTATGTTTTCTGCAAGAAATAGCGACTGTTTAAACTTCCACTTTCTTAGCTGTGGTCGTGTCATCTGAGTTCTCAGGAGGCACTTAAATAGATGTGTATACTTACAGGTTTTGTTTTGTTTTTGCTGTATTTGTTAACTTGGGAAACAGACTTACATTTTAATAATTTTGAATTTAAAAGCTTATTTTATTCACTTCCAATCTGACCTTCCTTTCACTAAGGAACAATTTTATTCAAGCATAACCAATATCATGACCATTAATCACACTTAATCGTCACTTAGAAGCCTGGATAGTGATATGTTTTATTTTTCAGAAATTTTGAGGAATGTGAATGAAATAAAGTACCATTTATCGCAACAGCAACTTAATTTTTAATATTTTAGTTATTTTTGTAAATTGATAATTCTGTTCCAATCTTAAGAATTTATATGCTGGAGTAGCCTTATCCTTTTAGTCTTTGTTGTTGCCAGTTGAAATTTCATTAACAAAATAGTAGTGATTTTTGTTTAGTTTTATTTATTTGGAAATGTTGGTATAATCCTATTCAAAGAAATGTAGTTTATTTTTGCATAATTGTATTTTGAGAAAATAAATGTTCAGCTTTTCTTTATTGGTTATGCCTTTCATAATCCTTTTACATGCCTGTTAACAGATACGGAAACCAGTGAGGTCCAAACATTGTGGTGTGTGCAACCGCTGCATAGCGAAATTTGATCATCATTGCCCATGGGTGGGTAACTGTGTAGGTGAGTTATGTTAGTAATTTCTAAATATATTGTTCATTTAAAGTACTTAACATTATTTTAGGTAACCAATGAAGTACATTATTAGATAGAAGAAAGTTCATTCTTGCATTCTGTTGCATCCGTCATCCCCTTACCCTCATTTTTCTGGTTGACCAAATAGCATCTCAGTTGAGGGGGATGGGGAGAAAGTTACAAAATCAGTGTCTAGAAAAGATTGATACCATTTATCAATTTTCTGATGCCTAGTCTTTAATACTTTCTCCATTGGGTAATAGTGAAATCGATAAGAATGCAGATTATTATATTTTAATTAAACTAAAGGAAATAAGGCAGTAAAAGTATTTGAAAGGATGTTATGTACAGAGACAGCGAAGAATGAACTATAAGAACGCTACATACCTCAGTGTTCAAGAATGGTGTAGTCTGACGAGATGGACTAAGTGGTCTGAGAGATGACCCTTTATGAGGTGACAGGAGGGAAACATTACAGGGCTTGTGTGACCTTGTTAGAAGCCTTTGAAAAATTGGATTATAAGATTTATAAAAAATAAAGATAAAACAGTAATTTTAAACCTCAGAAAACAAAGAATAGGGTTAAAGCTCTAGAATTGAGGTTTATTTGGCTCATTGGGACTCTTTTGTCTTCAGAATGAACATCACTGCAGTCATCACATCTTTGTGTATTTATAAGCATTCTTATTTTAAGACATTTATTAAAACATTTATTTTCTTGGAAAACATTCTAGAAGATAATGTATGTGATTATTGTCCAAGTTATATCACACCTTTCATGGCATACCCCCAAAAGGTGTATTACCAGTTGTTTTTTCTTAGCTGAAAAAAATTGCTCTGTGTTGTTCTTTAGGTGCAGGCAACCATAGATACTTTATGGGCTACCTATTCTTCTTGCTTTTTATGATCTGCTGGATGATTTATGGTTGTATTTCTTGTGAGTACAATTAGTTTTTTGCCTTTTAAAACATAAATGTTTGCATAATCAGATTAAATTTACCGTATTAGCAAATTATAATAATGACAAACTTTTTTAACTAAAAATTATGGTTTGGGGCATAAAGGAGAAAAATAGCTATAGAACTATTTTTATATTATAAAATTATGTTCAGCATATAGTGTAAGCAAAGAGAATTATTGGCTAACTACTGTTTTTAATATCTCTCCACTGAAAAATGTGTTGGTTTAATAGGCTTTGAAAAGCTTCTGGGTAAAATACACCAACATTTTTTCACATCATGTGCTTGCTTTTCTCTAGTAGTTTATATATTATGTGATTGTGCTAGTTCCTTTTTACCAAACAGTTGGGAAGATATACCTGAAGTTAAGTTTGCATAGAACTTGAAATATTTTGAAAAGTGAGGTATTATTATTGCCTATTAAGAATATTAGTAGGTATTAGAAGTTACCCTTTTAAGAATAAGTTTTCATTCACTCAACCGTATATGTTTAGTAACTTAGAGGAAATGATGGGTTTTTATTGCATTGAGAAGACAATTTGGAAAGAGTTTTAGTGATGACAGTTACTGTGCTTCAGGGCTTGGTGGCACTTAGGATAAACATGTATTAGATCCTGGTTTAACAATAAAATCTTGGGTGGTTGCTTTCCTGGTCCTTCTATCCCCACAGATAATTAAATAATCTCTGTCATTGTCTTAATGAACAAAAAGAGGCTCCCTCTTCAAATAGAGATTAATAGGAAGATTTGGTCAAAGATCTTGACCTAATTTCTGGCCCAGCACACCTGTAAGAGAACACGTTCCTGCCAATAACAGCTGTTCTTTATGGTAGCAGCTCTCAAACAGCAGGAGACTTTGTGTTGGAAAGAAAAAGCCCAGCTAACAAGAGGTGACTTCACCTGTTACGTTATACATCCTCCATTCAAAAAAAAAAAATCTTACTTATCTATATAATCTTATTTTTATATTAAAAAAAATGTTCTTTTAAGTATTGTATGTATGCATTACCAATTAAATATTAACTCTATTGTTAAGATACAGTACTTTTTTAAGATAGGTTACTGCTTTCCCATTTCTGTCTTTAGTATTTTTTCTTTATTAGGGTATAATTCAGTTTTTAAGAGTATAAGAAACATTTCCTGTTGAAAATTAAGTAAATCTAGATAGACTCTTTGATCATGTTTTCTAAGTGGTACCTAGTACAAATGCGTACATTGGGTGCTTGAATTGAGTACAATTGAGTACTTCTCTTCTGGCTTTAGACTGGGGACTCCACTGTGAGACCACTTACACCAAGGATGGATTTTGGACGTATATTACTCAAATTGCCACATGTTCACCTTGGATGTTCTGGATGTTTCTGAACAGTGTTTTTCATTTCATGTGGGTGGCTGTACTACTCATGTGTCAGATGTACCAGGTATGTACAAGTCCATTATTTGTTCTTCAGTGTGCTAACTGAAAACTCTCATAAAAGTTCACTCTGCTTAAAAGATACTAACGTAGTCTCTTTTGAACCACTCCTGCTTTTCAAGGATTCATTTTACTTTCGATTTACCTTCTCTTTCTGGCTCCCTCGTGTCCTTCGTTTTCTCATATTAAGAACTTTTTTTTTTTTTAAATATTGTGTTTTAGGTGACAGTTTACATAGCAAGTTAGAGTCCCATTTAACAATTTTTATACAGATTGTTTCAGGACACTGGTTACAATGTTCACAATGTGTCAGCGTTCTCATTATTTCCATTCTCTTTGTTCTGTTTCCATTGATTTAGCTTCCCTGCCCCTCCTTGCCTTCTCATCTTTGCTTTTAGGTAAATGTTGACTGTTTGGTCTCAAATAGTTGATTGTTTAAGGGAGCACATTACTCACGGGTGATATTGTTTATTTTATAAGCCAATCTATTATTTGGCTGAAAGGTGACCTCCAGGATTAGCTTCAGTGCCAAGTTCAACAGGTTTCTTAAGACAGTAGTCTCAGGAGTTCCTTTAGTTTCTATAAGTCCAGTTGTTGTTGTTAGGTGCTGTCGAGTTGGTTCTGACTCATAGTGTGACCCTATGTACAACAGAAGGAAACACTGCCCAGTCCTATACCCTGCTCATGATCGTTGTTTGCTTGAGCCCATTGTTGGCAGCCACGGTGTCAGTCCATCTCATTGAGGGTCTTCCCCTTTTTTGCTGACCCTCCACTTTACCAAGGGACTGGTCTCTCCTGATAACATGCCCAAAATATGTGAGATGAAGTCTACTTCTTCCAAGACAGATTTGTTCATTATTTTGGCAGTCCATGGTATATTCAGTATTCTTCGCCAACACCACAACTGAAAGGCGTCAGTTCTTCTGTCTTCCTTATTTAGTAGTTCTGGCCTTTTTTAGGAATTTGGATTTTGTTCCTCATTTTTCTCTCATTGTATCCAGGACCTGTTGTGTCCCTGGTCAGAAGGGACAATAGTGGTAGCTGGGCAGCATCTAGTTCTTCTGGTCTCAGGTTAGAAGAGGCCATGGCTGTGTTGGCTGTTAGTCCTATGGACTAGTTTCTTCTTTGAGTCTTTGGTTTCCTTCATTCTCTTTTGTTCCAGATGAGTAGAGACGAATAGTTGTATCTTAGACTCATATTAAGAACTTTTGACATTCAGTATTAGTTTCAAGACAGCTTTTTATTTCTGTTGTTTCTGATTCAAATGCATTCATTTGGATAAAACAGTAAGCTTAGATTGATGATGCCGTTCATTTTGTTTTTATTTTAATGGTGTCATTTTTATTGTCCACAAATAAGATTTTTTTTTTAAATTAAGGTTTAAGAAAAGTTCATTCTTTAGGAGGCTAAATGGAGAGGTTGCCTCTGTGCATAGTATGTATCTGTCCATTGTGTTACTGGGCACGATGCCAAGTAACCTGTTTTTAAATGTTTTCCCCATTTAGCTGACTACACAGTGAAAATATCATATAAACTAACTTGATGATCTCCTGATGGAAAACCAAAACATAGACCATCATTTGTCTCTCCATCCCAGTCCTCTTGAGAATAAACTTTTTTAATATTAAATATTCAGAGAGAGTAATGGTTTGCTTTCTTTACCTATTAGATATCATGTTTAGGTATTACTACAAATGAAAGAATGAATGCCAGAAGATACAAGCACTTTAAAGTCACAACAACATCTATTGAAAGCCCATTCAAGTACGTACACGTTTTCATCTTTAATATTTTCCCTTGGCATATAAATTTTTTTACTAACTGAACTCAGTAAATGTCTAGTGAATACATCAAAGAAAAGTATTTTCTTTAGGTATGGCAATAGACTATGAAACAGAGAATATTTCTTTTACTTAGCAGTATTTAAAGTAGCCTATAAATCTTACTTAATTCTAAGATTTCTTCCAGAGGTAGCATTGATTAGTTCATATTAATTGTATATATACAGTTGGCCGTTGGTATCCGCGGGTTCTGCATCCTCAGATTCAACCAACTGCGGATTGAAAATATTTGGGGGAAGAAAAAGAGTTTCAAAAAGCAAACCTTGAATTTGATGCGTGCTGAGAGCTATGCTGAATCCACGCGAATGAAATGATATGTAGGCATCCCCTGCTATAGCCTCCCGCCATTTCACAGAACATCAGTCTCTCTCCAGTACTTGTTGTTTGAGCATTGTTCACCTCCCGTCTTGTTGTTTTTCCCTTAACAATACAGTACTGTATAACAGCTATTTACATAGCATTTACATTGTATTCACATCGTATTCGGTATTGTTAAGTAATCTAGAGATGATTTAAAGTATATGGGAGGATGCGTGTACTTTATATGCAAATACTACGCCATTTTATATAAGGGGCTTCAGCATCTGCGGATTTTCGTATCCACGGGGGTCCTAGAACCAATCCCCCATGGATACCAAGGGACGACTGTATATATACATATATATATATATATCTTTCTTGCATTCAGTTTGATGCTTAGAAGCAGTGTCCTAATTATATGAAGTGTTTAAAACTTGGAGTTTTACTCTAGCCACTTGCCTATTATCCTAATGCTTTTGCAATGCTATTAATTCTTGCATGCTTCTAGAAAGCAAGCAGACCTTTAAATAAAAACAAGCATAAGAGAGTCAGTTTGTTGGTTTTGAGAATTCTCCCATAGGTACAACTATCATATAAGGCGTAAAACTCACTGCTTTTCCAAAGGTATTATTGAAGTCCTAAAATTCCCTGAGCTTATCCTTGAGGTTTCCCTTGTTTTAATTGTTACTCTTTCATCTTCTGCCATATTCATGTTACTTATAATTATTTCTTTCTTTCGCTTTCTCAATTTTGGAGGTAGTTTTTCTCCTTGTCAAAAGCTACATATTGAGGAAAAAAAATTATCAAAAATTGCACAGGAATGAAAGAAGTGCACATTTGAATAACTTTAAAATATAATTTTGTTACCCATTAAATTAACAAAAGAGAAAAATAAAAGCCAGTGTTGGCAGAGCTGTGGGGAAACATGAATACATACATAGACTGATAGATTGATACACAGATGAGGTATAAATTGGTCTGTCTTTCTGGCAAGTAACCTGAATTTTTAAGTTTCGAAAAAATACATTTAACACTAAAATTATATTGAACTTACTTATTAAATCATTGTTCTAATCGACTTTGTTTGGGTTTTATTTGGTTTTTAGCCATGGATGTGTAAGAAACATTATAGACTTCTTTGAATTTCGATGCTGTGGCCTCTTTCGTCCTGTTATCGTGGACTGGACCAGGCAGTATACAATAGAATATGACCAAATATCAGGATCTGGGTACCAGCTTGTGTAGCACCATCTTTATCTTATGAAGCATATTGCTGAGTGGTGCCTGAAAACTGTGTCTGTCCGTGTCTCTCTCACACTCGAATCCACATCCTCTGAACAATAGCATGCTATGTGTAGGGCTAACAATGAATTTTAGTCTTTTTTTTTTTCCCCCAACACTTATTAACAAAAGTAAACATGGACAGAACACACTGCCACTTCTGGGAAGAAGAAAGATCATAAAAAGGATTTTAATGGTTCTTAATGTGGGAATTCACAAACTACTCAACTTTTTGGTTTTGTTCTCATAACACTTTTCATGAAAAAAGAGTGAACTTATTCTGTCGATAGACGTGGTATACTGATTAGAAGTGTTCAGTTCTAGCTAAGACTAAATTTATGGTGTATGGTTAAAGTTTATGATGCAATCTACTGATAGTATTGTATCTAATTCCAGAAGAGTTGTCATATTGATTCGGACTAGTGTACATTTTAGAATGTACATGTAAATACTGTGATAAAAATCATGTGGTTGTATTAGGGATCTACTGTAACATGCCTTCAAAGGCACAAGAAAATAATGTTCACAAAAAATGAGCTAACAGTAATTTACTTCTATCAGCTGTTGCCTTGCTGGTATATTTCTAGTTCAGTGAAATAATTTGTAGTAACCTTGCCCTGAGGTTTTATGGTCTGATAATAAAGCACTTGCATGAGTACAGTAAGTCACGTTATTTCGTTCAAATTTAAAAGCCCTAGTAAGTGCATGATACACTTCATAGAATGTATACTAGGAGACACTATCCAGTGAGCATAAATTAGAATTTAATTTGATGTGCAAAGAGTCCAATTTTTAAAAGAGTTGAGATGGTATTTTCAAGAAAAGGCAGGACAAATAAGTTAATGCAAAATTGTCAGTAATAGAGATAAACGGATATCGTTTTAAATTCTGAGATGCAAAATAAATTGTAGGCAAAATAATGGAGTTTAATTAAAAATGGAGCATGATCTCTGTATATAGCACATGTGAATAAAACAAAAACTAATGGTATACTCTCGTTCTTCAAAAATGACCTATCAGAAAGTAGAATTTAATCCCCAAGATTGTTTCAATTTTCCCAGTATTGAATGTTTTGAAATTTGTTAAAGCTGTCTGAAAAAAAATTCAGAAAGATTTTCTTATTGTTAAATGTGATGCACTGATCAATTTTTGTTGCAGCATTTCCATAGTCATGGTGAACTGCTTGTCACTTGCTTCATAAATACTGTTTACAGAGTGATACTTGGTTTAGTCCTCCGAAGTGCTGTAGCAAACTGTGGTTCGAGCAACCTGTGGGAAACCCGTGAGAGGGAACAGGCTGAGTGGGTGGGTAGGGAGGGTGGTCAGACTGACAACAGATCCTAGACCAGTGTAAAGAATGTGTATCTGTATATAAATAATTTATCAAAGAATTTTCTTTGTGTCTGTGTTAGTATATTTAAAGCTGCTCATTTCATTTTATCCAACCAAAAAGAAAAGGGAGATAACTAATGAGCTTCTAGTGATGTTTAATATTGCTGTTAATAGGCATTATACCCTGCAAGTTCACTGCATGTCTGATGCTTGGTAAAATTAGTATTTCCTGCAAAATGCAGATTACAGGTATTAAAGCAATCTAGTGGTGTAACCCGCCCCTTGCCTTAGTAAGAGGAGCAGTGAAAATGTATATAGTTGATGTTCAGTATTTCTAAGTAGTTTTTTTTTAATAGTTTCTTTGACCATAGTCACACATCAAGAAAGATTACCCTTAATGTTAGTGTTTTAATATTAGAAAATTGGCATACGTATTTTATTTTTGAAAAGGGAAGAGATGGGTGTGGGGTGGCAATAGCATTGTGCCATTTTTGTCGTAGAATGTAAAAAACTGGTTAACTTTACAAATGTCTCTGCTGGTTTTGACTACTAATTGGGGGAAATTTTAGATAATTTTTAAATTCAAAGTTATTTATACAATGCTAGAATTTTGTTTTAATTTTTGTATTTTGAGCCACTTCACATGAAAATTCAGTTGCAATTTTTATCATACATTTTTATGAACATTCAAAGACTATGGTGGTTTTTTTCAGAGTTTAGATAAGAGTGTTGTTACCATTTTCTTTGTGGTACAATATTCTTTTCAGTGCACATGACACATCTATCAGTTAAACAGAACTAGAGGGTTTAAAACCCTCTAGGTGTGTAATTACATGGAAAATACTAGCAGTGTGAATGCTTTGGTACTAACCATCTCAGTACCAATGAAATCTGTAACTCAGAAATGGTCAGATGATCAGGAGCCAACTATGCAGCAGTGTACTGTCTGTTTATTTTGTAGGTCCTGTGTGTGGAACCAGCTTAACCCAATTCTAAAGTTGTGTGTGAAGGTAACCCATTTGGGAATAGTTCATATCAGTTTAATTGGATAATTTTAGCAAATAGCAGTTTAGTCTCAGCCCTGAACATGAATTTCTTCCTTGGGAGTTTTTATTCTTCATATTTTTTGTGTTCCAAGAAATTTATTTGAAATATTAATAAGTGTAAAACAACATAATTACATCTTAAGCTATGGATATTTTTATTTTATATTTTATTTATAACTGTGCCAAGTATTATTTTACTACTTACCATGTTACTCTGTGGAAAGAAAAACCTGTAAAATGTTTAATAAATTAGCTCTCCATAACATAAATCTGTCACAATTTTGTAAAATATTAATCGAATAAATATTGACTCTTACGTATGTGCTTGTCTTGTGGTTTCACTCAAGTCACTTCAAAAGATTGATTAAATAGGTTGGAAGTGGAGCCTGTAATACCAGATTATGTATGTATGGTCATCAAGGATCCAGGTGGCATGAGACTGGAGAAATTGGCGGTTGGGGTGGGTGGGTGGGGGTGTGTGTGTGTGTGTGTGTGTGTGTGTGTGTGTGTGTGTGTGTGTGTTGCTTTTTTAAAAAGAGTAAAGAATTTTGGATTGCCTCCAAGTGTTTAAATATGAGAATGTCTAAAGCCACTATAGCAAAACTACACCTACCAATTATCGATCTCATTTACTTGAGAAGTTGTGCGTGACAGAGAAAGCTTTTTGATTTGGGAATTAGAAAAGCGAAAGTGATGAAGGAATCCTTCCCTGTTGCTTATGTGGTTGTTAATGGTTTGAGAGCCCAGTGGTATTAAACAGAAATATTCTTAGATTGAACTAGTACTCAACTCATAATTACTTTATGCTATTGAAAGTAATGCTCCAGAATTGACTAGAGATCAAGTAACACTTTTTTGAACAAATGTATAAAATACAGTGAACTCTACCACCAGGCATCAGATTTAATTCCAACTGGAATTAAAAGTTTAATTACTTTCTGGAGTCTCTGGGTGGTGCAAACGGTTAGCGGCCTCATCTGCTAACCAAAAGGTTGGCAGTTTGAGTCTACTCAGAGCACCTCAGAAGAAAGGCTTGATCTACTTCTGAAAAATGAACCATTAAAAACCCTATGGAGCACAGTTCTTCTCTGACACACATGGGGTTGCCATGAGTTGGAATGGACTCGATGGCCACCGGGCTTTTTTGTTTAGTTACTTTCTCCCCTTTGTCTACTTGTCTAGATCCCCCGGTCCTTGCCAGATTGGTAGATCAGATCTGTAATGTGGATGTCTGGTTCTAAGAGTATAGAGATAATTGGAAACAAGTGTCATGTAGCAGGATAGGAAATCTCAGCTTTTTGTTGGAAAATATTTTAATATGACTTTTAAAATAGAGAAACCTGTAATTCCAAGTAAAACTTTCAGAACGCCCCTTGATCAAAGTCAGCTAAGTCATAGACCCAAGGAAACCGATGTGACTCGCAGAAAACTCTTGGCAATTTCAGGAGTATGAATGTTTTGCTCAGGTAAGTTTTACTAAAATATTGACATATTTTTAAGAGACAGAATGTCTTAGTACTCAGAAAGAGAGACTGTTTCCATTCAAAGCATCAGAAAGGCTCACTTTTGCTATTTCTATTAATTTCCAAGATGCTGAATTTTGAGAACATTCTGTATGTGTGTTTCTGAAAGAGATGGTTAAGAACCATATTATCCCATAATTAGGGGATAGCCAGTAAGTGCCAAAGAATCTGCTAAAACTTCCTGTGAGATAGGAAGATGCCATAATAGTCTGTTTTCATACATGAGTTTTAAATTAAAGATTGTATTTTGTATTTCTTCATTTTACTTGAATCTTGCCAGCATACTATAGGATAACGAAATACATGGCAAAAAAGGCAGATGCTTCTTAAAGAGTAAACATTAACGTGATTTTTATTATTTATACAAAACAATTTAAGTAATATACTTTCTTGGAAAAGGAGTTGTATACATAGTGCAGGGAGCCCTGGTGGGTGCAGTGGTTAAGTGCTCAGCTATTAACCAGAAGGTCGGCAGTTCGAACCCACCAGCCACTCCATGGGAGAACGATGTGACAGTCTGCTTCTGTGAAGATTACAGCCTTGGAAACCCTATGGGGCAGTTCTGCTCTGTCCTGTAGGGTATGAGTCGGAATTGACTCAGTGGCAACTGGCTTAATGGGTTATATGCTTAGTGCAGAAGCCATGTCATAGGCTATTTTCAGATGGCCTCAAAATAGCATTATATGATGACAAGACTCTTAAAGTGGAAAACTTAAATTCCTTTGTTGCCAATAGAATCACTTTATGGGGTAGAGGCTACTGTCAGTTCAGATAGTGCACTACCCAACTGCTTGGCCTTGATTTCCAATGGGTATTAGCAGTAAATACTTTTCAGCTTCTCTAATAAGAAACAAAAGCCAGAGAATTTGCAATTAAATTTATCCCTCCCTCCCCCCCACCCCATTTTAATGTTGTTACTCTTTTATTTGGAAGTTAAGTACCTGAGTCTGCTGGTGATGAATTCTTTCAATTTTTTGTGTCTATAAGTTTTATGTTTGATTTTGAAAGATATTTTAACTTGTTACAGAATTCTGGTTTGACAGTTTTTTCTTTTTTCTTTCCATATTTTAAACAAGTTGCTCCACTGTCATCTTACTTTCATTGTTTCCAGCAGGAAATCTGCTGTCTTCTTTAAATTTGTTCCTCTGTACGTGTTTTTTTCTCTGGCTGTTTTGGGACTTGGTCTAAGTTGTTATTCATGGCATGTTTTGGTGTAGTTTTCTTCTTGTTTCTTGTGCTTGGTGTTCATTGAACTTGGATCTTTAAGTTTACAATGTTTACCACATTTGAAAAATTTCAGTCATTATTTCCTCATATATTTTTCCTCTCCCTTGCCCTTCAGGGACTCCAGTTATACACTTGAGGTTGTCCCACAACTCACAGATGCTGTTTGTTTTTTTTAATTCCATTTTCTCTATTTGGGATAGTTCCTATGTATTTTCTTCTGCAGCGTCTAGTTCGCCATTAGTACCATATAGTGTATTTTTCATCTCATAAATTGTAGTTTTCATCTACAGTGTTTTATTTGGATGTTTTTTCATATCTTCCATGTCCCTGCTTTACTTTTTGAACATATGGGGTACAATCAAAATAACTTTAATATCCTTTATCTGCTAGTTCTAATATCTCAATCAGTTCTGAGTTGCTTTGATTTTTCTCTCTCATGATTGGTATTTTCCTGCTTCTTTGCTTGCCTGGTAATTTTTTATTGGATGCCAGACACACTGTGAATTTTACATTGCTGGGTGCTGGATATTTTTGTATTCTTATACAAAAAATCTGGAGCTTTGTTAGTTGGAAGCTTTGATCCTTTCAGGTCTTGCTTTTAAGATTTGTTAGGCAGGACCAGAGCAATGCTCAGTTTAGGGCTAATTATTCCCCATTACTGAGGCAAGACCCTTATGTGTACTCTACCCAAAATCCCATGGATCTTGAGGTTTCCCAACATAGCTGGTAGGGACAGGCACTATTCTAGGCTCCATGTGAGCAACAATCACTGTTACCTCCAGGCTTTTTAGGTGGTTCTTTCCCTGGCCTTGGGTAGTTACTTCACATACATGTGCTGTCAAAACTTAGCTGAAGTCTCAAGGTGTGGGTGGGGATGTGTGCACATTTCTGTTCTGTGTAGCTCTCCTCTCCCCTCCTGTTAACTCTAGTCACCTTGGTCTCTCTAGTCTTGGCTCGTCTCAACTCAGGGTGGCTGGCAGGCTCCACCAGAGTTCTCTCTTTGCACTATATCCTGGGTGCTCCCTCAAAGCAGTAAGTTGTTGTAGTTGTAAGACTGATCTTATTTTTTTCCCCATAAAGGTCTTTTGTTGTCTGTTGTGTTTTCTTGTTGTTTTAAGTGAGCAGGTAAATGTGGTACCTCGTATTCCAGCTTGGCTATAAGTGGAAGTCTGAATGCTTTTTTCTTTTTCTTTTTAGTTTGTAATATGAAATGTTGATAGATGTAACTGTCATAAACAAAAGCTCTTTGGGGTCCTTAGTAATTTGAGAACATAAAAGGGGTCCTGAGACCAAAAAGTTTGAGAACCACTGGTTCAGACCAACATTTTCCGAACAGTGTTCTTTAAAATGTTAGCATTTCCATGGACAACTAATTCTGGTGAGACTTTCTTCAATTTAAAGCAGATTTCTCAACCTCAGGATTTCAGGACCTTCAACGTGCAAGTGTACACTGTGACTCTTCAAGGATACGTACATATATATAGATCTATAATTGCAACAGTCCCTAAACTAACTTGATCAGAACACTTTTTTCAAACTAGAGTTGTCAGCAATCCTCCATAAATATACCAAATCACTGTAATGGGCTGAAAATATTATTTTAAAAAATGTGCTTATTGATCATGCAGCACTTAACATTGCATTTGGATTACTTTGGGGCTACCCTGCTGACCTAACTTACATCCAAATGACCACAGTGATTCCTGCCCAAAGTCAAATTCCCATTTCTATTCCTAGAACCACGTGAAGTTTTGGAGTGGCTCCCAACCAAACCAAGAATGACTTCAGTTATGAATGAGCATTTGTCTGTCTGAATTGTTCATTTTACTAGACAGAAATCTCAAATTTCCAGGCACCTGACAACCACATTTAGAACATTTTCCTCTAGAATATACTAGCATCATCTCCAGTAGAGTTTGGGAAACACGGTAGATATGGGAAGTATTGGCTCCGTGTAAGGAACAATTTATTGGATATATTATTCTGGTTATTACTGCTACATATCACACCACCCAGAACTTCCTTAAAACAGTATTTTTTTCCTCACAGACCTGCAATTTGGTCAGTGCTCAGCAGGAATGCTCACTTTGCTCCACTTGATGTCAGCTGAGATGGTTCAGAAGGCTGGGGGCTGGAATCATTTGAAAGCTCGCTTGCTCACGTCTGATGGCTGATACTGTTGAGTAAGACCTCAGCTGAGACTATAGCTACAATACTTACATGTGGCCTCCCCTTGTAGTTTGGGTTTTCTCAGAACATAGTGGCTGAGTTCCAGGGGTGAACATCCCAAGAGAAGGAGGCAGGTAAAAGCTGTATTGTCTTCTAACCTAGCCTTGTCCATCATATTCCATTAATTAAAAATGAGTCACTAGAGTCAGCCTCTACTCAGAGGAAAGGAATTTAGATTCCATCTTTTCATGGGAATTTCAGAGAATTGGTAGACATGTTTTAAAACTACCACATACAGAACCAGAAGTTACTCTTCAACTCAACCTATGTATTTTCTTGCCAATTAACTATTTCCCAGCCTGCTTAACTAAAAGACATTCCTGTCTCCCATGATGGAACTGGTATGACTTATAAAATACCTCAAGGCAATAAATGTAAATAAGCATGAACTGTTTCACCCAGTTTATCCTCAACTCCCCCCAACTGTTTATTTTTTGATGTCATACACCCCTGCCCCCTTTAGCTTTTCAAAATAAGCAATATAGTATGTTAAGATAGGTTTTAGAAAAGATTAAGATTATTCATAGATCAGGCATATCACAGACCAATTTCACAGCCCACCTACCCTCCCCTACCCCTTGGGAGGGGGAGTCAGAGTCAGTCTCTTGTCTGGTAGGGAACTAGAAACTTCTTTTGGTGGAAGGATGAAAAAATTCCTATATTTCTCCTTTTCTACCTGAGCTAGCTAACTGTGCTCAGGCAATGCTGTATTCTTTGACTTCTTATGCAGAATAGAACCGTGAGAAAAAAGCACCCTAGTTTCCAGTAAATCACCATCTATCAGATTTTTTTTTTCTCAAAAATCCTCACAATTGGACCAATAAGCAACATCATGAATTTCATTTTACTTGGATCCACAATCAACGGCCGCAGAAGCAGCAGTCAAATCAAATGACATGTTGCACTGTGCAAATGTGCTGCAAAAGATCTCTTTGAAGTGTTGAAAAGCAAAGATGTCACTTTAAGGACTAAGATGTGCCTGACCCAAGCCATGGTGTTTTCAGTTGCCTCATATGCATGCAAAAGCTGGACAATGAATAAAGAAGACCAGAGAAGAATTGATGCCTTTGAATTATGGTGTTGGTGAAAAATATTGAATATACCACGGACTGCTAGAACAAACCAACCTGTCTTGGAAGAAGTACAGCCAGAATGCTCCTTAGCAGCGAGGATGGCAAGACTTCACCTCACATACTTTGGACGTCTGATCAGGAGAGACCAGTCCTTGGAGAAGGACATCTTGCTTGATATAGTCATCGAAAAAGAGGAAGACCGTCAATGAGATGGACTGACACAGTGGCTGCAACAATGGGCTCAAACATAACGACTGTGAGGATGGCGCAGGACCAGGCAGTGTTTCATTCTGTTGTACACAGGGTCGCTATGAGTTGGAACCAACGTGACAACACCTAACAACCACATCAGATGGAGAGTCTAGAAAGTCATGCTAAGCCTCAGATTCTATAATTGTCTCTAAGCACCTGTTTATAATGATCTTTAGCTATAGATAAAAGAAAAAAGAATTTACGTGTTTTGTTTAAAACTGTGCCCAGCCTAGGTCAGTGTGCGTTTCCAAGGAACTTGTCAAAAGATTTTTGGCCCTACACCTAGAGAGTCTGCTTCTGTTGGGCTGAAATGGAGCCTAGGAATCTGCCTTTTAATACCCCCAGGTGATGTTAATGCAGGTTGTCTGCAAGCCATACTTCGGGGAACTACTCTGCTCCAGGCTACATTGGGGGCAGGCAGGCAGGAGATGCTGTACTGCTAACTGCCAGCTCTGTGGGGCTGAAATGGTGATGCTCGTTGCCTAGCAACCCTCACTCTTGAGACATAGTTATTACCAGCTTGAAAAAGACAGATCTCCCTTCCTAGGCTGTAATGTAAACATTAACCTAGTCAACTAGGTAATGAGGTTAACTCTTTAACAAAATGGAGGTAGGGAACCAACTGATTTTCCACTAACTGAAATCACAGCAGTTCGTCCAAAAGGTTAAGTGAAAGACACTGAACACTCAAACGAAGCTCAAGTTTTATTTAAAATGTAAAAGAAGTGGTTCTTTAAAATGCTGGCGAATAAAGCAAAAGGATACAGTGTTCTCTTGCTACAAGTCAGCCAGTCTGTCCAAGTATAGAGTAATCTACCGTACTTATATGCTGGTAGCATTTCACAGTAGTTTAGTGTTAAGAGATAAGAGATTATCTGTGCCTGAATTATGAAGAGATTCTGTGTGTGTGATGCTTGGTTCTGGGGTTTACACCTTTACTGAGTATGAACCAGGGCTCCTGCTCCTTGGCCATAGCCAAATCCCTTTGGCCCAAAGTTCTTTGCATAGCATCCTGCAAAAGAAAAGGGAGCGTTAAGGCAAGTCCGCTAAGCTTTGCTAGCACTGCTTAAGACCATGCAACAACAAACCCCCCTAAATTAAAAAACAAACTGATGGCTATGCCAGAAAGAGTTCAATGTATTTAAGATGTAAAATGTGCCATGTAGTATCTTAAAGCTGCAAAGGCAAGTTCCAGTATTCTGGTTCCACAGTGTTTGGCTCATGGTCCCACCAACTTGCAAGCACAAAAATTAGGCAAGATAAATTATGTATTTTTATATTACCTTCATATATGCTTTGCTTAAAATATGAGGTTGAAAGAAAACCTTTGTGGTGTGGTTTGGTTTTGAGGGGAGTTTTTAAATGATCAAGAACTTTATTATATCATCTAAAATTGCCGAGGTTGTCTAAATGTCACCTGTAAGCACTTCTGGACCTTTTATTTTCAAATAGCCAAGGACAATATGCCTGCTTTTTCCTGTTTTCAGAATGCCTTTTTTTCCACCCCTTTTTTAAGCGGGTGACATTTCATTCACCAATAGCTCATGTGGGATATTCATATGGATGATGATAACTGAAATTATTTTTACCTTTGCAATAGATTTCACCTTCCTTCTCAGTCAAAGTTGTTGATTCAAGACTCTTCCCACACTTGGCACATCGGAAACAGTTTTTATGCCAGGGCTAGAAGAGACAAGTGTATTAACATGCTTGAGAGGCCTGTTTTCTGCGATATAATTTAGATGTTGTGGTAAGAAGTAGCTTAGGAAGATCAACCCAAGATGGGCTCCTGACAGCTATGGTTCAGCCCCAACTAGAAGGGTGAAACTGGCCTTCCCCAGTATCTACATTCTCGGCTACATACAGAGGGGCTGAATTCAAACTTCATTCACAGAAGATATAGGCTGGGAGCTGTACCATGAAAGGGCCATTTTCCTAAGAGCAGTGTCAGACGTCAGTGCAAACCTGGTCAGCTCCTTTAAAGGTGGCCGCCTCTATGGCTGAGAAGACTGCGGCTCAGTGACAGACAGCTAATTAGCATCAGGTCTCCTGACTCTGGCTCACTGCTTTCTTCACTACACTGAGTAACCTGTATATTGCAGATTTGCTAACATTCTGGCCTTTTTAGTTAACAGTCTTTAAGAGCACCCCTTGTGAACACAAGTTTCAAGTTTCTTTTAAACACAGAGTGATTTATCAAATAGCATCACTTCAAAAAATTAATGATTAAGATGGGGGAAAAAATGTTTAATCCAAGGCATTTATTTATAAGACAGAGCCCCCGAGTGGGATGTGGTGAGGGTGGAGGAGAAAGGGAATGGAGAGAAGCCATTTGCAGTTATTAACTCAAAACAGCACTTTACCTTTCCAGCACCAATTATCTTCTCAGCAGCATATACAGAATCCCCACATCTGGAACATTTCTCAGCACCTCCGTATTTCTGAGCAAATTTAGAAGTATTTGGATTTGTTGTAGGACTGTGAGGTTGAACACTTGAGGAAAGGGGGAAAGAATTTTAGGCAAGATTTTCCCAAAAAACCCAAACCCATTGCCATCAAGTCAATTCCGACTCATAGTGATCCTACCGGATAGAGCAGAACTGCCCCATACAGTTTCCAAGGAGCGCCTGGTGGATTCGAACTGCTGACCGTTCGGTTAGCAGCCGTAGCTCTTACCGGTACGCTACCAGGATTTAGGGCCCTATAAATCCACAAGCCAGGAATTCTGGGACTTAACTGTCATAGTGTCTCATGGCTGGAGGCCTTCACAGGCCAGCATAGAAGAAGAAGTTAATCTTGGTGCAGTGGCTGGAGTTATTACTTTGACCTATTTACAGTCTTATTATTGTTACAATCAGATAAGGCTCGAAACTTAAATATCTGTCCCGCTAGGTCTAAATTCATCAAAATTTACTTAATCCCCATTGCTAGCCTCTCCATTAAACAACTATGCTATGCTTTATAAAAACCTACCATAGCTCTTATTTTTATCCCAGATATACTTAATATTATTTGTACCACTGGATTCACATCTGGCTTTACTTTACAGAAGACTGAAAATTCAGTGTTAAGCAGGTAAAAATTTCTCCAGATATGTCAGTTTACTCAAGTAGTCTGTAATTAAGAAAGTTAAACATGTTTTACAAATTACAGTTTCCAAAAATATATTAAGTAGGGGAAAGTGTGAGTAAACTGTTTTCTTCATGGGAAAAACAGAAAATTTGCCTATTACTGTGTGATGTTTATCTTTTTCTCTGTAAAAAGTAAAAGTGGTATTCTGTCACTATTGACAGGTCACTGGGTAAACCATATTTCTCTTTGCTCTCTGTAGGAATATCTTACCACTCAATAGGTATGTGTACCCACTATGTGCAGAACACCCTTGTGGGCTTTGAGAAGATTTAAAGTATTTCTAAAACCTTGTAAGTTAGTTGAGTAGATAAGATACAAAAACAACAGTTGGTACTCAGCAAGAGGTAGCTAAGTGCCAATTACAGTTTTTTCCTATTTTATTGAATAAGTTATGTACACATGTAAAAGCAAACAAAATATTTAGAAATACTGCTTTTTCATAAAAATATTTTATTCCAACTCTTCACATATATTTTCAAATGTCTTCTTCTCCACTATATCTAATTTTTGGAATCACTTAAGAGTTTCCACAGTACATAATTTTCACTTCTACCTAAGTTGTTTAATATACAGCTTTTTCAAAATTCATATTTGATGTAGCCACTGAAAATTTTAATCTAAGCAACAAATACCAATTCATAGTAATAATTCACAGAAGTGCCCTTCTTCAGTTGTCCTTAATACAGGCGTATTTTTTAAAAACTCCACAACTTCACTGCATTACGTATTTTGTTAAAGTAATGTTTAAAAGATTATTCAGAATGATCCAACATTTGCAATTATGAGGACATATTCCCAAAAACAGTTTTCAAATCTGCCAAGCAGATTCCTGTTAACAAAAATTTCGAAGAGTAGCTTCCATCTGCCTTCTAATAACTTTGCAGGATCTGGGTATTGTTATTTCATATTGCAAAGGAAATGGGAGCTCAGATGGTAAATAACTTGCTGGAGAATTAGGTGCTATCGAGTTGGTTCTGACTCACAGCAACCCTGTGTACAACAGAACGAAACAATGCTCGCTCCTTCACCATTCCTCACAATTGTCATTATGTTTGAGCTCACTGGTAAGCCTGAACTGAAAAACGCAGGTCTGTCTGAATCCAGAATATTCCTGCCTACTCAATGAGATATCTCCAGAGATACTTGTAAAAAATGTTTAATCCCCATGACTAAATTACCATTATAATTACCACAGGTGCTCTAGGAGTTTAGAGAATGGGGTTCAGAATCATTAAGAAAGGCTTCTAGATACAGGAAATCCCTACACCTGGTCCTGAAGGATGAGTAGTATGTGGCCAGGCAAAGAAGGGGAACAGGCAAAGGCACACGTCAAGACAGGCCAACACACAGGTCTCGCATTGGGGAAGGCAGAGAAGCAAGAGCAGATGGTCACTGGTGTTGGTGACTTTAAAACTATGGTCAGTCGTTAACTTACCTTAGGGTCATGAATGAGTCTGGCTTAGGGGAAGGTGTACAGACATTATGTGTTTTGAAGGGGTTGAAACACAACATCAGAAACAAGAATGGATTTTAACAAGTTGAAAAACGAAAGCAGAACAAAGGACTTTAACAAAGATAAAGGTAACCTGGGCTACTGCAAGTGATCACAAACATGCAACAGTAAATGAGTCGGCCCTTGTACAACTGGCACACAAGGCACCAGGGCCCAAAAGCTGTGCATGGAAAACCCCCAAAGAACAAAGAGGTAGGCCTTAATGCAGCCCCACCCCGCAGTGGAAACAGCATAGGTTTTGGAGCCAGACAGACATAGGTTCAAATCCTGGCTCTGCTACTTATCTATGTGACTTCTGAGCCTTAGTTTCCTCGTCTATAAAATGCGGACAGAATATCTATACTTCAGAGTTACTGTGAGGATTAGAGATAATGAACAAAAATGTTCAGCAGACAATAGGCACTAAATACATGGTTATTATTATTTCAGGCATGCCATATAGCACAGTGTTTTAAGATTCTAAGCTTGGAGTTAACAGTACCAGTTGCTGTGGAGTCGATTCCGACTCATGGAAACCCCATGTGTACTGGAGTAGAACTGTGTTCCATAGGGTTTTCAATGGATGTTTTTTAAGAAGTAGATCACCAGGCCTTTCTTATAAGGCACCTATGGGTGGACTAGAATCTGTAACCTTTCAGTTAGCAGCTGAACACATTAACTGCACCACCCAAGGACTACAAGCTTGGAGTTAGACTAAATTGTATACTCTAGCCTGGAACTAACTATAGTGACCTTAGGCAAATCATTCCATTCTCATTGTCTCAGTTTGATCATGAGTACGATGGAAAACTCAACCTTCTAAGGTTCTTGGGAGGATGACATGAGTTAACATGTTAACACTGCACAGTGCCCAGTCTGCTGTAAGGGCACAATTATGGTCCTGTCCAAGGAAAGGCCCATCAGTCTCTACTGAGATCTAACATCAATGTTGGCTTCTTCAATATAAAATGGATATAAAAAATGCATAGCTTAAGTAGGAGGACAAAGGTGTTAAAAATCAGAATTAAAAGGAAATTCCAAATGAAATTATTGGGCCTGAAGATGAAATAAGAAGTAAACTTTAAAGAAAAATTAACATCTTTCTACTTTGGTACTGGAGCCTTTAAAGTTTAACACTAGTCTCTCAAAGAATCAAAAAACAGGAACTAATTTTAAGTAAAAATTTTTTAGTTAGGGAAAATTTATTTCTTGAGGAAAGATTCTTAAATGGAAGGAGTAACTGAAGAATTGTCATTTACTCCTTAACTGCATCTGAGAAACACATCTCATGATTCTGATAACACATTCTCTATCATTTGATTTCATGACATCTGTTCTCCCAAATGTGGTGTTGAATGTATTTTTTTTTTTTTCAAATGGAAGTAAATTTAAATGGTTCACTTTTGAGAAGATCATGACTCCCTGATACACCCTGGAATGCTACAAAATCAGAACCAGAAATCACTGGATAAATCAGTAAGAACTCTGTTAGGTCCAAAACTGTCCATATTTGGGGTTTAAAGATCAGTCACTCGTTTTAAACTAGAAAATACAAGTCACATTTTGTTTGCCTCTTTTAAGCTAAAAATCTGGAAACTTCCAGATTCCTGTTCACCAAGCAACATTACTTGTTGTAAGTCATTTCTCAAGGTAACACACTCTCCTAACCCACCTCTCTGGCTTGATGCCCAGCCTCTCACCATGGTCCATGTTGAGTGTGCCAGCGCCCTGGCCGTAGCCATAGCCTTTTGGCCCATACTTCTTTCCATAGCAGGATTTGCAGTAGATCTCTTCATCATGAATTGCCACTGTTGTGCTATCTAGATTTTTCCTGCAAACCACTGAAGGGGAATAAGTTAGACTTTAAAAATGTTTCAGAGATGCTGATTTTCTTAAATCAATGGTGGCAGGGACACATGGTCTACGAGTGGTAAAGACCCAGGTTCTCTCACATTCCCAGTTTATCCTGTGGTTTCCCAACAGCCACAGGGCAGCATCTGGACTGGTCAGCCACACTTGATGATGATCCGTCCTCCTCCGTGGATATACTTGTTTCAGAAATGTATCAGTATGAACATCCAGATGCCTCAAGCTTTTCAATATGATTTTCTTCTCTTGCAAGAGTGAGAGGTCGTAGAGATGGCTATAATTACATGAAAAAGAAATAAACCTACCAACACCTTGCTCCCAATGCCTCAGCACTCCTTTAACCTCTTCAGTCTTTTATACCATGTATTATTAAATCACAACAGAACAAAGAACAAGAGGGTAGCTGGGTGCCTTGGGGGAGTTGCCTCTGTAGCCCTTCTTCTCTAAAAAGCACCCTCCCTGGTACAAAAGCAATTTTACACCCAGAATTCTAGTTTTCATCACTACTCCACAATAGGGAAAAGCATTATTCTTTCATCTCCCCACCGGCTTCTCCAGCAGTGATAGGTGTGTCTGAAAATCGTCAAGTGGCTTAGAGACTGCATTTGTTTTCCCTTTTGTCCCTGAGGAGAACACATTCTTTCTTGATGGATTTCTTGCCACAAGACATTTCCACATATCCCACTTCATAAAACTGCCAAATGTCATCGTGTTTTATCCAGACATTATTTCACTTTCTAAAACCTCAACTGAGGAAAAAAAAAAAAATATGAGGGAGCTCATTAGTGGCACAATAGAGCAACTGGAAATCCCTATCCTGGAAGTAAAAAGATCAGTGGAAAAGGGTCTTTCTCCTCCTCCTTACTCAAAAGAGAGAGGGTGAAAAGGAGGGAGGGAGGACAAGAAAGAGGAAGAGAAGGGGGAAAGACTGGACTAGCTGGCTGGTTTAAAATAAATTACGAAGTCTCTATTACCTCAGACTAAAGTCTTCATTTGCTTAAAGACAAAGTTAACCTAAAACCGTACATTGCTGAAGAATAAATTGTAAGTACCCTTAACAGACAGAATAAATATAAAATCAATACTGTTTTGAAAAACAGGTCTATTACCCAAAGCAAGTTTAGGTATGTGAAAATTTGACTATATAACTATTGCTCCATCACCCAGTCCTTATCCCTATTCTCTGCAGTAAAATTCTCACAGGTCTACAAATCACTCTGAATTATTTCCTTAAAAGGGTTTAGTCAGCAGAGACACTTATTAGGAAGGAGTAGTAAAAATTACCAAGGAGCAGTGGTGGCACAGTGGTTAAATGCTCGGCCGCTAACCGAATAAGGTTGGCAGTTTGAACCCACCAGCTGCTCCATGGGAGAAAGATGTGGCAGTCTGCTTCCATAAAGATTACAGTCTTGGAAACCCTATGGGGCAGTTCTACTCTGTCCTATAGGGTCACTATGAGTTGGAATTGACTCAGCGGTAATGGGTTTGGTTTTGGTTTAGTAAAAATGACCAGTCAAGAACTCAACATTTAGTAAACACTGACTTTATGCCTTAACCTAGATGAAACCAAGAACAATTCCTGAAGTCTCTGCATTTCCTCTTTGACCACATACTCTCTTGGTTACAAATCTGCTGAAAAATAGATTCCTAAAAAAAAGATCAGTAACTTCTAAGAGAAGAAATGGTTAAACCACCTCTTCTGAGAAGTGGTAGCTATTATGGAGGCATAAATACCAAACATTCATTGTTGAATTCTTATTCTTTTTTTTTTTTTAAACTTTTTTTTTTTTTTTTGTAATTGTACTTTAGATGAAGGTTTATGGAACAAACTAGCTTCTCATTAAACAGTTAGTACATACATTGTTTTATGACATTGGTTAACAACCCCAAGACATGTCAGTACTCTCCCTTCTCGACCTTGGGTTCCCTATTACCAGCTTTCCTGTCCCCTCCTACCTTCTCATTTTGTCCTACGGACCTGTCTAATCTTTGGCTGAAGGGTGAACCTCAGGAGTGACTTCATTACTGAGCTAAAAGAGTGTCCGTGGGCTGAATTTTTATTCTTTGTGACTGTAACTTTCTGTTGTCTGTTTCCTGTTGTCTGTGAGGCAGTTATACTATAAGGATGTCCAGATACTGTAATGCTGGGGCCTGGGGGAAAAAGACAATTCAAAGTACAAGTTTTTTCTTAAGATTATTTCTTAATGTAACTAAATTTATTTTTAAAATATTCGGCATTTTACAGTAATTTTCACTGTACAGTACTATAGATGAGGCAAGTATCTGCATGTATAGGTGGGCAACTCCCCAGGTAGTAAACCCTTCATTAAAGGAAAGTCTGTCATTTGAATCAAGATTAAGATTAATGAAAAGCTTTCTTAAACTGCTACTCTACTGGTTTAAACCCAATGATTTAGCTGTCATTAGAGGGGAATTTTTTTTTTTTTCAATTTTCAGGCTTGTCTCTTGTTCTGTTTCTCTCATTACCTGGTACTGACCGTACTTAGAGCGTATCGGCATGGTTGTTTTACTTCCTACTTCCTGTCTGTGCTAGACCCTGTGATGATTTTGTCTGGTAACAACAGTAACTCCTAACTTGACTCCATGGGATTTTCATACCCTAAGTTCCTTTGCCTCAAGTTTAGAACGTCAATAACCAAAAATAACTTAGAACAGTCACTACCAAAGAAGGTAGAATTTGAGCTTCTAGGAATTTAATCATTCAGTCACCAGTGCGGTATGAAACAAGCAAACAGGTTTCAAAGAGGAACCCAGCCAGAGAGAAAAAGCTGGGGTAGATGAGGAACAACCATTCATTCAAACATTGGGGCTGAGCCCTTCCAGCGTGCCATAAACTATCCTATGTAGTAGACCACATAAAGGACAGTGAGCTCAGAATGCAGCAGGGGAGACAGATGTGCTAACAAATTAAGTCCAGGAAAGGCCAACAGGTAGGCCAGAGCTATGGGGCCACAAAGGAAAGCAGTGTTCTGAGTCACCCCTACTGTCCTTGCTGCTGGGCTGAGCATTTATACTGTCTTAAGAGGACAGACAGATAAAAACCACTTGTGCTTTTAAAATAATGTTAGCAAAAGCAGAGTTCTTTCCTTAAATAGGTAAATTGACACCTTTTACTCACAAATTGTCAAAGGTCAAGCACTGGGAGATACTTACTGCACAGAAAGCAGCAGCGGTGGAAGCTTCTCCCATCACACTGTACCTCTTCCGCATGGTACACGGTCCTCCCACAGGACCCACACTTGTTTCCGCCTCCCCAGACAGGCATTCTGAAGGAGTAAAGGACACTGTCAACTCCTTAGGATGTCCCCATACTGTATGAGGTGCATTACAGGCTCCCAAGAAGGCTGGTTAAACCCAGGGGATGGCTGCAGATTTCCTTCTTTTATGAACCACTCTAACCACATCTATAAAAGGCCTGCATTCCTCCAAAATAACCTCATCTCTTCTTCCAAATTACAGCTTTCATTAGAAAACTATGGCTTGTCATGCACAAGTTGGATTTTGTTTTGTTTTGCCCCCCCCCCCCAAGACAAAGGACCTGCATTCAATAGAGAATTACAGGTCACCAGACACAAAACAAACTATGCCACCAGAATCCACTGGAGTTAAGAAAGAAGTATGGGGAAGGCAAAGGCAAACATCTCCCCCATCCCCAGTCTTCAATGAAATTTTTAAAAACTTACCCTTGGGTAGAGGTTTTCATCACATGTTTAATTCATTGTAACAGCACCACATTCTTAACATTTAACATACACAAGCTATTACACACTTCCTAGGGAAGAGAAAAGTGTTGTATTGCTCTGCAGGAATGAGTATTATAATTGTCTGCTCAAGTTATGTGAGACTGTAGCGTAAACAGTTGTGTCTGTGACTAGTACAATTGCATGCATGGAGCCTTGCTGGAACCACAACAAACACCCATCCAGATGGCTATGATTTAAAAGTCTATGCTTCACTAATCCCAAGGTCTTCCCTCCGTGATGCTTCCCTTCCCCCTTGCCCCATGAAAATCAACTAATTCAGCCAACAGTTGGTTTTCCATCTTTGACAGGCCTGTTAGTCCATACAGAATATGCTACCAAATCCCCTTTCTGGAACCATGCACTGTTTGTTGAGTAGGTCAGAATAACCTCTGAACAATGTAGTCTGACATGATGGTGGAGCTGGAAGTTTAAATCCTGGGCTATCACATGACTACAATGTAGGGCCCACATTTTCTAATCTCCCTTCTCAACAAACTGGTCTACCTGGATGCAGTTTAAAATATCTAGTTCTGAGTGGCCAACATGCTCTTGTGCCTTAGCCAGCACAGAAAGCTGTCCTGCTAAGAAGGCATGTTGTTTTGTCTGCCCTGCCCTGGGGAGTATCTAAAAATACAGTGAAATAATTCATTTTTTCCCATCATCCTTTTCAGATTTTCCTGCTGTGTGTGGTTATTTTCAGCCCTGGCCTGTTGGGTTTCCTCAGATGAGCTGCTTGTCTCTGTAGGAAATAGCTGGTTAAGGAAGCTGAGATCTCCTTACTAACCCAAACGTGGCTAGAAAGAAAAGGGGAAACGAGGGCTACTAAGCAGAAAAGACTGAAGAATCTTCAATCCTTAAAATAAAAATGGGGGTGGTGATGGTGAACTCTCATCCTACTGCCTATCTGACACCATTAAGATCTATAACCCAGCAATTTCCTGAACATTAAGGCCTTTCCAAAAGAAACATTTATAGAATTGTGGTGGGCATCTTTCTGGCACCCATTCTCTTGCCCCTTTTCTGGCAATACCTTCCCCAGATCTTCTTCCAGAGAAGCACTCATCCCTTTCTTGGTCCATATGGTTTAGAAAACTACTTATTAAAATGTGGTGTCCTGGCATGGTCCACTCTGCTTATTACCAATTCATGACAAAATTCAGAGTAAGCATTTAGAAAATGTTATACAGTATTACAGGGCAACAACCAAGAACATGATCAGTGGACTCATCTTGTTGAACAGGGTATACAGAGATTTGAAGTATCACTCTCTACTTGAAAATTTAAACAAAAATAATGGCCCTTTACCATAGATGGTTTGAGAAGCACTGCTTTAGATGGTATTGTCTGCACTACCAACTCCAGAGCTGGGTATGTGACTCAGTTATGGCTAATCAGATCACTGCATTCCCCTCATCCTGCCACAGTGATTGGTTTAGGAATGGGCATATGACCCAATCCAGTCCAATGACATTTGGTTTACAGCTAGCCACTACAAGAAGAAAATCTGTCTAAGAATGAAACCAAACTACAGGAAAACAGAGAAATGGGGAGACTAGGTTTTTGAGTCCCTAAATTCAGCTGTGCCTCAACTCATCCTCTACTCTTCAGTTATGTGAGCAAATAAATTCCCTTTTAAGCCATTTGGAGTTGGAGCCCCTGTTCCTTGAAACAAACATCACCAACACACACACACACACACACACACACACACACACACACACACCTGACTGATACAACTAGTTATCACTAAAGTGTTCGTCTCAACTTGGAAAAAGCCTACTTCTCTTTCCCACCTAGTCTGGTCTAACTTGGTCAGTGGGGCATTTAGATATGGATTATGCTCATTAATGACTAACCCTCTTCACAGCAGCCACACAAGAACAAAGTGAATCCAAGGGTCCACAAATATTACCACGCTACTGTAAAGACATCCACATACCTCAATATCTAACAACAACATAACATATTTGCAAGCTTTCCTTTTTGTAGTTTTATAAATCTTATTGCCTTCCTTGGAGACAGGTGCTCCATTGTTTAAATGTGGAATGAAACTTGAACCTGACTGTAAACCTAAGACACAAAGCCTTGGCTCCTGCAGCCTGCACTGGCTTGCATTTGGAGTGCAATTAGTGACTTTGCCCTATGTATGGCTCCAAAGCTATTCATGTTCTGGGATGCTCATAGGATGCAGCAGACACCTCTCATGATTCCTATAGAAACCAAAGGCTAAATCCAGGCTTGTGGATGACACTCTAATTACTTAAAAGTAAATCCCAAGCTTCAATAGCCCAGTTGGCTTTTAAAATACTTTGTTATTGTTCAGATGTTTCTCATCATACTAGAAAGTGAACTGTTTATCAACCTGGTATCTTAATTTTCACACATATTTACTTTGGAGCAGTCACCAATGAGAAACCAGATTTTTATCAAGATTAAGGTTAGGCTGGGTTGTCTTTGGAGTCCTTGGGTGGTGCAATCGTTAACGTGCTTAGCTGCTAACCAAAAGGCTGGCAATTCAAGTCCACTCAGAGGAGCCTCAGAAGAAAGGCCTGGAGATCGACTTCTGAAAAATCAGTCACTGAAAGCTCTATGCAACACAGTTCTACTCTGACACACATGGGGTTGCCATGAGTCAGAACTGACTCGATGGCAACTGGGTTGTTGTTTTTTGTTTTTTTTTAGTGGGGGGGTTATCTTTGAATAACATTAAAAAAAACTAATCATTTTGTTATTCTCTTCCACGCCATTAACGAGCAGCCTTTTTTATTTAAAAAAAAAAAAAAAAGAGGAAATAGCTTCCTTTTTTTTAAAATGTAATTCAGGATTACCTTAAATTTACTCACTGTAAGTCTAGTCTAATTTTTACTGTACATGCCACACCAGCCACAAGTGGATGTGTCATCTTTTCAGGAAGTATCTTCAAAGTTCTACAACATCCAGCTTACTACGTTATAAGCTTCTTCCCCTCAAGGATAGGGACCATGTCTCTCTATTCCCCAGACCACCTACCAAAGTATTTAGCACACAGCAAAATATTTCACTTCTACTGTTTTAAACAATCCTTCCTTTTTCAACCTGCTTATATAATCCCCAATTAGAGCTAAGCTTATCAAGACAAAGGCTGTACTTGTTTGTGACATCTTCAAATTCTATGTTAAATTTCCAAGTCATTAGTCTTTTTAAAATTCCATCCAGTTTAAGTGCTTTCCAAGGGATTTCTTTAGTAACTTCTCTGCGATACAGGCAGATAGTGTAATAGAGCTTCCTGAGAAAGCTTTAGCTGGATTTGCTGTTTTATTTTCTAAGCTGGATGGGGTTGGTTAGGTGATGATCCTTATATTATTCTCTATTTCGTATGTCTGAAATATGTCATCATGGAAGGAAGGAAGGTAGGTAGGCTGGATGGTTCAAAGAGACCTGGGAAAACTCCACTATTATAAGAGTTGTACAAACTTTGGCTTAGTTTTCTCACCGGTAAGGTGGGGAAAATAGCTCTCCTTACCTCAGAGATACTGTGAAGACAAAACAAGGTAAATAAATGTCTTGGCGGATATCCATTAGTTTGAGGATGGAGAGGGCATCTCATACTACCCATCCTGCTATTAGTACCCCAGTAGGAGAAAACCAAGGACTAGCACCTAAAGAATATAACTGCAGGACAACAGGGTAGAATAAACTTGGCTGATTAGTCATGCACCCTGGTGGCACAGTTAATTAAGCACTATGGCTGCCAACCAAAAGGCTGGCAGTTCAAATCCACCAGCCGCTCCCTGGAAACCCTATAGGGCAGTTCTACTCTGTCCTATAGGGTCGCTATGAATCGGAATTGACTTGATAGCAACGGGTTTGGTTTGGTTTTTTTTAAGCCACAAGTATTAAAAAATGTTGCCTTCTTTTTCTGGGACATTGAAATGAATGGCAAATACAACAACAGTTCCACTTATGGTAGTGACTGTCTAAAAAATGAAGTTCAAATGTACACTTTCGGGCTGAACCTCTTTGGACGTTTCTTGGATTTGGCAGGGGGAAGTGTGAGGCTCTTCCATTTCTGTCACTCCTGGCATGGCATATAAAAAAACATCAAGGCTTCATTTTTCCTATACGCCTTGGCGGCAATACTCCACAACAGCTGACATCAATCACAGCAAACTGGATTCGCACTGAGCAATCTGGGCTGCATGCCTTTCCCCAATCCTATGCATTAATTTACAAAATGGCAAGAGGAGAAATAAAATTCCACTTTACACACATCTCACAAAATAGGCTAAATACAGGCTTATTCTGTTTCTTCATCTTGTGCTTTGGTTTTCAACGTCTGAAAGAGTTCCAGCACTAAGTCCACTACATTAGTTACAAAAGCTTAGTTTACATCTGAATACACCTATGTGCAATTTCTCTTGGTTGCTTCTCCCCAGTCTAATACACCACCCCAAATTCATAAGACCTAACCCTAAGGGAAAATTACTACAGTCTAAATCTGAGTCACCTTGTAGTAAAGTTAACTCATCTTCTAGATAACCAACTGAGAACCACAAAATGTCCACACTGATCATTCTCATACTACCTGTGCTTCATTTACCATCTAATTTTAGACTGAATGACTTGAATCCATGAGTCTCAAGTCTCCATGTTGCCTCTTACAGTTTAAGTTATCCACTCTGATAATGAAGAATCCGTCTCTAAACCCATATTCTAAATGCTTCCGAAGCTTTGACATTTTATTACTACATACAAAACTTTGTTATTACACTAGGTCCTTGTTATAATTGAATTTCCCAAAGGAGAGAATTTATTATAAACCAGTCTCATCTTGAACCACATTCAAGGAAGTCACTTGTTAAAGCATTGTCCCCGATTACAATGATTTTAAGCAAGGCCAGGGGTTGAGAGCTGTAGTTAATTGGAAATTAACCTTTATTCAATGCCTGTTCTAATTTTTTTTTTTCCTTCTGCTACCACACTACCTGTTTAGTCTACTCTCTTCATCTAAATGAATACCACTGATCCAAGGATAGACTCTTCATGTTTTAGTGGTCAGCTAGGTGTTCCATTTGGCTCCTTTTATCAAAGCCAAATCCTCAATCCGGCCTTCCTTATGAAGTTTTTGAGATAATGTTTATATAGTGTTATTGTTCAAGGTGCTATCAAATTGGTTCCGACTCACAACAACTCTGTGTACAACAGAACGGAACACTGCCCGATCCGGCACAATCCTCACAATCATTGTTATGTTTAAGCCCATTGTTGCAGCCACCGCGTCAATCCATCTCAATGAGGGTCTTCCTCTTTTTCAGTGACCCTCCATTTTACCAAGCATGATGTTCTTCTCCAGGGACTAGACCCTCCTGATAACATGTCCAAAATACTTAAGACAAAGTCTTGCTATCCACCCTTTTAGGGAGCATTCTGGCTGTATTCTTCCAAGACAAATTTGTTCGTTCTGGCAGTCAATGGTATATTCAATATTCTTTACCATCACCATAATTCTAAGGTGTCAATTCTTCTTAGGTCTTCCTTATTCATTGTCTAGCTTTCGCATGCATATGAGATGATCGAACATACCATGGCTTGGTCAGGTGCACCTTAGTCCTCAAAGTGACATCTTTGCTTTTTAACACTTTAAAGCGGTCTTTTGCAGCAGATCTTTCCAATGCAATGCGTCATCTGATTTCTTGACTGCTGCTTCCATGAGTGTTGATTATGGATCCAAGTAAAATGAAATCCTTGACAACTTCAATCTTTTCTCTGTTTATCATATTGCTTATTGGTCCAGTTGTGAGGATATTTGTTTCTACGTTGAGGTGTAATCCATACTGAAGGCTGTAGTCTCTGATCTTCATCAGTAAGTGCTTCAAGTCCTCTTCACTTTCAGCAAGCAAGGATCTGTTATCTGTATATTGCAGGTTGACAGTCTTCCTTAATTAGTCTTCCTCCAATCCTGATGCTGTGTTCTTCTTTATATAACACAGCTTTTCGGATTGTGTGTGCTGTATACAGACTGATTAAGTATGGCAAAAGGATACAACCCTGATGCATACCTTTCCTGATTTTAAACCATGCAGTATTCTCCTTGTTCTGTTCGAATGACTGCCTCTTGGTGTATGTACAGGTTCCTCGTGAGCACAATTAAGTGTTCTGGAATTCCCATTCTTCACAATATTATCCATAATTTCTTATGATCCACATAGTCGAATGCCTTTGCACAGTCAATAAAACATAGGTAAACATCTTTCTGATATTCTCTGCTTTCAGCCAACATCCATCTGACATCAGGAATGATATTTCTCATTCCACGTCCTCTTCTGAATCTGGCTTGAATTTCCGGCAGTTCCCTGTCAATGTACTGCTGCAACCGTTTTTGAATTATCTTCAGCAGAATTTTACTTCCCTGTGATATTAACGACATTGTTTGATAATTTCTGCATTCTGTTGATCACCTTTCTTTGGAAAGGGTACAAATACGGATCTCTTCTAGTCAGTTGGCCAGGTAGCTGACTTCCAAGTTTCTTGGCACAGACAAGTAAGCACCTCCAGTGCTGCATCCGTTTGTTGAAACATCTCAATTGGCATTCCATCAATTCCCAGAGCCTTGTTTTTCGCCAATGCCTTCGTTGCAGTTTGGACTTCTTCCTTCAATACCATCGGTCCTTGATCATATGCTACCTCCTGAAATGGAACGTTGACCAATTCTTTTTGGTACAGTGACTCTGTGTATTCCTTCCATCTTCTTTTGATGCTTCCTATATCATTCAATATTTTGCCCATAGAATCCTTCAAAACTGCAACTTGAGGCTTGAATTTTTAATTCAGTTCTTTCAGTTTGAGAAATGCTGGCCATGTTCTTCTCTTTTGGTTTTCTAACTCCAAGTCTTTGAACATTTCATTATAATACTTTACTTTGTTTTCTTGAGTTGCCCTTTGAAATCTTCTGTTCACCTCTTTTACTTCATCATTTCTTCCATTCACTTTTGCTACTCTACATTCAAGAGCAAGTTTCAGAGTCTCTTCTGACATATATTTTGATATTTTCTTTCTTTCTTGTCTTTTTAATGACCTTTTGCTTTCTTTGTGTATCATGTCCTTGATGTCATCCCACAACTCATCCGATCTTCAGTCATTTGCCTTCAATGCATCAAATATATTCTTAAAATGGTCTCTAAACTCAGGTGGGACATACTTAAGGTTGTACTTTGGCTCTTGTGGACTTGCTTTAATTTTCTTCAGCTTCAACTTGAACTGGCGTATGAGCAACTGATGGTCTGTTCAGCAGTCAGCCCCGGCCTTGTTCTGACTGATGATATTAAGCTTCTCCATCATCTCTTTCCACAGATATAGTTCATTTGATTCTTGTGTATTCCATCTGGCAAGGTCCACATGTATAGTCACCGTTTATGTTGTTAAAAAAAGTATTTGCAATGAAGAAGTTGTTGGTCTTGCAAAATTCTATTGTGTGTTCTCTTATGTCATTTCCATCACTAAGGCCATTATTTTCCAACTACTGATCCTTCTTTGTTTCCAACTTTCACATTCCAATCACCAGTAATTATCAATGCATCTTGACTGCATGTTTGATCAATTTCAGACTGCAGAAGATGGTAAAAATCTCCAGTTTCTTCATCTTTGACATTCGTAGTTGGTTGGTAAATTTGAATAATAGTCATATTAACTGGTCTTCCTTGTAGGCGTATGGATATTATCCTATCACTGACAGCATCGTACTTTAGGATAAATTTTGAAATGTTCTTTTTGACAATGAACGCAACACCGTTCCACTTTAATTTGTCATTCCCAGCATAGCAGACCATATGATTGTCTGATTCAAAATGGCCAATACCGGTTCATTTCAGCTCACTAATGCCTAGACTATCTATCTTCAAGCGTTCCATTATACAGTAGGCACTCAATAAATGGCAGCCTTTATCATCAATATTTAGCAGTGTTCACCCTTTGCTATTAATATTCATCTTCCCTTACTCATCTCATAGATTCACTTATTATATCTCTAACCCCTACCCATCAAGGCAACTGACTTCCCTCCCTCTCTCATGCATCTAACTCCTAACTTCATTTTTTTTATCTCAAGTGATTCATCTAGAATAGAGCAAGCTTATAAACACTGTACATGTTTAACTGTTTATGAAGTTCTCATACAAATGTATTAATTCAACATTTTATAAACCATGTGGGGTAAAGGACCTAGTTTTACACTAAGTAAAGTGACTTTTGTCCTTGGCTCCAGAGAAGTAACCACTGGAGTAATTGGGGTGCCTTGGTCTGGGACTTTCAGGCCACAGCTGAGAATTTGTGCTGGTGAGTGGGGGCTGGCCAGCCCAGGAAAGACTCACCTAGGAAGCCAATATCAACTAGTCTGAGGAGACATGATTTAGCCTGTTGTGCAGGACTGGCCAATGAAAGTCCAGAACAGTAAAGATCCAAGGGTTCCTAGTGGACGAGAACATCTGCTCTCAGGAGGGTAGCATGTAACCTTGGGACATGGAAATGGAAGCTCCACATTGGGAATCTGTAGTTGTAAGTATGGTATTGTTGTTGTTGTTAGGTGCCATCAAGTCGGTTCCAACTCACAGGGACCCTATGTACAGTAGAATGAAACACTGCTCGGTCCTGCGCCATCCTCACAATCGTTATGCTGTGTTGCAGCCACCGTGTCAAGTATGCAGTCACTGTGTCAAGTATGGTACGCTCTCTGTGAATTCTATGAGTCATTCCAGTGAATTATCTCCCAAAGGGGCAGTAGAAGCCAGCAGGTCAGAAAGTAAGGGTGTTGTCCAACAAAGAGAACTTCGAAGAGAAAATCACCAAATCAATACCATTTACAATAGCCCCAGAAGATAAAATACTTAGGAATAAATCTAACCAGAGATGTAAAAGACCTATACAATAAAAACTACAAGACACTACTGCAGGAAACCGAAAGAGACCTGCATAAGTGGAAAAACAAACCTTGCTCATGGATAGGAAGACTCAACATTGTGAAAATGTCAATTCTACCCAAAGCGTTCTACAGATACAATACAATCCGGATCCAAATTCCAATGGTATATTTTAATGAGTTGGAGAAACAAATCACCAACTTCATATGGAAAGGGAAGAGGCCCCAAGTAAGTAAAGCATTACTCAAGAAGAACAACAAAGTGGGAGGCCTCACCCTACCTGGTTTTAGAACCTATTATACTGCCACGGTACTCAAAACAGCCTGGTACTGGTACAACAACAGATACATAGACCAATGGAACAGAACTGAGAATCCAGATGGAAATTCATCCATCTATGAGCAGCTGATTTTTCACAAAGGCCCAAAGTCCATTAATTGGGGAAAAGACAGTCCGTTTAACAAATGGTGCTGGCATAACTGGACATCCATCTGCAAAATACTGAAACAAGACCCATACCTCACACCATGCACAAAAACTAACTCAAAATGGATCAAAGACCTAAATATAAATTCGAAAATGATAAAGATCATGGAAGAAAAAATAGGGACAATGCTAAGAGCCCTAACACATGGCATAAACAGAATACAAAATATTACTAACAATGCACAAACACCAGAAGAAAAACTAGATAACTGGGAGTTCCTAAATATCAAACAATTACACTCATCAAAAGACTTCACCAAAAGAGTCAAAAGACAACCTACAGACTGGGAAAAAACTTTGGCTACAACAAATCCAATCAGCGTCTAATCTCTAAAATCTACAAGATACTGCAAAACCTCAACAACAAAAAGACAAATAACCCAGTTAAAAAAATGGGTAAAGGATATGAACAGGCACTTCACCAAAGAAGACATTCAGGCAGCTAACAGACACATGAGGAAATGCTCACGATCATTAGCCATTAGAGAAATGCAAATCAAAACTACAATGAGATACCATCTCACCCCAACAAGGCTAGCATTAATCCAAAAAATACAAAATAATAAATGTTGGAGAGGTTGTGGAGAGACTGGAACACTTACACACTGTTGGTGGGAATGTAAAATGGTACAATCACTTTGGAAATCAATTGGGCACTTCCTTAAAAAGTTAGAAATAGAAGTACCATATGATCCAGCAATCCCACTCCTTGGAATATACCCTAGAGAAAGAAGAGCCATCACATGAATAGGTATATACACACCCATATTCACTGTAGCACTGTTCACAATAGCAAAAAGATGGAAACAACCTAGGTGTCCATCAATGGGCAAATGCATAAACAAATTATGGTATATTCACACAATCGAATACTACACTATAATAAAGAACAACGATGAATCTGTGAAGTATCTTACAACATGGAGGAATCTGGAGGGCATTATGCTGAGTGAATTTAGTCAGTCACAAAAGGACAAATATTGTATAAGACCACTATTACAAGAACTCAAGAAAAGGTTTAAACACAGAAGAAAACATTCTTTGATGGTTTTGAAGGTAGGGAGTGAGGGAGACGGGTATTCACTAACTAGATAGTAGACAAGAATTATCTTAGGTGAAGGGAAGGACAACACACACTACAGGGGAAGTCAGCACAACTTGACTAAACCAAAAGCTAAGACGTTTCCTGAATACAATCAAACACTTCAAGGGACAGAGTAGCAGGGGCGGGGGTCTGGGGACCATGGTTTCAGGGGACATCCAGGTCAACTGGCATAACAAAGTTGATTAAGAAAATGTTCTGCATCCTACTTTGGTGAGTGGCATCTGGGGTCTTAAAAGCTTGCAAGTGGCCATCTAAGATGCATCAGTTGGTCCCAACCCAACTGGAGCAAAGGAGAATGAAGAACACCAAAGACACAAGGAAAATATTAGCCCAAGAGACAGAAAGGGCCACATAAACCAGAGACTCCATCAGCCTGAGACCAGAAGAACTAGATGGTGCCTGGCTACCATCAATGACCGCCCTGACAGGGAACACAACAGAGAGTTCCTGATGGAGCAGGAGAAACATGGGGTACAGAACTCAAATTCTAGTAAAAAGACCGGATTTAATGGTTTGACTGAGACTGGAGGGATCCTGGAAGACATGGCCCCAGGACTCTGTTAGCCCAAAACTAAAACCATTCCCAAGGCCAACTCTTCAGACAAAGATTAGACGGGACTATGGGACACAATATGATACTCATGAAGGCTGTGCTTCTTAGTTCAAGTAGATACATGAGACTAAATGGGCAGCTCCTGTCCGGGGGTGAGATGAGAAGGTAGAGAGGGTCAGGAGCTCGTTGAATGGACACAGGAAATCCAGGATGAAGAGGAGGAGTGTGCTGTCACAGGACAGGGAGAGCAACTAGGGTCATGTAACAATGTATGTATAAATTTTTGTATGAGAAACTAACTTGAATTGTAAACTTTCACTTAAAGCACAATTGAAAAAAAAAGAAGGGGTGTTGTGTGGACTTCCCAAATTTGTAGCTGGCATCTGCCTATTTGGCAGTCTGAGAACGGTGTCCTTTTAATTTGTGAGCTCTGACCTAGTGGCTAGGGTCAGAGAGAGTGCCACAGGGGCAGCTGGCAACAGGGTGAAGTGGGAATGTGAGGACTGGATCAATCTCCACATTTTGAGGATTGGATTTGTGCTGATCCTTATCAGGCAAGTAATACACTGGATTAGCAGCTGAGGCCAAAAGGGTTATAAGAAGGGTACCTGTTTCTGAGTGAGTTCTACTCTGGTCACAGAAATATGTAAACAAATAATGGCAAGACAATATAACCAATGACATAGCGACATGGGAAGGCTGTACGGTTTGTTTATATCGGATGGTGAAAAGGTTTCAACTTACAGATTTACAGTGGGTTCCTGAAACTTTTATGTTGAAAGGATTCTGAAGTTCCACCCAGGTTCCATTAAGAGTATTGTGATTAATTAATGTCTACCATGGAAATTGCAGGACACATGCCATATCTTAGACATTCTTGGTATAACAGAAAGAGCAGGGAACTTGGAATCACACGGACAAAATGGGTGGATTAACCAGCAAGCATGATATGCACCAGCTTACAGTAAGCCAGGTATGCACAGGCTTAACTGTGTTTATTTACTAATCAGTAGTCCACAATTTCACCTGGTTTTGACCACATCTTTGTGGTGGTGAAAACGCTTCTGATGTGGTCAAAACCAGGTGAAATTGTGCACTATAGTAAGTAAGCACAATTAAGCCTGTGCATACCTTGCTTATTGGGTAACCCATCCCTAGTATAAGTCTGAAAGCCAGCTATCAGCTCTGTGATCTTTGCCAAGTTTCTTAACCTCTAAGCCTTAACTTCTCATCTGTAACTTGGAAATGGATGAGAATTATCTTACAGGGTGGTTGTAAGGATTTAACGAGATAATGTTTGTCAAGTACCTGGCAAAGAGCCAGTGCTCCACAAACACTGGCTTCCTCTTCCTTGAGGAGCACTACTGGGCCTGAATATGGCTACCTAAAGCTCAGTTGTTAAGTGAATTGCTGAGGTCACTAATTTCTAAACAAGCAAATCCAGGTGCAACCCACTCATATTTTTACTCTAGAACCATAAGGTGTCCCCAAACATTCTCATATCAGATTTTCTACAAAAAAAAACACTAGATGTGGAAACCATTTAAATCATCTAAGAATTATCAGTCACTGAGTTAGCAAATTAAGCACACGAATGCCCTCCTCTCGACCCAGCTTCATCCATGCAACTAGCAGTTAATAAATGCTCTATATGCACCAATCTTAAACCCAAATTGCTACGTTCAACCAAAAGGCTCTCTCCCACTCCTATCTGCTAACTGAAGCCTAACCTCACTACAGAGGGAAACCCTGCTGCTATTCTAGTAAACTCTCCTGTGTTCATCCCAGCCTCACAATTACAACTTCTAATTCTATATCCTGTTACCATTTTCGTCTTCCACTTGGAGTACAGCAGAATCCTTGATACAGATTTGGATACTCCCTACCAAATCACATACATAATTAAAATGCAACTATGCTATAAGCCCGATAACCCTGAGCCCAACATCCACAGTAACAAGGGCCCTATTGGTGCAAACTACAAGATATTTGATTATTAAAACAATTTAATGTTTGCATGACTCTACATGAAGTCAGACCTAGATTTTTATGCCAAGTCTATTTATTTGCTGAATGATCTTAAGTCAGTTATTTGATGTTAGTTTTCTCATTTTAAAAATGGTCATAAGACAAGGGCCAGAAGACAGAAGGGGACAAGGAAATCCCCTGGTGATAGGGAACACAAGGTGGAGTAAGGATATTCTTGATGTGTTGTGAGATTGTTAACCATTGTCATAGGGCAACATGTGTAGTCTAACTGTTAAATGAGAAACTATTTTGTTCTGTAAGCCTTCATCTTAAGTGAGAATAACAGCACAGTTGGAAGAGTGTAGTCAATGTCACTGAACTGTGTATGTAGAAATTTTTGAAACGGTGTATCTTTGGCTATCTGTATTTTCATCAAAAAAAAAAAAAAAAAAAAAGGTTGAGAATTTAGAGGCTTAGTATGTTGTGGGGTTGTTAACCAATGTCATAAAACAACGTGTGTACTACTGTTTCATGAGAAACTATTTGTTCTGTAAGCCTTCACCTGAAATACAATAATATATATATAAAAAAAAAAATGGTCATAAGAGCATTCTGAGACTAAGCAATGTATGTAAAGCACTTAGAATAGTGCCTGCCACGTGACAAAACAAAACAAACCAAACCCATTACTGTCAAGTCAGTTTGGACTCATAGCGACCCTATAGGACAAAGTAGGACTGCCCCATAGGGTTTCCAAGGTTGTAATCTTTACGGAAGCAGACTGCCACATCTTTCTCCCACCAAGTGGCTGGTGCGTTTGAACTGCTGACCTCTTGGTTAGTAGCCAAGTGCTTAACCACTGTGCCACCAGGGCTCCTTTTTGCCAAGTGATAAGTAATAATAATTTCAAACACGTATATAAAGCTTATTATGCTTTACTTATGTTAAGTAGTTTACTTATATTAATTCATTTAATTCTCATAAAAACCAAGATAGGCAATGTCCCTATTTTACGGAGGGGAAACTAAGGCATAGAGGTAGTAAGTGGCTCACAACTGTGAAACTAAAACAAATTTACCAATTCAACTTAAAAGTTAATACTAATAAAATCCAAATCAACTGTACTGATTTGATTTGACTGATGTTTCACTGAAACTAAACCCCTGCTAGCAACACATACATAGTACTGACCTCTACGATTATGGCAGACATTCTTTTTAAGTTGGTTATTTCCTTTACTGTATACCGTATGCTGGATGAGGATTCAATTCTCTCTCCATATTTCTTTTGGAAGTACTGTGAAACCACCATGAAACCTTCTTTCCTATAGTGAGCTGGGAAGTCATTTAGTCATAAAGCATTATACTACGTCTGTCCTCTTCCTGTGTGGCCGTCAGTCGATTCTGACTCACAGTAACCCTACATACAGAGCAGAATGGTCCCACAGGGTTTTCAAGGCTGTAATCTATATGGAAACAGATTGCCACATCCTTCTGCCTTGGAGTGACTGATAGGTTCAAACCACCAACCTTTCAGTTAGCAGCCTAGCGCTTAACCAATGCGTCACCAGGGCTCCTATCTTACTAGTCAAAGACAATCAGTAGTAGCATTGGCACAATGAGGAGGTAAACAAAAATCCAAGGAGCCTAATACCCTTTGCAGATGATTCACAATATACTTCTACTGATTTTTCCCTCTATGACTTCAAACAAAATGTATTTTTAAAATCAGAATTTATGCCCCACGCCTCCACAATCTAGTTTAAGAAACACCGCTGTAAGTCCAGGGTTCTTAACCAGGGTTCCACAGATTCCTTGAAATTCTGGTACCATGTACTTTATTTTATGCACTTAAAAACAGTTTGAGAAAGCATCCAGAGGTTTCATCAGATTGCCAAAGGTGTCCATAACACAAAAACAGTTAGGAATCCCCACTTAGGTAGTCAAGGCTCCAAGGAAGTCTGAGATCAGCATATAAAAATTCTCAGAACAGAACCAAGAGATGCTGTGCAAATACCAGCCCAAAAATGACCCAATGCCCAATGCCCTGAGGAAACCTGTGAACATGAAGAAAGTTGGCCTCCAAACAAGACCCTGGAGGTACAATTCAAGTCTAAATCAGCTGTCTGCTAGCTCCCTCTACCCCATTCAACAAGACTGCAGAACATTTTCCACCCCATTCAACAAGTCTGGAGAACATTTTTTAATTACAAAGAACCTCTCCCTGGCTGGGCTGGGCTCTGTACAAGCATCAGCACGCCTTCAGCAACCTCCAAGTTATGTGCCATTACACCCATTTTACAAGATGATGTAACTAAGGCCAGAAAGTAAAGTAACTTGCCTAAGGTCATTAAACCAATGGTGCTGGAGCTGGGCTACGAATTTGGGTCCAACTGTCTTTGGTCTTGTCCCTCCCGCCATGCCATGCTTCCTCTCCCTTAGGGAGCTCCCTCTCCTTGGCTCATCTGATTCATCTCATTTTTGACAGAGAAGAGGCCCATCCACAGCTATTTAGTGGCAGGGCTGAGGCTGGACCAAGGCTTCAAACGCTCCTTATTTATTGCTGTTTCTTCTACTCTATGCCACCATTCTTGCTATTTTAGAATAAAGTACAATTTCACCAAAATCTAAGTGATTTTGCATTTTCATCAGGGCAGGGCTCTAATCAGTATTACTTTCAGCACAGTCCTTGGAATACAAAAGGTGCTCAATCAATATTTGTTGAATTCATTTTGAGGATTCCATTAAAAATTTATGATAAACTTTTTGATCAAATCTGCAAGCAAATATTTATTATTTGAGTCAAACTAAATCTTTGTTCCCCACAAGTGCAACTTTATTCATTCAATCAATTCTGGCTCAGGTCCAACCACCTTAATGGCACCCAGTGAAGCACTGAGTCTCAAAGACTCATAGGATGTAGATCTTGCCTCTATAGTAACTGCCCTCTGAAAGAGCAGGGGGTACTAGAATGCAAAATGGAAAGAACCCTGAGAAGTATTGATAAAGTATCAGTGGCAATCAATGTCAGAGAACCATGACCAGGAGGTGGTGGTGGAAGACCAGGGAGGATTTCATGAAACTGGTTATACATTTTGATATACAGTTTTGAAACTATGGGAGATTTCTCCCTTTTAAAATCTACCACCTATCATGTCCCTGAATATTTTGGGTCAAATTATAGCCAACTTTGTGGTTGTCCTAGTCGAATTCTTGGCATTTTATAGGCAGAGCTTTGAAACAGGTTAATTAGAAAAGTCAGGAACTAGAGAGACCATTTTTACTGCCCAAGTTAAAAAAAAAACTACTACTCAAAATAAAACTAGAGATTTTCTGTATCAAGAAGCATTTATAAAGTGAAAATGTGCTTGGTCTACAGACAGCAAATAAAACAAGTTAAACATTTTGGGTAGTCATTAAAATAAAAAAATTTAAAAAAAGCACTTTACCAAATATCCTGGCTTAGAAGGGGATCAGGCCTCCAGGGGCTGCCTACGTGGATCTCTAGAACCCAGGATGTGATTTTCAGGACTTGTTGCGGAATTTCACAATCGAGCATTCTGGCTTTCCTGTTCGTACGGGAACAGTAGAAAGTTCCAGAAATGGCTACGATCGATCGACTTGACGTTTCACTGCTTTTCTTTGAATGTTTAAGGTTCAGTGCTTGGTGGGGAGAGACCACCAAACAATGGGGATGCCTGAACGCTATAGCACAGCAGGGAGTAAGGAGTCCCAGATCCGCGGGCTACAGAAGTCCCCAACCCACCCCAGGGCACCAAAGTAGTCCCTGGAAAGGTCGTCCTCAGCGCTCATGGTACTCCGGCGCGCGGGACCCTGAGACTCGGGCCCCGGCCCCTCCCTCCGTCAGCGGAAAGAGAACCAGGGCTGGAGCAGGGAGCCCAAGGATACTTTCTCACGTCGCCTAAAACGCAGATTAGCAGCAACACGAAACTCTCGAGACTGCCTTTCCTCCTGAGAACAGGTATTGAGAAATTAAAAGGTCACGCACGATTACTGATCTGTTCCCGAGAGCCCAGGATCCTAGGGCAGGGCCGGGGCGGCCTCGGGGAGATGCCGCCGGCAGGTGTGTGTGAGGATCGGGGCGCGGGGGTGAGGAGGACCCTGCGGACGCAAATGAGGGCTGGGATGGGGATAGCAGAGAGCACGAGGCCTGGCAGGGCGGCCAGAGGACTGCGGGAGGCTGTGAATACACCCCTTCCCCAAGGGCAGCGGCGCCGCGGAGTAACCCCCATGGCGCTACTCACTCGAGTCCAATGCTGGAGCCGATACGGTGGGTGGAGAGAACGACGCCGGAGTGATCACTCAGACCCGTAGCGGAGCCGCGGCGGAACGCGCGCCGGGGCCTTTTAAAGAGTCGGACTGGGCGTGGCCCGCACAAGCCCCGCCCCCTCCGCGCCCCGCGTATTCCGGGACCTGCTCCTGCGGGTTGGGGCATCTCCGGAGGGGGGCCGCCCCGGCCTCGCGCCCAGCAAAGGAGGAACAGACAAAAGGCAGGACTCCCGCCCCTTCCTGCTGTGTCCCGTCCCGCAGGCATCTTCCCATGTCTCGGGGCCACTCCCGCCGGCTTGACCCCCTAGCTCCCCGCCCCAAATGGGACCTGGCTGTTTCCAGAGCGATGAGGAGTTGGAACAGGGGACTTCCTTACCCACTAGTGAGGTCAGTCCGCGGACTGTCCCATCGGGAAGCAACCCAGGTAGCCCTACGACGGACCCTTCCAACCGCGGGCGACCATTCCTTCTTCAGATCCAAGGTCGAGGAGGCTCCAGCAGTAAAAAAAAGTCAGCCAAAAGGTCATACCACCGGACGTCGGGGGTTTCCGCCCCCCCCGCCCCCTTGCGTTATCCTCGTAAGTAAACTCAACGTGATTAACTTCTCCAGTGGACAAATATTCTCTGGTCTAATTTCCAGCTTCTGGAATCCGCTACCTTCCTGTTCTTAAACAGAGAAATTTCTCATCCAGACTAAATAAATGACGTTATGAAAACGCCTCAATCCCGAAGGTTTTGCTGTTCCCACCACAGGGGGAGCTGCTGCGGGGAAAGAAATCCAAGGCCTGGCAGAAAAGGCGCCAAAGGACTCGGTTTCTATTCGTTGTGTCCGAAAAGCCCAGGGATGCTAGTGAGAACCGAAGGATGAAGGATCTTTACGAGATGAAAAGGAAAATAAATAATAACTGTCTCTATCTGGTCCACATTTGGGGCCTACTGGTGACTACTCTGCCAGAAGCTATGATACCTGAGAATTGATATTTGGGGGCTGTGGAAGTCCAAAAAGGCAGTGACCAAAACCAACCCTCCTGTTACAAAAACATTAACTCCTGTCATTAACTCCTCCTGTCTCTGGTGTGGAGTTTCTCAGCCTCAACACTATTGATATTTTGGTCTGTGCATTGTAGGATGTTTAGCAGCATCCCTGGCCTCTACGCGCTAGATACCAGTAGCACCTATTCCTGTTCCAGTCCCCACCCCCCCAACCAAAAATGTCTCCAAAAACTAAACCCTTTACCATGGAGTGGATTCTGATTAATAGCGACCCTATAGGACAGAGTACAACTGCTCCTGCCCCCAAAGGGTTTCCAAGGCTGTAATCTTTATGGAAACAGACTGCCACATCTTTCTCCTGCAGACTGGTGGGTTTGAACTTCCGACCTTTGGGTTAGCAGCCCAGTGCTTTAACTACTGTTCCACCAGAGCTCTTTAAAAATGTCTCCAGACATTGCTAAATGCCCCCTGGGGAGGGTCAGTAGTTGAGAACCAGTGCTCTGCATGATAAAGTGCAGAACTGGCTTGTAATATTACTGTTTTATTTCATATGCTGGGGCCCATCCAGAATAAACTCATTATAACAGCAGCCTTATTTTCTGTCCACCAAGTACTGTATAAGGAAAACAAACAAACAAAAAAAAAAGTGGTGATTGACATCCCCTGATATTGTGGCAGGAGTCTGGAAGTATTCCATTCTTCTGTGAGGTTTTCTAAATATGGGCAACCCTTATTTTTTATGATATTAGCTAATGTAAGTGACTCTTGGGGCTCAGATTCTACATTTGCGTTAGCTCTGCTGCTTACAGTACTTATTTTTTTCTTGCATAGGGTTGGGTGGTGTTTCTACTGAGTAAGGCAACTGTATCAGTGCATTTCATGCAGTGCTAGTTTCAGCAAACCATTGTCCTCTGTCCCTACTCGTGAGTTCTTGACGGCATCTCTGTGGAAGGGACCACCCTGACTTGTTTGCTTCTCATCATATTGTCACTTAATTCCACAGCCACAACCTGTCATTTGAAATTGTGCTTACTTCTGACCTGGAAGTATTTCTGCTATCTGTCCCTGTTAATGAAAGGAGTCGTGGTGGTGCAGTGGTTAAAGCCCTTGGCTGCTTAGGGAAGGGTTTGCAGTTGAAACCCACCAGCTGCTCTGCAGGAGAAGAATGTGGCAGCCTGCTTCCATAGAAATTCACAGCCTTGGAAACCCTATGGGGCAGTTCTACTCGGTCCGATAGAGTCGCTAGCAACTGGATGGCAGCAGCTTTAGTTTTAGTCCATATTGGTATTTGTCTCAGTACATTTCAGTGAGTTTGATGTACAACATTTGATTTTGAGTAAATTAGTATTTATTGACATTTTTTCAATTTTATTTGTTGTTCAGAATATACTCAGCAAAACATACACCAATTCAACAGTTTCTACATGTACCATTTAGTGACATTGATTATATATTTCGAGTTGTGTATAGTGCCCGGACAGGGATAGATTACCCAATAAGCAAGGGCTTACTTCTGCTTACTTACTAATCTGTACTGCACAATTTCACCTGTTTTTCACCACATCAAAGATACGATTCATCTGGGAATCTGGTTAAAATTTAAACTCTGATTCAGTATATCTGGGGTGGAAATGCAAATTCTCAGCAGGGGGTTGAATCAGAACGAACCGGTTTGAAGCCCTGGTTTTAAGTGTTTTCCAAAACAATCAAGAGCCTTCAATAGAAAGCAATTTGTGAGCCTGGAGAAGGGATAGTGAGATAAATTTGGAGAAAAATCAACCGTTTTTAATTTTAGATGGCTCTACTCTGTTTCACATCTTCAACCCTGTAACAGGCAAATTTAAAGGTTAAATGTGTCCAGCAGGATGTTTCTTTTTCTTCCCCTAAATGCACATTATACTTGTAACAGCTACTTCATTCTCTGGAACCCATACTCCAATTTCCAGTCAAGCCGTCTGTCAAGGTCAATGTCCTAAGGCGAGTTGAATCAACATTGCCTTTCTTCATGACCTTGTGCTCCAAGGTCAGATTTTTCAAATATTTTTATTATTTTTACTTCATACCACTTTTTCTTAACAAAACTCTGAGTCATATGAGTGTGACTGTAAACACAAGGACCCTTTATTGTATGTCAGAGCAGGGATTCCTTCCCAGAAGCCAGCTAGGCCTATGGTAGAGAGAAAATTTTTAGCATATATTAAGTAAAGGAAAAAATAAATTCTTACATTGTAATCTACATGCTTAAGAATACAAAAGAAGCAGCTGTTCTACCTTATTTCTTAGCCAAGATTTAGTAGCAGCAGTGGAAATTCAAAATTATTCATTCTCAACCCTAATACTCTATGATGCATTTTCTGGCAGAAAAAAGAATAATACAAGTTGTATATGCATAAATTTTGAAAGGATGATTAGAGCAATGTCTTATTCTTGATGTGTCATAGCAGCTTTTTTTGTAACCTGCCATAAAGCCTTACTCCATACAACTTGCTTCGTTTCCCAGCCCTCTTTCTACAATAGGTACTATTTCCTCTTCAGTGCTATTATCTTCTATTACAGCATGATTTATGATTTCTTTTCTACAAAAATTTTCTAGCTTTTCTAGCTCTGCTTATGCATTCTTATTATAGCGGAGTTTTCCTAGCTCTACTTGTGTGAAAGATCCATTAACTTTAACCTCCAAGATAGCCCATTCCATCCATTTTATTTTAACCTCTTAATTTACCCTATTTCACTTTTCCCCAGTATTCTCAGCAGATGACATTGCCTTCTCCTTCATTGGCATTTGCAACCACTAGCCAAGATTTCCTCAGCCTTCCTCCACTTTGCCTCTAAACATCCATATTTTCTCCCACGTTTGTACTTGCTGTCCCTGATCTCAAGGGAACAGATGGTTCTCTAACTCCTTAACAAAGATAGCCACTCCACCTGTGCTTTTAGACATTCTTTCCACATTCTTTAGTTATACCTTCTTGCACTTCAATTTCTATGTCTCTACTGCTTACTTTGCTTACAAATTATAAAAATACTGTTTATCCCAATTAAAAAAAGGTGATGAAATTTCTGACTCGTGTAGTAAGTATTTGTGGTTGCCTCTCCAGTATCCATTCCTCTTTCCCCAAGTGACCTTGGTTTCTGTTTGGGGTCCATGTGGTTTCAGGGAAGGTGACTCTACACCCTAGTTCAGAGTTGGAGCACTGGGACCTAGTTGGCTAAGCCAGTCAAGCCTTCCAGCTCTGACTTGGATGGGGGAGGGGTGACATAAGACCTAAGCCCATCCAATCAGAGTGAATCACGGAATCCTGCTGGTGTGCTAACACAGATCCATGCTCTCCTGTTCTGGAAGGGGCTGTGTACCTATATGAGACCTAGAGCTGTTGCAGCTATTCTTGCTAATAGGAAGCTGGCCTGTGGATGATTCAGTACAGATAAGAGAACCAAGAAATAGAGCCAGAGCTCTGAACAAACTAGTCATGAAGTCTGTCTTACCAGCAGATATTTTCACTGTTGGAGCAAATAAATTCCCATTGATGTTTAATCCATTTTGAGATGGATTTTCTGTTACTTGTAATTAGGACTCCCCACTGAATGTAGTAGATTCAAAAATATGTCCACAAATTCTTTGATACTCCTCTCTTTAATAAGTAGAACTTAATTCTCCCCTTGAGCGTGGGCTAGATTTAGTGACTTGCTTCTAGTAAATGTTGTTGTTATTAGGTGCCATTGAGTTGGCTTTGACTCAGATCTAGTAAATCGTCTAAAGTGTGTGATTCTGAGACTAAGTGAAAAAAGGCATTGCACTTCTCCTTTTTCTCTCTCCATCTATGATTACTTGCTTGAGGGAAGCCAGCTGACATGTCAGGAGGACACTCAAGCAATCTATGGAGAGCCCATATGGTGAGGAATGGAGTTCTATGGCCAACAGCCCAGAGGAGCTGAGGCCTCCTGCCAACAAAAACAGGAGTGAGTTTTGAAGTGAACACTCCAGCCCTGTCAAACCTTGAAATGACTGCAGCCTTGGCCGCCACTTTGATTGCAACCTTGTAAGAGACCCTGAGACTCTACTTCTGTGCTCATCAGGGACTTCATAATTGCCAAACCAATTACCATTTTTCAGTTCTTACCCTACTTGACCTCGTGGTGATCGCACAACCTTGAATAAATATATGATTGTGTGCACATGCACAGAATGGAATCTTCTGAGAAAGGTTCCGCTTCTGAAGTTTCACACAAACGTTAAGTTCTGTCTTAAGATACCTGTCTGATGAGAAATGGGAATAAATTCTCAAAGTCACAACTACAAGGAAGCTTATTTCTTCCCTCCTTCCCCCCAAAAAAACTGTAAAATGAGGAACAGAAGCTATTAGAGAATGTATTAAATATTATTTTATTATCTCATTAGTGATAGGAAACATCAGATACTTCCAGGAAAAAAAGTATATACACTTTCTTTTACATAGAATATGTTTTTAAAATCTTGCTAAAGATTATATAGGAAATAAATTTATCTACTAAATATCAACAAAAACTTTAGAATTGGCAATAAGACTCAAGAAATTTGGGTCCTCCCCCCAAGTTGTTCAGGAAAAGACTCACTAGAAAATTACTCTAATTTGGCATTTAAAAATGAGCGTTTAGATGTATATTTCATTTCAAATGTAAACAAGATTTTGACATCTGTTTTGATCATTGAACAAAACTCCAGAGACAATCTTATAAAATTTTCCAAGTAAAACTTTATTAAAAAAAAAAAAAAAAACTTCTCTGGGAAATGATGTAAGGAAGGTTAACTGTATTTTGGAAACAATACACAATGCTATAATTGATAGGCACTTAATTATTTATGGCATATGCCTGCCAGGATTTTTGTGTAATCCTCACAAACAGGATTAAAGGTCGTTTGCAAAACAAACACTTTCTTGTAAAAGAAAATAACACCTGTCATGTTTCTGCAGTTCTCACCTGATAAGAAAACTGTTGAGCTAGAGAAAAAAGGTTAATGCTGTTTTTTTTTTTTTAAAAAAATAGCTTCTATAAATTTATAGTTGTATATTTATAAAGAGAGCTGGCTTAGATTTTACTTTAAACATTATTGACTTCTAATGTTCCAAAAAGATCGTAATAATCTCTAATTCCCATTCCTAATTCTTAAATAATGTCATGTGGTAAAAGGTTCAAGCTTTTATTTGTCCCCTATGTTCTCGTCAATATAAGACTGGGAGTGCTGCAGTAGAGCCAAACTCCACTTAACTGTTAATGGCAGGGTATGAGCTCAAACATATGTATGTTTACATGGACCTGCAAAACTGTCTGGGTCCTCATAGACACATCCAAACTCCCCGAGGGACTGAATTGTTGGGCGGAGGGCTGTGGGGACCATGGTCTCCGGGAACATCTAGCTCAATTGGCATGACACAGCTTATAAAGCCAATGATCTACATTCTACCTTGGTGAGTAGTGTCTGGGGTCTTAAAAGCCTGTGAGCAGCCATCTAAGATACTCCACTGGTCTCACCCCTTCGGGAGCAAGGGAGAATGAAGAGAACAGGATACAAGGAAAAGATCAGTCCGAAGGACTAATGGTCCACAGCTACCAAGGCCTCCACCGGACTGAGTCTAGTACAGCTAGATGGTGCCCGCCTACCACCACTAACTGCTCTGACCAGGATCACAACAGAGGGTTCTGGACAGAGCTGGAGAAGGATATAGAGCATAATTCTAACTCACAAAAAAAAAAGACCAGATTTACTGGCCTAAAGGAGACTGGAGAAACCTCAAGAGTATGGCCCCCAGACACCCTTTTAGCTCAGTGGTGAAGTTACCTCCGAGGTTCACTGTTCAGCCTGGGAGTGAACAGCCCCGTAAAACCAAATGAGACTAACGAGGTACAGGAGTCCAGTGACAAGGGCCGGAAGGCAGAAGGGGACAAGGAAGCTGGTGATAGGGAACCCAAGGTGGAGTAAGAATATTGTTGATGTGTTGTGAGATTGTTAACCATTGTCATAGGGCAACATTTGTAGTAACTGTTAAATGAGAAAGTATTTTGTTCTGTAAGCCTTCACCTTAAGTGAGAATAACAGCACAATTGGAAGAGAATAGTCAATGTCGCTGAACTGTGTATGTAGAAATTTTTGAAACGGTGTATCTTTGGCTATGTGTATTTTCACCAAAAAAAAAAAAATGTTGAGAAGTTAGAGGGTTAATATGTTGTGGGGTTGTTAACCAATGTCATAAAACAACATGTGTACTGCTGTTTCATAAGAAACTATTTGTTCTGTAAGCCTTCACCTGAAGTACAATAAAATATAAAAAAAAAAAAAAAAAGAAAAGAAAATGGGAATAAACAAAATTGGTTTATTCTTTAAAAAAAAAAATAAATAAATAAAATAGCTTAAAAAAAAAAAAAACTGTCTGGGTCCTATGTGAAGGGCATTGGGCTACCCTGGAGCAATATTACTGTCCTGTCCAAATTCCCCTGTAAAATTATAAATGGAGAAGAGCCAAAGTACACACCATTTGCTGTTCTTCAACCTAACAGTATGTGTAACAACTCAATAACAGTACTATTTACTGAATGTCCCTTACATGTCAAACATAGTAATATTATTTTCTGGTCCTTATAACAGCTTTGTTAGGTTATTATCTTTCTATTTTACAGATGAGAAAAGCAAGGCCACACAGCTAGTAAGTGGCAGAGCTGAGATTCGAATCCAATCTGGGTCCAAACATCATAGTCTTCTCACTATTAAATGGGGCTTTTCACCAATGACACTTCGCTGTCATACTACAGGTGCAAAAAAGTACCTTTGGTGTAAGGCACTAGAGGTTGCTAACTCCTTGGGAGCAAGTCTTTGGCCAAACCAAACCTAAACCTTTCGAATCTGAGGAGACACTCCACACCAGGAAGTGAAGGGTAAGATGAGAGTGTTACCTTGCTGAAGCTTGGCTGGGCTTCAACCAGGGAAGCAGATCTGGGGAAGGAGCCTGTGCTAAAGTTGGGGGAGAGGGGGAGGCATCATATTTTAACCATCCTCCTTGGGGTGAAACCTGTCGCAAGATGAATGAACATGGTATATTATGCTAACATACAACAGTAGCAAATTCTAACTTGGAGCACAGCCATGTAACCATTTTGTCCTACCTCTTTGGGACACAAGAATGGTATAAATTCCTTACACAGAGTAAGAACGTGGAGACCTGCTTGTGGGGTTGCCTCCATCCCTCTCCATCTGTGGAAACTTGGGTGAGTTTTTTGACTTCTTTGAGCTTAATTTTCCTAAGTCTGTCTGGTTACTAAGGTACTATCTAGCTCTAAAATTCTGGGCTTCTACCTCTAGCAATTATATATTAAAGTTTTGTTGTTGTTGTTGTTGTTTTTAATGTGGCAAGGTATTCACATCTATTCATCAAGGTTCTTAGCTGCAGACAACAGAATTTCCAAGAGGGGCAGGGAAGCCAGGATCAATGTCCAACCCCAGCATGGGACAGTTCTAAAGGAAACCCCCCCGCTGCCCATTCCTGCCTCTCAACACCTATTATGCTAGGGCCTGAACGTAGACCTTCCACTTCAGCTACCAGAAGATCTCTCTCCCTGATAGTGGCCACCACTTCATGGTGCTTACTTGCCTTCCACATTTGGCTCAGGGCTTGGTGGAAATTAGGTTACATGAGCTGCAAAGGAATCTTGGATATGCATTTAGCTTTGTAGCCTCTGGACTGCAGGAAACCATGTTAGAAGACTGAGTGGGTGTAAAGTGAGCTTGTGTGCAGTGTCTGCCACATCATGTGACATTATTAAGTGAAAAAAGAGGGGAACAGAACCAAATGTACAACATGAGCCCATTTTTCTTTATAAAAATACAGTATACTAAAAAAGTCTGAAAGGTTATACACTCAAATTTTAGCAGTGCTTTAAGGATTACTGTGTTTTTAGTCTTTTTTCTTCTCTGTATTGACTTTTTTTTCACCATGAACAAGTATTGTATAATTTTTTAAAGGAATGATGTTTATTGTTTATGTGCCTATGATTCTACATGACATAGAAGTGATGTCCCTGCCTTTTTGTATCTGCAAATGTCTGTTTTCAGGATCAAGACCACAGAATTAGACGCTGAAAATAGCTTTAAAGGGCACATAAACCATTAGTCCAATTCAGATTATGTTATCAAATTTCTAGATATTGGAATCAATTTCTTAATGACGATTCACAGACAATATAATAATGACAGGGAAGCAAAAGGGTTGTGTGAAGAAGCAGAATTATCTGGGTTTTTTTCCCCTCATACCATATCTCTCATTACCCATTTTAAAATAATGATCATTTTTTTAATGAAGTGAGATCTGTGGCATCATGCAGTTTTGTTAACAAGCAAAGATGGCTTTGAATTACAAATCATATACATGAAGATCACACAATTGTTCATACGGGAGTGGTGAAACGGAATAAAACTAAAGGTGGAAAGATAGGTGAGGGCTAGACCACTCGAGTCTTTGAATGCTATGTTAAGATATATTAATTCATATCTGGTCTCCGCTAATTCCTTCAATAAGAAAGAGGTGCTGTTTTGTTTTGTTTTTTTATCAGAAAATGCCAAAATATATTCAACCTATTGCTTAAACTTGACACTTCATTTTTAACTTGTAACAGAAACTTATGAGATTTTTAAATCAATATATAATTATCATTCATAAAACTTTGCTTAAATAATTTGATTTGTTTAGTGCCACAGAGAATGCTGTAAACTATTTAGGTGTTAGATTTCTCTACTGCCTTCTTTCTAAAAACCTTCAATTTGATTAAATCTAGTGAGGTTTTTTTTTTTTTCCAAGTACCTGCTATATGCAAGGCATTCTGTTAGGCTTTGGGGAATATAGCAGTTAAAGAAAGTTTCTGCTCTCAAACAGTTTACAGTTTAGTTACAAGAGCCAAGGCATTCACAAAACCCTGTAATGCAGAGTAGAATGTGAGCGGTATTATAATTCAGAAACAAAGAAAGGAGCCCAGATAGGGAGCAGACCCTGATACAGGATTCAAGAAGAGGTAGTTTTGTTCAGGAGGCACGAGAAGGTAAGGGAATGGGGAAGTGAGACAGCAACGAGAAGGCAGTCAATAAGGATGCAGTATCAAGCCATCACCACTGTAGGCAACTGAGCTTAATTCCTGGGGAAACTGGGAAATGGTGTGGACACAACCTCAGAGTTAATCCACCCAAAGAGCGATGGAGCTGACGTGTTTATTCACCAACGTCTCCATCAACCTTGGATTGGAGAGCTGTTCTGAAGGGAGTTACTTGTAAGTAATGCCCGCCTGCTAAGCAAGTGGGCAGAGAGGACTTCCCCTGGGCTGGACGAGTCCTCAGCCAAACACATGCCACTACTGGCAGTTGGGAGTTCACCTGCCTGGATTTAGCCAAACTGCAAAGCTTAGTACCAGGTATCAAGTTTGTTGTTCTTAGGTACCATTGAGTCCGTTTTATTAAGTTTAGAGGGCACAGTCCCCAAGACTGCCCTCACTTCTGATACCAACTACAAGTTCAGTTGGTTCCCAAAACCACCCTCAGTCTTGATAATTTCCTAGAAGGACTCACAGAACTCACCGACAGCTATTACACTCATGGTTGTGTCTTATTACAGGGAAGGATACAGATCAAAATCAGCCAAGGGAAGTAGCACATAGGGTGAATTTATGCTGATTATGCTACTGGGAGGGTGCCAACATAAATCTTCTGTCATCTTCTCCCACGGATTCAGGACACATTACCCTCCCAGTATCAATGTATGACAAGACACATGGAGTATCGCCAACCAGGGAAGCTTGCCTAAGCCTCAGTGTTTAGAGTTTTTACTGGGCTCCATTATGTACACATGATTGATTGATTGCCCATGTTGTTGAACTCAAGCTTCCAGGTTGACTGATACTGCACGACCCAAAGCCTCCAACTTAAATCACATGGGTGATCTTTCTGGTATGGTCAGTCCCCACACTGAGACAATCAGGTATGGCTCCCCCAACCCTAAGAGCCAGGGTGGCCAGCCTTCCCCCTCTCGCCTAAACAAAGACACTCCTTTTAGGTATAACGTAGACTTTCTCCCAAAAGCTGAGGGCAAAGACCAGACCTCTCTTTGTACAAGGCCAAATTCTTTATTACACACCACTTGTGAGCACTGAAGGTAAAGCTAAACAGCTATGAGTGAGAACTACAAGCATCTGCTACAGCAGGAGGTGAATTATGAGGATGGAGGGATGTAGAAGTTTGACACTTCACGAAGGATGTGGTGCTCCAATTGAGCCTTAAAGAGGTAGGAGGTCAACAGATACAGGCAGGGAAAACGCATTCCAGATAGAAGGAATAGTTGGAGAAAAGACTTTGAGAAGGCAAAATTCAGGATGCTTTAGATAAATAATGCAATTAGTATAACTATCATGTTTGATTTTCCTCCCCTAACATTCTTCTTCTTCTTCTTACTGCCTGGTATTTTGTTGTGTTATCCTACTCTTTGCTTAGCCATTCTCCTATTTTTAAATATCTAGATTGTTTTCAAACTTTATTATAAATAATATTCATTTAATCAATAAATATGTATTCCACAAGAGCAAGACATATCAAATATCTGTTCTTATGGAGTTGATATTTTAGTGGGGGACACATATCAAAAATAAGTGAAAAGAAAAATAATTAAAATAAGAGCAAGCCACTTCCGGGCAACATGGTGCTATAGAGAGAAGCACCACGCCATCCCTCCACAGTGAAGATCTGAAAAACTAAGTCAAACAGAGACAAATGTTAATCCTGAAACCCTAAGCATCAAATGAAAATATAAAGAGCTCAGCCAAGCACCGAATGGAGTAAGAAGTTGATAGAGAACAGAGAGCAAGGAGAAATACATGCAGAGGTCCCATATCAATTAACGCAGCACATATCTGCCATCTTGGACGCCTGTCAGATATCTGCAAACAGGGAATACAGGAAAGCAGCTTCACAGAGCTCACAGCAGGAGACAGAACAACTGGTAACCAGCGATATACGGTTTCCCACTCCCCACCCTTCTTCACCCCCATTTGGCCTCCTCTGCTTCCTGCAGCCACAGTCTCCTTGCCAGGAAGCACGGGCTTTACCCCTGTGACACTTGGATTCCACCTGCCAGCACTGGCTGGCTCCCTGAGTGCCATTTGTTGGTTGTGGGTGTTGCTTTTTTCTGCTTCTTTTGGTTTCTTCCATACCTCTCACCACCTCCCCCTCCTTTCTCTCAAATACCTGGCCCCCTGTGCCATCTTCTTACTGAAAGACTGTGAAACACTGCTCAACCTTGGAACTACTTCCCAGCTGGTACCACCGCGTTAGTGGTATTCCCAGGGCTTTTGTTTTGATTTGTTTGTTTTCCTTTTCTTTTCTCGGCTTGGGACCCCCTGCTAGCCAGGCAGTACTGCGCGGCTAGGGAGCTACTCCCTCAGTTTGCAGAACTGCGCAGTAGGATCCCTGGGGGTATTTCTTTCTTCTTGGTTTTTTTGTTTGTTTGTTTTCTTTTCTCTCTTTTTCCCTTTTTGTCTTTCTTCATTTCTCAGTTTCTCATCTCTCTATACTTACCTTCTCTTCCTGTCTCCTGGCACTGTGTGACACCTCTACCCCTTCTAGCAAGGCTGTACTTCATCGCCTGGGAGCAACTTCCCCAGTCCTCGCAGCCACACCGGTGGGATCCCTGGGGGCTTTTCTTTTCTTTTTCTTCTAATTTTAATTTATTCATTTGTTTCTTTTACCCTTTTCCTTTTTTTCCCTCCATTTCTCTGTCTCTCATCACTCCACTCCAACAGCAAGCACCCTTAGCACTCTTTTGTTTGTATGTTTTTGGCTCCTGTTCCCCACTACCCTTTCCCATACCCAACTTAGCTGCACACATCACAGTCTCCCACCTCCTTCCTGCCTACCTGCACTGTGTGCTGAACATCACACCCCCAAGCAGCACAGGCATGGCCTAACAGAACCTGCACTGCACTGATTCTCAGCTTGCCCTGTCAGCTTTAGTATGTGACACAAACAACCCAACCCAGCAACTCCTGCCGTGCTGTACCATACCTGAGCGACTGACCCTGCCCATTGAAGAAGGAAGTAAAAAGTATCGTGCCCACAGTTGAGCAAACAACAAAGAATGCACAGATCACCTGCTCAGACATAACCAAATAAAACAAAAAAGCAGGACGAAACAAACAAATCTGCAATCAATAAACGAGGAAAATAACTACTGAATGCCATGAAGACAACAGACAGTATCAAAACATATTTTAAAAAAGGACAAGATGGTTCCAGTAGGTGTCCATAATAAAACACCAGATGATTTCCAGTAGAAGAAAAAGCACTGTAACTACCTAATAGGGAATTCAGATATCTAATATTCAGACCTATCCAAGAGTTGAAGCAAAAAGCAGACAAAAAATGAGCAAAAGATAGAAAAATTCATGGAAAATACAGACAAAAAAATGGAAGAATTCAGGAATATAATACAGGAAAATAATGCCAAAATAAAGTCACAACTAGAAATCATACAAAAACAACAATTAGAAATCCAAAAGATAAACAACAAGATTTCAGAAATGGGCAGTGTCACAGAAGGACTGAAGAGCAGGTTTGAAACGATGGAAGACAGGATCAGCGAAATTGAAGACAAACACTTGGATACAACTCTCAGGAAAAAGAAGAAAAATGAAGAAACCCTGAGAATTATGTGGGATACAATCAAAAGCAAAAGTTTTCAAGTGATCGGAGTTCCAGAAAGGGGAGAAAACAGAAACACAGAGAGGATCGTTGAGGAACTGCTGACAGAAAACTTCCGCAATATCATGAAAGATGAAAAGCTGGCCATCCAAGAAGCTCAACGAACTCCATATAGAATAGAACCCAAAAGAAAATCACCAAGGCATATCATAATCACACTTGCTAAAACCAAAGACAAAGACTCCTGAGAGCAGCTCGAGAAAAACAATATCACATACAGAGGGGAAACATTAAGACTGAGCTCGGATTATTCAGCAGAAACCATGCAGGCAAGAAGGCAATGGGATGACATATATAAAACCCAGAAAGAAAAAAATTGCCAGCCAAGAATAATATGTCCTTCAAAACTCTCATTCAAATATGATGGTGAAATTAGGATATTTCCAGATAAACAGAAATTAACGGACTATGTAAAAACCAAACCAAACTTACAAGAATTAATAAAGGGAGTCCTTTGATCTGAGAACAAACATCAGACCACAGGCCGAATCCAGGATGAAGGATACCAGCCAGATACCAACCTAGGAAATGAACTCTCAAGGACTACCCAAAACTAAAAGAATTACAACAGGGAAGCAGAGAGGTTAATCTGTCAATGACAACAACATCAGAACAATAAAAGAGAGACTAAACAGTGTAGGTATAGAACCTTCTAATGGAGAGGAAGGCAAGGGGATACCAAGTAATAATGGACTGGTTCAACCTAGGAATATAAGGGTAAATTTCAAGGTAACCACAAAGAAAGCTAACAAACCTACTCATCAAAATGAAGGAGAAAAACATAAAGTCTTAGTAAAAACAAAACCTACAAAAACAAAAGAAAAGAAAAAAAGACACAAACAAAAGGAATTTAGCACAGGAGAGTAAAAGGAACAAAGAAAACGTCAGCGCCACAAAAACAAGCACTACAAAATGACAGCAATAAACTCACACCTATCAATAATCACACTGAATGTAAATGGCCTAAACGTATCTATAAAGAGACGGAGAGTGACAGAATGGATTAAAAAAACAGGATCCATCAATATGCTGTCTACAAGAGACACACCTTAGAAACAAAGACATAAATTTATTAAAAAATCAAAAGACAGAAAAAATATATCAAGCAAACAGCTACCAAAAAAGAGCAAGAGTGGGAACACTAATCTCAGATAAAATAGACTTTAAAACAAAATCCACCATAAAGGACAAAGAAGGACACTATATGATTATGGGGAACATCCTTCATGAAGACATAACCATAATAAACATCTATGCCCAATGGCAGGGCTCCAAAATACATAAACACTTAACAGCACTGAAAAGAGAAATTGACAGTTCCACAATAATAGTAGGAGACTTCAACACACCACTCTCGGTAAAGGACAGAACATCTAGAAAGAAACTCAGCAAAGATACAGAAGACCTAAGGGCACAATCAGCCAACCTGACCTCACAGACATATATACAACACTACACCCAACAGCAGCAAAGTACACATTCTTTTCGAATGCACATGGAACGCTCTCCAGAATAGACCACATCTTAGTCCACAGAACAACCCTCAACAAGATCCAAAACACTGAGATAATACAAAGTATCTTCTCTGACCACAAGGCCATCAAGGTAGAAATTAACAACAGGAAGAGCAAGGGAAAAAAATCTATTACATGGAAACTGAATAATACTCTGCTTACAAACCACTGGGTAATAGAAGAAATCAGAGATTGAATAAAAAAATTCCTAGAATCAAATGAGAATGAAAACACATCATACCAAAACCTTTGGGACACAGAAAAGGCAGTCCTCAAAGGACAATTTATAACAATAGATGCACACATCAAAAAAGAAGAAAGGGACAAAATCAAAACATTAACTACACAACTTGAACAAATAGAGAAAAGCAAAACATGTCCACAGACACCAGAAGAAAGGAAATAATAAAGATCAGAGGATAAATAAATGAAATAAGAGAATAGAAAAACAATCGAAAGAATCAACAAAACCAAAAGCTGGTTCTTTGAAAGGATCAACAAAATTGACAAACCACTGGCAAGAGTGACAAAAAAACAGGAGAGGATGCAAATTACCTAAATAAGACATGAAATGAGGGACACTACAACAGACACACCTGAAACAAAAAGGATCATAACAGAGTATTATGAAAAACTATACTCCAACAAATTTGAAAACCTAGAGAAAATGGATAAATTTCTAGAAACACACTACCTACCCAAACTAACAAAAAGTGATGTTGAAAATCTGAACAGACCTATAACAAGTGAAGAGATTGGAAATGTAATAATAAAAAAAAATAATCCTCCCCAAAACAAAAAGCCCTGGCCCAGATGGCTTCTCTGGAGAATTCTACCAAACGTTTAGAGAAGAGCTTATACCAGTACTACTCAAACTATTTCAGAACACAGAAAAGGAAGCAACACTTCCGAATTCATTCTATGAAGCCAGGATAACCCTGATACCAAAACCAGGCAAAGAAACCACAAAAAAACAAAATTACAGGCCAATATCTCTCATGAATATTGATGAAAAAATTCTTGCCAATAGAATTCAGCATCATATCCAAAAAAATAATATACCACGACCAAGTGGGATTCATACCAGGTATGCAAGGATGGTTCAACATTAGAAAATCAATATAATCCACCACATAAATAAAAGGAAAGAGAAGAATCACGTGGTCATCTCAACTGACACAGAAAAGACATTCGACAAAGTCCAACACCCGTTCCTGATAAAAATTCTCAATAAAATAGTTATAGAAGGGAAATTTCTCCACATAATAAAGAACATCTATGGGAAACCAATGGCCAACATCATTCTTAATGGAGAGAGAATGAAAACATTCCCCTTGAGAACAGGAACAAGACAAGGATGCACTTTATCACCACTCCTATTTAACACTGTGCTGGAGGTTCTAGCTATAGCAATAAGGCAAGAAAAAGAAATAAAGGGCACCCAAATTGGTAATGAAGAAGTTAAACTGTCCTGGTTTGTGAATGATATGATACTATACATAGAAAACCCTAAAGACTCCACAAGAAAACTGCTAGAACTAATAGAAAGATTCATCAGAGTAGCAGGATACAAGATAAACATACAAAAATCAGTTGGATTCTTATACACCAATAAAGAGAATGATGAAAAGGAAATCAGGAAAATGATACCATTTATAATACCCCCTAAAAAAATAAAATACTTAGGAATAAATCTAACCAGGGATGTAAAAGACTTATACAAAGAAAACTACAAAACACTGTTGCAAGAAACTCAAAGAGATCTACATAAACGGAAAAACATACTATGCTCATGGATAGGTAGACTCAACTTTGTGAAAATGACAATTCTACCCAAAGCAATTTAGAAATTCAATGCAATCCCGATCCAAATACCAACAACATTCTTTAAAGAGATGGAAAAACTAATCATTAACTTTATATGGAAAGGAAAGAAGCCCTGGATAAGTAAAGCACTATTGAAGAAGAAGAATAAAGTAGGAGGACTCACACTACCTGACCTCAGAACCTACTATACAGCTACGGTAGTCAAAACAGCCTGGTACTGGTGCAATGACAGATACATTGACCAATGGAACAGAATTGAGAACCCAGATGTAAATCCATCCATCTATGGTCAACTGATCTTCAACGAGGGCCCAAAGTCCATCAAATGGGGAAAAGACAGTCTTTTTAACAAATGGTGCTGGCAAAACTGGAGGTTCATCTGCAAAAAAATGAAATAGGACCCATACCTCACACCATATACAAAAACTAATTCAAAACGGATCAAAGACCTAAATATAAAGCCAAAAACTATAAAGTTCATTGAAGAAAAAAAGGGTCAATGCTAGAGGCTCTAATACACGGCATTAACAGGACACAAACCATAACCAACAACACACAAACTCCAGAAGATAAACTAGATAACTGGGATCCTCTAAAAATTAAACACTTACGCTTATCAAAAGACTTCACCAAAAGAGTAAAAAGAGAACCTACAGACTGGGAAATAAATTTTAAACATTACAAGTCAGATAAAGGTCTAATCTCTAAAATCTACAAGAAAATTCAACACATGCACAACAAAAAGACAATCCAATTAAAAAATGGGCAAAGAAAATGAATAGACACTTCACCAAAGAAGACGTTCAAGCAGCCAACAGACACATGGGGAAATGCTCGCAATCACTAGCCATTAGAGAAATGTAAATCAAAACCACAATGAGATACCATCTCACCTCGGCATTACTGGCACGAATTAAAAAAAACTGGAAGTAAGGAATGTTGGAGAGGCTACGGAGAGATCAGAACTCTTATGTACTGCTGGTGGGAATGCAAAATGATGCAACCATTTTGGAAAATGATATGGCACTTCCTTAGAAAGCTAAAAATAGAAATACCATATGATCCAGCAATCCCACTCCTAGGAATATATCCTAGAGAAATAAGAGCCTTTACACGAAAATGCACACCCATGTTCATTGCAGCAGTGTTCACAATAGCAAAAAGATGGAAACAACCTAGATGCCCATCAACAGCTGAATGGATAAACAAACTATGGTACATACACACCATGGATTATTATGCAAAGACAAAGAACAATGATGAATCTGTGAAGCATCTCATAACATGGATGAAACTGGAGGATATTATGCTGAGTGAAATAAGTCAATCACAAAAGGACAAATATTGTATGAGACCAGTACTGTAAAAACTCACAAAAAAGTTTACACAGAAAAGAAACAATCTTTGTTGGTTACAAAGGATGGAAAGGGTGGGGGGGAATACTAAATAGGCAGTAGATAGTGATAACCTTGGTGAAGCGTAAGACAGTATACAATACTGGGGAAACCAGCACAACTTGTGCAAGGAAATGTCATGGAAGATCCATAGACACATCCAAACTCCCTGAGGGACCGAATTGCTGGGCAGAGGGCTGTGGGGACCATGGTCTCAGGGAACATTTAGCTCAATTGGCATAACACAGTTAATACAAAAAACATTCTACATTCTACCTCGGTGAGTAGTGTCTGGAGCAGCCATCTAAGACACTCCACTGGTCTCACCCCTTTGAGAGCAAGGGAGAATGAAGAAAACAAGATACAAGGGAAAGATTAGTCCAAAGGACTAATGGACTACAATTACCACGGCCTCCATCAGACTGAGACCAGTACAACTAGATGGTGCCTGGCTACCACCACTGACTGCTCTGACCAGGATCACAACAGAGGGTCCTGGACAGAGCTGGAGAAAAATGTAGAACAAAATTCTAACTCACAAAAAAAGACCATACTTACTGGCCTGACGGAGACTGGAGAAACCCCGAGAGTATGGCCCCTGGACACCCTTTCAGCTCAGTGATGAAGTCACTCCCAAGGTTCACCTTTCAGTCAAAGAGTAGACAGCACCATAAAACAAAAGAAGACTATTAGGACACAACAGTCCAGGGACAAGGACTAGAAGGCAGGAGGGGACAGGAAAGCTGGTAATAGGGAACCCAAGGTTGAGAAGGGATAGTGTTGACATGTCGTGGGGTTGTTAACCATTGTCATAAAACGATATGTATACTAGCTGTTTAATGAGAAACTGTTTGTTCTGTTAACCTTCATCTGAAGTACAATTTTAAAAAATCTAGTAAAAAATAAAACAATTAAAAAAAAAAAAGTATCAGCAAGCCACAGTAAGTTCCAACAAAGACAGAAAGGAAAAAAGAAGTAGTTGAGAGTGAGGAGGGAAGAGATAGTGAATTCCAAAATATTAAGTATAAAGGCTCAGAGGCAGGAAGGGGCTTGGATGCAATTTGTGGAACTAGTGAAAGAAGGCTAGTGATGCTATAAAATTCTTTCTCTGGACTGGTTTTGTATTTTCCCTATGACATTCATAAGGAATGTGTCCTGAGAACATCACAAATCTCCGAAGTTTATAAGTACTGCTAGAGTGTATACAGTATATAAAATCCAGTAGAATATTATTAAAAATTGTGTGACCCCCTTCAGAGTCCTAATGAATCTATAAAAATGGAACACCAATTATTTGTAAAACAATCAAAATAAACATGCCACTAGCATAACCTCTACACCACATTATCACTGTAATAACAACCAAAAACTTAGAAAATCTGTAAAACTCAAGCAGTGAAAATGAATGAAAGTGGTAGCTATCAATGAGCTTTAACTTTAAAAGGTGTTGAAACACATCTACAGCAGATCGGTCAGGCTACAGTACTTCACAAGTTCCCCAACCTTGGGAGAAGAGGTGAGTGATTCAGGTAACTGGCTGTGAGCTCCTAACAGACAGGGCTCTGGTTTCTTTACATTTTGGTTCATTGGTTGAATTCTCACCTTCCATGTGGAAGACCCCGGTTCGATTCCCAGCCAATATACCTCATGTTCAGCCACCACCGTCTGTCAGTGGAGGCTTATGTGTTGCTATAAAGATGAACAGGTTTCAATGGAGCTTCGGGAGTCAGATGAACTAGGGAGAAAGGCCTGGTGATTCTACTTCAGAAAGTCAGCCAATAAAAACCCTATGGATCACAATGGCCTGATCCACAACCCATCATGGGGATGGCATGGGACCAGGCAGCATTACATTCTTTTGTGCATGGGGTTTCCATGAGTCCGGGCCAACAAGACAGCAGCCAACAACAACAACAGTCACACTACCCAGCACATAGTACACACTGGGTAAAATTTGTTAAATTATAGGAGACAATCCCTCAGTGTGAAACGGGTAATAGGAGAACTTAAGTCTAGTTTTTTTTTTTTTTTTTTTTTAGAAAGAATCATTATGATTTAGCAACACTTTTTTCCTCTACAGATTTATGAGTGTACTGAGACAAGAAATTTATTTTCTTCTGCTCAGGAGGAAACATTGCCTTGGAATATGGTCAACTCAGGCCACAGATCCCTTGTTGACATTATAATATGCAAAGAAAAGTGCCTCTTTAAATGCTAGAAGCAAACTTCACTTACTGCATTAGAGTGTTCACCACCTGTGGTTTCACAGACACACGTGCCCAGGCCCTTGAATTAAATTTCAGTTAGCAGTTACATATGTAATGTTTTACCTTGCTAAAATTTTATCTCTCAATAAAACACATCATGAATCATTTTTATGGTTTCCATGTAGGCTACAGGATGAGCTCATGCCAAATTTAGGAGGTTACATTTAAAATTTACCCAAAGCTTCTATTTTCTTGCTAAAATTCTCCTTTTTTAGATCTACTTTGTAAAAAATTTCTATTCATTACCAAAACCAGCAGCTGACTTTTTTTTTCAGGGCTATTTTCAAAGATCAAATAAATATTTGTCGCTACAAAAGTTGCTGCAGCACCAACTCCAAAGCCACATTGATGTGTGCATTCTGGGCAGTGGGTAGGGCTCTTTCATCAAATAAGTGACTCACTCCCTATGCCACCTTGCTCCAGCAGAATCACAAACTACTACAGGGATGGAACTTCTGCTGGAAAATTGTTAACATTAAAAACATTAAACTTAGGGGAGCAGGGCCAAGATGGCAGAGTAGTCAGACAGCTTCCTATATCCCTCTTACAACAAAGACCTGGAAAAACAAGTGATTTGATTGTACATGAATATCTAGGAGCCCTGAACAAGGAAAAGTTGAGGAATCAGACTGAGTGGCAGGGGGAGAGGAAGATGGTTCAGAAGAAGCGAGCAGCACCAGAGCAGCAGCAGTGGGACTGCAGCTCTTCAGCTGCGCCGGGTCTGCAATGAAGCAGGCAAACAGCTGTGTGCGCACTCAGGAAGCAGTATCCACAGTGAGAGAGATCCAGCAGCAGAGATTCTGCTTGGACACTCCAAACTAGTGAAAAGCAGCTCCCAAGTGGCTAAAGATAAGTACATGTGTTTGGACTTTTGCAAGGATTTAAAAAAAAGAAAAAAAAGCCCATTTCGGAAAAACCTCTCTCCCCTTTTACCTCCTTCCTTCCTGCTCTGCACCAGGAGTCCGCTGGGCCGGAAGTAGATCCCAAAAGGTGTCCTGACCCATTCTCCTGGCCTTGGAGAGGGAACAAGCTACTGGCTCCCCTAAGCCAGGAACTCAGGGTCAGCACAGCTCCTTTGCTAGGCAGAGGCATAAGGGGTCCGCAGGCTTTGAGTGTCTTACATTCCTGTATAGACTTGTGGGGACCCATCTCAACAGAGTTAGCCCTCACTACCACAGTACAACAGGGCAAACATCTGAAGTTTAACTTCAACTGTTTCAGCTGTGAAGTGGCAGATTTGTGACCCTCGACAGCAGCCAGTTGGGGCATATCAAAAAAAAAGCAAAACAAGAAGCTAGGATTCACTAAACAAATATAAAATAAAATTATAATAACTTATTGATGGCTCGGAGACAACAGTCAATATCAATCACATAAAGAGGCAGTCCATGATGGCTTCAGCAAGCTCCCAAAATAAAGAATCAATAAATTCTCTGGAGGAAGAGAATTTCTTGGAATTACCAGAGGCAGAATACAAAAAATTAATATACGGAACTCTTCTAGAAATTAGAAAAGAAATTCTACAAAATGCAGAAACTTCCAAGGAACATACAGACAAAGTAGTAGCGGAACTTAAAAAAGTTATTCAAGAACATAATGACAAATTTAATATGCTGCAAGAATCCACAGAGAGACAGCCATCAGAAATCCAGAAGATTAACAATAAAATTTCAGAATTAGACAATAGAAAGTCATAGAAGCAGAATTGAGGCAGTAGAAGTTAGAATTAGAGACACTGAAGATAAAGCACTTGATGCCAACTTATTTGAGGAAAAATCAGATAAAAGAACGAAAAAGAATGAAGAAACTCTTAAGAGTCATGTGGGACTCTATCAAGAGAAATAACCTACGAGTGATTGGTGTACCAGAACAGGGGGGGATAACAGAAAATACAGAGAAAATTGTTGAAGATTTGTTGACAGAAAACTTCCCTGATATCATGAAAGATAAGAAGATACCTATCCAAGATGCTCATCAAACCCCACATAAGGTAGATCCCAAAAGAAAGTCACCAAGACATATTACAATCAAACTTACCAAAACCGAAGGTAAACAGAGAATTTTAAGAGTGGCTAGGGATAAAAGAAAAGTCATCTACAAAGGAGAGTCAATTAGAATAAGCTTTGACTACTCAGCAGAAACCATGCAGGCAAGAAGGCAATGGGATGACATATATAAAGGCTTGAAGGAAAACAACTGCCAGTCAAGAATTATACATCCAGCAAAGCTGTCTCTCAAATATGATGGTGAAATTAGGGCATTTCCAAATAAACATAAGTTTAGGGAGTTTGCAAAAACCAAACAAAAATTACAAGAAATACTAAAGGGAGTCCTATGGTTAGATGATCAATAACACCAGATAACAACGCAAGACTAGAACACAGGACAGAGCAACCAGATATTGACTCAGATAGGGAAGTCGAAAATAGATCAAAGCTAAAACATTGAAAATAGGGAAACAGAGATATCAATATGTAAAAAACGACAACATTAAAACAAAAAAGAGGGACTTAAAAAATGCAGACATTGATTTTTCATATGGAGGGAAAGTCAAGGCGATATAAAGTAAAAAAAGACTGGTATAAACTTAGAAAAATAGGGGTAAATATTAAGGTAACCACAAAGGAATCTAACAATCCTACAAATTGAAATAAAAAGTAGAAAAACATAAAGACCCAGCAAACACAAAATCTGCAACAATGAAAAAGATAAAAAAAAAAAAAAACATAAATAAAAATGACTCAGCACAGAAAATGAAGGGGAACAAAGAAACTGTGAAAAACACACAAAAAAAAGACATCAAAATGACAGCACTAAACTCATACCTATCAATAATTATGCTGAATGTAAACAGACTTAATGCACCAATAAAGAGACAGAGAGTGGCAGATTGGATAAAAAAGCATGATCCATCTATATGCTGCCTACAAGAAACGCACCTTAGACTTAAAGACACAAACAGGCTAAAACTCCAAGGATGGAAAAAAATATATCAAGCAACCAACACTCAAAAAAGATGAGGAGTGGCAATATTAATCTCTGACAAAATAGACTTTAAAGTAAAATCCACCACAAAGGATAAGGAAGGACACTATATAATGATTAAAGGATCAATACATCAGGAGGACATAACTATAATAAATATTTATGCATCCAACCACAGGGCCCCAAAATACATAAAACAAACTCTAACAGCTCTGAAAAGAGAGATAGACAGCTCCATGATAGTAGTAGGAGACTTTAACACACCACTTTTGGTGAAGGACACAACATCCAGAAAGAAGCTCAACAAAGACATGGAAGAGCTAAATGCTACAATCAACCAACTTGATCTCATAGACATATACCGAACACTGCACCCAACAGCAGCCAAGTATACTTTCTTTTCCAATGCACATGGAACGTTCTCCAGAATAGACCACATATTAGGCCATAAAGCAAGCCTTAACAAAATCCAAAGCACCTAAATGTTACAAAGCATCTTTTCTGACCATAAAGCCATAAAAGTAGAAATCAACAACAGAAAAAGCACAGAAATAAAATCAAACACATGGAAACTGAACAACATCTTGCTCAAAAACTACTGGGATATAGAAGAAATCAAGGATGGAATAAATAAATTCATAGAATCAAACGAGAATGAAAACACATCCTACCAGAACCTTTGAGACACAGCAAAAGCAGTGCTCAGAGGTCAGTTTATAGCAATAAATGCACACATCCAAAAAGAAGAAAGGGCCATAATCAAAACATTAACCCTACAACTGGAACCGGTAGAAAGAGAGCAGCAAAAGAAGCCCACAGGTGCCAGAAGGAAGGAAATAATAAGAATTAGAGCAGAATTAAATGAAATAGAGAACAGAAGAACAATTGAAAGAGTTATCAAGACCAAAAGCTGGTTCTTTGAAAAGATCAACAAAATTGATAAACCACTGGCCAAACTGACAAAAGAAAAGCAGGAGAGGAAGCAGATAACCCATATAAGAAATGAGATGGGTGGTATCACAACAGACCCAACAGAAATTAAAAGAATCATAATAGATTACTATGAAAAACTGTACTCTGACCAAATTTGAAAACCTAGAGGAAATGGAAAAATTTCTAGAAACTCACTACCTACCTAAATTAACACAAACAGAGGTAGAACAACTAAATCAACCCCTGACAAAAGAAGAGATTGAAAAGGTAATTAAAAAACTCCCAACAAAAAAAGCCCTGGCCCAGATGGCTTTACTGGAGAATTCTACCAAACTTTCACAGAAGAGATAACACCACTTCTACTAAAGGTATTTCAGAGCATAGAAAAGGATGGAATACTCCCAAACTCATTCTATGAAGCCAGCATAACCCTGATACTAAAACCAGGTAAAGACACCACAAAAAAAGAAAAGTACAGACCGATATCCCTCATGAACATTGACTCAAAAATCCTCAACAAAATTCTAGCCAATAGAATTCAGCAACATATCTAAAAAATAATTCACCATGACCAAGTGGGATTTATACCAGGTATGCAGGAATGGTTCAACATTAGAAAAACACTCAGTGTAATCCATCACATAAATAAAACAAAAGACAAGAACAACTTGATCTTATCAATCGACGCAGAAAAGGCATTCAACAAACTCCAACACCCATTCATGATAAAAACTCTCAATAAAATAGGAATAGAAGGGAAATTCCTCAATATAATTAAGGGCATTTATATAAAACCAACAGCCAACATCTTCCTAAATGGAGGGACTTTGAAAGCATTCCCCTTGAGGACAAGAACCAGACAAGGATGCCCTCTATCACCACTATTATTCAACGTTGTGCTGGAGGTCCTAGCCAGAGCAGTTAGGCTAGAAAAAGAAATAAAGGGCATCCAAATCAGTAGGGAAGAAGTCAAAGTATCTCTATTCGCAGATGATATGATCTTATACACAGAAAACCCCAAAGAATCCACAAGAAAACTACTGGAACTAATAGAAGATTTCAGCAAAGTATCAGCATACAAGATAAACATAAAAAATCAGTTGGATTCCTTTACACCAACAAAGAGAACCTCGAAGAGGAAATCACTAAATCAATACCATTTACAATAGCCCCCAAGAAGATAAAATACTTACGAATAAATCTAACCAGAGATGTAAAAGATCTATACAGAGAAAACTACTAGACACTACTGCAAGAAACTAAAAGTCTGCATAAGTGGAAAAATATACCTTGCTCATGGATAGGTAGACTCAACATAGTGAAAATGTCTATTCTACCCAAAGCAATCTACAGATACAATGCAATCCCAATCCAAATTCCACCAGTATTTTCTTATGATATAGAGAAACAAATCACCAACTTCATATGGAAAGGGAAGAGGCCCCGAATAAATAAAGCATTACTCAAGAAGAAGAACAAAGTGGGAGACCTTACACTACCTGATTTTAGGACCTACTATACTGCCACGGTAGTCAAAACAACCTGGTACTGGTACAACAACAGATACATAGACCAGTGGAACAGAGATGAGAATCCAGTTATAAGCTCATCCACCTATGAGCAGCTAATATTTGACAAAGGCCCAAAGTCCATTAACTGGGGAAAAAGACAGTCTCTTTAACAAATGGTACTGGCATAACTGGATATCCACCTGCAAAAAACTGAAACAAGACCCATACCTCACACCATGCACAAAAACTAACTCAAAGTGGATCAAAGACTTACATATAAAATAAAAAACGATAAAGTTCATGGAAGACAAAATAGGGACAACACTAGGGGCCCTAATACATGGCATAAACACAATACGAACCATAGGTAACAATGCACAAGCACCAGAAGACAGACTAGATAAATGGAAGCTCCTAAAAATCAGACACTTATGCTCATCAAAAGACTTCACCAAAAGAGTAAAAAGACAACCTACAGACTGGGAAAAAAATTTTGGCTATGACAAATCCAATCAGCGTCTAATCTCTAAAATCTACAAGATACTGCAAAACCTCAACAACAAAAAGACAAATAAAACAATTAAAAAATGGGCAAAGGATATGAACAGGCACTTCACTAAAGAAGATATTCAGGCAGCTAACAGACACATGAGAAACTGCTCACGATCATTAGCCATTAGAGAAATGCAGATCAAAACTACTATGAGATATCATCTCACCCCAACAAGGCTAGCATTAATCCAAAAAACACAAAATAGTAAATGCTGGAGAGGTTATGGAGAGACTGGAACACTTAGACACTGTTGGTGGGAATGTAAAATGGTACAACCATTTTGGAAATCGAGCTTCCTTAAAAAGCTAGAAATAGAAATAGCATGTGATCCAGCTATCCTGCTCCTTGGAATATATCCTAGAGAAATAAGAGCTGTCACACGAATAGATACAGGCACACCCATGTTCACTGCAGCACTGTTCACAATAGCAAAAAGATGGACGCAACCTAGGTGCCAATCAACAGATGAATGGATAAACAAATTATGGTATATCCACTCAATGGAATATTACGCAACCATAAAGAACAACAATGAAGCTGTGAAACATTGCATAACATGGTGGAAGCTGGAACTTACGCTGAGTGAATTTAGTCAGTCACAGAAGAACAAATACTGTATAAGACCACTATTATAACAACTCAAGAAAAGGTTTAAACACAGTAGAAAATATTCTTTGATGGTTATGGGGGTGGGGAGGGTGGGTGAGGGTTATTCACTAACTAGATAGTAGATAAGAATAATCTTAGGCGAATGGAAGGACAGCACACACTACAGGGGAAGTCAGCACAACTGGACTAAACCAAAGCTAAGAAGTTACCTGAGTACAATCAAATACTTTGAGAGACAGAGTAGCAGGGGTAGGGGTTTGGGGACCATGCTTTCAGGGGACTTCTAGGTCAATTGGCATAACAAAGTTTATTAAGAAAATGTTCTGCATCCTACCTTGGTGAGTGGTGTCTGGGGTCTTAAAAGTCTGCAAACAGCCATCTAAGATGCATCAATTGGTCCCAACCACTTGGAGTAAAGGAGAATGAAGAACACCAAAGACACAAGGGGAGTATTAGCCCAAGAAACAGAATGGGCCACATAAACCGGAGACTTCATCAGCCTGAGACCAGAAGAACTAGATGGTGCCCGGCTACCACCAACGAATGTCCTGACAGGGAACACAACAGAGAGTCCCAGATGGAGCAGTAGAAGGGTGGGGTGCAGAACTTAAATTCTAGTAAGAAGACCAGACTTAATGGTCTGACTGAGACTGGAGGTGCCCCGGAAAGCATGGCCCCTGGACTCTCTGTCAGCCCAGAACTAAAACAATTTTCGAGGCCAGCTCTTCAGACAGGGATTGGACTGGATTGTGGGACATAAAGTGATACTTGTGAAAAGTGTGCCCCTTAGTCAAGTAGATACAAGAGACCAAAGTGGCAGCTTCTGTCTAGAGGTGAGATGGGAAAGCAGAGAGGGTTAGGAGCTGGTTAAATGGTCATGGGGAATCAGGGGTGGAAAGGAGGAGTGTGCTGTGGCAGAATGGGGTGAGCAATTAGGGTCTCATAACTATGTATAAAAATTTTGTATGGGAGACTAACTTGAAATGTAAACTTCATTTAATTACAACAATTAAAAAAAGAAAAAACTACATTAAACTTAACAAATGTCAAGGGTCTGCTCTGGTATTTCCCAAAAAAGCTTCAGGGGAGCATTAACCAAAACCAAACCTGTTGCGTTTGAGTCAGTTCCAACTCATAGCTACCCTCTGGGACAGAGTAGAATGGCCCCGCAGGGTTTCCAAGGAGCAGCTGGTGGATTCAAACTGCCAACCTTTTGGTTAGCAGCTGTAGCTCTTAACTACTGTACTACCAGGGCTCCAAGGGGAGCATTTGAGCTCTTCAAATTCCTGATAGGTATTTTGTAAAATAAAATAGTTCTTTGTGAAATAAGTTGGGGAAACTGCAGTGCAATGAATCACTCTTGTATGGTCTTTCTAGCCACGGTCTTGTAACTCCCACAAAATGATCGGGTGAAACTATGCAAATAAGGTACTTGGAACCCTTGTAGGGATGGGACTGTGCAAATAAGGCACATGGAACACTTGCAGGAGCGTGGTTACTTCATGGTCTTGTGGCGGGGGCAGGAAGGGCACACATTGAAATTGATAAGGAGCTGGCTATATGACCAGCTTCCCTGACAGAGGTTTTAGAGAGACACTAGAAAGAGAGAGAAGAAGGAGCTGTAACACTGAAGACAGTGAGAGATGGGGCAGCAGCAAGAGCGATAGTGGTGCAAGACAGCTGCAGTGGGGCTTGCCAACCTATAGAGCTAAGAACTGTAACACAGGCCCTGAGCAGGGCCCGGCGGCAGCAAGGTCCCAAGCATGGCCTAGTGGCAGCGGCCAAGAAGAAGCTGTCCTGATCAAAGAACTGTATCCTGAGTTGTTCCTGTTACTTCTGAGTTGATCCTGATCCCTAGTTGTAACCTGTTACTTCCCTAACAAACCCCATAATAAGTATGGTTCATGAGTTCTGTGAGATGTTGCAGCGAAATTACCAAACCCAAAGATAGGAGGATGAGTACTGAGGAAAGGGAGAGTAGTAGGTGTTAGAGATGACGCAGCGGTACAGCAGTTTGGAGAAGTTGGACATTTCAGACATCTTTAATCTCCATTTCATAGGAACCAGCTTTGTGCTGATTCTTGTAAAAGAAATTATACATTTAGAAACGATTTATATTTTATCTTCCTCTTGGAAGGGTCACAAAACTAACATGACAGCTTCCTAACTCGATTTTATTGTAGAAAACTTCTTTCACAAAGCACCCTATTTACAACTCACAGAGCACTAGTTTTCTAAGGAATATCTTTTCAGAAAGATTGGTCTACATGATTTCTATAGTTTTTGTTTTTGTTTTCCCCCCTGGATTTATCAGAACAAGGGGCATTAAGAGCTTTTTGGTTCTTCTTGTATGTGTTATATTGTTCTCTCAATGGATTCAAACAACAATATATAAGTACTCATAGTTTTGTTTCTATGATTGACAGATTTTATCTTGACCAACAGTGTGGTTCACACTGTATTGATGATTCATAGATAAGCACCAGCTGAGATACTTTTAATTGATTCGTTTAACACGGTGGTTCTCAAAGTGTGGTCCCCAGACCAAAGGCTTGAGCATCACTATGGAATTTGTTAGAAATGGGAGTGATTAAACCCTGACTCACACCTACTCAATTAGAAACGCTGGGGAAGATCCCCGCAATCTGTGTTTTAACAAGCCTGCCAGATGATTGTGATGCATGATAAAGTTTGAGAACCACTGGTTTAACACAGTTCAGGACTTTTGCTTTTGGCCAAGATGGAGTAACAGGGACTGGATTTAACCCTCCTATCTGAAACAAATGAAAATCTGGACAAAATATATAAAAACAATGTCTTTCAGACACTGAACATCAGGCAGTGCAGGACAATGATCCCTGAGAAATGATAGACAAATGAGATGAGCTCTATGGTTTTTCCAGCTTACTGCCTGGAGAGAGGTTCCAGGTCAAAATGCAGGGAACTGGAAACCAGGCAGAGTCAGCCACCTCTGTGAGTTAGGGAGACAGAGCTGAGAGTCCAGGGAAGCCAAGGCAGCTAGAGTTTGCAGGGTGGAGTACCGATAGGAGACAGCTGCACAAAAAGAAAGCTCCAGGGAACTACAGAGGGTCTCGCTCAAATCTTAGTTGAGTACTGATCAATGCATTCGTGTGAGGAAACTATTTGGAAGAAACAGTACATCCAAATGGAACAGAGAGAACAATCCCTAGAGTTCACACAGGAATGAGGATAGTTTGTGGTTCCACCAGTCGGAGACGAAAAACCCAATTCTCAGGACATAGGTAGAGTTCTTATCGGGAAGAGTACTCATGCGTTGTTTATCGTTCAAAGTTAGCCCTCAACTAAAGACTGCTGTGGTCCTGACTAATAAATCTTAAAAACAAGCCTTAAAAGGATCAAACGTTTTCTAAGTAACAGAACTGTATCTCAGAACAAAGCTTAAGCATATTGATAGGAAAATTCACAATGACTGGTACTGAATAAAAATTTACTAGACATGCAAAGAAGCAGGAAAATAAGATCCACAATGAGAAGAAAAATCAGCCAATAGAAACAGACCCAGAAATGTATAGATGATAGAATTAGTAAGCAAGGACATAAGTAAACAGTTATTCTAACTATATTCCATATGCTTATGATAAAGTACAGAAAAGCTTCAGCATGTTAAGTAGAGACATGGAAAATATAAAAAAAAAGACACAAACTGAATGTTTAGAGATGAAAAATACAATGTCTGAAATGAAAAATCCAGTGAATAGGGTAAATGGTAGATTAGATTCTGCAGAATAAAAGATTAGATGACTTAAAGATATAGCAACTTAAAGACAATGCAAAATAACACAGAGAAAAAAGAAAGACTGGCGGAAAAAATGAATAGAGCATTAGTGAGCTGTGGGACAACTTCAAGTGACCTAATAATGTGTATTGGGAGTCCCCAAAATGGAAGGGAGGGCATAAAAAATATTTGAAGAAATAATAGCTGAAAATTTTCCCAATTTGAAGAAAACTATAAATCTACAAATCCAAGAAATTCAATAAACCTCAAGTACGAACATGAAAACTGCAGCAAGGGACATCATACTCAAATTGTTGAAAACCAATGATAATGAGAAAACTTTAAAAACAGCCAGAGGGAAAAAACACATTATAAACAGAGGAAGAAGCTAAGGATTACGGTAGACTTCTCATCAGAAACAACGCAAGCCACAAGACAGTGGAGCAATATTTTTAAAGTGCTGAAAAAAAAATACCAGTCAATCTAGAATTCTAAACCCAGAGAAAAAAATACTTCAGATATGAAGCTGAAATAAGGTTCTTCAGACATACAAAAGCTGGAAGGATTAATCACCAGCAGATTTGTGCCACAAGAAATCATAAACAGAAGTCCTTCAGGTAGAAGAAAAATGATACCAGAAGAAAATCTGGATCTTCCTAAAGGAATGAAGAACACTTGAAATAGTAAATACATTGGTAAACATAAAAGACTTTTTTCCCCTTATTTTCAACATCTATTTAAATGATAATTGACTGTTTAAAAAGAAAACAATAGCTAAGAAGTTTCCTGAATACAATCAAACAATTTGAGGGACAGAGTAGCAGGGTCGGAGGTCTGGGGACCATGCTTTCAGGGGACATCTAGGTCAATTGGCATAACAAAGTTTATTAAGAAAATGTTCTTCGTCCTACTTTGGTGAGTGGCGTCTGGGGTCTGAAAAGCTAACAAGCGGCCATCTAAGATGCATCGATTGGTCCCAGTCACCTGGAGTCAAGGAGAATGAAGAACACCAGAGACACAAGGAAAGTGTTAGCCAAAGAGACAGAAAGGGCCACATAAACCAGACTTCATCAGTCTGAGACTAGAAGAACTAGATGGTGCCTGGCTACCACCAATGACCACCCTGAAAGGGAACACACGGAGAGTCCCTGATGGAGCAGGAGAAAGGTGGGGTGCAGAATTCAAATTCTAGTAAAAAGACCAGACTTAATGGTCTGAGACTGGAGAAACTCCAGAAAGTATGGCTCCAAGACTCTCTGTCAACCCAGAACTAAAACAATTCTTGAGGCCAACTCTTCAGACAAAGATTGGACTGGACTGTGGGACATAAAGTGATACTTGTGAAGAGTGTGCTTCTTATTCAAGTAGATACATGAGACTAAATGGGCAGCTTCTGTCCAGAGGTGAGATGGGAATGCAGAGAGGGTCAGGAGCTGGTTGAATGGACATGGGAAATCAGGGGTGGAAAGAAGGAGTTTGCTGTCACAGTATAGGGAGAGCAATTAGGGTCACATAACATTGTATGTATAAATATTTGTATGAGAGACTAACTTGAAATGTAAACTTTCACTTAGACTACAATGATAAACAACAACAAAAAAAGAAAACAATAACCATGTATTTGGAAGCTTATAGAGTACATAGAAATAAAATGTATGATGATAATAGCACAAAGACCTGGAGCGTACTATTGTAAGATTCTTGTACTATTAATATATGTGAAGTGGTTATTATTACTTGAAGGTAGATTGTGTTAGGTTAAAGATGTATACTATAAATCCTTAAAAAAAAAACCCAACCAAATCTGCTGCTGTGGAGTCTATTCCAACTTCTAGCAACCCTCTAGGACAGAGTAGAACTGCCACATAGGGTTTCCAAGGAGCGCCTGGTGGATTCAAACTGCTGACCTTTTGGTTAGCAGCCGTAGCTCTTAACCTCTACACCACCAGGGTTTCCATAAATCCTAAAGTGACCACAAAATCAAAGGCAAACAGATAGTTACAGCTAATAAACCAACAAAGGAAATAAAATAGAATCTTAAACACAGTCAATCCAAAAGATAAAGAAACAAAAACCAGATGGAACAAATAGAAAAATTGTAGATTTAAACCCAATCATAAATAAATACTTAGTCTCTATCCATAGGTAAATAAACAAGTTAACTGTGATCTATTTGTATTAAGTTTCTCTTAAAAAGTTATGCAGTGGAAGATTAGAAACTTGAACTAATCATAATCATAACAACAAATGATCTTGCCAGCAATTCTTTTTCTGATTTAGGCATATCACAGAAAGATGACTAACAAGTTCAGCCAAGAGACACTGTGCTGAAGGCACTTTTCATTTCTCTCTTCACAGAGGACCTACATAACTTGGATTGCTATAGCGTTATAGCCCAGACATGGAGTGTTTAGAGTGTTCAAATGAGATTTGTATTGTAATGTTCCCTTTCTTACAAGGCTGAAGCTTAGGAACACGATTAAAAGGAGTATCCTTTGTCCCTCTAAGACTCAAAGACACTCTTCAGAACTTTTGGACCAAATCCTCTTGTTCTGGTTGTTGATGTCTGTTCTTCTGCAGTCCAGTCCTTGAGGATTACCTGGCCTACCTCTCAGCCTCATTCTATTTTGAGTTCCCCCAACTCTGAACACACTTGCTTCTTTTCATCACGAGGCTCAGAGTCTTATCTAATGATGTGTCTTCTTCCCAGAACACTTTCTCACCAGCTAATCTCATTCACTTACTTAATTCCTATTCATCTTTTAGATCTTACTTCAAAGGTACAGTCACTGTTCCCCTATCCCCAGCCTAGATTCTTCACTTACCCCATTTTAAAATTATGTACTGTGGGGTTTGATTGCTTGGGTGGCAGAGATGGAACAATGGCATAATGTTTGTATTTTTTATCTCCTCAGATTAAAATAGTCCTATCCAAAAGGTTGGCAGTTCAAATCTACACAGAGGCACCTTGGAAGAAAGACCTGGCAATCTAGTCTTGAAAAATCAGCCATTGCAAACTCAGTAGAGCAAAGTTCTACTCTGATATACAAGGGGTTGCCGTGAGTTGGAATAGACTCAAGAGCAACTGGTTTATTTAATCTTTTACAATTTGGTCCCTCCTTACCCCTACCTTTTAAGGGAATTTCTGAACCTTATTATGCAGGCTGCAGTAATTAGTAGAGGGTAAAACTGGAGAAACAGATAAACCTAGAATATCCACACTGGAGAAGGAAAGAGTAGAGGGAAGGGAAAAGTGGATCCAGATAAAGGTGGTTGAGGCCCAGCCGATGAGTGAAGGAAGACAGGGATGTGAGCTAGTGTTGGGTGGAATTTTGGTAGGGACTGGAGAATAGGATGTACAGACAGGCATTGGTACAACTGTGGGATATGAGAGATATTAAGAGTGAGAGAAATAGGAAAAGAGAATATCAAGGTGTGCGCCTGTGGGCTGTGAATTGAATCCTCTTTGGCAATCTTTGAGAGGTACCATTTAAGGATAGAATTTGCTTTAATGGGATTTTGGCTGCTATGCTTTGTCTCCAGCAACGGAGGCACAGAGAGACTGGGCCGCATGAGGCAATGTAGTAGACAGTGGCTAGTGTGTTTCTGGCTGCCAATGTCTATTCCCTCTTCTTTCGATAAAACCCAAACTCACTGCCTTCGAGTTGATTCTGACTCATAGCAACCACATAGGGTTTCCGAGGCTGTACATATTTACGGAAGCAGACTGCCACATCTTTCTCCTGCAGAGCCGCTGGTGGTTTCCAACCCCTGACCTTTCCCCTGGGGACCATTCCTCTCTCCTTCTCTCAATTCACAAGCTTCTTCCGGAATTAGCTCCACCCCCAACTCTAAGGATGAGTATGTGGCTTAGCCCTGGCCAATCAGAGCACACAGTCACCTACCTGGCCAGGATTAGTTTAGGACATGTTAAAGTGCTCTGTTTTGGACCAGTGAGACTTGTGCCCAGGAGTTTGTTGGGAGAAGAAAAGCATTGTTTGGGCTTGAAAAACTCTGGGCTTGAACGTGGGAATGAAGCCAACATGTAGGTCAGCTGGGCGGAGAGAAGGAGCGGCACCAAGTTCTGCTGACATTCTTCGAGTCCTTATACCAACCCATGCTTCAGTTAGCCCTGGACGTTTCAGCTACATGAGCCAATAAGTACCCTTTTTTGTTTAAGCCAGTGTGAGTTGGGTTTCTGGCAATTTGGGATTCAAAGTGTTCTAAATTATGCAGCCTTCCATTTGCGTCTACAACATCTGATTAAGGCCTATCTCTGCCACTAAACTTCATGAGGACAGAGATAGTGTCTTTTTTTTTTCCTCTGCTGTATTCCCACCACCCTGTATGGTGTTGACGATACCTGGGTGACTCAAACGTTTTGCACTCAACTACTAACCTAAAAGTTGGTGGTTCTAACCCACCCAGTGACACTGCAGAAGAAAGGCCTGGCAGTTTGCTTCTGTAAAAGATTACAGCCAAGAAAACCCTATAGAACAGTTCTACTCTGTAACATGTAGGGTCGCCATGAGTCAGAATCGACTCAACAGCAATGAGCAATATGGTATCTGGAATATTTGTTGGATAAATGATTGAATGCATCCTGTACAAACACTGTTTTGTGACTGGTTATTTTCTGTTTCTTTGCTAGACTTTGAGCTCTCTGAAGGCCAGGATTTTTTTTTTTTTTTTTTGGTCCCACTCTTCTCAAACTCCCAACCTAACACACAAGGCTTGGAATATATTAAACCCAAACAAAACCCATTGCCATCATGTCGATTCTGACTCATAGCGACCCTATAGAACGCAACAGAACTGCCCTGTAGGCTTTACAAGGAGTGGGTGGTGGATTTGAACTGCCAACCTTTTGGTTAGCAGCTGAGCTCCTGGAATAGGTGCTTTATAAATGTTGGCTGAACGAATGAACAAATAAAGGAAAAAAATATGAAATCAAACCAGAACAAGTGATTACAGTGTCCGTTAGGAAAAGGCCAATCAACTAAGTTTTTTCATAAATTGAGTTCTCAAATACATATATTTAATGCCTGTAAAGTAAAAACTGTGGTTCTTATGACAAAGTTGGAAAACTGAAAATAAATCATACATTAATAACTACTATTCTTTTCTTCCCAACTATTTTCTATCATCAAAGGGGGATGGTAACTTTTACTACTAGACTCTTAAGCTTCTTGGACCTAAGAAGGCCTAAGATGTTCACGTGTATAAAGCTTAAAAAAAGAGTAATGTTTACCATGTCACTATTACGTAGTTTGTACATACATCATATCATTTTACTGAAGAAAAACAGTTGAAGCACTGTTTATGGTATTTACAGTGTCAAAAGTTAAGACAGAAATTCAAGCAACATAAGCTATATTTGCAGATTATTTAAAATTGTAACTTATTAAAGATATAAATATCCAGTAAAGACCCTTAAAACCTGATTTTTGAGAGAACAAGTGACTAATCCCTACTCTTAAAAATGTACAAGCAATGAGCCTATTCCAAAAACGGGAAAAAACAAAAAATCTTTTTCGTTATTTCTTCTCCCTGTTCAAATATTGTATATGATTCAACAAAGAAAATAGAATATTCTGGAAAAGGGCTGTGTGAGTTCCCTAGACTTGCTTCGGTAGCGGAGAGGAAAAGCTGTGATTCTGGGAAAATGTGATTTTGCCAGAGCCATCTTTTTCTGTCAGGGCAATGCTGGTGAGCAGGTTCCTGATATGAGGGAAAGCATTCCCTTTCTCCAGCAAGACCAAACCAAAACCAAACCAATGCTTGAGAAACAAAAACAAATGAACAGAGAACAAAGGAGGACTTGTCTTCTTGTTTATGATAACCTTCTCTCATCTGTTCACCTTTTTCTTCCTTTTAAGTGAAATGACCCATTAAGTTCACGAAGATGAACATGTCGTGCATAGGAATCTCAGAGTTCTTGGATTGATTTTGTCAATTAATTAATGCACAGTGTGTTGGAAATTGTGGTAGCCAACTCCCATTGCAACGAGCCGTAGAGAATATAAAAAATTTTAAGATAAGAAATTCAGTGTTAATGAGCTCATGGTTAGAAAACACAATTAATATTCATTAACTTTATAGGAAATTAGCAAGGAGAAAAAATTGAACTCAGGAAAAGGAAAATGTTTCCTTCTTTATGTTAACTTCTAGTGCAAGGATCTGAAAATCTATACAACATAAGAAGTGAGTGCTTCTTTGACAGAGGTGAGTGCTTCTTTGACATCACAGCAAAAAAAAATGTGTGGCTTTCAGCTACCATCTAGCTTGATGCTCTCCTCCGCAGGAGACAAATATAAACCTACAGAGTAATTGTTTTCTGAATAGAAATATGAAAAGTACTTGCTGCAGAACAGAAAGAAAGAATGTGTTGAAATCAGATCAATAACACAGTAATGCTGTGAGTATTCTGCCATGATATTTACGTATCTGCTATACAGAATCCTTCTGGGTAACGACGTTTACTATAATAGGATTTTATTTGTGCTATTAAAGTGATATAGTATCAGTCATTTTTATATTACTTTAAATGTACCCTAAATAGCCAATATTGTTGTTTTTATTGTTGTTAGGTACCACTGAGTCGGTTGGACTCATTGTGACCCTATGTACAACAGAATGAAACACTGCCGGGTCCTGTGCCATCCTCACAGTAGTTACTATTTTGAACCCATTGTTGCAGCCACTGTGTCCATCTGTCTCGTTGAGGGTCTTCCTCTTTTTCGACGACCCTCAACTTTACAAAGCATGATGACCTTCTCCAGGAACTGGACCCTCCTGGTAACATGTCCAAAGTACATGAGGCGAAATCTCGCCATCCTCGCTTCTAAGGGGCATTCTGGCTGTACTTCTTCCAAGACAGACTTTTTCCTTATTCTGGAAGTCCATGGTATATTAAATATTCTTTGCCAACACCATAATTCAAAGGCATCAATTCTTCTTCGGCCTTCCTTATTCATTGTCCAGCTTTCGCATGCGTCTGAGGCCATCGAAAACACCGTAGCTTGGGTCAGATGCACCTTAGTCCTCAAAGTGACATCTTTGCTTTTTAACACTTTAAAGAGGATTTTTGCAGCAGTATACCATGGGTAATTAGTATTTGCTTGTACCAGATGTATCGTACAAAAAAAACCTGTTGCCATCGAGTCGGTTCTGACTCATAGCGACCCTAGGAGAGAATAGAACTGCCCTGATAGGGTTTCCAAGGAGCAGCTGGCAGATTCAAACTGCCAACCTTTTCGTTAGGAGCCAAGCTCTTAACCACTGCGCCACCGGGGCTCCAGATGTATCATAGGTGCTTATTAAATGTTGAATAAAAGGATAAAATGTTGAATTGTTTTAGCAATTGTTTGTCAAATAATTCCTCTAAATTCTCATTTGGCCTTTTTGATAAGCTAACCTGATATGATTTAATGTGTTTATCCCTTGCCAACTACATGCATAAGATCCCAGAGATGTCTGGAGCCCACTTGACAGCCTTCTTAGTATTCCATTTAAGCACCTATTATATTATAATTTTAGTAGCCTTGGATGCCAAGATTAGTAATGGCTCTGCCCATGCCTCACACATAGGAAAGATGGTTTCTCTGTGTGTCACTAGTCTTGCAAATTGAAGAGAAAAAACCTGATCAAGCTGTCTTATCATCAACTAGTATTTTAAAATGTTAATGCAAGGGATAACTATAAGGGGGATTAGAACAGCCTATTATTCAAGTGTCAATTATACTTTATTAAACTGAACCTCTGAGATGTATTATTTTTGAAAAGATCAATAGTGATAGAACTTTCGTTTTAAACCTATAGTGGCCCTGGAAGTTTGCTATCCCTGATTTTACCCCTATGGATTAAAGGTGTAAGGAAGTGAGAGATTGCATTTTCCAAAGATAGTCATTATACTATATCCCACCCCACATGCTGTTCTTACAATATGATGTTGATACTCCTACCATTTAAAGTTGGAATCTATGTTTTCTCCTCTTGAATTTGGGCAGGCCTATAACTATGGTGGAAGTGAGCCTATGTGACTTCCAAGGTTAAGTCATAAAACGAGATGTAGCTTTTGCCTAGTGCCCTCGGGACACTTGATGGTAAAACTCAACGACCATGTTGTGAGGAAGCCCAGGCCACGTGGAGAAGCTGTGTGTAGGTATTCCAGATGACAGCTTTGGTTGATATCCCAGCTGATAGCCAGGATCAATGAAACATGTGAGTAAGGAAGTCTTCAAGATGACTCCACCCCTAGCCACTGTCAATCTACAATTGCGGGAGAAGCCCGAAGAGAGAATTACACAGCTGAACCCAGTCAACCTCCAGAATTGTGGGAGTTAATAATAAAACAGTTACTGTTTTAGCCACTAAGTGATTAATTATGCAGCAGTAGATAACTGGTATAAGATAGAATGACCAAACCCACTGCCAAGTCAATTCCTACGCATAGCAACCCTACGGGACAGAGTTGAACTGCCCCATAAGGTTGCTAAGGCTGTAAATCTTTATGGAACCTGATCGCCATGTCTTTCTCCCATGGAGAGGCTGGTGGGTTCGAACCACCAGTCCTTCAGTTAGCAGCTGAGCGCTTTAACCACTGCACCACCAGGGACTCTTAAGATACAACGATGTTCTCTTCAATTCCATAAGTAGCTTTTTGTGGTCTAAATAATTTACAGCATTTTCTCTAATTATACTTCGGGAGACATTTTCCTTGGAAAGACAAGGCAAATTAGACTGCCCGATATGTACCCATCAAGGTTCATCTTATCTCTCAGTTCAGTCAAAATTAATGAGAAAACCTCAAAAGTCTGACAAAATTAGTGGGATACTTCAAAAAACTAGCATACAGAAAAAAGCCAATTGTAAACAATATGAATAATATGGTAGTATTTTTAAAAATCTTAAAATATATATGTATATTTTTATGTATAAATGAGCTGTTTGAGCATATAGAAGTTTGTTTTATTTGTGTTGTACCCTAAAGCCTAAAATAATGTCTATCATAGGGGCTCAATAAATATATTTTCAATGATTGAATGAATATAAACAAATCTGGCAGAACAAACAACTAATGAATAAACCATTGATCCTCATTAGCTTCTCAGGGTGAATTAAAATGTGGTAGGCATACCAATGGCCTCGCCAAAGACGTGCACATCCTAATTCCCATAACCTGTGACTCTGTTATGTTACATGGCAAAGGGGAATTAAGGGAGTAGATGGAAGAGGTTTACTAGTCAGCTGAACTGAAAATAGGGAGAGTATGCTGGATTTTCTAGGTGGGCCCACTGTAATCACAAGGGTCTTAAAAGTGGAAGAAGGTGGCAAAGAAGAGTTAGAGGGAGATGTGACCACAGAAGAGAGAACCAGGTTGCTGGCATCATGAGAAAGGACTCTGTGCCAGTTGCTGGATTTGAAGATGGAGGAAGGAGGCCAAGAGTCAAGGAAAGCAAATTCTAGAAGGTGCAAAAGGTAAGGGAATGGATTCTCCCCTAGAGCCTTTAGAAAGACACGCACTATGCTGACATCTTGATCTTAGCCCAGTGGAATCCACGTCAGACTTCTAAGGTACAGAACTGTAAGATAATAAATCTGTGTTGTTTAAGCCACCAAGTTTGTGTTAATTTGTTACAACAGCAATAGAAAACGAATATACAAAATATGGCTTATTCTAGCTTTTAAAAAAAAATGCTATCTCACAATCCCCTCCCCAACTGATCACCCATTGGTTTTCTGGATATCACTTTAAAATTCATTGCCAAAATTAGTGAGATACTTCAAAAAACTAATTGGAACTACTGTTTCATGAGAAAGTATTTATTCTGTAAACCTTTACCTGAAGTACAATAAAAAATATTGAAAAAAAAAAAAAACAAAAACAAACACACAAAAAAACTAATTGGAATCTAACAATTTTAGGGTCAATTTATTATGCTGTATGAGAAGCAAGCAGTTTTTATTATTGCTGATAAATGATCTGGTCTGTTTAACTTCCTTTTCTCTCAAATAATTCTTGTCTTTACAGTAAGACCATAATTAATTAAACAGTTATAGAATACTACAAAATAAAGCATTAAATTGGCAGCGCTCTGTAGTATAAGGGAGGAGAGTGATCACAATTAGCTAAAACTATTGGCTTTGATATGAGGAAAAACTATAGTCACTCAATCTCAGATTTATAATAAAACAGCAACCATTTGAGAAGAATCAATGATCACTTCACATTACCTAATCTTTAGAACAACCACACAAAGTAGGAATTGTCCCCGTTTTACATACAAGGAAATTGAGGCTTAGTTCAGGAATTAACTGCCAAGTTCAAGTTAAAACTGCAGAATGTCCCACATTCCACACCAATTAAATACATATCTCTTGAAGTGGATTTATGTATCAGCATTTCTTTAAGGTTCCTAGGTGATTTCAAATTTGAGAACTGATCTATAGTAAGAGACACCGTTTTTGGTAGTTACCTGTCTAGTATTTAGCTTGTTTATAGTACATAACAAGTTAACACATCCAGACACATGAGCATTTTTTTTTTTTTTTTTTTTTTTGCCGGTTTATTTTGTGGATTCACTAGAAAGTTAGTTCTTTGCAGTTAGGCACTTAATGAGATTCAGGTTCTCAAACTCCAGATTCATTTTAATGACTTTGTACTTCTGGGTCTGTTAATGATATTTCCTAACTTTTTTTCAATTTGTATATTTTTTTTCCGTTCACAATTATTCTAATGCTATCACTTCCTGGACCTTCTCTATTTATATCACTAGTAACATGTCTAAAGAAACTCTATCTTTCTAGTCTATTGCTATTAAGTTGTTCCTGTTATACTGACATTAAGACAAAAGTGCAGAAGCAGGAAAACCTTTTCAAATATACTGTAAATAAAGGAAATCCAAACAAAGGCATTACCAGCCTTGAGGTCTGAGTTCTTACAGAATGTTATAAAACTCAGTTCCCAAAGTGGTTAGGCAGGAAATCTAAATAAATGAAAAAGACCAGTGTTTGAAAAGAGCATGAAAAGAAGAGAGAAAGAAGATAGGTTAAAGGGTGTCCATCGTTGCCAGATCTTCCGATGTTTCAAGAGAAGCAGAATCAGGCTTTGACTTTTTTAAATGTCTCTCTCTATTTTTAACATCTGCTCAAAAATGTTCAAAACACTTATTCAAATAAAACATGCCCATGCTTGGGACTCAGCCCACTGGTCTCCGTTCAACAGAGACAGCATGTTGGAGACCCCATGGGGCTCACCCAAGCTAATAGGGTGGCTGGTGAAGATACAGGGGCAAAATCCTCAGGTGAGTCTCCTTGCAATACAGTCTTGATTAGGATGATAGCAAATGGTGTAATCTTATTCATTCATTCACTCATTTATTGCTCTATAGAGTTAAGAATATTTGCTTCTGGACATCAGTGACAAAAATAAAGATTATTTTATGTGAACTACATTAGAGCATGATGGAATACACATTTTTTTTTTTCAAATGTAAATTTGACCTTAAGGAGCGCTGGTGGCACAGTGGTTAAAGCACTTGGCTGCCAATCCAGAAGTCAGCAGTTCAGTTGTTCAGCAGTTCCAACCCACCAACCATTCCACGAGAGAAAGATGTGGCAGTCTGCTTCTGTTAAGATTTCAGCCTTGGAAACCCTTCAGGGCAGTTCTATTCTGTCCTATAGAGTTGCTACGAGTCGGAATGAACTGAACGGCAGTGGGTTTTTGGTTTGGTAACTTTGATCTTATGACCAGGTATATACTATGGTGAATGAACAATACTTTAGTGTTGTGAACAGTACTAAACACTGCATGTGACTTTATGTATATCAGAATGAAACATTGCCTGGTCCTGCGGCATCTTCATGGTTGTTGGTACGTTTGTGGTGACACCCATGTGAAATTGCTCACCACAGATTAGCAAGTAAAACGATGAAGCCTGTGTGTACCTTGCTCAAGGCAAGCTGGTGCATACGTGCTTACTGGTTAATCAGCTTCTGTAGTGGCTAGAAGCATGAAGAATCTTTTCTTTTTTAAAAATTTGCTGAGTCACTGGCTTGCAAAATGTGATTTTTTTTTTTCCAATTAAAAAATCTGCCACTTCCGTTTCAGCTTCAACCCTCTGGTAGTTTCCTGAAGTTTGTTAATGATAAACTCTTAATTCCTTAATAAAATATTCAGAAAGGTCAGTTTATTTTAGCTGCTTCTGTAATTGTGGTACAAACGGTTTGTGCTTGTCTACTAACCTAAAGATCGGCAGTTCAAACCCACCCCATGAAGGCATGGAAGAAAGGCCTGGCAATCTGCTTCTGTAAAGATTGCAGGCAAGAAAACCCCATGGAGCAGTTCTACTCTGTAACGCACGGGGTGGTGATGAGTTGGAATCAACTCAACAGTAATGGTTTTTTTTGCTGTTGTTATTATTTCGAAACACAGCAGCAGCTACTAAAGGTAAAAAAGAAGTAGAGATAATAATCCCTCACTTTTTTTAACATGATAGAATTTGATAGCAGTCAGGGATTAAAAACATCTGGGCGAGCTCTTCTCTCTGCAGTGTAGGTTAGTGATTTGGCCCAGGTCACACAGCTGGCGAGTGGAGGTGCTGGACCATAACCCACATATCTTTGACTTTTCACCTTAACTGTAAAGCTTCTCACAGTTTTCAAGGCATTTTCATATCTGGTCCTTTTAACAGCTCTATGCAATAGGCAGGGTAGGAATTCTCCCATTGTACGAAAGATTAAACCAGATCTCCAAAAGTATAGAATATATATACAAGGTCGCATAACTAGAAGCCAGAGTTCTGTCGTATTCAGAGCCTTTTAGGGGTTAAGAATGCCGGAGCCAGCTCCATTTCTTTTCTTCCTTTCTTCTTCTTCTTTTTTTTTTTAACAGCAGTCTTAGGTGTACAGGAAAATTGTGTAGAAAGTACAGAGAGTTCCCATATACTTCTTTATCTCCTGCACAGTTTCTCTATTACTAGCATCTTGAGTGTTCGTTGGTACATTTGTTATGGTTGATGAACCAATATTGATACATTATCATTAACTAAAGTCCATAATTTGCATTAGGGTTCTTGTGTTGTACAATTCTTTGGGTTTTGACAAGTGCATAATGTCGTATATCCACCACTGCAGTGTCATGCAGAATAGTTTTCACTGCCCTAAAAATGGCCCTGTGCTCCACCTATTCATTGGTCCCCATTCCTCTTGAGCCCCTGGCAACCACTGATCTTCTTATGTCTAATTTTGCGTTTGCAAGAATGTCATATAGTTGGAATTATACCCTATTGTAGCATTTTCCACAGAAGTCCTGGTGGTGCAGTGGTTAAAGCACTCAGCTGCTAACCTAAAGATCAGTGGTTCAAGCTCACCAGCCACTCTTCGGGACAAAGATGTGTCAGTCTGCTTCCATAAAGATTTACAGCCCTGGAAACCCTGTGGGGAAGTTCTACTCTGTCCTACAGGGTTGCTATGAGTCAGACTATGAGTCAGAATCAACTAGATGGCAATGGGTTTGGTTTAGGTTTTTTTGGTAGCTTTTTCAGACTGGCTTCTTTCACTTAGCAATACGCATCTAAATATCGATTTCTTGAGACTCCCAATATTTTTTAAAATGAAGACTCAGAATCATGTTTATTTTACGTGTTTACATTTAAAAAACCAACTCTTTTAACTCAGCCTCCAGTCTCTCAAAAGAATAAGTATAAGCTCACCTGGAAATAAAATCCACAAGTCTACATTTATACTTTAATGAAGATGTGGGCCAGGCCCAATTGTTCTGTGGATGAACCCTGGCATTGGTGGGCAAGGGTGGGAGCCCTGAATCTTGGTTGGGGAAGGAAGAGAGAGATGGATTAACTGAAATACAGACTATAGTGCATTTTATCTGAGACTATAGTACCTGTCCATAATTTTAGAATAAATAAAACTATAAAATTTTAAATAAACAACTGGAATCTTTGACCTGAATTACATAGTGCTTTATTTAAGACTGAGAGCATTTATCAAAAAATGAAGGTGTGGGTGGGGGGTAGGAGCTGGCAGAGATTATTGAGTGGCGGGGGTTGGGTGAGAAAGAGCAGCTAAATTACTCCTTGGCTCCCTCACCTGTTTTTGATTTAATATACGTAAATCACCAGCACTGGCTTCCTTCAGAGGGAAGCAAATGAAATCTCAGCCCAGACCTGTGATCCATTCCTTCTCTTCCTCCTCCCTTCCCTTCACTCAAAATGAGCATTTACTATGTTCCAGACCCTGAACCTACAAGGCACTGACTCACACGGGACTTAGGATTTAGTCGGTAAGAAAGACAGTAAGCAAGGAAACAAACTGGACAACTTCAGATAAAGAATTAGTAGTTTCATAAAAATTAAAACAGAGCAATGATACAAGCCTTAGGACTAGGTATTATTTTCCCAAAATGTTCCTACTTTCCTAGATAGCTCACTTATTCTTCTTACTGTAACAAAGCAATGGGCAGAGATAGCCAAATGTTTATCACCCATTTCAGGTAAAGCGGCAGTGGTCTAAATAATACTAAACCATGCATGCTATAATTGACACCTACATGCTGTACTTGACACACACACCCAGATATAGATATGCAAAAGCAAAAACCAAACCCACTGCTGTCATGACCCTATAGGACAGAGTAGAACTGCCCCATAGGGTTTCCAAGGACGTAAGTTGTTATTCAAGTAGACTGCCACATTGTTCTCATGTGGAGCAGCTGGTGAGTTCAAACAGTCGACCTTTTGGTTAGCAGCCAGGGCTAAACAACTGTATCACCAGAGCTTCTATAGATATGCACACCTGAGCATATAGATACAAACTCATGAGGTGTAACTGTAATGTAATATGACTGATTAACAACAATAGAACAAAACTGGAAACTTGCTGGGATAGTTTGTTCAAAAAAGTTACCTTGGGAAGTTACATGAGTATTACTCTGAAATTGCCATTGCTAAAACACTTTAAAAACTGCGTTTTGTGATTATCTGTGATTTGAGGACCTTGTGGCACTTTATCTGGACTAATCTCCAATGATAGCAAAACAATAGTTCAAAGAGATATTTGATTGTTGGTAAGAACCAAAAATGTTTGTGGGCCAATTCTGGATAACATCATTTTGGTTTAGAAACAAGTGTGAAGCAAATCTAAAAATGTTTTCAACCGGGTGGTAGTTGTATTAAGTGAGTCTTGTTTTGAAGAAGACAGTAAGCATGATTATTTTGAATAAGTAAATTCAAAATTTTATTTGAATTGGGAAATTCAGATATATTTGCTATAAGTCTGTTTCATTCATGCAAAGTAACCCTTTTTATTTTTGGCCAGACTGGCATAGATTCCTAGAGACCAGGATCTAGTTGCTTATAGAGATCACCAGTCCATTATTTTTAGTTCATTCTTTCCTTATTTCTAGCAAAGCCTATTAGAAGAGAGATTCTGTGTTTTTTATTGACAGTTCATTAAATAAAGAAATCTTTAAATTCCCTCCTTATCACCATCTCTGTAGACCAAGCTCCAGAGCCTAGAAGTCTAGTGAAACTGGTAGAAAAATATTGAGTCGGTTTGTTAACCATGGTGGTTTCATCTTGAGCCTATGTATTCTCTAGGACATTTTGCTAAAGGTTTGGAAAGAACTTGGGGGAAGCTCATGTCTGATTTTAGAACTCAGAATATTTTTATTATGCTTATCGCAATTTACTCAAATAACTTCAGGGGTTTTGTGTGTTTGTGTTTTAGTGTTTATGAAGTCATCTAGCTATTTTTAATCATTCAGTATTTATTTCGGACTCTAGTCCAGATTTTGTGCATTACTGCAGTTTTCCATTGGTCAGCTACTTCTGTTTTCTTGGCAGTTTTTCATGATTATGATCAGCTTAGGAGAATTTCAAGGAGGACAACTCTGTAATTATTGTGTTTTTGCTATTCAGTATTTGATTGATGGTTTTCCAGGAATGTTTCAGGAGACAAAACTTACTACAGATGAACATGTCACTGAAATTACAGTTTTTCCTAAATCACAGGAAAACCATTCTTTTTTTAATGTATATATGAAATAGCTCTTCTAAGTGCTGGAATGTATAATTTAAGGCTCCGACTACTACTTTTTATTCTTTCAAAACACTTTCACATATGTTCTCTCTACAAAGTTCTGTGAGTGAGGCATCTTATGTACAATTTCTCTAGTCCTCAGATTAGGAAGAAAGGCTAAATTTGCCTAGCATCATGTGGATAATTAGTGGCAGACCAAGAACCCTAACTAACCCTCATTTGGCCATTTGACCATGGTTTTTACATGTTGATGTAACAAGAAAGCGAAGATTGTGGCCATTGCCAGGGTTTTGATACTTGAGAAAAATAACACTTTGTATCCCTTTCCTGTGCCAGGCCACAGCTACCAGCTCTTTTCCGTCTTTATTCACATAAAAAAATCCCTGAGTCTCAGATTTTATGAGCTCCTTTTTTATTTAAAACATTGGCTACTCTCTTGTCAAAGTCCTTTTCTGTAATATGTATTTTGCCACTTGGTTTATACTTAATTTAGCTCTCTAGTATGCTATTTTAAGGAGCCCTCGTGATGCGGTGGCTAAGCACTCAGCTGCTAACCCAAAGGTTGACAGTTCAAACCCACCAGCCAGCCTGGGGGAGAAAGATGTAGCAGTCGGCTTCCATAAAGATTAAACCCATTCCCATAGAGTCTCAACACTGCACCACCAGGGCTTCACCCATAAAGATTACGGCCTTGGAAACCCTATGGAGCACTTCTATTCTCTCCTACAGGGTCACTGTGAATTGGAATCGATTCAAAAGCAAAGGGTTTTAGTATGCTATTTTAATCTGATTTTTTTTTTTTTTTAATGCTTTGTGCATTTAACCCTCATCTTGCCAATTTAACAAGGTTTTTAAGGGTAGGGACTGACACATTATTCCATGTGCATTTTGTGTTCAACTACCTATTTTATTTTTCCTCTTGGTTTCTAGAATTTGGCTTTGCATATTTATATAGAAAGGAAGATTTTTCCCTTCTCTTTCTCATCACTTAGTCATCTTTTCCTAAAGTAAAGACAATCAGAAGGACAACTGCCAGATACTGGATTCTTTTTACATCCCACACTATTTCTTTTTTCCCTAGTGAAAAGATCTCCTCTTGCCTGTTATCAGGACTCGCTACATAATCTGTGGAGCCAAGTGCAAAAATGAAAATGTGGGGCCCCTTGTTCAAAAGACAGAAGGAAAGTTCTAGTAAAGGTACTAAAATATAAAAATTTTATTTTATTATAGTATTTTAAAATTTTCATTTAAAACTATTTTATTTATAAACCATAATAGGGTGATTGTGATATATGAGTAATGACAAAAAACTTATAAATTACAAAAAATATTTTGGTGTCAAGTTTAAATAATACAATAAATAATAATTATTAAGGTGATAGCTTGATTGATCCTAAGATTTTTCCTGCTCACTCTTCTGCAAATTCATCATTAGGCTATCAAAATGTATACTTTTAACAATTTCATTCTCAGTTCGTATAATTAAAACCAAATGCAAGATTGCAAATAATTTGTAATTTTTAGAAGAATCTTTCTGCTGATGCAACTCTTACTGGAGATGTTAACAGTATTTTATAGGCTGTGACAACATTGGAATACATTTTTGATAAATTATTTTGATATATAAATTTTAATATATTTAGAATTGATTCTTGGGGAACAATTTTTCTAAAAAGATTTAACATCATACAAATCAGTTTTATGTAAGTCTGAATTTAATTTTAAGTAAGCTTAAATAATGGCATTTTAATGTTTCCTCTGGCATTTCCTATTACTTGCGGAGGTTAAGAAACTGAAAGAGGATTCATGATATGTATATAACTTAAAATGCCCATTTATGTACTCTGTTTTCAATTATAAAAAATTTAATTTTAAAATTGTCTTCCTCATTAACAATTGATTCATGTGAAGCTTTGTATGAAAATAGTATTCTTTCCTATAAACTAAAACCATTTCAAACTTTAATTTCTATGTCTAAGTCTGTGGAAAATTTCTTTGTAGTTTTTAAAAGCCAGATATGTGCAGGAGTTTTCAAAACTAGACATTCTACTCTTTGAAGAATTCCCATAACTCCCTGATCTGCTTTATTGCCATATCCATGTGTATGCTTGTATTTTGTAATAATTCACTGACAAAATTTATTGCCTGTGTGTCAGCAGTTAGATCCCAGTGTTCCAGCCAGAGGGAGAGATAATATTTGTGCAGACATGGCAAGGATGGGCTCCAGGGACAGATGCTTAAGCTGGCCTTTCACTGCTGGTCCTGGTGCTGCCTCCGTACAAAACCTTTTCTCTCTTCTGAGGTATTGCCACTGCTGTACCACTTCTGCTGCTGCTGTTGCTATAGCCAGTCTTGGCCTAGGTCCCAGTCTGACCATGCGTTGGACTCTGTGACGCCTTGGACTGTCCTAAAACTGCTCTGCATGCCTGCCACTGGCTGCGCCTGTGGACCTGAGCACTTGTGTGATGAGCTGCAGCTGGACCCACAGCACATGCACACATGCTGCCCAGTGTATGTCCTCTGTTCACGTGCATGCTCCATTGTCCCATCAGACTTCACTACGAAACACAAATTCAAATATAAAACATTAAGAATTTTAAGACAGCAGAATAGCATTAAACTAAGTGCAGGCCCTGAGCAAAGGCACAGATTGCATGCCCATGAAGCCAGCCCTGACTAGTATGCCTTTCTGAGCAATTGCTCCAGCCCCCAAACCAGAGATTAAATGACAAAGCGAGGACTTGTCAGTCTCCATTGCTTTACCTGGTTTTGTGATACTGATCAATACCAACCCCACCCACATTTTCCTCCAAACCTGCCCCAACAGTGTTTATTGTCCCCACTCTTGGATACCATCTACCCTCGCTTATCTACTAACATTGCTTGCTTTGAGGGTACTGCTTGCCCTTTATCAGGTAGTCCTGTGTATTGGTTTTCCTCCTTTCTTAGTTTCCTAGTGCTGCCATAACACAAATACCACAAGTGGATAGCTTTAAAGAACAGGAATTTATTTTCTCACAGTTTTGGAGGCTAGAAGGCAAATCAGGACATTGGCTCTTGGGAGGATCCTTCTTTGGTGGTAGCCCCTGGCGCTCCTTGGCTGCTTACAGATGTATCTTTACATTGTATCTGTTTTCCCCCTGAGTGTGTCTGTTCTCCCTTTTATAAGACACCATTATGAAGGCATTAGGTTTAGGACCTACCCTACTCTGGTACGACCCCGTTAACATAAGTAAAGAAAACCCTTATTTCCAAACAGGGTCATATTTACAGGTAAAGGGGTTAGAACTTCCACCTATATTTTGAGAGGTGCACAATTCAGTTCATAACTCCTCCCTTGTCCATTTCACTTTCTCTTGTTAATCCCCATTCCTGATGCCTGGAATCACTTTGCAAATAAACTACCTGCGCGCATTCTTTTGTCTCAGGCTCTGCTTTTTGGAGAACCCAAAATCTAACAGTTAAGAGTTTCAAAACGTATTTTTTTATGGGACTAATTTTACTCACTAGGTGACTAACCATGCCCATGCTCCAATCTTTAGATACCAACATATATTTATTCAGTCGCTCGCTCGCTGGCTCACTCATTCAACAGATACTCATTGAACACTTAACTCTGTGCCAGGTATAATGTACCAGGAAACAAAACACAAAATCCCTGCCTTTGTGGAGCTGACATGATAGGTGTTATGTAGAGAAATAAAGCAGGGAAGTGGGTGTATGATTTGAAACAGGGTGTGCCTTCAGTGAACAAAGACTTAAAAACAGATGGGAGGGAGTGAGCTATGTGAGGCCTGAGAGAACAGGGTTCCAATCAAAGGGATGGGCAAGTGCAAAAGCCCTGAGGTGAGAGTAAGCCTGACTGTGCTATGGAAGCGACATGGAGGCCAGCATGGCTGGAAGGCAGTGGTTGAGGGCAGATTGTTGGAGATGAGGTTAGAGAAGCAACAAGAGGCCTGATGGAGAAGAACCTTGAAATATGCTGTCAGGGCTTTGGGGTTTACTTTGCGGGTTGTCTGCAAAGGGTGGTACGAGCTGACTTATGTTCTAGATGCAATGGAGTCTTGCACGTAAAAAGACATCTCAACTGGGTGCAACAAACACAAATAATTTTCTGAATCCTTTCTCCTCGCTTTCAAAAAAATTTTTAAGCAGATCTTTCTAAATCCTTTGTTCAATAAGATGTTCAAACTTTACTCCCAACATTGGTATGAACCTTTTTGATTTCATGATTAAAAATACTTTTTGAAACATTGTATTTTTATTCAGCCAGAAATGTAAATTACATACTATTGTCTTTATTTGAAAGAGCTCCTTTGTTTACTGTTGAAATATTTTAAGGACACATCAATCATTGCTTGCATTCTTTGAAAACTAGCTTACGATGTTGTACACATAATTATTCTCCTTGTTTGAAAGGGCAGAGTTTCCACCCACTTGGATTTGCATTTTGATTTTCTTTGTCTTACAATCAAATATCATTTTCTCGTTAGCCAAGTATGTAAGTGAAATTTAAACTGAACTGTTTTCACTAAGCGGTATGGCATGAATATAACATGAAATTTTATATGGAGCCAATTATTCTCTGCCATAATTCAGTCAGGATAGCATAAAATTAGTTTTCTGGGTCTTTAGTCAATGGTGTTTCTGTTCAAAGTTTTGAAGAGCATCTGAAATAAACTCAATGAATCATTCAGAGGAGGTGTCTTTCCCAGAGTGCTAAAGGAATGCTGACAACAAGCAATGGACAAATATTTATTCGTGTCCAAGAAGGCACATTTCAACCTGTATCACTTACTCTTTTCCCCCCAATACCTACTCTTTCCTAACTTTCTGTTCGTTTTTCATTTTTTAATGCTTCTGGTCTTTTTTTTCCTTATACTCTGCTCCCTTCCTCCAAGACACTCAACCCTTAAAAGTCCACCAATTGCATCTGGGAGGGGGATGGGTCGAGATTACAGGCTGGTCAGATTGTTCCAGCTCCACTTGTTCTCCCACCAAAAGCCTCATCTAAATGCTAGTGACACATTCCCCAGTGACCAGAGGACTTTCCTACAAGAACAAAATGTTCTCCTAACTTGGCCAGATTAATGACCTGTGAAATCTGCAGTGTAGAACACTTTCAAAAGGGCATAAAAGTAATTCATGCGCTTCAACAATTATTCTGCAATGTAGCGATTGAAAATTAATTCTGTTCTTAGTGCTCAGTACTCTCAGCTCCACAAGGGCAGGGGTCTTTGTTGTTTGCTCTTGTTTCCCTAGCATTAAATTTAATACCTGAAACATAGTTATGAATATTTGTGAAATAAGGAATAGAAGGACAATAAACAACCTTTGTTTAGACTACTGCGGTACTTTTAAGTCATAATATTTGTTTATCAAAGATCTAGCTAAAAGGAGTAAAGTGATTTAGAAATTGACTTTCAGGAGTTGTTGAATATGTTAACTAATGTCTGTCAAAAGAACAAATTAGTACTAAATTTGCCTGAACCTAGACACTTCTGGTGAATGGCCTTCAGGTGGACTGAATTGAGTCATGCCATGCAATAAAACCCATTGCCATCGAGTCATTTCCGACTCTTAGCAATCTTATATGACAGAGTAGAACTGTTCCATAGAGTTTCCAAGGAGCAGCTGGTCATAAGAACTGCCAACCTTTTGGTTAGCAACCCAACGCTTAACCACTGCACCACCCAAATTTATTGTTATATGGAGGGACATTTGGTAATTAGTTCATATTGATGAGCTAATAGGATTGGAGTCCTATTTAAAATAAAACATTTTACTGATATTGTAGCATAGTATACATCTGTTATTTTCTCCCTAGATTAGCCATTCATCATTGTCTCTGTAATTGTAACTTGATTTGATTCATTTGCTACCAGTTGTGTTAACTCTGTTCCCTGCTCCAGCAAACATGTGATTCAAGCTTAGCCAATTAGAGCATCACATTCCTTGGGTCACAGTTATTGGATTAGAGAAGAACGCATGAGCCAATTAGAGCCAATAAATTGTGATGATACATCTATTAAGACAATGGGAAAGACATCCTTTCCTTTTGCCCCGGATTATAATTATGAGAATATTGGCTCTTGCTCTGTTGCCCCCACAAGGGAACAGTCTGTTTGATAACGGAGCTAACATGGAAGAAGTGGAATTGAGAGAAATAGCGTTGAAATAGGGTCCTGGTGATAACATTTAAATCCTTGATCATGTTATACTTGCAGCCGTGCTTATCTCTAGACTTTTCTATAGTATGAGCCAATAAATTCAATACGTATTGAAGCCAGTTTATGGTGGGTTTTTCATCCTTTGAGATCTAAAGAGTTTTAACTAATGCACATGATTAAGAGATCTACTATCGATTTTACCAGGAATTTTTGCTTCAATTTCATTACCTTTTAAAAATTACCAGGTTTAGTTCTCTATTGTTCCGTTGTTTTCTATCATTAATTTCTGTTCTTTACTATTTCATTTCTTGTTCTTCCATTGACTATACTGTTGTGCTTTTATTAACTTTCTGTGTTGAAAGCTTACTTACCAATTTTCAGTTTTCTTTTCTAATATAGATATATTTAACAGTGTAGATGTCCTTCTAAGTACCATTTTAGTTGCATCCCGTAGGTTTTACTACATAATATTTTCATGTTATTCAGTTTTAAAATATTTTCCCATGTCCGTTTTTATTTATTCCTTGACTCAAGAACTCTTTAGTATTACATTTTAAACTTACAAACATGGGTATATGTGGCAGTTATCTTTTTGTTAATATGTTCTATTTTTAATGAATTGTGAATAGGCAATGGGGTGAATATAATGCTGATTTTTTTGGGTAGTGTTGAGATTTGCTTTGCAACTCAGTATATGGTCAGGTTTTATAAATGTTTCATGTATTGGATAAATTGTTGTGCTTATGAATCACGTATTTCCATTAGATCAAGCTTCATTACAGTATTAATTTTGTTCAAATCCTCAATATTCTCACTAATTTTTGTTTCCTTTATCAGTTGCTGAGAGAGGAATATTAAAATCATCACTCTGATTTAGGATTTGTAAATTTCTTATTACAATTTTATCAGTATTTTTAATATGTACTTTAGGCTATGTAGTTAGGTAACTACAAGTTCAGGATTGTTATATCTTTAGGTAAATTGTTTCTTTTTCATTATGTAATATTTTTAAAATTCTGTTTATATGATACAAATATAGATGCACCAGCTTTCTTCTGGTTAGTATTTACTTGTTAGGTCTTTTCCAATCTCTTTCCTCTAAAATTTTCTGTGTACTTATCGTTAAGAGCTATGGCTGCTAACCAAAAGGCCGGCGGTTTGAATCCACCAGGTGCTCCTTGGAAACCCTATAGGGCAGTTCTACTCTATCCTATACAGTTGCTATGAGTTAGAATCAACTCAACAGCAACGGATTGTTTGTGGGGTTATGTTGAAATAGTTCCTCTTGTGAACAATGTAAACTTTAAAACAATTTTTAAATTTATTTATTAGGGGGATCACCACAAAAGAAAGATAAAAGACCCTATTACTTAAAAACTAATAGAAGAGAAAAATGAAATAATAATACTTGATTAATCCAAAGGAAAAAAATAATCGAGGAATAAAGGAACAAAGAACAAATGGGGCAAGTAATACAATGAGATATTTAAACTCAACAATATCAGTAATTTTAATAAATATAAACAGAATATGCATTCCAATTAAGAGAAAAACATTGTCAGACTAGATTAAAAAAACAAAACTATATTCTCTGGATTCTGTCTTTATCAATCGAGGTCACCACAGAGCTCAGTCTGAACTGTCTTATTCTAGTTTACAAAATGCTTTCTTTAGACTTTGTTGTAATATCATGCTGTCTGCAGGTAGTGTTGGTTGATATAAGAAATGGCCATATAAAGAATATTTTTGTATTATCTGTAGACCCCTGATTAAAGACCTGACATATTATGTGGTTCAATGTCTCATATAAGGTCTGAAGTAATAAATTCCTCCTAGAGTTAGTGTCTGAGAAAAGTTTAGTCTCCTAACCAACCAAAATGCTTTGTCTTATTAGAGTTATATAAAATGGCATTTTCTTTCCTGCCTTGTTTGCAATAAACTTAGGGTAAATTTTATGATTATTTTTAGTGATTATCCTTAGTCTCAGTTTTTTAATATATAATTTATTTTGCGGTTGACGTTGAGAATATATGCAGTAAAAAATACACCAATTTGACAATGTCTACATGTACCATTTAGTGGAATTTGATTACATTCGAGTTGTGCAACCATTCTCACCCTTCTTTTCTGAGTTGTTCTTCCTCTATTAACATAAACTCACTGCCCCATAGGTTTCGTATCTAATCTTTCAAGTTGCTGTTGTCAATTTGATCCTCTGTAGATAGTTCTTAAAATAGCTTAATGCTCAAGGCAGGCATTTTTTACTAGTTAAGCTAAACTATTGTTTGGTTTTAAGAAGCTTAGTCTTGGTTTTTCATAGAATTATTTCTTTCTCCCAGTTAACCACCGCAAATTCTTTGAGCACTAACTCTACTGGAGACTAAGGATATAAAGGATAAAAAGATAAAACAAAAAACAAGGTAAAGACAGACATATAGACAGTAGTTATAATCAGGTATGATGTACTGTGATAGAGGTGTGTATAAGGTGTTAGGGGACATAGGTGGAAATGATTAGTTTTATCTAGAGTGAAGGAGCTGGGAAGGCTTAACAGAGCAGATGACATCTGAACTAGGACTTTAAGCACAAATGCCATTTCTTTAGAAGGAGAAAAGCAGACTAGAGTAGCACTGTCCAGTAGAAATGTAATGTGAGCCACATAAGTAATTTTTGATTTTCTAGTAGTCACATTAAAAAAGTAAAAAGCCCATGAAATTAATTTTAAGAATATCTTTTATTTAACCCAATATGCCCATTATATTATCATTTCAACATGTAATCTATATAAAATTATTAATGAGATATTTGACATTCATTTTTTGTACACAATATTTGAAACCCAGTGTGTATTTTACATTTGCAGTACATCTTAATTTGGATTGTTGTTATTGCTGGTGCCTCTGAGTTGATTCCAACTCACAGGGACCCATGTGACTTAGTAGAACTGCCCCATAGAGTTTTCTTGACTGTAATCTTTATGGAAGCAGATCACCAGGTCTTTCTCCTGCAGAGCTGCTAGGAGGGTTCGAACTGCCAACCTTTCAGTTAGCAGCTGAGCACTTAGCCATTGTGCAACCAGGGTATTGGATTAGCCATGTTTAAAGTGCTCATTAGCCACAGGTAGCTAGTGGCTACTGTACTGGACAGTGCAAGACAAGGGTATGTACAAAGACAGAAGCAAAGTAGCATGTCTGGGAAATTACAAGTAAGTCACGGTGGTTAGAACACAGTGAATGGAAAGTGTGTGTGTGTGTGTGTGTGTGTGTGTGTGTGTGTGTCTGTGTGTGTCTGTGCGTGTGTGTGAAGAGGTGATAAATGAATGGAAAAGAGACCAATAAACTAGATTGGGGCAAGAAGATGAAAGACATTTGGACTTTTTAAATTGCCAGTGGGGAACCATTCGAAGTTTTTCAGTAGAAGAATGATATTTTCACATCTGTGTTTTGAAACTCTAATTCTGGAGTTTTAAAAGAAATATAGACTTAAGCAGAGGTGAAAAATAGATTTAAGAAGGGGAGAGTCTGGAAACTGAGAGGCCAATTAAAGGACATAAATGACAGTTCATTTAGGAAATGATGAAAACTTACACTGGGTCTGTAGTTCTAAGGCAGATAAGGAAAGAGTTTGATATAATTTCAGTTAATATTAACAGGACTTGGGGAGTGAGAGAAAGTGAAAGTGACTAGGTTTTGGGCATGGGTAGCAGTGTGAATAATACTGAGAGGGAATTAACAAATAAGAACAAGTTCTCAAAGGACAATAGTTAGAGCTCAATTTTTTTTTTTTTTTGTATTGACGTTGAGGTTCCTAATAAGCATTTGCGAACACAGAGCAGTACCTTATTCAATAATGGGAAAACCTGTATCTTAAAAATGATAATACCTATCAAACTGACATTCAATTTTAATGAAATTCCGATAGTAATGTCAGTGTTTTTGGATGTATAAAATCGTTTTGATTATTTTATATGGAAGAATTAGTATGTTAAAATTTCTAAGAAAATATTGAAAGAGCAGAAGAATATTGAGGGACTTGTTCAACCAGATTTAAATTGGCTACATATTAAAAAATTGTCAAAGCTGCCATAATTAAAAGTGTATAATATTGGCACAAGGAAAGACAGAATCTAGAAAGAAGGCACATTGAAATGGGATTATGAAGAAAATTTAGAGGAGTATCTATTTATAGAGGTATAAAAAAAACCAAAACCCATTGCCAGGGAGTCGATTCTGACACACAGTGACCCTGTAGAACAGAGTGGAACTGCCCCACGGGGTTTACCAAGGAGTACCTGGTGGATTTGAACTGTCAACCTTTTGGTTAGGGGCTGTAGCTCTTAACCACTATGCAACCAGTGTTGCAGGTAGAGTTGAAGAAACCACGGGGGATATTAAGGCACTTTGGTGATAAAGCAAGGAAGGAGGGAGGAAAGAAATGCTCTCTCCTGATCTCTGATCTCTTGTCAGCGTCTCTATTGGCTGAAGTCGATAGAAAATCAGGAAGCAAGTGTGTCTGAGTGATATAGACCCTAGGAGTTAGCTCCCTTGGACGCCGAACTGGGCAAAGAATAGGTCTCAGGGGGCAAAATAAGACTAACGGGCACACATGGGAGTTAATATATGATAGCTGGCATTTTAATTCAGCGGCGGTGGGGGAAGGCTTTTTAATACATAGCATTAGTTATATACACTTGGGAAAAAAAAAAGGTTGAATCGCGTAATTTACAAAAATAAATTCCAGATGGATTAAAGATCTAAAGATTAAAAATAACATTTTTATAACTTCTGGATTTTGAGGGGAGCTTTCTTAAGCAAGAGGGAAAACTGTAATAAAGAAGATGGAATGATTACCTCTATAAAAATGAAAATTAAAAAATTCTCTGAATAGCAAAGATCACCATAAGTAATACAAAAAGAAAAATAATAGACTGGGAGAAAATATTTGCAACACGTGTGATAGCAAAGTGTTAATATTTCTTATAGTCAAGCACTAGAAAATTAATACTAGAGATTAATAAGAAAGTTAACCCAATTTTTTCAAAAGGGCAAAGGCTGTGAATAGGCATTTCACAGAAAAAGGACTGCAGATGACGACGAAACATAGGAAGTAATCCAGTCTCACTCAGAGTCAGGGACATTCAAAGCCAAACAATGAGTACAATTTTCATCTATTAGATTGACAAATATTTTTTTCACTATTTTCCTTTTACTGAAAACAACGTAGCGAAAAAAACAACAACTATCTTCATGTAGTAAAGCATTAAATGTTGAAACTATCCATGACCACTACATGACGTGTATTTGTCAAAAACCATAGAACTGTACAACACAAAGAGTGGATTAATGTACACTGTGGACTTTAGTTAATAATCATGGATCAATATTTATCAATTGCACTAATGCAAGATGTCAACAGCAGGAGAGATTGTGTACAGGGGGAGAGGGGATATATCGGTACTCTGTACTTTCTGCGCCATTTCTCTGTACACGTAAAACTGCTCTGAAAAATAAAGTATGAAAAGAAAAGAAAATCACACTGTAGCATCTACAGCAAAGTAGTTATGAAATGAAAGTTTTTCTTTTGCCTTTAGACTTGTAGCTTTTTGTCAATAAATAACTGAGTGATTACTAAAATAAAAATAGTACTAGCCTTAAAAAAAAAAAAAAGTCAAATGCTACCAAAGGGTATATAATGAAAGCAAGTCTCTCTTATTCCAGATCACTATAATACTGGAGACTCTCTCTCCAAGGCAACCACTATGAAGAGATTTTTTTTTTTATGTCTGTCAATCAAGTATATAGTGTGTATGTATGATTTTAAAAATTAAAAAAGTACAAACAGAAACGCACCACACCCCTTATTCTGAACACTGAATTTTTATCTTGGTAGATTCTTCCATATCAGTCTGTTATCAGTCTACTTCATTATATTTTAGAACTATATAGTACTCTATACTTGGGATACATCTTAATTTAGTTCCCTGTAGTAGATTTTAGGCTGTTTCTAAACTTTTGCTACTATAGACACTGCAACAGTGAATATCCTGTGTGTTCAAACTTAACTGTAAGACAAATTCTGAAATGTGGGATTGCTGCATCAAAGAACTTGTACATTTCAGATTTTATGGATCTTACCAAATTGCCTTCTAAAGTGGCCACTCCCAGTTTCACAACCAGTAATGGTAGGTGCTGAAGAATATACATCAAACGGTTCACACTAATTACCTCAGGGACTGGGATAGGTATATAAACAAAAAATTTTTTTTTTTTTAATATACACCTCTGATTTTTTTTTTTTACTTGTTATAGCATGCATGAATTACTTTGTAATTATTTTTTAATAATAAAATAAATGTCAGTTTGAAGTTCACTGGAAATATCTGAAAAGAAGACACAGATTAAATAGACAGTTGGATATAATAAAAATAGCCCTGTGAAATGCATCTTTTATTGTAAGCCTTTTTTGGAAGTAGGACCACTACAAATTAAGTATGAAATATATCAACACCTGGCTAAAATGGAAACTTTAGAGTTATCTTGGCCTAGAGGAGACTCTAGAGTGAGGTGCTGTAGGGGAAAAACATCACAAAGTTTAGTAAAGCAAAAGGCAAGTTTTATTTGGCATATATTCAAGGGGGCAAAGTAGGAAATGGACAGCCATGCTGCCAGAGCCATGTCTGCCCAAGTCCAAGGAAGTATCACAGAACAGACAAAAGGGGGAAACTGGAGAGCATGTAGCTAGAGCCACGTCTGTCCAAGTCCAAAGAACATTACAGAATAGGCAAGAATGGGAAAACGGACAAGCATGCTGCCACAGCCACGTCTGCCCGAGTCCAAGGAACTGTTACAGAGCCATCAGTATATATTAACATTACAAATGGGCAAAACCATTGAAAGCTTCAGCTTTTCACAGATTGGCTAGAAATTGTGATTCTACATTTTGAATTGTCTTTCTTAACAATCATTGGTACAGGTTTCAGTAATGACAGTCAGGAGGGTCTTCATTGGCCCAACAAATTTCTGTTCACTAAATGCTAATAGAAAAACAGTAGAAAGTCTTTTGTGTCCTGTTTGATTGGCTTTATGTGAAAGTTCCCCTAAAAGATATTTTCCAAGGTTATCTTAGCTGTTGTCTTTATACCTCAGGGTCCAATTGATGTGTCCTTGTGAGTCCTTGTGAGCCCAGCTCCAGCCAGGTCACATTCTCTATGCTCAAGGAGAGGAAATAATAACTCCAGTATTATTTCCTAAGTCAGGGGAAGCCCATTATCTCCACCATTTATCTGGCTAATTGTTCTTTTTTGTCTGCTCACCACTAAAAGGTTGAAAATACTAGTGGCTTTTCTAAAGTGTATACATGTCTTTCTCTCCAGGAAGATGATTTATCTGGGCCATTAACATGAGTGTACCCTGACTCTTCCTCATTATAAGTTTCTTATGCAAGTTATGTTTTAAATATCTTTTCAAATATTCACTTCTATTTTCAAAAATTTCTTCCCCTTTGCATTTCCTGCTGGTAGCCCCCTTTCAATATGGTGCTGCAGTGTTCTGGAAAGCTGGAACCTGGGAAGGGTGAAGCACAAAACAAGGGCATCATTTATCAGGGGTTCTGTCAATAGATGTATTATGTGCCTTTGGGCAAGTACTCAGTCTGTGTTAGGGCTGACTAAAGAGGGCTTGGAAATGGCAATGAGGCCCATACTTTGAGGAAAACAGGACGGAAAAAAGCAGTACCTGAGGCTTTGAGAGAAGATGGTATAAAGTAATGGTGAGACTGGATAGGGCTATGCAGAAGAGGGATAATGGCTCAGGAACGAAAGAATTTCAGAAAAAAGCCACATAACAGATTTGTTTTAAACAAATGAAGGTTTGAATAAATTATTAAAGACTCTAAAAACCACATTTTTTTTATTCTTATTGAAAGTCCTTATAGGTATATCATCCTATTGGATCAGAGAGAAAGAAAGAGATTCTCCCTTCGCCTCTAGGATAAAACCTAACTCTTCTTAACTTGGCGTACAAGATTCTTTGCAATGCCCCTTGACTTTAATGAATGCCAACAATTGTCAGGCATAGGGGATTTAAATACAAAAATATATATGAACTCTGTCCTCAGAAAGCTCAATATGTATCAGGAAAGATAGAATTAAGGGAAATGATTGTGATATGCAGGGTAAGGATATCACTAGAAGCCTCTACAGTTATAGAAAGAGCCCCAAAGTGGGGTGATTTTTGGTACCTGTGGGGTCAGGATAGATTCTTGGAGGTGGTGACATCTAAGACGGATATTAAAAGAGGACCAAGAGGCAGACTAGGAGAGGGATAGGGAGAGGTTTTCAGGCATATGCAAAGGCCAAACCCAACCCATTGGCTGTTAAGTTGATTCTGACTCAGCAACCTACTGGACAGAGTGGAACTGCCCCATAGAGTTTCTGCCCCATAGAAGGAATGGCTGGTAGATTCAAACTCCTGACCTTTTGGTTAGCAGCCAAGCTCTTAACCACTGCACCACCAGGGCTCCTAGGCAAAGACACAGCAGTGAAAAACAGCCTTTCTACAGGAAGGAAGAGAGTAATGCATCCTTCTTGGGATATAGGGGGGAAGAGGGGAATAGAAGAAGATGAGACTGAAAAAATAGATAGAGGTTAGATTATGAGGGATCTCATAGACCACGCTTGGGAATTCAAGATTTATACATGGGGGACAAGGAGCTCATAGAGGGTTTTGGGAGAGAGACTTGATGCTAATGTGTTTCCAAAAGATCACTTCAGCAACAGTGCAGAAGAGGGATTGGAATGGGCACGTGCTACAATCAGAGCTTCCTAATTGAAGGGGATTGCTTCGCCCAGGTGAGCTTTGATGGGAGCTTGTATTTTTATGCAGATAGCACAAGCCAAATACGTTTGTTTGCCAGTGCTATGCTTTTTTTTTTTTTTTTGACCCAAACCTGTTGCCATGGAGTGATTCCGACTCATAGCAACCCTATAGGACAGAGTAGAACTGCCCCATAGGATTTCCAAGGAGTAGCTGGTGGATTTGAATTGCCAATCGTTTGGTTAGCAGTCGAACACTGAACTGCTAGTGCCACCAGGGCTCCATTTAAAAGAAGGAAAAAAAACAAAAAGGCATAGCAGAGGTTACAAAAATAACCTCCCAGCGGGAGGGAGCAGTTGGAAAACAAACATAGAAGGCTCATGTTATTTGTGTAATAATATCATACATGCTACTCAAAGCAGTGACGTATGTAATGGTTGGTTGGGAGAAAACAAATTTAAGAGCTTTCTCAAAATAGAATCCTCCTAATTAGTGACCGTTGAGATGGGAAGGGTGGAGAAGGGGAGAGTTCCTAGTGTTCCATGTGCCATTTCTCCATATTTACCCTGCACTCTAACCAGGCCAAACCACTTAGGATTCCCCAAGCACCCTGTGCCGCCTCAGGCCTTCAAAGCTGTGGCTATTGCTTCATTTATCCACATGGCTCTTCCTCTGATAAACTCCCAACGGTCCTTCATGACACTGGTCAGATGTCACATCTTTGAATTCTTCACCCTTAATGCTGTGTATACCCCTCAATTAGTATTAATTTCACAGTATAATAATTGTGTAGCAAAGTCCCCAGCCTGAGATACGGCTGTTCCTACTCTGGGAGTCAGACATGTCTGATGAACAGTGGGGCAGGCAGATCTTCCAGAAACATGTTTGTATAAGGGACTGAGGACCATTCTGGGAGAAAACTCAATTTGAGAGATAGCAGTAGTCAAGAATAACAAGTAAGTCCTATAACAAAGCTTTAGTTGTTACAAAGCAGGAGCAATTCAAGTATCACATTATGTCTGTATGCTGATTATTAAGCTATTATTTCTCACTTCCAAAGCTATGCCTTCTGTATTCTTCTTTATGATGATGGAGTTGGGATTCTGCTCTGCCAATAAGAAACACTACAGGAAGGTAGGAAGGCAGAGAAACAGAGAGGGAAAATGTTCCTTTCTCTTTGCTCTTGGTTCTATGCCTAAGTGATGGCACTATACCCAAGTAGCTGCAAACCAAAACCAAACCCATTGCTGTCCAGTCGAATCTGACTCACAGCAACTCTATACGACAGAGTAGAACTGCCCCATAAGGTTTCCAAGGAGTGGCTGGTGGATTCCAGATTCTGACCTTTTGGTTAGCAGCCAAATGCTTAACCACTGCACCACCAGGGCTCCCAAGTAGCAGTATCTGGCTACCAGTTCCCCTCAGAGGAGCCAGCAGTAGTTGAGTGTCACTCCTCAAAGATCAAATCCCAGGTTTGCACATCTCCTCCTCCAAGCTCCCAGGTTGTAAAATCTCAAGCTTTCTGCTTTGTTCCCCAGCCCTACAGACAGTGGCTGCCTCTTGCAGTTACTATCACTGGAGTTACCCTGGTGTTCCCTCATGCTTTTCCAGTCCTCCAAAACCTGTTTAACCAGTTGCCTATATTAAATTCTCTATGTTAAAATAACTCATATGGTTTCTATTTTCCTGACTGAACACTGACTAATACAGACCTCCACTTAAGTTCTCCATAGACTTATGACTGAATCCTATGGGATTAAGAAAAACATTGAAAGACAAGTTTTCTGTAGAAAACAGTACTGTTTTGTACCCCTCCTAGAGAGCACGGCACAAAAATTAATGTATTCTCTCTGCTTTACCACAGAACCTAAGATCTTGCTGCAGAAGCAGTAGGATTCAAGGGAATCACTAAGACCTTTGGGGTTTTAACATGGTGGTACCCAGTTGACGAGGCCAGAACTGAAAGAGAGGAAAATATGACTGATGGCCAGGCAGGTAAAGTAAATGAATGAAGTAGGTTAGTCAGAGAAACCAGAGAAAGTGGTGGGATGTTGGTATACCGGAGACCGTTATACCTTGTCCATGAGGGACAACTACTACTCATTTCCAGTCTTTTATTGCCATGTGGGAATGTGGGGCCAGTATCTTCTACGTTTTCAAGAAAGCTCAAAATCCAGAGTTTTAGGTGGAATTAGTATTTTCTCCATTTATCATGATGTTGTTTACTGGTCCAGTTGTGAGCATCTTAGTCCACTGATATCCTGCATATGCTGGCTTGTATCAGAAGAGAATTGTCTTAATTATCATAAAATTAGATGTTCCCCAGAAAGACTTTCTTATGTTGAAAATTCACCATCAGTCAATGAATAAAACCTTCCACATTACCCACATTTGTGCAATTCAGATCTTTTAAACTCTTTTTAAAAGGATGTTTCTTAGGTTATCTTTCCTTTTCTGGAATATCTAAGATTATGATACGAGCAAATGGCCCTTTAATGAAATGTACTGTTTGGATTTCTTCCCAGAATTCACTTATTTATCTCTGTTCTCAAATCATTTGAAGTAATGAAGCTAGCATTTTCAGGCACTTAATGTGCCTGAGATGTTCATGTGATGAAGTGTGCTCTGGATGCCAGCAGATAGAAAGCTCCTCCTTATTCTCTTCACTGTTAACTTGCTGCTGTTGGCATCCAAAGCCTCCGTAGCAACTCCATTAAATATCATGACCCTGAAGTCCTATCCTTCTCTCTTTTATTTCCCACTTGTGCTTCTCCTCTGCTGTCTCTCGTCAGCCAAGTGTGGATTTGGTGAGCTCATAAGAGAGCAAAGGTAAATTTACTTCAGTGTGTGCAGATCCTGGGAAGACAAATTTCATAGAGTTAGACTGTTTAAAAGTACACTTGCTTGTTAGCAAATTAATTCACTTTGACTGCCTTGGTATAACCATTAACTTTTTAAAGATACCTTGTTTTACTTCCAAGCCTTCTCCTTTGTTTTACTGCCACCCTTTACTCCTACCGTTAAGTCCAAACTAAAATTCTAGAACACGCTTTCTCTTGATTTTCTTAGTCACTGGGGAAGTCAGACCTTTAAAGTCCATTTCCTAGGCACCGTAATTCTGGTGTCAGTGGGAAACTGCAATTCTTGCGGCCACTTGACAAACTGTTGATCTTTTCCACTCTCCTCAACTAATAACTCTATTGAACTAGGCATGTTTTCTAGTGAATTTTTTCTTCATGTGACTTCTATTTCTCTCATCGTTTTGGATCTGGGGAAACTTCCCTCCTGGCACCCAAGGCTTTGCTAGTTGACCTTGTCTGGCTGTTTAATGTCATCAGCTCATTGATTTCAGCTCAGCAAATATTTATTTCTCATTGATTTAGCAGGCACCATGATAAGCATAAGGAGCCCTGGTGGCGCAAACTGTTAAATGTTTGGCCGCTAACCAAAAGGTTCGTGGTTCGAACCTACCCAGTGGCTCCATGGAAGAATGACCTGTCAATCTGCTTCTGTAAATATTACAGCCAAGAAAACCCTATGGGGCAGTTCTACTCCGTCGCAGGGAGTAGATATGGGTCTAAATCGACTCAAAGGCATCTAACAGCAACAACAGTGATAGGCATGGGGGTTAGAGAAATCATTCACAGATGGATTTTGTCTTCAAACAGCAGATTCACTGTGTAGATGCTAAGAAAATGGATGTCAACAGTTCAGTGTGGTAGATGCTGCAGAATGAATACTTAGTATCCTTGTCTTGGATAGACAGAGGGTATATCAGGAAAACTTCCTTAAAAAAAAAAAGAGAAGAACAATTCAGTTTTGAAGGGTATTGCATAGTAGAAGGAAAGAGAGAGAAAAGGGATTAATGAAGGATAGTCCTAGAAGGGGGGGCCCTGGTGGCACAGTGGTTAAGAGCGTGGCTGCTAACGAAAAGGTCAGCAGTTGGAATCCACCAGCCACTCCTCGGAAACCCTATGAGGCAGTTCTATTCTGTTCTATAGGGTTGCCGTAAGTTGAAATTGATTTGATGGCAATGAGTATAGGTAGTCCTAGAAGGATTTTTTAGGAGAAAATGATATTTGATTTTGGTTTTAGAACCATTTCTCTGTGGTATTATGGAAAATGGAATAGAGTTAGGAATAGACTGGGGCAGAGTGACCAAATCGATGATGTCCCAATCTAAAATCCTCAACTATTACCATAATCAATTACTGATTATGACCAAGTTAACAATGGGAGAAGGTTATAGATTACCTGGAGTCCACTCCAGGGCAAACTTCCAGTTTAGAAGCCTGGAGTTTCATGTGGACGATTATCACTTCCAGTTAACGATTTTCTGCTTGAGTCAAGATTATTTTTAATATTCTGATACAGCCATGGAATATGCATTTCTGACATGTTGGATGGGGAAAATGGGGCTTTCAGTTAAGGAGAATTGGAAGGAAAAGTTTTTACCTGAACGTGAAGGAAAAATAGCTGATCAATCTAAGCCTCAAAAAAAAAAAAAAAAAAAACAACTGGTTTAAATAGATTACTATTGGGATGAAATAATACTCTCCTTAGAGGAGTAAGTTTATATAAAAGTGATTCTAAAATCTTCTACTCTCTTTTAGTTATATACCTTAATTTTTCATGTTACACATGTTATGGCTAAAAAAAAATGGCAATAGTAAGTGTTGACAAGGACGTGGAGTAATGATAGCTGTAGAGAATGTAAAGTGGTACAAGCATATTGGAAAACAGTTTGGCAGTTTTGTACAAAGTTAAGGATATAGTTGCTATATTACTATGAAATTTTACTTTTATGTATTTACCCAAAATAAATGTCATTAAAAAGTAAATCAATAATTTTTGGTATATCTGTACAGTGGAGCTCTACTCAGCGGTAAATGGAACAAACTAAAAATACATGAATCTCAATCATTGCTAAGTGAAATAAGCCAGACAAAAAAAGTATATATACTATGATTCCATTTACATAAAATTCTAGAAAATGAAAAGTAATCTATGAGCACAGAAACTAGATCAGTGACTGGGGACAGGGCTGGAGACAGGGATGAATTTCAAAGGTGCATGAGGAAACTTTTGGAGGTGACAGAAATATTTAGTATCCTGATAGACATGACAGCTTCATGGGAAAAAAATTCATCAAAATGTATACTTTTCGTATATGTCCTGCTGAAAAGAGTACAAAGTGTCAACTTTAAATACGTGTAGTTTTTTGAACATAAAGTATACCTTAGTAAAGTAATAAATTAAATTTTTAAATATCTACTAAATCAAGTATTTATTTAAAACATTTACTTAAATTGAGAAGAGAGAAAACAGATTCCAAAACTGTCTTTGGTTATGCTTGTAACCGTAGTATCTGATTTCGGGGTTGCCAACTTTTTTTTCACAGGGCCAGTTGGTAGATATTTTAGGCCTTGCAGGCTACATGCAGTTTCTGTAGCATATTGTTCTTTTTTTAATTTTTAATAACATTTTTAAAATGTAAAGACCATTTTTAGATTGTGAGTCATACAAAACAAGCTTTGGTTCAGGTTTATTTCAATCCAAGAGGGCCAACTCGGCCCTCTTTTATTAATAATCAGTCTTATGTTTTGATTTTTCAAAATGTACTCACCTTCATGATTTCATTTGATGAGTGACAATATCCTTGTAAGGCTGGTAGAGCATCTTACCACTGGTTGGAAACTGAATACCAAGGAGCTAAAGTGGATTGTCATAACAGACAACTAATGCTATAAATCTTTAACCAGAACATTCTACTTTTAGGGGGATATAATAATTTGGGATGGGAATATAATCACAATAACTTATGTTAATATGGCACCTTCCTTCCTAGTAAAAAGGGATTTTCACATATATCATGTTTTTGGTCATTCCAGGAATCTGAAGCACTTGACCGCTAGCTGATAGTTTAGTGATTCAAACCCCCCACCCAGAGGCACCCTGGAAGACAGGCCGGACATTCTGTTTCTGAAAGATTATGGCCTTGAAAATCTTATGGGGCAGTTCTACTCTGCACACATGGGGTTGCCATGAGTTGGAAGCTACTTGGCAGTAACTAACAACAACATAAAGCCTTTATAATTGACAAAACAAGTTCACATATGTTAAAATATTATCTTCACAAGTGGCCTCTAGCCATGGTATGCTTGAAATCTAATTGTTACCCCATGCAGTGCAATTGATTACGGTTGTGCCGCCTTTCTAGCCATGGTATTGTAACTTCCACTAGGTGATTGGGCGGAACTGTGTGACAGGGTAATTATGGCTCAAGGGGATTGGTCAGTTTTGCCTTAAAGGAGAGACAATTCTAGAGCAGAGAGGAGGATTCTACCACCACCAAGGAAGAACAGCCAGGAGCTGAGAGCAAGTCCTTTGGACCCAGGATCCCTCTTCTGAGAAGCTCCTGGAAGTAGATGGGGTGGGGGAGAGAGAGAGAGAGCAAGCTGTAACCCTGAAGATGGTGAGAAGCGGTGGTAGGAAAGACCTGGAAGCAGAGACCCAGCAGCAGGAAACGGGGCATGGTGGGCTTCCTGGCCCATGGAGTGAGAAAGCTGAGTGCCTTTAGGGAGAGGCCTAGGGCCAGGGAGAGGCATGCCTGCAGCATGGCTGGGAAAAAGCTGTCCTGATGGAAGAACTATATGCTGAGTGTTCCTAATCCAGAATTGTAGCTGTTACTTCCCTAATAAACTCCATAATAGTGAGTTTTGCCTGTGAGTTCTGTGTGGACATTGCAGTGAATTACTGACCCCAGAAGAGAAGTAGAGAGTGCTGTGTGAGGGATGGTTGGTGTCAGAAATAGTTAAGATGGCAAAGAGAGGAGGCTTGTCTGGCCTCCACCTCATTGGAGTCAGCCTTGCG